>JAENHJ010000523.1:567500-1845000 GCA_025330945.1 Mucuna pruriens
GCAAAGGTTATTGTTTGTAACAGAACCGTAGAAACCACAACCATTAGCACAGAATGATAGAACCATATTGTTTGACTTAAAGGAGAAAATGCAAAAAGGATCTGGGTATCACCTCGAAAATATGAAGTAAGAGAAATAAGAAGGTGTGCCTTACAAGAGATACTTGAGTAGTATTTATAGCATGAAGATAGTAAACTCTTAAAAAATCTAAATTAATGATAAAATCTTAATCAAAGAAAAATTTTATTAAACTTGATATCTGATCAACATCAAATATCTGAGCATAAGAAATGATTGTAATAATACCGTATCTAAAGAATACAATTTATTATCATCATATCTATACATTCAAATAACTTTAATTTATATTGGCTTAATCTATTATGTCAAATAGATACTTTTAATGTCTATTTAATTTTTTTGTTTGGATATGCTTTTGGCACGCTGCCTCCATTAGATAAGTGATATATCTCTCTTGAAGTAAAAGGCTTTTCTTGTCTATTTATTTAACATATTTTAAACCACCTTTGCACAATTTATCAATTTTATGTCTCGTTTTAAATTGTATTTTAGTTATTTTTAAAATATATGGTCAGTTATTTAACATAACATTAAGTTTCTATTTAAAGTATTGATTACAAGTACTAAATTTAGATATTTCAAGATATTTATTTATTATAAAACCTAATTTACATAAAAAGTGAATATTTGTATTGTGAAATAGCTAATATAAATTTTGATTTGATTTTTTCTGTTTAGGTTTTGCTTAAAAACCCATTTAGACCCATGTAGGCGAAAGATCTATCTTTCTAAAGTTGCCAAGTCACATATTATACGTAGAATGGGTTGGCATTCACTTGAATTCAATCAAGTTCAAAAGAAAACTTTAGATATTTAAACATATATTTATATAAATTAAACAAATGTGTATTAAAAAAATAAAGGAAGCAATCTGTAATAAAAAAAATGTGTAAGAAATTTATCAATATCGACGCCATTTACTATTCATGATGATACAATGATATTATCTATATATTGCTTTTCGATAAAAAAGAATAAAGATACCAATCGATTATTGCTATTTATCCTAAATCCTATGTTGCAACTTATCACAAATACATATAGGATTTTGCTTTACCAACTCTTGACGACCAATTTCCTTGAAATTTACTTTGCATGCATGCTCCTCTGGGTATCTATGTCTTTCACAGAATACATCTCCCCAACGACATTCAAATTGTATTAATCCAACCTTTTGGTTGTAGATCCTACACCTCTTTTTCTTGTTGTTGATACTTGTTGTATTTGTGAGAGAAACCGTAGCATCACCGATAGATTTTTCATAACACCGGTCAAGAGCACTAGCGCGATCACTCATTTTCTCGGTTTCCATAACACCATCGTGAGATTGTATAAAGTTTTCTTTGCAATAATTTTTGTAACACAACGAGCAAAGGTTATTGTTTGTAACAGAACCGTAGAAACCACAACCATTAGCACAGAATGATAGAACCATATTGTTTGACTTAAAGGAGAAAATGCAAAAAGGATCTGGGTATCACCTCGAAAATATGAAGTAAGAGAAATAAGAAGGTGTGCCTTACAAGAGATACTTGAGTAGTATTTATAGCATGAAGATAGTAAACTCCTAAAAAATCTAAATTAATGATAAAATCTTAATCAAAGAAAATTTTTATTAAACTTGATATCTGATCAACATGAAATATCTGAGCATAAGAAATGATTGTAATAATACCGTATCTAAAGAATACAATTTATTATCATAATATCTATACATTCAAATAACTTTAATTTATATTGCCTTAATCTATCATGTCAAATAGATACTTTTAATGTCTATTTAATTTTTTTGTTTGGATATGTTTTTGGCACGCTGCCTCCATTAGATAAGTGATATATCTCTCTTGAATTAAAAGTCTTTTCTTGTCTATTTATTTAACATATTTTAAACCACCTTTGCACAATTTATCAATTTTATGTCTCGTTTTAAATTGTAATTTAGTTATTTTTAAAATATATGGTCAGTTATTTAACATAACATTAAGTTTCTATTTAAAGTATTGATTACAAGTACTAAATTTAGATATTTCAAGATATTTATTTATTATAAAACCTAATTTACATAAAAAGTGAATATTTGTATTGTGAAATAGCTAATATAAATTTTGATTTGATTTTTTCTGTTTCGGTTTTGCTTAAAAACCCATTGAGACCCATGTAGGAAAAATATCTATCTTTCTAAAGTTGCCAAGTCACATATTAGACGTAGAATGGGTTGGCATTCACTTGAATTCAATCAAGTTCAAAAGAAAAACTTTAGATATTTAAACATATATTTATATAAATTAAACAAATGTGTATTAAAAAATAAAGGAAGCAATCTGTAATAAAAAAAATGTGTAAGAAATTTATCAATATCGACGCCATTTACTATTCATGATGATACAATGATATTATCTATCTATTGCTTATCGATAAAAAAAGAATAAAGATACTAATCGATTATTGCTATTTATCCTAAATCCTATGTTGCAACTTATCACAAGTACATATAGGATTTTGCTTTACCAACTCTTGACGACCAATTTCCTTGAAATGTACTTTGCATGCATGCTCCTCTGGGTATCTATGTCTTTCACAGAATACATCTCCACAACGACATTCAAACTGTATTAATCCAACCTTTTTGTTGCAGATCCTGCACCTCTTTTTCTTGTTGTTGATACTTGTTGTATTTGTGAGAGCAACCGTAGCATCACCGATAGATTTTTCATAACACCGGTCAAGAGCAGTAACGCGATCACTCATTTTCTTGGTTTCCATAACACCATCGTGAGATTGTATAAAGTTTTCTTTGCAATAATTTTTGTAACACAACGAGCAAAGGTTATTGTTTGTAACAGAACCGTAGAAACCACAACCATTAGCACAGAATGATAGAACCATATTGTTTGACTTAAAGGAGAAAATGCAAAAGGATATGGGTATCACCTCGAAAATATGAAGTAAGAGAAATAAGAAGGTGTGCCTTACAAGAGATACTTGAGTAGTATTTATAGCATGAAGGTAGTAAACTCTAAAAATCTAAATTAATGATAAAATCTTAATCAAAGAAAATTTTTATTAAACTTGATATCTGATCAACATGAAATATCTGAGCATAAGAAATGATTGTAATAAGACCGTATCTAAAGAATACAATTTATTATCATAATATCTATACATTCAAATAACTTTAATTTATATTGCCTTAATCTATTATGTCAAATAGATACTTTTAATGTCTATTTAATTTTTTTGTTTGGATATGTTTTTGGCACGCTGCCTCAATTAGACAAGTCATATATCTCTCTTGAAGTAAAAAACTTTTCTTGTCTATTTATTTAACATATTTTAAACCACCTTTGCACAATTTATCAATTTTATGTCTCGTTTTAAATTGTATTTTAGTTATTTTTAAAATATATGGTCAATTATTTAACATAACATTAAGTTTCTATTTAAAGCATTGATTACAAGTACTAAATTTAGATATTTCAAGATATTTATTTATTATAAAACCTAATTTACATAAAAAGTGAATATTTGTATTGTGAAATAGCTAATATAAATTTTGATTTGATTTTTTCTGTTTAGGTTTTGCTTAAAAACCCATTTAGACCCATGTAGGCGAAAGATCTATCTTTCTAAAGTTGCCAAGTCACATATTATACGTAGAATGGGTTGGCATTCACTTGAATTCAATCGAGTTCAAAAGACAAACTTTAGATATTTAGACATATATTTATATAAATTAAGCAAATGTGTATTAAAAAATAAAGGAAGGAATCTGTAATAAAAAAAAATGTGTAAGAAATTTATCAATACCGACGCCATTTACTATTCATGATGATACAATGATATTATCTATCTATTGCTTTTCGATAAAAAAAGAATAAAGATACCAATCTATTATTGCTATTTATCCTAAATCCTATGTTGCAACTTATCACAAATACATATAGGATTTTGCTTTACCAACTCTTGACGACCAATTTTCTTGAAATTTACTTTGCATGCATGCTCCTCTGGGTATCTATGTCTTTCACAGAATACATCTCCACAACGACATTCAAATTGTATTAATCCAACCTTTTTGTTGCAGATCCTGCACCTCTTTCTTGTTGTTGATACTTGTTGTATTTGTGAGAGCAACCGTAGCATCACCGATAGATTTTTCATAACACCGGTCAAGAGCAGTAACGCGATCACTCATTTTCTCGGTTTCCATAACACACCATCATGAGATTGTATAAAGTTTTCTTTGCAATAATTTTTGTAACACAACGAGCAAAGGTTATTGTTTGTAACAAAACCGTAGAAACCACAACCATTAGCATAGAATGATAGAACCATATTGTTTGACTTAAAGGAGAAAATGCAAAAAGGATATGGGTATCACCTCGAAAATATGAAGTAAGAGAAATAAGAAGGTGTGCCATACAAGAGATACTTGAGTAGTATTTATAGCATGAAGGTAGTAAACTCCTAAAAAATCTAAATTAATGATAAAATCTTAATCAAACAAAATTTTTATTAAACTTGATATGTGATCAACATGAAATATCTGAGCATAAGAAATGATTGTAATAATACCGTATCTAAAGAATACAATTTATTATCATAATATCTATACATTCAAATAACTTTAATTTATATTGCCTTAATCTATTATGTCAAATAGATACTTTTAATGTCTATTTAATTTTTTTGTTTGGATATGTTTTTGGCACGCTGCCTCCATTAGATAACTGATATATCTCTCTTCAAGTAAAAGTCTTTTCTTGTCTATTTATTTAACAACCACCTTTGCACAATTTATCAATTTTATGTCTCGTTTTAAATTGTATTTTAGTTATTTTTAAAATATATGGTCAGTTATTTAACATAACATTAAGTTTCTATTTAAAGTATTGATTACAAGTACTAAATTTAGATATTTCAAGATATTTATTTATTATAAAACCTAATTTACATAAAAAGTGAATATTTGTATTGTGAAATAGCTAATATAAATTTTGATTTGATTTTTTCTGTTTCGGTTTTGCTTAAAAACCCATTGAGACCCATGTAGGAAAAATATCTATCTTTCTAAAGTTGCCAAGTCACATATTAGACGTAGAATGGGTTGGCATTCACTTGAATTCAATCAAGTTCAAAAGAAAAACTTTAGATATTTAAACATATATTTATATAAATTAAACAAATGTGTATTAAAAAAATAAAGGAAGCAATCTGTAATAAAAAAAATGTGTAAGAAATTTATCAATACCGACGCCATTTACTACTCATGATGATACAATGATATTATCTATCTATTGCTTTTCGATAAAAAAAAAATAAAGATACCAATCTATTATTGCTATTTATCCTAAATCCTATGTTGCAACTTATCACAAATACATATAGGATTTTGCTTTACCAACTATTGACCACCAATTTTCTTGAAATTTACTTTGCATGCATGCTCCTCTGGGTATCTATGTCTTTCACAGAATACATCTCCACAACGACATTCAAATTGTATTAGTCCAACCTTTTTGTTGCAGATCCTACACCTCTTTTTCTTGTTGTTGATACTTGTTGTATTTGTGAGAGCAACCGTAGCATCACCGATAGATTTTTCATAACACCGGTCAAGAGCAGTAACGCGATCACTCATTTTCTCGGTTTCCATAACACCATCGTGAGATTGTATAAAGTTTTCTTTGCAATAATTTTTGTAACACAACGAGCAAAGGTTATTGTTTGTAACAGAACCGTAGAAACCACAACCATTAGCACAGAATGATAGAACCATATTGTTTGACTTAAAGGAGAAAATGCAAAAAGGATATGGGTATCACCTCGAAAATATGAAGTAACAGAAATAAGAAGGTGTGCCTTACAAGAGATACTTGAGTAGTATTTATAGCGTGAAGGTAGTAAACTCCTAAAAAATCTAAATTAATGATAAAATCTTAATCAAAGAAAATTTTTATTAAACTTGATATCTGATCAACATGAAATATCTGAGCATAAGAAATGATTGTAATAATACCGTATCTAAAGAATACAATTTATTATCATAATATCTATACATTCAAATAACTTTAATTTATATTGCCTTAATCTATTATGTCAAATAGATAATTTTAATGTCTATTTAATTTTTTTTGTTTAGATATGATTTTGGCACGCTGCCTCCATTAGATAAGTGATATATCTCTCTTGAAGTAAAAGTCTTTTCTTTTCTATTTATTTAACATATTTTAAACCACCTTTGCACAATTTATCAATTTTATGTCTCGTTTTAAATTGTATTTTAGTTATTTTTAAAATATATGGTCAGTTATTTAACATAACATTAAGTTTCTATTTAAAGTATTGATTACAAGTACTAAATTTAGATATTTCAAGATATTTATTTATTATAAAACCTAATTTACATAAAAAGTGAATATTTGTATTGTGAAATAGCTAATATAAATTTTGATTTGATTTTTTCTGTTTCGGTTTTGCTTAAAAACCCATTGAGACCCATGTAGGAAAAATATCTATCTTTCTAAAGTTGCCAAGTCACATATTAGACGTAGAATGGGTTGGCATTCACTTGAATTCAATCAAGTTCAAAAGAAAAACTTTAGATATTTAAACATATATTTATATAAATTAAACAAATGTGTATTAAAAAAATAAAGGAAGCAATCTGTAATAAAAAAAATGTGTAAGAAATTTATCAATACCGACGCCATTTACTACTCATGATGATACAATGATATTATCTATCTATTGCTTTTCGATAAAAAAAAAATAAAGATACCAATCTATTATTGCTATTTATCCTAAATCCTATGTTGCAACTTATCACAAATACATATAGGATTTTGCTTTACCAACTATTGACCACCAATTTTCTTGAAATTTACTTTGCATGCATGCTCCTCTGGGTATCTATGTCTTTCACAGAATACATCTCCACAACGACATTCAAATTGTATTAGTCCAACCTTTTTGTTGCAGATCCTACACCTCTTTTTCTTGTTGTTGATACTTGTTGTATTTGTGAGAGCAACCGTAGCATCACCGATAGATTTTTCATAACACCAGTCAAGAGCAGTAACGCGATCACTCATTTTCTCGGTTTCCATAACACCATCGTGAGATTGTATAATGTTTTCTTTGCAATAATTTTTGTAACACAACGAGCAAAGGTTATTGTTTGTAACAAAACCGTAGAAACCACAACCATTAGCATAGAATGATAGAACCATATTGTTTGACTTAAAGGAGAAAATGCAAAAAGGATATGGGTATCACCTCGAAAATATGAAGTAACAGAAATAAGAAGGTGTGCCTTACAAGAGATACTTGAGTAGTATTTATAGCGTGAAGGTAGTAAACTCCTAAAAAATCTAAATTAATGATAAAATCTTAATCAAACAAAATTTTTATTAAACTTGATATGTGATCAACATGAAATATCTGAGCATAAGAAATGATTGTAATAATACCGTATCTAAAGAATACAATTTATTATCATAATATCTATACATTCAAATAACTTTAATTTATATTGCCTTAATCTATTATGTCAAATCGATAATTTTAATGTCTATTTAATTTTTTTTGTTTGGATATGATTTTGGCACGCTGCCTCCATTAGATAAGTGATATATCTCTCTTGAAGTAAAAGTCTTTTCTTTTCTATTTATTTAACATATTTTAAACCACCTTTGCACAATTTATCAATTTTATGTCTCGTTTTAAATTGTATTTTAGTTATTTTTAAAATATATTATCAGTTATTTAACATAACATTAAGTTTCTATTTAAAGTATTGATTACAAGTACTAAATTTAGATATTTCAAGATATTTATTTATTATAAAACCTAATTTACATAAAAAGTGAATATTTGTATTGTGAAATAGCTAATATAAATTTTGATTTGATTTTTTCTTTTAGGTTTTGCTTAAAAACACATTTAGACCAATGTAGGCGAAAGATCTATCTTTCTAAAGTTGCCAAGTCACATATTATACGTAGAATGGGTTGGCATTCACTTGAATTCAATCAAGTTCAAAAGAAAAACTTTAGATATTTAAACATATATTTATATAAATTAAACAAATGTGTATTAAAAAAATAAAGGAAGCAATCTGTAATAAAAAAATGTGTAAGAAATTTATCAATACCGACGCCATTTACTATTCATGATGATACAATGATATTATCTATCTATTGCTTTTCGATAAAAACAGAATAAAGATACCAATCTATTATTGCTATTTATCCTAAATCCTATGTTGCAACTTATCACAAATACATATAGGATTTTGCTTTACCAACTCTTGACGACCAATTTCCTTGAAATTTACTTTGCATGCATGCTCCTCCGGGTATCTATGTCTTTCACAGAATACATCTCCACAACGACATTCAAATTGTATTAATCCAACCTTTTTGTTGCAGATCCTGCACCTCTTTTTCTTGTTGTTGATACTTGTTGTATTTGTGAGAGCAACCGTAGCATCACCGATAGATTTTTCATAACACCGGTCAAGAGCAGTAACGCGATCACTCATTTTCTCGGTTTCCATAACACCATCGTGAGATTGTATAAAGTTTTCTTTGCAATAATTTTTGTAACACAACGAGCAAAGGTTATTGTTTGTAACAGAACCGTAGAAACCACAACCATTAGCACAGAATGATAGAACCATATTGTTTGACTTAAAGGAGAAAATGCAAAAAGGATCTGGGTATCACCTCGAAAATATGAAGTAAGAGAAATAAGAAGGTGTGCCTTACAAGAGATACTTGAGTAGTATTTATAGCATGAAGGTAGTAAACTCCTAAAAAATCTAAATTAATGATAAAATCTTAATCAAAGAAAATTTTTATTAAACTTGATATCTGATCAACATGAAATATCTGAGCATAAGAAATGATTGTAATAATACCGTATCTAAAGAATACAATTTATTATCATAATATCTATACATTCAAATAACTTTAATTTATATTGCCTTAATCTATTATGTCAAATAGATACTTTTAATGTCTATTTAATTTTTTTTGTTTGGATATGTTTTTTGGCACGCTGCCTCCATTAGATAAGTGATATATCTCTCTTGAAGTAAAAGTCTTTTTTCTTGTCTATTTATTTAACATATTTTAAACCACCTTTGCACAATTTATCAATTTTATGTCTCGTTTTAAATTGTATTTTAGTTATTTTTAAAATATATGGTCAGTTATTTAACATAACATTAAGTTTCTATTTAAAGTATTGATTACAAGTACTAAATTTAGATATTTCAAGATATTTATTTATTATAAAACCTAATTTACATAAAAAGTGAATATTTGTATTGTGAAATAGCTAATATAAATTTTGATTTGATTTTTTCTGTTTAGGTTTTGCTTAAAAACCCATTTAGACCCATGTAGGCGAAAGATCTATCTTTCTAAAGTTGCCAAGTCACATATTATACGTAGAATGGGTTGGCATTCACTTGAATTCAATCAAGTTCAAAAGAAAAACTTTAGATATTTAAACATATATTTATATAAATTAAAAAAATGTGTATTAAAAAAATAAAGGAAGCAATCTGTAATAAAAAAAATTTGTAAGAAATTTATCAATACCGACGCCATTTACTATTCATGATGATACAATGATATTATCTATCTATTGCTTTTCGATAAAAAAAAGAATAAAGATACCATTCTATTATTGCTATTTATCTTAAATACTACGTTGCAACTTATCACAAATACATATAGGATTTTGCTTTACCAACTCTTGACGACCAATTTCTTGAAATTTACTTTGCATGCATGCTCCTCTGGGTATCTATGTCTTTCACAGAATACATCTCCACAACGACATTCAAATTGTATTAATCCAACCTTTTTGTTGCAGATCCTGCACCTCTTTTTCTTGTTGTTGATACTTGTTGTATTTGTGAGAGCAACCGTAGCATCACCGATAGATTTTTCATAACACCGGTCAAGAGCAGTAACGCGATCACTCATTTTCTCGGTTTCCATAACACCATCGTGAGATTGTATAAAGTTTTCTTTGCAATAATTTTTGTAACACAACGAGCAAAGGTTATTGTTTGTAACAGAACCGTAGAAACCACAACCATTAGCACAGAATGATAGAACCATATTGTTTGACTTAAAGGAGAAAATGCAAAAAGGATCTGGGTATCACCTCGAAAATATGAAGTAAGAGAAATAAGAAGGTGTGCCTTACAAGAGATACTTGAGTAGTATTTATAGCATGAAGGTAGTAAACTCCTAAAAAATCTAAATTAATGATAAAATCTTAATCAAAGAAAATTTTTATTAAACTTGATATCTGATCAACATGAAATATCTGAGCATAAGAAATGATTGTAATAATACCGTATCTAAAGAATACAATTTATTATCATAATATCTATACATTCAAATAACTTTAATTTATATTGCCTTAATCTATTATGTCAAATAGATACTTTTAATGTCTATTTAATTTTTTTTGTTTGGATATGATTTTGGCACGCTGCCTCCATTAGATAAGTGATATATCTCTCTTGAAGTAAAAGTCTTTTCTTGTCTATTTATTTAACATATTTTAAACCACCTTTGCACAATTTATCAATTTTATGTCTCGTTTTAAATTGTATTTTAGTTATTTTTAAAATATATGGTCAGTTATTTAACATAACATTAAGTTTCTATTTAAAGTATTGATTACAAGTACTAAATTTAGATATTTCAAGATATTTATTTATTATAAAACCTAATTTACATAAAAAGTGAATATTTGTATTGTGAAATAGCTAATATAAATTTTGATTTGATTTTTTCTGTTTAGGTTTTGCTTAAAAACCCATTTAGACCCATGTAGGCGAAAGATCTATCTTTCTAAAGTTGCCAAGTCACATATTATACGTAGAATGGGTTGGCATTCACTTGAATTCAATCAAGTTCAAAAGAAAAACTTTAGATATTTAAACATATATTTATATAAATTAAACAAATGTGTATTAAAAAAAATAAAGGAAGCAATCTGTAATAAAAAAAAATGTGTAAGAAATTTATCAATACCGACGCCATTTACTATTCATGATGATACAATGATATTATCTATCTATTGCTTTTCGATAAAAAAAGAATAAAGATACAAATCTATTATTGCTATTTATCCTAAATCCTATGTTGCAACTTATCACAAATACATATAGGATTTTGCTTTACCAACTCTTGACGTCCAATTTCCTTGAAATTTACTTTGCATGCATGCTCCTCTGGGTATCTATGTCTTTCACATAATACATCTCCACAACGACATTCAAATTGTATTAATCCAAACTTTTTGTTACAGATCCTGCACCTCTTTTTCTTGTTGTTGATACTTGTTGTATTTGTGAGAGCAACCGTAGCATCACCGATAGATTTTTCATAACACCGGTCAAGAGCAGTAACGCGATCACTCATTTTCTCGGTTTCCATAACACCATCATGAGATTGTATAAAGTTTTCTTTGAGATAATTTTTGTAACACAACGAACAAAGGTTATTGTTTGTAATAGAACCGTAGAAACCACACCCATTAGCACAGAATGATTGAACCATGTTGTTTGACTTAGGAGAAAATGCAAAAAGGATCTTGGTATCACCTCGAAAATATGAAGTAAGAGAAATAAGAAGGTGTGCCTTACAAGAGATACTTGAATAGTATTTATAGCATGAAGATAGTAAATTCCTAAAAAATCTTAATTAATGATAAAATCTTAATCAAAGAAAATTTTTATTAAACTTGATATCTGATCAACATGAAATATCTGAGCATAAGAAATGATTCTAATAGTATCGTATCTAAAGAATACAATTTATTATCATAATATCTATACATTCAAATAACTTTAATTTATATTGCCTTAATCTATTATGTCAAATAGATACTTTTAATGTCTATTTAATTTTTTTGTTTGGATATGTTTTTGGCACGCTGCCTCAATTAGACAAGTGATATATCTCTCTTGAAGTAAAAGTCTTTTCTTGTCTATTTATTTAACATATTTTAAACCACCTTTGCACAATTTATCAATTTTATGTCTCATTTTAAATTGTATTTTAGTTATTTTTAAAATATATGGTTAGTTATTTAACATAACATTAAGTTTCTATTTAAAGTATTGATTACAAGTACTAAATTTAGATATTTCAAGATATTTATTTATTATAAAACCTAATTTACATAAAAAGTGAATATATGTATTGTGAAGTAGCTAATATAAATTTTGATTTGATTTTTTCTGTTTAGGTTTTGCTTAAAAACCCATTTAGACCCATGTAGGCGAAAGATCTATCTTTCTAAAGTTGCCAAGTCACATATTATACGTAGAATGGGTTGGCATTCACTTGAATTTAATCAAGTTCAAAAGAAAAACTTTAGATATTTAAACATATATTTATATAAATTAAACAAATGTGTATTAAAAAAACAAAGGAAGCAATCTGTAATAAAAAAAATGTGTAAGAAATTTATCAATACCGACGCCATTTACTATTCATGATGATACAATGATATTATCTATCTATTGCTTTTCGATAAAAAAAGAATAAAGATACCAATCTATTATTGCTATTTATCCTAAATCCTATGTTGCAACTTATCACAAATACATATAGGATTTTGCTTTACCAACTCTTGACGACCAATTTCCTTGAAATTTACTTTGCATGCATGCTCCTCTGGGTATCTATGTCTTTCACAGAATACATCTCCACAACGACATTCAAATTGTATTAATCCAACCTTTTTGTTGCAGATCCTGCACCTCTTTTTCTTGTTGTTGATACTTGTTGTATTTGTGAGAGCAACCGTAGCATCACCGATAGATTTTTCATAACACCGGTCAAGAGCATAACGCGCGATCACTCATTTTCTCGGTTTCCATAACACCATCGTGAGATTGTATAAAGTTTTCTTTGCAATAATTTTTTTAACACAACGAGCAAAGGTTATTGTTTGTAACAGAACCGTAGAAACCACAACCATTAGCACAGAATGATAGAACCATATTGTTTGACTTAAGGAGAAAATGCAAAAAGGATCTGGGTATCACCTCGAAAATATGAAGTAAGAGAAATAAGAAGGTGTGCCTTACAAGAGATAGTTGAGTAGTATTTATAGCATGAAGATAGTAAACTCCTTAAAAATCTAAATTAATGATAAAATCTTAATCAAAGACAAATTTTATTAAATTTGATATCTGATCAACATAAAATATCTGAGCATAAGAAATGATTGTAATAATACCGTATCTAAAGAATACAATTTATTATCAGAATATCTATACATTCAAATAACTTTAATTTATACTGCCTTAACCTATTATGTCAAATAGATACTTTTAATGTATATTTAATTTTTTTCTTTAGATATGTTTTTGGCACGCTGCCTCCATTAGATAATTGATAGATCTCTCTTGAAGTAAAAGTCTTTTCTTGTCTATTTATTTAACATATTTTAAACAACCTTTGTACAATTTATCAATTTTATATCTCGTTTTAAATTGTATTTTAATTATTTTTAAAATATAGGGTCAGTTATTTAACATAACATTAAGTTTCTATTTAAAGTATTGTATTGATTACAAGTACTAAATTTAGATATTTCAAGATATTTATTTGTTATAAAACCTAATTTACATAAAAAGTGAATATTTGTAATGTGAAATAGCTAATATAAATTTTGATTTGATTTTTTCTGTTTAGGTTTTGCTTAAAAACCCATTTAGACCCATGTAGGCGAAAGATCTATCTTTCTAAAGTTGCCAAGTCACATATTATACGTAGAATGGGTTGGCATTCACTTGAATTCAATCGAGTTCAAAAGACAAACTTTAGATATTTAGACATATATTTATATAAATTAAGCAAATGTGTATTAAAAAATAAAGGAAGGAATCTGTAATAAAAAAAAATGTGTAAGAAATTTATCAATACCGACGCCATTTACTATACATGATGATACAATGATATTACCTATCTATTGCTTTTCAATAAAAAAAGAATAAAGATACCAATCTATTATTGCTATTTATCCTAAATCCTATGTTGCAACTTATCGCGAATACATAAAGGATTTTGCTTTACGAACTCTGGACGACCAATTTCTTGAAATTTACTTTGCATGCATGCTCCTCTGGGTATCCATGTCTTTCACAGAATACATCTCCACAACGAAATTCGAATTGTATTAATCCAACCTTTTTGTTGCAGATCCTGCACCTCTTTTTCTTGTTGTTGATACTTGTTGTATTTGTGAGAGCAACCGTAGCATCACCGATAGATTTTTCATAACACCGGTCAAGAGCAGTAACGCGATCACTCATTTTCTCAGTTTCCATAACACCATCGTGAGATTGTATAAAGTTTTCTTTGCAATAATTTTTGTAACACAACGAGCAAAGGTTATTGTTTGTAACAGAACCGTAGAAACCACAACCATTAGCACAGAATGATAGAACCATATTGTTTGACTTAAAGGAGAAAATGCAAAAAGGATTTGGGTATCACCTCGAAAATAAGATGTAAAAGAAATAAGAAGGTGTGCCTTCTAAGAGATACTTGAATAGTATTTATAGCACGAAGATTGTAAAATCCTAAACAATCTAAATTAATGATAAAATGTTAATCAAAGAAAAATTTTATTAAACTTGATATCTGATCAACATGAAATATCTTAGCATAAGAAATGATTGTAATAATACCATATCCAAAGAATACAATTTATTATCATAATATCTATACATTCAAATAACTTTAATTTATATTGCCTTAATCTATTATGTCAAATAGATACTTTTAATGTCTATTTAATTTTTTTGTTTGGATATGTTTTTGGCACGCTGCCTCCATTAGATAAGTGATATCTCTCTCTTGAAGTAAAAGTCTTTTCTTGTCTATTTATTTAACATATTTTAAACCACCTTTGCACAATTTATCAATTTTATGTCTCGTTTTAAATTGTATTTTAGTTATTTTTAAAATATATGGTCAGTTATTTAACATAACATTAAGTTTCTATTTAAAGTATTGATTACAAGTACTAAATTTAGATATTTCAAGAAATTTATTTATTATAAAACCTAATTTACATAAAAAGTGAATATTTGTATTGTGAAATAGCTAATATAAATTTTGATTTGATTTTTTCTGTTTAGGTTTTGCTTAAAAACCCATTTAAACCCTTGTAGGCGAATGGTCTATCTTTCTAAAGTTGCCAACTCACATATTATACGTAGAATGGGTTGGATTCACTTGAATTCAATCGAGTTAAAAAGACAAACTTTTGATATTTAAAGATATATTTATATAAATTAAACAAATGTGCATTAAAAAAATAAAGGAAGCAATCTGTAACAAATAAAAATGTGTAAGAAATTTATCAATACCCATGCCATTTACTATTCACGATGATACAATGATATTACCTATCTGTTGCTTTTCGATAAAAAAACAATAAATACCAATCTATTATTGCTATTTATCTTAAATCCTATGTTGCAACTTATCGCGAATACATATAGGATTTTGCTTTACCAACTCTTGACTACCAATTTCCTTGAAATTTACTTTGCATGCATGCTCCTTCGGGTATCTATGTCTTTCACAGAATACATCTCCACAACGACATTCAAATTGTATTAATCCAACCTTTTTGTTGCAAATCCTGCACCTCTTTTTCTTGTTGTTAATACTTGTTGTATTTTTTAGAGTAACCACAGCATCACTTTTTCTTGTTGTTGATACTTGTTGTATTTGTGAGAGCAACCGTAGCATCACCGATAGATTTTTGGTAACACCGGTCAAGAGCAGTAACACAATCACTCATTTTCTTGGTTTCCATAACACCATCGTGAGATTGTATAAAGTTTTCTTTGAGATAATTTTTGTAACACAACGAACAAAGGTTATTGTTTATAACAGAACCGTAGAAACCATACCCATTAGGACAGAATGATTGAACCATGTTGTTTGACTTAAGAAGAAAATGCAAAAAGGATCTAGGTATTAGCTGGAAAATATAAATTAAGAGAAATAAGGTGTGCCTTACAAGAGATACTTGAATAGTATTTCTAGCATGAAGAGAGTAAACTCCTAAAAAATCTAAATTAATCATAAAATCTTAATCAAAGAAAATTTTTATTAAACTTTATATCTGATCAACATGAAATATCTGAGTATAAGAAATGATTGTAATAATACCGTATCTAAAGAATACAAATTATTATCATAATATCTATAAATTCAAATAACTTTAATTTATATTGCCTTAATCTATTATGTTAAATAGATACTTTTAGTGTCTATTTAATTTTTTTGTTTGGATATGTTTTTGGCACGCTGCCTCCATTAGATAACTAATAGATCTCTCTTGAAGTAAAAGTCTTTTCTTTAACATAACATTAAGTTTCTATTAAAAGTATTGTATTGATTACAAGTACTAAATTTAGATATTTCAAGATATTTATTTATTATAAAACCTAATTTACATAAAAAGTGATAATTTGTATTGTGAAATAGCTAATATAAATTTTGATTTGATTATTTTTGTTTAGGTTTTGCTTAAAAACCCATTTAGACCCTCGTAGGGGAAAGATCTATCTTTCTAAAGTTGACAACTCACATATTATACGTAGAATGGGTTGGAATTCACTTGAATTCAATCGAGTTCAAAAGACAAACTTTAGATATTTAAACATATATTTATATAAATTAAACAAATGTGTATTAAAAAAATAAAGGAAGCAATCTGTAATTAAAAAAATGTGTAGGAAATTTATCAATACCGACGCTATTTACTATTCATGATGATACAATGATATTACCTATCTATTGCTTTCGATAAAAATATAATAAAGATACCAATCTATTATTGCTATTTATCCTAAATCCTATGTTGCAACTTATCGTGAATACATATAGGATTTTGCTTTACCAACTCTTGACGACCAATTTCCTTGAAATTTACTTTGCATGCATGCTCCTCAGGGTATCTTTGTCTTTCACAGAATACATCTCCACAACGACATTCGACTTTTATTAATCCAACCTTTTTGTTGCAGATCCTGCACCTCTTTTTCTTGTTGTTGATACTTGTTGTATTTGTGAGAGCAACCGTAGCATCACCGATAGATTTTTCATAACACCGGTCAAGAGCAGTAACACAATCACTCATTTTCTCGGTTTCCATAACACCATCGTGAGATTGTATAAAGTTTTCTTTGAGATAATTTTTGTAACACAACGAGCAAAGGTTATTGTTTGGAACAGAACCGTAGAAACCACACCCATTAGCACAGAATGATTGAACCATGTTGTTTTACTTGAGGAGAGAATGCAAAAAGGATCTGGGTATCACCTCGAAAATATGAAGTAAGAGAAATAAGGTGTGCCTTACAAGAGATACTTTAATAGTATTTATAGCATGAAGATAGTAAAGTCTTAAAAAATCTAAGTTAATGATAAAATCTTAATCAAAGAAAAATTTTATTAAACTTGATATCTGATCAACATTACATATCTGAGCATAAGATATGACTGTAATAATACCGTATCTAAAGAATACAATTTATTATCATAATATCTATACATTCAAATAACTTTAATTTATATTTCCTTAATCTATTATGTCTAATAGATACTTTTAATGTCTATTTAATATTTTTGTTTGGATATGTTTTTGGCACGCTGCCTCCAGTAGATAACTAATAGAACTCTCTTGAAGTAAAAGTCTTTTCTTGTCTATTTATTTAACATATTTTAAACCACCTTTGTACAATTTATCAATTTTATGTCTCATTTTAAATTGTATTTTAGTTATTTTTAAAATATATGGTCAGTTATTTAACATAATATTAAGTTTCTATTTAAAGTATTGATTACAAGTACAAAATTTAGATATTTCAAGATGTTTATTTATTATAAAAGGTAATTTACATAAAAAGTGAATATTTGTATTGTGAAATAGCTAATATAAATTTTGAGTTGATTTTTTCTATTTAGGTTTTGCTTAAAAACCCATTTAGACCCATGTAGGCGAAAGATCTATCTTTCTAAAGTTGCCAACTCACATATTATACGTAGAATGAGTTGGAATTCACTTGAATTCAATCGAGTTCAAAAGACAAACTTTAGATATTTAAACATATATTAATATAAATTAAACAAATGTGTATTAAAAAAATAAAGGAAGCAATCTGTAATAAAAAAAATGTGTAAGGAATTTATCAATACCGACGCTATTTACTATTCATGATGATACAATGATATTACCTATCTATTGCTTTTCGATAAAAAAAGAATAAAGATACCAATCTATTATTGCTATTTATCCTAAATCCTATGTTGCAACTTGTCGCGAATACATATAGGATTTTGTTTTACCAACTCTTGACGACCAATTTCCTTGAAATTTACTTTGCATGCATGCTCCTCTGAGTATCTATGTCTTTCACATAATACATCTCCACAACGACATTCGAATTGTATTAATCCAACCTTTTTGTTGCAAATCCTGCACCTCTTTTTCTTGTTGTTGATACTTGTTGTATTTGTGAGAGTAACCATAGCATCACTTTTTCTTGCTGTTCATACTTGTTGTATTTGTGAGAGCAACCGTAGCATCACCGATAGATTTTTCGTAACACCGGTCAAGAGCAGTAACACAATCACTCATTTTCTCGGTTTCCATAACACCATCATGAGATTGTATAAAGTGTTCTTTGAGATAATCTTTGTAACACATCGAGCAAAGGTTATTGTTTGTAACAGAACCGTAGAAACCACACCCATTAGCACAGAATGATTGAACCATGTTGTTTGACTTAAGGAGAAAATGCAAAAAGGATCTGGGTATCACGTCGAAAATATGAAGAGAAATAAGAAGGTGTGCCTTACAAGAGATACTTGAATAGTATTTATAGCATGAAGATAGTAATCTCCTAAAAAATCTAAATTATTGATAAAATCTTAATCAAAGAAAAAAAATTTTAAACTCGATATCTGATCAACATGAAATATCTTAGCATAAGAAATGATTGTAATAATACCGTATCTAATGTAATACAATTTATTATCATAATATCTATACATTCAAATAACTTTTATTTATATTGCCTTAATCTATTATGTCAAATATATACTTTTAATGTCTATTTATTTTTTTTGTTTGGATATGTTTTTGGCACGTTGCCTCCATTAGATAACTGATAGATCTCTCTTGAAGTAAAAGTCTTTTCTTGTCTATTTATTTAACATATTTTAAACCATCTTTGTACAATTTATCAATTTTATGTCTCGTTTTAAATTGTATTTTAGTTATTTTTAAAATATATGGTCAGTTATTTAACATAACATTAGGTTTCTATTTAAAGTATTGATTACAAGTACTAAATTTAGATATTTCAAGATATTTATTTATTATAAAATCTAATTTACATAAAAGTGAATATTTGTATTGTGAAATACATAATATAAATTTCGATTTGATTTTTTCTGTTTAGGTTTTGCCTAAAAACCCATTTTGACCATTGTAGGCGAAAGATTTATCTTTCTAAAGTTGCCAACTCACATATTATACGTAGAATGGGTTGGCATTCACTTGAATTCAACTGAGTTCAAAAGAGACACTTTTGCTATTTAAATATATATTTATATAAATTACATGAATGCATAAACAACCGAGCTTGGATGGAAAAGTTGATAAACAAGATATTTAATATCCTTTCATAACGAAACAAATTTTTTGTCTTTGACATCATATATAAATTACAATAAAGGAAGCAATATGTAATAAAAAAAATGTGTAAGAAATTTATTAATACTGATGCCATTTACTATTCATGATGATACAATGATTTTACTGATCTATTGTTTTACGATAAAAAAACAATAAAGATACCAATTTATTATTGCTATTTATCCTGAATCCTATGTTGCAACTTATCATGAATACATCTAGGATTTTGCTTTACCAACTCTTGACGACCAATTTCCTTGAAATTTACTTTGCATGCATGCTCCTCTGGGTATCTATGTCTTTCACAGAATACATCTCCACAAAAACATTCGAACTGTATTAATCCAACCTTTTTGTTGTAGATCCTACACCTCTTTTTGTTGTTGTTGATACTCGTTGTATTTGTGAGAGCAACCGTAGCATCACCGACAGATTTTTCATAACATCGGTCAAGAGCAATAACAGAATTACTCATTTTCTCGGTTTCTGTAACATCCTAAAATTCATTTAATTATTTGTAGAAATAAAATTTTTTATTATTATTATCAATTTTATTTTAATTGTTAATTGCTGCAGGAAATTATTTTATTAAATAATTGTATTTTGAAACTGAAATGTTATTATTATTATTATTATTCTTAATAATGGCAGAAAAATAATTTAGTACTTAAACATTTACCTTTAATTTTATTTTAATAGAGGAGTTAATGGTTTTATAAATTGATGAGTCATTAATCTGAATTATTTTCATTTATTAATTTAATTAATTGAATTAATGGGGGGCTGACGGGCGGGTCAGGGTTGACCCGACCCAGTTAGAATATTAGATAGAGGGTAATCAATTTACCCGAATATGTGTTTGGCGCGTTAGACAGCCAAACCTAGAGAGAGAACGCAGACCTGCAAGGAGGAGGAGCTAGGGTGTTCAGATCGTCCTAGAACTGCATCAGATCCTCACTGTTCTTCGCATCTAAGGTACGGGGAGATGAGTTCGGTTATATGTGAATTCGGGGGTGTACGGGTAGTGAGGGAAATCCCTAAGTCTCTCTAGGATCTAAATTCTAAATTTTGTTTGGTTATTATGTTCTAAAAATGTTTTAATCGGTAGAAAAGATTCGGAAATGTGTACCGTGGTTTTGGTTGACTTAATTGATAATGTAATCAGTTGCCTTTAGTGTGAAGGAAAACCTCTAGAGGGAATCCCAAAGGAACAAGAAGAATGACTTAGATGAACATGTTTTCTTCATTATGCTTCCAAGTATGCAGAGATGTCAGTTCTATCTCACCATTTGGGTTTCATTTACATGAGGAAGAGCAGAAGGGTGTTCCCAAGGGCCCTTATTAATAATTGTTATTGTATGGTGTCTTGTGGAAATTGAAGGGTGATTAAATTCTTGGATTAACGTTTTGCCTTACTGTGATTTTCGTTTAAAATTGTATGGTTAATTATCTTAATTACTTGATTCTCATGGTTGTTAATGGTTATTCATGGTTGAGGTTCATTTGGGACTCTTGTGTGTAATGGTGAAATTGGGTGGAATTCAATGGTGTTTTATGTGCATTCTTATAAATGATTTATGAGAATGATGGCTAAATTGATATGATTTTGGCATGATTATGGACTGTGTGAATGATGTATGAATCATGAGAATGAGAATGAGAATGAGAATGTGGATGAGAGTGCATTGAGCATGGACATAAGATGCATGAGAAGCCAGATGTGGCTATAATACCCTGGCCAGATATGGTGTTTAACAGGGGACCCTGGCCAAAAGTGGTGTTTAATAGGGTGGACTAACGATGGGGAACAATCATATGCATGGGCCATAGGTGGTGTTTAACCATGCTACGCCGGCCATAGGTGGTGTTTAACGGTTGTGTAGAATGTCTTCGCACGGGCCATAAGTGGTGTTTAACTGTGCGACACACCGGCCATATGGGGTGTTTAACGGTGTGGCCATCATTAGTGATAACTAAGGAGATTGAGGAGGTTCGTCCATGGTGTGGAGTTTCAAATTGAGACTCTTAGGTGTAATGATGAGCATATGCATTGTGCGAGCATGTGCATTTTGTAAACATGAATGAAATGTGATTGATTTTGAATACGATGGAACGTGTGATTGATATATGAGTATTTGTTAACCGTTAGTAATTGAGTATGGTAATGGGTGGGATTTGGGGTACTATATGCATTTATATATAATTGAATACTATTTCTCACCGTACTCTCTTGTGGTTTTCTTTTAGGTAATGTTGAGGGTGCTCGTGGTGCTGAGTTTTGAAGAGGTGGGGTCTTGCTTTGATTTGTGTGACATCAGGGCTTGAGATTTAGAATAGTGGTTCTATGTCTTTTTCTACGTACTTTTGCATCTTAAATATTTCAAAATGATGGGCATATCAATAATTCACTAAATGTATACAGAAATGAAAGTAATTTATATATTTGAAATATGTGTCAAACACATGAATGACATGTTTATATCAACATTAATAATTTATGTGATAATTTTTTATGTGTACTTAATGTTTGAACATTTTAATGTCCATGTGAACCTTTATCCTTAATACGAATTGAGTTTCATTGGTTTTATCTATTATCTTGTCTTCCTTTTTATTTACTTAATTATTTTAATTTAAGTATTCAGGGTAGAAGGGTGTCACAGTTTCCGTAACACCATCATGAGATTGTATAAAGTTTTCTTTGAGATAATTTTCGTAACACAACGAGCAAAGGTTATTGTTTGTAACAGAAGCACAGAAACCACACCCATTAGCACAGAATGATTGAACCATGTTGTTTGACTTAAAGAGAAAATGCAAAAAGATCTTGGTATCACCGCAAAAATATGAAGTAAGAGAAATAAAAAGGTGTGCCTTACAAGAGATACTTGAATAGTATTTATAGCACGAAGATAGTAAACTACTAAAAAATCTAAACTAATGATAAAATCTTAATCAAACAAAAATTTTATTAAACTTGATATCTAGTCAACAAGAAATATCTGAGCATAAGAAATGATTGTAATAATACCGTATCTAAAGTAATACAATTTATTATCCTAATATCTATACATTCAAATACTTTAATTTATATTGCCTTAATCTATAATGTAAAACATATACTTTTAATAACTATTTAATTTTCTTATTTGGATATGTTTTTGGCAAGCTGCCTCCATTAGATAACCGAAAGATCTCTCTTGGATTAATAATCTTTTCTTGTCTATTTATTTAACATTTTTTAAACCACCTTTGTACAATTTATATATTTTATGCTTCGTTTTAAATTGAATTGTAGTTATTTTTAAATAAATGCTCACTTATTTAACATAACATTAAGTTTCTATTTAAATTATTTATTACAACTACTAAATTTAGATATTTCAAAATATTTATTTATTATAAAACCTAATTTACATAAAAACTGAATATTTGTATTATGAAATAGCTAATATAAATTTCGAGTTGATTTTTTCTATTTAAGTTTTGCTTACAAACTCATTTAGACCCTTATAGGCAAAAAATCTATCTTTCTAAAGTTGCCAACTCACATATTATATCAAGAATGGGTTGGCATTCACTTGAATTCAACCGAGTTCAAAAGACACACTTTAGTTATTTAAATATATATATAAATTAAACGATGCATAAACAACCGAGCATGGATGGAAAAGTTAAAAAACGAGATATTTAATATCCTATCATAACAAAACAAATTTTTTGTCTTTCATATCATACATAAATTAAAATAAAGGAAGCAATCTGTAATAAAAAAAATGTGTAAGAAATTTATCAATACCGACGCCATTTACTATTCATGATAATACAACGATATTACCTATCTATTACTTTTCGATAAAAAAAGAATAAAGATACCAATCTATTATTGTCATTTATCCTAAATACTATGTTGCAACTTATTGCAAATACATATAGGATTTTGCATTACCAACTCTTGACGACCAATTTCCTTGAAATTTTCTTTGCATGCATGCTCCTCTGAGAATCCATGTCTTTCACAAAATACATCTCCATAACAACATTCAAATCGTATTAATCCAACCTTTTCGTTGCAGATCCTGCACCTATTTTTCTTGTTGTTGATACTCGTTGTATTTGTGAGAGAAATCGTAGCATCACCGACAGATTTTTCATAACACCGGTCAAGAGAAGTAACACAATTATTCATTTTCTTGGTTTCCTTAACACCATCATGAGATTGTATAAAGTTTTCTTTGAGAAAATTTTTGTAACACAACTAGCAAAGGTTATTGTTTGTAACAGATCCATAGAAACCACACCCATTAGCACAAAATGATTGAACCATGTTGTTTGACTTAAGGAAAAAAATGCAAAAGGATTTGGGTATCACCTCAAAAATATGAAGTAAGAGAAATAAAAAGGTGTGTCTTACAAGAGATACTTGAATAGTATTTATAGCACGAAGATAGTAAACTCCTAAAAAAATCTAAATTAATGATAAAATCTTAATCACAGAAAAATTTTATTAAACTTGATATCTGATTAACTTGAAATATCTGAGCATAAGAAGTGATTGTAATAATATCGTATCTAATATAATACAATTTATTATCATAATATCTATACATTCAAATAACTTTAATTTATATTGTCTTAATCTATTATGTGAAATAGATACTTTTAATGTCTATTTAATTTTCTTTTTTGGATATGTTTTTGGCACGTTACCTCCATTAGATAACCGAAAGATATCTCTCTTGAACTAATATTCTTTTGGTGCCTATTTATTTAACATTTTTTAAACCACCTTTGTACAATTTATCAATTTTATTTCTAGTTTTAAATTGAATTTTAGTTAGTTGCCATTTAAATAATTGATTACAAGTACTAAATTTAGATATTTCAAGATATTTATTTATTATAAAACCAAATTTACATAAAAACTAAATATTTGTATTGTAAAATAGCTAATATAAATTTAGATTTGATTTTTTCTATTTAAGTTTTGCTTAAAAAACCACTTAGACCCTTGTCGGTGAAAGATCTATGTGTCTAAAGTTGCCAACTCACATATTATACGAAGAATGGGTTGGCATTCACTTGAATTCAGCCGAGTTCAAAAGACACACTTTAGCTATTTAAATATATATTTATATAAACTAAAGGAATGCATAAACAATCGACCATGGATGGAAAAGTTGAAAAATGAGATATTTAATATCTTGTCATACCCAAACAAATTTTTTGTCTTTGACAGCATACATTAATTAAAATAAAGGAAGCAACCTGTAATAAAAAAAATGTGTAAGAAATTTATCAATACCGACGTCATTTACTATTCATGATGATACAATGATTTTACTTATCTATTGCTTTATGATAAAAAAAAACAATAAAGATACCAATTTATTATTGCTATTTATCCTGAATCCTATGTTGCAACTTATCACAAATACATATAGGATTTTGCTTTACCAACTCTTGACGACCAATTTCCTTGAAATTTACTTTGCATGCATGCTCCTTTGGATATCTTTGTCTTTCACAGAATACATGTCCACAACGACATTCGAATTGTATTAATCCAACCTTTTTGTTGCAGATCCTGCACCTCTTTTTATTATTGTTGATACTCGTTGTATTTGTGAGAGGAACCGTAGCATCACCGACAGATTGTTCATAACACCGGTCAAGAGTAGTAACACAATCATTCATTTTCTCGGTTTCCATAACACCATCATAAGATTGTATAAAGTTTTCTTTGAGATAATTTTTGTAACACAACGAGCAAATGTTATTGTTTGTAACAGAACCATAGAAACCACACCCATTAGCACAAAATGATTGAACCATGTTGTTTGACTTAAGGAAAAAATGCAAAAAGATCTGGGTATCACCTCAAAAATATGAAGTAAGAGAAATAAAAAGGTGTGCCTTACAAGAGATACTTGAATAGTTTTTATAGCACGAAGATAGTAAACTCCTAAAAAATCTAAATTAATGATAAAATCTTAATCAAAGAAAATTTTTATTAAACTTGATATCTGATCAACATGAAATATCTGAGCATAAGAAGTGATTGTAATAATATCGTCTCTAAAGTAATACAATTTATTATCATAATATCTATACATTCAAATAACTTTAAATTATATTGCCTTACGAGTTTAATCAATTCTATTAAATTTGAGCCTTAAACAATGTAGTTGCATAAAAATTGAGTGTTATTTTTTTTGTTGAACTTTACTTACTGAGGATCTATGAACCTTTTAGCATTATTAAAGTTGCATATCTCAGCCACAATTCTAATTTAAATGGTAGTTAAAATTAGTAATAAAATCAAAAAAATCTTGTAGTGTCTTCTGAAAAAATTTTGTTGGTATTGTTAAGTTGTAAGTTTTGTTAAAATATTAAAAAATCATTGTGGTTGTTCTAAATTTCTTCATTTCATGTTCTATGTGGTATTGATGAACCAAATTTGCACTAAAACGTAAGTGTGTAAACCCTAGTTGTTAGGCCTCTTGGTGGGACCTGCAAGAGTAGTGTTAAGAACAATGTTCATATCTTGCTTATTGACTGGGGGAAGTTCTGTTACAACTTGAAGGAGTCCAATGAATTGAAATCACCCACATCTTGTTTGGATAATTTATCCGTCTGGTTAACAGAATTATTTATCATTTCGTTCATAAAAATATTTTATATATAAAAAATAACTACAGTGTATTATAACAGTTGCTCTTTTTGATCAATAACTAAAAGGGCAATATTTTGTTTAACTTGCACCAACTGCTTTATCTGAGTTCCAGTCATGGGATGATATTACATGTATTTTATCATGGAATATTTTTCGAAAGATTTCTGGTTGTTGATTCAATGTTTCAATTTTTTTTAAGGTGATCTTTAACCAGCGATAAATTTCTTTTTTTACTCTTTACCATGTGCAAGAATAAGAGAACAAAGTAGGTTTTCTTATATTGCATATAAACGTTTGAAATGTTCCCAATTGCGTTAATCAGAATCAGTCCTTAGATTTTATGTAAAAAGAGTAGATAAGTTCTCTTTATATTTAAGTATTTATAAATATAAATATATATTGTATAAAAAATAAATAATATAATTTCATTAAAAATGATACATTTTATTATATTAAACAAATAACATAATTTTAACAAATTTCAAAAAGATATAACACATTTTTTATTCAACTTATTATTATGATATTATCTATCATTCATGTCTCCTCTCCCAAAAAAAATTATATACACATAATTTTTATTTTATATATAAGATCATCCTTAAAAAAATAAATATATACAATATGTATATATAATTCTTTTAATAGTATTTTATATAATTTTATTTCTTATAACTTTTCTATTTTCTTTTTTTTTTATTTCTCTCTTCATTTCTCATCATGTCTTTTATTACCTCTTACATTTTCTTTCATTTTTTTTTATCTTTTTTACACACTACTACTTAAAATAGGTACACTTCTAAAAAAAAAACATACAACCATCACTTTCAATATATTTTAAGGTCTCTATTTTTGTTTCTAAATTTGACTTAATAAAAAGAAAATAAAAGAATATTTTTTCATTGTTTGAAGACGAGAATATATTATTTATTATTATTAGGTTAAAATATAATTTTTGCTTCATCAAAATTTGAGGTCAATTATGTTTTTAAAACTTCAAAAAATTATATCTAAATATAATAAATATTTCCTATAATTAAAATTGCAAAAATGAATTTTAAAAACTATTTTTTCCCACCACAACATTATATTATATAATTTTGGTTTTCTTGATATGTGATAAATTATTATAATTTTTTTTGTTGTTGATCAAACTTATTGTATTAATTTTTAAATTACAATTTAATTCAATTTTTATAGTTTGTTCCTTAACAAAAATATATATTGTAGCTCTATCGTTATAACACTTAATATTTTTACTTCTCTAATTTATAAATTGATTGAAAATGATTACAAGAGATAATTGAATTTAATTTCAATGGAAAAAATTGACAAACATGTGTGATTTTTAAATGTAAGTTTCAGTAGAAAATTTTACTGAAATCCGAACTACTTGTACTCTAACAGTGTAAGAATATATTATGAAAGTGAGCAAATGGTCAAGAAAATTTTAAGATTTAATTATAATTAGTCCATGGTAATTATAATTAGGTTCCTATAATTTTTTTCTTGTTATCATTGATTTAAAAAAGTAATATTTTAATCTAGTTTCAAAAATGCAAATTTGAGAGCCTTTGAGGAGTTAAAAAAAAATTCTAAGACACTCTAAAATATTTTTGGATGTTTTAAACTATTATTTGTGAATCATTAACTCATTGATAAAATGATTTACAATTAATTAACTATCAGCACAAATTTTAGCCATTAAATAGCTTTCTCTCTCTCCAATTTCACCTAACCTTATTTTTAATAGTGTTAATTGGTACAAATTCAATTTATCTCTCTTACCTTCATTGGGCCTATGGAGAATTGTAGGAAAATTTAGGAAATTATAAATTTCTGTATTCATACTTTTGTACTCCAACCATTTTATGAAATATTGTAGTGGTTGATGAAGTTTTAACTTATTGATCACTTCTTCTCCTTTCCTCTACTTGCAACCATAGCTTTCCCCACACCCCTTCCTTTCACTTTGCTTGCTCCCCTTCTCCCAGAATTCCTCCAAAATCCTTAGTCCAAAGCTTTCACGCTCCAAGTTCAATAGTTCAAAACCAAAGCAAACTTGTATTCTTTCCTTCCTTACCTTGGTCCTTTTTTCCTTTTGGTAAGTTTGGCTTCATCTCTTCCTTCTCTTTTCTTCCTCTGGCTGAATGCTCCTTTTCTTCTCATCATGAGGATTTTTTGTTTCTATTATGGTAAAATGGTTGGTTGATGACTCATGGTGGTTTGATTCAAGATTTTGACTCTAAGAGACAAAGTATTCTCTTTTCTCCTCACAAAAATCTCTCTCACTTTGGCATTCTCTTTTGGGTAAGGAAAGCTTACATAAAACACTTCCATTTTTGTATTTTAATGTTGATTCAAGATCTATTTTTGGTCATTATTGATTAGAATAAGTTATTGGTTGGATGATTTCAAAATTGTGTTATTTTTAGCTAGTTATCAGTTTGATTTCTGCCTAGACATGCATTCCTATTTTATTCATAACTCTTTGTTTGGTTGATGAATTTGTGCTCTGTTTGAGGTTTTTGAAAATAAATATATTGATCTATGGAATAGGCATAAGAATCACTTTAAGATGTTAAGAAATGGCTTCTAAAACTAGATTGGATGTCAGATTAGGGGCACTGAAAGAATTATTGACTCCCGAGCCTTGTTTTGGCTGTTTCAGCTTTAGTGAATATCGTTTGAGAAAAATAAATATATGATTAAAAATTAGACTTAATAAGCTTCAAAATGATATGTTATGCACATTTTAATTCATCCAATAATTATGGTAATCGTTGGTTTGAATTTGGAGCATGTGTAGAGTTCTTAATCTAATTGACGTTTTGAACATAATTTAGTAAAATAATTATATCTCTTTGCAACACTATTATTTGAACACATGGCATAACTTTTTGAAAACTATACTTATAGAGAAAATTATCAAAGTTTATTATTTTTGGTTTTGATTTGAAAGAGAAAAGGGTAAATGAGGTTGACTATGTTGCAAAGGTTCGAGTTTGATCTTTGGTCACTATAATATTAATTATATTTTCTACAGATTGTTGTTTGGGATGTGGGGGTGTTGTTTTAGAAAATAGACAATTGAGCCCTAAAAAATATGTAAGTTTTATTTTTAACATAAAATTGTTTAAAAATCCAATCTATGTTTGAATCGGAAGTTAAAATAGAGAGAATTTTCAACTTGATGTTCTTTCCCTTTTTTAAGTAATTTAAAGTCATATTTATTTTACCTCAAAATGATTTTTTAAAGTTATAGAAAAATTTATAAGTATTTAAAACTGACTTTGAAGCTTAAATTTAAAATTTCAATAAGTTATGTTACAGTTTATTATAAAGTTTAGAATTTGAAGACTTTTTGAGAAAATACGAACATTTCGGTAAATTGTATATTTTATAATTAATGACCAAATTCTACCTTAAAAAATTAGTTAGGGACAAGGGAAATTTTCTTAAGTTAAGGAAAAATATAATTTTGTGGAAATTATTGAGATTTTTAGATATTAGGTATTTGTAAAATTAATCATGAATCTTCAATAGTCTTGAGTTAATTATTAAGCCTGAAAGCAATTTAGTAATTTTACTCCGACGTTTAACTTGAAAGATTTTAAAGAAATTTCTAAATGTCCAAACTAATCATTGGATTAAAATATAGTTTTTGGAACTGGTTTATTTGATTTAAATTAGTTATAGCATTTTAAATTTTAATAATTATATGAGAGGGAAAATCCAACCATTATGGTGGAATTTATTGAGGTATTAGTTTCATTAAAATAATTAAAATCTATAAGTAAAATTAATTAAACGATTACATAAAATTTTATATCGATAGTAAAAAAACATTGGACAATAGAAAAACTTCATTGATGGAAAATCTTTTTAAGATTTTTCAAGAGTGTACTTCATATGGTAAGGTGGTATTTTGCTTAGTGCCTCATGGAGGGCCATGGTGTGATGGTAGACATAGAGTTTCTATGTCTAACCCACAAGATAGAGGTCTATGTGGTGAGTGACACTTGTTGAACTTAGTGCTTCATGGAGGGTCATGGTGTGATAGCAAGCATAAAGTTGCTATGTCTAATCCATAGGATGGAGGTATAAGTGATGGTACTTGTCAAACTTAGTGATTGAGTTATGTATAATAATAGACATCCATTTATGCATGAATCCATGATTGAGGTAGATGATGATGAACCTCATGTCATGTTGCGAGCAAACATATAAGTTGGGGTTGCTTGGTAGGACCCTTAACTTAGTGTTGGAAAAGTTGGTGGTGTAAGCAGTTGATAGACCTTGAGGATAGATAGGAAAATCTCGTATTGTAGACCAAAATCATTGCAAATCTTGTGTCACAGTAAGCCACTACCCATGTATGTCTATTTTGACAAACCACTACACTATTTCTATAGATAAAGTTTTGTAGTGTCCCCCAATGGTTTATGTCACGTGCCACCCTTCGGATCCACGATACCCATTACTATTATTTTACCATGTTAAAGGATATGTCTGCATTGGTCACTCAAACTATCCTAAATCTCCATGAAGTCAAGTCTTCATATACTAAATGACCATTATTAGATGGATATGTGTGTGTCTTATTGGCAAAAATTGTTGTATGAATTGATAATGTGAAATTGTTAAAGGTAGTTGTGAAATGAATTGACGTGTGATGTGTGTAAATTTTGGTTTGTTGTAGAAAATTTTACTTGTATATTTCTATTTTATCTTGGAAAGTGTAAAATTCTATTTTATATTTAAGTTTGTTTTCACAAGCTTATTCTTGCATGTGTCTGTACATATGTGACTATGATGATTGTGATGTTTGCGTTCACGGGAGAAGATGGCTTTGACGTACATCTGCTTCTAGATAAATATCCTTTGTATAGAAAACCCCCTTCGATAAAGAAAAACTTTGCCCGAAGACCTTGAAGACTCTATTTGGTTTTAATGTTATTCTGAATGGTGTTTTATCTACAACTTAGGGACTTATGTGTTCTAAGAAGACTATTATGTTATTGTTTCAAAGTATATATTTATATAATGAAGTGACATTTCAAGTAGTATCATGAATTTGTTGTCTACATAATTCTATGATAAGATTTTGTATACAAAGGAATTTATTATTTAACACTAAATGAAGTTATATAGTGGTCCATGTTTATATTTAAAAAAATTTTAAACACCTATTTTCATAAACAATTTAATTAAGAGATTTTATTGAAATTTAAATAAATTTAGATAACATTGTAAAAGGTATGTAGCAATAGTGAATTGTTACCATCAATATTATCTATCATCGACAAAATATCATCACTTCATGTTAAAGCTTAGATATATTTTAATTATTTTTATTAATATAATAACTTTTAGTATTATTTCCTTTATAATTTAAGTTTTGGTTTTTGTTTCTTATCTTGTTAAAAAGGCTAACGCTTTAAGTATATTATTATATATCTATTACATGTTGATATGTCACAATAAGTTAAAAATTAGTCAACATAGATTTATGATTATAACACATTAGAAAAAAATCAACAACCAATAGATAAGTGATATTTTTTAATTATGTCATATTTTAATTTGGATAAAAAAAAGAGACATGAAATAAAACAATAATTTTAATCTATTTACAAAAATAACAAAATTTTATAAAAAAAATTACTAATAACTATATAAATATATATTTTTTAATTTTTGCCCCTTCTAACCTTGGGCTCTAGGCCATCCCACCTCATGTGAAAAGACGAATAAAAACTTGGTTCTACGTTAGAAGCACAAAAGATGAATAAAAACATGTGAAAAGACGAAGCTATATGAACTAGTTTTACTATGGACATCAAAATTTGATGCAAGTCTTTGTATAAACTCACTCAAAGCGAGCTATGTGCACTGGTTTTAACGTGGACATGGTAATTTGATGTGGGTCTTGTATAAGTGAAACAATATCCAATTAAAAAACTAATGTGGTTGTGATTATGTGCAACTAATGTAATTGTGATTATTTGCAACGCGAGTGACTACAATGTCACACAATAACAATAAGTACCATTTGTTTACTATTTTATATGTTATCTATTCATTTTTCCTTTATAAATTAAAATATATAATTTGAGAGTGAAATTCTTTTTTTTTTCCTCATCTGTCAGTTAGATTAGAAATTTTTAACATCATTTTTTCTTTTCTTCTTATATGTGTATTTTACACCCTACTTTATCAAAAGATCTCTCTTAAATTTCTCTTTTTATTTTATTTTTATCTTTGTCCATATATTTAATCTTTTTAACCACCTTTTTTTAATCTAAAATTGTTTATATCTATTTTTATATTTGAATTTTAATTATTTTTAAAAAATATATTGTCGATAGTTAAAAATAATATTATATCCCAATTTAAATTATTTATTTATTATAAAACTTAATTTATATAAAAATAATTATTTATAATGTTAAATATACAAGATAAAATTCTCTTTCATATATATTATGTAACATCCTAATTTTTATTCTATTTTATTCTATTTTATTATTAGTTGTAAATATTGTATTTTATTAATTATTAATAATAAGTTGTTTAATTGTTTTATAATTAAATAAATAATATTTTCAAAGAAATATATGTTGGTTTTTAAATTGGACTTTAATTAATTAAATTAAGAGAAGTAAGTCATTTAAATATAGTAAAAACTTAAGTTTCACATCGAGCAACATAAGCTTATGCATAATCTCTTTTTCTTATATAAGGGGTGAGATAGCTCAAGTCCCACATTGGACAATATTTCATGCATCATCCCTTCTCCTAGGTCAGGAGTGAGATACCAAGCAATAACGAAGGTAAGAGAGCATATAAACAAGTGGAATATTTTAATCTTTCTCGTCTCTAGGAGTAACCAGAGTTGTGAGGACCTGTCACAACCAGATTTGTGACGACGCGGAAAGGAAAAATTAACGGGGGAGGCCGAAATCAATTCGGCCTAGGGAGGAGTCGCCACCAGCGTTTTGATTAGGAACGCTGGAAAACCAAGATGGGAGGATAAGGCTTGGTCTGGAACCAGATGAATGGGTTCGGAAGTTGGTTACACACCAGGGGCACAGGGTGCCCCCAGCATGCCTGTTACTTAACAGTTACCTAAGACTAGCTTTTGGGTTTACTAAAGTTTCGGTGTGGATTGTGCAATAAACGCATATTATGGAATCCTATGTATGGGGGATGGTTTGGTTTGGGGGAATAGACTTGATAGGAGTGTGCCTCCTGTGCCTACGTACCTCGGATTCGAGGAATCAAAGTCTACGTAGTTCTAGCATGGTCGAGATAAACTCGACCATGACTGATTTGGAAAAGGAGAGTTTAGGAGAGAAGGGAGAGAAGAGAAATTGACAGTGGAAGGATGTATGGGTTTAATTCGGTTTTTCTAGTTCTATCAATCTAAGTCTAATAAAAAAAGGGAAAGGAAATTCTTACTAACCTAGTACCTGCCGTGTTAGTCTTCTCTTCTTTGTCCAGGATGCTTTCGCAGACTTCCTGGCTTCTCACTCTTCTGGCTTTCTGGTGGAAAATTTCGTTTGACCCGGTAGAAAATCTCCGACCTCTGCTCATTCGCGGTGAGGTCTTATATAGGCTGCGAGATGGGCTTGTATCTTAGCCCATCTCCGGTAAATATTCTGTTTAGGTTGGGTTTGAATTCGAATTGAATAACAGATTTTATTCCCTAATTTTTGAGATGAGTATCTTGCCTTATCGCCAAGAATCTCCAGGACTTTTTTATCCGTTATGGTGGCAACTGCCATAGTTGTTAGAGGTAGTCAACGCGGGCCACCGCGGTGGCTGCTTGTTGATAACGTATAAAATCTTCAGGATTTTATCGTTATCGGTTAAGGGAAAGCCAACTTGTGGTTGTTTGTTGATAACATATAGAATCTTCAGGATTTTATTGTTATCGGTTAAGGGGAAGTCAACTGTGGTTGTTTGGGCTGGACAGTTTTGGGGTGCTACAGGACCCTTTTGTTGCTGAGTTAATTTTCCTAAACACGTCATTTCAAACTAGATAGCAAAGGATGGAAAACCTCTAGAGGGAGCCCATGAAGCACAACAAGAACGACCCTAAGAAATGTATTTTTTCTATGTCTACACTTTTCCAAGTAGGAGGGAGAGTGATTTCTATCTCACTATTTGGGTTTCCTTTACGTAAGACGAGTAATGAGGTTGTCCTTAGGACCCCTACTAATATTTGTTATTATAGTCCTAGGTGGTATCTAAAGGGGATTAAACACCTAGATTAGTATTGTGTCTTAATGTGAATTGTGGGTGAAATTGTATGGTTAATTGTTATAATTACTTAATTCTCATGGTTGTTCATGGTTTGAGGGTTTTGAGGTTCAATTTACAACTTTTGTGTGTAGCGATAAAATTGGATGAAATTGAATGGTGTTTTATGTGTGTTGAACTCATGTGTGCAAAACAACTTAGATTGATTAGGAATTTCTCATTTAATTTTGAGAATAAGGATGAATTATGTAGGAAAATGCAAAGTTGCAAACTGTTGTTCATTGCTCCTCACTGGGTGAGAGCACGTCGAACAAAGGAGTTCTCCTTTATTAGGCCTATTCGCTGGGCAAGCATTATGCTTGATGAGCGAGTATGAGCCTTGGAAGCACTACAACTTCCCTTGTTGAGTAAGCAACAAGGGCTCACTAAGTGGGAGTGTTAAGACTTAAGAGCATGGCTCTCTATGATCCCACATGCTGGGCAAGTAGTATAGCTCGTCGAGCGAGCAAGATAAAGAGAGTTGGAACTCTTTGTTAAGGATTTCGCTGAGCGAGTTGGCATCTCGTTGAGTGAAGAGAAGCCTTGGAGTATTATGACCCTAACTCGTTGAGCGAGAAGTAGCCTGGCTGAGTGAGAAAAATAAAGAGTTATGTGTACCGTTTGTCTTGAGTGTGTTAGGTGAGAGAGTTGTGTTTTACTGAACAAAGGTGAGTGCATGACCCCTAAAGTCTTGATTCGCTAGTGAGCAAGGAGTCTCACTCAGCAAGAGTGAATAAAAAACTCGTTGTGGCTCTAATTCGTAGAGTGAGAGAGTACACTTGTTGAGTGAAAGCTGAACTTAGTGACTAAATCTCTTTGTGTATGAGCCTAGGAGAGGTGTGTGTTGATAGCTTGTGTATGTTATGCTTTTGAGTTGTGATGTGAATTGATTGAGATATATTGCCATTACATTAAGAGATGAGTACAAGAAATGATATGAGAAAATGAGTAAAAATAAGTGGTTAGTAGACGAGTTTCCTAGGCTAAGAGTTGGCAGGAAAGGAGCTTGGATGAACCTTATCAAGTGAGCAACCTAGGCCTATGTGTGGGTGAGAATGATGCTTACTATGTGGGTTGTGAGATGAGGTACCTAGCCTATGGCAGGCAAGTATGGTCCTTATCGACCTAGTTTAAAGAGAAACTAATAAGAATATGAATTGTGTGACATTCATCATGTAACATAACTGGTTTAAGAGAAAGTAGACATGATCCAAGTGGTAAATTTATTAGACCTACTTGGGGTTACTCGGTACAGAAATCCTAATGACCATGATTGATCCCATGAGCTGGTGCACACGAAAAAAGCTGAGTAGATCCTGGCGTGTTACTAGAGGATATCATGCTATACTTTTCTGAGTTGAGTTGGTACCACATGCATAGGGAGTAGTGTATAGGATGCATATTATCACAATACATGCATAGGATATATTGTGGATGTATGTGTTATATCTTATGTGTTATGGTGGTGTGTGCTACTCAGCCTTACTAAGGTTGCCCTGATAGTAGTGAGACGTATTCTCACCCTTTTCGCATTGTTTGTCTTGATTTTTGTTTTGGATTGAACATCATTTGTAGGTAAAGAGGAACATACACAAGATGATGAATGTTGTTACCTTTGTGTTGAGGCATTTTATGTTATTTCTTGTCCGGATTTTGTTAGCTTTGATAGGATTGTGACATTATGGTTGAACACATTGTTTGGTTTAATTATGTTTTTATGTTTTATTGAGACTTGAGTAGTTTGGATTGGTCTTCGGAGTGTTAGTAGATTATATTTTGAGAAGTTTCTATGTTGAGACTATGGATGTTGAGTTAATGAGATGCGAAATTTTTATCCCTTGAATTTATAGTTATGAAATTTTATTTTATTTAGAAACTATTACATAATTTCACGTTTTCAAAAGAATTTGGTGTTATCTATATTTAAATAATTACTTAAATATTAATTATTAGATAAGTAAATGGTGTTACATATTATAAATTTTTTTTTACATCATTAATACAACAATCCTATGGAAGATCTCACTTTCTACAACAAAAAGGAATGAATTGGCATTTAGTTAAACGTAGTTAACTCAATTCCAAACACACATAATAATTCTTTTATATGAAATAAACAAATAAATAATAACCTATCATGGCTGAAAAAATGTAATATCCTGTCATGAAAAAGGAAAAATTTTTATCTTAGAGATTATACACAAATTGAAAGGAAAAAATGTTAAAGGATAAATAATGAGTAAGAAATTCATAATCAATATCAACATTTACAATTCACGATGATACATTGATAATATACCTATTTATTCTTTTTCAACATAAAAAATTATCTATCTATTCTATATCATTATCATCATTTGATTCGGTAACTTTTTCTTTTGTAATACTTTAAACAAAGGTTCTTGTTTGAAACCAAAATCATAAAACCTATGTTGTTTGGCTTAAGGAAAAAACGTAAAACAAATGTTGGAATCACCTAAAAAATATGGGGTAAGAGACATAAATTATCCCTTTGAAAGGTATTTATAAACCAACGATAGTAAAATTCTAGATAAATATTAATTAAGGATAAAATCTTAATCAAATATAACTTTTATTAAGCTATAATTTTTATTAAGCTAACATTATATATGTCAGTTTTAGTAATATTTTATTATAAAAATGTTATCAATAATTTTTTTAATAACATTTTTATACTTTTAGTAACATTTTATGTTATTAATGACATCTTACAACGTTAGTCAAATACAATATTGATTAAAATATTACTAAAAATAATATGTAATATTTTTTTAATATTTTTTAAATGCAGCAGAAAGTTATATATGTAATAATGTAGATATCTTATCGATATGAAATCTTTAAAGATAAAGAAAGATATATCAATACCATATCCTAAATAATACTATTATAATTAAATCCATGCACTTAAATAACATAAATAAATTTAATTTATTATGCCTTAATTTATCCTTATCTATTATATCAATTAGATATTCTAAATAACTTTTTCCTTGTCTTTTTTATGTGTTTTTCACACACTTCCTTCATTAACTAATCAGAAGATCTTTCTTAAATTAGTTTTTTCTTTATCTTTGTTTATATATTTAATCTTTTTAACCACTTTTTTAATTAATTATTTTTATATTTATGTTAAATTGAATTTTAATTATTTTATAAAAATGTCAATGGTTAAAAATAATATTATATCTCAATTTAAATTATTCATTATAAATCAAAATTATATACTTAAATATATTTATTTATTATAAAACTTAATTTATATAAAAAATAAATATTCACAATATGAAATACATAAGATAAAATTCTACTTGATATACATCACAGAAAAATCTACATGATTAATATGACAATGCTATCTAGGGTGTGTTTAGAGACCCATTTAGAGTCGTGTAAATGAAAATTCTTATTTTCTAAAATAATAAATTTAAAAAAGAATGGGAGGAATGATTTTGTTAAACTCAAGTGAGGTGCAAACACATAATTATTTTTTTATATAAAATAAACAAATGCGTAAACTGTGACACCCTCTACCTTAATTATATTTATTTATAATATCTAATGATAAAATATCGAGTAATTTTAAATTTTAAATTGTCATCATTATGGTAAAAGGTTCATATAACATCATCTTTTGTTTACTCAATAAGGTATTATAAATTTAAAATGTCCAAATGGCACTTCAAAGGCCAACTTAAGAAAATAGTGTATTAATTCCATTAAAAATAACATGAATAAAGTCCCATTACAACATTCTGCCTTGATGTCATATCTCATCAGAGCTCGAAATCCCAAAAGAAAATAAAAAAAAAACAAGGGAATGAGCCCCAGTTCAATCTTCTTACACTTGCTCTAAACCATGGACAATGTCAATCAACCTAAACACAACAACATTACAAACATAAGATACTAAAAATATATATCATTACAAGCATATAGTATGGATGCAAGGTTGAATGAGAACATACAAAAGTTACAAACACAATGACACTCCACAATGCACGTGATGACAAAAATGTACTCCCAATTACTACTCTATATGCAATGTGGTACCAACTCTAACTTAGAAAGTAGTCTAGGGATAACATTGCTTAACCCTCTTTGGTTAGCTATACCACACTCTTTGGTTTGCATTGTGTGTTTCAGCTCGTGGGATCAATCATGAGTATTGAGATTTCTGTATTGAGAAGCCCCCAAGAGGTCTAGTGGCCTTACAACACACATTTGCATATACTCCCTTCCACCCCATTTTCATTATATGACGTATGTCACATAATTCTCTTTATTACCCATTCAAAATTGGGTTGACAAGGGTCATGCTCACCCCTCTCAAGCTAGTTAGCTTATATAGTAAGTATCATTCTTTTTTTTTCACAAGCTAGGTCACTCACTTGACAAATGTCAACTGGGCCCATCCTCGCCATCCATAGGTTAGGTGTCAAATTTGTAATGACATTTGTCCTTATTACTTAGTTCTTAATTTGTTTTCATATTTTCTCTATATAATACAAACACATTAATAACCAAATATAACTAATTCATCAAAATCCACACAACTAATTTAGGGAGTTTAATCTAACATTTGAAGACAACCAAAGCATATAATTTTTTCAAGATACACACAATTTAATAACTAATCCAGGAAGTTTAATCTCCTTTTTAGAGATAACCAAACACAAAAAATTATGGTTTTAAGATAAACCTCTCTAACTACCGTCACAAAGCTAAAAGTCTTATACTTTATCAACTGATCTTGTTGTTGTTATTATTATTATTATTGTTGTTTGTAATTATTTTATTGAGTAAATTTGTTGTTTACGTTGTCTTTCATCACCACTTAAACTATAAGTTGGGAAATAAGCATTAGGCTTGAAAAATGGATTTTTATAAGTATAATTAGAGAAAAGATACTTTAGGCCTTGTTTTGGACTGAGAATGCATTCAAACCATTGAACACAATTGTGCTTAACACTACAAGAAAATCGAAAATTATCAAGGAAAAAAGTCCATTGTTATTCCTCACTAATCCTTCACTATTCACTCCCAAATTAACCCACGCTAATGCCTTATCAAATTCCTCGTAATTCTTTTGCAGATTCTTCATTTTTTAAATAATTAAAATTGCCATTAACATACTTGGATAACTGAAATTTACCAATTATCATCATTATTAAAACACATAATTTAACAATAAACCATAATCAAATAAAATATCTTATATCAAATGTTACAATAGCCTCGCGATAATAGCATTGAAAATCAAAATACTTGCAACAATTTATCATTATATGTTCTTAATCCTTCCTAAGTTGTTTAATTGATGGTGTTAGTGTTTGTAACTGTAAGGCGAGCAATATTTCTATATGAAAGAACTGCATTTGTGCCTGCATCTCTGCCTTCATTGTGCTCGCATTTGTGCTTGCATTTCTTCCTACACTTTCATTTGTGTCTCCATCTACAATTGAATGTGTTTGCAACTACATTTGTACTTGTTGCATTTGCAATTGTGATTGTATTTGCGTATGCGCTTGCATTTGGGACATTTGTGTAGCTATTGCAGTTATAGATGTAGTGATGTCTCTTGTTCTTTGTGGAGAGTTTGTAGAAACAGTAATTGAAGACGAACCATGTATGATAGAGCCACCAATGACAAGCTCCAAGCTATGGCCTATGCAATGGACTCTACCCTTGTCGTTTTCACCAGCCATCTATAACCAAATCTCAGAGTAAATTGTAGAATAATTTGATTTGATTTGATTTACGATATCTCAGAAATAATGTTTTTCCTACACTAGTTTAAATTAAGTAAATTCATTGATACACACACGATATATAATACTAATACCATAATTTCTTACCATAAAATCATTGAACAATATTTCTTTCATGTAAGTGAAATAATTTCTCCAATTTTCTGTTGGCTCAGGCATGCTCTTAAGTATCCAAGATACAATATCACAAGTCAAAGAATTTGGTACAAACCTTTTCTTCTAAGTCCATTCAATTCACATATTAACTTCAAAACCTCATGTGTTAAATCAATAATATAAATGATGTAGTAATATTAATCTGAATCAATAATTAAGTTTACTATTACTTATGATATACTAACTTGTTGAATAGATATAACAAGTCTTCTATCAACTTCTTTGTGGGAATCTACACTAGAAGGCATCATTGTAGATTGTGGGTCAGCAGATGTTGGGGCAACATTTGATTGGCTGCCATAAATAGGATGGTAGCAGATGATTGACCACCACTAGCTAATTAACCACCATTAGCTGATGGACCATTGGTAGAAGTAGCTATTGAAACATAAGTCTTTGTGTTTAAAATAATGCATAAGTTTTGATAATAACAAACATCATGATGATATTTTATATCTAACAAGTGGTCTATAGCTTTTAGGTGAACAAATTAAATGTCTTAAAGTTTGGTACATGTCCATTAAGAAATATATAAGTTTTGATCTATGTGTCCAAAGACGAGTATACTATCCAAACCAGCACTTATCGCCCAAAGATGAGTTTGCTGTCCAAAGACGAGTTAATTGCCGAAAGACATTTTCAGCGTCCAAAAGAAGAAAATGTCCCAAACTGGAATGAACATACTATTCATTTTAGGAAGTATCTCTATTCAAGTGTAAAGAATTATTTAAAATGTTGCGTGAATCCTTTCTTTCAAATAAGAGCTTACAATCATGACCCAACTTTCCAATTACTGTTTCACCTAATGCTCTTTGTTGAGAATGTGATTAAGTTTCAGATTCACGAAGAGCTTCAATAAATATTTTTTATTAGTTAAAAGAAGCTTAGTAATTTATTAGCAAAAGACAACACATCAAGTGTAGAGAAAAGAAACTTTCTCTGACATAATCTTTTATCTATTTAAGAAAAAGAAGAGCCTTTAAGGAGTATAAAAAGCAAACCTGTAGCATTTAATGCTAACTTAACCACTCCTCAAGAAAATGTAAAAGCAACATTCAAATTTTTATGTGCTATAAAAAGGGATTGATCAAGCTTGAACAGTAGAACACAAATACATGATCATACATACTATGATTTTGGACGACGATTTGAAAATTCTCTATAAAAGCTTTCTTTATGAAGCAAAGTAAAGTCATTGTGTTTTGTATTATCATACACTCACTATGAGTTAGCTTTCCTGTAAAATCTCAATATAGTTGTTGAGATAGCTTGAATATGTTAAGTGACAAAGAATACTTGGGTTTTATTAAACTTGATATCTGATCAACATGAAATATTTGAGCATAAGAAATGATTGTAATAATATCGTATCTAAAGTAATACAATTTATTATCATAATATCTATACATTCAAATAACTTTAATTTATATTGCCTTAATCTATTATGTCAAATAGATACTTTTAATGTCTATTTAATTTTTTTGTTTGCATATATTTTTGGCACGTTGCCTCCACTAGATAACCAAAAGAAATCTCTTCTTGAATTAATATTCTTATCTTGTCTACTTATTTAAAATTTTTTAAACCACCTTTATACAATTTATCAATTTTATGTCTCGTTTGAATTTGAATTTTAGTTATTTTTAAATAAATGGTTAATTATTTAACAATATAATATTAAGTTTCTATTTAAATTATTGATTACAAGTACTAAATTTAGATATTTCAAGATATTTATTTATTATAAAACCTAATTTACTTAAAAACTGAATATTTGTATTGTGAAATAGTTAATATAAATTTTGATTTTGTATTTTCTGTTGAAGTTTTGCTTAAAAACCCATTTAGACCCATGTAGGCAAAAGATCTATCTTTCTAAAGTTGCCAACTCACATATTATATGAAGAATGAGTTGACATTCACTTGAATTCAACCGATTTCAAAAGACACACTTTAGCTATTTAAGTATATATTTATATAATTTAAACGAATGCATAAACAACCAAGCATGGATGGAAAATTTGAAAAATGTGATATTTAATATCCGTCATAACGAAACAAATTTTTGTCTTTGTCATCATACATAAATTAAAATAAAGGAAACAATCTATAATAAAAAAAATGTGTAAGAAATTTATCATCAATACCAACACTATTTACTATTCATGATGGTACAATGATATTACCTATCTATTGCTTTTCGATAAAATAAAGAAAAAAGATGCTAATCTATTATTGCTATTTATCGTAAATCCTATGTTGCAACTTATCGCAAATACATATAGGATTTTTCTTTAACAACTCTTGACAACCAATTTCCTTGAAATTTACTTTGCATGCATGCTCCTCTTGGTATCTATGTCTTTCGCAAAATACATCTCCACAACAACATTCGAATTATTTTAGTCCAACCTTTTTGTTGTAGATCCTGCACCTCTTTTTCTTATTGTTGATACTCGTTGTATTTCTAAGAGCAACCATAGCATCACTGACAGATTTTTCTTAACACCGGTCAAGAGTAGTAACACAATCATTCATTTTCTCGGTTTCACAATTCGTAGCACCATCCTGAGATTGTATAAAGTTTTCTTTGAGATAATTGTTACAACATGATTCTTCGATATAATTTTTGTAACAGCGAACAAAGGTGTTTTAATTTAATTATATTAAGATGCTAAACGGTGTTTGTTTAACTGTTGAAGTTGGAAGGGTACAACATACTAGACAAGTGGAGGAAAATTTGTTTATCCAAGTGTACTTTAGATATTGTTTTTTGTGTGCGTATTGAAACTGTGTTCAAGATGAAAATTGGGCATGGGGATTTAGTTTTTAACTCAATTGTAGTTTGCAGTAGAATGATTGGTACAATGGCATTAATTTACATTGTTTATTACTGGTTTGAGGTTTCATTAGTTAGTATGTGTTTGGATGAGTGTGTGCAAAATCAATTTTACAAAATTGATCTTGAAGTGATGTAATTTATGTCTGAATTTTTTTATTCTAAAAGCAGTGAGTAGTCATTAGTAAAATTCAGTATAAATCTTTTTATCTAACTTAAAAGCTACCAAAAGTTGCTTTAATTCTAAATCAATTTTAGACTCAAATTCAGTCTCTTAACGAGAAACCAATTATAAGAACATTTACTTAAAATCACGTTAGCTGATTTTTTTTTATCGTGATCTTGGATGATTCAACGTGAATTCAATCCAAACACATGCATAGTTATGTGTGCCGCATGTTAAAGCTTCATCTATAAGTTGTTAATATATAGCAAGTTACTCCTTTATATGGGCTACATTTTCTGGTCCTTACGTAACTGAATGAGTTTGGTTTGTTCTCTGTAGCTCACATTTTTTAGGCATATCAAATTTCAGGATTTGAAAGGTAGATTTTGTTAGATAAACTAGAGAAGAAAAATACTTTATTTCTATGGTGTGTATTAGTTACATAGGTTGATACCTTGTTTATAATAGAGTATAAATAGAGTAACTCATAACATTAACGCACTAAATAACCATAAAAAAAACAATAATTCCTCCTAACCCAAAATAACTCCTTAATATAGAGTAATTGTCCATAATTACTCTTTTTCCAACCTTTTATTTTTTAATTATTATTTCTAACATCCCTTTGTAATTAGAAAATTTTGTACACCAAGTCTTGCTCTCAATCTTCTAAAATCTTCAAACTTGAGGGGCTTAGTAAAAATATCTGCATCTTGATCTTGAGTCTTCACATGAACTAGCTCTACCTCTTTCTTGACAATGTATTCTCTAATGAAATGATACATTGTATCTATGTATTTGCTTCATCCATGAAACACCGGATTCTTAGGAAGAATTTGTGCAGATTTATTATCAATATGAATTTTTGTACTCTCCTCTTGGTTCATGTTAAACTCCTTTAACAATCTTCTTAGCCAAATAGTTTGACACGTGCAAGAAGTTGTAGCCACATACTCAGCTTCACAAGTTGAAAGTGTAACTATGGCTTGCTTTTTAGAGCTCCAAGTAAAAGCACAACCACCCATAAAAAACACAAAACCAGTAGTACTTTTTCTATCATCAACATCTCTCGCAAAATCACTATCACAAAATCCCACAAGTTTGAACTCATTAGACGAAGGGTAAAATAATTCAAAATCAAGTGTACCTTTAAGGTAACAAAGAATTCTCTTTGCTGCCTTCATATAAGTAGAGGTAGGAGTCTCCATAAAGTGGCAAACTACACCAACCACATACATAATATCTGGCCTTGTACTTGTTAAATACCTTAAGCTTCCTACAAGACTTTTGAACAAAGTAGGATCTTCCTTCTCTCCACTATCAAACCTTGACAATTTCAAGCTACCTTCCATGGGTGTGTTCACAGGATTGCAATCAAACATTTTAAATTTCTGCAACACCTTCTTTGCATATCTTTCTTGAGAAACAAAAATGTCATTATTCATTTGCTTCACTTCTAATCCGAAGTAGTAGGACATGAGTCCTATATCTGTCATCTCAAATTCACAAGACACAACCTTTTTGAAGTCTTCAAACAAATTTGGGTTATTTCCAATAAAAATAAGATCATCAACATAAAGATAAACTAGAAGAATATCACCATTATCAAAATTTTTAACATAAAGAGCATACTCGTGTTGGCAACGAACAAACCCATTGTCTTGAAAGTACATGTTAATGCGACTATTCCATGCCCTTGGTGCTTACTTTAGGCCATACAACGCCTTCTTCAATTTCAAGACTTTCTCCTCTTGTCCTTTGATGGCAAAGCCCATTGGTTGTTCAACATAGACAGTTTCCTCAAGATAGCCATTTAGGAAAGCTGATTTGACATCAAGTTGGAAGATTCTCCAACCCATTTGAGCAACTATTGAAATAAGAAGACGAATTGTCTCTATACGAGCAACTGGTGCAAACACTTCATCATAATCAACGCCATGTTGTTGCTTGTATCCTTTAGCAACAAGCCTTGCTTTGTACCTTTCCACCTCTCCCTTTGCATTCTTCTTGATCTTGAACACCCATTTGACTCCAATTGCTTCATGACCCTTAGGAAGATTTAATAACTCCCAAGTGTCATTCTTCTTTATGACTTTGATTTCTTCCTCCATGGCTTGTCTCCACCTTTTATCCTCCATAGCTTCATCAAAAGTTAGAGGTTCACTATCAACAAAAAGAGAAAATAGATCATTTATAATTTCAGTTTCATCATATATTTCTTGAATGCTTCTCATTTTTTGTGTCCTTTCACTTGAACTCCCTTCGGAAGATGAGGCTTCAAAGTGATGCAATGGTGATAGAGGTGGAGTAGTAAACTCATTTGGTACTACAACTTCTTGATCACCTTCTTCAAAATATGGAAGAAAATCATAAGTGGCTTCTTCTTTCTCCGCATCAACCTTTCTCTCAAGAGTTGCAACTCTTTGATGGTATTCCTCTCGCAAAGACTCAACTTCTGCCTCATTGGATTTTCTCTTGAAATCCTCAATCACAACTTTTAATTGTTCATTTTCATTCATCAATTTTGCAATATCATCAACTTTAGCCTAAGCTTGTCTTACAGCACCTTGTAGTTCAGCTTCCATCATTTTCATCTCCCTTTTCACCCTCTGTAGTTCAAGCATGGAATTTGAGTCAGACATAGTTCTTTCAAAAGAGCTCAAACGATGCTCTTTCGTGTCAGTTTCAACATCATGGGCAAAGTGGTCCCTTTCTTTTTCTTCTACACTTGTTTCATTTTCAGGTGAAAACACTTCCATTACCACCTGGGAAGAATCACCAAAGGAAACATTTCCCCTCACCTTCTCTTCAAGCTCCACAAATTTCTCATTGTAACCACACATGTGATTACTTGCTCTATTGTCAAGATACCATAGGCTCTTATCATCACTATCTTCATTAACTGCTAGCAATAGTATTGGTTCTTCACCTTCTTTGTCACCAACAAGATTTGTCGTTTCTTCAACATTGGTTCTACACTCCCAAGAAAAATGACCATATTTATGGCAATTATAACATTCAACATTAGATTTATCATACCTCCTTTCATTCGTTCTACCAAAATTGCCTCTACCTCTTTCTCTTCCACAACCTTTGGTGGGTTAATCACTCCTTTCAATATCATAAAAGTTGTCATGATCTCCTCTTCTACCTCTTCCTCCTCTTCCTTGGCTACGTCCACATCCACGTCCATGTCCTCTTTGATATTTTTCTCCTCCATTTTCTTTCAAAAAAGCTTTGGCATTTAGGACTTGCTCCAAAGGCTCCTCATGTCTTCTCTTGAACCTTTCTTCATATGCTTGAAGTAAACCCATCAATTGATCCACTGTCATCGATTCTAAATCCTTTGACTCTTCAATTGCACAAACCACAAAATCAAATTTTATGGTTAAAGAACGAAGAATTTTTTCTACCACACGAATATTTTCCATATTCTCTCTGTAATGCTTCATTTGGTTCACTACTGTCATCACCCTATTGCCAAAATCTGAAATTGATTCAGACTTCTTCATACGCAAGGATTCAAACTCTCCTTGTAGAGTTTGTAGGCACACCTTCTTCACCTTGTCAACACCTTCAAGAGAAGTTTTCAAAATCTCCGAAGCTTCTTTAGAGGTGGATGCATTCGACACCATCTCAAACATAGCTTCATCTAAACTTTGATAGATGAAGGTAAGTGCTTGTTGATCCTTCCTTTTCATCTTTACTAAAATCTCCTTCTCATATTGTGACAATATAGTCTCATCTTTAGGGAGAGTATAACCTTTCTCCACAACCTCCCAAGCATCTTGGGAACCTAGCAAGGCTTTCATGCGACGATACCAATTGTTATAATTCTCATTGGTAAGACGAGGGAGTTAAAACAAGTTCAAGTTATCACTCGTCATCTCTCAACTAATCTCAACTCACTAGAGCCTAAGCTTTGATACCACTTTGTTAGATAAACTATAGGAGAAAAATACTTTATTTCTATGGTGTGTATTAGTTACATAGGTTGATACCCTATTTATAATAGAGTATAAATAGAGTAACTCATAATATTAACGCACTAAATAATCATAAAAATAACAGTAATGCCTCCTAACCCAAAATAACTCCTTAATGTAGAGTAATTGTCCATAATTACTCTTTTTACAACCTTTAATTTTTTAATTATTATTTCTAACAGATTTAGAGTGTATGCTGTATTTGGAGAAGTAGAGAAGAAAAATGCATGGGGTGCGTTATTTGATGTTCAGGATCCGAGATCTAAGGTTCCACAGAAAAAAGGGAAGTTTTTGGATATAAATCAAGCCCTGGAAGTGGCCAGATATGATATTCAATACTTAGATTGGCGAGCTCAGCAAGATGTGCTTACAATTATGCTCCTCCATGAAAAGGTTTCAACTCAGTTTAGTTATTGTTATATAGAATTGATTTGATGCTTGAATGGATTATGGTGTTTGTTGATGTTTAGCCTCGGTGAATATTGTACATTTATAAATTTGGCTATTGGATCAGATTAGAGTGTCACTAACTGCAATATAGTTTTTGTTGGATTATCCCCTTTTACTAATTTTGCTATGCATCCAAAAATTGTGGGTGTAGTGGTCGAAGTTCTTAATCCTCTAGCTCGCGAATATAAATCAATTGGCACCCTGAAAAAGGAGCTAGCTGAGTTGCAGGATGAATTAGCACAAGCACACAGACAGGTATAGAATTTTATAGCAGTGGTGGACTAGTAAGCACAACTTGAAAATCAGTTGTTTCAAATTGATCTATCTAACTTGGCAGAAACTTGTCAATAGGTTATTAATCTGTCACTATATTTATGTAACTTAATGCATAACAACAGGTTCATATATCTGAAGCAAGGGTTACCACTGCTTTAGATAAACTTGCTTATATAGAAGAATTGGTAAGTGATAGGCTGTTGCAAGACAGAAGCACAGCCGAAGTTTCCCAAGCATCCTCTTCTCCGAGTACTTCTGCGAAATCTTTAGATATAGAAAAGAGAAGGCAACCACGGAAAAGCTTGAACGTATCAGGCCCAGTTCAGTCCTACCATCCCCACTTGAATAATTTCTTGTACCATTATGATGATAAACTAGAAACCATTATGACATGATAGTAGAACATTTTCTTTCATCAGATAATAGAGTAAAGTAAATGAGCATTTGACATATCTTTCGATTGATATTGCTTCTATTTTTTATTTTTTTTTTCCATTTATAAGAGTTGAATTTAAGGTTTCTATGCTAGTCTCCCCATTTGACTATATACCCATCTAGGCTACTAAAATGTCTTTTTATCTCACATTTTAACTAGTTGCAAATGCAAATGTTTCACTATCTTTTTTGTTAGTTTTTCTATTTTATCACTTCTTCCTTTTCTTTTTGTCCTTTTCAATTTCTTTAGGTGGACAATGGGGTGTCATGTCTGATAAAAGATAGACATACTCAATGTGAATTCTCATAAGTATGTTACTCCTTTTCTATCTCAGATCCCAATAGAATGTTTTGAGGAACCTTGGGTTATCTTCAGAGGGAAAGATGGGAAGCCTGGATGTGTCCAGAATACCTGTGCACACAGAGCCTGTCCTCTGCACCTTGGTTCAGTAAACGAGGGTCGTATCCAATGCCCCTACCATGGTTAGTAGTCACTGAAACAAATGATAATGTCCTAGCAATGAGTTAATAATGGAGTTATATTATATGCACTTGTTGATACTTGATAATGTACAAGTAATTTCACATGACACTACCTACAGATTTATATACACTGAAATTGACAGACTCTAAAATTACCAAATGGTTGAATATATATCAGGCTGGGAATATACCACTGATGGAAAATGTGAGAAAATGCCATCTACTCGACAGCTAAATGTGAAAATAAAGCCAGTTCCATGTTTTGAAAAAGAGGGGATGATCTGGATTTGGCCTGGCAATGACCCACCAACAGCCACACTTCCATCTTTACTACCTCCTTCTGGATTTGAAATCCATGCTGAGGTATGTCCCATTAGGTATTGTGTTCAATGCAAGATAAAAGAATTATAGTTATATGATTGATTAAAAGAAAAAGAAACATGTGTTTTCTTACTTGGTGGCTCTTCACATGTGACAGATTGTAATGGAACTTCCAATCGAACACGGTTTACTTTTGGACAATCTTTTGGATCTCGCACATGCCCCTTTTACTCATACTTCAACATTTGCTAAGGGAGTGTTCCCAGGTTTGTTTGGTTTATACCCTTAAAATTGAAAACATTTGTCATTCAGAAGAGGTAACTAGTGATGAAGGGATCAAATACCTTTTTGGGATGTTACAATTCAGCTTGTTTCAAATTGATCAAAGCCTCTTTACATTTCCTGCAATTTCACTTAAATTTTTTGGCTTCTAGAATGCACTCCCCAGATAAGGCCAAAAGTAATACTCAATCAAGAGTTGGAATTTTGTCATACAAAGCCTTTTTCTATTGACAATTTATGGTAAATGCATCCGAGAGTGATATTTTTCTGGGGTTCATGGTTCAAATATTATATGAATAAAATATGTTTTTTTGTCCCTAAGATATGTCAAATCCTTTAAAAATTTTTTTGTCTGTTTTTAGTCTTCAAAATATGAAATTCATTAATCTCAATCCTTTGCATCCAAAGATACTGTCTATAGGACCTAAAAGATACTGTCTATGGGACCTAGCGTCCAAAGGCGCCATCCATAGAACCTGACATTTAAAGGGGCAATGCAAAAATTAAGAAAAAAAATTAATAATATTTTGGAGGACGAGGGACTAAGATTAACAAATTTCATATTTTGGAGAACTAAAAACACTCTCATATTTGAATTTTGCATGAATGGAATAGCTCATCTTTTTAGTTATATGTCTTAGACTCTTAGCTTTATCTTGTGAAATACTAATAAATTTCTAGCTCACTCAGTCTCCTTGCATGAATTTGAACTTGTAGCTTGGTGAATTTTTGACACCTGCATCTGGCCTGCAAGGATACTGGGATCCCTATTCTATTGACATGGAGTTTCGACCACCTTGCATGGTGCTATCAACCATTGGAATTTCAAAGCCTGGGAAACTGAAGGGACAAAGTACCAATGAATGTTCAACGCACCTCCACCAACTTCGTGTATGCTTACCATCTTCAAAACAAAAGACAAGATTGCTATACAGAATGTCACTGGATTTCGCACCTTTGCTTAAGCATATACCTTTAATGCAATATCTATGGAGGCATTTTGATAACCGTGTTTGAACTAGGGAGGAAGAACAAAAGGAAAAAAATAAAGGAAAAATGTGTTTTTGATTTCTATATTTTCAATTAAACGTGGTCAAGGTCCGTTTACTTTATCATGGAAATGAATTTAGTCTTTAAATTTTAAAATCAATGTGGATTTTGTTCCTGTTCTCTAAGAATTCTATCATGTTTTTTTTTTTAAGTTATAGGAGAATAAATTCACCTTTTTTAATGTTTGAAAGAATAATTTCATCAATATAAAGGACAGGATCATTAAGGGATTTTAATCAATTGATTGGAAGTATAAAGACTAAAAACACATTTTTAATAAAAAAAAATAATAAATTATGCCTCAAAGGATATATCCAGTTTCGTTGTAGATATCCTTGTAAAGTTTTGGTATTTAAACTAAAAGATACAAAAATCTAGTAGAAGTTTTGAAAATCTAACACGTTTCTTTCTGCCTTTTATTCAATATTATTTGAATTTTTAGTTTTGATTATTTACTGAAGTGCTATTCTCTGGTTAAATAAAAGACAAAAAATTACTTGAAGTGATTATGTTATTTATATGTCTTTACTATCAAGTTCTCAACTCAAATGATGATATGCAGATAACAATATGCTAAAATAAAATAAAATCACATGACATAATTTAGTTTGAAAAGTTAATAATAAGTCCATGAAAAACTTGATGCAAGTTTTGTTCTTAAATGAGGTCATTGTCTGTTATTGGTGTTTTTGAATGTTGAATTTATGTGCTCCAACTTGTTGTAATTGGTGTGTTTTAATGTTCACCTACAAAAGGTTTTAAATGAGAATCTACGGCTAGTGTTGGGGCAGCAAGAGCGAATGAACAAAGGTGCAAACGTGTGGAATTTCCCTGTATCCTATGACAAGCTTGGGGTGAGATACAGACTCTGGAGAGATGCATTGAAGCGAGGAGCTAAACAACTACCATTCACCACCTAGATTTAAGTACACAGTATAAAAGTGCTTTTTTTTTTCTCAATTTTCTTTTTCAACTCAAGGCTTCATCTCTACAAGACCATCCGGGAACTGTGTTATATTCATCAGAGGTTGCTCTGTTCCTTCCCAAAAATACTGAGTCTTCACACATTCACCCTTTTTTTCATTTTTATTTTTTAAAATTTATGTACAGTGTCAAAATTATTTTTCCCCACCATCTCAGCTGATGCGATTGTTGCGGTTTATTTTAAAACCTTGAATGAGCCATCATGGATTACAAGATTGTATTTCTAAGGTTACAAAGTTCAGAATTCACCTACAATAGGTTTTAAACGCGGATCTACGGCTAGTTTTTTTTTTTTTTTTTTTTAATTTTACTTGTCAATCCAATCTAATTCGCAACTAAGATTGTATATTCGATTAAAATTTTCTATTATCTTACTTCAATTTAATCATTTTTTTCATGTTAAGGATGAATTAAGTTACATGGAACCATTTAACATTCCTAATAACTAAATGGTATTTAATAAATTTTAATCACTTAAATAACTTTTTATCCATGTTTAGATGAACCGTGACATAACAAAACCTCTTACTACAAGTATATGCTAAAGAAATAATTATTTAATAAATGTTTTATTTAATAAATAACATTTAATAAAATTTAAGAAATAATTATTTAATAAATAAAATTTATATTTTATTTAATAAATAAAATTTAGTAAATTTAATAAACATTTAATAAATAATTATTTAATAAATAAACTTTAATAAATATGCATGCTTCCCTTTTATTCTACATATCAATGTGTGATTTGTTTGGAAGAGTTTTGCATCCGATCCAAGTTGGAAGTCGTTTCCACCGAATGCTTGCATGTTTTCCATAAAGAGTGCATTATCTAGTGACTCCAAAAATGCACATTTCATTCATGCCCGTTGTGTTGATGCCTGTTAAAGCCACAACCAAACTCTGTTCAGCCTCTGCTCAACTCATCATAAGCCCAATTGTCTTGTTTTGGTTTCAATACTTTTTTGGTTCATGTAATTTATCATTTTTTTTATTTTGGACCTTGTAAAATTATTATTTTTAAATGGAATTTGAAAGTTTTATATATTTTATCTTAATTCTTGTTACTATTTTCAATCCTTATAATATATATTTTTTTATATTTTAGCTCGTACAATACAAATGTGAACTTAGATGCATATTAGAGTCAATATAGTTTGAATCCATTAAGTTTGGCACTAGTAACAGATCAAAGACCTCCAACCTTAAAGTTTATAAGCTAGGAAGAAAGGATAATTTTTTTAGGTCTCTATACCCACCATGCCTAGCATTGACGAGAAATGGGTATTCACCTTATCAATATCTCGAACCAATGATGGATTCTATTTTATGGCTAAACCCCTTATCTGGCTATTGTTCTCTTGTTTTGTTCACTAAAATGGAGTAAAACATTGATTTCTTATTATAAGATAAACTTTTTTTTATTACAAGATGGACTTCTCTGAAAAAACCATTGGTGCTTGTGTAAATGAGGTGCTCTACCTAATTGAGCTATAGCCCTTGTGCATTTGCTACATATTTTATCATAGTACATAGATAATTTCTTGTCAAGATGAATATTAGATGATCCAATTCTATGGATTGATGTTGCGCTGATATTACTTATAAATAATATTACATTTATAATTAATTGATCTGATACATAGATAGGTACCTACTGTTTTTGGGGTCATAAGTATTGCTTTAATTCAGACTAGTACAGATGCTACCAAGTCTCTCTTGGGGGCTTGGGAGCAGTCTAATATGCTATCACTGAATTTGATGAGTCTGACTATCGTGACAAATGTTAAGCATTCTATGCTGAAGACGCTAGAAAACTCATGAAATTGACTAAATAGTACTCACAATTTGATATTCTGATAAGTCAATTGTGGGGGATCCCTCAATTGAGATAAAATAATAAAATATTGTAATGATTATATTAAACAATATAATAAAACCACACCTTATTTTAAGAAAAGTCGAACCTTATTTAAAAATAAAAATTAATGTTATATAAAAATAAAATCTGATGCTATTAAAAATAAAATTTTACCTGTTTTATATGAAATATAAGTATATAATCATGTATCATAAAGTAAAAAGTTCTAAGCGCATTAATCAATTGAGTGTAAACATTTTTTTAATATATCTTTTATAATTTTGATTTTTAAATAGGCTGTTAGTTACATGTACTTAGAGATAATTTTCTTATTTTAAAAATAATATTTAATATTTAGAGAAGGTTATCCAATAATAAAAAATTAAAATATCTAAATTATCTTATTTAATCCAAATCGCATTTGGTACTCTTAGATTGACAGTAAATTTTTTAAAATAAATATCGTACATTGTTTTTAATATTTGAATCAAATACTTTTTTAACTACAAAAAATCAAAACCCATTCCCGAACGTCCCTAGTCCCAATATCATGATATAGAATGAATTTTAAAAATTATTTTCAATCCTTATAAATATAAGAATACATAAATATTTAATAATTTAATAAATAAAATTTAATAATTTAATAAATATTTTAAGCACAAAAGAACAATAAATGTAAAAAACAAGATAATGAGAAATGTTCTAATTTGATTTTGCGTTATCATAGATAAAGTTAATTTTAATCATAAATAATTTATTTTAAAATATATTATTTAAATTAAGAATTTAGATTTGGATATAAAAATGAAAAAAAAAATCACATCTACAAATAAATATCTTGACTAGATTTTGAAAATTTTCTCTATAAAAAGGAATGTACGTCATTGCATGAAATCCAACTCTTAAGTCAAATTGTTATTTCTTTTGTTTGGCTCTCAATTGTTACAATCATTTTGTTAGTTGTCGCTTAGTCATGGAACTGGATCTCTTTGAACTCTACCTCAACTCTTTGCAAGAGTCATCCCTATAAAGTTTTTCTCTAAATTTCTAATTCGGTTAATTATTAATCCACTTCTATGTTCCTAATATTTACTTGAGTGTGTGTTTCTACGTGACCAACTAGGAACCACCATAGGGCAAAGAATATTGAGAGTATTAGACCAAAGTTTCTTAATAAAATTAAGAGGTAAAATCAATAACAAGAGGATTAGATTAAGAAAGTTGCATGAAATTGGGAGTGAAGGGGAAAAGTATAGATGAAACCACAATCCTTAATTCAAATTCAAATTCTAGATTACTTGTTTTATTCGCTTTTACAATTTTCTTTGCTACACAATTCCTTTTCAAAACTAAATTGGTTTGCCTAAAATACATAAGAATTTCTAGAAATTGGTAATCACACAAATTAGATCCTTGCTACAATATTTGAACTTGTGTAACATCCCAATTTTTATTCTATTTTATTATGGTTTTAAATATTGTATTTTCTTAATTATTAATAATAAGTGATTTAATTATTTTACAATTAAATAAATAATATTTTGGAGAAATATATGTTGGGTTTTAATTAATTAAATTAAGAAAAGTAGGTCATTCAAACATAGTAAAAGCTTAAGTTTCACATCGGACAACATAAGCTAATGTCTCACCTCCTTTTCCTACATAAGGAATGGAATAACTTCAGTCCCTACATTGGGTAATATGAGCTCATGCATCCTACATAAGGAGTGGAATATGAGCTCATGCATCATATCCTTCTCCTATATAAGGAGTTGGATACCAAGCAATAGGAAAGGCAAGAGAGCCTCTAAACAAGTTGGGTTTGATACAAATCATAGGACTTAGATAATTTAATCTTCTCATCTCTTACAGCTTCCTCAAGAAATGTGAGATCCTTTGTTTGGGTTTCATGTGAGCTGTCAAAAGGAGCTGCAAGGTCCATTTTTGGGGCTATATAAAGAAGCAACTAAAGTAACTGTAAAGATATCTACGATTGAGTTAGTTTTCTTAAACACATGATTTCAAAATGGAGAGTAGAGGAAGGAGAACCTTTGAGGAAACCCCAAAGAGGAAAAATAACAACACCAAGGAGCACGTTCTCTACATCTATGCTTTTCCAAGCAAGTGGAGTGAGAAATCTCGCTTAAGGGTATGGGTATGACTATGGGTAGAAGGGTTGGCCCTAGACACCGCTAAGTGTTTGTGTTTAACTACCTCTGACAATTATCAGAATGTTTAGTCATTTTCTACTTGTGCTTGTGCTTGATTGACAAGGTGTATAGTTATTTGTCTATTGGTTGTTTGTGTGTCCTATGATTAACCAAGTGTTTGGTTGTTTGCTTGTTGTTGACTACTGTAGGCACTTGAATCCGTTCGGCCCAATAAACAGGTCCATGCAAAAATTCCAAAAAACAGAAGGATTCAAGTCCTAAAGGGCCGGGAAAGGACCCATCTAGAAAAGTAGCTGACTCGGCCTTGTTCAAGAGAAGGGGCCCGAGGCGGCCTATAACACACCTGACTCCAACCCAATAGGGACGATCCTAGCGTCACACTCAATCTGACTCGTGACTCGGAAGAGACCTAAGAAGGCTAGTGTCCAACCCTTCTCGACGGCAAATATAGAAAGAAAGCCCAAGTGCAGCCCAAATTACCAGAGGCTCAAGGCGGCCTGAACCAGGTATTCAAGTTCCAACTCAGCGCTGATGGAATCACCTAACTCAGCAAAATCAGAGGAAATTAGTCATGCTAGCAAGAAGACACAACTTCACCAAGATCAAAGTGTTTTGAGCCATAGGATCCTCCCAAAAGAGGGAAAGGCTGTTGATAAAGCCACATCAGCGAAGTAGAAGCCCTATCGTCTTTAGTAAAGCAAGATCCTCGCCAATCACAGTAAGGGAACACGCCATGTCAGCCACTACCTGCGAGAGGCGTTGTGAATCCAGGAAAAACATGCAACGATCAAGCATGGGAACCAATGGGCATCAATCTGGGGATTGCCAAAGCTAACGAACTGGATCAGAAGGTTGGGTGTAGCTCCATATGGCGAGATTAGGCATGCCTTCATTCCCCGCCCAAAATCTATTAAACGCCTCAGCACGAAGAGCTCGGGGCCAAGAATTGAAGAATAGAGGAAAGAGAGCGAAATTGCTGGGGAATTATTACGCGAACTACGATCTAAAGTGACGAAAGGACCAACTGCGAGCGAAAGCACCAACCAGCTCTCTAGATACCAGGTAAGTCTCATGGCTAAGACTCAATTCAAACCATAGGCAACCTCCCTAGACATCAAATGGCGAACGTGTAGTTTGGAACTGAGTTGGTCTCGGTTTGCCCTCTTGTCAAGCTCAATCCCTGCATCAGCCCAAGCACTTTCAATTACGGGCACATAACCCGTCTCGATGTTAAGTTGAGTGTAGCACACTCTAGATGGCAGGCTCAAAACTCGCCTAGACCAAAAAAATCGAGTCAGTTTCAGCCTCCATAATCTAACACCCAGTGCATTCCATCTGACCTCGAGTCAGTAGAAGCATTTCCGAGTCAACCTAGCATGTACACACACAAACACTCAATCCAGCACCAAGGCAGGACACCTAGTGGATAGCCCTGACTTCGAATTTAAACCACGAGAGCTGAGCGCCTAAACGGAAAGTTCAGCTCCCGTATTCCAGGCCCCGGCAAACGCCTAAAGGAAAGTCCAACCACGCGGGGACCTGCACCCTGCACTTGCAATATAGTTCATATCTGAAGGGAAGGATGCGTAAGGGAAAGTCTGACTCCGTCGCTCACTTCTTGTATCTAGAACTACATTAACTTTGATTCCTCCCAACCGTGAGGTACGTAGGAGCAAGAGGCCTACTCTTGTCACGTTAAACATCCCACACACTATAATTCTTCCCCTGTATCATCCATCAAATTAGTAAAGATTATATAGCGTGCAGTTCTTAGAGTAACTACCAGATGGTAGGCGGATGGGATGATGCGTCACTCCCATGCGTAACCCACTCCTTACCCAGATTCTCTACCCCAAGACCGTGCCTTACCCACCCCCTGGTTTCTAGCGTACCATTAAACGCTGGTGGCAGATCCAATCTGAGCCGAATTGGCTTTGATTAGCTCTCTCCAAGTTGGTTGAGCTGATTCTGGCTCAGTATGCCGGAATCCCCAAGAGCGGGTGACTTTGGCATCCTTCCAAACTGTGATCAATCCCCCGCCATGTCCAATCTAATACAAAATCCCACTCCCATACATAAAATTTTTCTATTTTTACCTTCGCACCATCTCTAAATCCCCCGCCAGAATGCTGTCACCCTCCACCCCACTCTGCGAGGGACCCGCCATATGGGATGCCTTATGGATGGAATACAGAGGCTCCCATCAGTGAAGAGTAAGAGCAACAGAACGCTGTGAACAATGATGGGGCAGGCTCCCACGTGCAAAAGGACATTGGGGCCCAGCACCAAGGTTCGCGAACTGCACAACCCTTCACGATTAATAGGCAGATGCCTCAGACTGAGGAGAAGTGGCAATCCCTGGAAGATGGCTTCGCACCGTGGAAGGAAGAAACAAATAGGGACTAGAAGCCATAGATCTCTGCCTGGTCTCGAACGTAGGTCTCCCGGCCGACTTCAAAACTCCCGAATTCGACAAATACAAAGGGAGTTCTTGTCCCAAGGTCCACCTGGCCATGTACTGCAGCAAGATGGAAACTCACATCTACGATGATAAAATCCTCATCCATTGCTTCTAAGATAACCTGACGGGAGCAACTCTTAGCTGCTATGTCAACTTAGAGCGAGGGCATATCAAAACATGGAGGGACTTGGCGGAAGCCTTCATGATGGTACAATGATATTACCTATCTATTGCTTTTCGATAAAAAAAGAATAAAGATACCAATCTATTATTGCTATTTCTCCTAAATCCTATGTTGCAACTTATCACGAATACATATAGGATTTAACTTTACCAACTCTTGACGACCAATTTCCTTGAAATTTACTTTGAATACATGCTTCTCTAGGTATCTATGTCTTTCACTAAAAACATCTCCACAATGACATTCGAATTGTATTAATCCAACCTTTTTGTTGTAGATCCTGCACCTCTTTTTCTTGTTGTTGATACTTGTTGTATTTATGAGAGCAACCATAGCATAACTGACAGATTTTTGATAACACCGGTCAAGAGCAATAACACAATCATTCATTTTCTCAGTTTCTGTAACACCATCATGAGATTGTATAAAGTTTTCTTTTGAGATAATTGTGGCAACACAGTTCTTTGAGATAATTTTTGTAACACAACAAACAAAGGTTATTGTTTGTAACAAAACCATAGAAACCACACCCATTAGCACGGAATGATTGAACCATGTTGTTTGACTTAAGGAAAAAATGCAAAAAGGATTTGGGTATCACCTCGAAAATATGAAGTAAGAGAAATAAAAAGGTGTGCCTTACAAGAGATACTTGAATAGTATTTATAGAAGGACGATAGTAAACTCCTAAAAAATCTAAATTAATGATAAAATCTTAATCAAAGAAAAATTTTGTTAAAATTGATATCTGATCAACATGAAATATCTGAGCATAAGAAATGATTATAATAATATCGTATCTAAAGTAATACAATTTATTATAATAATATCTATACATTCAAATAACTTTAATTTAATTTGCCTTAATCTATTATGTCAAATAGATACTTTTAATGTCTATTTAATTTTCTTGTTTGGATATGTTTTTGGTACGCTGCCTCCATTAGATAACTGAAAGATCTCTCTTGAATTAATATTCTTTTCTTGTCTATTTATTTAACATTTTTTTTAACCACCTTTGTACAATTTATCAATTTTATGTCTCATTTTAAATTGAATTTTAGTTATTTTTAAATAAATGGTCAGTTATTTAACATAACATTAAGTTTCTATTTAAATTATTGATTACAAGTATTAAATTTAGATATTTCAAGATATTTATTTATTATAAAACCTAATTTACATAAAAAAAAATGAATATTTGTATTGTAAAATAGCTAATATATATTTCGATTTGGTATTTTCTATTTAAGTTTTGCTTAAAAACCCATTTAGAGCCTTGTAGGCGAAAGATCTATCTTTCTACAGTTGCCAACTCACATATTATACGAAGAATGAGTTGGCATTCAGTTGAATTCAACCGAGTTCAAAAGACACACTTTAGCTATTTAAATATATATTTAAATAAAATAAACGAATGCATAAGCAACCGAGCATGGATGGACAAGTTGAAAAACGAGATATTTAATATCCTGTCTTAACGAAACAAATTTTTTGTCTTTGACATCATACATAAATTAAAATAAAGGAAGCAATCTGTAATAAAAAAAATGTGTAAGAAATTTATCAATACCGACGCCATTTACTATTCATGATGGTACAATGGTATTTCCTATCTATTGCTTTTCGATAAAAAAAGAATAAAGATACCAATCTATTCAAGCCAAGACTCCATTCAAGTCATAAGCAACCTCCCTAGACATATTTCAGATGGCGAACATGTAGTTCGCCACTGATTAGAACTGAGTTGGTCTCGGTCTGCCCTCTTATCAAGCTCAATCCCTACATCCCTGAGTATATACAACCCAAACACTTTCAATTACGAGCACATAACCCGTCTCAATGTGAAGCTGAGTCTAGCACACTCTAGATGGCAAGCTCACAACTCGCTTAGACCAAAAACCGAGTCAATTTCGGCGTCCATAGTCTAACACCAGTGCATTCCATCTGACCTCAAGTCAATAGAAGCATTTCCGAGTCAACCTAGCATTCACACACACAAACACTCAATCCGGCACCGAGGTGGGACGCCTAGTGGATAGCCCTAACTTCGAATTTAAACCACAAGAGTTGAGCGCCTAAACGAAAAGTTCAGCTCTCGTATTTCAGACCCCAACGGACGCCTAAAAGAAAGTCCAACCACGCGGGGACCTGCACCCCGCACTTGCAATATAGTTCATATCCGAGGGGAAGGACGTCTAAGGGAAAGTCTGACTCCGTCGCTCACTTCCTATATCTAGAACTACGTTAACTTTGATTCCTCCCAACCATGAGGTACGTAGGAGCAAGAGGCCTACTCTTGTCAAGTTAAACATCCCACACACTATAGTTCTTCCCTTGTATCATCCATCAAAATAGTAAAGGTTATGTACATTGCAGTTCATAGAGTATCTACCAAATGGTAAGCGAATGGGATGACGCGTCGCTCCCATGCGTAATCGATTCCTTACCCGGATTCTCTACCCTGAGACCATGCCTTATCCACCCCCTAGCGTACCATTAAACGCTGGTGACGGCTCTAATCCGAGTCAGATCGGCTTCGATTAGCCCTCTCCAAGTTGGTTGAGCTAATGCTAGCGTAGTATGCAGGAATCCCTAGGAGCGGGTGAGTTTGGCATCCTTCCAAATTGCAATCAATCCCCTGCCATGTCCAATCTAATACAAAATCTCACTCCCATACATAAAATTTTCTATTTTGACCTTCACACCATCTCTAAATCGCTCCCGGTGTGATTTAGATCATGTCAAATGACGACTCCACTGGGATAAAACACTTAGGTGAGAGTCAAGCTTTGGTCAAATGAATGGCATGCTACATAACCTTTACTTCAATTTTTGCTTACTGTTAATTTATTGCCAGGTATTATATACGAACACCTTAAGGTAGACGCCATATATATATGTTGTATTGTGCTTTTGACCGCTTGGGGGAAAAAGGGGTGGGGAATAAAAGTTACTGGCACTTGCCACCAAGCCAAATTTTGAGAGGGTCCTATTCCCAGGCCTGTATGATAAGTGAGTGACGGGCGTGTAGTGACTCTCCTCTTGGAGTTTATCTCTAGATAGTCGGTCATGATAGCCCAGCCAGAGAGTGATCTTGCAGGGGACATCCACATTCTGGGATTCATTCCTGTTTGTGGAAGGTGCCCGAAAAAGGTCCTGAGCTCTAGTGGCCAAAGGTAAGGTGTGTGATTAAAGCCATGAAAGGATCCTATAATTGTCCTAGAACCCTTAGGACTGGCCACAACCACCCATAGGAGGATAGGGATCCCTTTGCGCCGCATTAGTGGCAGTTACTACTCCTATTGTTACAGAACCGTCTCTCCATGCCCGAATACCTCTGAAGAAGTCAAAAGCACGGTGCATGCACCCATACATAAGGGATAAGGGGAGAGAAAACATAACATTGCATTACATAAGCATACCTAATTGCGAGAATTTTTAGACACATGGCTACAGAAATTGGTTATAGGATTCAGAAACGCCACCCCATCCACGCTAGGACTCTTGACCTCGTATCGTTGAGACAGTGGGGAAGTCGCCTAAAGGGGCAATGGCGCAGGACCTTCGAAGGAAAGTATGGTAATCTCTTGGGCCTGCTCGAAATCAAGGTGCAACTAGAAGTTCTATCGGCCTTGACTCAATGTTACGACCCACCTCTTAGGTGCTTCACCTTTAGGGATTTCCAGTTGGCGCCAACGGTGGAGGAGTACGAAAGGATCCTTGGCATGCCCTTAGCGAGGTCCCCGCCTTACCAATTCAAAGGGCAGTACCCTTCCTGGGTCGTCGTCAATAAGTTACTAAGGATGTTTCAATTAGAAATCAAAGAGGAAAAGAAAATCTAGAACGGTCTAGAAAGCATCTCGCGAGCCAACCTAGAAGGTAGACTCGGTCAACTACACTGGCAGGGTGATTGGGGGCCTTCATGGACGTATTCGGACTCTTAATATATGACATAGTCCTATTCCCGTATATAGAGGACCAGGTAGACTTGGCGATCGTAGACGCTTTTCTTACCAAGAGGAACAAAGGCGAGAATCTTGTGATCGTGATACTGGCTAACATCTATTACTCTCTGAATTATTGCTATGAAAGAAATGGGAGGGGATTGAGATGTTGTACAACTCTATTGTACTTATGGCTTGCGGCGCATCTATTCCACAGTAAGGGTAGAATGACTTGCCCCATAAAAGACTATCATTGGAGTTGGGTGAAGACGATGTCCAAGGCCGAATGGACAAAGCACTTGGACGAGGCTACTGAGAAGTCCATTCGCTAGTACCCGCGATGGAACGAGAGGGATGACACGATTATTAGATATGGAGGATTCCCTAATGTTCCCCTAATGGGCACCCAAGGGGCTATCAATTACAACCTAGAGTTGTTGCCCAGACAGGCAGGCTACCCCATGGCCTTACCACCGCCCAAGGAAGCTATTACTCCCTTTATCATCCATGACTTGGGAGCACAAGACGGGGGGTGTCTCAAGAATGTAAGACAAGCCTGGAGGAATGTTGTCTGAAAGGGACTCGAGTGGGGACCCAATAGTTACGGTGCCTCATCCAATTACAAGGCCTGGCTCTGGGACAAACTAGAGTAGGCTAGCTTGACGTTCGAAGACCCTCGACTCAGCGCCAGTGGGGAGCCGCATTCAAGCCATGCAAGGCCACATAATCCCCTTAAACAAAAATCAGACGACAATCCTGAGCACCCAAGTGGACAAGGGGCAAACAAGAAAGCCTATCGAGAGAGCTGGTCCTGGGCAATAAGCCAAGAAAGGTACATCAGAGAAATAGAGTGGGACCAAGCTCTGGATGAGAAGGAGGAGCTAAAGGCAGCCCTGCCCGAGTCCCAGAAAAAGGAAGCAGAGGTTAGCATCCAACTAAGCCAACTCCGAGAAAAAACCCGCCTCTTGGAAGATGAGTCTGCTAGGGCCCGACTCCAAAGCAAGCACTTGGAAAACAAAAGATGGAAGACGCTGGCCGAGCTCGTGGAAGAACAAGCAAAGACCATCGAAGCAAAAATACAAGCAGAAGCGGCCACCTAAGGCTTGAAAGAGATGGCGGCGCATGCCAAGGAAAGAACAGGAAGCTCGGGAAGAGACGACCTTTTGGAAAGACAAATACGTCAAGCTAGCATGGCTGGCTAACCAAGCACTCATGGACATACCCAAAAGTCTGTGCGGAACCAAAGGCATAACCAACCTGCTTAATACGCCACTTCAGATTACGCAGTTCTTGGAGCTTTGCTGGGGCTTGTACGATAGTCTCAAGAACATGTCCTCACCTCCTTGAGGCACCTTTGTAATCAATTAGTGAATAATTATAACCAGTCTCCAATTTTCATGTGTTTGTATGACTTGCAATTACAGCATGACATGCATGACTTTTGCTTTTTTTTTTTGCATACACAGCATAGCATTTACACATAACATGCATCACATAATTACATCTAATAAACATGCGTTGGGCTAAGCTATCCGCGTACACGACGCGCTCCAAATCTAAAGCTATGGACAACAAGATCAAAGCACTGGAACAACAAAATCAAGAACTCAAGGGGGAAATGAGCCTGCTAAGGGAACAAATGGCTTAGATGATCCAAGCCCTCACCCAGACTAATGCTACCATCACAGCCATGGTTAGCCAAAATGCTGTTGGCCCTCCACCCCACTCTACGAGGGACCCGCCATATGGGATGCCCTACAGATGGAATACAGAGGCTCCCATCAACGAAGAGTAAGAGCAACAGAACATCGTGAACAATGATGGGGTAGGCTCCCATGCGCAAAAGGACGTCGAGGCCCAGCACCAGGGTTCGTGAACTACACAACCCTTCACGATTCACAGGCAGATGCCTCAGACTGAGGAGAAGTGGCAATCCCTGGAAGAATGGCTCCATGCCGTGGAAGGAGGAAATATATAGGGACTGGAAGTTGTAGATCTCTACCTGGTCTCGGATGTAGGTCTCCCGGTCGACTTCAAAACTCCTGAATTCGACAAATACAAAAGGAGTTCCTACCCCCAAGGTCCACCTAGCCATGTACTGCAAGAAGATGGCAGCTCACATCTACGATGACAAAATCCTCATCCATTTCTTCCAAGATAGCCTGATAGGAGTAGCTCTTAGCTGGTACGTCAGCTTAGAGCGAGGGCATATCAAAACATGGAGGGACTTGGCTGAAGCCTTCTTGAAATAATATAAGTATAACGAGGATATGGTGTCGGATCACTCTCGGCTCCAAAACATGATCAAGAAAGAACAGGAAGGCTTTAAAGAGTACGCTTAAAGATGGCACGAGTTGGCGGCGCAGGTTCAACAACCTATAACCGAGAGAGAAATGGTCACCATGTTCATTGACACTCTCCCGTGCCCCTATTACGATAAGGTGGTGGGGAATGTCGCCTCCAACTTCACATACCTAGTGGTGGTGGGCGAAAGAATAGAAATAGGTATCAGACGTGGGAAGTTTGCCCAGGCAAGCAACAACCTGGGTTTGGCTAAAAAGCCGATGTTAGAGAAAAAGAAAGGCAAGACCAACGTCGTGTTAGTGGAACCTATTTTCCCACAGGGGAAAGGAAATACCCCTTCATACCCAGTTGCGACCTACACTAGCTCACCACCGACACTGTGTGTCCCTCCTTATCAGCCACGAGCCAACACAAGAGCAGCTACCAGCTCAAGGTCAGCACAACAAGGCACGAGAAGGCCGCCCAAAACATTGATCCCGATCCCCATGCCTTATATGGAGTTGTTCCCCGTCTGGAATAGAAGCTTGTGTAAATAATTCCTCTCAAACCCCTAGAACTCTTGTATCCGAGAAGCAACAACCCCAACGCCAAGTGTGACTACCACGGTGGGGCTGAAACACAAGGTCCAAGACCTTCTAGATGGTGGTTTGCTCGGTTTCTAAGACCAGGGGCCGAACGTAAAAAGCAATTCTCTCCTGGCCCACAGAGGCGTGGCAATTAACACAATAAGCCACGAAAATAGGGAAGAGGCTGAGAGGCCCAACAGAAAGGAATGAGAAGAAAGAGCGGCCAAATGCGCCATGGACTCGGCTGGCCAAATGGAGGAAGGATCCCATTCGAGCCGACTGGGCAAAGCCAAGTCCGCCTCAATTGCATACGTCGAGGGAAATGGTAACCCTCACCCAAAACCGTTACTTATTCAATATAACTCGACCTCCCGACCCAGAGTTCCTTTTATAATCCAAGTCTAGGCTAGGCCAGTGTATAGTAATAACGCAGTCCCTTGGAGGTACCCAACCCGAGAAATAACAGCACCTCCAACAATAAGGGAAGACCCAGTCCCTAAAGTCACTAATATAGCTGAGACTAGAGGGGTGACTAGAAGTGGGAGAATCATTGCCCTAGAAGGCTTGCGGAACAGAGACCTACCGCCTACCAAGAAAGAAAAGGCAGCGGAAGCACCCAAGAAGATCGTGACGGAGGAGGAAGTGCACGAATTCCTCAAAATGATCTGCCACAATGAGTATGAGATATTAGATCAATTACACAAAACTCCAGCCTGTGTCTTACTCCTTTCGCTGCTAATCAATTTAGAGGGTCATCGTGAGCTCTTATTGAAAGTGTTGAATGATGCCCACGTACCACAAGATATCACACCTAAGAAATTTAGGGGGATCATCAACAATATCTCCGCAAGTTGTCACCTATCATTTTTCGAAGATGAGGTACTGTCGGAAGGCCAAAGTCATAGCCCCTCCACATCGCGGTTAAATGTGACAATTATATGATAGCAAGGGTGCTAATAGACAATGGCTCCTCACTCAACATTATGCCCAAGGCCACCCTGGACAAGTTATACTGTTCGGGTGCTACCTTGAAAAATAGATCAGTGGTGGTCAGGGCCTTTCGACGGATCCAAGCGGGAGGTGTTGGGCAAAATCACCCTCCCCATACGCATAGGGCCAACAATGTTCGACATCACCTTCTATGTGATAGACATCCGACCCGCGTATAGTTGTCTCCTTGGCAGGCCTTGGATCCACACCGTCAGGGCAGTTCCTTCCTCACTACATCAGAAGGTCAAATTCATAGCAGACCAACAGCTAATCAGTGTCATGGGGTAGAAAGAATTGATGTTCAACACACCTCTCCCCGCAAAGCACGTCGAAGGGGATGAGGAGGCTCTTGAGACGCCTTTCCAAGCCTTAGAAATAGTAGGCACCACCAATGCCGAAATAGAAGGTGGAGACTTGAGACATCTAGAGCCACAGTCATGGAAGCCAAAGTACTAATCAGCAACAGCTTCCAACCTGGCAAAGGATTGGGAAAAAAGCTTGATGGCATGACTGAGCCGGTAGTGCTGCAAGAAAACTTAGGACTATCTGGACTTGGCTACATGGGGACTACGAAGAAAGAAAGACTAGGGCAGAAAACCCAAAGCGCCCAATGGAAACAACCGAGCCTATACCGCTATTTCACCAGTGAGGGCATCATATCCCCAAATCAGATCGTAGTGATAGAGGACCAACGCCCGAAGCTGGCCGAATGGGTACACCTTATGGCACAGGAGTTGGACAATTGGACATCTGAAGCCTTACTTGACCTGGTCACCCAGCAAATGTAAATCAAATAAGTGCATGTACAAAGGCCTCAGCGCTACCTTCAAACAATGAATAAAATATGTTGTGTACATTCATAAAATTACCTTTCTTCATATTTATTCTTTCCTATTTTATTCTTCTTTGTTTCACATTCAAAATCAATTCATTCCATTCATTCAAAATCGCGCCTTGATAAGTCATATTTTATACACCTCATAGGGACTTAAGATAGGTGCTTTTGAGATTATTTGGTACTTGTAACACCCTTCTACCCCGAATAATTAAATTAAAATAATCAAGTAAATAAAAAAGAAGACAAGGTAATAGATAAAACCAAGGAAACAGATAAAACCAAGGAAACTCAATTCGTATTAAGGATAAAAGGTTCACATGGTCATTATCATGTTCAAACATTAAGTACACACAAAACAAATTATCACATAAATTATTAATGTTGATCTAAACACGTCATTCATGTGTTTGACACATATTTCAAATATATAAATCACTTTCATTTCTATATACATTTAGTGAGTTGTTGATATGCCCATCATTTTCAAATATTTAAGATGCAAAAGTGCGTATGAAAAGACATAGAACCACTATTCTAAATCCCAAGCCCCATGTCACACAAATCAGAGCAAGACCCTTCAAAACTCGGCACCACGAGTGCCCTCAACATTACCAAAAAGAAAACCACAAGAGAGTACGGTGAGAAATAGCATTTATTCATATACAAATGTAGATAGTATATGACACTCTTCTACCCTGAATACTTAAATTAAAATAATCAAGGAAATAAAAAGGAAGACAAGGAAATAGATAAAACCAAGGAAACTCAATTCGTATTAAGGATAAAAGGTTCACATGGTCATTATCATGTTCAACCATTAAGTATACATAAAAAATTATCCCATAAATTATTAATGTTGATCTAAACACGTCATTCATGTGTTTGACACATATTTCAAATATATAAATCACTTTCATTTCTGTATACATTTAGTGAGTTATGGATATACCCATCATTTTCAAATATTTTTAAGATGCAAAAGTATGTAGGAAAAGACACATAACCACTATTCTAAATCCCAAGCCCCGATGTCACACAAATCAGAGCAAGACCCCACCTCTTCAAAACTCGGCACCACGAGTGCCTTCAACATTACCTAAAACAAAACTACAAGAGAGTACGGTGAGAAATAGCATTCAATCATATATAAATGCAGATAGTACCCCAAATTTCACCCATTACCGTACCCAATTACTAACGGTTAACAAATACTCATACATCAATCACACGTTCCATCGCATTCAAAATCAATCACATTCCATTCATGTTTACAAAATGCACATGCTCGCACAATGCATATGCTCTTCACCTCACCTAAGAGTCTCAATTCGGAACTCCACACCATGGGCAAACCTCCTCAATCCCCTTAGATATCACTAATGATGGTCACACCCTTAAACACCCTATATGGCCGGTGTGTCGCACAGTTAAACACCACCTATGGCCCGTGCGAAGACATTCTACACAACCGTTAAACACCACCTATGACCGGCGTGTAGCATGGTTAAACACCACCTATGGCCCATGCATATGAATGTCCCCCATCATTAGTCCATCTTGTTAAACACCACTTTTGGCCAAGGTCCCCTGTTAAACACTACATATGGTCAGGGTATTATGGCCACGTCTGGCTTCTCATGCATCTCATGTCCATGCTCAATGCATTCTCATCCACATTCACATTCTCATTCTCATTCTCATTCTCATCATTCATACATCATTTATACAGTCCATAATCATGCCAAAATCATATCAATTTATCCATCATTACCATAAATCATTTATAAGAACGCACAGAAACGCACATAAAACATCATTGAATCCCATCCAATTTCACCATTACACACAAGAGTCCCAAATTGAACCTCAAGCATGAATAACCATGAACAACCACGAGAATCAAGTAATTAAGACGATTAACCATACAATTTCAAACGAAAATCACATTAAGGAAAAACGTTAATCCAAGAATTTAATCCCCCTTCAAATGCCACAATACACCATAATATAACAATTATTAATAAGGGTCCTAGGGAAGACCCTACTGCTCTTTCTTATGTAAATGAAACTCAAATAGTGAGATAGAACTAACATCTCTACATACTTGGAAGCATAGTGAAGAAAACATGTTCATCAAAGTCATTCTTCTTGTTCCTTTGGGATTCCCTCTAGAGGTTTTCCTTCACACTAAAGGCAACTGATTACATTATCGATTAAGTCAACCAAAACCATGGTACACATTGACAAATCTTTTCTATCGATGAAAACATTTTTAGAACATAAAAACCAAACAAATTTGAGAATTGAGATCCTATAGGGACGTAGGGATTACCTTCACTACCCATACACCCCCGCATTCACATATAACTGAATCCATCTCCCCCGTACCTTAGATGCGAAGAACAGCGAGGATCTGATGCAGCTCCAGGACGATCTGAACACCCTATCTCCCCCTCCTTGTAGGGCGTTCTCCCTCCTCTAGGTATAGCTGTCTAACGAGCAAAACATCAATTAGGGTAAACTGATTAACCCCTATCTAATATTCTAGCTGGGTCGGGTCAACTGCCACTCGCCCATCAGCCTCCCCCCGTTAATTCGATTAATTAAATTAAGAAACGAAAATAATTCAGATTAATGTCTCATCAGTTTATAAAACCAACAGCTCCTCCATTAAAATAAAATTAAATGTAAATATTTAAATACTAAATTAATTTTCTGCCATCATTAAGAATAATAACAACAATAATAACATTTCAGTTTCAAAATTCAATTATTTAATCAAATAATTTTCTGCAGCAATTAATAATTAAAATAAAATTGATAATAATAATAATAATGTAATTTAATTTCTAAAAAATAATTAAATAATTTTTAGGATTTTACTGAAACCACACCCATTAGCACATAATAATTGAACCATGTTGTTTGACTTAAGAAAAAAATGCAAACAGGATCTGGATATCACCTTGAAAATATGAAGTAAGAGAAATAAAAAGGTGTGCCTTATCGGAGATACTTTTGAATTGTGTTTATAACACGACGAAAGTAAACTCCTAAAAAATCTAAATTAATGATAAAATCTTAATCAAAGATAAACTTTGTTAAACTTGATATCTAATCAACATGAAATATCTGATCTTAGGAAATGATTGTAACAATATCGTATCTAAAGTAATACAATTTATTACCACAATATCTATACATTCAAATAACTTTAATTTATTTTGCCTTAATCTATTATGTGAAATAGATACTTTTCATGTATATTTAATTTTCTTGTTTGGATATGTTCTTCCCATGCTGCCTCCATTAGATAACCAAAAGATCTCTCTTGAATTAATATTTTTTTCTTGTCTATTTATTTAACATTTTTTTAAACCACCTTTGTACAATTTACCAATTTTATGTCTCGTTTTAAATTGAATTTTAGTTATTTTTAAATAAATGATCAGTTATTTAACATAACATTAAGTTTCTATTTAAATTATTGATTACAAGTACTAAATTTAGATATTTGAAGATATTTATTTATTGTAAAACCTAATATACTTGGAAACTGAATATTTGTACTTTGAAATAGCTAATATAAATTTCGATTTCGTATTTTCTGTTTAAGTTTTGCTTAAAATCCCATGTAGACCCTTGTAGCCAAAATATCTATATTTCTAAATTTGCCAACTCATTATTATACGAAGAATAGGTTTGCATTCACTTGAATTCAACCGAGTTCACAAGACACACTTTAGCTATTTAAATATATATTTATATAAATTAAACGAATACATAAACAAGCAAGCATGGATGGAAAAGTTGAAAACGAGATATTTAATATCCTGTCATAACGAAACAAATTTTTTGTCTTTGACATCATACATAAATTAAAATAAAGGAAGCAATCTGTAATAAAAAAAAAATGTGTAAGAAAATTATCAATACCGACGCCAATTACTATTCATGATAGTACAATGATATTACCTCTCTATTGCTTTTCGATATAAAAAGAATAAAGATACCAATCTGTTATTGCTATTTATCCTAAATCCTTTGTTGCAACTTATCGCGAATACATATAGGATTTTGCATTACCAACTCTTGACGACCAATTTCCTTGAAATTTACTTTGCATGCATGCTCCTCTAGGTATCTATGTCTTTCACATAACACATCTCCACAATGACATTCGAATTCTATTAATCCAACCTTTTTGTTGCAGATCCTGCACCTCTTTTTCTTGTTGTTGATACTCGTTGTATTTGTGAGAGCAACCATAGCATCACAAACAAATTTTTCATAACACCGGTCAAGAGCAGTAACACAATCATTCATTTTCTCGATTTCCGTAACACCATCATGAGATCGTACAAAGTTTTCTCTGAGATAATTTTTGTAACACAACGAACAAAGGTTATTGTTTATAACAGAACCATAGAAACCACACCCATTAGCACAGAATGATTGAGCCATGTTGTTTGACTTAAGTAAAAAATGCAAAAAGGATCTAGATATCACCTTGAAAATATGAAGAGAAATAAAAAGGTGTGCCTTACAGAAGATACTTTTGAATTGTATTTATAGCACGACGAAAGTAAACTCCTAAAAAATCTAAATTAATGATAAAATCTTAATCAAAGATAAACTTTGTTAAACTTGATATCTGATCTTAGGAAATGATTGTAACAATATCGTATCTAAAGTAATACAATTTATTACCATAATATCTATACATTCAAATAACTTTAATTTATTTTGCCTTAATCTATTATGTGAAATAGATACTTTTCAAGTATATTTAATTTTCTTGTTTGGATATGTTCTTCACACGCTGCCTCCATTAGATAACCAAAAGATCTCTCTTGAATTAATATTCTTTTCTTGTCTATTTATTGAAGATTTTTTTAAACCACCTTTGTACAATTTACCAATTTTATGTATCGTTTTAAATTGAATTTTAGTTATTTTTAAATAAATGGTCAGTTATTTAACATAACATTAAGTTTCTGTTTAAATTATTGATTACAAGTACTAAATTTAGATATTTGAAGATATTTATTTATTGTAAAACCTAATTTACTTGGAAACTGAATATTTGTATTGTGAAATAGCTAATATAAATTTTGATTTGGTATTTTCTGTTTAAGATTTCCTTAAAATCCCATGTAGACCCTTGTAGCCAAAATATCTATATTTCTAAATTTGCCAACTCACATATTATACGAAGAATAGGTTTGCATTCACTTCAATTCAACCGAGTTCACAAGACACACTTTAGCTATTTAAATATATATTTATATAAATTAAACGAATACATAAACAACCAAGCATGGATGGAAAAGTTGAAAACGAGATATTTAATATCCTGTCATAACGAAACAAATTTTTTGTCTTTGACATCATACATAAATTAAAATAAAGAAAGCAATCTGTAATAAAAAAAATGTGTAAGAAAATTATCAATACCGACGCCAATTACTATTCATGATGGTACAATGATATTACCTCTCTATTGCTTTTCAATATAAAAAGAATAAAGATTCCAATCTATTATTGCTATTTATCCTAAATCCTATGTTGCAACTTATCGCGAATACCTATAGGATTTTGCTTTACCAACTCTTGACGACCAATTTCCTTGAAATTTACTTTGCATGCATGCTCCTCTGGGTATCTATGTCTTTCACAGAATACACCTCCACAACGACATTCGAATTGTATTAATCCAACCTTTTTGTTGCAGATCCTACACCTCTTTTTCTTGTTGTTGATACTTGTTGTATTTGTGAGAGCAACCATAGTATCACCGATAGATTTTTCATAACACCAGTCAAGAGCAGTAACACAATCACTCATTTTCTCGGTTTCCATAACACCATCATGAGATTGTATAAAGTTTTCTTTGAGATAATTTTTGTAACACAACGAGCAAAGGTTATTGTTTGTAACAGAACCGTAGAAACCACACCCATTAGCACAAAATGGTTGAACCATGTTGTTTGACTTAAGGAGAAAATGCAAAAAGGATCTGGGTATCACCTCGAAAATATGAAGTAAGAGAAATAAGAAGGTGTGCCTTGCAACAGATACTTCAATAGTATTTATAGCATGAAGATAGTAAACTCCTAAAAAATCTAAATTAATGATAAAATCTTAAACAAATTTTTTTTTATTAAACTTGATATCTAATCAACATGAAATATCTGAGCATAAGAAATGATTGTAATAATACCGTATCTAAAGAATACAATTTATTATCATAATATCTATACATTCAAATAACTTTAATTTATATTGCCTTAATCTATTATGTCAAATAGATACTTTTAATGTCTATTTAATTTTTTTGTTTAGATATGTTTTTGGCACGCTGCCTCCATTAGATAACTGATAGATCTCTCTTGAAGTAAAAGTCTTTTCTTGTCTATTTACTTAACATATTTTAAACCACCTTTGTACAATTTATCAATTTTATGTCTTGTTTTAAATTGTATTTTAGTTATTTTAAAAATATATGGTCAGTTATTTAACATAACATTAAGTTTCTATTTAAAGTATTGTATTGATTAGAAGTACTAAATTTAGATATTTCAAGATATTTATTTATTATAAAACCTAATTTACATAAAAAAGTGAATATTTGTATTGTGAAATAGCTAATATAAATTTTGATTTGATTTTTTCAGTTTAGGTTTTGCTTAGAAACCCATTTAGACCCTTGTAGGTGAAAGATCTATCTTTCTAAAGTTGCCAACTCACATATTATACGTAGAATGGGTTGGCATTCACTTGAATTCAATCAAGTTCAAAAGACAAATTTTAGATATTTAAAAATATATTTATATAAATTAAACAAATGTGTATTAAAAAATAAAGGAAGCAATCTATAATAAAAAAAAATGTGCAAGAAATTTATCAATACCGACGCCATTTACTATTCATGATGATACAATGATATTACCTATCTATTGCTTTTCGATAAAAAAAGAATACAAATACCAATCTATTATTTCTATTTATCCTAAATCCTATGTTGCAACTTATCGCGAATACATATAGGATTTTGCTTTACCAACTCTTGACGACCAATTTCCTTGAAATTTACTTTGCATGCATGCTCCTCTGGGTATCTATGTCTTTCACATAACACATCTCCACAACGACATTCGAATTGTATTAATCCAACCTTTTTGTTGCAGATCCTGCACCTCTTTTTCTTGTTATGGATACTCGTTGTATTTGTGAGAGCAACCATAGCATCACAGACAAATTTTTCATAACACCGATCAAGAGCAGTAATACAATCATCCATTTTCTCGATTTCCGTAACACCATCATGAGATCGTACAAAGTTTTCTCTGAGATAATTTTTGTAACACAACAAACAAAGGTAATTGTTTGTAACAGAACCGTAGAAACCACACCCATTAGCACAGAATAATTGAGCCATGTTGTTTGACTTAAGTAAAAAATGCAAAAAGGATCTAGATATAACCTTGAAAATATGAAGAGAAATAAAAAGGTGTGCCTTACAGAAGACATCTCCACAATGACATTCGAATTGTATTAATCCAACCTTTTTGTTGCAAATCCTGCACCTCTTTTCCTTGTTGTTGAACTTGTTGTATTTGTGAGAGCAACCATAGCATCACCGATAGATTTTTTATAACACCGGTCAACAGCAGTAACACAATCACTCATTTTCTCGGTTTCCATAACACCATCATGAGATTGTATAAAGTTTTCTTTGAGATAATTTTTGTAACACAACGAGCAAAGGTTATTGTTTGTAACAGAACCGTAGAAACCACACCCATTAGCACGGAATGATTGAACCTTGTTGTTTTACTTAAGGAGAAAATGCAAAAAGGATCTGGGTATCACCTCGAAAATATGAAGTAAGAGAAATAAGAAGGTGTGCCTTACAAGAGATACTTGAATAGTATTTATAGCATGAAGATAGTAAACTCCTAAAAAAATCTAAATTAATGATAAAATCTTAATCAAAGAAAAATTTTATTAAACTTGATATCTGATCAACATGAAATATCTGAGCATAAGAAATGATTGTAATAATACCGTATCTAAAGAATACAATTTATTATCATAATATCTATACATTCAAATAACTTTAATTTATTTTGCCATAATCTATTATGTCAAATAGAAACTTTTAATGTCTATTTAATTTTTTTGTTTGGATATGTTTTTGGCACGCTGCCTCCATTAGATAACTGATAGATCTCTCTTGAAGTAAAAGTCTTTTCTTGTCTATTTATTTAACATATTTTAAACCACCTTTGTACAATTTATCAATTTTATATCTCATTTCAAATTGTATTTTAGTTATTTTTAAAATATATGGTCAGTTATTTAACATAACATTAAGTTTCTATTTAAAGTATTGATTACAAGTACCAAATTTAGATATTTCAAGATATTTATTTATTATAAAACCTAATTTACATAAAATGTGAATATTTGTATTGTGAAATAGCTAATATAAATTTTGATTTGATTTTTTCTGTTTAGATTTTTCTAAAAAACCCATTTAGACCCTTGTAGGCGAAAGATCTATCTTTCTAAAGTTGCCAACTCACATATTATACGTAGAATGGGTTGCCATTCACTTGAATTCAATCGAGTTCAAAAGACAAACTTTATATATTTAAACATATATTTATATAAATTAAACAAATGTGTATTAAAAAAATAAAGGAAGTAATCTGTAATAAAAAAAATGCGTAAGAAATTTATCAATACCGACGCCATTTACTATTCATTATGATACAATGATATTACCTATCTATTGCTTTTCGATAAAAAAAGAATAAAGATACCAATCTATTATTGCTATTTATCCTAAATCCCATGTTGCAACTTATCGCGAATACATATAGGATTTTGCTTTACCAACTCTTAACGACCAATTTCCTCAAAATTTTCTTTGCATGCATGCTCCTCTAGGTATCTATGTCTTTCACAGAATACATCTCCACAACGACATTCGAATTGTATTAATCCAACCTTTTTTTTGCAGATCCTGCACCTCATTTTCTTGTTGTTGATACTTGTTGTTGATACTTGTTGTATTTGTGAGAGCAACCGTAGCATCACCGATAGATTTTTCATAACACCGGTCAAGAGCAGTAACACAATCACTCATTTTCTTGGTTTCCATAACACCATCATGAGATTGTATAAAGTTTTCTTTGAGATAATTTTTGTAACACAACGAGCAAAGGTTATTGTTTGTAACAGAACCGTAGAAACCACACCCATTAGGAGAGAATGATTGAACCATGTTGTTTGACTTAAGGAGAAAATGCAAAAAGGATCTGGGTATCACCTCGAAAATATGAAGTAAGAGAAATAAGAAGGTGTGCCTTACAAGAGATACTTCAATAGTATTTATAGCATGATGATAGAAAACTCCTAAAAAATCTAAATTAATGATAAAATATTAATCAAAGAAATTTTATTTTAAACTTGATATCTGATCAACATGAAATATCTGAGCATAAGAAATGATTGTAATAATACCGTATCTAAAGAATATAATTTATTATCATAATATCTATACATTCAAATACCTTTAATTTATATTGCCTTAATCTATTATGTCAAATAGATACTTTTAATGTCTATTTAATTTTTTTGTTTGGATATGTTTTTGGCACGCTGTCTCCATTAGATAACCAAAAGATCTCTCTTGCATTAAAATTCTTTTCTTGTCTATTTATTTAACATTTTTTAAACCACCTTTTACAATTTATCAATTTTATGTCAATTTTATTTTTTATTTTAAATTGAATTTTAGTTATTTTTAAAATAAATGGTCAGTTATTTAACATAACATTAAGTTTCTATTTAAAATTATTGATTACAAGTACTAAATTTAGATATTTCAAGATATTTATTTATTATAAAACCTAATTTACTTAAAAAATGAATATTTGTATTGTGAAATAACTAATATAAATTTTGATTTGATTTTTTCTGTTTAAGTTATGCTTAAAATCCCATTTAGACCCTTGTAGCCAAAATATCTATATTTCTAAATTTGCCAACTCACATATTATCTAAGAATAGGTTTGCATTCACTTGAATTGAGTTCACAAGATTCACTTTAGCTATTTAAATATATATTTATATAAATTAAACGAGTTCATAAACAAAACATGGATGGAAAATATTTAAACATATATTTAATATAATTAAACAAATTTTTTGTCTTTGACATTAAAAAAATAAAGGAAGCAATCTGTAATAAAAAAAATGTGTAAGAAAATTATCAATACCGACGCCAATTACTATTCATGATGGTACAATGATATTACCTCTCTATTGCTTTTCGATATAAAAAGAATAAAGATATCGATCTGTTATTGCTATTTATCCTAAATCCTTTGTTGCAACTTATCGCGAATACATACAGGATTTTGCATTACCAACTCTTGACGACCAATTTCCTTGAAATTTACTTTGCATGCATGCTCCTCTAGGTATCTATGTCTTTCACATAACACATCTCCACAACGACATTCGAATTGTATTAATCCAACCTTTTTGTTGCAGATCCTGCACCTCTTTTTCTTGTTGTTGATACTCGTTGTATTTGTGAGAGCAACCATAGCATCATTAACAAATTTTTCATAACACCGGTCAAGAGCAGTAACACAATCATTCATTTTCTCGATTTCCGTAACACCATCATGAGATCGTACAAAGTTTTCTCTGAGATAATTTTTGTAACACAACCAACAAAGGTTATTGTTTGTAACAGAACCATAGAAACCACACCCATTAGCACAGAATGATTGAGCCATGTTGTTTGACTTAAGTAAAAAATGCAAAAAGGATCTGGATATCACCTTGAAAATATGAAGTAAGAGAACTAAAAAGGTGTGCCTTACAGGAGATACTTTTGAATTGTATTTATAGCTCGACGGAAGTAAACTCCTAAAAAATCTAAATTAATGATAAATACTTAATCAAAGATAAACTTTGTTAAACTTGATATCAACATGAAATATCTGATCTTAGGAAATGATTGTAACAATATTGTATCTAAAGTAATACAATTTATTACCATAATATCTATACATTCAAATAACTTTAATTTATTTTGCCTTAATCTATTATGTGAAATAGATACTTTTCATGTCTATTTAATTTTCTGCTTTGGATATGTTCTTGATACGCTGCCTCCATTAGATAACCAAAAAAGATCTCTTGCATTATTATTCTTTTCTTCTCTATTTATTTAACACTTTTTAAACCACCTTTGTACAATTTACCAATTTTATGTTTCATTTTAAATTGAATTTTAGTTATTTTTAAATAAATGGTCAGTTATTTAACATAACATTAAGTTTCTATTTAAATTATTGATTACAAGTACTAAATTTAGATATTTCAAGATATTTATTTATTATAAAACCTAATTTACTTGGAAACTGAATATTTGTATTGTGAAATAACTAATATAAATTTCGATTTGGTATTTTCTCTTTAAGTTATGCTTAAAATCCCATGTAGACCCTTGTAGCCAAAATATCTATATTTCTAAATTTGCCAACTCACATATTATACGAAGAATAGGTTTGCATTCACTTGAATTCAACCGAGTTCACAAGACACACTTTAGCTATTTAAATATATATTTATATAAATTAAACGAATACATAAACAACCAAGCATGGATGGAAAAGTTGAAAAACGAGATATTTAATATCCTATCATAACGAAACAAATTTTTTGTCTTTGACATCATACATAAATTAAAATAAAGGAAGCAATCTGTAATAAAAAAAAAATGTGTAAGAAAATGATCAATACCGACGTCAATTACTATTCATGATGGTACAATGATATTACCTCTCTATTGCTTTTCGATATAAAAAGAATAAAGATACCAATCTGTTATTGCTATTTATCCTAAATCCTTTGTTGCAACTTATCGCGAATACATATAGGATTTTGCATTACCAACTCTTGACGACCAATTTCCTTGAAATTTACTTTTGCATGCATGCTCCTCTAGGTATCTATGTCTTTCACATAACACATCTCCACAACGACATTCGAATTGTATTAATCCAACCTTTTTGTTGCAGATCCTGCACCTCTTTTTCTTGTTGTTGATACTCGTTGTATTTGTGAGAGCAACCATAGCATCATTGACAAATTTTTCATAACACCGGTCAAGAGCAGTAACACAATCATTCATTTTCTCGATTTCCGTAACACCATCATGAGATCGTACAAAGTTTTCTCTGAGATAATTTTTGTAACACAACCAACAAAGGTTATTGTTTGTAACAGAACCATAGAAACCACACCCATTAGCACAGAATGATTGAGCCATGTTGTTTGACTTAAGTAAAAAATGCAAAAAGGATCTGGATATCACCTTGAAAATATGAAGTAAGAGAACTAAAAAGGTGTGCCTTACAGGAGATACTTTTGAATTGTATTTATAGCTCGACGGAAGTAAACTCCTAAAAAATCTAAATTAATGATAAATACTTAATCAAAGATAAACTTTGTTAAACTTGATATCAACATGAAATATCTGATCTTAGGAAATGATTGTAACAATATTGTATCTAAAGTAATACAATTTATTACCATAATATCTATACATTCAAATAACTTTAATTTATTTTGCCTTAATCTATTATGTGAAATAGATACTTTTCATGTCTATTTAATTTTCTGCTTTGGATATGTTCTTGATACGCTGCCTCCATTAGATAACCAAAAGATCTCTCTTGCATTATTATTCTTTTCTTCTCTATTTATTTAACACTTTTTTAAACCACCTTTGTACAATTTACCAATTTTATGTTTCATTTTAAATTGAATTTTAGTTATTTTTAAATAAATGGTCAGTTATTTAACATAACATTAAGTTTCTATTTAAATTATTGATTACAAGTACTAAATTTAGATATTTCAAGATATTTATTTATTATAAAACCTAATTTACTTGGAAACTGAATATTTGTATTGTGAAATAACTAATATAAATTTCGATTTGGTATTTTCTCTTTAAGTTATGCTTAAAATCCCATGTAGACCCTTGTAGCCAAAATATCTATATTTCTAAATTTGCCAACTCACATATTATACGAAGAATAGGTTTGCATTCACTTGAATTCAACCGAGTTCACAAGACACACTTTAGCTATTTAAATATATATTTATATAAATTAAACGAATACATAAACAACCAAGCATGGATGGAAAAGTTGAAAACGAGATATTTAATATCCTATCATAACGAAACAAATTTTTTGTCTTTGACATCATACATAAATTAAAATAAAGGAAGCAATCTGTAATAAAAAAAAATGTGTAAGAAAATGATCAATACCGACGTCAATTACTATTCATGATGGTACAATGATATTACCTCTCTATTGCTTTTCGATATAAAAAGAATAAAGATACCAATCTGTTATTGCTATTTATCCTAAATCCTTTGTTGCAACTTATCGCGAATACATATAGGATTTTGCATTACCAACTCTTGACGACCAATTTCCTTGAAATTTACTTTGCATGCATGCTCCTCTAGGTATCTATGTCTTTCACATAACACATCTCCACAACGACATTCGAATTGTATTAATCCAACCTTTTTGTTGCAGATCCTGCACCTCTTTTTTCTTGTTGTTGATACTGTTGTATTTGTGAGAGCAACCATAGCATCATTGACAAATTTTTCATAACACCGGTCAAGAGCAGTAACACAATCATTCATTTTCTCGATTTCCGTAACACCATCATGAGATCGTACAAAGTTTTCTCTGAGATAATTTTTGTAACACAACCAACAAAGGTTATTGTTTGTAACAGAACCATAGAAACCACACCCATTAGCACAGAATGATTGAGCCATGTTGTTTGACTTAAGTAAAAAATGCAAAAAGGATCTGGATATCACCTTGAAAATATGAAGTAAGAGAACTAAAAAGGTGTGCCTTACAGGAGATACTTTTGAATTGTATTTATAGCTCGACGGAAGTAAACTCCTAAAAAATCTAAATTAATGATAAATACTTAATCAAAGATAAACTTTGTTAAACTTGATATCAACATGAAATATCTGATCTTAGGAAATGATTGTAACAATATTGTATCTAAAGTAATACAATTTATTACCATAATATCTATACATTCAAATAACTTTAATTTATTTTGCCTTAATCTATTATGTGAAATAGATACTTTTCATGTCTATTTAATTTTCTGCTTTGGATATGTTCTTGATACGCTGCCTCCATTAGATAACCAAAAGATCTCTCTTGCATTATTATTCTTTTCTTCTCTATTTATTTAACACTTTTTTAAACCACCTTTGTACAATTTACCAATTTTATGTTTCATTTTAAATTGAATTTTAGTTATTTTTAAATAAATGGTCAGTTATTTAACATAACATTAAGTTTCTATTTAAATTATTGATTACAAGTACTAAATTTAGATATTTCAAGATATTTATTTATTATAAAACCTAATTTACTTGGAAACTGAATATTTGTATTGTGAAATAACTAATATAAATTTCGATTTGGTATTTTCTCTTTAAGTTATGCTTAAAATCCCATGTAGACCCTTGTAGCCAAAATATCTATATTTCTAAATTTGCCAACTCACATATTATACGAAGAATAGGTTTGCATTCACTTGAATTCAACCGAGTTCACAAGACACACTTTAGCTATTTAAATATATATTTATATAAATTAAACGAATACATAAACAACCAAGCATGGATGGAAAAGTTGAAAACGAGATATTTAATATCCTATCATAACGAAACAAATTTTTTGTCTTTGACATCATACATAAATTAAAATAAAGGAAGCAATCTGTAATAAAAAAAAATGTGTAAGAAAATGATCAATACCGACGTCAATTACTATTCATGATGGTACAATGATATTACCTCTCTATTGCTTTTCGATATAAAAAGAATAAAGATACCAATCTGTTATTGCTATTTATCCTAAATCCTTTGTTGCAACTTATCGCGAATACATATAGGATTTTGCATTACCAACTCTTGACGACCAATTTCCTTGAAATTTACTTTGCATGCATGCTCCTCTAGGTATCTATGTCTTTCACATAACACATCTCCACAACGACATTCGAATTGTATTAATCCAACCTTTTTGTTGCAGATCCTGCACCTCTTTTTCTTGTTGTTGATACTCGTTGTATTTGTGAGAGCAACCATAGCATCATTGACAAATTTTTCATAACACCGGTCAAGAGCAGTAACACAATCATTCATTTTCTCGATTTCTGTAACACCATCATGAGATCGTACAAAGTTTTCTCTGAGATAATTTTTGTAATACAACCAACAAAGGTTATTGTTTGTAGCATAACCATAGAAACCACACCTATTAGCACAGAATGATTGAGCCATGTTGTTTGACTTAGGTAAAAAATGCAAAAAGGATCTGGATATCACCTTGAAAATATGAAGTAAGAGAACTAAAAAGGTGTGCCTTACAGGAGATACTTTTGAATTGTATTTATAGCACGACGAAAGTAAACTCCTAAAAAATCTAAATTAATGATAAAATCTTAATCAAAGATAAACTTTGTTAAACTTTATATCAACATGAAATATCTGATCTTAGGAAATGATTGTAACAATATTGTATCTAAAGTAATACAATTTATTACCATAATATCTATACATTCAAATAACTTTAATTTATTTTGCCTTAATCTATTATGTGAAATAGATACTTTTCATGTCTATTTAATTTTCTGCTTTGGATATGTTCTTGATACGCTGCCTCCATTAGATAACCAAAAGATCTCTCTTGCATTATTATTCTTTTCTTCTCTATTTATTTAACACTTTTTTAAACCACCTTTGTACAGTTTACCAATTTTATGTTTCATTTTAAATTGAATTTTAGTTATTTTTAAATAAATGGTCAGTTATTTAACATAACATTAAGTTTCTATTTAAATTATTGATTACAAGTACTAAATTTAGATATTTCAAGATATTTATTTATTATAAAACCTAATTTACATGGAAACTGAATATTTTTATTTGGTATTTTTTGTTTAAGTTTTGCTTAAAAACTCATTTAGACCCTTGTAGGCAAAATATCTACATTTCTAAATTTGCCAACTCACATATTATACGAAGAATAGGTTTGCTTTCACTTGAATTCAACCGAGTTCACAAGACACACTTTAGCTATTTAAATATATATTTATATAAATTAAACGAATGCACAAACAACCATAGTAGTCAATAGCGGCCGGAGCGGCCGCTATAGCGGTGGAGCGGAGCGGAGCGGTAGTTGGGCGCGACAAAACTTGCGTAGCGGTGCAGTTCAATGTTGTGGCTGTAGCGGCCGCTATAGCGGGAAATCGTGGCGGAGAGGCCGCTATTGTCCACATGAAGGGGAAAAGTTAAAAATGCCCTCCTGTTTAAAACGTTTGTGAGGGCATTTTTGACTTTTTGCGTTTTAGGGTTTTAGTTTAAATAATATTTCAACCTGTTTCTCCTCTACCTTCTCTGGTCTGCTTTTTCCTTTACGTTTCAGTGTCTTGCTTGCCTTCTCCGACGACCTTCTTCGACGACGCACTGTCGTTCTTCTTCAGTGATCACCAGCTTTGAAGTTTTTTTTTTAGTTTTTTTTTCTGCCTATACCAGAATCCTTTTTCCTTCTCTGTTTCCAACAACTCATGCTCTGTTTCAGTTCTTGTTTTTACTATTTGAATTTTAATCCTTTAATGAATTTTTATTATTACTGATACTTGTTAGTTTATAAATTGAGTAATATTTATGTTTTTGAGCTTATATATATATATTAATAATTTTTAAATATATATATATATATATATATATAATATTAGAATAGCGGTTATCCCGCTATCCGCTATCCCAGTTCGAGGGTCGGCCGCTCCGCTCCGCTATCTGGGATTAACTACTATGTAAACAACCAAGCATGGATGGAAAAGTTGAAAATGAGATATTTAATATCCTGTCGTAACAAAACAAATTTTTTGTCTTTGACATCATACATAAATTAAAATAAAGGAAGCAATCTGTGATAAAAAAAAAAGTGTAAGAAAATTATCAATACTGACGCCAATTACTATTCATGATGGTACAATGATATTACCTCTCTATTACTTTTCGATAAAAAAAGAATAAAGATACCAATCTATTATTACTATTTATCCTAAATCCTTTGTTGCAACTTATCACGAATACATATAGGATTTTGCTTTACCAACTCTTGACGACCAATTTTCCTTAAATTTACTTTGCATGCATGCTCCTCTGCGTATCTATGTCTTTCACAGAATACATCTCCACAACGACATTTGAATTGTATTAATCCAACCTTTTTGTTGCAGATCCTGCACCTCTTTTTCTTGTTGTTGATACTTGTTGTATTTGTGAGGGCAATTGTAGCATCATTGACAGATTTTTCATAACATCGATCAAGAGCAGTAACACAATCATTCATTTTCTCGATTTTCGTAACACCATCATGAGATTGTATAAAGTTTTCTTTGAGATAATTTTTGTAACACAACGAACAAATGTTTGCAATAGAACCATAGAAACCACACCATTAGCACAGAATGATTGAACCATATTGTTTGACTTAAGGAAAAAATGCAAAAAGGATCTGGGTATCAACTCAAAAATATGAAGTAAGAGAAATAAAATGCTAAGCTTTACAAGAGGTACTTGAATAGTATTTATAGCACAACGATAGTAAACTCCTAAAAAATATAAATTAATGATAAAATCTTAATCAAAAAAAAATTTTGTTAAACTTGATTTTTGATCAACATGAAATGTCTAAGCATAAGAAATGATTGTAATAATATCGTATCTAAAGTAATATGATTTATTATCATAATATCTATACATTTAAATAACTTTAATTTATTTTGCCTTGATTTGTCTTAATCTATTATGTCAAATAGATACTTTTAATGTCTATTTATTTTTCTTGTTTGGATATGTTTTTGGTACACTGCCTCCATTAGATAACCGAAACATCTCTCTTGAATTAATATTCTTTTCTTGTCTATTTATTTAACGTATTTTGAACCACCTTTGTACAAATTATCAATTTTATGTCTCATTTTAAATTGAATTTTAGTTATTTTTAAATAAATAGTTGGTTATTTAACATAATATTAAGTTTCTATTTAAATTATTGATGACAAGTACTAAATTTAGATATTTCAAGATATTTATTTATTATAAAACCTAATTTATAAATTTCGATTTGGTCTTTAAAGTTCGTCTTTAAATTTTAAAATCAATGTGGATTTTGTTCCTCTTCTCTAAGAATTCTATTATGTTTTTTTTTTGAAGTTATAGGAGACTAAATTCACTTTCTTTAATGCTCTAAAGAATAATTTCATCAATATAAAGTACCGGGTCATTAGGAGATTTTAATCAATTGATTGAAAGTATAAATACTAAAACACATTTTTAATAAAAAAAAATAAGAAATTATGCCTCAAAGGGTATATCCAGTTTCGTCGTAGATATCCTCGTAAACTTTTTGTATTTAAATTAAAAGATACAAAAATCACTGGTAGAAGTTTTAGAAATCTACACATTCAAATAACACAAATAACACAATTTATCACAAAATCTACACATTCAAATAACACAATAACTTTAATTTATTTTGCCTTAATTTGTCTTAATCTATCATGTCAAATAGATATTTTAATATCTATTTAATTTTCTTTTCTGGATATGTTTTTTTCCCACAGCTTCTAAATAAGCAAAAGATCTCTCTTAAATTAAAATTCTTTTTATCTTTGTCTATTTATTTAACATTTTTCACCACCTTTGTTCAATTTATCGCTTTGATGTATGGTTTTAAATTGAAATTTAGTTATTTTTTAAATAAATGGTCCATAGTTTAAAATAATATTATGTATCTATTTACATTATTGATTATAAATACAAAATTTATATATTTAAAGATATTTATTTATTATAAAACCTAATTTATATAAAATAAATAAATATTCATATTGTGTAACACCCAAGATAAAATTTTATTTGATATTTATCACCCAAAGAACTCTATATGATTAACACCACAATGTTATTTAAGGTTGGTATAAAACCATATTTAGAGCCTTATAAGTGAAAGATCTATCTTTCTAAAACCACAAACTCGAAGAAGAGCAAGAATGAGTTGGCATTTAGTTTAGTTATTCAAAACACATCATTTATTTAAATATATAATTGTATAAATTATACAAATGTATAAATTATACAAATGCATAAACAACTCATTGACATCAAACATAAATTAAAAGAAAAGAAGCAATGTGAAATAATGACAAATAATGGGTAAGAAATTCATAATCAATAGCAACCATATTTACACTTATCCATGATGGTAAGATGATATTACCTATTTATTGTCTTTTGACAAATAAAAAAAGATAACAATCTATTTCTATTTATCCTACATCATACATTGTAATTTATCGTGGATACATCACACTCCATAATGTCATCATGTGATTCTATAACACTTTCTTTGATATAATTTTTGTAACACATCAAACAAAAGTTGTTGTTTGTAGCATAATCATAAAAACCACAACCATTGTTGTTTAACTTGAGGGAACAATGCCAAAAGATACTAGTATCAACTTGAAAATATGAAGCAAGAGGAACAAAAGGTGTGTTATATGCGAGGAATTTGAATAATATTTATAGCACGACGATAATAAAATCCTATATAAATCTTAATTAATGATAAAATCTTAATCAAAGATAACTTTTGTTAAATTTGATATCATATCAACATGAAATCTTTGAATATAATTAAAGATTGTAATAATATCGTAACCTAAATAATATAATTTATCATAAAATCTATACATTCAAATAATACAAATAACTTTTATTTATTTTACCTTAATTTTTCTTAATATATTATGTAAAAATAGATACTTTCAATATATATTTAATTTTCTTTTTGGCATGTACTTTTTGTACGTTGCTTCCATTAAAAAACCAAAATATCTACCTTAAATTAATATTCTTTTTTTATCTATTTAATTATAAAATTTTATTTGATATTTGCTATTGAAAGTTTGTTTAAAATTTGTTTAAAAGCTCATTTAGACCCTTGTAAGCGGAAATTCTATCTTTCTAAAGTTACAAACTCATGGAGAAGAGAAGGAATGAGTTGGCATTCAATTACACTCAATCGATCGAGTTCAAAACACACACTTTATTTTTAAATATATATTTATATAAATTAAACAAATGCATAAACAACCCATAATGGATGAAAAAGTCCAAAAATGAGATATTTAATATCCTGTCGTACGAGAGGAACCGTTGATTCGCACAATTGGTCATCGCGCTTGGTTGAAAAGCCAGTGACGCGAAGCTACCGTGCGTTGGATTATGACTGAACGCCTCTAAGTCAGAATCCGGGCTAGAAGCGACGCGTACGCCCGTCGTTCGTTTGCCGACCAGCAGTAGGGGGTTTAGGCCCCCCAGAGGCACGTGCCGTTGGTGAACCTTGCAAGGCAGATTAGCCTTGTAAGACGTCATGAAGCGCAATTCCCATCGAACGACGAGTTGAATCCTTTGCAGACGACTTAAATACGCGTCATAACGAAATAAATTTTTATCTTTGACATCATACACAAATTAAAATAAAATAAGCATTGTGAAATGACAAATAATGGGTAAGAAGTTCATAATCAATAGCAACACCATTTACTATTCACGATGCCATAGTGATATTACCTATTTATTGATTTTCGATAAAAAAATATCAATCCGTTCTTATTTATCCAAAATTCTATGATGTAACTTATCGCATATACACGTAGGATTTTGCCTTACCAACTCTTGATGACCAATTTTCTTTCCATGCATGAACCTCTTGGTATCTATGGCTTTTGAAAAACACATCCCCACAAACGGTATTTGTTGTATTAGTACAAGCTATTGCACCTTTTGCATCTCTTTTTCTTCTTGTTGATACTCCTGGGGTTGGTTAGAGCAATCATAGCATAACTGACAAAATTTTCATAACACTGATCAACAGCAATAACAAAATCCTTCATTTTCTCAGTATCACACTCTGTAACGCCATCATCTGATTCTTTAACGTTTTCTTTAAGATAATTTTTTTAACACATGGAACAAAGGTTGTTGTTTGTAGCATAATCACAAAAACCACAACCATTTCTCATAGTGGTGGAACCATGTTGTTAGGCTTATGGAAAAAATGCAAAAAGGATCTTAATATCACCTCGAAAATAGGAAGCACGAGAAACAAAAAGGTATGTCTTACATGAGGTATTTGAACGGTATTTTTAGCACGATGATAGTAAAATACTAGATAAATCTTATTTAATGATAAAATCTTAATCAAAGATAACTTGATATCTTATCAACATGAAATCTCTAAGCAAAAGGAAAGATTGTAATAATATCATATCCTAAATAATACAATTTATCATAAAATCTACACATTCAAATAACACAAATAACTTTAATTTATTTTTCCTTAATTTGTCTTAATTTATTATGTCAAATAGATACTTTTAATATTTATTTAATGTTCATTTTGGATTTTTTTCGCAAGCTTCTTCCATTAAATAACCCAAATATCTATCTTGAATTAATATTCTTTTTTGTCTATTTATTTAACATTTTTACCCGCTTTTTTCAATTTATCATTTTTTTGTCTAGTTTTAAATTAAATTTTAGTTATTTTTAAATAAATAGTGAGTAGTTTAAAATAATATTATGCCTCTACTTATATAAAACTAATTTATTTATTATAAAACCTGATTTATATAAAAATTAAATATTCATATTGTGAAATAAATATAAAATTTTATTTAATATTTGCTATTTAAGATTTGTTTAAAAACCATTTAGAGCCTTGTAAGCAGAAGAACTATCTTTCGAAAGTTGCAAACTTACAAAGAAGAGGAAGAATGAGATGGCATTCTATTGGACTCAACCAAATTCAAAACACACTTTATTTATTTAAATATATATTTATATAAATTAAACGAAAGCATAAACAACCCATCATAGATGAAAAAGTCAAAAAATGAGATATTTAACATCTTTTCATAACGAAATTTTTTTTTGTCTTTGATATCATACACAAATTAAAAGAAAAGAAGCATCGTGAAGTAACAAATAATAAGTAAGAAATTTATAATCAATAGCAACGCCATTTACAATTCATGATCCTACAATGATATTACCTATTTATTGCTTTTAGACAAAAATAAATAAATCCATTTTTATTTATTCTAAATCCTATATTGTAACTTGGATTTTGCTTTACCAACTCTTTGACGACCAATTTCCTTTAAATTTATTTTGCATGCAGGAACCTTTAGGTATCTATGTCTTTCACAAAACACATCCCAACAGCAACATTCGAATTGTATTAGTCCAATCTTTTTATTGTAGATCTTGTCCCTCTTTCTCTTATTGTTCATACTCGTCGAGTTGGTTCAAGCAGCCATAGCATTAGTGATAGATTTTTCATAACAAAATCATTCATTTGCTCGGTTTCACACTCTATAACACCCATCATGTGATTCTATAAAATTTTCTTTGAGATCATCTTCTAATTAAGATAACATATCAAATATGGATATATTATATATCACATGCAAATTCTTAATCTGCTTATCATTTATTACAGTAGTTCCCTACCCCTATCTTAAGGAGTTATTTTTGGATCATATTGTTTTCTTAACAATCATCCACAACCCCAAAATATTCTTCTAATTTTGCGATATTTTGGATTGATCCTTTTTTGTTATTGAACCAAGATGTGTTCCCCCAAGTTGTAATGCCACCTCAACCCTAGCATTTGATATTGTTATTTCCTCCTTCGTGATTTTGTACAAAGTCCCACTAATTCCATACTCCATGCAAGTTTCCTTCTTATACCCATAACAACCGCATCTAAAACAAACTACATGGAGTCCTTCATACTCAAGATTCAACTTAACATCACGCACCATAATATGTGGAACTAACCTCTTAGAAAGGTCAATTTCAACACAAAATCTTGTGCATTGCCCTCTCAAATAAATTGAAGTTAATTTGCCCACCTTAAGAAGCATCATTACTAGTTTAGATCCCACTCGCCATAAGAAACGTTCATTAGAGCTCTAATAGAAGTTTTGGGATACATATCCATGCTACTATTAACCCCTTGAGCATTTCCCAAGAAACATAGACACCATCTTTGTATAAGGAGATAATGCTCTACTACCATCCACGGACCTTCAAATAATGCATGTTTATAGTCATCTTCCAGTGAAAATACCATCGTATAATGGCTTTTCAGCATATTGTTAATTTAAATTGAATTCGATTTTGCCCATCTTTCTTTAACTTATTCTTCAAGACTTTGAAACTAATTTTCCTACCCAAAAGGTCCACTACTAGCTATTTACGTCACAAACTACTTCATTCCTCCAATTCTTCATCCTTGACCATAATCTCAAGGCAAGGATCAAAAAGTTAAAGTTGCCCATGTTCTACATAAAACTTGTTCTCTCCTCATCCGGTATATTCTCCTTCACCCACTGTGCTCCTTCCTTCTTATTTGAGGGAAAGATAAAACTATCTTTATAAGAACAATTGCCCTCGTCGTCTATGATAACTACTTTAGTATTCATTAATGTTCAAAGTTGTTATTGTTGTAATTATTATTATAGAGTTATGTGTTATTTTTATATCTTTATTTAAATTATACATTATAAATCTAAATTTATATATTCAAAGATATTTATTTATTTATTGTAAAACTTAATTTATATAAAAACTAAATAGTTGTGATGTGAAATACCAAAGATTCTATTTGATATAATGCACAGAAAGAAAAAAAAATCTACATATTAATACGATAATGGTATTTAGGTTGTGTTTAGAAACCCATTTAGGGTCTTGTAGAAGGAATATCTTACATTCTAAAACATCAAACTTACAAAGAGAGGAAATTAGGTATGCAATATTTTGTTATAAAAACAGAACAATTTTTTATCTTGGATATCATACACAAATTAAAAGAAAAGAAGCAATCTTAAATGACAAATAATAGGTAAGAAATTCATAATAATAGCAACCACATTTATAATTCATGATGGTACGTTGATATTACCTATTTATTCCTTTTAAATAATAACAAAAAAAATACATATCTATTTCAATCTATCCTAAATTTTATGTTGTAACTTATCGGAGATACATGTAGGAGCTTAATGATCAATTTTCATGAAATTTACTTTGCAGGTAGGCATGCACCTCCAGATATCTGTGTTTCACAAAACACATCCCCACAACGGCATTCAAATTGTATTAGTCCAACTTTTTTTTTTTAAAGCTTTTTCACCTCTTTTTCTTATTGTTCGTATTCGTAAGGTGTATTAGAGCAACTATAACGTTAGTAGTAGATCTTTCATAAGACTCACTCCATACCATCATCATCTGATTCAATAACTTTCTTTTTAAAATAATCTTTGTAACACATTGAACAAAAATTCTTGTTTGTAGCAGAACCATAGAATCCACAGCTATTAACACCAAGTAGTAGAACCATGTTATTTGACTTAAGAAAAACAAAATTAAAAAGATCTTAGTATCGCTTCGAAAATAAAAAGCAAGAGAAACAAAAAATATCTCCTCCATAAGATACTTGAAAGGTATTTATAGTCCCACGATAGTCAAATCATAGATAAATCTTAAAGTCTTAAATATGATTTTGGTATCTTAAATTTGGGCTAATTTTATTTTTCATCCCCTCGAATTTAAAATTAATTTTTTAAATTCTTACATTTTAAAAAAAAATAGTTGGTTTTAGTCACTCATCTTATATGACAAACAAAATATAAGTCATTATTTGTCACTCAAACTTTAGGGTTAACAATATTATTTAATTTTCAACTATATATACCATAAATAATAACTTGTACTCAGTTTTCTATATAAGGTGATAACTAAAACCAACTATTTTTTAAATGTAAAGACTAAAAAAATAATTTTAAATTTTGGGGAAAAAAACAAGAATGATCCAAATTTAAGAGATAAAAACATATTTAATCTTAAATCTTAATTAAGGAAAAAAAATTAATCAAATATAACTTTTATTAAACTAAATATCTTATCAACATGAATTCTCTAAAGATAAGGAAAGATATATATATCAATATCATATCTTAAATAATATAATTATTATTAAATTTATACATTCAAATAAAACAAATAATTTTAATTTATTTTTCCTTAATTTATCTTAATTTATTCTGTCAAATAACTACTCATACTATATTTTTACTTTTCTTTTTTGGTGTATCTTCCGCACGCCGCCCTCACTAACTAATAAAAAAATTCTTAAATTAATATTTTTTTATCTTTGTCAATATATTTAACCTTTTTAACTAGTTTTTTTTAAAACAAAATTATCATTTTATATTTTTTAAATTCAAATTTAGTTATTTTTCAAATAAATTATCAATAGTTAAAAATAATATTATATCTTTATTTAGTGGGACGAGATCGCCTCATCCCGGCAAGCGATGCCTAGATGGACTCAGCAAGTAAAAGGAGTTAGGAGAGGAAGGTAGGCTTAGCCGACTTACTCAGTAGCAGACCAGTGGGCCAAGGTGGACTCAGCCCTGGCAATAGGGAAAAGGGGGGGGAGGGAGATTTGGTTTTGGTTTTACTTAGAGGGGGGAAGGCTTCAACCTGAAGGAATGTTCATGCATTCATTTTACTAACCTGGTATCTAGAGGAGTCCAACCCCTTCTTCTTTTCGTCCAATACCTTTTCTCCTCCTTCGGTCTGACCCTAGGGTTCTTGCCTGGTCTCCTTCGAACAATCGTCAGTTTTCTTTATTTTTCTCACTTGCCTACTCTCTCTTTCTCACTTATCTGTTCTCTCTCACACAATTTTTTCACCTCTTTTACTTCATTTTCGGGGCCTTTTATAGGTCCTGGGGCTGACTCCCCTACGCCTCTACATTCCCACGATTTCAGCTCCACTCTCCCACAATCTGGCGGTTTACTCTCGGATGCTGAGGGTGGCCAACTCTACTACTCCTCAGTCACGAGTCAGTGGAGACGTGTCAAGGACCAGGTCCCAGACATATTTAGGGTCTCACAATAAAAAAGAAATAAATTTTTATCTTGGACATTATATACAAATCAAAGAATTATTTTAAATAAAAATATTTTTAGGAGTTTTTTTTAACAGCAACATTTTTAAATAGAATTAGTCATGTGTTTTTAAGATAAGACTCAAGTGTTGATACAATCCATGTCAACCATGTGTATTTTAAATAATTTGTTACTTTTTTGTCAACATTTTTATGATAAATAATACAATTTATCATAAAATCTATTAATTAGAATAACAAAAATAATTTTAATTTATTTTGCCTTAATTTGTCTTAATCTATTATGTCAAATAGATATTTTTAATATCTATTTAATTTTCATTTTTGGATTTTTTTTTTGTAGGCTTTTTCCGTAGGCTTCTTCCATTAAATAACTAAAATATCTTCCTTAAATTAATAATCTTTTGTCTATTTATTTAACATTTTTTACCACCTTTATTCAATTGTTTTAAATTGAATTTTAGTTATTTTTTAAATAAATAGTGAGTAGTTTAAAATAATATTAAGCCTCTATTTAAATTATTGATTACAAGTACAAAATTTAGATATTTCAATATATTTATTTATTATAAAACCTAATTTACATAAAAAAAAACTAAATATTTATATTGTAAAATACCCACTATAAATCTCGATTTGATATTTTCTATTCAAGGTTTGCTTAAAAAACCATTCATTTTCTCAATTTCACACTATGTAACACCACCATGTGATTCTATAACATTTTTTTGTTGAGATGATTTTTGTAACATATCGAACAAAGGTTGTTGTCTATAGCAAAACCACAACCATTACCACAAAGTGGTTGAACCATGTTGTTTGACTTACGGAAAAAATGCAAAAAGGATCTTGGTATCACTTTGAAAATATGAAGCAAGAGAAACAAAAAGGTGTGCCTTACATGAGATAATTGAATAGTATTTATAGCATGATGATAGTAAACTCCTAAATAAATCTTAATTAATGATAAAATCTTAATCAAAGATAAATTTTGTTAAACTTGACATCTGATCAACATGAAATCTTTGAACATAAAAAAAAGACTGTAATAATATTGTATCCAAAATAATATAATTTATCATAAAATCCATACATTCAAATAATATATCTAACTTTAGTTTATTTTGTCTTAATTTATCTTAATCTATTATGTCAAATAAATATTTAATATCTACTTAATTTTCTTGTTTGGATATGTTTTTTCACACTACCTCTATTAAATAACTAAAAGATCTCTCTTGAATTAATGTTCTTTTTTGTCTATTTATTTAACATTTTTTTACTACCTTCGTTCAATTTATCACTTTTATGTATGGTTTTAAATTGAATTTTAATTATTTTTTAATAAATGGTTAGTAGTTTAAAATACTATTAAGCCTCTATTTAAATTATTGATTACAAGTACAAAATTTAGATATTTATTTATTATAAAACATAATTTACACAAAAATTAAATATTCATATTGTGAAATATCCATTTGATATTTGCTATTTAAGGTTGGCTTAAAAACCCATTTAGACTATTGTAAGCAAAAGATCTATCTTTTTAAAGTTGCATGCTCATATATAGAAGAGGAAGAATGAGTTGACATTCAGTTGAATTCAACCAAAAATCAAAAAACACATTTTATTTGTTTAAATATATTTTTATATAAATTAAACGAATACAAAAACAATCTAGTATGGATGGAAAAGTTGAAAAATGAGATATTTAATATTTTGTCATAATAAAACAATTTTTTATCTTTGACATCATATACAGATCAAATAATTATTTTAAATAAAAATGTCTTTAGGAGTTTTTTTTTTCAATAAAAACATTTTTAGATAGAATTAGCCATGTGTTTGTAGATAAGACTCAAGTATTGATACAATCCATGCAAGTTTTTCTCTTTTTTTGGACAATAATTTGCTGCTCTTTTTTTTGTCATCAATTTGATGAAAACTACTTTTCATTGTGTTCGGATCAGTATGCCAAAAACTAATTTTTGTATGACTTCATGTTATTGAAACTAATTGTTGTGAAAGAATATTATTTTTATAAAAAATTAGCAAAAAATTGCGAGCGGTGTGAAGAACAAAAGGAATGGTGCGAATAGGGCCCAAACACATTGTTAGGCTTATTGGGCCTTGTAATTAACCCAATAAGGACGGTACGCGGGTCGGAAATGAATGACGCAAGCGCTGAGTGCTAAACCTTCTACACCGTTTCGCCGTCAACCAGCGAAGGAACGATTTTCTTCATTCTTCATTCCTTACATATACGTATTATATATACTCTGTTCCTTCATTCGCTTTTCAGTTTCAACAACATCATAAAAAAAAATAAACAGAAAAAACATTTTGAATTTCTTCGAAACATGCCGGGGTTAACGTGCAACGCTTGCAACGCGGAATTCAAGGATGACACAGAGCAGAAGCTCCATTACAAGTCCGAGTGGCATCGCTACAACCTCAAGCGCAAGGTTCTTTTCCTTTTATCAGTTTTCGTAATCGATTATTTATTAACCCTAATTTTGTTTTTTTGTTGTTCAATTCGGAAAGATTAGAATGTTTTAGAATATGGGAAGAAATAACCTTTTTATGTCCCTCTTCCAAGACGAACTAGCTTCGTTAGTTATGCACCTTACTGTTTCTTGCTTGGACTTGGTTTTCACTTTTTCGACGTGTTATTTTCTCTGTTAGGGTTGTTAGTTTACTAGTTGAATTCTTTGGGGAGATCGGTTTGTCTTGTGTTTTATGTTATTTATTTATTTATAATTATTATTTCGTAAATTTTGCTATGGGTGGGTTGTGTCAAAGTATGGAATGTGTTCCCATTGAGGGTTGGCTTAACTGGTACGACCAAACAACTTCCAATCAATTGTGTTAAGAGCATTTCATAGAGTAATTGTTGAGGGTATATTGTTAAGGAGGTTTTAGACCTTGTTTGAATAAACTTCTTCTTAAAGACATACAGCAGAAGAAAACCCAAAGAAAATAAGAAGTTAAAATCAGCATTTCAGCTTTTGAATAAGTTAAATTAGAGAGTTTCTATAAAAGCTAAGTGCATAAGATGATTTTAGCTTGAGAGAGAAGTTCAATTCATTTTACCTTCTTATTTTCTTTTCTTATAAGTGCTTATAGAAAAGTTTATTCAAATAGGACCCTATACTGTTGGGACTTGAGAGAGAGGTGTTGTTAGTAAAGGGAGGATTCAAGCTTGTAAATTATTAGGGTTTATTGCATATATATATATATATATATATAGGTCATATCAAGTGAGATGGGTGTTTGGATGAGAGGGTGTGGGAGAAGTAATTTGGACCATGTAATTATGCATAGATGGTTTGAATTGAAGTTATTTAAAAAGAGATAGGAGTGTGAGAGAAGCAAATATTTACTATATGGGACCTTCGGTCTCACACAAATTTATCTTTATCTTTGTTGGTTGGGTCTCTATCTGGGGGGCAGAATTTGTTTCTGTTTGAAGAACTTGGTTTATTTCCTTGATAATATTAGATTAATGTCAATTTTTTTAAAATATATATAGGTGGCTGGGGTTCCTGGGGTGACAGAAGCACTATTTCTGGCTAGACAATCTGTGATTGCACAAGAGAAAGATAAACTGAGTGAAACCCCCATGCTCTATAGTTGTGGTCTATGTGGAAAGGATTATAAAAGTTCTAAGGCTCATGCTGAGCACCTCAAATCGCGTGGTCATATGATGCGGGTTTCTGAAGGAACTAGCCATGCAGATGGGAAGGCAATAATTAAGCCACTTCCACAGCGTGTTGTGAATAGGCCTCCTCCTAGAAGAGAGGTAGATAACTCTGAAAATGAAGAAAGTGAAGATGAATGGGAGGAGGTTGATCCTGAAGATGATTTGATTGATGATGCGGCGAAGTCCTTGACTGATTTGAATGTGAATGAGCATGGTAACAATGTTGATATGGATGAAGATGAAGATGAGGATGATGATTTTGAGTTAGACCCCTCATGTTGTTTTATGTGCGATCAAGAGCACAAAACAATAGAAGACTGCATGGTTCACATGCACAAGCATCATGGATTCTTCATTCCAGATGTTGAGTATTTGAAAGATCCAAAAGGCCTCCTCACCTATCTTGGCCTTAAGGTATATTTCTTTTCTCCCCTCCCAAACAAAAAGAAAAAGGTATGACTGTTCTAATTTCACTGTTTTCTATTTTGTAGGTCAAAAGGGATTACATGTGTCTGTACTGCAATGATCGATGTTATCCTTTCAGCAGCTTGGAAGCAGTCAGGAAACATATGGTAGCAAAAAGTCACTGTAAAGTGCATTATGGTGATGGTGATGATGAGGAGGTAGAGTTAGAAGAATTCTATGATTATAGCAGCAGGTTAGTTTAGTTCCAACTGCTTTGTTTGAATCCCCCCTTCTTTATAAACTATCCCTATAAAATTCATAAGGGCTTATTGATACGTCCAATCTCAAATGTTCTTTATTTTCGTTCAGTTATGTGGATGATCAAGGCAAGCAGCTTGTTATATCTGGTGATGCAGCTAACAATGTAGAACTTGTTGGTGGGTCTGAGCTCATAATCACTAGGAAATCCGGTGATAAAATATCAACCAGGACACTTGGCTCCCGAGAATTTTTGCGTTATTATCGTCAAAAACCTCGGCCATCACCAGCAAATTATATGGCCATCACTGCTGCCTTGGCTTCAAGGTTTACCTTTCTTACCTTGTGTTCTATTTCTTTGTAATGCTAAGGGGAAGCATTTGGTGCATCATTCAAGCAAATCATAGGCACATGGTGATGGGGATATTTTTCTTGTTCATTTTCAGGTACAAGAGCATGGGTTTGACCACTGTCCAATCAAGGGAGCAAATTGTTAGGATGAAAGTCCTGAAGGAAATGAGTAGGTCCGGTGTGGAGAATATGCATTCCAAGATAGGGATGAAGAGTAATGTCATCCGGAACCTGCCAAAGAACGTCCCGTATTAGTTTTGCTTATTTAAGTGCTGTTGCTGTGTCTGTGGTAGTTCTAAGTTTTCCTTCTGAAGTAATTTTACATTTCTTGATCTCATGAATCATCCACAAGGCATCCAAAGGTACTAGAATGACATGATATTTTCTAATGATAGGTATCATCAACATCTGGATGATAAGGACACCTTTGGTTGGTGCTTTTGGGCCAAAAAAGGAATTACAATATCATTTCACAGGAACACATGGAGTTTATTTATCATATTTATAGACATGAAAACAATGGGACCAAAATGGGTGCAAGTTTTATTTTTAATCCTGGTGGAATTACAATTTTCTATTCTGGTCATGTTTTATTTGTCTGGGGAGATGGGTGATTGAAATAGTCTCTTGTTCTTTTGAGGCATTGCGCTCCTTTTTTAAAGTTTGAGTGAGGCTTTGAGCATAATATAGATAGCATTTCATTTTCATAAATCTTATGGATTTGGTTTCCTATTTTCAAAAGCTAAGAAGTTGAAAATTTTTTAGATAGTGTTTCATATTCATGAACCAAATGGATTTAGACAAATAGTACGAAAATGAATGTTAGCATTCCGATATGAAATGGAAATGTTACCGGAGTTTTTAAAATGAGGATTCACTTTTGGCAGTAAATTGAGTAGTTATCAATTGAAAAATCATAAAGATTGTGATTAAATACATGTGCAACATAATAAATTAAAATAATTATTTTAAATTCTAATCACTGCAATTTTAATCGAGAATTCTTCACTACTTAGTCCATAAAAAACTGAAATATGGTTTTTGTTAGTAACAGGGGATTATGTCTTGCGCGTGTGACAAATTTGTTGTAGACATTGATTATACTAGCAAATTTAGCCCGACACACGGACCAAGAGGAAAAATATATTGGTTCAATCCAGTCTAATTTTTAAATGGACTGTGTTTTGATTTATTAACTTGGTTTGTCTGGGTGGGTTCTCGTTTTTTAATGTTATTTAATGTATTTTATAAAAAAAAAATTAAAACACCAAGTCAAATAGGTTTGATATATCTGGAGCCTACTTTTGACCGCCCCAACCTAATTCATCTGGTCCATCAAATTGGGCCACATTAATTCCATTCTTTTCGAGTCATTGTTTAAGAGTCCAAAGCGTAACCCATCGAATTTTATCACTTCCGTAGCGGGGATGAGTAGAAATCCAATATATATCGAGCAAGCATCTCTTCTTAAATATTCGGATTTCCTTTTAACATTTGATAGTCACATCATTTTCATGCGTCATAAAGGATTATAACGATGTTCTGTGATGAAATGTTTGTTTTGTATGAAAAGTAAATGCCATAATCACTATCCCACTTACGGATTGGTAATGTTCACCTATTAATGTACTTATTTAGGTGCTTATCTTACACCCATCGTTGTCGGGTGAATGTCGTATGTGCAAGTAGTTTTAACAACAAATAAAACCAAATAGTTTTACCCATGTTTTTATACTTTGAAAACTAATCAATTTCATATAACGCTGGTGTAAAAATATTTATATTATTAAATAATTAAAAATGATTCTAAATATAATTTTTTAAAAATAATTTTACCACATGGCATTTATAATTGAATGATACCATAAAAATATTTTCATTATTAATATCAATACATTTTAGTTAAATTTATTTATTTTATATATGATAAAGTTATTTAACATGCGTAGAGCATAAATGCATTTCTCTACTACAGATAGGCTCTTACTTGGCCTATTTGTTTTAAAGTTGATTAGGAATTATTTTAATAAAATTGATGTCAAACCGTTAAACATATTGAGATATATGTTTAAATTAATCTCAATTATAGATTTTACATGAAATGTATATTATAGTGGAAGGAATTGATTTTATATGTAAACCAAACATGCACTATAAATAGCCTTCTTCAAAAATATTGTACTTCTATATTCCACGTCAACAAATATTATAGGCAAAGACTACACAATTCTTACATTTGCAGCAAAATTTTAGAAAAGGTTCTGCTAAATATTTCAACAAAATAAGTTCAAGTGGAACCAAATTGAATCCAAACCAAAACCACTTGTACAATTGTGGATAGTTACAAATGTAAGAATTTGTAAATGCTCATATATATGAAGTCACGAGGGCAATTAGTAAATGGGAAAAATATAAAACAGTGACATAGAAACTGGCATCCTTATTATTCTGACATATCACAATCAATTAGCTATATCCTATATGTACAGGGAAAATAAGATTAAAAAAATTATCATTCCACAGTTAAGCAGCATAATGCTAGCTAAATCACTATGGTTGCCCATGAGGGCTTCTAATGGCTAGCATACTTTCTTAGATTCAGACAGAAAATGTAATTTCAAACCTAAGCATAAGAGAAAAGAAATTGAGCATGTGACCACATGGAATTGTCAAAGTTATATAGTCTCCCAATCACCACATCTCATGGTAAAAGCAATAGACATGTAATCTTTGCATGGTCAAATATATGCTGGTTTTCCATGTTCCTTGACTTTTGCTTCCCTTCAATTCACATACTGCCTGCAAACTTAGAGAAAACTCATGAGTAATTTAATGGTAATGGAACAAAAAGTGCCCATCGCCTCGCAATTTCATGCCAAAAGGAAATATATAGTTAGTGGCGAGTTTAAGTCACCGGAACCTTTTAAAAACAATAATAAAAAAAGATATTCTTGGGCAGCCAGTACATACCTAGTTGTCATGAAAGCGGGAACGGCGAATATGGGATCTGTGAATAACATTGTTGAAATAAGAATATTGAAATCCTAAATATAACTTAAGAAAATCATTCTTTTTTTTGTTTCGGACAAGTATATCCTTCTTTGGAGACAATCTTCGTTTAAGTTAAGAAATCATTCTAATTCAAAGTTCAAACATCAAATAAAACACTTAATCAAATACACTAAATCACTCCTAAGATTGATAGTCGATCGGATGAAATCTTATCATTAATGGCCAAAGAAAGTAGCCTTTTAAGACCAACATTGGAAAAAGAAAAGGAGTAAGAAAAACATACAATTCTCTTACAATACAATAGCAAGTAAAAGACTACTAAAAAATAACTTAAAAAAACTAATTAGTACAGAATTTACCAACTATAACTACTTCTTAAGTAAGATACACATTTACATGAACCACGCAAAGCAGGTCCCTAACAATGAGTAAGATCATGTTTCTTTTTCAAATCAGAATATAATGTGTAATTATATATTTTGCAGTAACGCAAATGAAACACCAGTCACTTAAATGGTAAGTTAGATTATTGATATCAAAGGATAGTAACAACTAACAATAATTGAAAAAGGAACCCTGGAACTAGTAACTTGTTTAGAATGTTAAGCTTCAGAAAAAATCATCTTTAGCAATAAAAGACTATTTATCATGGTACCAAAAGAAACAGTAAAATTGTTGTGCATGCAAGTCTTGTATTGAAATTGCTAGAGCTTAACAACCCAGAAAGTAATGACCTGAGATGTAAACGATAGTAATATTGCTATATAGAAAGTGCAAAAGTGAATAAAGAAGGAAAAGTCTAAGCACCTGCGATGAGCACCACTACCCCTTGAAGAGCTATTTGTACTAACAAACTCATCATCGATGTCTTCTATCCTATAATCTGCATACTCTAAGGATGCTACAGAACCTTCATCAGAATTTGAAGTCTCGTAACTTAAACGACGATTACCCCTTCTTGCATCAGCAACTCTTGTCCTTCTTCTATTTCTGGATCTCCTGAAGTTGTCAAGGTACAGGATACAAGAGGTCCACCAGTTGCCCTCATCTCTAGGGAAGTCATCAAACTCATCTCTAGCATCGTCGTCCCCATATTCAATCACATAATCTCCTAAAACGACCCCCCGTGGGATTTCCGAATGAATAGTGCTCAGAACATCTATGATCTCCGACGATTGTTGAAAATTCTCCCAATCAAGCTGGCGGGCAGGATCAATTTTTGATGGGCGCGCATGAGGGTGTTCAAGTTGAGCATGTTTTTGTAGCTCCAAGTAACTTCCCTTGAATGTACATTGCACCTCATCACAACAGCGCCTCTTCTCATCAAGATGAGTGCGAGCTTTGTCAACAATAATCCACCCAGAAACCTCACCTCTACACAAGGGGCAAGTCAGATCGCATTGACCATTTGATTCCTTGGGATCACTATTTTCGGCAGAAGCAGCGTTAGACACTGGAGAGGATGGCATGCCACATGCATTTTTAAAACGATCCAAACAATTTGAGTGCAAGTGATTCGTGTCACAGACAAAGGCACGGCATCCTTTATCATAAGATGAACACTGAAGCAGAACACTATTATGAGGAAAATCCAAGCATATAGGACAGACAACATCGTCCCAACTGATATCCAATTGAATATCCTCCATGCTGTTAACACTCGCAGGGACTGAACCCATGTAAAGGCTACTTATATCAAAACCATATAATTGGCATGCTCCTTATTCTTCAAAATCAAAACATGGAGATGAAAACTTGGAAATGTATTAGGCCCTGGATTTTAGAACAAAACAATTGACAAAACAAAAAAATCTAGTTTAGAATCATATAGCAAAGGTACTTTAGAATTTAAATAACTTGGAACATTTAAATGTGCAACTGCAAGAAAACACATAAAACCAATCGGAATGTTATTTCCATGACAGCATTTTCTCTTAATAGAATGTGGAATGCAAAATATCAACAAGAAAACATATTTGAAGTGTCATAAACCTGAACTTATTCAATCTGAAGACATAGTTATATATTCATTCCTTCAAGTCCCTAAAAGAAATTTTTAGTACAAAGTCAAAATTCAGAGTCGATCAAGTACCCTAATACTAATTGATTGACCAGTAAACAAATTCACAGACACAATCCAAAAGCTAAGGAACAGTGGCATCCAAGAGATCACATCAGTTAAATTCCATAATCAATATTTCACCCAAATCTGAAATTTTAGAAAAGAAACCAAAGAAGAACACATGTCTACACATTTAATATCACAAACCCATCATCAAAGTAAAACAAAACGACCCCCATGTTGACATTGAAACACATCATTTACCATGTAACAAAACAGTTAAAAAATCACTAATCAATCATAAAACTTTAAAAACCCTTCATCCAACATCCAATTTTCTCTCTCAAGAAAAAAAAAATAGACAACCCAGTTTTCATTATTAAAAAAAATGACCAAGTTGACCAATCCAAAATAAAGGGTATTCCGAAGGGATGAAAAAACTGGCAAAACAGAAACCTCGGGTAGACATAAACTGAAGCAGACCCAGCAAAAGAACAGAGACCCATAAAAGAAGAAACAAAAAAGAGACAAACTTTGAGACAAAAGTGATCAAGTGCATTGAAAAACAGGTCCAAGGGTGAAAGGCAAGGCCACGAAACCTTAAACACGAGAATTGGCAACGGAACAGAGAAACTTCGTACTAGGAGGGATTGGTGTTTCAGTTTCGAGTGTTATCGTTGCGATCTTTGTGCAAATGGCGACGACAGTTTCGGCACTAGTGTGAAAGGTGCGCAGCTTCTCTCTCTTCTTTCTCTCCCTTCGCTAAGTGCAATTCCTCAATTTCTACTGTTTTATAATTTATAAAATGGAATCATAATTAAGGGTTATATAAAATATTGGACTTGGATTCCGTATGAGGGAATTTTAGTTACATTTGATAGGAGTACGTTATAACTTTTATAATATGTATAATCATTTATAATTATAAGAGTTTAATAATCGTATTTTTTTTAGTTTAATAATTACATACATGGTTAAATTTTATAATATCATTTTAAAAATTATATCAACTATATATATTATTATAAATTGTGTTCATCGTACTTGATATGTTTGGTTGAGCCTTTTGTTTATACTAGTTATAACTTTATAACTTATGTTCGTTTATCAAATTTTTTTTATTGATTAGTAATATGTAAATTTTAGTATAAATCATTGTTGATAATATCCTCAAACTTTACAAAAAAAAATCGTATTTATCTCTAACTTAAACTTGTATGTATAAAAAATATTGTTACAAATTATTTGCATATATAAAAAATATGTCTTATTTCATATTGAAACATTTGTTTAAATTTTTTTAATAATTTTAAGAACAAAGCATATTGTATTGGTAAAAAAATATTTTAATTTTAAAGATAAAGTATTTTGGAAATTAAAATTAATGATTAAAATTTAATCATTTTATAATTAATTATATATATTATTTTAGTCATTGATTTTTTAATTAATTGTTATTTTTTATAAGTACATTTTATTTTAGAAGAAATAAATTCAACAATATTAATATATTTTTGTAAAAAAAAACATTAGATTGTGTCAAGTTGAACTTAAAAAAAAAAAAAGTAGTCTAAACAAAATTTAAAAAAATTATCTCAACCCTAATGAAGTAAGTTGGGTTCTAAAACATTTGGCATGAAACAACTAAATATATTTGACTCAATATTATTTTTTTAAAATTTATATATATTTTAAAAAAAGTATAGACTAAATTAATTTAGTTTGTCATGTCAAGTTAAATTGAGAAAAAAGAAATAATTTATTTATAGTTCAATGAGTTCATTTTTCTTGTTGAAGTGGGTCCATTTTGCGAATTTTATTATTTCGAATAATTTTCATCAATTCTTTTTTTATATATATCTTGATCAATTTCTTGATACCATTTTTGTTTCGGATTTGAATCTTAATCTAACCAATTTTGCTTGATAAAAGCATCAAGATGAAAATGAAAATTCGTTTGGCGATCGAATAGTCAACGTCAAACTATTTTTTGTTTTTAAAAATACTTGACAAGATAACTACCATAAAAATAAGGTTCCATCAATACGGTTTCCGAATTAAGTTCTCGGAAATAAAGCTCCATTCAATTTCATGTTAACCTTTTAGAGCATAGCGGTGGTCAATTTCTTGAGAGCTTTTTGTTTTTTAATCAATTCAAAGAAAATTTGTAATAACAAAAGTATTAAATGCTTATGAAAAGAGTCAGAGTCGAAGTGTCAAACTATTTTTATTCTTTAAGGTAGTAATTAATAATTATAATTAAAAAATCAGACCAATTGATATGTAATGTAAAATTTAGTAAAATAAAAACTTTAATATTAAAATTTATCAATCTAACAATAACATTGAAAGTTCATATGAGATAAATTGAGTTTGTAAAATTTAATATAGTTTAATATATAATAAATATTTTATTACTTTAATTTATAAAATAAATTGAGTTTATAAAATTTCATATAGTTTAAAATATAATCAATATTTTATTACTTTAATTTATTTCAATGCACAATGTATTATTTAAAATACAAATAAATTTATATTATTAAATTATATATCTATAAATGTTAGAATTATTTAAAATATAACATAACTTAAGGGTTGACAAAATTTAACATGTATAAAAAAAATATTAATAATGTTGTTTTTGTTAAGATTGAGTGATTGACATTACATATAAAATAGTCCTCCAAAATCATTCTTTTATTCTATACGGTAAATAAACCGTTTTTATTGACTGGGTATAGTAAATATGTTCTGCATTATCGACAAATTTATGTACCTCTTTTTTTAATCAATTGCTTAAAACATAATTTGTTACTATACAAAAGTATCGATGAATCAACTATTTTTTAAACTTTATTTTTTTTCTAGTATCTTTATTAAATAAAATAAGAATAAGAACCGGCAAAGCCTAGCTCAGTTGATTATTGTAAACCTTTCAGTAATATATAATGTGTTCAATTCCTACAAATAATAAAAAAAAATAGAAGGAATGGCCGTAAATTTTGAATGCTTTAATAAACTGGGAGTTCACAAGCTTAGGTGTGTGCTTGTGATGTTATTTTTAAAGTAGAAGAAAAAGACGTAAGATGAAAATATTAGATTTTTTATTATTTATTTATAAGAAAAATAAAATAAAAAACTAAGACCTACAAAAAATTTATCCACCCAATTAACATAAAAGTACGGGGAGATGATCTCTCGCTTCTATTTTTTATTTTATTAAAAATTAGTATTTTAATTTGTGTATTATTTATTTTTATATAAAAAAATATTTTAATTTGTTTGTACTTGATAAACTTTTATTTTTATATAATTAAAAAACTCATAATAAATAAATATTTGTAAACATTTAAATTATATTTTGAATTTATAATGAACAATTTAAGTTAAACTTAATTATATTTTTATATCCTAGTCTAGTTAATTTGTAATTTTAGCCATCTTATTTTTAATTTCACAATTTGGTACTTTTTATTTTTAAAATTGTGTAATTTTAGCTCATCTAATCTCATCCAATACTTAACAAAGATGTTGACACAGTAGTGGAACATGGTCCAAGGTATGCACTTTGTAATATCAACTTTGTGTTGGCTAATTTTCCTAGTATGTTGATTTATGAGTTTTGTTCTCTCAAGATAACCACTATAAATATGACTATTAGATCATGCTCTTTGACTAGATATCTTAAGAGCAATGGTTCTTGCACTTGGCATATCCCTTCAACTTAGGAAGTGGCAAGTTATGAGCACAAATTTTTAGTATTAAAAATAAACCATAAGAAGACCCATGGTTAGGATCCTACCATTATATTAATGGATAAAAGATACCTTAGGCATTATTAATATTATTATTATTACCCTAAAAATAGTAATGAATGAAGATAAGATAATAAGATTCAAATAAAGCCTAAAGACATAAACAAGTTGAGGATTATTAAGCCATAAACCCACCAATGTTTTCTAAGAAGGGAAGAGAGAGCAAGAGATTAAGGTTAGTCATAAAAAATAGAAGGGAGAAGAAAAAAGAGCAGATAAGAAAAAAAAAAAGAGAAAAAGGTTGGAGACATAAGCCTCGAAGCTCATCCTTGTACCTTCCCTAGGTGAATCTTAGAATAGCATTTTTAATGTTTAACCATCCATAACAGAAACTCAAACTAATACTTAATCACCATGGACAGAAGCTTATCATCTTAGATTGTAGGTTTTAGACTTATCTCAACCCTACAAAACTAGCTTGTAAGGTGATGATTACCCCACTCGTATACTATTTACATGTCATCTCACTAGACAATGTGAGATCTTCAACAGCGAATGTTTCCCCTTACATTTTCAAATCCCTTACTTCCATGAGCTATGTTATTTCCCCTCTCATTTCCCATCCTACTCTTAAGGTTAGGGTTTTGAATACTTGTTAAGATTGTGGATGATTAGTGATTTGTAGTGTAGATTTGAGATTATTGATGTAATTAGAGTGAATAAGAAACATGTATGTAATCCCTAGATGTTATCTCTCTCTAATGATTGTTTGTTGATTGTTTTGTCTCACTTAATGATACATTGAATGAGTATGTGAAGTCTAGGATTCAATGAAGATTTTGATAACATGATTAAGGGTGTGAAAAATATTTTGATGTTTAGTTGCTTTATTCATGATTATATGTACTCAAGTTTATGTATAGATGAGATAGGATGCTATATGAGGTCTCCATAGAACATGAGAATAGCCTTGCTCCATGATGCATGCTTATGCTCGAACTTTAGTTTTTTAGTTTTGGGTCATGCTCAGGGAGTAAGGTTGTGCTTAAACCATGCTATCTTCCAAACATCCTATGTTATCTTTATGGGTAAAATGTGTTAGGAAGGTCATTGAATTAGGTTTAGTGGTCTTCATATGAAATATCTCTCTGGATGTGTTATATAACTAATGACTTTGATTTCATCAAAAAAGGACTTGTATGACTCAAAATATGATTAAATTAGTGAGTAAAGGTCAAATTGTTAGAATTAAGTGGTGATTTCATGTTCTCCACAAGTTTAGACATAATAGATTATCAAACAAGATTTCAAAGTCAATATAGAACTTGTAGATAGTCTTCTTATATTTCAAATGAGATAGAAATTAGATTGATAGGATTAGTATAACTCCAAATATCATTTTTATAATCTATAGAGGTCATAAAAGAGTAAAAGAAGATGAAGGGGGTAGTACTCAAGAACTTAAGAAATGATATACATAACATAAATATCAAATAGATAATTGTTATAATAGGAGAATGACATAGAATTAAGATGCATTAATTAGTTTATGACTTAGTTGAATATATATAAGGATGCTTGTGATTGAATTATGTTTGAGAATGTTTGTTTCATTAAAATTAAACACAAATTGTGTATATTATTTATAAGATGTGTGATGTGACTTTTGTAAAGTCTAGACCAATGACTTCATGCACCTTATATGCCTCATTAATCCAAACCACATTAAGTAACTACAACAATATAAACAATAGATCTTTTGTGTTATACCTCTAAAAGCTTCAATAACAAATTGTTGTAAATCATTCTTTGCACTCCCTAAACCATTCCAAAATAAACTCACCACTTTAGTATATATTCATCATAATAGTGCTAAAACAAGATAAAATGTTTAAGACACATTATAATAGCAAATAATGTTAAAGTAAATAATCATAAATTACCTTAAAGTGTTGCTCTACACTCTTGGAGTGACTTGAAATTATTAATAATTAAATCAAAACTAAAATTTGCAATAATTTTTATTTTAATGTAAAATATCATATTATCGGCTAAAAACTCAACTTCCATCTTGTTTCTCAATCTAGTCTTGATAATTTTCATTATTGAGAAAGATCTTTCAGTTGTAGTCGTAGAAACTGGAAGAGTCATGATAAGACGAAGTAATCTGTCAATTAGTAGTAAATTTCTAACTTTTTTGTTATAGCCAAACATGTGCACAATTCTTGAATTGTTGATAAATTCATCAAATTTGATTCTTGTTGGGCATCAATAATGAAATGTTGAAGTTGAAATTGCAAATTAATCTTCTCTTGCTCATTGAAATCCATGGGATAATATATTTCTACAAGAGCAATATTATCAATGTTAAAGCTTTGTAAGAATCCTTAAGAATAAAAGCAGAGCCTAGATTTAACAACTCCATTACTTGTTCACTAAACATATTACTTAATTCTTGTAATTGTTTGTCAATGGTAATAAAAAATACTTTCACTCTAAAATAATGCTCTATTGTGATGTGTTCCTTTTGGTGGTGAGAGTGCCTTTGCCTTGCTACATAAGGAGCATTGAATTGAGGAACCTCAATATCATGTTTTTTACAAAAAGATGTTACAATTTTTACAATTTATCTCAATCATCTTCTCTCAAATTTTGAATAAGTTCTTTGTAGAATGGACTAAATGCATAACATTATCTACATTCTGAGATTGTTGTTGTAAATAACAAAGGTAAGCAATATGCAACATCTTTTGAAGGTGAAGACTCTAACAATGAAGGAAAGATACTAAAATAAGTTTATTGAAACCATCTTAGATCATCTTTACTAGACAAAGAATAATATTCTAGGTGCATTTGATATGGACCCCATTTTAAATAAGTCATTTGTATTTCATTCACTTTACTTGGTGGTATTGCCAAATTTGAAGGCACTTTACAAGATTGTGTTTTAAAGAATTCTCAAGTTCATCACATACAACTCTAGGAACCTTTGAAACTTGTTTTACATCATTTCCTTTAATTTTCTGGTTCTCGAGACATTTTTTAGGTTCAAATGATGTCACAGTTGTATTTTTTTCATCTTTCTCACAAAATTTCCTCTTGAAAAAAGAATCAATCCTTTTATTCTTGATCATCTACATAATTATACAAATCAAAATGAATAAAATATATATCATAAATATGCTGAAGGAATTTAAATTTTTTTACTCAAACTAGCACCAATAGTAAATGATTGTTAGTGGTTAGTAGTAGTATATGTAGTTTCTACTTAACAAAAAAATGATGTATTAATATAAAACTTGTTTAATAAATCTAACCTATTAGTATAGATATTATGACTTTTTTTTATGCATTAAGATATCTTTAATTAGCAATAAAATATTATCCATTTGTAATGTACATGCGCTGATGCCAATCAAATGTACATGTACATGTGCAAAACTTTTATGCTAAATTGCTAATATTGTCTATGAAGATTGTATTAGTGAAGACATGCAATTATGTTTGAGAAGTGGCAGTGCAAAATGTATGAGTAGTAGAACGAAGCTTTTATCCCAAAGCCAAAATAGGGGTGAAAGCCACATAGTGATGCATAATTTTTATTAACAAATGAAAATAGAATCAATTCAAACTAGTATCTTCATATATAAAATTAACCACCAAATAGTAATATTAATTTATTAACTACAAATATATATAATACGATCATTTAAGAAAGAGATAATATTGAGAAATAAGAATGCTCCTTAGATAAGTGGTGAAGGTAGATTAGTCCAAAAAATTGACTAAACTATGGTATTTGGAGTTTTGGATGCAATTCAAGTAGTAGGTAGACAAAAAATAATAGTAGTGTTTGTTCTAAAAAAGTTTCTCCAGTAAGTTTATAAATAAGAAACTTGTAGAAGAAGTTTAAATATTAAAATATAATAATTAAAAACTTATAATTAACTGTATTTTATTATATTATATAATATATGCGTGCGTGTACTTCTAAAAAGGTTTTGGGGGGACAAGAGCTCCTTCCTATTACTTTTAAGTTTTGCTAGTGGAAACATGCATCATACCATTTGATATGATTATGTGGCGATAAGTATTTATGAATCTAGATTTAGGGGTGATTACACCAGGTGTGGAAACCCAATGATTCATGTTAATCTCATGGAGATAGGACATACTTGAAAAGCTAGGCTACCTTAACTAGTCACCAAAGGACATCATTCTAGTGTGAGAGTGCTAGAGTCGAAGAGGCATCAATATGCTAATTATGCTTCTTTATGACTAAATATGTACTCTAAAATTACTTTTAGAAGCTTAAAATTGGTACCACGGAGTAGATATTGAGGAGCATGGCATACATATACATTCTATGGTAGCATAATATGTTGAATTGTATTATAACTATGTGAAACGTGCGTTTCTATTGATGATTGTTACAATATTGTATGTATACGAAGATGGTAATTAAGACTTGTGATGTGAATTGGTGAAGTGTTAAGCTTATGAATATATGATCATGTTATATATGTATTTTGTTCTTGTTTGGTAGAGAATGAGATGTATGTCTAACTACAAGGAAAAAGATGTAAAGTGTACTTATACCTTACAAGGGAATGTATGTTATTAATTAAGAATGTTTAATGATACCTTAAGGATATGAGGAAGGTTATACCCTATAATAGTGTGATGAAAGTTCAAATTGGGTGAGAACAGTTGTGAATAAGAAAGAGGAAGGATAAGTTCCCATTTGATATACTAGGAAAGCATGATTTTATCAAGAGAAATAAAATGATGTACATTAAGGTGAATGTTAAAAGTACCAAAAGAGTAGATTTGAAACAAAAATGTTTAGTCAACTAGAGAAAGTTGTGGTAAAAATACATTAATAATAAGAACGAAATCCTAAGATAATAATGGGAGTAAACATATGTAATAGTTGCGAGAGTGAATGAGGAGTCAATAAGAGATATTGAAAGGTATAAATTCAACCATAGACATGAAGGATTTACTAGAGATCTAGTAAGTGAAGCCATAAGAAATAAGTAAAAAGAGTTGTTTTGGGCAGAAGAGTTTAACCCACTCATAGTCTTCAGATCACACTAAAACTTATATCTCATTCCTTTAAGTTTCTTTTTTTCAATAACAAGTGAAGGTGCTTGTTGGTGGAGTTTCTTTTATGTTTTGTATTAAACCTTTGGGTGACAGAGGAATCATATTAAACATGTATTGTATTTTAAGTTTGATTCCTATGTAATAATCTATTTATGTTTTTAGTAGCTTATGCATGATGTTTTTTATGTTTCAAATTTTCGAGTTCTAGAAATCTATGCATAACTAAGGTAACACCCCATAGGGTGTTATGAAGAGTTAGTGAATTAATTAAACCTCGATGATTCCTAAGTTGAAGGCCATTTAGAGGTCTATACGAAGAGCCTCTTATACTGCTTGGTTATTTGATGTTTGAGACAAGGTGAGTGGATGAATTATAGCTATTCCTTTTTCTCTAGAAGGATCCTTGCTCCATTACTCTTCATCTTGGAGGATCCTTTGATATGGATGGTTCATTTACTCTCTAAGTGAGAATAGATGCTGGAGTCATTTCTGCAATGAAGTATGCTAATGCTTGTGCTTAGGTGGTTTATTATAGCCCAAATTCTAACAACTCAATAAATTAAGAGATCATTTTTTTTGCTAAGTTAGACCATTGAGAATTTGCCTAATAGGTTGGTTGATTTTGACTATAGGTTGGCTTTGAAAGGACTTTCTCAAGTGTTGACTAGTAGAAACTATGGTCAAGGCAACTTTCTCTACATGTTGGTATCACAACTTTGGTGCCTTGAAAGGGCTTGCTTACAAAATAGATTAGTAGTTTCCTCTCAAACGATTCTTTGACAAAGATGACACTAATGGAGACCTCAAATATAGAAAGTTTCTACTTGTTTTGTATTTTATAGTTGGTGTGGACAAAATTGTTTTAAATTTCTCAAAGATCTTGTCACATTCATCATTGTATTTGAAAGCATTATCTTTCCTTAGTAGGCAAAAGAATGAGATATCTCTTTGATTGGAATATAAAGCATTGCAAAGTGATCATTCTCTCTATTAGCTATTGCACCTCTTTAATATGATTCCTCATCTAAAGAATAGCCTTGCACTCATTAAGATTTGCCTTTATTCCCCTTCATTAGCATAACTCTTAAGAATTTTCCCACCCTAACCCTAAAAGTAAATTTCTTAGGGTTTAGACAAATGTTATGATACCAAAGTTGTTGGAATACCTTGACTAGGTTGGCAATGTGATCTTCTTATTAGGTGATTTGATGATTATGTCATTGTAGGACCTCAAATATGTCCGTCTAGATGAAAATGGTCCAGGTCCAGTCCAATGGAAGAAGGAAACTCCAAGCTGGGTTTGCCTTATAAATAAAGGGACCCATACCTGGCCCAGCAAGGGGAAGAATCAAGCTAGCTTGCATCTGAGAAAGGCCCTCGGACTTGGCCCAATATAATCAAAAAAAGGCCTAAAACAACCTACACCATGAAACCTTCAGACTCGGCCCAAGAAAGGCCCAGGATGGCTTTGACGTGGCACTGACAGAGTCGGCCAGGTCAGCAGAAAGCCACGGGTTCAGCCACCTTAGCAAAGGAGACAAAGCCTCACAAAACCCAAGAGACCCTAAGCCATCAAATCCCTCGAGATCCAAAGGGAACCCTTGGATGTAGCCAGATCAGCAAGAGAGGGGACAAGAATCCCACCAATCCTAAAGACGTGAATCTCCTGGCCCAATTGTGTTAGCACAAAGGGACAAAAACATGTACAGGTCAGCTTCTCTAAAGTAGATGTCGGAGGACACGCCCACGACTGAGAGGAACGTGTCACGATCAGACACAGGTTCCAAAAATGTATAAACTTGGGGATGAGTGATGCTAACAACAGGGATCAGAAGGCTGAGGTATCCCCACGTGGTTAAATCTGACACATCCAGGACATCAACCAGAGCCTATAAAAGGCCTCACTATGAAGAGTAGGAGGTTGGATTTTAGCGGGTGAAAATTTACTATTAAGAATTAAGAGAAAAGGAGCTATTTCCTTGAGAAAGAGAGTTTTAGAAAAAAGAATTTAAGAGGGAAACACTTGAACTATAACTACTGCGAATTCCTGGCAGAGAGAATCGATTATAGTGGAAGCATCATCTAGACCTCTAGAGACTAGGTAAGTCTCCCAAGCTTTGAAGGAAAATTCACATCACTCATAACATAAAGTAGACAGTCATGCTATGAGGGCACCATACACTATCCCTTTAAAGTAGAACAATTAGCTGACATGTAGTTAGCATCAGCTCGAACCGAGTCGGTCGCGGTTCATCTCTTTGTATATCATCTCATAATACATCCCAAGCAACTGGTCTTGTCTCTGCATAACCAAAGACCACCACACTTAGCTCGTTAACCAAATTGGATTTAGTATCCAGAATTTGGTCGCATCCAGTGCCGAGTCGGTCTCAGTCCCAACCTAGCGCATTTACTGTCAAAACATTTAGTCATTGTCTACCTTGCATCCTATGTCGGATGCCTAATGGATAGTCCATACTTCTCTTTGAAAGTCACTCTGTGGTAGGACGCCTAATAGATGGTTCATACTTCTCTTGAAAGTCATTTAGGATTTGGATGCCTAAAGGATAGTTCAATCTCCATGTTCCCCGTGGATGCCTAAAGGATAGTCCACACCTCTCTTTGAAAGTCACTTAGTGACAAGAGGCCTAATGGATGATCCGCACTTCTTTTAAAAGTCATTCAAGATTTGGATGCCTAAAGGATAGTTCAATCTCCACGTTCCCCATGGACGCCTAATGGATAGTCCACACTTCTCTTTTAAAGTCACTCTATGACAAGACGCCTAATGGATAGTCTACACTTCTCTTGGAAAGTCACTCTGTGTTAGGACACCTAATGGATAGTTCGTACTTCCCTTTGACAGTCACTCTGTATCATGACACCTAATGGATAGTTCATGCTTCTCAACTCAAGTCGTTCTATGACAGGACACCAAGGGGATAGTCCACCTTCTTGATCGTACCGCTAATCCCCAGTGAAACCTAATGGACAGTCCATCCTTCCTACATTTCGTCCCATGTTCAAAACTATGTGAACTTTGACTCCTATAACTAGAAGAGTACGTAGGAAGCAAGAGACACACTCTTGTCAAGTTATTTATCCTAAAAACACCCAAACTCCAAATGCATGTCTCATCTTGTAAACTAATATTTTATTAAGCAGCAAAACATAAAGGTTGTCTTAGCTCATCCAGTCCGTTAGGGTAACTATCAGATGATAGACGCTTGGGGATGACGCGTTATCCTTGTGCGTAACAGACTCCTTACTCAGATCCTAATTCGTTGGCCTGCCTTATCCTTTTTTGGTTTTCGACTTTCCCTTTAAAATATCGGTGACGACTCCTATCAGAGTCGAATTGGTCTTGGTCGATCCTTTCGGATTAACCGAACCGATTCCGACTCTACATAGCCGGTTCCATCCAAAAGATGGATTCGGCTTCCATCAGCTCAAACCAGTTTTATTTCACGTAATTTTCGCCCGTCATGGTTTAGGTTGCGATAATTATTAATGTACACTTTTAACATCTTCCTTATATGTTGCTCGAAAACTTTGTTCATCATGTGTTAGTATGTCACCCTTGCATTTTTTTAGCTAAAAGGCATAACATTACAATAATAATTTATTTTTCTATCATATACATGACATTTCCCTCATCTTCTATGCATTCTAATTTGATTTTAGCTAAAATAGGAATTCATAAAAGTGAATTATTGATTTTAGCTAAAATAGTTGTAACAATAATTATGTCATTGGTGTACACTTTTAACATATTTCCTATATATTGCTTGAAAACTTTGTTCATCATGTGCTAGTATGTCACCCTAGCATTATTGCAGTCGAAATGCATAACATTACAATAATAATTCACTTTTTCTATCATAAACATGTCTTTCCCTCATCTTCTAAATGCATTATAGTTTTATTTTAGCTAAAATAGGAATTTATAAGAGATAATAATTGAAATCTCAAGGAATAATCTATCAATCTATCAATAAGGTAAAGGGTAAGAATCCTTAAGGCATGCTTTATTGAGATCAATGTAATTAATACACATATGATACTTTCCCCTATATTTTTTTCATAAATACAATGTTTAATAGCTAATTGGTATATTTAACTTTCTTAATAAAATCTACCATTTCCAATTTCTTGATAAGCACTTTAGAGTTTAGAGATGTTACAAGCCCATCTTCTAATGTCTTTATATAGTGAGTCTAGCTATAGGATTGACGTACAATCTATGGCTTATGAACTTAGGATCAATTCTTGACATTACGATAGAAGTCCATGCAAATATGTCAATGTTGCTCTGGAGAAACTTTACCAATTCTCCTTTGACCTCTATTGTAAATAGGCTCCAACCAAGATCTTTTAGGCTAGATCCTAGCCTATCTAGATCTAGATGAACTCTCCTTCTAATTATGTCATTGATAAACCAATATTTTGTATAACAATATTGTACCTTTTTGGGTAAAATCCTGAATATTCTTTACAAATATCATGCATAATTCACCTTTTGGCCTAAAAATATGTAGTCATAGAAGATCAACACAGTCGTGCAACTTTATCTTTATTTTATCTTAATTTTTATCTTTTATTTTATTTTAGATTTATCTTTATCTTTTATTTTATTTTATCTTTATCTCATATTTTATTTTATCCTTATCTCTTATTTTATTTTATATTTATCTTTTATGTCATTTTATTTTATCTGCATGTCATTTTATTTTATCTGCATGCTATTTTATTTTATCACATCGCTCGTACAAGTCTCTAAAAAGGCCCACTTTGCATGGTATAAAAAGAGGCCACCTAAAAGTTGTAGAACTCACTTCTAGCATTGTCGACAGACGTCATTCCACTCCATCCTTCCGTACTGCACCACCTCCATCTATCCAAGTGGTCCCCTTGTCCTCAAGGCTCCTTGGGAGCACCTAAAGATAAGGCAAAAATCATGACATAGAGCAAAGGAGCGGAACCCCGAGCTTCTAGGGTTCTAGTTTTCCTTTTATAATTATGTTTGCCTATTTTTTCACAGTGTGTATGGGTAGCTAGGTTTATTTTTAAGGGTTATTGTATAATTGTGCTTAGAACCCTTGATTAATTTTATTAATGCAATTTTATACTATTCTTCACTACTTCAATTATCATATTGCATACTTTATAAACAAGTCTTTATTGCATGATAATCAACTAGTTAGAGGCGACCGCACCTTAACTAGTTGGTGGAACTATAGGATAGTTGGGTTTAGAGGATTGCATGACCAAACTTTTCCCTAAGCTTCTGATTCAACAAGAAATAGTGGCCTCTATGGACATCCAACTTACTAAAGTATGTGTTTCTAAATGACCAAATAGGAACCTTTCTAAGGTAAAGAATATTAGGAATGTTAGACCAAGTCCCCTAGTAGCAATAAGAAGTATAATAAGTAATGCACGAAGGTAAGGTAAAAGAATTGTATAAATTAAGGTCAAAAGGGAAAAACATAATGAAACCAAAATCCTTAATTCCAAAAAAAACTAAAAATAATCTTTTTTTTTATCATTTTCTTGTTTTTACTTTACTTCCTATACTTAAATCTTTTCTAATTTTGATTGTCTAATCTACACCAAAACTTTTCAGAAATTGACATACTAGTTCCGTAGATATGATATATGGACTCACATCCTTATTACTATCACGATGGGATATGCTTGCCCTTAAGCGTTAACTAAATTGCATCAGTCATCAAATCAATGTTGTCTTCCCTCATGTTGAGGATGGTCCATATCATGTCAAACACTACCTCTTTTTATTGTTGACTCTAAGGGAAGGTGTGTTTATTAACTAGGTTTTACAAGAGATCTTTAATGATTATTTATAACAACTTTTAAGTATGACATTATAGATAGAGGAGTGGTTAACATGAGAAACTTTACTTCAGTGGATTTGGTGAAAGTGCTTTCATCAAAGGTGACTTGTACCTCAACTTACATTATGGATTGGACTCTCAAGATATCGATCTTATTTTATGTCACGTAGAATAGAAAAAAGTTTTCTCGACTTACAAACAAGATCACGTGGATCTTAAAAGTTAGCCATAAATGTTTTTATGATTAAGTGGTTGTAGTGATTAGGAACTATGGAGACAAAATACATAGAAAGATAGAAATGACCTTTTTCTTCATGATTGGAGGTTGTGCATCAGTCTAAGTTTTATAAAGTACCATAATCTTCTTATATGCCTATTTACATGCAATATTATATAACCTTTAGTGGTAAAGCCACATTCGATTATTTTTACCATGTTTAATTTTTACCATGTTTCGCTTGAAGCAAGGGGTCTTATGAATCCAACGATATTTCTTGGTTTGTTCATGTGGTAATGAATCTTGTTCTAATTGCCTACATTCTTGCTTTTAGTGCTTAGGAGTGTGATATAGGGATGGAGAATGGCATTTATGCCATCACCTCAAATGATTATCATTATAAGAATGATATCTTCTCGAGTTTAAGGCCTTGTGAATGCTCTGACCATGTTCTTATTCAATGACAAACCTAAACAGTTGTTATCTCCATATTAGGTTCTTGATAGAGTTTATTAACTAGATGCATTCATTAATGTTATGCACTCAGGATCAATGGAAGTGACAAAACATTGATCTATTTGTGACCAAATTTGGTTTTATTATATGAGATATTTTGATTTTAGCGTATATGAGTTCAATGTTATACACCTTGTTCAATATATGCAACCATCATGTCAGTAACATGGTATAGTTTTTGTATCTACTCAAGAGGGATGTCAAGTATCTAAGTGTTGTCCTTAAGTGTTATTTTATGTGTTTTGTTGTTTCTCTCCTTTGAGGGGTCCAGACTTACTTTTTTGTTAGGGTGTTCCTGAGTGAGAGTTCCTTCATTTATCCTTAAGATTGATATGTAAGGAAGTCTTCCATGAAGGTAGCATTCTTCTCAGCTATATATGTATGAAAAATGAGGTACCTTAGATATTGACAACAACACCACTCATTGACTAAAACAATGTGATTCATTTTAGATATTGGTAGCACTTCCACTCATTTCACTCATTCAATGATCAAGATGATTCTAGTCGTATCCATGTAGTGTTTCTTGCCTAGTTTAAGGCATATGTAAGTGTAATTTAATTAATAATGTAATAACTAATCATCACTAAAATCTTTACATAATTTAACCATACTTTTTTTTTATTAGGAGTGTGATGAAAAGAACAGGGTGACGAACACAAAATTTAATGGGTTAATGAGTATTGATTTGACACTAAGAGTTGGAATAAAGGGTTAAAAGACATTCAATTGTGAGATTCACATAAAAGGTACAGTTAAAGGAGGAAAAGATGATTTGTATGGCATCATCCAACATATCTTAGAATTTCAACATTGTCAATGATTTATTGTGAATGATTTAATCCAGTAAGGAATAGAGGCACAATGGTTTTGATTTTGTATAATATTGTCAATATTAACATGTAGAAAAGGTATGATCCATTCAAACTTAAACAAAAGGCAAGACAACACATGTGTGGTTGGTGTGAACAATCGCAATAAAATTGAGGCATCATGTGGAAGTCAACGACATAGAGGCTGAAGTGCTTTATCAAGTTGATACCATTTGCGGAGGTTGAACGTGTATATAGATTAGTTGATGAATATACAATAGAGTATGAAGAAATCATTACTAATATCCTTCAAAAAATTATGAGAAAGACAAAAATGATAACAATTAAGGAGAGTAGGAAGACATTAATAAGGAAGACGATGAAGAGGAGGACAAAGGCATTAATGACGAAGATGACGATTACAATTGACGATGTAAGTTAACATTGTACAACAATGTTGAAAAACTCAAATATTTTTTATGGCTATTTACGATATATGTGTAAAGTGTGCGTGCGTGCATGCGTGCGTGCGTGTGTGTTATCTTGTAGTTATTGTAAGATGAGGAAGTTCTTGGGATAATGGAAAGAAAATTGCCTCATCTTTGTCAAAAGTTGGGAGATTTAAAGGCAAACTTATATGACTTGATGTGTTTGCTACACAAGCCTAGCACATTTGTTGCTAGAGAGAGGTAGCAATGCAAACATCAAGGAGTAACATGAGGTCACCATAGAAGTTCTTCACCATTACCTCACAACCTCACATGAGGACCACCTATAACAAATATCATCATAATTTCAAATATAAGTTATTTTTTCAACATCATCTTAAGAGATGACTTTAACTCAACAGGCTTATGATGAGCTTAAGGCTGATAGTTCCATATGACATAGATAAGATGATACCTTAGCATGAGGAGGAGGAGGTACATAAGTAGAACCAACAAGTATCTTAGTATAACAACAAGGTACCTTAACAAAGCTAAAAGCACCCCACCCCGTTTACATGGGGGCCAAAGGATGAAGGACCTTGTGGACAACTACAAGTGGTATATGTAGCCTATTGGGAACATGTAAGTTAATCTTTTGTTAAATTTTGGTATTTATATTTGTTTAGCACTAAATTTGATTTTTGATATTGACTTTTGATTATTTGCAAGTGGACTCAAGAAACTCTAGTTGTTGAAGGCATTAGTCATGCCATCCATTTGTAGTTAAGGTTCCTTTGATTCCTACTTCATTGTTCCTTAGTCAAATAGGAAGGAATGGTTTGACAAGTTTCAAGTAATTAAGTTACATTTTGTGTTTATTCATTCTTAATTAGTTTACAAATATTTCTTTCATTTACATACTAATTATTTTCTAATTATTGTGCAAGATAAATGTACATAGGAGCCTCGTTATGAACAATAGATTTGTAAGATGTTTAAAAAGCATTGCTAAAAACAATTTACAAATATGCTAACTAAGGTGACGAAGGCTAGGAATAGGCCAACCTGGATTACTTGCTTGGGCTAATCTTCAAGAATGCAGCTAGTAGGAACAAGGACAATTAGGCCTCCACCAAAGGTAGAGTGGTCCTTACTGCAGGTTGTAAATCTCATGTTAAGGTGGCACAAGACTTGGTATATATTATATTTATATAGTAATAATTGTTTGTTGCATTTCTAGTTTGCAAGGTTATAAGCATAAGCGAGATCTCTACCTTGAGCTCATCTTGGCTACCCATAAGAACTCCATAGGAAAATGGATAAACAGTCACTCTTAAAGGATATATGTAAGTTTTCAATTATATATTATATTTTAATACATCCTGTTTGTCCAACAAAATCATTTTCTTATTAATATTTGTTATATGGGATTGAACAAGAGGACTATCAATAATACCTTAGCCATGTGCAGCCCCAAGCTAATGAGGACTCCTCGACTACAACACAACTTACGCCAATTGACATGTGGAAGGAGGTTGTTGGCAACAAGACTATAGGACGTAATTATTACACTGAAGACTTTTCTTCAAATGTCTATCCTTAGGTGACTTAAGACAGCTGCTCCTTCTTCGTCCAACAATATCTATGAAGAGAAGATAGCTAAAGCTAAGCAGTAGAAGCTCGACAACAACTCAACAAAAGAGTGTTGCCTTGACTTGACATATAAGTCTAGGAATTAATATAAAGAGTGGCAATAGTGAAGTACTAAGAACCACAACAAGGGCTAAATGCTAAAAGTAGCATGTTATATCATCCTCACTATCATGATGATTTAGATGATAGGACCATTATATATATATAGATATATATATATATATATATACACACACACTTTATAGTTGTTTTAGACTACTTTGTGTGTATATGTATATATGTAAGTATGTATATATATATGTATGTATGTATATAAATCATGAAGATTTTTATTTGTGATTTGATTTTTATTTATTTCTATTCATATTATTTATATTAAATTATATAATGTAATTTTAGGCATAAATATATTTTTTATCCTTGTAAGTTAGCACTTTTTATTTTTCATCCTTGTAATTTTTTTTAATCATTCTTGTAAGTTTCAAACCATTTAATTTTAATCTCTGGCATAAAACTTGGTTACAAAAAAAACATTAATTTACTAATGTCATCATGTGTCATGTCAACAAAAGATGATGTCATGGTAATATCATCACATGTCACGTTAACATAGTTCCGCATCATAAACAACATGTCAACAAAAGTGTCACCTCAAGAAAAAATAATGTGCTATGTTATTGATGCCACATCATCAACAATGTCTAGTCATTAATATCTTGTCATCATTACAATAGAGAGACTACAAATTCACAAAAATGAATTTATAGGAAGTAAAAAAAAATTACAAAGCATAAATTGTCTCTAGAATTACCATAATGAAGCTACAACAAGAATGTCATAGTCCTTGCTACAACTTCAAGAACCACCACCATGACACCCTTTTTCTTCTAGCATTTATACTGAATAAAAGAAAATACAAGAATTAAAATCTCAATTATGTATACATATATTGTGAAAGGTAATGAGTTCACATTCTTAAACAACGTGGAAAATCAAATCAAATTCAAAGCAATAACGCTCCAAAGGCTATGTCCTCAAAATCTAAAATAATATAAAGTGAAACTCTTATTAAAAAGAAAAATTCAGCTCTAATGTTACAACTTATCAGAGCAAAATCCTCTATACAAAACTACTAAGAAAATAAATCAATAAAGTCAATAATAACTTAATCTTTAAGTTCCTACTCAACACTACATGCAATTGACATTTAGCCTAAAGAAATAAATAACAACAAAAAAGAGGGAGAAATGCATCTCACTAAGTGGCACTCACATAATACCATGCAACAGATAAAAACGCAAGCATAACAAATTATAACAATTACATAGATATTTATTCGAATGCATATGAATGACAACAATGCAACCTAGTCTCTACTCCATATGCATGTGGTACCAATCTATCATTGGAGAGTGGACTAGCAATAACATGACTCAACCCTCTGGTTAACTTGTTCCACTCTAGCATGATATCGTTTGGTAACTCTTTAGGATCTACTCAGCTTGCATGTATGCTCCAGCATGTGGGACTAAACATGGTCATTGGAAGTTAACTACCGATTCAGGTTTGTATCCAATTCCTTACACACTTGTCTTTATGAAATGATGCATGACGTAGTTCATTCTTTATCGTTTTACTTTTCACAAATTAGTCTGATGGGACCATTCTCTCCCCTCTAGACCTAGGCACCTCATCCACAACCCACAACAAATGATGAGTACCGTTCTCACCATTTTAGGCTAGGTCACTCACTTGATAAGTGTCACCCAAGCCCATTCTTGCCATCTTTTAGCATAGCTAACCCATTGACACTCATTGTCATTACTTATTTCATTTACATACCATGTTCTTATTGTGCATCTTCAATGCTAACATAATGCATATACAACATACATGAGTTCAATACATTGCACAATATAACTTCATACAACAAAGTTTAAGGTGGCACGATGTACTCCTTTTAGTTCAATACATCGCACAATATAACTTCATACAACAACACATTAACTTGATCCTCCCTTCATGAAACCAAGACATACAAGCTTAGAATTTGACAGGAACCCCTCTACCCATAGTCATATCTACGCCCTTGAAAATTCCCCTTTTACCTAGAAGGCATAAAATAAAGGCTTTAAAATGGTCTTAAGGTGTTCCTCCTCTATACTTTGTTGTAGTAGAACAAGAGGGTTTAGAAGAAGAGTTTCTGAAGCAGTAGGGGTTGTGCTAACTCCCTCTTCTTATAGCATCATAATGGGTTGGGCTAGATGATTAAATATCTATAATTTAAATATTTAAATGTTATTAAATATCTCTTATATCTAAATATAATGTTTTCAAATATAGATAATATCTTTTCAAATATCTATAATTATATTTGAAAGTTTGTTAAACATAAAGATAATATAAATATCTTTTACATATCTAAAAATTGTTAATTATATTTGAATTAAAAAATTACTCAATCTTTAAGCAATGCATATTTTTATAAAAATACAATTTATTTAGTTATTTAATTATTCATAAAATATAATTATTTTAAAAGGTGATAAAACATAACTAGTTATTTAATAGAATAATTACAATAATAATAATAATAATAATACAAAATTGGAGTGTTACAACCACCATATCGTTAATATAGGGAACATTTCGTGACTACAAAAACAATAAGATGGGATGTGGTAGTTGATTGATGACATTAATTGACCCAATCTTACCTACTCCACACCATTTGATTAAAACTAGCGAAACAGTTCAAGCTAGCCTAACAAGCCAAGATGCAAAAGCGGGACGAACGGACTTAGCCAGACAAACAGATGGGCTAATTTTTGTGGCCTAATCTGCCCCGTTAGTCTAGTAGTTGTTGTCTATTTTTTATATAAATTTTTAAATAAAAAATAATTATAAGACAAAATAGGCTTAGTACATTTGATATAGGTTGTGTTTTGAGACATTATTTTGCAGGCTTGGCCTAGTTCGATTTTATATATGTAGTGTTTTCGTAATACCAAGGTCATGTCATTTTTGCCACATCTACATTTGATGCTTATTCAAACAAGATCAACCCTAAGCCTTGTCCAGATATGTGACGACACAAGGTTTAAGGTTAGAAGAGACGCAAAACATAATTAATATATATATATATATATATATATATATAGTTTTGTAGTAATTTTTTATATTTTTTTATGTTGTTTATATAAATAGATTAAAATTATAATCTTATTTCATATCTCCTTTTTTGTCCAAATTAAAATGTGACATGTGATTAAAAAGTAACACAGTTGATTATTAGTTTTATCTATGTTATATTTATAAATCTATATTGATTAATTTTTATAATATTGTAACATATCAACATGTAATTGATATGTGATAATAGAAAAATATTTAATGATATAGAACATTTTCTTTGATACGTCAAATATAAAAATTAAATTAAATTATAATCTAAAATTAATATATATATATATATATTAAATATAATCAACAACTAAACAAGATTATAATAATTAATCACGTATCATGAAAATCAAAATTATATAAATTAAATAAAATATACAAGATTATAATGATGTAGCGACGAAAAAAAATATATTAAAATTCATGGTTGCAAATCTAATGATAGATTTATTATATTTAGATATTGTATTTGAAGTTTTTAATACTGACCCTCAAATTTCATTAAAAAACTAATTTTTAACTAACAATAATAAAAAATAATATATTCTTTCCATATGATGATGAAATAATATTTTTTTAATTTTTTTATTAAAAAACATTTAAGAAAAAATAGAGAGACACCCATCTTAAATCATGAAAAAGAGATTGTGTAATTTTTTTTTGAGAGGGATCTATATATAGTTATTTATGTATATGTAATTATTTTTAAAAGATAAATTAAATAATAGACGAAAATATACAAATAAATTGAAATAAAAAATATGATACATTTTGTTAAAATTTGTTAATATTATGTTATTTATTTGATATAATAAAACATATTATTTTAATAAAATTACATATCTATTTTTTATACAATAAAATAAAAGAGATATATACATATTGTATGTATGTTTTTCATAGAGTGATCTTATATATAAATATTTATGTATTTTTAGAAGACAAATTAAATAATTGATAAAAACATAAAAATAAATTAAATAAAAAATATGATATAGTTCGTTAAAAGTTGTTAATTCTACAATATTTATTTAATGTAATAAAACATATTATTTTTAATAAAATTCCGTATCTATATTTTATATATATATATATATATATATATATTTTTAAATATTTAAATGTAAACAAAATGTACTATTTGACTCTCCTAACCGAGGATGCATTTATGAAACTTCTGACACTATCGTTACTTTGTCTGCATAGTCTCTAACTAGTCCATTGAATGTACTTAAATCAGTTACATGTGACCATTACCATCGTACCATCATCTATGATGAGCTACCACACGACATCCACTAACTCGAAGGACATCTACACCGAGCAGACTTCCACACGTGCCACCCACCACCTGTTCTGAGTTGCGGCAATGTTCAAGATTTTATTTTTGTTAACCCGACCATTGTCACCCGTACTTAGTTCCTTCTTTATTGACCATTTCACATCTTGAGGAACCCATGTACGTTCGATTGCATGGGTATAGGAATACTCCATGTTAGTAATAACTCCATCATCACTGCCCCAACATACTTCACGAGAGGAAAATATTCTCCACCAAAACCTGGGCTTTGATGGATGTATGGTTTATCACATTTTTTAACAAATTACAATTGTGAGATAAAATTAACTTTTGATAAATTATTCATTTTCAATATAGATCAAAGGGTAGAGTTTATTCATAGTTATAAATTAACACTCAGTTAACCAAAAAATTTAATAATAATCGATATTTAAGAACTATGACAAAAAGTTAAATGTGCATATTTTCCACAAGATGACATAAAATTTAACCTACCTTTGCGCCTGCCCTAATCCCAGATTAAATATTTTACGAAAATATTTTCAAACTTAATTTTAAAAATTTAATGTATGTAAAAAAATTAAAGTTTTACCTTCGATTCCAACAAAATTATGAAGATAGATATTAAAAAGTTACCTACAATTCTTACAAATTATAAAAATAGATCATGTGCATGGTTAATTTAACTACTTTTTATTAATTAGTTACATTTTATAAACCAAGAGGTATGTAAAACTTATTTTTTACTCAATTAATTCTCCTCCCACCAAGTTAATTCCTTTGAAGATAAATCCTTTGAAGATGCTCCTTTTAAGTTAAAAAAATAATTCAATTAGAGAATCAAATGAGTTAGAAAATCAAATTCAATTACGTGTAAATAAGATATCAGCAATAAGATATCATCATCTCACGAGGTTCATCTCAAAATGGTTACTTCTATTTAAATGAATAAGATTAAAATAATTTAAAAATATTTATTTTATTCCTTAAGCAATAACAAGAAAATAAAGTTTAAGAGATTTAATTTTTTTACTATTGAGAATCTTTATTATTTAAAATAAATTTTATTATTTTTAAAAATAAAAATTTATGACCTAATATCGGCCTAACCCTAATTCTAAAGGAGGAGTCAAAATAAAAGAGAAGAACACAGAAATAAAAAGGTTGAATGAAAACAAAATCAACTTTTGGGCCCACGATGACCCAATCTAATTTAAAAGGCCACCAAAGAAAAAACTGCGATTGACCTTTGGGCACCAAGTTAGCCCAATTAGGACTTCAAAACAAAAAAAGAAGATATATATACAGGCTTCTGGCCTGTGCTGAACCAACGAATTCAAAAAGAGGAATAAAGAGGTAAATAAATAAAAGACTTATACTCCTAACTACTAAACATATCCCTATTTATATAATGGTTGTTCACACGAGTGAATAAACGTGCTTAGTTGTTCAACAAACAAAAGAGGGGTAAATATCGACAATAGTAGTAACAGGTTAAGATATGATAAAATTTATACACAAATTGGGAGTCACGCGAGTTTTCAGTTTTTTCACAGATAAACTGATGCAACATGATACAGAAAATCAAACAGAATTCTCCAATTTTACAAATACAACCGTGTAAGCTATTAATGGGCAGAAGTTTGAATAACTACGAATTTAATGAAAATGTACCAATAGCAACTTAAGTTTTTTACTGTATCATTTAATCATAAATAATAATATTGTTAATTTTTATAATAATTATTTTTAAAATTATATACAAAACGATTTTTAATAATGTGAAAATTTCTACATTAACAATATATGAAAATTAAACATAAGAGATTAATACAATAAATAACGTTGGAGGAGGCCAAACGATTAAGTTTTTGAACTTTTCCCCGTGAAATTACAAGATATTTAATGAACAAAGTAATGTTTCCTATACAAATGTAGTACTGATTTCCTATAGTTACAAGAGTTGCCATTCGTTCAAATTTTCATATAGTAAACCTTCGGCAATATGTAAAAGAGAAAAAAAAAAAAGAATTAAGAGAAAATATAGAACGTGTGGTATACTCATCTCACTGAAACAGTATTGTATTTGCTATGTGCAGGTAGTCCAAAGATTTAGCTATCTATCGGACAAGACTGACTCACTCCATGAAAGTAGGAGATCCCTGACAACTGTCGGAAAGTCTACACCAAAAAGGAGATTTATATTTAACTTGCATCATGCACTAATGGCAGATAACAGTTTCATGGTTAAACTATGTTTTTGGATTCTCAAAATATAACGATTTTCTTTTTTGGTCCCTATTGTTAAAAGGTATAATCTAGTCTTCATAGAAATATTTTCATTTTTCCCTAACAGTTTTTGTTAGTCTTTAGTTAGTTTTGTCCATTGACTATATATGTTTTTTTGTTTATTCTCTAATCCCTTTAAATATCACGATTTATCTATTTTATCTCCTCCTTAAATATCACACATTTTGGATTTGATTCCTCAATTTTTAGAGCCATGCTGTTATCGGATAAAGCAAACAAAAGTCTAACATGGGACTATATGGGAACAAAAACCTTTCAGTTTTCCATAAATATTTATAGGAAGAAAAAATAAAATAAACTTTTTGTAAGCTAAAATTAACTTATACATAAATTAATTGGTAGAAGTTCTCTCATATTAACTTCTCCAAAAATTGATTTTTAACTTATTCATAAAGTTAATGTTAACTTATGAAAAAACTTATTACTTTATTTTTCTTTTCTATTTTCTCCTTTAATAAGTGCTTATAAAGAAGTTTTCCCAAACATGACCTAAATAACTTCTTAAAAATGAGGGACCAAATGAAAAAATCGTAATATTTTGAGACAAAAAGATAATTTAAGTCTAATTGAACTAAGTCAAATTTTAGGTTTACAAGAACTTTTACCTCTAACTACTTCTGCAGCCACCGAGGGTATGCTTATCTGATCTTCAACCAACCTATACACATCGACAAGCTGTAGAGAACACAAGTCAGAATTCTCCAGCCCAAGGATTATGGACTTTTTAAGGGAGAGAAAAGGGTCATATCATCAACACAAACCTCTTCAATATGAAGCTTTGAATCCTCAGTCAAAGCAAGAAGAAGCTGTCTACGTATTCCTTCATCGACCAAGAAAAGGCGAGCTCCATCTTTGATTGTGTCTGTGAGGTCCAATTTTCTTTCAACTTTCCAGTCTCTCTGGTTTTGCCTGTATAGATGTGCCTCTAGTGAATATTACTGAATGACTCAAGAAATAACCAAACATGAAATACTGTGTTTTTTCTTTTCTGTCACAAACAAAGTTGTTTTAACAAAATACAGACGTGTTTTTCACTTGCACTGCTGGATTGCTGCTCATCTTGGCCACATTTTCCTTTGCAAGAACAATAAGGTTTTCAAGCCGTTTCCACTGGAAAAGGCCATCTTTAAATAGAACCTAAAACAAGAAAGTATATCAAACAAAGAGCAACATATGATTACGAATTTAGAATTCAAAGCAAGTATGATTTAGTTAGCATTCAGGGTCTTAGAGGAAGAAAGAATCACAAAAATACTTCGGATTAATTTTTGGTTGCTACTTAATACTTGCTATGGTATCTCTCGGTAGTGTACTGAAAATTTCACATAAAAGGACCACTTGAATTTAGTGCTTTGACCTAGGTAGCAGAGGGAAGAGAGAAAATGGAAGGAACTTTGCAGCAAATCAAGCTTCTAGCATTGCTGATTGAAGTGTACAGCCACATATTAACATGCTTAAGAAAGGAATAGAAAAAGAAAGATTTTATTGCTTCCATTCCAAGATATGAATATAACAAAATCACCTTTCACCACTACAACACAGGTGAAGTAAGATACCAGATTAAAGACACCAAAAGATATGATGCCATATTGTACAAATCTAGCCATCTGCTTCAAAATTAAACCCATCATGTCTAACTACTAACTAGCATTATCTCCAATGACTTTTGTAAAGCAGTAAGCATACGAATTCAAATATAGCAGGTAAAATGGTATTACTCCATGGCAGTATGGCACCATGGAACCCCTTGTTCATCTTTCATCCCCACCCCCCTTGCAGATTTTCTTCCTCAACAAGGGAAACCTACCACTGTAAATTTCTTACCCAACATATGATACTCAACATTAATTCAAAATTTTAAATATAGATCACCAAAAATGAGCCTCTTTCAATTTGAGGATATACAGAATAAAATTTATATGCATAAAAGCTTATGCATTTTGAACAGAATTACTAACCTGTATGAGGCGTTCCCGTAGAGCTGGATTTGGATCTGTTAGTAGACGCTTAGCCACATAAGGATAGGCAACCTATTTGACATACTGGTGTTCATATTAAACTGACAAATAATGTATGATAAAGAGGACAGTTTTGACAGTTGCTCAAACTGATTCATTTACAATGAACTATTTGTTCTACGAAAATATTTATAACTTTTCTACTTCTGATACCATATTATACAGCTTTCTTTATTCTAATGCAACTTATTAAAAAAAACAAAAAAGCCTTTGGAAAACAAGTAGCATGCAAGCTTCAAATCAACTTGAAATCTGGATAAGTCAGAAAAATGGGAGCTTTTACCTCAAGAAACTTGAAGTCAGGCTTCATGGTAAAACAGATGCCTTCTTGGGTCAATAAAGAACGGATTACAAGTGAAAACCTTTCGGGGATACGAATGGGATAATTGTAAACCAACTGGTTAAACTTTCCTGCAGTTTGTTTCATTAAAATTTGATCAAGGCATGAAAAAAACTGAAGTCTCATTACAATTAACACATAATTACAGAATCATTCCAAGATTATCATGAATTTGGGACACCAAACTAAATAACTAGAGATATTAAGGGCTAAAATATAGTATCTTCAGAATCATAAAAAATAGGTATATTAGTTTTTGATTCCTGTATAAGAAAACAGATTTGCTCCTCCTCCCATAAATATCATGACACCCTCCATAAATATCACCGAGGGAAAATGTAGTATTAAGAGGTAAGAATAAGATGGAACAACAACGTCATACAACTTGTAACCAAGATTCCTCATGATTTCTTCTTTCAGATTCAGACAGCATTGTGGCTTGTTACTTTTAACAACTCCATTTAACAAGACAAGAAAATTCAATCTCAAATTAGAAAATTTATTTCAATAAGCATTGGAGGTTAGGTCAAATGGTCACATTATAGTAATTGCTATTTATATTAAATAATCAAGGGAAAGTGCCTACCAGTGACACTACGAAAATTAAAATCTGACAGTCCTTTTCCAGCAGAGTTCTGCCAAATTGCTTCCAAAGCAGGAATTATAGGAGTAACATCAGTCTCTGGTGACAGGAAGCCTAATCTGGTGAAATCATTAGCCATCTCAGCATAGTCCTCATTCACAGCGTGGACAACAGCATCAATTAAAATCTGTTTATTTTGCTGAAGAAATGGAAGCAGATTGACAAATCGTCAGCCACAAAAAGCATGAAGAGGAAATCAAAGAAAATTCCATACTCAAGATTATAATGGAAGCCATCCTAAAAGCAAAATATTTTCCCATTTTCATAAGAGATCCATAAATGTGTACCCAATAGGGGTATTTGTGCCTGTTTAGTTGGACACCATAAACATATCCATGCAAACCGGCATTAACTAGTCAAAAATATGAAAGCACCCTCATAAAAGGCACATCTATCAATATTATGCACTACCCATGTCAAACACCAGGGGGTAAATGCACATAGTTGATAGTTGTATTTGGTTATTGTCTAGGACGTTGCTAGCCCAGGATCTTCAATTGACTGCAACTTATGCTTCTGGGTTAATTCATTTGAATTTGAAGCATTCTCAAGAGAGAAAACCATCCAATTAGTCTTGTTCTTGCATAATACAACAGTAAACATTAGAGCAGAAATTATTGCTTATTTTTCTTTTATGATATGAAATAGTCTATTTTACTTCTTTCGTTCTTTGTGATAGTTGATCAATGATCATTTCAAAGAAGTGCCCCTGTCGTGTATTCAACAGGATTTATTAGATATAATGTGTTTCATCAGTGACTTCCATCTTTCTCTCTCTCTAATATATTTTTCTTTAAAAAAAACGAAAAAGAATATCAATCTCAGGTCATAATAAGTGCGCACTCTGTTCTACTGGATGGAAAGTTTTCAACTTTCATGCAGAAGTTTCAAAACCAATAATCAGGATAAATTTTGAGAAATATTCATTTATTTTTTAGAGATATAATAAATCCATTATTTGTTCCACAGTCATGTTAGACTTTAAAATATACAGCATATAGCTATGTATAGGGGCCCTAATCCTCCAACATTTAATGGAATAAAATCAACGAAAAGGCATGGGCAGGATGAAAATCTTTTAAAACATTTGACAATTATATCATTTACTACATCACCTTAAAGGTTTCTGCGGGGGAATGGGGGAAGTATGGAGAAAAAATTAACATGATTTTCACAGCAGCAGAGTATTAAGATAAATGATATTCTTCTCTCACATCAAAGGAAGGTAAGGGAGATCATATTCATTAAAACAAAACAACATGTACAGTGTAACACATGGGTTTAAACTAACATGTATGAGAACTTTAGGCATATGGTGCAATGGCAAACATTCCCAGAGATTAACGATAAATCAAGGCATGGTTAGTCCACCTACTTCTTGTTAAACTTAAATCCACATTCACCTGATGGATGACCGCAATTAAACATTTCATCATAGGCTGTTATTTTAAGCATATCCCAACAATAGTTAATTCAGAGAGAGAAAAACGCAATGGCCATTGCCCTACATGCTCGGCATATGAAGAATTACCTGACTGAGAACAGCAACATTGCCAAAGTCCACATATGCTATTCGCCCATCACGCATGGCAAAAATATTTCCAGGGTGAGGGTCTCCATGAAATAATCCAAATTCCAACAATTGTCGTAGGGCAGCACTTACTCCAATTGTTAAAAATCCATCTACATCAATACCAGCTTCTTTGATGGCCTGACTCACAAAAAGGAAAATTATTAATCCACAACTAGACAACAAACCATGTTGCTTCACAATAGATACAATATATAGTATCATCATCACCAATCCAAATAAACAAACCTGTGGATTGGTGCACCTGATACCATCAATCCATTCCATTACTAGCACACGTTGACCTGAAAATTGTTTGTAAACCAGAGGAATTTTGACAGTAGGGTCATTTTTAAAATTCTCAAGGAAGTCTTCAAGATTGCGGGCTTCCTGAAATATAAATAGAGAAATCAGTAAACTTATTTATAACAAATATACAGTGAAAAAACACTCAAAATGCCAAGAAACACATATTTGGTGCATTGACAAGTTCAAAGCACACATTAAACTACCATGACACACACAAGGCAGGGATGAAAGTTACCAGAGTATAATCAAGCTCTTCCAAGAGCTTTTCACCAAATTCATCAACAATCAGCTCAGCATTACATCCCAGTTTCTGTATACTAATGCCGTTTAAGAATGAAGCCAAAGTGCGGAATAGGAAAAGATCTCGATATATAATGGGCTCTATCCCAGGCCTCTGAACCTGCAAGTACACCAAAGTATGTCTTTAGAAGTGGATTTAGTATTGTTATAAAACTTTACTCTTTCCCCTTTGTTTATATTTTAGTAATACATTTGCAGCACTTTAATCATATAACACCATAAAAGTATTTTGATAAATCAAAGCCACATTTGACAAAGGTAATTAGGAAAACATCAAAACATGTAGAAACTAGAAAGAAGGGAAAAGTCAAAATTTGTATATCACTAAATATAGACAAAGAGAAGACAATTGGAAAATAAAAAGGAATGAAATCAACTGATTTGGAACAGTATGGACAAATATCAATAAATCAACCCAACAAAAAAAATTATGTAAAACTGTTATGAACACAATGCTTTCAGCAAAGAATTCAGGTCACAGAAGGATATTAAACTGTTATGAACATAAAGCCAATGGCTTAGATGCTGCAAAAAGAAGATTAAGCAAAAATAGTAGCAGATCATTTGAAAAACTATTAGCTGATCAAGCTATGGAAAATGAAAGCGGAGTTGTAACAAAACATGAGAAAAATGGAACCTTGATAGCAACATCCTCGCCAGTGGCACGTAAAGTAGCTCGGTAAACTTGACCTAAACTTGCAGCTGCTATTGTCTGTGACGAGATTTTGCTGAAAACAGATTCCAGGGGTTGACCCAGATCCTCCTCTATGATTCTGAAGGCAATCTAGGACATTTTTCGGTCATACATGAGAATTATAATATCCAGGTGACAATAGTATGATAAATGCTTAGCATAAATAGAATTAAAAAATAAACAGTTAATGGTCAGTGGTAAATTTTACTTGATTGGGAAATGAAGGAACATCATCTTGAAGAATGCAAAGTTCATTCATATAATCTTCCCGAATGATATCTGGCCTGTTTGCAAGGACCTGCCAAATGATAGAAAACTTATTATCAACTGGAAAACCCTAAACTAACCCTTGCTTGGAGGAGCACAAGACTAAACAACACACCTGACCAGCTTTAATAAAGGAAGGCCCCAGGTCACACAACAGATTCCTAAGCTGTCGAGCACGATACGGAACAACCTCTTCATCCCTTCCAACCAGGAAATCATACACCAAGTTAGACCAGTACAAGCCCAGATTCCAAACTATCTCCACTCCCCGCAACATAAGTGACAAAATGGACCCTCTTGATTCTAATACCTTATTCCTCACCTAATAACCACAAGGAAAATGTCATCAAATAAAAGTAGCTTTAAGTTAGAAATAATCATCCAGCAGATTGACATATTTCTGCTTTCTCTGGCAGCGAGAAGCTACCATCCCTTCTACCAACAGGGATAATGAACCCCAATTTACGGTAACATTATATCCATCTTATAGTAGCATGTGTAACACACTTGTCATGCAGAATAATCTGATGTTCTACATCTTATACCATACAGTATAATCTAAAAGACTAAAACAAATTACTTAAACATCTGCACTCTGTTGGGCAATATCCCTTTCATCTGGATTTGTATTATCAAAAGTGAGAAAAAGGGTGTACTTCAGAGGGAAAAGAAGTGCAAAGTTGTCGGTCACTGATATATATAATAAAAAAAAAAAAATCAAAGGACTAAAATTTACAAAATCAAATCACTTGGATTTATGGCAGGATCAGTCACCCGGCCAAACCAACCCTCCTCCTCCAAGAAGAATTGTGCTATGCCCTCCCAAGATTTTTGACTTAGAAGGACTAGTTGTGCTTCTTCCTCTCCAACAGGTTCCATTCCCCCCATAAATAGATAGTAAGAATCCAATCCCTTAATTAGCGGTTATCATTTTCACTTTACTTTCTAATGTGTCCTTTAACCATCTAAATCCAATTCCTCAAAGCACTAAAATATAGTATTTGCCTAGCACCCAGAAACTAAAAAATAAATAAAGTGAGTTACATAATTGTTCCTAAAAATAGGTTATTTCATAAGCAATTGCAACTGAGTCATGGACTGTACTAGTTAAGCTTCACGTACAGCGAGTAATACACCCCGTAAATTCAAATCCCGAAGTTACAAAAATAAAACTTTTGCCTATGAAATAACCAAATAACAGTATTTTAGTCCATGACGCTACCAAACATTTTAATCCATGAAATTACAAAAATACGATCTATAACGATTATTTTAATCCTGAAATTAAAAAAAAAAAAAAAAAACCACAACTACGGATTTTTAACATGTTTACTGTTTAAAGGACTAAAATGATTTTTTTAACTACTTAAAGTGTTTTAATAGGCACACACAGTCTTCCTTAAAGTTTTTTACATTATCAATTAATAAAAAATAATGTTAGTGTAACTTGTTATAAAAATTTATTATAAAAATTAACAAAATTATATTACAATTTATAATTGGATCACTGGGTAAAATACTTATTCATTTAAAATGCCTGTATTATTTATTCCCAATTAAACCTGTGCTGGTAATTTGAAAGGACTAGTAGTTTAATGTATTAGTCAGATACAACTCCTGAACTCCAGTTGCAAAAAAAATAAAGTTGAATCAGTGGAGTACGAAGACGCTTCAAGACTAAAACGATAACCAACTAGGCACTTAAAACGCAAAGAGTGTAATCGAAACGCAGGGAGAGGAGTTGAACGCGTACGTACGATCTCGGGCGAGTACTTGCGAAAAGGGATGCAGACGCCGCGCTCGATGTCGAGCTGCTCCAGCGCAGTGTTGCTCAGACTCGCTCCCTGCAACGCCCTCGAAAGGGCGCCGTTCGAAGCAGCGCCGCTTCCCGTCGCGGCGGAACTCGAAACCCGCGTCCGCCGCGCCGTCTTCGGTCGCCGAAGCAAAGGAATCGAATTCGAAGTTCGCGGCAGCAAGAGAGTCTCGTGACGGAGAAGATGAGGAACCGTGCACGATGAGGTCGCGTAGATGGAATCCATGGATAAGCGAAATCGAAGTTGAAACCCTAATTTGAAGAAGAGATTGGGAGCATTTGCATGTGGCTTGTGAGATCAGATTAAGTGAATGACTGAAGAAGAACCAAACCTCTGCTTTGAGAATTGGTTTTGCATTTAAATACGAATGTAAGAAAGAAGGTGACGTTTCGAAGATGACAGCCACAGAAACCAATAGGCACAATAGTTTGCACGTTGTTGTCCACGTGGCCGAAGCAAACAATAGCCACATGTACATTTTATTTTTATTTCGACCAAAAATATGATAAAGGATAATTTATTATGTGGACACACTTTGTGCTGAATTGGCTACTTATCTGACAATTTTTTATTTTTATTATTATTTTAGATATAATTAGTATTAGTATTTCCATTGTCTAGTTTCACCTATGTTTCAGCTTTGTCCTTTTTTTTAATTTTATATTTTAATTTTATATTTTTAATTTTATATCACATTTTGCTCTTTTTTCATATTCGTTATTTTAATGAAATTGTCTCGCGTGATTTCTAGTGGTTTAAACAGCGTCAATTCAATTCGTGCTGATATGGTAAACATTTGTGTTTAATCGTCAAATTACACAGAAATTAAAAATTGAAAACAAAAATGTTGTCCCTGTAATTTTTAATTTCAAAATTTAGAATTTCTGGTTCAGAAAAAAGTCTTTGTCAAGGCTTCTCAACGTTCGAAATTCGGCGGGTTTATCCAACTTATAGGAAAGGCCAAAATAGGAAATGAAAAGGTGGCTTTATTTCACATCAATGATATATGTGGTGGAGTTAAACGAAAATAATAATAATAATAATGTATTTTTAAATTGAAGAAAAAAGAGAGAGAAATTAATTTTTTTAATTATTTTTCTTCCATTTAAAGTTTAAAATTTCTTTTCTCTAAAATGAACAAAGAACAAATATTCGGAGAGATAAACATCGAAGACACTGCACTCGGTACTGGTCTAATTTGTAATTAAACATGTTAAGTGATATATGTAACCAAAGATGGTGAGCGCGTGGTATAACGTTCTAAGAGAATTAAATTTTGTACTCAACAACAACTTCAATTTGATTTTTTTTTATTTTAACTATCATAATTAGGATTTTGTTTTTCTAGTAAAATCTTGAAATATTCTCGGAAGCATCTATTTTTTTATTAGATTATAAAACTATTTTTTAACCTAAAAAATTTAGTCACGTTTAAAATTCATCATTTTTTCCAATTATATATTATATATCAACTGATTTTTTTCATATTATGTTCTCCAAAACTAGGGAAATCTATCTCAATTAATGTGTGATCGTTGTAAAGGTCTTTGTACCGAATTCGATTTTGATGTATAAAAAAGTTATTTTCCTTCAAAAACATAATTTTAACTTATGCATAAGAGGGATGGATATAAGGGTCACAGTGTTGAATTTTTTAAAAATTATAAATTTAATAAAATATAAAATGAAGATAAACTAAACCTTAATTTTAGAAATTTTATTTTTCAATTATGTATTTTGAAAAATATTTATGTAATAATTATTTGATTTTAAATATTTTAATTAATAATATACTTTAAATTTAAATGTCGAAATTATTATAAACATATAAAATAATATTTTGAATACAAATTTTATTATATATATTGTTATATATAATATAAATTATTATATATTACTATATATTATATCTGTTATATATTTTATTATTTTGTATATATACTATATACAAATTATTATATATTATAAATTTTAATATATATTACTATATATCATATTTGTTATATATTTTTTATTTTATATATATATATATATATATATATATATATATATATATATATATATATATATATATATATATATATATATATATATATATATATTTGTTATATGTTTTTCTATTTTGTATATATATTATATATAAATCTCATATATTATACATAATAATATTATATTTATTTATATATATGTTTTATATATTATATTATGTAGTATATATAGTACAAATAGAGACTTTATCATATTCTGTTACTTCCTACCTTGACCTTTTTTGCAGAATAAAAAATACATTAAATCATCTTAATAAAATAAGACTATCATCCTGATAGCGCAACAAATAATAGATAAAAACCAATCAAAATTTATAAAGTATCTTGTGTTTGTGAAGAAACTACTGCATAGCTATCTTTTCGATTATGAATGTAGTTAAGACTACTTCGCAACAAAATAAAGATGAATTTTTTACTATTAAGTTTGTTAGTCTACATTGAGAAAAAAAAAATGCTAAAAAGTTTAGTGTAAATTCACTTATAGATAATTTTTATGACATACAATAGACATGTTTCTTGTTTTGATAAATTATTAATATAACTAGTATTTTGACATTAAATTATGAAAGTTTGTATAAAAATTTATACATACATATTTGTTGGATGAATTTTATTTTTTATAATTATCTTCCCCTAATAGTCTCATTTAATTTAGTCGTTATTCTTATACATAAGTTAATTTTAGTTTATAATTTTTTTTCTCTCGTGTGAGGCAATAATTCTCAACTAGAGGGGACACCGAAGGCTTTTGCCCTTCCATCCCTTAGCTTAGATAGTCAAAGAGGAGGGACAAAGATTTTTTAGTTTTTTTCATGTTGTCAATGAGTTAAACAATGAAAATAGATAGCGAGTGTCTAATCGAATTGATCAAATCATGTAGGAACAAGGTTTAAGTCTATCGATATGTTAGGATGCCTCAGTTGCAACCCATCGTTGTCTTGGTTATGCCACCAAAGGCTCAGGAAAGTCGAAATAAAAATGATCTAAACAGATCCTAACTACATTTGCTTTTAATTAATATTGCTCTTATCTAGGGTCAACCATTTGTTTGGACTATTTGCACCAAGTATATTGTAGCTCATAGTCTATGTTTCTTTTTCAAGGGACACTGTTAAAATATGCTTTTGTAACTGCACATTAATTTATTTCTTATTGTTTCAGTTTATTAATTAGTTTCCTAGAAAATAGGAGCAAATCAATTTCTTAGAAAATAGGAGCAAGTCAGTTTCCCAGAAAAATAGAGCAAGTCAATTTCCTAGACTTTAGGAGTTCTATTTTTTTATTATTTATATTGTTACCATGATTGAATGGAATAACACACTATTTTCTTCTCGTCACATTACCAACATATTATTCTCTCTTCTTCTTTGTTTATTCATATTTCCACTATAAAACCAACAATTGGTATCATAGCTTTCTTCTTAAGGGACATGTGTGTGTTTAAAATCGTCATGGATTATGAAACTGGTTTTTCCTAAGTTGTTCTTCCAGTCTTTAATAGGAAAAACTATAAACTATGACATTTGAATTGTCAAAATAGAAGCTTCCCTTGGGACTTTAGATCTTTAGAAAGGTATAGAAGAGGATTGTGATGTTCTTTCGCTACTCGATAGTTTGACCATAGCCCAGATCAAAAGTCACAAAGAAAAAAAAACAAAAAAAACAAGAAAGACAAAAGCATGTCTATTTGTCGGTGTCTATTTGTCGGTGTCTCTCAAATCACCTTCACAAGAATCATGACTCTTAAACCAGCGAAAGTAATTTGGGATTATTTGAGGGAGGAATACACTAGAGATGAAAGAATACGAAGCATGCAAGTGCTTAATTTAATTAGGGAATTTGAGTTGTAGAGAATGAAAGAGGTTGAGACAGTCAAAGAATACTCGAATAAATTGTTGGGTATTGCCAACAAGATAAGGCTATTGGAAAGTGATTTTGCTTATTCCAGAATAGTTGAAAAATTCTGGTCACCATGCTCGAGAGGTATGTGTTGTAGTGTAATCCAAATCTAAAAGTAGTTACTATGGTTACAAATATACATGGGTAACCATCCAACTGTATGTCGTTGTATATAAACCCATCTTTTTGTATTGACTTGAATAAGATTAACGAGAAAGCCTCTTTTCTCTGGTATTGCATTCTCTTCATTCTTCCTCTTATTCCTCTCAATATGCAGATGTGTGTCTAGTTTGTTCTAATAGATTGGTATCTAGAGCTTGTGCATAGACAGGGACTTGTGAAAAAAAAGGAAGCACCATTGTTGTTGAGAGCACTGCTGCAGGCGTGCTATGATGGCTATTGTGAATGCCATACTTGGAAATCTCCCTGTGTTTGATGGGAAAGGTTATGAAGATTGGTGTGTGAAGATGGATGTTATTCTTGGATTCCAAGAACTTGATGAGATCGTGAAAGATAGGTTTCAAGAACCCTCCAAGAATGCTTCAACAGAACAGAAGGAGACGCATCAAGAGAACAAGCGACTAGACTACAAGGCTCGAGTTCTTTTGTATCAATGCGTTTCTACAAACGTGTTTCAGAAAATTTCACAGACTGCAACCTCGAAGCAAGCATGGGATATTTTGCAACAAGTATATGGCAATATTGGGAGAACAAAGAAGGTCAAGCTACAATCTCTCAAAAGACAATATGAGTTGTTATCAATGATAGAGCAGGAAACCATCGTAGACTATTTTAATCAAATTCAGGTTGTGACAAACTCCATGCGAGCCTGTAATGAAGCAATGTCCGATTCAAAGATTGTGGAAAAGGTGCTCAGAACATTAACACCCAGCTTTGATCACATTGTAGTAGCCATTGAAGAGTTAAAAGATCTTGAGAAGATAACTGTGGAAGAGTTGCAAAACTCCCTAGAGGCACATGAGCAAAGGGTGCTCGAAAGAAAGAGTAATGATAAAGTTGCAGAGTAGGCACTTCAAGCCAGAACCGACCACAAGTCTATAGGTCGTGGTGGCTAGAACAGAAGAGGAAGAGGAAGACATAGAGGAGGCAGAAGTGGTGATCGAAATGCAGAAACACATGGTTCAACATCCCAAGATCATAATCTTGGAAGCAATAGAAATGAGAAGCATGATAATTTCAGTTCTAGAGGAGACAACTCTTTCAAAAGTTGAGGTGGTAAGAGGCCCATTGACAAAAGAAAGATCCAATGTTACAATTGTGATAAATTTGGGCACTTTTCCCATGAATGTTGGCAGATTGGCAACAACAATGCCCATAGCAAAGACAAGAAGAATGATCAAACACACTTGGCACAGGAGGAAGATGAATCTAATTCAGATCAAGTTTTGCATATGGTAACCACAAGCAGTTAAGAAGACTGCTCTTCCTGGTATCTTGACACCGGGTACTCAAACCACATGAAAGGCAATAGAGACTGGCTGGTTGGTTTCAATCCAAATGTCACCACTAATGTAAGGTTTGTAGATAATAGCACCATCCTTGCAAAAGGTATAAGGAAGGTGATGATCACACGAAAGAATGGAGAGACAACATATATGCATGATGTGTTGTATGTACCTTCAATGAAAAATAATATACTTAGCTTGGGGTAGCTTCTTGAGAAAGGATTTACCATGGCAATGCAGGAAAACCATATTGAGATCTCTGATGATAAACAAAGACTAGTGCTCAAGGAACCATTATCCAAAAATAGGACCTTCAAGGTGAATTTAAGTACTTCTACCATTCAATGCTTGTCCACTGTTAACACAGAAGAAGATAACTGGTTATGGTACTACAGATATGGCCATTTAAATTTTAAGAGTTTGCATCAACTAAGCAGCAGACAAATGGTGCTTGGAATGCCATCCATTCACTCACCACAAAAAAACTGTGAAGGATGCTTGGTTGGCAAACAACCTAGAAAAGCCTTCAAGACCAAGGCACCACAAAGAGCCAAACAATATCTTGAAATAGTCCATTCAGACATGTGTGGACCCTTCGATACTCCATCCCTTGGTGGTAATAGGTATTTCTTGACTTTTATGGATGAATTTACCAAGAAGATTTGGATATATTTGCTGAAAGATAAAGGTGTAGTGTTTTCTCTCTTTATGAAATTTTGCACCTCAATTGAAAAACAATCTAAATTGAAGCTAAAGATCCTTAGAATAGATGGAGGGGGTGAATATAACTCTAAGGAGTTCAAAAAATTATGTGAAGCTAAAGGAATTGAACATGAGGTAACAACTCCCTATACACATCAGCACAATGGCTTGGCAGAAAGGAGAAATAGAACCCTACTAGATATGGCTAGGTGTATGATTAAAGGGAAAGGACTACCAAGCTGCTACTGGGGAGAAGCTGTCACCACAGTAACATATGTTTTGAATAGATGTCCCACCAAGAGACTTCAATTTGTAACACCTAAAGAAGCTTGGACTAGGGACAAGCCTATGGTGAATCACTTGAGGATTTTTGGGTCTCTTAGCTACAAACACATCCTAGATGAAAGGAGAAGAAAGCTAGATGATAAGAGTGAAGCTCTCATCCTAATTGGATATCATCCAACTAGTGCATACAAACTTTATAGTCCCTTGAAGCAGTAGGTGGTGATTAGGTGGGAAAATAAGTCTAAAATTCCCGACTCATATATTCTCGAGGACATCCCAAGAACCAAGGATGCTAACCCTACTAGCTCAATACAACCTCCTGTAAGAAGGTCACAAAGAACAAGATTTCCCTCCACAAGACTTGCAGATTATGAACTATACAATAATAGTTCAATATCTGATGATGGTGAAATGGTACATTTCGCTTTTATGGTTGACACTGAACTTGTACACTAGAAGCAGGCCTTGGATATCAGAGAATGGAAGGCTGCGATGAAAGAAGAGTTGGATGCTATAAAGAAAAATAGAACCTGGGAATTTGTTGATCTGCCACGTAATAAACATCCAATTGATGTGAGGTGGGTGTTTAAAGTAAAGCTCAAATTAGATGGCTTAATTGCAAAACACAAAGCCAGGCTCGTTGCAAAAGGATTCCTTCAGAAACAAGGAATTGATTATACATAAGTATATGCCCTAGTTGCAAGAATGGAAACAATCAGACTAGTAATTTTTGTTGCCAGTTCTAGAAATTGGACCATATGTCAGCTTGATTTAAAATCTGCCTTCTTGAATGGTCCATTAGAAGAAGAAGTATACATCTTGCAACCACCAGGATTTGAAATAAAAGGGAAGGAATGCAAGGTATATAGGTTACTTAAAGCTCTTTATGGCCTCAAGTAGGCCCCTCGAGCTTGGAACATATTGATTGACAATTTCCTTAGCAAACAAGGATTTGTTAAATGCACAGTAGAGTTTGGTGTGTATGTAAAGGAAATTCAGCACAAGAACTTGCTATTTGTATGCCTGTATGTGGATGATCTGATCATTATAGAAGATGTGAATGAAGAAATCGAGCAATTCAAAGAAAAGATAAAATCAGAGTTTTGACATGACAGACCTTGGAATCTTGCATTATTTCCTTGGGTTTGAATTCATGCATACACAGAAGGGAATTTTCCTATACCAGAGAAAATATGCTGGTGAGGTTCTGAAACGCTTTAATATGGAGAATTGCAACACAACTTCAGTACCCGTGAGGCCAAACTTGAAATTAACAAAAGAACTGGATGAAAAGCCAATTGATGCAACATTTTTCAAATAGATTATTGGCTCACTCAGATTCCTATGCAACAGCAGACCCGACATTAGTTATGGAGTGGGATTGGTTGGTAGATTTATGGATAATCCTTGAGCTCCTCATATGACTACAGCTAAGCATATCCTGAGGTATCTCAAGGGAACAAGTAATTTTGGTTTATTATTTCCAATAGGGAATGATCAAAACAGATCATGCATTGAAGCCTATTCTGATTCAAACTAGTGCGGTGATAAGGTTGAGAGAAAAAGCACCTCTGGATACTTGTTTAAGTATCTAGATGCACCAATATCCCGATGTTCAAAGAAGCAAACTAAATATATAGGGTAAGCTGAAGTTGCTTGTCAAAGTTTGTGGCAAGAAGCCCTACTCGAAGAGATGAAATTACAGTATGAAAGGCCATTACAGATGTATGTTGATAATAAATCAGCCATTAGCTTGTCAAAGAATCCAGTTTCTCATGGAAAAAGCAAGAACATCGAAACTAAATATCATTTCCTTAGAGATCAAGTAAGTAAAGGAATATTGGAGCTTGTATATTGCAGCACCAATGACCAAGTTGCTGACATTTTTACCAAACCTTTGAAATATGAAAGATTTGAGAAGTTGAGAATCTTACTGAATTTAGAATCAGCTAAATATTTTGGATTAAGGGGTAATGTTGTAGTGTAATCCAAATCTGAAAGTTAGTTAATATGGTTACAGATATACATGGGTAACCATTCAGTTGTATGTCGTTGTATATAAATTCATCTTTTTGTATTGACTTGAATACGGTTAATGAGAAAGCCTATTTTCTCTAGTCTTGCATTCTCTTCATTCTTCCTCTTATTCCTCTCAATATGCAGATGTGTGTCAAGCTTGTTCTAACAGTATGAAGCATTTATAACCTCGTTGGAGAACATAAAGGATCTATCTAAGATCACTTTGGCAAAAGTCCTACATGCCTTGCAGGCACAAGAGTAGCGAAGGTTGACGAGAGAAGATCATGTTGTTGAAGGTGCTTTACCAACCAAGCATCATTATGTTGAAACCAATAAAAAGAAATACTTTAAGAAAAACCAGCTAATAAAAGGCAAAAATAGTGCAAACAACCAAAACAAAGATAAAGGTCAAAGGAAAAATTACCCACCTTGTCAGCATTGCAAAAAAATGGGTCACCCACCATTCAGATGTTGGAAAAGACTAGACGCAAAGTGTAGTAAGTGTAATAAGCTTGGACACGAAGTTGTAATATGTAGAAGCAAATTTCAACAACATGAAGTCAATGCCCAAGTTGTGGAGCAAAATGAAGAAGAATATATTTTTGCTACAACATGTTTTTCTACAAGTAGTAATTCAGAATGCTGGTTGATTGATAGTGATTGTACAAACCACATGACATACGACAAATCTCTATTCAAGGACTTGAATCCCACTAATGTCTTGAAAGTTAGAATAGGAAATGGTGGTCATATTTCTATAGAAGGAAAAGGAACCATAGCAATTTCAACATAGGTACAAAAATAATCTCATATGTTCTTTATGTACCTGACATTGACCAAAACTTGCTAAGTGTAGGTCAATTGATTGAAAAGGAATTTAAAGTGTCCTTTAAACAGTAACACTGCCTTGTCTATGACATTGCTGGTTGGGTGTTTCTAAAGGTAAAAATGAGAGATAAAAGCTTCTCATTTGATCCAACACAAAAGGAGTAGGCAGCCTACTACACTCAAGTCAATCCTACAAAACTTTGGCATAAGAGACTTGGTCATTGCCATCTTGAAAGAATGTTGAATATGAAGAAGAAAGATATGTGAAGAGGTTTACCAATACTTTTGAATAATTTGCCAAATTGTAATGCTTGTCAATTTGGTAAACAAAATAGAAAGTCATTCCCTAAATTAGCTTCGAGAGCCTCTAAAAAATTGCAACTAATTCATACTGATGTGGCAGGACCTCAAAGAATACAATCAGTACAAGGTAGAGATCAGTACAAGGTAGGGATGTGTACTTTAGGAAAGGTTAACAATGGGATTGGAAGAACTCACAAAAAAATAATTGAGTTCTTTCACAACATTAGAGATAATTATCTTGGAGAGCAAACAACAAAGCTATTGCAGAATGAATTAGACAATGAACCTTCAATGAGAAGCAAAAGACTGTTGTCCGAAATCTATCAAAGATGTAATGTAGCAATTTGTGAACCTGCTAGCTGTGAGGAAGCACTAAAAGATCTAAAATGGAAAATTTCAATGGAGGAGAAGATGTCTATGATACAGAAAAACAAGACATGAGAGCTAGTTGACTAGCCTAAAGATAGAAAAGTCATTGGAGTTAAATGGGTTTTCAAAACAAAGTTTAATGTAGATTTCACAAAGAAGCAAGAGATAGTAGCACAATCTACTATAGAGGTTGAATTCATAGCAGCAACAACATCTGGAAATCAAGCTTTATGGTTGAAAAAGATTTTATGTGATCTACATATGCAGCAAAAAAAAAAACAAAACTGAAATTTTTGTTGACAATTAGGCAACAATTTCAATCGTAAACAATCCAGTGTGTCACGCGAAAACTAAACATTTCAACATCAAGCTCTACTTCTTAAGGGAGGTGCAACAAAGTGGAGTTTGCAGTTCCTAAAGCAAGGAGTGTTAAAATATGCTTTTGTAACTACACATTAATTTATTTCTTATTGTTTCAATTTATTAGTTAGTTTTCTAGAAAATAGGAGCAAGTCAATTTCCTAGAAAATAAGAGGAAGTCAATTTCCTAGACTTTAAGAGTTCTGTTTTTTTAATTATTTATACTATTACCGTGATTGAAAGGAATAACATATTATTTTCTTCTCATTACACTACCAACATATTCTCTCTTCTTCTTTGTATATTCATATTTTTGCCATGAAACCAACCGACGTATATCGTAGTCAAGACTTTACAAGTATTACAACAACTTTTCATGTATTACATTTCATATAACAATTTTTTTTATTGAATTTCTAAAAATATATGGTCACACTTTTTTCATTAGATGGTAGCTTAGATCTATGACAAGACTTTAAACGAAAAGGAAATAATATCTAAATATCGTTCATTAGTCATTTTTTTAAGAAATTCTGTTTCGGATAATTGAATGTCATTATACATACATTTAGTATATATTTCTCTCTTCCAATCCCTAAAATCTTCTAACCATTCGGAAAATTGAAAAAATAGTATACAAACAATATTTTTTAATTATTATCAATGAAGGTATTATAATATATTTTCTAAGAATCGATTGAGTTATTAATAAAACACCCCTTATTACTTGACTAAATATAATGTTATCCAAGGTTTTGCTATTTCTATACTTTTTCCTCATTTTATTTTTTTTCTCCTCTTTTTTCAAACTTTCTTTTGACTTTTCTCTGTATAATCCCAAATTTGAAATTCTGTCTTTTTTTCGCATCAAATTTTTTAGCATAAAAAAGATTTTCATTGACTTGAAACTGTCAAAAGAAGATAATGAAGATTTCTCTATTTTATAAAAAAGAAGAGGGGAATGAACATTTTTTTTTTAATTTCAAGCAACTGTTTTACACCTTTCAATATGTATAGATCATTTGATTATATCTCACCGAAGATTCAATTGTTGTGAATAACGTATTAAAGCCATTTTTTTTAGTATTAATGTATTAAATATGACTACACGTTTAACTTTTATAGAGACGTTCAACTAATAATACACTCCCCATATAGTTACCCTTTTTTATTATTATTATTATTATTATTATTATTTAACTTCTAAAAAAATAATTATTACACACATTTTTTTAATGTATCTACATATATTCTACTTTAGAAATAGTCTTGTAAAGCTTTTACCAATTACTCTCATTTATTTTTTCACAAGAATTGAACTAAGGCTTTCTTACTTAATAGCACTATGGTATTAATAATGTAGATTCTTTTTATATGTGATATATATGAAATAGAATTTTATAGTGTGCATTTCACATTATGAATATTTATCTTTTACATGAATTAAGTGTTATAATAAATAAATATCTTTAAATATATATATATTTATTTACAATGAGTAATTTAAATTATAATATAATATTATTTTTAACTATTGATAATTTTTATAAAAATAATTAAAATTCAATTTAAAAATAGATAAAAATATATACATTAAAAAATAGTTAAAAAGTTAAATATATAGAAAAAAAAAGAGAGTAACTTAATTAAGAGATTTTTTTTTTATCAGTGAGTAATAGTGTGTGAATTAAAGACACCTCCAAAGAAGAAAAAAAAATAGATATTAAGAATATCTATTAGACAAATGAAAAAAAAAAGATTTTCGTGGTTAAATTATATATTTTAATTTATAATATATAAATAAATAAATCACATTAAACAAATGGTACTTATTGTTATTGTCTGGCCTTGCCATCACTCACAATATTACAGATAATCAAACTACTTTAATGGCAAATAATCACAACTATTTAGTTTTTTTTTATTTGAATATTGTTTCACTTATACAAGACTCGCATCAAATTCCCATGTCCACAATAAAACTTGTTCATATAGCTCGCCTTGAGTCAGTTTATACAAGACTTGCATCAAATTTCCATGTTCATAATAAAACTAGTTCATATAGCTTGTCTTTTCACTTTTTTATTTGCATTTTTTATACACACGCATCGTGTGCTTTTAATGAAGAACCAAATATACGCTTAAATATTGGCATTGATGTAGTTGGAACATCTTAAACTTTTATATGCAATATATGCAAACCTAATCTATTCAAGAACTCTGATTCTTGCGTATGGTAAGGAATTAAAAAAAAACAGAAAAACAAAATTTATTGCTGGTTAAAGATCACCTTAAAATAAAATGAAACAAACATTGAATTCACAAATTTTTTGAAAAAAATTCCATGATTGGAATACATGTTATACCGACTAAAAATTTATAAATTTTATTAATTATTTAACATCATATTTTTAATACAATTATATTAACTATTTATTTATTTAATAATGGTAATATTAAGTTATTTAAGTTAAGTAGTTAAATAAATTTCTTAAAAATAAAATAGGGACTTAATAAGTGAATATCACAATAACAGCTAGATATGCTACACGATGAATATGGAATAAAGTTTTTTTTTGGAGTTTCATGAGTTAGAAAACTCCAATGATATCATCCCATGATTGAAACTTGGAAGAAGTCTTTATAACACCTTAAATAAATCTAGAAAAAAAAAAAAGCAAAATTTCAGTTTGGTGCAAGTTAAAGAAAAAATTGTCATTATAGTGAATAATCAAGACTAGCAGTTGTAATAAATTATAGTTATTTTTTATATATATAAAATGCTTTTACGATCAAAATGAGAAATATTTTTGTTAACCAGATGAACAAATGTTTTTGCTCTATTGTACAATGTGAATAAGTTATCTAAACAAGAAATAGTGATTTCACTTCATTGCATCCCTTCAAGTTCTGAACAGAATTTCCTTCAATCAACGAGGAAGATATGAACATTGTTCTTAGCACTACTCTTACAAGTCCCACCAATTAAGTGACCTAACAACCAGGAATTTGAAACCAATTTAACCGATTAGGGCTTTACATACTTAATGTTCTAGTGCAAATATGTTTCATCAATACCACCTGAAACACGAAATGAAGAAATTTACACCAATTAAGATTATTTTTTAAGAAAACTCATAGCTTAATAGTACCAACAAAATTTTTCCAAAAGAAAAAGTAGAATAATGGCTGAAATATACAACTATAGTAGTGCTAAAAGGTCCGCTGATTCTTCTATATGTAAATTCAATCGAAAGTAGCACTTAATTTTGATGCAATTATATTCTTAAAATTCAAACTTCATATATTGATTTCAAGTTATGGGATATTATTAACTCGTACTTTACTATATTTTATCAGTAAATATTATCAACCAATGTTTTTTTTTTCCTCAAAGTAAATAAGCTAAATCCTATTTATTGTAATAAATATCAACTCAAGTGTTTATTATCAGTTGATACAATCACCATAGGAAATTAGTATCATGCATTGATAACTAGGAATCCTAGTCCTAAGGACAACAAAAATAAAAATTTATATGGTGTACACAAGTGAACATCTTGTGTGCATTGATAGTTATAATTGATATATGATTTTACATTACATCTTCTACAAGATATCTTTGAGCTTTCTAAAGTTCAGAAACCTAGCTTGCTGAACTTGCTAATGATTTGTGGATAACTTTTTAAATGTCAATATTTCATAACTTGAGAAAAAAAAACTCAGAAAGCTACCGAAGTTTTAGGTTGGACAAGTTTTTTAAGGAGAGGAAGAGACAAGGATGGAGAGAACATGAACCAACGATAAATAAGAAAAATATTTTTTTTAATTTTATTGTATTGGTTTCTAACCTAGAAAAACACTTGGGTGGAAACAACCCTAAAAGTATTATAAAATAATTAATAATAAAATAATATTAAATTTAGAAAGAAATTATATGAGAATGAGCGGGACAATGACCAACTTGGCCTACATGTAGTGTAGACAGACGCGTAGTGTCTTACTGGGTTATTTGATGGAATTGTTTACAATTTAGAAATCATTTTTTTCACATATGGCTATAAAAATTGGTAGAATCTTCTTCTTGCTTATCATGCTTTAAGTTCAAAAGAAAAGCCCTCAACTTTTTGGAAATTCATTCTTGACGAGCTAGAGAAAGCTTGATCACCTAGTTATTGTCCACTACAAAGCTTAATCACCTAGTTATTGGCAAACTTATACAAAAATAGAAAAAGAATTGCACCTAACAAATTTTATTGAATCAACAGCTTATTCCAAGAATTGGAAATATCCATCACGCGTTGTGAAACTTTTATGTTGTGTGGCCAAGTAAGTCCATAAACCCTTTTTACAACCATTAAACCTATTATGATGACCCCGTTAGTACAACAACTTCATTTTTATTTGAAGAATAAATTGCCAGCAGAAGGAAACTTTTTTGAAAAATGAGAGTTGAATTCCAAAAAATCGGTAGCTAGTCATTAATATAAATCTACTTATTTAATTTTAGCGACTAAAATAACAATTATTTTTTAATAATAAAAACACCATTTAGCGATCGATTAATTTTTAATCTTCTAATAAATTACGATCAATTTAGCGATCAATATTTTTTATTAAATTAAATTTCAAAAACAATAGGAATTTATTTATTTTTACTTAAATCTCACAAAAAATAATGATTGATTTAATGATCGATTTTTATTTTAAAGAAAATTAAAATTTAAATTAATTAATGATTTAACTTTTGAAATTTATATTTTTCACTAGGTCATTATTTTTTTGTCACTTTAGTAATGACAACTGACAACCATTAAGGTTATTAGCAACTAAATTGTTGGTCGCTATTTTAGACACCGATTCAAATTTGGTTACTAAATGGTTTAGCGACTAAATTTTAGTTATCAACTAAAGTCAATCGCTAAATGATTTAGCCACCAATATTCAAAATTTGTGATTGATTTTTTTAGTTTAGCGACCAATTTCGCTAAACTTCACTTTTTTGTACAGTACTTTGTTAGCTTCATAGATTGGTCCCTATTATTATTCATTATAAGTTAATCCTATATTGTTTTGTCATTTAACAATGCTTCCATTCTTTTAATCCTTTTATGTATATAAATGAGAAAAACTACATCTTTTATGAAGTCTCCACTCTCCCACACCATCATTCTCCTTGCACCTTGTACTACACTCTTCCCTTATGCATCTAACCTTCTATTTTTTTTTCCTTTTCGTTTAAAATCTCACATCAATTAAAAATTTATTAAAATTTCATACAAAAACAATTTCATACAAAAACAATATCATATCTTCTCTACGGGTTTGTTTGTTTTTCATATTTATGCTCCTTAGAGATAAACAAATTTATCAATCTTTATTTTTATTTTATTTTATTACTATTGTCTTTTTAGAAAATTTATCTTCTCCCTTTGTCTTTTGTATTTTTTATCCCTCTTTCTTTATATCTTTTCAAAATTTATAATTCCTAATTTTTTTGGGAAAAATTATCTCTTTTAATTATTAAATGATAGATAGAATTTTATGTTTCTTTTAATTTTTTTCTCTGTATATATTAGAATAATTATCTTGAAAGAAAGCGTCTTCAATTGTCATTTTTCAACAACAATGTTTTTAGCTATTTTCTTTTACAAGAATGTTCTTAGGCTTTTATAACTCTCTTTTTTCAAATTATCATTTTTAATATCTTTAATTTTAATTTGGATTTCAATATTTTTTTTAAAAATATTAATAATTTAAAACAATGTTATATTACAATATAAATTATTTACTATAAATTTAAAATATAACCTATATGTGAAAAATATTTATTTATTACAAATTTTCTTAGTAACAAAGCTGAATCTTTAACTGTCACAAATAATTATTATGATAATCTTCCTCAACCAAATTGTCTTAGTTCCTTTAAGGGACCTATGTTTCATTTCTTGATGGGTTGAGCATCCACTCTTTTGATTTGGTGTCTTGGGAACCATAATCATTCCTTATGTGTCACTTTATAGAGGATTTACATTATCTCCTAATGAGCCAACAATGAATATTTACTCATTAAGCTCATACACCTCTTTAAGAAGAGTACAAGATCACTTAAATTAGACCACTTAATATTATATAATTATTAATTAAATAAATAGTTGATATAATTGTATTAAAATATGATGCCCATAAAATTAGTAGAAATTATAAATTCCTAATAAATCTCTCACTTGAACTTCATAATCTTTTTAAACAATTATATTACAAAATTCTTTAGGTATGCATATGTATACTATTTAACTTTAGACTTCTCCTTAATACAATTTGGTCCATCTTATACATTAACAATGGAATTATCGCAACTTTCATCACAAATAAACGTGACTAGATCACGATAATCACCATATTACTATACTTAATGATATAGATAAAATATGGATGAGCGACATGGACATTACATGCAATGTAATATTAGACATGTTTATTTCCAATTAGTCTTTTTTAGTATTTAGTGAGATCAATCCAAATTTTCTAAATGTAACACAATTATTACATGCAAATAAACATAAGCAAGTTCAAAATATAAACATAAATAATCAACTTTATTTTGAAGAAACTTAAAGGATAAAAAGGGTAAATAAAATGCATTAAATCAAGTCGTAAACATGAAAGATGCAAGTACACAATGGATGAATAGATTGTGAACGAACACAGTATGGACGCACATGCTATGAACGCACTAGCTATGGATGCACAGGTTGTGAATGTACAATTTATAGACACCTAAGCCATATGATTTTAAACTTCATCCCAGAATAAAAGTCATACCAAGAAAATTCCTTATGTGGATGAGCTTATCTTTAGGAAAGGATTTTGTAAAGATATCAACCAACTGATTTTTCAGTACGAATGAATTTTAAATCTAAAATCTCTTTCTGAACATAATCCCTAATGGAATGATGTTTAATTTCTATATACTTAGCATGAGAATGCAAAATAGGATGCTTAGATAAATTCATTGCCACAATATTATCACAAAGAAGTGGTATGTTACTAAAAAAAAATGTTATAATTCTCTAATTGATGCTTGGTCCAATTTGTTTCTAAATATCCACTTTATTCCAATAATAGATTTGACTTTTGGTGGTGAGATTAGCTTCCATACGTCATTTTTTTAGAACTAATCTAGTTCCTCTTGTGTGGCGAGTATCCATTCGTCGTTTAATAAAGCCTCCTTTATGTTCTTAGGTTCAACTTCTGAGAGCAGAGCAATTTGAGATTGGTCTTTGAAGGTTGACCGAGTTCTAACTCTATCTTCAACGTTCCTAAGAATTTATTGTTTAGGATGGTAGGTTTTCATTTTCCAGTTCATTAAGGATGTCTCAGCTTCGTCTATTTTTGGTTCATTGTCTAAAAGCGGTTCTTTGGACGTTTGTCTGCAACTCTTTGATATTTAACTATGCAAAAGGTTCAGTTAGCTCTGATAATTCTTTACCAGGCTTAGAATTGTTAAATTTCACATGTCCTAGAGTTATAGACTCTATATGCTTTGGATGTTGTTAAGTATCCATTGAATGTTTCCTTATCAGATTTAGGATCAAACTTACCCAAGCTGTCTTTAGTATTTAAAATAAAACAATCACATCCGAAATTGTGGAAATAAAAAATGTTGGGTTTCCTACCCTTCCACAATTTATATAGAGTCTTTTTCAAAAAGGGTCTTATATATATATTTTGTTTGGCAAATAACAGGTTGTATTAATAGCTTCTATCCAACAATATTTAGGAGAGTTAAAATCATTCAAAATTATTTTAGTCATATCTTGAAGAGAACTATTTTTCATTTCAATAACACCATTCTGTTGAGGAGTTTTTGGACAGGAAAAAGTATGATGAATTCCATGTTCTTCACATAATTGTTGAAAGTTTTCATTTTCAAATTCTCCTCCATGATAACTTCTGATAGAGGAAATATTAAAACTTTTTTTATTTTGAGTATGTTTATAGAGTATAGAGAAGACCTTAAAAGACTCATCCTTGTGGGCAAGGAATATAACTCATGTCCATCTAGAATAGTCATTGGCTACTACTAGTTTATAATGTTTTCCACCTAATGAGGCGATTCTGGTAGGCCCAAACAAATCAATATGTAACATTTTTATAGGTCTAAAAGTGGAAATAATGTTTTTGGACTCAAAAGATTCTCTTATTTGTTTCTTTTTCTAACAAGCATCACATAACAAATCGGCTTTGTACATAAGGCTTGGTAGACCTCTCACGAGGTTATGCTTTTTCATCTTGGATATAATTCTCAAGCTTGCATGACCAAGTTTCTTGTGCCACATCCATTGATCATCATTTATGGACACCAAACATGTTACATTTTGATTAGTCAGGTTTGTCAAATAAATCTTATACAGATTATTCTATCTTTTAGTAGAAAATATTATAGAATCATTACAGTCCCTGACTATGTATTCACCCTTGGTAAAGGATACATCATACCCATTATCACACAATTGACTTATGCTCAATGAATTATGTTTCAATCTTTTAACATATAAAACATTGTCTATGGATGGGAAGGGATGCTTACCAATCCTTCTTATGTCAATTATCTTACCTTTCTTATTACCTTCGAAGGTAACCTATCCTCATTTCTTTGGCCTGAGGTCTTAGAACATATACTCTTCTCCTGTCATGTGACATGAGCACCTACTATCCAAGTACCATAATAAGGGTTTCCTTCCTGTTGCTAAAAACATTTGCAATAGGAATAACCACTTATTTAGGTACCCAAATTTTTTTAGGTCCTTTTGGGTTAGCCCTTGAAGGTTTTGACGATCCTTTTGGACGCTCTTTATAGTCATAAGATCTGCGTCCAAACTTTCTATATGTTGAACAATGAATATTTGGTTTTTCGTTTTTTTTCATATTCCTTTTCAAAATCTAAGCTAGATTTGTGATGTGGACTTTTGTTGTATTTCAGTAACTTGCTTAAATTTTTTGTACCATTGACAAATTTTGCTAGATTTTGTCTAAGGTCAATTACTTCCTTTTGAAGTTTAATTACTTCATAAGTGTTGACTTTAGATAAGTCATTAGTTTGTTCTTCTTTCAACTTTTCATTTTTCTTTCTAAAGGATACTATTTTCTTTTTTCCAAGGATTCAAAATCTTTAGACAGTTTTGAACAATTTTTCTTTTTAGTTCTTAGTATTTGAGAGAAAGAGTTAAGGAATTTGAAAGAAATTCTTGATAGGATATTCGTAAATATTCTAAGTTATTAAAATTTACCTCTTCATCATCCTCATCTTCAAATGTTGTGTTTTCCCTCAAGCATAAGTTGACTTCTTCATCTTTTAAGGATGACAGGTTAAGATCTTGCTAGGTAGCCATGAGGCTTTTCTTCTTCTCGATGAATGATTTCTTCTTCTTCTTCTCCTTCTCCTTTTCAAGGTTAGGACATTCGAATTTGAAGTGTTTTGGTTTCTTACATTCATAACACACTACTTATGTCTTGTCTTTCGTCTCCTTGGTGTACTTTTTGAAGTTGTTCTTCCATCTTGATCCTTTCTTGTATTTCCACATAGATTGGTCTTCCTTAAAATGAAGGATAGTTCATCCTCATTAGAACAATCTTTGTCTGATGTGTCTCCAAATGATTCTTCTGCCTTGAAGGCTTTGGACGCTAAGCCTTTAGGAGCCTTCTGAGCTTTGAGGTGGACTTTCCTTTTCATTTCCCTTCATTTTCATTTAACTCCATGTTGTGAAATTTGAGTGCACCTAGAAGTTCTTCCATAGGAATCTTCTTAAGGTCTTTGGACACTCTCATGACTATGGCCTATGGTCTCCATCTTTTAGGCAAACTTCTCAAGATTTTTGTTAATTGTAATTATCATAAGTTTTGTCTGGTGATATAAGATATTAATAATTGTTTGGAATATTCCAGATATTAGATACATGTAACACACAAGAAGGAAAAGTTGAATTGTGTGTCTGTAATTTATTAAAAGTTTTTTGTAAATATAAAGGATTTAAAATACAGTTTAATATAATCATAAAAAAAAGGAGCATCCAAATAAGTGCAGAATGTAAAGAATGTAGGGTAAGAAAGAAAATACATAGAGCTTATACTGATTCACTCTTTCAACAGAGGTACATCTAGTCTCTTCAACATGAAGGAATTCCACTAATTCTTTTTTACTTACAAACAGTTATTCTCTACATCTCCAGGTATTACAACCCTTATAATCTACCTAATCACAAGAAAATCAAGTATTTTTTGTTATTCAGCCTCTTCAGGCTATCACACCAACTCAATGAGCTTTTATAACAAACTTTACTCACACAATGAGTGTATTTCAATATAATACATGAAGACTTAGCTTTGCCAACCAAAGTAGTCTTCAAAGATAAAGAATGGGAGAGTAGTCCAAAGTGATTGTAGAGTATCTCACTTAATCTTTCTTTTTCATGTTGTTGTGCTTTTCTCGTTATTGTTCCCTCTTTACCAAGCTTGATCAATCTTCATTTTTATAGCACATAGAAATTTGAATGTTGCTTGTGCATGAGGAGTGGTTGAGTCAACATTAAATGCCACAATTTTGATTTTTGCATAAGCTCCTCTTTTTCTAAAGACAGAGAAGATTGTGTCAGAAAAAGATTGTTCTTTGAATTTTAACATGTTGTCTTCTATTGACAAGAGAGGAAGTTTCCATTGGTTCCTTCTCATGGAAGTCATTGTCTAGTTGAAGGCTTGACTTGCAACAAACATCATGCAACCCTTTGTCAATTTGAAACTACCATGCTCTTAGAACAATGCATTAGGTAGAATTTGAACGTTGGATCATGATTTTAAGTTGTATATTTGAAAGAAATGATTCACGTGATAAGTTATATAACTTAAACAACTCTTTACGCTTTTTGAGAGATACTTCATAAATGGAACAATGTAATCGTTTTTGGACAATCTCTTCTTTGGATGGTAGGAATGTCTTTGGACACTAAGTTCACTTGTTGATGGTGAACTTATCATTGGACGTTGATAAGCGGGTTTTAAGTCGTCTTACACGCCTCAAATAAATACTAAAGCTAACTATAGTATAGCTAACCCTAGGTCGATTCTCTCAAGGACACAGTGTGTTAAATTGTGACTAAGTGTAGAAATCAAAGTTTTATGCAGAAATGTCAAGTGTAGAATGCCGACTCGCTCTCGGCAAAAACTAGTTCGATTTTGTCTTGGCAGAGACGAATCCGACACGGTCCTGGCTAAGCGCAGACTCAGACGCAATGGAGTCGGACTAACTCGGTTTCGGATGGACGCGACGGAGTCGAACTAACTCGGTCTCGGACTCTGGAAAGTAGTAAATAGGAGGTTTTGTGTTTAAGTGCAGAAAATAAACTAAGTATTAAAAGTAAACTAAACTATGCTAACTAATCTATACTAACTACTGTATCAATTCGGAAATCAACACACAACAGGTTGCCATTCTTACTTAGAATTATACTTTGAATCAACCTTAGATTCTTACGACAATCGCCAAACGTTTGTCCATTGCCATACCGAGGATGTACACAATCGCTACCTCATCAGTTGGCAGGGAGTATGTACTTGGTTGATTTTAGGTTCTCTACCTAATCAGATTATTAAACCAGTTCCAATCGGCCCTAGTCTAACATGATCTACCCCTAACAATGTGCAATCGTGGCAAAGTTAAAAGCAAATTAAAGTGCAGGAAGTATAATCAAGAGATAGAATTGCAAACTAGTTATAATATTGAAAATAGAATTGAATACAAAGGTGGGAATTCAGCGTTCTCTAGAGAATCTGCCTTCCATGACGATTGCCTTGGAAAGACAGCAGTGGTGCAGATGTGATGGCCAAACGTTGAGGTTTCCGTCCACCGAAGTGTGTCGACTATACTGAGCAATCACCTCCGACAACTTCCAGCTTCCCAAATCCTGGTCATGTACCTCCTCGATCGAGAGAGACACCTTACTGAAGCTTCGTGTACCATTGTGCTAGCTTAGAATGTCTACAGTTGCTGACGATGCTAGGTCTAGAATTCCACTATTTTTCCACACCGAAGACGTAGCCTAGCGTGCTTTATTTATACACAAGCTGGCTAAATCTAAATCTAATCCCATAGAATCGTTGATTCCTTGATTCCCGTAGATTTCCTGCTCAGTTACATATTTTTTGATCCTAACAAATTACAAATTTGAATTACTAATTACAGGTTTCTCAATCTTAGGAGATTACAGATTCCTCAATCCTAGGAGATTACAAATTCCTTGATTCTAGCATAATCATATCTACATTACAGATTCCTTATTCTAGGATAATCAAATCTGCATTATAGATTCATTAATTTTAGCATAATCATATCTACATTCTTGTTGGAGTGATTTTGGCCACTGAAGTCAGCTTGGGTCGGGATGCTTTCGTCTTCTACTGGACCGAGATGCTCTCAGCTTTCAGGCTTGCAAAACAAGTCTAATCTTTTGTTAGTTAAAATCCTTATTTTAGCACAAATTTATATTTTTCCTATTTCTAAGCCCATAATTCGAATCTTAGCTAAGACAGGACTCTTAATCACTAAACAGTCTTAATAATACTCATCTTAAGCCCTTGTGAGGTGTATAAAATATGACTTATCAGACCCTCACACTTACACTTTTGCACTCCTGGGCAAAATCAGATTTCAAGGGAATTGAAAGAGGAAATATTTTTTCAAATGAATTTTTCAAGTTTGACAAGCAGATCAAGCATGCAATCATCCCAGAATCTGGATTTTCAAACAATCTATGAGTTACTTTCTCCATACCTAAAGCAAATAAGCAACCTAAAAACATCAAAGAGTAACCGAGCTCTCTCTTAGGGCATATTCTCTCAATCTCTCAAGTGTTTGGGATTGTGTATACACTCAAACATCCCATGCAACCCGCACTACCGAACTTTGACTAGCCTTTCCTTTTGCACCTTCAAAATCACATGCAATCATGATCATTAGGACTTCTTGTAGGCTTGTAACATGACCAAGGTTAAGGGTAGGATGTAGGATGGTAAGTGAGCTTTAGTAACCATAGGGAAGGGAGGAGCAATGGGGAATGAGTTCGCAACATGGAGGGAATCCCCCAGGACACTGCGATTCTATTAAGAGCATTCTTGCTCACTTCTTTTCTTTCCCTTTTCCCACTTTTCTTTTCTTCTTTTTCTCACTTCTTGTTTTGCAGCTTTGTGTTGAATTTTTGTTGCAACTTATAATTTTTGGCTACTTTCCCTTTCTTTGTTTCATCCTGCACTTGTTTTTCTTTCTTTTCTTTTTCAACCCCTTTTGAATGCACTATTCTTGCTATGTCCCCGGGTGTCTCCCCCACACTTGAACGAGCCCCACTCCCAAAACAATTCCAAAGATCCTCTATCCCCCTAAGGTCGAGGTTGATCATGGTTTTTCGGCTTTGGCTTGTAATGAGTTGTCTTATTAGAAAAAAATGGTTATTCAGGCTTGAAGAGGATAAACAAAGGATAAAGTTTGCAAGATAAGTCCATTTGGCTCGGGGCCTAATAGAAACATGGCCTAGATCATATCACTCCTACATGCAAAACGAGATGTATCCAGAGAGTCAAGGAAAAATCTAGAGTAATCAGTCGTCATGAATGCAAATATCACACAAGAAAGGAAAGAATGGCAAAATGTAAAGCCATTATGTATGCAAGGCTTGAAAATTCTCACACAGATGGTTGCTCAATCACTAAAGGTTCCTCTTTTTCAATTTTTCAATCGCTCAATGCCCAAAGATGCAAAAAATTTCATTCCCTATCAAGTTTGAAAAATCTTCCTTCCAGGATCATGCATACCTTTTTCTGTTTCATTTTTACTCAAAGAAATCAATTCAGAATTTTCCGAAATAGTTTTCTTAGTAATTGGCAATCCGGAATTAGAAGTCAACTAAGAAAAAAAATAAAACGAAAATGAAAACCAAAATTGAACAAAACCGAAGTCGATCCAGACCTAGCCGAAATGGAACTAGGGCCGACACAAACTCAAGAAAAATAAAAATAGTAGAACCGGAATAAAAAGAAAAGAAACAAAATGAAATAGAACAAGAACGAAACAATAAAACTAAAAACAAAACAAAACCAAACAAATCATCACCCTCCTACGGAACACCCCCCCACACTTGAATGATGCATTATCTTCAATGCAAAGCATATGTGCGCAAAGGAAGGGGTGAAATAGAAAGATTGCTTTTTTCAGGGTGGAAAGAATGTGCAAAATCTAATATTTAGTATTTGTGCTCCGCTCCTATTGTCTACAGCTTGGGGGAGCTTTCTCCTCATCCATTTTGATAGTTTCAACATTATATCCTCCAGTAGCTTCTTTGCAATATTGCCTATAACTCCTACACTGGGATTAATGTCAATGCTGCTTTTCACACACAGAGAAGATTTAGTTAATCCAGTACAGGTACACTCACAATTAATAGAATTCTTAAAATCCATATTTCCAAAAAATTCAGAGTGTTTAGTTAATTTAGAATGCAAATTTACTAAGGCATGGAATGGTTGCGCTATGGATGATACTGATATTCTACTGCTGGTGAGCAAAGTGAAGAAGGTTCATTCGTGGATTCCTGACTCGGTTGCCAGGAGTGGATTCAACTTTTCAAATGTAGAGTCGAATGGTTGTGTGTCATCTCAATTGTCCACATGTAGATGCGACTACCAGATATAGTCTTGGCATTCGTGAAGTTGCGGCATTGGCTACTGAGGACACAATTGGACTTTGCTTGATATCAATTTCGACCACCTAAATCGAACGTGGCTGCTGTTTGCTTGCTCGATTGGCCAGCTTGGCCTAGATTCAGCAAGTGGTGTGCCGAGTTGATTTCGACCTTTGGTTAGTTCCAGCTTTGGCTACCCGAATCGGACTCGACTCTCGGTTGGCCGCTAGAGTTGGACTCGATTGGCTCCTGCCATCGAACGTGGTTGTCCGAAATGGATTCAGCTTCGGGCTGCTTCCGGTTCTTGTCGTCTAAGTTGCCTTTGATTCTCGGTCGTATGCTCATGCTGGACTTAGCATTAGTCTCCTTACCTGATTCGCGTTCGGCCCACACCAGGTTTTGGCCTTGGGGTGCCCGAGTCAGTCTCGGCTTTCTTACGGATTCGGCATTCGAGGTTAGGCACAGATTTGGCCTGGTTGCAGTTTTGGCTTTGATTGCCCGAATCGGCAAGTGTTGGTTCATGAGCCAAAAAAATTTTAACAGAATTTGACACTTCAGTCCCAGAATCTAAAACTTTAGTTATATCAGCACTGTTAGAGTTATCAACCACATTGGCAAAGTTGGACACGTTAGCCACAGAATCTGACATTTCAGGCATATCGACAAAAGTAGAAATATTGACCTTGGAGTCTGCAACCTCAATTATATCAGCAAGACTCAGAACCTCCATCATAGAGTTGGAAACTTCTAATATATTGGCATGGTTTGACATAGAAACTATAGAGTTGATCATTTAAGTCATATTAACAATGTCCGACTTGTCAACAAGAGAATCAACATCCTCGGCCCTATCAGCAAAAGCATTATCACCATTAGCATATCTAGGATCGGGCATTTTGGCATCAACACACATGGGATTAGTAATGTCAACATTAGCACATGCGGGATCAACTATCTCGACCCTAGTAACTTGGTCTGAAATCTCATCCAATGTCATATCAGTAAGATCAGTAACATCAATCATAGAATCTGCAATCTTAACCACATCAGCCAGATCAGAAACAGTTGACACGTAGTCGTCAATCTCAGCCATCTAAGTAGAGTCGGCAGCAGCAAGCATGGAGTTGGCAACATTACTAGAGTCGGGAAAGCCCAGCACAGTCGTTGAATTCTCTGAATCGGATTTCCAAAAAATCCATATTGCACTTTTAGTGATTGTTGTTGCGACAGCTCCATGTCACTCCTCATGGTTATGTCACTTATATTCTTCTGTGGACTAAGAAGGGCTTGGGAAGGAACTTGTCCAAAATCTTCGAATTGCAGTTGATTTATCGTGGTGGCCAGTTGACTAATCTGTGTTGTCAACTCTTGCATTGTGGCAAATATATTTTGTTGAAACTGCATGTTGTTTTGCTGAATCTGCATGGTATTTTGTTAAAATTAGTGTACCAGATCTTCCAAAGAAGGTGAACTGTTAAGTTGTTGCACTGGTTATTGTGTGGCAGACACATTCTTTTGAAATTAAATGTTATTCATAGCCAATTGCTTCATTAAATCCTCTAAGGAACTTTCTTATTCCGATTGTGGTCTGAATGGAGGTGGTGGTTCTTGTAAAATGGGACAACCATTGGGTGGATGTCCTACAGAACCATACATGCCACATCCATCTATGTATCCTTCAAATCTCTGATTGTCGACAGCAAAAATCCCATTCTTTCCTCTGGATGCCATGGATCCTCCATTATCAAAATCGTGAGCGTTACCTACAAAATCATAAAACTCAGGCAACACAGTTGTTAGCTTAGATGGATAATTCTCGTATGACCAGGTTCCATCCCATTCGGGATATTGAGGACAACACGGTTGATACATCACAGCAAAAATGTATAGCTTATCCCCTTCTCTATTGAATCCAGGAGCAGAATGATCAAGATCAGAAGAATTAGGAACAATACTAGTATCAGAGTGCACAAGTGTTGTTAACAGGATTAAAAATAAAAAAGAAGAACAAAAAAATAACAGATTTAGAAAAATAGAAAAAAAAAAACAAAAAGATGATTGAATTAAAATAGAAAAGCATCAGAGAAAAATAGAATCAAAAATAGAAAAATAACAAATAGAGAGACAGAAAAATAGAAAGAAAACAAAAATAGAAAATGAAAAACATACAACAAAAGAAATAGAGGCACAGAAAGGCAACAAAATATTAAAAATAGCAGAACAATCATAAACTGGTCAGAATGTTAAAAAAATTGATGCATAAAAAGGAAAAAAATCATACAAAGAAATTGCATAATCAAATATGCAGAAAAATCGATATCGGTTGTGCAGAAGAAGTTAGAGTCAGTTATGCAAATCAGAAAATAGAAAATAGAAAACAAGTAGCTAACAGAAAACAAAATCAATTATGCAGATGCAGTTAAATGCAATGATGCAGGGATGGTTGTTGTTAGTTTTTTTTTTGTTTTTTTTTAGCAATGTAAAGACTCACGTAAAGAAAAATTCAACACACAATAAAAATTTAACACATATTCAGCATGTTATATTATTTTTAGACTCGATCGAAAATAAAACAAATACAGACTCAACAAACTCGACAGACTCTATGACTCTATGACTCAAATGACAGACACAACATTCCACAGACTCGGAATTCGGCTTAACTCAGTTTTGGCACACAAATACACAAAAGAACTTGTATCCCTGACAACGGTGCCAATTTGATAAGCGGGTTTTTAGTCGTTTTACACGCCTCAAATAAATACTAAAGCTAACTATAGTATAGCTAACCCTAGGTCGATTCTCTCAATGACACAATATGTTAAATTGTGACTAAGTGTAGAAATCAAAGTTTTATGCAGAAATGTCAAGTGTAGAATGCCGACTCGCTCTCGGCAAAAACTAGTCCGATTTTGTCTTGGCAAAGACGAATCCGACACAGTCCTGGCTAAGCGCAGACTCAGACGCAACGGAGTCGGACTGACTCGGTTTCAGATGGACGCGACGGAGTCGAACTAACTCGGTCTCGGACTTTGGAAAGTAGTAAATAGGGGGTTTTGTGTTTAAGTGCAAAAAATAAACTAAGTATTAAAAGTAAACTAAACTATGCTAACTAATCTATACTAACTACTGTATCAATTAGGAAATCAACACACAACAGGTTGCCATTCTTACTTAGAATTATACTTTGAATCAACCTTAGATTCTTACGACAATCGCCAAACGTTTGTCCATTGCCATACCGAGGATTTACACAATCGCTACCTCATCAGTTGGCAGGGAGTATGTACTTGGTTGATTTTAGGTTCTCTACCTAATCAGATTATTAAACCAGTTCCAATCGGCCCTAGTCTAACATGATCTACCCCTAACAATGTGCAATCGTGGCAAAGTTAAAAGCAAATTAAAGTGCAGGAAGTATAATCAAGAGATAGAATTGCAAACTAGTTATAATATTGAAAATAGAATTGAATACAAAGGTGGGATTTCAGCGTTCTCTAGAGAATCTGCCTTCCATGACGATCGCCTTGGAAAGACGGCAGTGGTGCACCAGTGATGGCCAGACATTGAGGTTTTCGTCCACCGAAGTGTGTCGGCTATATAGAGCAATCACCACCGACAGCTTCCAACTTCCTAAATCTTGGTCTTGTACCTCCTCGATTGAGAGAGACACCTTACTAAAGCTTCGTGTACCATCGTTCTAGCTTGGAATGTCTGTAGTTGCTGACGACACTAGGTATAGAATTCCACTCTTTTTCCACATTGAAAACGTGGCCTGGCGTGCTTTATTTATACACAAGCTAGCTAAATCTAAATCTAATCTCATAGAATCGTTGATTCCTTAATTCCCATAGATTTCCTATTCATTTACATATTTCCCGATCCTAACAGATTACAAATTTGAATTACTGATTACAGATTTCTCAATCTTAAGAGATTACAGATTTCTCAATCTTAAGAGATTACAGATTCCTCAATCCTAGGAGATTACAAATTCCTTGATTCTAACATATTCATATCTACATTACAGATTCCTTAATTCTAGGATAATCAAATCTGCATTATAGATTCCTTAATTTTAGCATAATCATATTTGCATTCTTGTTAAAGTGATTTTGGCCACTAAAGTCAGCTTGGGCCGAGATGCTTTTAGCTTCTACTGGGCCGAGATGCTCTCAACTTCTACTGAGCCGAGATTCTCTTGGCTTTCAGGCCTGCAAAACAAGTCCAATCTTTTGTTAGTTAAAATCCTTATTTTAGCACATATTTATATTTTTCCTATTTCTAGGCCCATAATTCGAATCTTAGCTAAGACAAGACTCTTAATAACTAAACAGTCTTAATAATACTCATCTTAAGCCCTTATGAGGTGTATAAAATATGACTTATCAGACGTCACATTTCTTCTATGGACGTTGGATGAGTCCTTTGGTCGTAGAGCTCTCATAATGGATGATGAATACATCTTTGAACGGTAAGCCTCTTTTGGACTGTGAATACATTCTTTGGACGGTAAGTCCTTCTTTGAACGATCACCATGTCTATAGATGTTGAGCTCTTTTATAGACCCTTGACTGCGTCTTTAGATATTGAGTCCTTCTATGGATGTTGAGTATGTCCTTTGGGTGGTGAGCTTCTCCATGGATGCCTAAAATGTCCTTGGGACAATGAGTCTCGTAATAATTCATATTTTAGACACCTTACAAGGTCTTAGGATGGGTATAGTTGACTCTATTTTGTAGCTAAAAATCGCATATTAGTTAAGATTTAGATTATCAGGTTAAAAACAGGGAAAATACAATCTATGCTAATTTGAGGATTTTTAGCTAACAAAAAGATTAACTCATTATGTAGGCCAAAACTAGAGTCCTAAATGAAGTCGCCCCAACCAGATGAAGTCGTCTCGGTTAGACGAGTTCCTCTCCAAGCTGACTCCATCTCTGCATGCTAACTTCGTCTCCAAATAGTCGAGTCCACTCCGCGTGTTAACTCCGACTCCAATAGCCAACTTTGACTCCAATAGCCGACTCCCTCTCTAAATGCTGAGTCGCCTCGTCTATCCAGATTCATCCTGATAGCAAGATCGACTCTGCTCCAGCAAATTCGGCACGTGATTAAATATCAAAATCGTTAATTTGTTACTAGTTAGGTATTTCAGTTATTCCTGTTAGTAGTCTGTTATTTTTTTTAGTTAGTTAGTTAGTTAAGACAACGTGTATATAAGGAAATGCGTAACTCATTCATTGGTTACACATTCATACACACCACCATCTCCATTGCTTCGTTATTTGTACATACACTATCGCTTCCATTAATCAGTGATTCACGGTGCTTTAGTATGACATCTAGTTGATCGAGTAGGTGTAGGTTTAGAGCCTATGTAGCAGCCGGTTGCTAAAGGAGATTGACCAATTTAGCTGGCACACTTTGGTGGACTAACCCCTTGATAATTTGATTTTAGTAGTCTTCCCTTTATCAAATAAAACTAGAGCTAACTATAGCATAGTGCAACCCTAGGTCATTCTTCTCAAGGATATAGTGTATTCAATTATGACTTAGTGTGGAAAGTAGAATTTTATGCAAAGGCAAAGTGTACGTAGAATGTCGACTCTGTCTCGGCCTAAGATGACTCGGACTCAATCGATAAAGGTAAACAAGGGTTTTGTTGCTGAAATATAGAATATGACAGAAAGTAAACTATGTATTGAAAGTAAACGCAATTAAGCTACATTACAATATTCTACGATAGTTATGGTACCAACACACAAGTTTGAACAATGAAATGGAGTCGGCTCTTTAATGACTGACTGTGACTCCAAACCAACTCAAAGTCCTACGACAACCGCCGAACATTCATCCCTTTCCTTCGAAGGACTTACACGACCATAGCCTCGAGGGGAAAGGGATTATGCACCTAGTTGATTTTAGATTCTCTTTAGCGATTACCTAACTAGTTGTTAGATCAGTTCAGGCCAGCCTAATCTAACGTTATCTATTACTATTTCTCCTGCAAGCATGGAGTACAAAGTAGAGAAATATGATAGGAATCACAAGCAAAAAGGGTATAGAGACGCAATCGATTTTATTAACAAACTAATGCATTGATACGTAATTACATGGAGTGATGGAATCCGCTTCCCATGACGATTGCCATGGAAGAACGGTGGTGGCTCACCGGAGATGACTAGAGCGTTGAGGGTTTAGTCCACCAGTAGTGTGTTAGCCAAACTAACAGTCCCTTTTAGCGACCTCCAGCTACTCAGTCTCTAGCCTACATCCATTCGACCGAGATAGACGCCATTGAAGCAACGTGCGCCACCGTGAGTGGAAGAACTTAAACTAAGTGTATATGTGTGCAGTGGATCATGTGTGTGATTGTGTCACTTCGCTCTCTCCAACCTCAGAATGAACTACTCAGCCTCTTATATATACGTTTCGGCTGAGAGTATCGAACTAACTCTTAAATCACGGTTTGCACATTAATCACATGTTAAGCGTTTGTCCCATGTAGATCTTCCCTAACTAACTATCTAACAGAAATAACTGCCTAGCTGCCTCATTCAACACGTGCTTCATTTCCTTCACGTACTACATTTTCTTCATGTGCTAGATTTCTTCATTTGGCCATGTGCTGGATTGCCATGCTGGTTATGTGTCCTTTTGCCTAGAGTTGGTCTTGCATGTCGAGACGGATCTGGATGGATGGAAGTCGACCTATGGAATCGGTACTCTAGAGTCGGCTTTATCTCGGCCTGGGAAGGTTCTGGATTCTGATCCTGACCTGCACAATTAAGTTGAATATTTTGTTAGCTAAAAATCATTCAATTAGCACTAATTTATATTTTTCCTATTTTTAGGCCAATAATCTGAATCTTAGCTAATTTGTGTTTCTTAGTTACAAGATAGTCTTAATTGTACCCATTTTTTGTAAGGTGACTAAAATATGACTCATCACCCCTCTGTATCTAGCCATCTTCGGTGAACCACTGTAGTCTCTTCTATGATAATCGTTATGGGAGGATGGGTTCACAACTCTATGTATCCACAAGTCCATGTATCAATACAATTATGTATGCAATGAATTGGTTTGCATTTCTTTATCGTTTTGTATGTGATTCCTGTTATGTTTCTCTACTCTTGCTTGTGTCATGATCATGCATGTGTAAGAGTAGATCACGAACTGATCTAATAACTTGTTAGGTAATCGATAGAAAGCCTAAAATCAACCACGTGCGTAATCCCTACTAACTCGAGGCCACAATTGTGTAAGCCCTCAGTCGGCAATGGATGAATGTTAGGTGATCGTCTGAAGACTTAGGTTGGTTTGGAATCACATCTACTAGGAACTAGAATTGATTACTTGCTGAACCTGGGATTGATATGCTAAGTATTTGTTTGTTGTTTGTTTGTTCTTAACTTTTGTTAGCTAGTTTACTTTCTGCATTTACTTTGTATTTCTAAGTATAAACCAAACCCCCCTGCCTTTACATTTTGTACACTGTCCAAGTCTGCATTCTATATTCCCATATTCTGCATGATTCTCTGCTTTCCACACTAGGCAAACCGAAATACACGTGTCCTTGAGAGATTAGACCGGCAAGGCGAGAATCCCAGAGCCGGATCCAAGGAGAAAAGGAGGTACTGGACGAAAGGAAGAAGACACTGAACTCCCCTGGATAAAAGGTTAGTAGATAATGCTTAAACATTTTCATTGGGTAGTACTTTAGGTAACCTCTCTCCTCTTTGACGAATCGAAACCAAACCTTCCCAACTCTCCTCCTCCCACTCGCCAAGGCCGACTTCACCTTGGCCCTTGACTGAGAAGAAATAACCTTCACATCACTTGTTGCCCCGACCGAGTTCACTTCGGCCCAATGTCAACCAACCACTCCCTAACACCCCACCACTTAGGGCCAAATCCATGTCAGCCCGAATACCATTAAAACTGGCGCTTACTAGTGTCATCCCTTCCTAACCCGTAACCAGGCCAAAACTACGTGGACTTTGATTCCTCTAAAGCCAAGGTACGTAGGCACAGGAGACACACTCCTATCAAGTCGTAAAATAAAAAACCAAAAACACTTGCTCCCATCCTTGACTCTCCGTAACCTCTATAGGACCCAAAATTAAGCATCATCCCCACAACCTTACAGCTAGCCTAGGGTAACTATCGAGTGATAGACATGTTGGGGCACCCTGTGTTCCCAATGTGTAACCAACTCCCAAACCTGCAACTTCGATTCTCAGACCAGCCTTTCCCCTGGTTTCTCCATAAGCCTAAATTAGCTTATTAACAAGCTAAAATTACCTTATTAACAAGCTAATTGGTAGAAGTTCTCTCATATTAGCTTTTCTAAAAAATTATTTTAAACTTATGCATAAATTAATTTTAACTTAAGGAGAAGTTAATTTCATTTATTCTTCTCATTTTTTTCTCTTATAAGTGTTTATAGAGAAGTTTATCTAAACAGACTCTTATTTAGACCAACTACAATAGTCTCTATGAGTGGGAAACATTATGGATTTGTCATAGTGGAAATTGTACTGGATTGGACATGAGTTATGTTCCTTGCCCAAAAAGAGGAGTCTTTTAAGCTCTTTTATATATTTTGTAAACGTATTAAAAATGAAAAGGGATGTGCATTACCTCAATCAAAAGTGATCATGCAAGAAAGTTTAAAGATGAAGGTTTTCAAAGGTTTTGTAAAGAGAATGCTATACTTTATAATTTTTCTACACCAATAATACCTTAGTAGAATGGTGTTGTTGAGAAAAAGAATAAGTCATGGCAAGAAATTGTTAGAACCATGTTGAATGATAATTCTATTCTTAGATACTTTTGGGTTAAAACATGACCTGTTATATTCAAAATAATATATATAAGATCTATTTTGAAAAAAAAAACCTTATGAACCATGGAAGGGACAAAAGCCTAACATATCATATTTTATTCTTTCGGGTCAATGTTTCATTCTCAACACTAAGAACTATAACACCCCAAATTTTATTCTATTTTATTATTGGTTGTAAATATTTATATTTTATTAAATATTATTAATAAGTGATTTAATTGTTTTATAATTATAAATAAATAATATTTTGGGAGAAATATATGTTGGGTTTTAATTAATTAAATTAAAAAAAATAGGTCATTTAAATATTGTAAAAGCTTAAGTCCCACATTGGGCAACATAAGCTCATGCATCACCTTCTTCTCTTATATATAGGAGATAGCTCAATTCCCACATTAGGCAATATGAGCTCATGCATCGCCTCATTTTTTTATATAAGAAGTGAGATACCAAGCAATAAAGAAGGCAAGAGAGTCTCCAAAGGAATCGTGAGGACCCTTTTTTATTGCTATGTTATTTTTTCTAAACTTGTGATTTAAAACGAAAGTGTAGAGGAAGGGGAACCTATGGAAGGAGTCCCCAAGGAACAAGGAGAACAACCATGAGGAACATGTTTCCTACATCTACAATTTTCCAAATAGGAGGGGAGTGAGTTCTATCTCACTATTTGGGTTTTCTTTATATAAGATAGGTAGTGGGGTCGTCTCTAGGACCCCTAATAATATTTGTTATTATATGGTTCTTGGTGACATCTAAAGGGGGATTAAACCTTTGGATTAGTGTTGCATCTTAATGTAATTTTCATGTGAAATTGCATGGTTGATTTTTGTAATTACTTGATTCTCGTGGTTGTTCATGGTTTGAAAGTTTTAGGGTTCAATTTGGGGTTTTTGTGTGTAATGATGAAATTGGATGAAATTGAATGGTGTTTTATATGTGTCTCTATGTGTTTAATGCAAGTGTGCATAAGAACTTAGATTAATTAGGATTTCACTATTTAAGTTTGAGAATTAGGGTGAGTTATGCATGAAAATGCAAAGTCATGAACTCTTGTTCATTGCTCCTCACTAGGCGAGAGCACGTAGGACAAAGGAATTCTCCTTTGTTGGGCCTATTCACTAGGCGAACATTATACTCGTTGAGTAGGTATGAGCCCTAGAAGCATTGTGGCTTCCCTCGTTGAGCAAGTAGTGAGGCTCGCTAAGCTAGAGTGTCAAGACTTAAGAGTAAGGCTCTCTATGATTCTACTCGCTAGGCGAGTAATGAAGCTCGTCGAGTGAGTGAGAAAAAGAGAGTTGGAACTTTTTGTCAAGGGTTTTGTTGAGCGAGTTGGCATCTCCCTGAACGAAGTGAAGTTTTGAAGCATTATGACCCCAACTTGTTAGGCGAGAAGCGGCCTTGCTAAGTGAGAAAAATAAAGAGTTGTGTGTACCCTCTATCGTAGGTGTTTGTTGCACAAAGGTTGTGCTTTGTTGAGTGAAGGTGAGTGTAGGATCCCTAGAGTCCTGATTCGTTGAGTGAGCGGGGAGTCTCACTAGGCGAGAGTGTGTACAAAGCTTGTTGTGGCTCTGATTCGTAAAGCGAGAGAGTACACTCGCTGAGCGAAAGCTAAACTTAATGACTAGATCGATTTGTGTATAAGCCCAAGAGAGGTGAATGCTGATAGCTTGTGTATGTTATGCTTTTGAGTTGTGATGTGAATTGATTGAGATATATGGTCATTGCATTAAGAGATGAGTAGGAGAAATTATATGAGAAAATGAGTAAAGATGAGTGGGAACTCATATGACCATTGTCAAGTGAGGGACCTAGACCTATGTATGGGCAAGAATGGTGCTTATTGTGTGGGTTGTGAGATGAGGTACGTAGTTTGTGGTGGGCAAGCATGATCCTTATTGACCTAGTTTAAAGAGAAATTAATGAGAATATGAATTATGTTACGTTCATCATATAATGTAATTGTTGTACGAGAAAGTAGACATGAACCAAGCAGTAAGGTCATTGAAATTACTAAGGGCTACTTAGTACAGAAGCTCCAATGGTCGTGACTAATCCCATGAATCAGGGTACACGATAAAGGCTAAGTAGATCTTGATAAGCTACCAAGGGATATCATATTAGTGTGGTATGGCTAACTGGAGAGGTAAAGATTAGCAATCTTGCCCTTAGCCTACTTTTATGAGTTGAGTTGGTACCACATGCATATGGAGTAGTGCGTAGGATGCATATTATCATAGCATATGCATAGTATTTTTGTAGATGTATGTGTTATATCTTATATGTTATGGTGGTGTGTGTACTACTTGGTCTTGCCGAGGTTGCCCTGATAGTAGTGAGACATATTCTCACTCCTCTTGCATTGTTTGTCTTGATTTGTTTGGATTGAATGTCATTTGCAGGTGAAAAGGAATAGACATGGGACAACGAGTATTGCATTTGTACTGTTGCCTTTTTATGTCATTTATGTTTGGGTTTTTGTCAACTCTGGTAGGATTGTGACATCAGGGTTGAACACATTGTATGGTTTAATTACATTGTATGTTTTGCTAAGACTTGAGTAGATTGGATAGGCCTTTTAAGTGCTAGAAGGTTATATATTGAGAAGTTTCTATGCTGAGATTATGGATGTTGAGTTTAAGACATGCGAATTCTTTATCACTTAGTTTTATGTTTATGGATTTTTATTTTATCGAGAAACAGTTGCATGACATCACATTTTCAAAAGAGTTTGGTGTTATCCATATTTAAATAATTACTTAAACATTAGTAACTAAATCACGAGGTAAAAGGTGTACATTTAGTGGTATAAGAGCAAGTTGATTCATTTAGCCTTGTGTGTTATGAGCTTGTCTTGTTTGTTGTTGTGTACTCCAAGTAGTTTCAATGTGTGCTTTGTTGTGTTGTGATTATTGGAATCATTGGTATAAGATTTATGTGTTTGCATTACTTGTTGCGTTTGGTTAGTGTAGGAAGTAATGGTTGCTGCCAGGTATGACCGTGTTATAGCTTATGCTTTTCATGCCTTAGCCCAAGTTGTGGATAGGAATTAGTATAGGGATGCTGGAGTGGTTGAGTTCCAAGAACTGATTAGGCTCTAATGGAACAAACTATTATTGGTAAAAGGGGTATACAACCTTGTAGATTGGTTAGAGGAAATTGACAAGATCTTCTGAGCCATAGTGTGCATAGATGCTTAGAAGGTGAACTTTGTTGCCTTAAAGTTAGCTAAAGAGGCCAAGTGCTAGTGGAAGAATAACCGTCAACACTTGGAAGTTGAGACCAAACCAACCACTTGGGAGAATTTCAAGAGACATTCTTGAAAAGAAGTGCTTTCGGAGGATGTTTGTAACTGAAGTTTTTAGAGCTCAAGCATGGCAACAAGATTGTGGTAGATTATGCAGCTAAGTTGAAGAACCTTTGAGATACCTACATCGTCGTTGGAATAAAGTTGGAAAATATTTCAATTGCATGAAGATTTGTGAACGGTCTGCAACTAGAGATACAACAAGTCATCAACTATCAAGAAATTCGCCAATATCCCTTATTAGTGAATTGATGCAAGATCCTTAACAAGGATGATAGAGCGAGAGTTGTGCATTACAAAGTACATAGACCCTATGAAGGATGAGAAGTTTAGCAATCAAGTTGCGATAAGCCATGTTGGGTTTCACCTAATTGTCCAATAACCACTACAACAACTAGAAGACTACAACAAGACAACTTGCTAGTGACGGAAGAGAAAAAAGAGTTTCTTCTACTACAAGGATGTGAGAGGTGTGGTCAGGATGGACACATCATGCGCAAGTGCAAAGATGATACAATGTATAAGTACAAGGATGAGATCATGGTTCTTTTAGCTACATAAAGCAAGGACGCATTAGGAGGGATCATCCTATTCTTAGGAAAGAGTCGAACAATATGGATCAAAGTCTATTAGCTAACTAAGTGAAAGAAATCTTGGAAAAAGATGTCCAACTATACATGATGCTAGTTTCCCTGAAGGCAAAGAGTGAGATCATTGTTGCTGATATTGTAGCTTACCCTTGGAGTGTATAGTTAAGTTTTTTGTAGGTTCAGTACTTGGTGCTAAACCTATGTCCATAACTTTTTATAGGATCCTTGAAGTTAGTCGAGCTTAAGAGATAATTAGAGAAATTGCTAGAAAAATAGTTATGAAGCCTAGTGTGTCATAGTGAGAGTATTAGTTTTGCTAGTGGAAAAGAAGGATGAGAGTATAAAGTTATGTGTAGTCGGTTATCAGCTGAACGAGGTGAAGATTAAGAATAGATACCATCTCCCTATGCACCTAAACGACTTAAGAATTGTCAAGGGGAATTATCTTGCTCTGAATTGGAGTTAATGGTTTTAGTGTTATGCTTAAACTTCGGAGACATTAGTGGATGAATCTATATTTGAGGTTTTTAGTGATTAAGTCTTATGAACTCATTGAAAAAAAATTTGAAAATGAGACAACGTAAATGATCTTAGTCACCACCTAGGCAAAGCGAATGCAGCGGTCAATGTCTTGAGTAGGAAATCTTGATATGTGTTTGCTTTAATGGTTATAGAGATTTAAGAGACTCAAGTTTAATATGTGAAGCTACTATAAAGAGCACAAAGTTGAGTATGTTGAAGGTAACTAGTGATTTGATGGAAGAGAGTAGGGAAGGTCAAAAGCTAGGTTTGTATCTGCTAGATGGGTAGAGTGATAACTCATAAAAAGAGGATTGATGTTAAGATAAAAACCGATGAAGTAATCAGATTTTGCGATAGGATCCTTGAAGTTAGCCAAACATAAAAAGGCAATTAGAAAAGTTGTTAGAAAAACAGTTGTCAAGCTTAGTATGTTGTAGTGAGAGTATTCATTTTGTTAGTAGAAAATTTTGTTAGTAGAAAAGAACAACGAGAGTATGAAATTATGCGTAGTCAGTTATTAGTCGAGCTAAGTGAAAATTAAGGATAAATACCATCTCCCTATACAACTTAAGACCTTGGAATTATCTTACTGTAAATGAGAATTAGTAATTTTCTTGAGTTATTTATGATTTATTCTTTTTTGTAATGTGTTTAATCAATTATTGTCTTTGTCCTTTAGTTTCATATATAATAAATATTAACAACTTTTATATATTTTTATATTCATATTTCGATTTTTTTTTCAAAATCTTAAAGTAGTATACTTTGTATTTTAATTTTGTTATTATTAAAACAATTCATTGTTTCCTACATAAATTTTTTTTAGTACAATATTATCAATATCATTTCATGCATTTATATATTTTTTAAAACTTATTGTAACATTCTCTTATAATTTATTTTCATTATTCTCAAAACAATGTTTTGTATCTTTTTTTATTTTTCATCATATTATTTATGTCTTTTAACTATAAATTATAATACGTCTAATATAAAAGGCACTTGCATCACGCAGATAGAACGATTAGTAATAATTTCTTAAAAGCACTAGTTCTCGGGGCGAGGGAGCGGGCGAAAGTTGAAACCCTAAACGGCGGGAAAAATAGAATCGTTGTTGGCGGGAATCAACACATAAAACGACACCCATTTTTTTGTCAACTCACTCTTCGCATTCGCATACCATAACTAACTTACCATCCACTCTTTCAATTCTCTCTCTCTAGGGTTTCGCAGATGTTCTCCAGCTCCCAATTCGATGCCACCTCCGCCTTCTCCGGCGGCGGATTCATGTCCTCTCAGCCGTCTCAACTCAACGATTCCTCTCCCGCGCCGTCAAAAGTATGCCTTCTCTCTCTTCTCTTTTATCTTCCATTTCTCCGCAAAAGAAACCGCCAATAAACAAAACACACACCTAGGAGAATTGATAATTTGTTTTTTTAAAAAGTAAGATAAATAAATACTTCCTAACCAAATTAGGGAAATTAGAAATAAATGTTTAATTACTTCTGTTTTGAAAGCGAAATACTGTGCTCGACTAACTACGTGCGTTTTGTGTTTCGATCGTTGAAGAGCCGTGAGACTCAGGGTTTGGTGCCGGTGACTGTGAAGCAGATAAGTGAAGCCACTCAATCCGGTGATGAAAAGTCGAATTTCGTCATCAATGGTGTAGATCTGAACAATGTACGCCACGTGCTTTATTACAATTTTTGAACGATTTAACTTTTTATCTTGTCCAGAATTGTAATGCCATGCTTCTTTGTTTATCTTTGCAAAAAAGAAAAACAGGACAGTACTGTCGTGCTACTTTGGCTTGAATTTTAGAAAAATATGTCATCGTTTTTAGAGAAGAAAGGTTATGCATTGATAAGTTATTCAATTTTAAACTATCATGTATTGTAAGCTTGTTGAATTTTACTATAATTATCTTAAAAGTTATATTAACGAGATTTGTGATTGATTAACAATGTAAAACTATTTGATAGTAAAATTGTTTTACCTTGCTGGTATATAACTATTAAATTTTAATATAGTTTTTATTTTAGAATTTGATTTATATGTACTACCAGGGTAAAGCCTTTTTTAGATAGGCCACGATAATATGATGTGGCAGTAGAGTATTGGATGCATCGTACACTGACAAATGCAAAGTTATATTTAAGGTGATTTCTAATTTCTAACTGGTTGATTCTTGATGGTGGAAGTATTTTTATATTGTCAGTCTTTAACATTTGTTTTAGAATAAATAATATACATATGGATAGTGTGAATGTTTTTACATTTTTATTTAATCGTAAATCTTTATGTGGAGTAAATTTGTTGATTTTTATATAATTACTTTAAAAGTAATATCAATGATGGTTTTTAATTGATTAATAATGTAAAAACTTTTATACTAGTTGTGCATGCCTATTAAATTATTTGTTTTATATGATTTTGATTCAGGTAACACTAGTTGGGATGGTGTTTGAGAAAGTTGAGAGAAACACAGATGTCAATTTTGTTTTGGATGATGGAACAGGACGAATCAAATGTCGAAGATGGTACTTAGTGCATTCTAAATGCTATTTTTGGATTAAACTAGATGTCAAATTGTGTGTGCTTCTGCTTGCATATGTGCTGATTATTTGTGACCTATTTTGAAAAATTTTCCCCAGTGTATGTTGTGGAAACTGAAAAGTAGTCTGAACTTCTTTTTCGTTGTTTGATTAGGGTTAATGAGACTTTTGACACAAAGGAAATGGAGGAAGTAATGTAAGTTCTTAATTAGTGGAAGCTTATATACGAGTTTGTGGTTGTTATATTTCTTAACCTCAAATTATTTAATGATAGGAATGGCATGTACGTTCGTGTTTATGGGCATTTGAAAAGCTTTCAAGGTGTCAGGCAACTTGTTGCCTTCTCTGTCAGGCATGTGCTCTAGACCCATTTTTGTGTTATACTGTATCAATTGTGCCGTGGCTGTTTATTTACTATGTTAGTTTGTATTGTTGCCAGAGAAATGTTATTTTCTCTTCTGAGTCTTCAATAAGATACATTAATAAGCACAGGTTGAACTAAGTTATGAAGAAGACATAATCCCTGTTTATGTCATTACCTTAGCTATCTAATTGTAGCTTGGAGTGAAGTTCTAGAACGTGTCTTGGAGTCTTGTTCTGTTCAGAGCATGGGGTGACAAATATTCCCTGATCATTTTGAAGTTTGAACTGTAAATGCTCAAAACATGGATCACTATATCTAATTTTAAGGGCATTTGATATTGAAGAATGGGTTGGCTCTTGGGGTCATTATTGTGGTTGGTCGGGTTCACCAATGTTGAGACACTCTTATGTGTTAGGAAAAGATGCTAGATCCAACAGATGTGATTGGTGAGACACTCTTATTGAAGAGTGATTGGTGGCTCACTCACCTGCTCTCAGGGTGAGGTGCTTCAAACCTGGCACAACACTGCGTTGCTTAAAATTCCCTCAAGAACAACGATTCTTTTGCTTGAAGATTGGTGGTTTGTCTGATTGATGGATTTACATGTGAATTACAAACTGTTAGTATCTTTATGGAAAAATGATTTTCCAGATTATGATATATGCAGTTTTCTTTACTTTGAGAAAATGTTTAATATTTGGCAAATTGGTATCATATGCTTATTTCATATTTGTGGTGTTTCACAGGCCCGTGACAAATTTTGATGAGATACCTTTTCACTTTATTGATTGCATACATAACCATCTCCGCTCCAAAGTCAAGGTGCACACAATTTTCATATTCCACCCGAATACTGTTAGATCATAGTATGATGATTGATGGCAGTGGATAATGCATAAACTTCCCAGGAATTTTGCAAATTGAGAATTGTGTATAATTCATTTATAGGAACATTAGTAGTGTTGACCGTTGATGTGCCCAGCTATGTGCCTTGGTCAAGTGGACATGATTATTTAATATATATTTCTTTTTGTTTGGATCATAGGTGGAAGGAATCACTTCTGCAAATCCTTCATCTGGCTCATCTTTTAACACTCCTATCAAAAACGCACCAAATGGATCTCAGGCACCATCATCAAATCCAGTATGAGATTTGATATGACACTTGCTATTTGCTGAAGTGCTTAATCGTATTGAATTGATGATATTATTTTTCTTATCTCAGGCATATGCACAATATAGCATGGATGGACTTAAAGATTATGATAAATTGGTTATTGACTACCTGCAGCAGCATTCAGATATGTGAGTTATGCATTCAAAATTTTATTCGTACTTGATGCCATTCATTTAATATTTTCAACAAATGTATATTTAGCTTCTGACCACACAAAATTTAGAGTTATGATGCTGAATGATTTAAATTGGTTTCAAATTGCAGGTCAGATGAACGTGGAATACATGTTAATGAACTATCACGGGAGCTCAAGCTTCCATTGGACAAGATCATGTCAGTTTCCTTATATGTATATTATTTTGTCTTGACAGGGGAATGCGAAGCATTTGCTCATGATGTAACTCAGCTGTTTATGATGCCAGGTTGTCGCTGAAGACTCTTGGAGATGATGGTTTAGTATACTCCACCATAGATGACTACCATTACAAACAAGCTTGATATTTTATCTAATCTGAGGAATATACAGCTGAGGATCGAGCTGGATACAAAGACATGAACCGTGATCTATTTTGATATAAGTTTCGAGATGTAGATATGTTTCTGGATGAATCATCTATTGTATGCTCAAGCCAAAAGAATCACTTCTGTTAACGCTAGTGAAATGATGTTAGGTTTGCTTTGAAAAAAATAGTATTTTCATTTTCTATTTCTTGGTAACGATTTTTAGTTTAAGATCTATATATATTTTGGAAAACATATTTGGAAGTTAGATATTGTTTTCAATGTTTCATCGGCGCACCAATAGCCCAAAGGAGAAGTAGCTAAGCAGAAAGAATGATCTTTACACGGTAAAGATAACAGCTACCCCTTACAAATCAATAGGTATGAAGTCCTGGGGGCAGAGCTCTATGTCTATATTTAGTGTTTTGTTTAACTGTATCTCAATTTGGATTACTTCTAAAATAGGATACACGTGGAAAACTTAAAGAAATGGTTTTAGAATTTTTTATTTACAATAACTTTGCGATACACCTTTTTAACTTAGACGTAAACGCTCTGCATATACCAATTAAGGGTAAAGCCCAGTGAGACATCTAATATCAATGTCATATCATATCCTCTGATCACCAGGGGGGCTTCATCTGTATTAAATTTCATCCATTCTATCAGGACATCTTATTCTTGTGGCGCTAAAATTTTCATTTTCTTTGTCAGCCACATAACAATTTTCAAGGAGTGGAGTAGTTCACCTTCAAGAACGAGTAATTCTAGCATGAGACCTGTAAGCACAACAAATAAAAATTTAAGAAAATATTAAAAATAATTTCAATAAAAAGTTCTGTTCATTTTTATTACTTTTTAACATATTTTAGGAAATGCAATGTTATGTGGCATTAGTGTCTATACCATGCAGTTAAGGTGTATTATTGGATTGAACCAAGTCCTGGCTGGACTCGACAAACCAAATCAGTTCTGTTTATATGTTTAGGTCTAAGGTAAATTAAACTAAAAGAAATTTAAATCAACTTCGGTTTGAGCATCAGTTTTGTGATTCGTTCGATTATCTGTTATCTGAACATTCAACCCCCTTTTAATCAGCGCCGAAACTACCACATTCAAGAGTGTAGGACTAATCAATTAGACGAAATGGGAATCAATTAATAATTTCCGGAAGAAAAAGCCATAGATTTAGGCTTCTTAGTAACTACTTATAAAAGAAAAAAAATAAAAAAACAAATCTTTCACATAAATTAAAATCAACTTATACACTTTAATTTTTATAGAAATATTTTCATTTGACTTCTCCAAAAGCTTGAGGTTTATAAATTTGATTTTAAATTTGAAAAAATTTGATTCATATTATTTTTTCTTTTTTTTTCTTATGTACCTATAATTTATAAAAAAGTTTATTTAAATAGAGCTTAAATACACAAACCTGACCATATTTTGATGCGAAGTCATATGTAATTCATTGCTTTGGTTGATGACTTCTTATCCCTCTTCCTTGGAAAATGACAGTGCAATCTACAATTCTTATAAATTATGAAGAGAAAAAAAATTATGAAGAAAATATGTATTTCCTACAGCAAAATAAATAAGAAATTTCTACCAAGGAGCTTAAAAAAACATAGTAATTCTAAGCTTAACAACTAATTTGGCAGATTGAAAGACAAAGACATCAACAAAAAAAACCATTGTCCCATAGAAACTAATGCACTGTCAAACATTCAAGTAACAATACTTACATTTTATCACCTCATGCTACTTTCATTTAAGACTATCAGAGAAGTACATTTATCATTTGCTTGACCCGTCAAAACCCAGATGAAAAAACTAAGTGCCCAATGAACCTAATAAGCAATTAGGCATATAATTGGTAATGAAGGATTCCTCGAAAAGTTAAGGATTAGTAATCCTTTTAAAAATTCAAAATCACTCGCTCCCCTCCAATCAACACTTTTTTTTATTATTACCTTCCAAGCCAGAACTATGTGGACCTTGACTCCTCTAAAGCCGAAGTATGTAGGCACAAGAGGCATACTCCTATTAAGTCATAAAACCTAGAAAACCCAAAAAGGCTTTACTTTTACCCCTGCCACTTCATGACTCATATCTAGGAAAACAAGACCCCAAACTTGCACACCACTCCCACACTTCCTCCCAGCTAGCTAAGGGTAACTATTAGGTGATAGGCGTGCTGGGACATCCTGTGTTCCCGACGCGTAACCAACTCCCGAACCCGTACCTCTGATTTCGAAACCAACCTTTCCCCCAGGTTTCTTGGCCTTTCTTGAAAAACGTCGATGGCGACTCCTAGTGGCCGAGTCGGTTTCGGCTATCAAATGGCTGGAACCATTTCGGTCCATTTCGGCCCATTTCGGCCCACCAGATGTCACATCACAATTTAGGTTGTGACAAAATGCATAATAAAAAAAATCCTAGTATTATTACTTTGGTATTCCTTATAACTTTTGCAGTCAAATTAAGTAGTTCTTCCCCTACTCAATCACGTCAGTAGCATCTCATTTGACAGTCTGACATGTTTGAGTTTGTTCCAATGATAAATAGTGCTAATACTGTTTAAGGCTGAGGAGATACCTTCATCAAGATTCATTACTCTTAATACAAAATTAAGACACATAAATAAATAAAGAGCAGCAACACTGCTCCCTGGTATGCACAACCTTTGCTAAAAGACGAAAATGTAAACAATCATTCAATAAAGATAGTAATAAAAACAGCAAGGTCAATACCTATAATTACTAATTACATGTACCTGAAATGGAGCAGTCATTTACGTTTTCTTCCATTCATACTCAATCTTGCACCCTTCAGCTTAATCCTATAATCATGGTAAAAATATCCAAGTGACGTTACGAATGGAAAAAAAACTATAAGTATATTAAATTAAGAGAAAATAAGTTATACATAGTTTTATACTGTCATCCAATCACAAATTATCATGTATAATGTAATTTTTGATTGAATTATAGTATAAAATATTTTACACTATTAGTGTATGACCATTAAACTTTTAATATAAAACAAAACATGAATGAATGAAAATGTTGGACAAGTATATGTTATGCTTGAAGAATAATCTTCTTTGCTGTCTCAAATGGTTAATCAGTGGCATTTTCAGATAGCTCCAGGAGAAATAAATGGAGGAAAAAATGGTGAGCCAAGAAAGAAACAATCAAATAATGTGATTAAAAAATAAATAAAGGATCACTAAAATAAGACGGATAAATTCAATATCCTACATTTTACACCAAAAACAACCTTCCAAAATAATTTACAATTTCAAATAAATAGTCTCCTTTGGTAAATCAGAATGCTGCAGCCTTGCAGGTACCAAATCACTAAAGAGTCCTCTACCTTTACAAACAAAGTGTTCCAATCCTTTTACAAACCACCTTAGGGGCATATATAATTTCTCAAGTCTAGTAGTTCTTTTAAGTCATTGTTCACAGATAAAATCCAAGCCATCATCCTTGCTTCTATTTCTTAATTCTCATATATATATCATAAACCAAGACAACTCCAACACAACAATTAAAGCAGATGCAGCAACGTAGGGTCTAATAATAACAAATTAAAATCAGAAGGCATGTATAACTGAAAGGGAAATGGAATCGAAATCGAGCACTTGCAGCAAAATTAACGAAGAAAGAGTTAATTTCCACGACATATACTACCAGAAATTAATAAACAAAAAAGTTAAATGACACCAAAGTTTCAACAAAGAGAGAAACTAAAAAAATGGAAATAATTGAAGAATTCAGAAAAAAGAAGAAGAATGTGAGCTCCAACTATATAGCGATAGAGGAATGGGAATTGAGCACTTACAGATTCTGCAACCGCGGTGAAAACGTGAAAAAATCGTTGGTTGATTAAAACCAAACGCGGTCTACAAATCTCACAGGAGAAATCACCTGTCTCTCGATGTTTCTTTTTATTGTTGATTAATAATTATGAAGTCTTATTCAGTGAAATTTAAATTTTATTCAATTACAATAATTGCATCTACCATTGCTCATGCAACAATACTCAATTCAAGAAAGACAAAATAACGAAAATATTCAATTCAATTCAAGAAAGACAAAATAACGAAAAGAAAGAAAATTACAAGAGTTAAAATGAGAAATAAAAGGAAGAAAAATCGTTTCAAATCTCTGGCAAGTCACACTTTTCAAGCCATCTTCCATTTGTTGCTTAAAAAGGAGAGAGAGTAGAGCAGCACAGAGTGGTGGCGAGGAAAAGAGAATGAGAATGGCCAAGGAGTTAAAGAAAGACAACCACAAGTAAATTCCTCTTTTTTTTTTTAATAAAGAAATTGAAATACAAAAGTTGACAAAAGAGCATTTAGAGTGCCTAAATAGTGTTATTTAATAAATTTTGAGATATGCAAAATAAAATAATTTTTTTGTCATTTATTATATACGTAAAGTTATTATAATTATATATTTAAAATTTAAATTTGAGATAATTGGTTAAGCTATATAATTATAATTATATATAAATAAATCTGAAAAAGTTAAATGTAGACAAATTTTATCTTTATAGGGTCCCCTGGCCGTAAGGCCGTGACGCTCTTGTAGTTCTGGATAAAATCTAATGTTAAAAAAAAAACTTATACACAAGAATTAGAAAAATTATGGATAGGCCAAAAAAGAAAGAAATTCTTGATGATTATCATAGAATATAGATTATGTTGGGCGCACGTGACAACCAGGGCTGCGACAGTGACCACCTTTCACAATCAGTCTCACGTGAAACCCCATCTCTCCTTTCCTTTCCTTTTATGTCTCCTTCTCATCTCATGCACACATAGCATCGTATATTCATTTCCAATCCAATTGAAAATAATGCGTGGTGTGGATTTTTACAATTTTTAAAAAATAATTTTATTCATTTTAATGCACAATTTTTGGCGATTTAATAAAACTCAAATAACATGCCAACACACAATTAAATGATAATGATCGATGTTAGATTGTTTTTTTTTATGCCGCATAGATTTTTGCAACATATCACCAACTTAAGTGAAATACAACGAATTATAACTTCAGTAAAGGAAAAGAAACTTATGTATCACATTTTAGGCACTTTTAATATTATTTTTTAATTAAAAATGTTTTCATTTTTTTGTGTTATTTTAAATATTTAGTATAATTTTTACAACTAATAAGTGCTATCTAAAAGAGTAGAAAAAGTACAAGAGCTGTTGGCATATTCATTGGTTGCGAGATTCTCTCTGACTAAGTCAACCTTCTCATCTTTCTCTAACACACATGCAATTGGAAGTGTTATTTGTTTGTCTGTTTTGTTTCTCACATTAGCATTGGGTTGGATGACATATTCTTGTGGCAGATACATCCATTGCACTCGAAATTTTTAGTGTCAATAACACCAACATTATGATATGGACGTGGGGGTGTACAAAATTATTTTTTTTGAAACTCCAATAATCTTTTGGCAAATGAAACTCCAATAATTAGTACAGCTTCTACAGATTTAATTCACATATGTTGATGTATTTTTTTTTTAATATATTGTGAAGCTAAATATATGGTTTACTCGTGCAAAGAGGAAGAACATAAAGATACAAGTTTACTTGTTGGTATTAATTGTTAGCTAAATTTTTATCATCAAATGTTAATTGAATACGTTTTTTATATGATTTGCAAAATTTGGGAGAAAATTAGTTAACTGCTTATATCTCCTAAGCTCTAGAGGTTGCTAATTATTTCTTTATACAAAACTAGACTAGAATACGTGTGTTAATCAATTACTTGTAAAAATATATAGCAAGACTGCAAGAGATTATTGATGGGATTGAAACTACGACCATTTTGATTTTACTCGTTCATTTTATAATAACGTGTTTTCTAAAATTTTTTGTTTGTTGGATAGTAATAGCAGTAGTATATCATATACATATTTGAAGTGACAAAAAATCTATACTTTATTACTTCAAAAAAGGAATACTATATATACTAAAAAAGGGAGATGTAATTCACTTTATTTAATAATTTCATAATTATTCTAAATTAAAACCCCAAATTAAGTGCTCACATATTTTAGATGTACGTGCTAGTTCCTGAGAAAACATAGACACGTGATCAATCAATTCCCTCACCTTTTGAGATGTGCTAATCCATGGAAGATGGGAACAGGCAGACAAACGGTGGTTATCAAAACCACCTCTTTCTGTTTCTTCTGTTTCTCCGAACCAATCAAATCATCATGTCTTGTTTCTCACTGAACCTTTGTGCTGAATTGGCCCTTCCACATTTTGGGAACACTTGTAGTACTACTAGTGAATGTTGACACGTGACAAAATGTGAAAAACCAAAGATGGGGTTGGGGTTCTCCTCTCTCTCCCCACCCACAAAACATAAATTAATAGAAACCACTCAAAAACTCGCAAGAGAAGGAATTGAAGCTACTGAATTAAAATACTAAACTTGATCCCCACTATGTACGTATAGTAGACAACAAAAAGGGGAATATATAAATTAAGAAAGGGAATTGAAGTTCATGGAATGCATAAATGTTATTAGTAATCAATACCCATTATGTTACATAAGCACCCCAAGCTCATATATACTACTCATGCACCCACACCAATGACACCATCAATCATCGATCTAACTTATAAGCAAAAAGAAAATTAAAACCCGACAAGAGTTTACTAGAGTTTCCACAAACTCTACCTAGCTACTTATAAGAGCACACCAACATAAGAAATAAAGACCGATATTAAAAAAAAATAAAAACAAAAAAGAAATTAAGGTGAATGGAGAGGAGAGGAGCTACTACTGGCACATTTTTGAAGACTCACTTCACTTATCCCGGACATGGAAGACATTGGGGTTCTTGATGACTATATCATACATGTTGATGGAGTTAAACTTGGAGAAATCTTTTGGGAGGGAAATTAGGTCAATTGAAGAGTGCTTGTGGAATTGGTAGAGGTCAGGGTCTCCATCATAGTACCTCTCCCACCCTAATCCGGTTAAGACTTGCTCAAGAAAAGCATAGGAAGAAACCACTTCCCCACTTGGCAAGTGAACTAACACCTTTCTCTTTGAGCTACTTCCCTTCCCATGCCTTCCATCCGAGGCCTCAGCTTGAGGGTTTTCCACCAAACGAAACACACCATTCTTGAATACCCACACCCCGGACATTTTAAAAAAATAAATAAATTGGTTTATAGAATGTGGAGGGTTGATTAATTTTGAGTTGGTTTGTGGGTATAACGAGAGAGAGAGGGGATTTAGAAGGGGTTTTGGGTTGTTGGTGTTGTTGATGTTGAGGAATGCAAGGGTGATGTAGGGTATATATATGTGTCGAAAGAGGATGAGGATAAATAAAACAAGAGGAAAATACTCTTAGGAATGGAAGAGTTAAAAGTTGCGTTATGATATGGGCATTTTGCTGTGGCATAGAATCTAGGCTTGTGGGGCCTAACTGTTTTTTATAATAAAATATGGTTGCATATGGGTGAGTGACCCTAGGGCACGAGAACTAGCCGTGGGGTTTAGTTTGGGAGAATCTCTTTGGTTTAATTTCAAGCCTTGTTTTTGTGTGCGTGCATGTAGCTAGCTTTTTTTATTTCAGGGAATTCTTTTTCGATTTATTTAACAAATTGAGGGAAACAGTATCTACAAATTACAAAGTCAATCGATTGAAAGATTTGTTCCCACGTAGATCACGAGAGTCCACGTGAACATGGTGGGGTTGCTAGCTTTAGATGTTGCTAGGACTGTTACATGATAGGAGCAACTCTTGCTTATGTTGGGCTCATCATTGGGAATAATTGGACACCCTTAAAGGCAATTTTAGGTACTTTTATAAAATATGTCGGGGTTTTTTTTCTCCTCCGAAAGGACCTCATTTTCAAGCTAATCATAAATAAATAAATAAATAAATAAATAATTTAATAATATCCAATAATTTTGTATCCACATAGTTAAAAATTTAATTCTACATGTGCTTCCTTTTGCTTTTATTTTTAAATGATATCACCATGACTCAATAGTTTATATATAAAGATAAATATGTATTTTTTTCGCGTGTAACCTTGTTTAAAAGTAATTTTATAATATTGTCAAATATTAATTGTAGACATTTTTTTCAATAAAGATTTTAATTTTGATTCACTATCCTCTTTTAGTTAAAGATAAATATGCATGTTAGGTCACATTACATGTATATGTTAGCAATTATTATATTATGTTTGTAGAGAGTGTGGATTTGGAAGAATGAAGGGCATTTAGGATCTTTCATTCTTATCATAAAGTTTACACTTTCTAATTTATATAGAAAGTAGAAGTACGGTTGTGAACTGTTAAGTAGAAGCTGTTATCTCCTAAACTTAGCGTAAAGCCGATTTGATGCCTAACGAATGTATCTTTTTGTGTGTACGAATGCGTATGAAGGCCGACAAGGACATTATATATAATCAGTATTTATTAACCCTTCAGAGACACAGAACTAAATATATATACAGAGAGATGAAATAGCTGGGGTCTATGATAAACTTTTTAACATTTAAAAATGGGTCAATTTTTTTTTCTATGGTTTACATTTTATTTGGTTGGGAGTGAAAATAAATGGAGAAAAGTAAGAAATCACATTAATTACGATTTAGACATTTGGTTAAGAAGAGAATATGCAGATTAAAAAAAAAAAAAACAGGGTGAGGCCTACAATTTTTTTTTCCACAGGAGAAAAAACGAGAGAGAAGGAAACATTTGTTACAATGACATATTTATCTATTTATACACTTATCAATTCATTATATACAAAAAAATTATAAAAGTTATTTAACATAATTATACTTTCCTACAAGCTTTTCATCCCAATCAAATACTATCAAATAAGGAAATTGTTATTCTCTCCCTCCTTTTCCTGCTCTTGTAAATAATAGGAAAAAATTTGCTTGTTTGACTTGAAAAATCTTTTCTATTTTTATTTTCTCGCATTGACAAATAATTACACAAATGTCATATGTTTTTCATTTCACTTTTTATTTTCAAACATTTACAAAGAATATTTTTTTTATATTATTTTCTATATAAATCTTTAAAAAGGAAACAAAATTAAGATAAGATGATATTTCTAAAAACATAAAAATATTTTCTCTAAATAAGCATTATAAACGTTTTATTTTTTTAATTTTTTTCTCTTTATACTTTTTATCTATCCTTTTTTCTCCATATTCAAAATTAATGAAGATCTTTTGATCTTTGAAGCAAAGAATCTAGGAATGACAGCTAATAGTGAGCTATTGCTCTTTATTATTCTTTCAAAGGTTGGAGTCTCCTTTCCTAACATTCCTTGTCCAGATTCTTCATCCAAACCATTTATATAGTCTGAACATTTTCCACGTATTCTCTAATTTTTTTTCTGTTTATCTCTATAGCACTACAAAAGCCAAAAGGCACCCAGTATATATAATAAAGTCAAAATTAATTAATTTGTTTTGTGATCAAAATTCCCATTGATGTATTTTAAAATTCTCAATAAATAATCTTTATTTCCTGTCTTTTTTTCTTCTTCAAATATTCACCTAGACGATGAGAATAAGTGAAAATCACATAAGCATTGATGAGCACTCACTCACTATGAGGATAAACATGATTTCTTTTCAACCCTTTTTCTTTTTAAACCTTGACATTACTTTTTTGCATCTGTGTGGTCCATGATTGGTTGTTAGTAGTTATAATTAGTAGATGATTGCATTATCCATTAGGGTTTTTCATCACCATGATAAAGCATCCCTTTGATTTTAGGTCACTTCAGAAATGATTGGGCCTTTAAAAAGCCCCTCAAATTTCCTAGGACCACAAGAGTCTCAGTTATCATTATCATTGTCGTATAATTATACCTCCCATTATGTTACCAGAGGCAACAGAATTCTTCCTTGTTGCTTAAAATTGCTGAGTTGCCCATATGGCATCACATGGGCCTTGTAGGTTTCATGGTCCTCCACAAAACTTCTAAATCTTAAGCAGCCGCATTGTCAAATCTGTCATTAAAACATAACTACCAAAACAGTACCATAGGATAAGCTTTTTAATTATTTGCTACAGTATGTGTGAAAAGAAAAACAATGGGATAAAGTATTTTCCACTATTTTTATAATGGAAATAATTGAACTATATGTTTAGGGAAAGGAGAAAATGTAGTTACCTTTGCTACTATATAAAATTTGAACAATTCAAAACCTGTGAGACTGCACGTATGACACATACACTGTTCATAATGATTTATTTGCAGGGTGCTAAATTCTCTCACAATTTATTAGTCTCTTCCGGATAACATTGGATACAACAAAACTGACAACATGTTATTATTAGAAACTCAATAACTCTAAAAAAAAAAAAAAAAAAAAGCAAAAGCTCTCTCATTCAAATTTGTTTAGAAGGTTATTCTTTTTTTTTTTTAAAAAAATTAAATAGTCTAATTTTTTTTTAAAGATTTTTTAGAAAATATATTTGACTTAACTTTTCATTTTAAGAAAAAGAAAATTAAAAAAAATTAATATTTTAATAAAGACCACATTTATATTTTTCAAAAGACAAGTTTGTTCTAAATAAGTAAAGATCATTATTAGACAACAAAGTAATATTTAACACAGTTCATTACTTAAAACTCAAATTTAAAACTACTGATCTTCCTCAAATATATTATTAAATAACAAAATTAGTATTTAATGTAATAGAAAATCCAATACTCAAACTCAAAATTACTAGTTAAACTAAACCATCTCCATGAGAATTAATACATGCATTTGATGATTAGTGTTTGCTCTAATACAATGTTTTTTCAAACTAGCAAAATAAGTATGGCTACATGCCCCCCCTTTTCACTAGCTAAATTTAGAAGCATGCACGCATATATTCTGTTAGGAATCGCAAACCTCATGCCTTATGTCATGTTTTGAATATTAAAAATCTGGCAGTGTCAGTGTCAGGTGGTGGTGTTGGGTTTATCCACATGATTTCCATGCATGTATATGCTCGATCAGCATCATGGCTAGACTTGACTGAGCAAATGGTGGTCCTCAACTTTGGAAGCTGATGAACTTTGGGCATCCAAGGGGTCAGTGTTCATAGGTGTGTGCCCCTCTTTATGCAAGCAATAACGCCCTATGACAAAGACTAGTAAGAGCTGTGGAGGGAAATTCTAGGTGGTGCCAGACCTAGCTAAGTACCATCCCTAGCAAGCAGCAGACACAAGGCACAACTATGCTCATGTGGACACGTGCACAGCATCCACCATATCGTGTGAACGAGACATGCAGTGGTCCTAATTTACCTCACATTGAACTTGCACTTGTTAATTTGAACTTTCAACCATTTCTTTTATTTAATTAAGAAAACGAGCACGCGCGTAAATAAGAGAAGCAACAATCTTTGCCCAATTATGGATATTGGTTCAATGTTCATTGCATCCAACAAAAGATGCATGTTTGATCATGTTATTTGGCCAGCTTCTTTTGGAATATATAAAAATTTCTAAAAAACATTTGACATTTTTTCTTTTTCAAATTATGCTAAACCAAAACCAATGGGGTTGGGTATATGGAAATAGGTAGTCCTTAGATATATACAAAAGCAATGGGTTAATTCTTCCCAACATGACGAAACAAAGTTTATAACTCTGCTAGAAGAGATGTATATATTTAATTCGACAATGCCCTAAACAAAATTGTTTTCGCATAAGAATAATGGTAAGGCACAGAAAAAAAAGCTAAACTAAAGAAAGATGAAGTATAAATCATAATGATTCTGTAGAGTATATCTACATTGCTAGAAAATAATGAATTAGCCACGAAAAGTTATATATGAAAAAACGTGAATTTGTCTTTAAACATAAGAAATGAAAAAATTGGAGGCTAACCTTATTTTTTTTTTCTCTAATTTTCATTACTAATTCATTCTTTTAGTGGTGTTAAGTGAAAAGAGAGAACAGGAAAAAAGAAGAAACAATATAACATATATGATATTTTGAGAGGGAAAAAAGAGATAAAGAAAGGTGCAAGTGAGCATGCGAATTAAAATGCGAAAAAAGTTATAGTTGAAGTGTAAATTATCATTGATGCTTATTAACTTGACAATGCATGCCTTGGTTTTGAAATAGAATAATTAACCAACCAACCTTCACTCCATTTGTTATTAAAATTAAAAGCCAAAATATATCGAAGCCAGAAGTTTCATGTGGTTACTACATATTAACAATATATCAATGAGAAATTGTTCTAGCTTAGATTTCTTAGATGGCAGCTGATTCATCACATGTCCAAATAGGACGCCCATGATTTCATGTCAGCTTGTACAGTTGTCTGAATTTTGGAGGACAATCCAACTCATCAAGGTTTAAGTTCCAAATCCAATTCCTTTTTAGAGAAAGAAACTTTTCATTTAATTAAGAAGAAAACATGGTGGGACAATCCCTAAATTCCTTGAGGCACCCACAAGCTTTATAAAATGAGAATCATCAAAGGGAAAAGCAACTTCCACTAATGTTGCATATGCTCTCGTTTCTTTTCAAACCCACAAACTGTAAAGTTTGAAAACTATGTATCGATCATATAGGAAAGCCTAGCTATAGCATAGCTAGTTCGCTTAAATATGCATCCCTCAAACTAGTCACGACTCTACACATTTTGGCTTCTGGAACTTCCATTGTAACCTATTTCTATCAATATCAACACCAGCTGGATGCATCTAAATCCTTGGTTGAATTTCACAATATGCTCATTTGGTGTTCTATCGGCTAGCAGTTTAAAGGGAGATTTTATTATTGCTAGTTTTATTATAAAATTTTAATTAGAATATTTCGAGTGTAATTTATTTTTATACTATCATGTCTAATCATAAAAGATCATATAATTAAAATTGTTTATTTTTAATAATTATTTAAAAGTCATATTTATTATTTTTTTAATTAGTCGACAAGTACATAAATTTTTACAATATTGATAGTGTATCAAAATTGTGCTCATTGATTAAATTAAAAACTCATAATTTTTCTTTTAAAAATATTACTCAATGTTGAAGCTTATAAGAAAAGTCATAGATGATGAAGATAGATTAAATTAACAAATATTAAATATTTGAGAAATAAAATTTACTTCAATAATATTTATTTCTTAAAAAAAATTAATCTCTTAACTGTTGGATAAATGATACTTTAGTGTATAAAAAGTTATAAAATATATTTTTTCTTAAAAGTTAGTACTAAAATAAATAAAAATTAAAAATTTAGGGAGAGGATGAGGTATGTATATTCTTTGTTAAATACTTAAATTTGACAATATGCTCATCTAATTAAGTAATTCTGGTGTACTAGTTTTCAATAGTAACAAGGTTCTTTTTTATTTAATATTAGTAGCTTTTTAATAATAATAATAATAATAATAATAATAATAATAATAATAATAATAATAATAATAATAATAATAATAATAATAATAATAATAATAATAATAATAATAATAATAATAATAATAATAATAATAATAATAGTAATAATAATAATAATAATAATAATAATAATAATAATAATAATAATAATAATAATAATAATAATAATAATAATAATAATAATAATAATAATAATAATAATAATAATAATAATAATAATAATAATAATAATAATAATAATAGTAATAATAAAAAAGAAGTTTCAGTAGAATTGTATTGAGAGTAAATAATAATATCAATTAACTATATAATTAAAGTTGTCTGAAAAATTATTAACAAATATATAAATAAAAATAGAAAAGAAATATTATATAATTTTCTTACTTTAAAAAATAAATTAACAATTCGAAATAAATTGAAATATTTTTTATTTATTTTTGCACCAGAAAACATACATGTTTTAAGTTTAAATTATGCATATAAACTCATAATAAATTTAGCAAAGTATTAACATTATATAGATAAATAAAATAATTAGTTTAATTTTTAAATTTTAATTGTGTTTTTTTTTGTTACATTTTATAAGATTAGAATTGTACTTTGATTAATTTATTTTATACTAAAACAATTTTTACATGTAAAAATTTCTTTGCACGATTTTGATAATATTCTTTTATGAGATTAAAACAAACTAATTTAAACGTGTATTAGATATTTAAAGTTTTGATATGAAATTTAAAATGCCCCTGTTATAAATTGTTAATTAGTGAGTAAATTAACCTCGCGTTGCTATATATTACTCGCTGAAGTATGTGGGATGAGATATATGCATGAAAAGTTTTAGTTAAAGTGTGGTTAGATTCTGATTCTATTAGGTTTCAAAAAGTTTAATTTACTTTTTCTCTGAGATTATATATAGAATCATTAATCTGAACCTTTTCCTTGCCTTGGGGTAATAGTGGTTCGTCCTTTCTTTGAGGGATATGTGCCACATAAGTAAGCCACAATGTGTTAATTTAAGCAAATATATATATACTTAATTTTAATCTTAGGGACAAAAGCAGAGATAAGATCAGAAAGTCAGAATTATATATTAATAATAATGTGTTCGATAATAGAATGGCATTTGGCTAGTGATACATGCAATGTACACACACCTTTTAGAGAGAATGTCTAGATAAGGAATATTTGTAAATTAGGTGAGTTATTAGGTTTCTTTATCGTAATTAAGGAGGATGGGACATGTACTATTTTGTTTATACCATATTCCTTTTAGGAGCTAAGGAGCTAATAAAATACAGAGAATGAAAGTGGAGAAGAGAAGCATCTAATACCTCAAAATAATATCTCTTTCATCAATTAATAACAAAAATTGAGGTCAGGGACTAATGCCAAAGTAAGCCAATATTAGTGGTGAAGCATTGTAAATGAGCACATATTCCACCATTTTCATAATTTATCTGATTGCGTATGCTTATAATTTGATGGGACCGTATAAGTTTTCTAAGAATGTTTAGCAGTATATGCGTGTGTTATTTATTTGAACTCTAGAAAGAAAATTGTGATTCGAAATCTGGTATATGAACACCCTTTTTTGTTGATCTAAAGAATCACGTAGGTTTGTAGATTCTAGCATATGATCACATTAAATTTGAAATTAGTTTATGGAGCACACAAGAGTTGACATAAGTGGTGACGAATGTAATGAAAAAGAAACCCATCCATTTGAAATGAGAATCTATCCGCCAAATTTGCAAAACTCTTCTCTCTCTCTATATATATAGAACCGTCATCAGCAAGATATCATATAAAATTGTTACGAAATTCGTGTGTACGTACAAGCTACGTAATCCTTCAAGTTTTACATTAAATATGTGAAGATAGCTAGAATGTGATAAGAACAAATTATGAATATAATGAAACACGCCTTTCAATTTTTTCCTTGTTAATCAGCGAAGAACAATTTTTATTTTATTTAAAGAGTACAAGAAATATTCTAATCCAGCTAAATACAAACTCTGCTAAGTTTGTGTCAAACTATATATTTTAAGAAAGGATTAAATTATAATTTTGATATTTTATCATATGATAAAAACTTATATTGATATTTTATCTTTAAAAAAAATATTTTATTTTTTTAATTTTTAAATTTGAGTTAATGTTATCCTTAAAATAAATAATTGTTTTCAATTTTAGAACATGTTTTTGAATTATTTTTTTAACTAATTTAAGAAGTGAAACTTGTTTCATTAGATTTATTTACATAAAACTATGAGACTTAAATAAATATCGAATAAAATAGTTATGAACATAATGAAAATTGCTTAAAAAGTTAGTCGCGTGAGTATTTGAAAAAAATTGATATGAATTTTTACTTTTTGGATTGTTTATGAGACTTACTTTTTCTACTACTTTTAACTTGTTTTTGATTTTTTTTGAATATTAGTTTATTTATATAATTTTTATGTAAATGAATCTAATATGACAAATTTTATGTTTTAAATTAGTCAAAAAATAGTTGAAAATTATATCTAAAAATTAAAAACAATCATATTTTTGAAAAGATAATATTAATTCAAATTTAAGCGTTAAAGAACCCTTTTAAAAGATAAATGACTAAAACAAATTTTTACTATAAGATAAAAGATCAAAATTATAGTTTAACCTTCGTAAAGAATAATTGTATCAACTTAGAAAATATTAGAGAGACTCGTCTAATCTAATAAAAAACACACCAAAAATAACGTGCAAAATATTTTACTTAAAAATGTCTCACAATAAAATACACACATTTATTGATGTTTGATCCACAATTAATTGATTTTTAAATAAGATATATTTGGTGGAGATTTTGTCTAGGATCACTTGCCAAGAGAAAGTAATACCTCCACATAAATAAATTAATTTGTTACCATATTTGAGAAAAAAATAACTATTTTCTATTGAATTACTTTTTCCTATTCAGATTCCAATTAGTAAAAATTCTTAAAATGTAAGATTAAGTTTAATTGGACATTTCAATTATGAAGTTTGCATGATATTAATAAATTAGTCAATGACGACCTAATAGTGATTGACTTAATAGTGATTGACCTAATAGGTCTAACAATAATTGATATGATTGATACCAACTTAAAAATTGAATTTAAACTTAATTTAATTCTATAAAATCAACTTATAAAGTGAGAATTGTTCCTTTACTTATATACTCTACTCAAGTTATCTTACTAGTTGAGAGTTCAACCAAAAAAAAAAGGTGCTAACATATGAGTGGTATAAATTCCAAATCTAAAGTTCATTTTCCAAACATCATAAATATCAAATTTCAACTCCTCATAATTAAGTGGATCAAATTCAAAAACTAACCTAAAGTAGCTTCTTGCCAAACAAAAAGCTTCCACTTCCACTCCCACCAATCCAATATCCTATATCAGTAATTTTGGAATCCTTGTCCTCAAAAATACAAAACAGTTTATTGAAGCTTGAAGAATCCTTTTTTAGTTTTTTTTGGTCCCGATCAATCGCACATCGTGCCAATATAATATATTTCTTCCATCACCTACGTATGGCCAGTTTCTTAGGTCTTGAATTGAACTAGCCACAGGAGAAACTAATCGATTTAATATTGCAAATATCCTTCACCAAGAAGATGAGATTTTGTCCATGCTTGACCCGTTTGATTCTAAGAAGATAGAAAAATGTTACAAACATATTTGGATGTTATATCTAGATTCCACAAGACGTATTTTTATATGATTCTCCTCCATTTTCATTTCCCCAACAAGTTAATAATACCGAACAAATTTAAATTCTTCATCCCAAGACCGCAATCTTCTTTGGTTTGCAGACACTCTTCACTTGCAACAGGAAATAGAAACAGAGATGTGAGTGAAAACTTTCTAGAGAGACCCTTTCATCACAACGATTTATAATACAAGATCCCATAATTTAGAAAAGAATCAACAACAGTAGGTTTCCTATTCTAAGTAGTACAAAAAATAAAACTAATAAATGGGGAAATACAATTAACACAACTAATCAAATACTTACAACAAATATCATAACTAATCTCAACACAACCTTTAAAAATTTGGTGCATATAAGTCCCTGGTCAAGCTTGCTACATATATAAGATATTTTTGGTTCTCAAAGAGACTTAGTCGAAGATATCTGGTAGTTGATCATTAGTACTAACAACGATGTAATGATTCCCAAAAGAAATGTTCTTACGATAAATTACATGATAGGCATTTTATGAATTCACATGTGGTGAGAGTCATATAGCTCTACCCTAGACTTGGTAACATCTCGCTTTCTACCTTTTCATCAAATGAGATGAGATTACCTTCAATAAGAATACAATAACTCAAAGCAAATCGTATGTTACTTGGGAGCCCTACCCAATCTACATTTGTGTATGCAATAGTAATGACCTCTATATACATATACTAGGCTTCTTACAAGGGATTCATTAATATATCTCAAAATTCTAACCACAGCATACCAACAGCTATTATAAAGAGAAATAAGAAATTGACTAACCACATTTACAATAAATGAAATATTTGAATTGGTCATAATTAGGTAGTTTAACTTTCTAAATCTCTAATATTATCTTCAAGGATTGAGATAAGGCTCTCCTCGTTAGGTAACAACTTAAGTTTCAGGTTTGTATGAATACATGTTAATTAGCTTACAATCCACATTCCAATTTCTTCCAAAATATTTGGAGCTTATCTATTGTGATAAAGCGACTATCTCAGTCCTATGAAAATATGGCAACCATCCTAGATCCTTTATTTGAAGTGGTTGACCAAGTGCTATTTGAGGCCTTCAATACCATGATGCAGGATCATCACTTGTAATGACAATGCCATCCAAATGAAGTACCAAATAAATACAATGGTTGGAAAATGAAAATTTATAAAACACCAAATGGTCCACTTTATTGCAGAAAATGCCAAACTATTGAATAACCGTACTAAATCTCCTTAACCATGCATAGGGAGATTGGTTAAGCCATAAAAGCCTTGTGAAGTCGACACACATATCCATGAGACTCCCCTTCGATCAACAAACCCAAGTGGATTCTCTATATATACCTCTTCCTCCAAATCATCTTGGAGAAGCACATTCTTGATATTCATTCAACTGATATAAAGGACAATGACGCAGCAAGGTAGCCATGTGGTTTAGCTGCTAAGCAGACCTTTAAACAATTAATTTGCCCATCCTGATCGACTTTGACATGAACCCAATTGCACCCCATTATAGGTTTCTTAGGAGGATAGGGAACAAAATTCAGTGTACTTGGATTCTAGAGTTGTCATCTCATCCATCATAGCTTGCTGAAAATCTAGATGAGAAACTGTTTCCTATGGAGACTTAGAAATAGTGACAAAAGATAAAGTAAAACAAATAGCATCATATAAGAGGACAAAAAGTGATAAATAAGGAAACTTTACATTGAATGTGGATAACTATTAGAAATAATAATTGAAAAATAATGGGTTGTAACATGAAGAGTTGTGAGTTACTATGTATATATTAAAGAGAATTATTTTTACATAACTACTAAGTATTTGAAGAGTTATTTTCATTATATTTATTTAGTGTGTTAGTTAAAAAACATGTAATGGTATGAATTACTCTATTACAAATAGAGTACCAATCTATGTAACTTGTGTGTATAAAATTAATAATATCTCTTCTAGTTTCTGGAATTTCATCTAGTTTTTCTAACAAAGTGATATTAGAGCTTAGGTTTTGAGGAATTGAGAGAATCACTTAGTGAGTTGAGAGATATACTTAGTGAGTTGATGAATGACAAGTAAAGACTTGAACTTGTTTCAATTCCCTCGTCTTACCAATGGAAATTATGACGATTGGTGTTGTCACATGAAAACTTTGCTAGGTTCCCAAGATGTTTGATAGGTTGTGGAAAAAGGTTATACCCTCCCTAAAGATGTGATTATTTTGTTACAAAATGAAAAGGAAACTTTAGTGAAGATGAAAAAGAAGGATCAACATGCACTTACCTTCATCTATCAAAGTTTAGATGAAGTTATGTTTGAGATGATGTCTAATGTATCCACCTCTAAAGAAGCTTGGAAGATTTTGAAAACATTCCCTTGAAGGTGTTGGTGAAGAAGGTGCGCCTACAAATACTACGAGGAGAGTTTGAATTCTTATGTATGAAGGAATCTGAATCTATTTTAGATTTTGATAATAGGATGATGATGATACTGAACCAAATGAAGCGTTATGGATAAAAGATGGGAGATATTCATGTGGTAGAAAAGGTTCTTCGTTCTTTAACCATAAAATTTGATTTTGTGGTTTGTGCAATTGAAGAGTCAAAGGATATATAATCGATGACAGTGGACCAATTGATGGGTTCACTTCAAGCATATGAAGAAAGGTTTAAGAGAAGACACAATGAGCCTTTGGAGCAAGTGCTAAATGCCAAAGCTTCTCTAAAATAAAATGGAGAAGAAAAAAATCGAAGAGGATGTGGTCGTGGAAAAGGACGTGGACATAGCCAAGGGAAAAGGCGGGAAAGGTGGAAGAGGAGATTATGACAATTTTGATAATAATGAAAGAAGTCATCAACCCACCAGAGGTTGTGGAAGTGGAAGAGGTAGAGTCAATTTTGGTAGAACAAATGAAAGGAGGTGTTATAAATCTAATGTTGAATGTTATAATTGCCATAAGTATGGTCATTTTCTTGGGAGTGTAGAACCAATGTTGAAGAAAAGGCCAATGTTGTTGGTGACAAAGAGGAAGGTGAAGAGTCAACACTATTGCTAGCACTTAATGAAAAGATCAGAGCCTATGATATCTTGACCATGGAGCAAGTAATCACATGTGTGGTTATAACGAAAAATTTGTGGAGCTTGAAGAGAGAAGGTGAAGGGAAATATTTTTTTTGGTGATTCTCCTACAACTCAAATCTAAGGGAAATGTACTATTTTAATTTCCTTAAAAAATGGTTCTTACAAATTCATTAAGGATGTTTATTATGTTCCTAAACTAAGAAGTAATATTTTGAGTTTGGGACAACTTGTTAAGAAGAGGGTATGAAATCCTTATGAAAGAAATTTGTTTATGACTTAAAGATCAAAATCATAATTTTGTTGTTAAGCCGTTTATCTCAAGAAATAGAATGTTCACTTTGAGTATTAAGAACAGTGAAGCAAAATGCTTAAAAACTAGCATAAAAGATGAAACGCGGTGTTGGCATATGAGGTTTGGGCGCTTAAACATTGGAGCACTTAAGACCTTAGGAGATGAGAAGATGGTGAAAGGGTGTCTCACATCAACCATCCCAATCAATTATGTGAAGCATGTCTCCTTGGTAAGTATGCAAAAAGAAGTTTTCCTAAAGAAGTTGAATCAAGAGCAAATGAGCCTCTTCAACTTGTGCACATTGATGGGTGTGGTCCAATTGATACTATTCACATGAAAAATAAAACTTTATAATTGTCACATATTTATTATCACAAGTATGTTATTATTTGGCCAAATTGTGTCTTCCTTTGGGTCGAGCGTAATTTGCATAAACAATTTCATACTAATATAGATCTATAAAATTTGAATTAAATCAATTTACATAATAGAAATTACTTTGACAATATATTACTTCAATTGATTTAATTTTAAAAATTACTAGATAAATGTAAATGAATAAAAAAATCCAAAATTACTTAAATCATGTCTAACTATACATACAATCATTAATATAAACACATTTAAAAAATTGCTCATAATATGCCTTTGATTGCATGGTTTATTTATTTATTATTATTAGTATTACTATCATTATTAGTACCAACAATAATAAAAATAATAGGAGCATTCTGATTACACTATGATGCAAGAGCACTATGATGCATTATAATGGCAGTTACAAAAATTGCATTAAGAATCCAATAACCGCATCATGTGATCTGAATGGGGACAAGAAAAAAAAACCACAAATCTTGATCCATAATAAACAAATGGAAATTCTGCCACACAATCTCAAACACAATACAACACGATGGATTGCAAATATATCTTTATCATTCCTTTAATTTTCTAAAACAAAAAAAAAGTTCATATAATTGGGAAAAAACAAGCATTATAGGAATCATAAATTTTATAGACTAATAATCAAACAATAATGAAAATTCTGATATCACTTATAAGAAATAATCTTTAAGGACATGCTTTTAATCTTTAATCTTTTGGTCTAAAGAATTGTTAGGTGAAAGCAATACAGTACAAGAAAAAAACATGTATTTTTTAAGAACAACTCATTCTTATATCTATAGGATCTACATCATGTTTGATTACTAAGGATATGATAAATACTTGAGTCAATTATTGATTCCTTATATAAGCATTCTTCTACATTTGTTACAGAATCTTTACGAAAACTAATCGTGAATATAAACAAAGATAATTGATGGCTTTGTGATTCTTCCTCAGCCAAATCTCTTGAGTTCCCAATGAGACCTTAACTTCTCTTCAAATGGGGAGAAGAGAGTATGAGTTTTTAGTGATTCAATATATTGGGGACCATAGTCTTCTTATAGTGTGTTAATCTAATAACGTTTCCATTACCCCCTAATAGGTTAACACTAGCATCTACTCATTTAAGCTCATATCATCATATTTAGTAGTCTAATGGGTTCACTTAATTTTGACTGCATAAAATAAATCTCACTAATGATAAATAGATATTATAATTATTTTATAATATTACCCACATTAATTATTGGATATAAAATTCCAATAATTCTTTGATATTTGATGCTAGACAAAATAATTTATATATAAGGAGCAATCATCACTTCTTGACCTATATTTGATATTTAAATATTTGAATATCGGTTATTGTAGATTATTATATAGATATGAACCTATGAAATGTAATAAATTAACTCTTATAATCTCATTATAGACAATTTGCAGCTACAGATGAATGCTTGGGTTTTTGTTTGAATGTTTAAACTATTATATGTAGTTCATGATTTGGTATGCTTAGCATTAGTATTATTTGAACCTTTTTTGATTTGGGACAAGAAGACTAGATGCCAGGGTGCTTAATCTTAGAAATGCTAGCAAGAAAATCTTCAAAGTCTATACTGAATAGTTAATGGAGTTTAAGGGAAAGTGTAATGACTATGAGGCCTTTACAACCTTTAAACAACTTATAAAACTACACTAAGTGCGAAAGGTTATTTTTTGAAAATAATTAATTTAATTTCAAAAAATAACGATGTAGTAGATCCCCTAAAGTCACATTGCTGAGTGTTTACTTGCAAAATTATGAAACTCAGGCAACACATGGGTTAGTCCAGACTGATAATGTTCGCATGACCGGGCTTGTTCTCAGTCAGAATATTGAGGACACCATGGTTGGTACATCATAGCATGTGTATCTTATTCCCTTAGGGTCAGAACCAGTATCTTCATCGAAACCAGTATCAGAATTACCAAGATTAGAAGAATTAGAATTGGTACCCGTATCAGAAGTGTCAAGATTAGAAGAATTAGAATTGGTACTAGTATCAGGATGGGATGCACACGTGTTATCAATAGAATCAAATACAAAAACAACATAAACCATAGAATGTCACTACAATTAAAAAAAATTATGTAGAAAAGAATTTTTTTTATGCAGAATGAATTATCCTACATGTCATGCACTACGTAAAAAAAATTATGCAAAAAACTAATGCATTGATTAAGGGAAAAAAATTATGCAGAAAAAATAAATGCAAGATATAGTAAAAAAAATTATATAGAAAAATTGAAATCACTCATGCAACTACACACAACACACTCAAACACACACAAACTCGACTATACATACAGACTCGGTACATACTGGCTTAACACATACAAACTCAGCACATATAGACTTGGCACAGATAAATTCAGCATATACAAATTTGGTATATACAATGATTTATTACAAACATAAACAAAAACTCGATATACTAAAAAAAATAGACGCGACAAACTAAAAGCAAACTTGGTAAACTAAAAAAATAGACTAAGTAAACTAAAAATAGACTCAACTCAATAGACTCGACAAACTAAAAAAAACACAAACTCGATATACCATAGACGCGACATTCTACCAACTCAGATTCAGCAAAATACTTAGACTTTACACACTAGGACACCACAAAATGTGTGTCACTGACAACGGCACCAATTTTGATAAGCTGTTTTTAGTCGTCAATTCAACTATAAAAAATAATTAGATTACCTATGATTTGGATAGCATAGGGGCAACCTAGGTCGAATCTCTCAAGAACACGTTATTCTTATGATACCTAGTGTAAAAGGCTAAGAAACATGTAGAATTGGGAATGTAGAATGCGGACTCGGAAAACGGAAGTAAAACAGGGGGTTTTGTAGGATTGGAAAGTAAGTGCGGAAAGAAAGTAAACTACTAACTACGAAAATAAAGATAACAAGTAATGAACAAAACAAATACTTATCATATCAATCCAATGGTACAGCAAGTGAATGGTTCCAGCTTTGATTAATGCATTTGATTCCAAACCAACCTAAGTCTTAAGACGACCGCCTAACATTCGTCAATTGCTGGCTGAGAGCTTACACAATCACGACCTCGAGTTAGTATGGATTACGCACGTGGTTGATTTAGGTTTTCTATCGATTACCTATAAAGTTGCTAGATTGGTTCCGATCGGCCCCTAACCTAACATGATTTATTCCTACACATGCACAATCGTGATACAAGTAAGAACAAAGAAGCAAACAGGAATCACAAACAAAAAAGTAGAGGAACGCAAACCCATTTCATTGCAACACTAGTGTATTGATACAAGTAGTTGTGGATACATGGAATTATGAGCTTAGCCTCCCATGACAACCGCCATGGTAGAGTTGCAGCTTTCAACCAAAGAAAGCCAAAGAACATGAGAGGTGGTACATTTTAGAGCGTGCTGTGAAGACAGACGAATCTGCCCTTCCTGCTTAGTCCTCTCTAGCAACCTACTCAGCTCCAACTTTGCACCTACGCTCACTCGACCGATTGAGCGTCATTGAACATTGATTATGGAACGTGGAAGTGTATGTGCAAATGATGGAGTAATGGAGGTCGTGGTGTGTATGAATGTGTAACCAATGAATGAGCTACGCCTCCCTTTTTTATACATGTTTAGACTCACTAACTCTCTAACTGAATTAATAGAAATAACTATCTTAACTAACTAATAGTTAACTAAAATAATAAAAATAATAGACTTAACAAAATACTAACTAATTCCTAAATGACCACGTACTCGAAATCGCTAGAGCGGAGTCGTTCTTGATGTTGGGAGGGATCCGGATAGACGGGATGATTTCGGCATCTGGAGTCAACTTGTGGAGATGGAGTCGTATGCGGAGACAGAGTCGGTAGGTGGAGACAAATTCAGCTTGCGAAGACGGAGTCGGCATGCTGAGATGGAGTCGGCTAGGAAAGGAACTCGTCTGGTCGGGACGACTTCATCTAGCCTGGATGCCTTCTATTAGCCGAGACACCTTCGGTTGGCCAAGACGCCTTTAGTCTCTACTGGATGGCCGAAAGGTCTTGGACTCAGTCTTAGCTGGGATGACTTCATTCGGGACTCCAATTTTGATCTGCTAAATGAGTTTACTCTTTTTGTTTGTTAAAAACCTCAAATTAGTACAGATTTGTATTTTCCTTGTTTTTACCTCGAAAATCTGAATCCTAGCTAATATGTGATTCTTAACTACAAAATAGAGTCTACTATGCCCATCTTAAGACCTTATTTTTTATTTTCTGAATTTCGGTCGCTAATTCGACGCAAAAGATGTCATTTCTATTCCATCGCTATTTCGGTCACTAGTGTATATTTTTTATTTATTTATTTTTGGTCACTAAATCGGTCATTAATTTTTTTTAAAATCGTTTCTGTCATTAATTTCATCGCTATTTAGCAACGACAAAAATCGATCGCTAAAAAATATTTTTCTTGTAGTGATAGCTGTAAATTGTACTCTCCCTTGGGAAGTTTTGTAGAATTCGGATAAGCATCTCCACTTGAATATACTTGCTATAATCAGAATGTATAAATATGAAAACAAATTACAAGCAACTTACTATTGGAACATATTTGACATGGTATAAATATGACATGGGATATTCAACATGTGTTATTTGTGTATTGTGTATAAAATATTTCCATGTAATCTTGTTTCAGTTTTCATTTCCTGTAATTATGATAGCAATATTTTCACCGCAAATACTAGGCGAGAATTAATATATATATGTAATTCCCTTGTACATTAATGATAAAAAATAAAATATAGTTTCTTAGTACATTAATTTTGTCAAATATGTGTGCGAGGGGAGAGGAAGAGGGTCGTGAATAAAGAAGCTCCTAATAAAGAAGAGGGCTAAGAAAAATTTTAATATATTGTCCTATAATTACTTCTCTTTCAGGATATGCAATTTAATGTACTTGTTTATAGATGTATTGTAGTTCTAGGATGTGAAAGATAAGATACGGTAATTATCTTGTTTTATTATAATTAGTTATTTATTATGTTAATAGAATGTGATTATTTTATTTTATTTTTTATTTTATTACGTTGATTTGTTGTATTTTTTTAGCATATATATATAACTCTATCTCATATAGAAAAAATAAAAAAATTAATTAAGAGGAAGCAAGTTATTTCAAAAATAACTTTAAAAGAGTTATTCTTTTATTTTTTTTAATAAATATTTTTAGGACAAAAGAGAAATAATATAAAAAAACTAGAAGTTAGCATTTTTAAAAACATTACAAGCTTTTAAAAAAATTATTTACCAAAACAGGTCTAACAAAATTTTTAGATAAAAAAAATTAAAAACTAGCTAAAATAAGACATGAAATATAACCAACTAATGTTTAATATAATGTTTAAAGAAATTATTATCAAAATAAAAAATAATTAACATAAATTTAAGATGTGGGTGGATGTATATTTGTTAATAATAAGATTTCGATTGTAATGTTACATCAATAATCGTATTTAATATTTTATAAATTTGATAAAATTTTTAAATACTACAAAAAATATATTTTTTAATTTATATCAATATTTATTAAATTAAAAAATTATTAAAAAATTCTTATATTTTTAATTATAAAAAATCTGCAAAAGTTCCTATAAAATCACAATGTGCAAGAAAAATTATTTAGAAATAATAAAATTCCCAAAAAATATATTTGCGGATTTTCATATGAAAATTTTCGTAGGAAATGATCCTACAAAAAATATACCTACAAATTTTCCTATAGACATATTCGTAAGAAATTCTCCTTTCTTGCGAATTTTCGTATGATAATTTTCGCAGGAAATGCTACGTAAAAAATATACTTGTCGATTTTCCTGTGTAGTTTCTTGCATATTTTCCTTCGATTTTTCTACAAATATTTTTGTCAATTTTCCTATGAATTTTCCTGTGGATTTCCCCGCAGAATATATTTGCAAATAAATTTATAGCCAATTTATAATTCGCAAAAAAGAGTTATCCACCAAAGACTTTCCTACAAATTTAAAATCGTAGAAAATTTCACAAGAAACATATTTCCTATGAATTTTCTTGCGAATTCCCTTGTGAATTTTCTTGCGAATTCCCTTGTGAATTTTCCTGCGAATTTTCTTATGAATTTTCCCGTGAAATATATCCGCAAATAAATTTCTTGCCAAATTATAATTCACAAAAAAAGAGTTATCCACCAAAGACTTTCCTACAAATTTAAAACCCGTAGGAAATTTCACAGAAACTTATTTCCTGCAAAATTTTAAGCAAAATTTGTAGGAAATTTCACAAGAAAATAGCACGTTTTTAGTAGTGATTCTTCAAGTGTCATCTTTCTTAGGCACAAGGATCATGGACATGAAACATGGGCTCATGCTCTCTCTTACCTATCCTTTTCCAAGCAACTTTCCCACTTGCTTTTGTATTTCATTTCCTTCTTCACGATTTGTCATGTATGTAACCTTGTTAGGTAGGGTTGCTGATGCATATATGGGAGGCCATATCCAAGAGGGCGAGAATGAGATAGGTACCCCTACACTTGAAGGCCCTATGACTAGAGGTAGGCTCAAAAGGATCCAAGAGAAAGTGCACCAAGAGCTGGCCATGCTTAAAGGCCAAGAGAAAGCACTAGATGAACTCATTTTGTATAATTTTTCTAACTGCCAAGGTGGCTTTGTTTAGGGCTAAAATGACCTTATTTATTTGGTATTTTCATGCTAATTTAAGGACATTTTTAGTAGGATAGCTTAACCATGGGTCAAAGCCCATTTTAGGTCACCAAACCGATTGCTAATAGCTTTGTATTTCTATTGCTAAAGGTGCCTTAGGGACTTGTTGGCGTTTAGGGCATGCATCCTTAGGGGTGTCTTAGGTGCTCTTAATTAGTATTAGGAGGCTCTAATTTGGATTAAGGAAAAGCTTTATAAGCCTTCATTGTATTTAGCCTAATCATTCTTTTATGAAACTGAAATTATGCCTTAAAACTTTTGAAAGCATTCTCTCTTCTCTTGTCTTGAAATAAATCCAATTCTTATCAAGCTTCCAAGATGCTTGTGGTGAATATCTGTAATCTCTTATCTAATTCTTAGGAATAAGTGGCGAGCTATCTCCAATCTCCATCCATTTTCTCCTTTTCTTCTAAATTTTCAATCACTATGTTCATTGGTAATTTTCAGAAATTACTTGAAACTAGGTTATGATTGTGGATCCTAGGGTGCATCAATTGGTAATAATAGCTACCAATCATCATCTAGTAGCTGGATTCAAGTACAAAACACATCAAATTAAAGAAATCCATGGAGCTTTGGGCGAACTACAAGAGGTAAGTTCTAGCTTCCATTTCTAGGTCAAATCTTCATTGTCTTGCTTTGTGCTTGTTAGGTTTTGTTCGCCTAACACTTCTCCATATTCTTATGGTTTATATTTTGTTAATGCTTTATTTAGCTTGTGTTTTCGAATTTTAGGGTTCTTACACATATAATTTGGGGATTTTTATTTTATTTTACTAGGCATCTAGTTGAATTTGTGCATTATTTGACACCTTGGAATTGATTTAGTTTGCATCATTTGAGAAGTATGAACATGTTATTCTGGATTTGTAAAAACTACACCATGTGTTTGATGATTTTGTTTGAGAAATTGTGCTAGAAATGGTGTAGAAGTTGCCAAAAAAAATTGTGGACCAAAAGTTTGTGAAAAAGTGTTCAAGACAAAAATAAAAAGAGTATTCAAATGGCTGAAATATTGCAATAAAAACAGAGCACAACCACACAAAAGCAAAAGAAAAAGATTAAAATAAAGTGTTATTTGAAGGTCCAATGACAACAGTTGTTGCACATGAATTTTAGGAAACTAGTGAACTAGCTATGGTGCATTAATTGTGGTACGTTGTTAAACATCAGAAACGTTTATGTTTGACATTAATTCCGCTGCATCTAATGTTTGTTTTAAGTCATGTTGAGTCTTCTTTTATGTCTTCGTTAAATTCCTTTTGAGTTTAGCTTCCTTTTCTTGAGCTTTTCTTGCTTGTCAATTTTTTGGCTTCAATAGTTTTGTCTTTGAATTTTCTTTCCTTTAATTCTCTTAAGAGCTTGTTGAGATTTGCTTGACTTTCACTTGCTAATAGCTTGTTTGATTTTAAGATAGTGATTTCTTGTTCAAGCTTTGAGAATTTAGCGGTAAAAGGAAAGAGAACACACTAGAGAAAAAGTCATAAAAGTGAGGAGTGAAACACCTAGGAAGTGTGGTGAATTAGTGTTGTTTCCTTGGCTGTTTACTTGTTTTCGATACTGTAATAGAACTAAGAGGTTATGAGGTATTTTGGGGGAGATAAAAGTGAAGAAAGAAAGATGGAAGGACCTAGTGTAGATTAGGGGAACTTCTCCCCTAAATCCAAGTTCATGATGAGCTATGTTAGAGAGCTTAAGGAGAAGTTAGACAAAGTGGGGAAAGGCTTAGATTTGGTGCAAAGAGACACACAAAGTGTCAATTCTAAAGTAGATGTCTTAAGTAGGGAAAAGGATGAGAGGCCTAAAGTGATGTCTATGCATGAAAGTGAAGGAAGTTTTAAGGGAGAAAACTTGAGTGGGAATGGAAGAAGCTCACGGTCCTTTATGGAAGAGAGACATGTGAGGGTGGAAATGAATATGAGGGAAGAAAGAAAATAAAGATATGGGAAAAGAGGTGAGGAACCAAGGGAGGAGGAACTAGATATGTCAAAGTGCAAAATCCCTCCATTTTTGGGGAATTGCAAGTCGAAAATCTATGTAGATTGGGAGCTCAAAGTTGAGAAAATCTTGGGCTATTTTAACCTCCATGGTCGAAGCGTAGTGAGGCTTGTCACCCTTGAGTTCAGTGACTATGTCTTGGTATGGTGGACTCAAGTATTAGAGGATATAAGAAGGGGGGAGAAGGATCCTTGTGAGGATTGGGTAGCCTTGAAAAGGTTGATGAGGAAAAGGTTTGTCCCACCATCTTACACTAAGGACTTACATAATAAATTGCAAAGGATATACCAAGGATCTAGGAGTGTGGAAGAGGACCACAAAAAAATGGAAATGGACTTGATGAAAGCTCAGATTAGGGAGAGTGAAGAAGCCATTTTGGCTCAGTTTCTTCATGGTCTAAATAGGAAAATCCAAGATGTTATGGAGTTGTAACACTATAGAGCCCTAGGTGAGTTAGTCTATCAAGCCATCAAGGTAGAGATGAAAATTAGGAGAAGGGGTGCATCTAAGGAGACCTATGTTGGTACCAGTGGTTGGAAAGGAAAGGATAGAGAGAAGGAAAGGGCTAAAAGGGAGAAAAGCCTAAGAAGGGGAATGAATCCTCTCTAGGTTGAAAGGAAATAACTTCTACCCCTACTCCTATGGTCCGTAGGACTAGTAATAATAAGTGTTTCAAGTGCCTAGGGAAGGGAAGTATAACTTCTCAATGTCCCAATAGGAAAGTAATAATGGTGAAGGATGATGGGGAGGTAGAAAGTGAAAGTTCCATTGGAGAGGTGAGCACTTCTAGTGAAGTTGAGTGCTTTAGTGATGATTCTCACTATAAGGGAGATTCGCTTATAGTGAGGAGATTGATGAATAGCCAAATAGGAAAGGAGGCCAAGACATAAAGAGAAAAGATTTTCCATTCTAAGTGTCTCATCTTGGATAACTTGTGCTCTATGTTTATAGATGGGGGGAGTTGTGTGAATGTAGCTAGTGAGAGGCTTATAAAGAAGCTAACTCTACCACCATTGTTTACCCAAGGTTGTATATGCTCCAATGACTAAGTGAGAAAGGGGAGTATCTTATGGATAGGCAAGCCAAGGTCATGTTTACCCTAGGAGGATATGAAGATAGAGTGATTTGTGATGTTGTTCCCATGGAGGCCACACATTTGTTACTAGGGAGACCTTGACAATTTGATAAGAAGGTGATCCATGATAGAGTCACCAACTAGTTCACATTCATACATTTAAGACAAATGGTTGTGCTTAAACCTTTATCTCCAAGAGAGGTGCGTGAGGATAAAAAAATGAAAGGTGAAAAAAGAAAGTGAGAGAAAAATCAAGAGCAAAATGAAGAAAAAAGATAGCAAGAGTGATGCCAAAAAGAGAAAAGAAAGAGGGAAAGAAAAGCAAGTGCATGAATGGAAATAAGTAAAAAAATGAGAAAAATGAGAGAGTAAAAGATCCTTCCTTGAGCGGCAAAAGCAAGAGAAAAGAGGAAAAGAGGAAAAAAGAAAAGGAGTTCTACCTAGTTGTCCTTAGGGAGGTGATAAGGGTCCTCTTGGCTACGAGGGAACCCTTGTTTACTTTGCCTACTGACATGCTATTACATGCTTCTCCTTCTATTGATGCTTTGCTTGCAATGATGCAAAAATTACTTGAGGAGTTCCAGGATTTCTTCCCACAAGATGTACCTCATAGGTTGCCATCCTCGCGAGGTATGTAATATCACAAAGACTTGACACTTGAAACTACCTTGCCAAATAGGGCTGCATATAGGACAAATCCTAAAGAGGCCAAAGAAATTCAAAAAAGTTGGTAAATAAGTGGGAAAAGGTTGAGTAAGAGAAAGCATGAGCCCTTATGCCATGCTTGTAATTCTAGTGCCCAAAAAAGATGGTACATAAAGGATGTGTACTAATTGCAGACCTATAAATAATATAATTGTTAGATATAGGCACCTCATTCCCTGTTTGGATGATTTTCTTGATGAACTACATTCTTCCATAATATTTTCTAAAATTGATTTGAGTAATAGATACCATCAAATTAGGGTAAGAGAGGGGGGTGAGTGGAAAACGACTTTTAAGATTAAGTTTGTACTTTATGAGTAGCTTGTCATGCCTTTTGGCTTAACCAATGTCTCTAGTACTTTCATGGGATTGATGAACCATGTCTTGAGAAGCCTAATTAGAAAGTGTGTGGTAGTGTATTTTGATGATATTTTGATTTATTATACTTGCTTGAATGACAACCTCATGCATGTGAAAAGTGTTCTTGAAATTTTAAGAAAAAGAGACAATGTTTGCTAATTTAGAAAAAATGTATATTTTGTACCCATGAGGTAACATTCCTCGGTTTTGTTGTTGGCTTCAACAGAGTCAAGGTTGATGAGGAAAAGGTGAAGCTCATCCAAGATTGGCAAATACCTAAAACTGTAGGGGAATTGAGAAGCTTCCATGGGCTTGCAAGTTTCTATAGAAGATTTGTAAAAGATCTTAGTATACTTACAACACCTTTAAATGAAATTGTGAAAAAAAGTGTTGGGTTTAACTGGGAGGAGAGCCAAGAGAATTATTAGCAACCGATTTTCAAATTTTCAAAAAAAATAATAAAAAAGAATTATTAGCGACCGATTTTTTAAAATTCCAAAATTTTCTCCATCTCTTTTTTTTCCCACTCTCTTTTATTTAAACACTCCTCCCCTCCCTCCATATACCTTTCACTCACTCCTTCCTCTCCTCCCTTTGTCACCGCCATTGCCACCTTCGTCGCCTCCCCCCTTCCTCCCTCTTCTCCTTTCTCTCCTCCTCTCCTTTTTTTCCTCCTCCTCCACCACCACCACCACCACCACCACCTCTTCTCCATTCCATCCCTCCACTCCCTCCACTCCTTTCTCTTATCCCTTCCCTCCCTCTCCTCCTTCCATTCCTTCTCCCCCCTCCTCTCTCTTCTCCCTTCTCCCTCCCTCCCTCCCTTTGATAAGCCTCCTCCCTCCTCTAATCACCAATCGACCCCCACTCGATCTAGTTTAAAAAAAAAAAAATTTAATGACCGATTTAGCAACCAGTTTAAAAATAAAATTCAAACATTAGACATCAAAATAGCGACTGAATTATTTAAAATAAAAATTCAAAATTAGAGATCGAATTAGTGACCAAAATTTTTTATATATATAATTAAAAATAAAACTTAGCCACTTATCAATTTGATTTTATTTTTGAAAAAAAAAATAGCAATCTAAGTTTCGTCCTCTAATTAGCCACTAAAAACAATTTGGTCGCTAAATTGTTTAGCGACTAGGCTTTTTCAATGAAATAGCGGTCGCTAATTTCGTCACTAGTCATTTAACCACCAAAATCCAATATTAGCAACCGATTTTTGTGGTCACTAAATTTAAAATTTTTTGTAGTGATTATTGTTGTTATTAAAATCATCTTTTTGATCTAGGGGATCTTAGTTGGTGATTATAACATGGGAAGGCTAACAATTACTAAAGAACCACTACAATTGTGTTATCATGCTAAAGTTCAGTTGCTGCTTATTTTAATAGAAACTTTGAACGAGTTTATGATGGTTCATGATGAAGTAACTTACAGGTTAGCCTAGAATTTATTTATATCATGATCAGTACTTCAAAGTTATGAAGAAAACATGTTGTCAATAAGTTTGGTTAAACCATGATGTATTATGAATTGCAAGGGCATAATTTAAAACCTCAACTTTGATGCAATGATCGGTTGAATGCTGAAGTCAATGTGGTTTGCACGGCTCTGTTTCAAATCTAAAATAAATTTCAATGTTATAGAAAATATCTTGTGGTCTAAGGCAATCATGAGACATGTTCTATTCATTGAGGCTTGTCTTTCTTAAATATGTCATTTCATTCATTAACCAAGTAGAATTTCAATTTACAACTAGATAAGAAATTTCATACTTTGTCTTATTATGTTCTTAAGTGAAGTCTAGTGATCTCTCAGCTTGAAGGCTCTTGTTTTGTTGCTTCAGCGTATAGGTCATTGTTAGAGTCCGTTGATTTTGCCAATAATTCAATATGTCTATTTTGATTATTGTTGTTTTTTTATTTGTCATTGGATATGGAATATTTCCATTTAGTTGGTTTCATGTAGTGATATTCCTTGTTTGGAGTTGTGGATTTTTAGTCAAATTCTTCATTTCTAGTGTAGTTACAGTAATACCTATGATCTTATTATATTAGTTTTATAGCGTGGTGTAAATTGACTATGTATTTTACAATTATTTTTTAAATTAATAAGTGTTTTTGAATGTTGTAAAATCTACTTGGATTTCCTAAGAAAGGTGTGTCTACTTTTTCCATGATTGATGTTCAAGATATAGATGCACTAGTTTCTACTTTCAATTCTTTTGAAATGAATGAAGTTGGTCCTCTAGTTCTAGCATGGGTAGTATTTCTTATCTACTCTTGACACTTCTGGAAAAAGACAAAGTTGACCCTTTTCCATGGTACATGATTAAGTTTTATGTGAATTTTTTGTTTACTACCTATCATGCGTGTGTATTACAAAGTTGACCCTTTTTCTTTTCTCTACATCCATGAGATTGATCACATTGGTTATGTTTGTCAAGCCGTTGAGGCTGGATCCTTGTGTTATTGCCTTGAAATTCTTGAATGTGACATTTTGAAGGATTATTATGTGCGTTATTTGGACTTGGGTAGTATAATTTGTTATAGTGGATTAATTTTTGTTAAACTCATGTAACGATTTTATGAATATGAAACTACAATTTTTGTTACATAGATACTGATTTGGTGATCAACCAATGTGTTTTTTTTTAAACAGCGACCAATTTAACTACTGATCTAGCTTTATTTTTTTTACGGTTACCCAGCAACCGATTTAGCAGTCAACCTACTTTTTTTTTTAAAAAAAACAACGATTGAATTAGCTACCGATCTAGGTTTTTTTATATTTTAATTTACACAGCAACCAATTTAGCCACTGACTTGGAATTTTTTTTAAAACAATCGATTTAGTGACCGAAGTTAATAATTAAATTTTTATTTTTTAAATTATTTTTTTAGCGACTTCAATAGCAACTAAAATTTCATTTGCTAAATTTAAGCCACGTTAAACTACAATCGAGTTCGTCAACTACACTTATGTCTTTAATGATCGAATTTGTCAGTTACAAATCAGACATCGAACAAAAATAGTCATTAAATGACTACGCGATTGAGATTTGTGACAAATTGGTCACTAATGAGTTTAGTGATCAATTTTAGCTAAATAGCGACAATTGCTAAACATAATTTTTTTTTTAATGTATATTCATTACCTTTGCATCTTCTTTTATCATTATTTTATTCCATTTTCTCATTCTTAAATTTATCACCGATTCAAAATGATTTTAAATATTAGCAATAAAAACACGAAACAGACAATGACCAAACGAAGGGGCTTAATTCAAACAAATGCATGCGATTTATTAGAAGAAACAAGTTTCAGAAACATGTGAACTCAGCATGTAATACCCTAAATCAACATTACGTTTTTCATCTTATAAGAAAGTGGATAAAACATCGTATATGATTACCGTTGCTCAAGAACCCAATCAACTAATTTTATACATTGTCCCTAGCTAAGTAATATTATCATACACACATCAAAATCAACTGATTTTATACATTGTCCCTAGCCAAGTAATATTTTCATATACATTGTTTTCTGTACAAGGGGTAATGTTATCAAAGGGTAATTCCCCGTGTACAAGGGGTTTCTGTACAAAAGAATATACACATTGTTTTCTAAAAGTTAGCTTAAGAAGATATAGAATCAATAAAACATATGCTATGAGAAGATTTAAAAGTATTATACTTATAAAATCCAACAAATAGTGTGATAAAAGAAGATATAGCACATCTGTTCTATGTTTGAGATTTTACCTTTATAGATAAATGATATTAAATATGATAGCAATACATTAATAATAGAATTAAAAATAAGGCAATTATCTAAATTATACTGATCATTTAAGATGACATTATTCAACTCTATTTTTAGTTTAGGTAGACAAACCCATTTGGTTAACATTTAATTTCTTCCGACACGTTGAATGGGGATCTAAATCATATGTCATGTAATTGTGTCACGTTCTTGTCTCACCAGTAAAATAAGTTACATGCCATGTAGGAAAACTGAAAAACACGAGTAAATATTTTTTAAATGATAGGTGAAATTTTGAATAGTGAAACGGGATGGGAACACAATTTGAGTACAAATGATTTAAATCCCTCTCGGGAAATGTAAGGAAGGGAGAGGTTCAAATTTATTGCATGAATTTACGTAATAGGACAATGAAGAAGACATTAAAAGAAAAAAAGAAAAATTGATTGAAGCATCTTCAAGACAAACATTGTGTGTACAAGGTTTGCATCGAAGTCCTATGAAGTTCGAACCTCACGGCTGGCATTATATTTTTTTTATTTTATATAAAATAGACAAACATGAAAATATTAGTTTTTTTAACTTTTATTTATTTTGTGAGGTCATTGACAAATAAGTTAGCAACAGCAGATTATACATAACCTCTTCCAATATTCCTTCATTTCTTTCTTCAAGCCACTCATCATCTTCTCTCCTCTTCTTTTTTAAGTGTATTAAAATGTGAATGAATCTCAGTTCTCGCTTTATGAACCACTTTACCAAACGATCAAGAGGGGAGCGAAGGCCATCATCGCTGCCCCGACCAAACCCATCATAGTGGTGGAAGGGCTGCCAGAAGGTGGAACATCTGAAGCAGCCTCCTCATCAGCCGCGGGACCTGGAGCATCAGCCGCAATTGGGCTTGTTGCTGGGGCTTCAGCGGGGTCCGCTGGTGAAGGTGCCGACGCAACTGGTGCCTCGGCACTCTCTGGAGACTTTGCAGCCTTTGCAGGAGCTGGTGCCTTGGCACCAGCTTTGACACTCCTTGCCGGCGCAGGTGCCTTGGCACTCTGTGCCGGCGCCCAAGCTTTACCTGGGGTTTGTGAGTCAATACCTGGGGCTATAATAGGTTTGGTGACCTGGAGGACAGAGATGTTGTAAGGCTCGGTGGTGACGGTCTTGACAAGCTCGGCATCGGTTTGGCCGCCAGCGGCGGAACCAAAGGCGAGCTTGTCGTCACCAACAAGTGCAACTTTGAGGAAGCCTTGTTGGTTCACGGCAAGGCCTGAGGACTGGTAGAGGGTTGTCAGTTTTTCGCCGCTGACTTGGGCTTGTTTGAGCTTCTTCTCATCAAAGTAGTCAAGGATGATGTGGGTGCTAATAATGGCCTTAATGGCTTCTGGGGACTTGCTAGCAATGGCAGAGATAGCACCGTTATCAACGGCGAGAACAGTGATTGTGTTGCGGCTGTTGATTTGGTCGGCAAGCTTGGTTTCGGTTATGTATCTGCTGAATGTGGATAAGTCTGGGTATTTTCCGAGTATCTTTGTGATGTCAAAGGCATTAGTGGCTGAAGAAAATGCAAGCAGAAGAGTTAGGCTGAGAAGAGAAGACCTTTTGGTTAAACTCATTTGTCTATTTCGTTTTACTTTTGTATCCGAAACCAAGCCTGAGAACACCGGAGGGTTGAGGGGGTTTATATCTCTTTCGTGCATGTTTGGAGTATCTGTGTTTAAAAGCCAATTTGGTAATAAATGGTGAAGCGTGAACCTCTCTCTAGTAACTATTTGGAGAAAGTTGTGAATGGTGAAGCATGTTTTGCGTAACAGCGTATATAAGAAACAAGTGGAAGATGTGTATATGTGGTTTCTCAAAATTAAGGGTTTTGCTATATTTGAGTTTACTCTTGTTTGCCACACAATTCACTAACAGATTTTATTCTGGTTTACAATTATAGCATATAATCTCAATGGTGCATTAAAGTCTAGAGGCATTGGATAGATCATATTGCCTTAAATAGATAGGGTTATTATATATTGACTTCGAACTTTCACGATTCACCTTAATTTAATTTAATAATAATTCAAACTTTCTCTGTTCAATCTAATCAGAGAAGATCGTATTAAAGTACTAGAAAGTCGGAGGGTCAACATTCCAACAGTAATCAATGAAATTTTTTGGCCTAATAAAACTACTTTTATATATTAAAAAAATAACACTACTTTATTTCTGTTCATATAAACAAAAAATTTATGTAGATTGAGTTTTTGGGTTTACTAAAATCATGTCATGCTTTTATAAGTATTTATATATGCAGCATATAAAATTATTATATAAATAACAAAACTTAAATTCAAGAGTTCTTTTATAATATAAATTCAATCTTTATTCTCTACATCAACTTTTGTTTTATTGGTAATGACTTTTGTTTCTATCTAACTAGTGTTTCTTATTCTATATTAATCCACAACTTTTGACAAGAAATTATTTTTGTACTTATCTTTTTAATTATGTTTTACAAAAAATTATTTCCTTAATATAAGATTGAAAACATACAAAAATTGCTATTGAGAGAAACTTGATAAAAATAAATTATATATTGATAGAGTGATTTTGAGGCACTTACAAACCTCCAAATTGAACAATCTTAGTGACCTTAGAAAGCTAAGACGAAGATCTAAAACTTTTCCCCTTACAGTTAAACCCAGTTCGACTGTTTGCAATATCAAAAATGGACTGGAAGTCACTGTCTCTACACCACTTTGAATTGGACCTTCCCCTGAAGACTAGTAGTCTTGTTGGGCTGCTAAAGTTGTTGGTCCAAACCCATTCCTCTGGAAACCTCCGAGCATATGATCATTTAGGAAGTTTGTTAGGGAGTAGAGGTAGGACGTTAGTTAGTTGGTAGAAAAGGTTTGGGAGTTAAAAGGGGTTTCTTGGAGGAGAAGTTTTCCATTATTTTCACAGATTTTCTATGCTACGTTTTCTGCTGTAATTTTCTCTGCATCCTCTCTGTTTTTCTTCCTTCTTTGAATGATGCTAAGTCTTTTGTGACGATGAACATGGAAAGCTAACTTCGTTATCAATTCAAGAATCAGAATTGCAACTGGTTTGAGCTCTTAATTCTTTACTTTCCTAATGCAATTTCTATTGGTGTGATTTTCAATTCTCAATCTGTTTTCATGATTGTAATCTCGCTGAGTTTTGTATTATATTTCCAGTAGGTAATCAATTGATAATCTAAAATCAATCAATATGATCTTGAATCCATTTTAATTAGGGATGATAAGTCATATTTTATACACCTGGATAGGTCTATTTGCAAGGTAGGTCTATTTGGCTCGTGGCTTTGTTAGATAAATGGCTTTACATCTTGTCATTCTCTCATTTCTTGTGTGATGTTTACATCCATGATAACTGTGTACTATAGATTTTGCCTTGACTCTCTGGATACATCTGGTTTCGCATGCAGGAATGATAAGTCATATTTTATACACCTCACAAGGACTTAAGATGGGTACTTTTGAGATTATTTGGTACTTAAGAATCACATCTTAGCTAAGATTCAGATTATGGACCTAGAATTATGGAAAATATAAATTTGTGCTAATTTGGGAATTTTAGCTAATAAAAGATTGGATTCGTTTTGCAGGTCAAGCAAAGGACATCTCAGCCCATCAGGAGAGTCTCGGTCCAGGAGAAGTCGTCCCAGCCAGACCGATTCCCTCTTGGACCGGCCAACTCTGTAGCCCAGCAGCCTAAAGGAGCAAAGCGACCCAAGTGTAGTGGCCCAAGCAGATCAGCTCAACCAGCCCAAGCACACTCATTACAGCCTTATCTAGGTCAACGACCACATCACTCTTGGAAGAAGATTGCGGCGCAAGGAAGATCATTAGACGGGTAGAATAGGCAATACAGAATCTGTAATTCTATTAGGGAAGTTTGTTAGGTTTAGAGTGCGTCACAAGCTACCCCGCTCATGCATATATTGGGTACATTATGCACATTTTAGGGTTGTTGAATTCAGACTCGCATCCATATTCATTTATGCTTCATCTTCTCGCTCTCGCTCCATTGGTGGTGCATGGTGCTTTAGAGGCGTCTCTATCGGTTAAGGAGGTGTTGGTCAAGAACTGAGAAGTCGAAGATTTTCAAAGGGGACCAATTAGTTAGCCAACGCACTCTGATGGATCCGATCCTCAACGTCTTGATTATCGACGGTGAACCATTACCGCCCTTCCATGGCGATTGTTGTGGAATGTGGAACCATTGAATTCACACCCTGTATTCGCATTCTGTTTTTAGTAACATAATTGGTTTACATTTCATATCTCTTGATTATGAGTCCTGCTTTAATCTGCTTTCACTATGTCGTGGTTGCACATTAGTAAGAGTATACCAACGTTAGACTAGGCCGGTTGGAACCAGTTTAACAACTTAATTAGGTGATCGAACAGAGAACCTAAAATCAACCACGTGTACAATCCCTACCAACTGATGGGGTAGCAGTTGTGTAAATCCTCGATATGACAATGGACAAATCTTCGGTGGTCATCGTATGATTCTAGGTTAGTTTGGAGTCACAGCTTGAGAGCAGAACCGTGAACTAATTGCTTATTGAATCTTTGTGTTGATACAATAGTTAGGTAGCGTAGCATAGATTATATTTACTTTCATACTTAGTTTAATTCCTGTCTTTATTTTCTCTGCAACCGAATCCCCCTATTTTCTGCATTTCAGTCTAAGACCGAGTCTAGTCCGACTCCGTCGCGTCTGTCGAAACAGAGTCTAGTCCGACTTTGTTGCTTCTGAGTCTACACTTAGCCGAGACCGTGTCAGATCCGTCTCTGCCGAGACCAGATCGGATCAGTCCCAGCCGAGAGCAAGTCGACATTCTACACTTAGCATTTTCTGCATTACTCTATTTTGCACACTAAAGTCATGATCGAGCACACTATGTCCTTGAGAAGAATGACCTAGGGTTGACTATACCATAGTTAGCTTTAATTATTTGATGCGCGTAAGACGACTGTAAAATACGTTTATCAATCTCGCTAAGTTTTGGATTATATTTTCAGTAGGTAATCAATTGATAACCTAAAATCAGCCAATATGATCTTGAATCCATTTTAATTAGGGACTGCGATTGTGATCTCAATACACATGGATAAATGTTAGATGATTATCTAAAGAAACTTAGGTTGATTGATATAAAATTGCATATTTCTTTAGAAGAATCATGATAACAGTTTGCATGATTGAATTCTTGAATTAGTGTTCCTTAATTCATTTCCAAATCAATTCTATTTTGTCAAATTGTTCTGCATAATTTTCTATTTTGCATTTCTTGTTCTACACTAAATCCTCATTCTGGTTTCTGTTCTAGTTTTTTATACACATGATTATCCATGATAGGATCGTGTCCTTGTGAAGATCGACCTAGGTTGGCCCCTACACTATAAAAATTAAGGAAAATCTAGTAATTTGATAGTGTGTCGACAACATTATCATATATACACACAATAAAAGAGCATCGATCTACACAATACATGTCGCAATCGTAGCTGCGACGGGGTCGGCAAGATGTAGTTTGATTGACATTCAAGTTCCTTTTGGGGAAAAGAACACAAAGTCGAGAGTCGCCACTGTCGCTTTTAAGGTAAGCCCCAGAAAACCTAATGATGGATAGGGCTAGTCTACGAAAACAAGTTGAGGTCGAGGAGTCCATTACGTATAAGGAATGTGTGAGCACCCTACAACGCTCGTCCAAAGACGGTTACCTTAATTAGATGTGCGAAATGGGCCATGACTTCTAAACTACAATTTCTTTTCCTTTTCAACATAAACAAGATGGGCTTGACTATGGAAGGGGAAAAGGTGTGTTTTTTGGTTTTGAACTTAACAAAAATTGTCTCTTGCTCCTACGTATCTCTCAATGCAATGCAGAAATCAAAGTTTACGTAGTTCTAGATATGGCCATGGGCTAAGTGATCGTTCTACTACCAAAGCAAAAAAGGGGCGTCGATTACATATCGGCTGGGCTGGGATTCAGATACCAACTAGGTATTGGATGGATTGAGGGAGACCGGTTTGGTGTCAGATGGTTGAAATGAGAATGCCAACTAGGCGTCGGTTGCCTCGGGAATGGTAGAAGTATTATGATTCGGTGTCGGCTAGTTAATAGGGAGTGTTGATTTGGTACTTAGTCTAGGTTGACCGCTAGATGGTAATGTGATTCACTCAAGAGGGTTTTTTTGAATTTACGTAGTTTCTGGGTGCATCGTTGTCCCTGTAAAGGTCAACTTCTCCACTTCTCTCTCTCTAGTATTCTCTGCTTCTATTACTCTTCCTTAGGAAAAATTTCTCCCCGAAAGTCCATGTACTCTTTGCTACCTCACCCTTTTTATACGCCAACTTCGCTCCCTTTGAATCCTTCAAGGAGATCTTTCCTCATTAATGCGAAGGCTCTCTTTAGAGCTCCATTAATGCGATGGTGCTCCCCAAAGTTCCTTTCAATAAATAGAGTGGTACTCCGTAGAGCTCTTCTCCTTGCCACTGCAATTACAAAACGTTCTTGTAGGCTTTGTCCCCAATGGAGTGCCAGCGTGGGACGTCTTTTTTTTTCTGAAAAGTCGAGGTGCCAACAGCTGTCAGTCATTGTTGCTTGCTCGAGGCTACACCTGGAGGGGAGCGAAGCTTCCTCAACATGCCTTCCCCTTTCCTTTTTCTTTCTTTTTACTATTTTTATTATTATCAGAAAAGACAAACAAAAATGAGTATCAAACAATACACAAATGAATTTTAGGTATTTTTTCTAACGTATACACCAGAGAGTATTTCTTTTTCTCTCTAAAATATATTAACATATTTATATATTGTCGGAAAAATATCTATATCAGATATATGTACAATTTATAAATAAAGTATGTAGTCATTATATATATATAAAAAAAACGTAGCAAAATTGTATAATTTTTGTTTCTATTTAATGGGACCTAATTAAGCTTAAAAAAAAAAGGAAGATTTCAAGGAAATTAAATGAGGCCGGGGTAGTCGTAGCATCAAAGATTAAAAATTGTCAAAGTTTAGCTAGCGGATACTCATGAATCACAAAGTCTGTATATTTAATTAAACAACATATATCACATTAACGTTATATTTAATTATAAGTTACCAATGATGAATCTCAAACTTTGTACGTTGTCAACGATTTGTATACAAATTAATCAAAACCTTCGTTAACAACATTGTATTTTTCCTTATTATTTACGGCCATTTGACTTCTGTAAACTTCTTGGTCAAGTTCAAATAAATGAAGAGGTTTTGGATATTTTACTTCATACATACATTTTTTTTGTTTTTAACTCAAATGATATATTTTGCACGACCAAAATAGTAGATATTAATTTATCCTCCTTCGTAGAGTTTGTATATCGTTTTTATTTGAAACAATCTTGATCACTAGTGTTATTAGTAAGTACGATATGATTTGAAATTTAGTGATAAAATTCCCTTGCAAACATCTATGACATCCTCATTAAATAAAATTTGTAAATAAATTATTAAATATTTCTTTTTCTGTTTCTATAAGATACATGTACATAAAAATAATTAAATAATATAAATAAATATATTTCCCTATATTAAATAATAGAAATAAATTATCAAAATAATTTTTTACTTTTTTTCTACAAAATACATGTAATAAAAAAATAATTAAGAATCATACTCATTATAAGTACCAGAAATTCTCACTAAGCTCGTAAATTAGTCAATCATTTTCAATTTCTATTAATAAATTATTAACAATGTAAATAGTAAAAATAGTAATATCAATAATAATATTTATAATGATTATTAGATATATAATTCACAAGAACATAAGGAATACATAATTAAGGATTTGATAAAAGTATTAAATAAATCATGATAACCATAAATATATGAAAATTGTTATGGTTATATCTCACACCTTGATTTTTTTTTGTTGGTGCATATGATTTGCAAAAGAATATCCCGGTCATCATATATTTATTTGTGTATCATCAATTATCTAATTTAAAAAAAATAGTTAATTCACTTTCACATCATCATATTTGTTAAAAATCAAATAGTAAATTAATTATAGGACTAAAATTGTCGATTTTTTCAAATGCATTAACCAAATTTGAGTAATTAAAACTATGAAAATTATCCATTTTTCAAATGTGCATACTAAAATTAAATAATTAAAATTATAAAAAAAAAATTATCTACACACCAAGCTAGAAGGACAAAGTGCAATTAAGCCTAATTATAAATTTTTTATTTTAAATAACATGATTATATCAAATTTGAAACAGTTTGAACCCAAACGTTTCTTCCAAAAATCATTGAACTCTAAGGTTGTTAGTTGTATTTGGTTTATGGAAAGGACTCAGCAAAGTGAATTTAAAAATGTCACACTCTCATTTTTGGTATAAGTTTTGAATAAATATTCTTAAGATTTGTTGAAATATAAAATATTCATACTTTTATTTCTTCTTATTCTTATGGTGAAAGATGGATAATCTTATATTTTCATAGGAATGGAAGTTATTTTTTACGATAACTACCTATCCCCATTTTAAAAGAAAATTTAAAATTAACTACAACAAAATTAGTAGTTAATTTGTAGCTAATATGTAGTAAAAGTAATTACCTACAAATTAGCTACAAAATAACTACAAAATTGTTGGTAGCATAGAATGAGTAGCAAATTAACTAGGAAAATCATCCTAGTTAATTTGTAGTTATTTTGTAAAAATTTATAGCAAATTTGTAGTTAATTTATAGTAAATATTATTCAATTTTTCTCTTTCCTAGCTATATAGTTAGAATTTTCAAAGCAATTTCATAGTTAAACTATAGCTATAATATCATATATTTATAATAATTTTATAGTTATTTCCTAGTTAATTCCTAGCTAATTCCTAGCTAATTTCTAGCTAAACATTTTATCCCAAAGTTATTCTCTAGGTAATTTGTGACTAATTTTGTATTTTTCTCGAACAAGTTTATAATATTTCATAGTTAATTATTATTTAATTTTTAATTTATATATTAATTTTATCCAATTCATTATATGTTGTTGCTTTTAGTACATAGAGATTTGAGAGTTAATACGGAATCACCAAAGCAACTTGATCTTCAATTCAGTAGTGTTCCAAAATACAATCTTGATAAGAAAACTTAGATATAAATTAGATAAACATAGAACAAATTGCAAGGTATTTAAATAAGACCACATTATATGTATGATATATGCATAATCAACTATAGCGTAAAAGAAACAAGGAATTCGGATAATAGTTATCCTAACCCACACAATAGCTATTGATTTCTGGACATTCTCCACACAAAAGTTAGAGCTCATTCACGATAGAATAATTCAAAACAAAAGGATCCACAATCAGATAAACTTCTTGATTGGATATAATGGGTTACATGGCTCCTATATATGCAGATAGAGATAATAGAAACTACCAAACAACAAACTGCAACAAAATATATAACAACATAACAAAAAATTCTCTAATAGAAACTATCAAAGAAAGCATGATTTAAAACTGATCAATACATCCAATGTACAAATATATTTGTATTATCAACAAATCCCCCAAATTCTAAGAGGCATGGGGTTGTAATTTCAATTAAGATAAAATTGGTTAATTTTGAAAATACTTTTAAAAAATAAAACAAGATGATATTTACATAAAGTTTACTATTAATACTATATAAAGTAAAATCACATACACAATCACATAATCATTAATACTTACTACATAAAGAAATGAGTGCAATAATTAATACATAAGCTATCCTCTATCCTCTAATAGACATGATACCTCAAGCTACAAGAACAAGGAAGAAAAAGATATATACAGTTCATATCCCATAATTTGCGCCACATATCCTTCCAAGGCAAAAGCAAAGAGAGATAAATGATACATACACCTGGCATAGGCTTCAGAATATTACTTTTATTTTAACTAAATATTTAGCCTAGAGGACTATGATATGGTGTATTTACATACTAAAAGAGAATACATACTGAGTAAAGGAATGCTGAACTCTAGTAGCTACCAGAAGTGGTTGCCATTTACAAGTTGCCAAGGCACAAATTTAATGACACTTTAAACTAGTAACTTTACATGATTTAGCTGCTTTCACATGTCTCCAAACTCTTACTTTGGCAGCGTCTTTTCCTCAAGCTCACCTGAAAAATAAGGGGTATAATTAACATTGGTCATCAAGCAACATAACAATGACTATGGACTGAATTGTCACAATACAAATAAAAGTAATGTGTCCTCAGCTAAACAACAATGACTCTTAGAAAGTAGATTTGTGTCTATGGAAATCTCAAAAGCTAGCTCATAAAGTAAGAGTTATGCCCTATTTATATTTACTATTCAAATATTATCTTTAATTAATGAGACATGAATTTTTCCCAATAGGTAACCCTCACGCATAACACTATTAAGTTTGACACATAAATGATATGGTAGGTGATCCGATAAGAAAGTCATCTTAAAATGTGAGTTTGGATTTAATTCATCATGGCTCATTTACAAAGTAAAACTATACTCTAATGATGACAAATACAAGAAATGTACCGCAAATTGAAGTATCTGATGTTAAATTAGCACCAACCAAAATCTGTTTATGGATAAGAAAAGTTGACATACAACTGATACAAGAAATGTCATTGCCAACAAACTTTTCTCAATGTGGAGTAACCACAGCTTTTGTGATGAACCTTCGTGATTATGCTTTGTGTTGAGGGTGAATGGTCAAGGACAGAACTGGAAGCATTGTGCTTGGTAAGAATTTATAGATACTTTTGATGGGAAACAGAAATTTAAGAAAGAAGTTAAGATACAAGGCTATACAATTGAGATATGCAAGGGCAACTTCACCGTAAACAAATTGAAATCAGCAACTTTCTAATCATCTCATGAACCCACTTTGATAATATTCTTAGGAGATTGCAAAAGGTGCTCAGACATCACAGTACCAGGCAAGGAACAATTCATCTTAACTAGTAAGACCAAGAAATATGCTTAAAATTACATGAAGATAAATTTAATACAATATTGACAATATATAAAAACTAAACTAAAGTTCGTTTACCAATATTAAGTATTTTTAGATCAAATTGTTAAACTCCTCAAGCTTATATAAAATTTACTCTCCAATCATGTCCTTCAATATCAAATATAGGAATTTAAGCTTTAAATTAGAGAGCTCTATTGGAATTTTTCTGTTTTGTAAAAAAATTAATTTTCAAAAGAAGTGAAGATATATTATATTAAGGAGCTTGTTAAAGTTGTATTCCTTACCTCTATATCTAGAGCAGGAGCAAAAATGTAACACAAAATTCAAATACTAACAACATCTTAATCTTAAAACAAATTGATAGTATCTTTAAATCGAACAACATTCTAAAGATTTAAAACATAAATAACAAATTCCTAAAAAACCAAATTATTCATTTTCAAACTATAGATATTTAGGCATATTTTCAACAAGCTCTACAATCAAGATAAAAATATCTACCTCAATGACAATGACAACCAATAAATTTAGTAAACTCAAGGAAATCATGCTTACTGGTAAGACTAGTATTTGAACTAAAAGCATATAATTTAGCACCTTATATATCTTGTGATAGAAAACTTCAAGTAATCTTAGTTGTGCATTTGGATGAGATAAATCCACCTATTTCACATAACACAAAATGTTAGTTCCAAATACCAATACATTCCATATAGCAGAAACTACAAGAGCTTGACACATACTACCAAAAGAATGCCATGGAAAAATATAAACAAATGTTTTCTTCAAATAGACGAGAGGAAAGTTAAATCCAGCCAATAACAACAATATAAACAAATCTATCTAATGAGTACCAAATTTGATTAGATAAAGGAAACGCCCTCACTCACACCATGAAGCAGCCTCTCTATCACAAGGTGATTAGGATTTCTTAAATTTGAGTTGCATGAGAGACTTATGACTATTTGAGTCAATTATACAAGGCATATCAACGATATCCTCTACCTTATTAATTCAACATATGATTATTGAATTTAGATACTGAAAATTAGAATGTTCTTATTTTCTATCAGAACCATACCTGTTATATATCAAAAAATAAAGAATCCTATAACTCTGCTATGGGAATGATAGAACTGGTTAAAAGTCTAAAGGAAAGATTAATTTTTTTATTGATGAACCTTAAATCCCAATTGTTGTGCCAATGTGGTAGGGTATCAGCCTTAGGCTAGGATTAGAAGATAAAAAATGAATGAAACCAAACCAAAAAAAAAGATACAACCTCCCTTCTTTATTTATATACTTCTTTTCTTCTAATATCTCAGCCTACTCAACTAACTCCCTCACAAACAGACACCTAACTAACTACTAATGGGTATCTATCAATACCCCAACAGTCCTAAAACAGTTTTGACTCCTCTGTCAAACATAATCAGGGGAGTGCCTCCATTCTCCTCTAGTGTTTGGTTTCCTGCAGTATTTTTCCCATCAAACAAAGGATCAATACTACTGCAATTGTGACCCAGTCCTTTGCCCCATTTTTTATTACTATAGCTAGTGGTTGGTTCTAATGATTGTTAAAATCCTCCACTACATTTTGTTGGGTGTGCCTTTGTTACTCATAGAAACCATTCAATTCTGGAGAAGAATAATTTCGTTCTATAGAATTTCAATTCTTCTCTTTACCCCTTTACCATAAATATGAACAATCTAGCATGGAGAATGTAATTACAAAGCATATCAATTCAGAAGGAATGGTAACAACAGAAAACAGTACAAAATCAAGTTACGATGTGGAAGAACTAAAAAAGGTTCTAGACTCAAACTCTATAGACAATTCAGAAATCAAAGATGGTGGAAAAATCATGCCAAAGGAACAATCTGAAAGGAAATAAGCCACTGGTCTAGAGTTACAAAAGGCTAAAATAGAAAGTAATTATCTATTGATAATTCAGAAACTTTTTATTTTATCTTTACCCAATTCAATTTGTCATCCAAGAAACAAAGATACTAAAATTAAATTTCCCAAAAAAACATGATCCTAATTGGTATTTTGAATCATTTGAAACTTGAATTCTTTGCCAGTCTAGCTTTAGAAAATTTTGTGCTTTGAAGAAAGGAAATACTTGAGCTAACTCTATGAGGAAGATAACATGTAGACAGTCATTATTTGGCCTCATAAAACAGCTTCTTTAACAGTAGAATTTTTTTAGTTTTGAAGAAAATACATAAATGTACTAAAAATGAACTATATTAGTCAATCTTGTGCAGAAGATTGCATTTAACATCTTATTTATATAATGACAGGTGTACTTGAGGATAAAGCCATCTCAACTTTATCTACCATACCAACTGTAAGAGTTGAGAAAGTTGAGGAAAGCATTCAAGAAGAAATAAAAAAAGAAGCTGATCCAGCAGTGACCAATCCCAAAGAGGGGCAGAGACCAAAAAATGATTATGTGAAGAACTTGAAAGTTCTTGAGGTTTGACTGCACTGCAACAAAATAAACTAGATAATGATAGATACCACACTGCATTTCACATTCGCACATCTTAATTTCTAGTCTGTGTAGACCAATGTTATCAATGCTGGATGGCAGAATATGGTGGAAGGCCAAAATTCCATATGGCAGAATATGATACATACCATCTATAAGAGTTGAGATAGTTGAGGAAAGCATTCAAGAAGAAAAAAAAAAAGAAGCTGAACCAGCAGTGACCAATACCAAAGAGGGGCAGAGACCAAAATATGATTATGTGAAGAACTTGGAAGTTCTTGAGGTTTGACTACACTGCAACAAAATAAACTAGACAATGATATATATCACACTACATTTCACATTCGCACATCTTAATTTCTAGTCTATGTAGACCAGTGTTATCAATGCTGGATGGCAGAATATGGTGGAAGGCCAAAATTCCTCCATATAAACATCATTAATTTAAAATTTATTGTTTATAAAATATATCAATCAAAGATAATAAACAATACGAAGAATTGTTACTAAATATTTGACAGTGTTTATTCTGCCATTGTGCTTGATTAAAAATAAAATTCTCAGATATTATTCATCATGAAATTCCTTTTAATATTCTTGCCTCTCAAAGGGAAAAAGTATAGTTATAATTATTACCTCTCAAATCACTGCAAATTCTTTGCTGCGTTTTCCAATTGTTAGGGTTTGAGAATGAATATCTAAACTGAGAAGTATATGCAAATAGAGAAATAAATCTTAGTTTCAGGTTTTAAAGATGAGAACAAAGCAAGAACGATAACGCACGAGCAAGTACGAGAGAATACCAATGAAGCAAGTGTGAGAGAACAGGAACGATGAAAGTATCGGAGAACTCCAGCAAATTCTACGATCAACAAAATGAAACAACAACAGAGATAGTGAGTTCTACAATCAATCTAGAACACAAATCGACACATGAAAACGAAAAAAATATGAAATGAAGAATGACTCACTCAAAGAATGGGAATACGAGTCTTTGAATCCGGGATTTACTGTCTTCAAAAATGGAATACGATCCTTTTCAAATGTTAACGCAAAATCCGAGTAGAACTAAGGCGCATCCTTCCTTTTGAATGTGTGATTTCGGTGCTTGCTTCTCACAATAGGCGTTTTTTCTTAAACGAGGCTTGCTTCAGAATACACGTTTTGTTTCGATTTTCTTAAACGAGGCTTGCTTCAGAATACACGTTTTGTTTCGAAAAACCAGAGTAGTTTTATTTCGAAAAACCAGAATAGCCTTGCTTCGTACCTTTTCGAACAAAATAGGAAGTTTATTTAAAAAAAATAGCTTAATCTTTTGGTTTTCAAATAAATTGAAAATGCTAATTTTATTCTTATGAAAAAATTTAAATACAGAGAATTTTAACATTTTTATTTAAGAAAAATATTTTTTTAAATAATTATTAAAATAAATTTAATAATTAATTTTACCTAGAAAAAACACATACTAAGAAAGATAAAAAAAATTAAACTAAAAAAATATTTTAAAATAATTTAATATTTAAATTTAGCTAGGAAAATATGGTAGTTAATTAATAGTTAATTAACTAAAAATTAACTATTAATTTTATTCTAGGTAAAATTTGTAGCAAAATGTATAAATTATTGTAGTGATATTAGCTACAACAAAATCAATAACTAATTTTTAACTAATTTCTAGTAAAAAAAAATTATGTAATACTAAAAAATATAAATAAATATAATCTAAATTTAGCTAGGAAAAATAATATCCTAGTTAATTAATAGTTAATTAACTAAAATTTAGCTACTAATTTAAATGGTAGCTAAAATTAGTAGCAAAAATAAAAAATTCTTGTAATTTATTCTTCAACGTTTCTTTTTTCATTTTTGTTTTTTTAATTAGATAAATTTATTTTTTTCTAAAATTATTAAATGTCAACAAACATGCTCATGAGAATATAATTCCTAGCGATGTGATTCTTGGAAATACAATATTATGACTTGAAATAAACATCTTGAAGAGTATTATCTTCTTCTCCATCGAACATTATATTTGTTCATTATCATGTAGCATCCTTGTTGTAGAGACTTATTGTTTTATCATTTCTCACCTCGTTGCACTCTTTGTAGCCAAGGTTGGCCTTGAGCATAGGTTAAAAGTGTGATTGTCAAGGTATGTTATGAAGGAACCCAAAATTATTGTCAACAATACCAAAAATTGGCTGTTTAGCTACTGCAAAAATCTATCGCTAAAAGAATTAGCGACCGTTCACAAAATGCTAATCCCTAAGTCGTTTTGCGACGGACAATTTCGGTCACTAAAGACATGTGGAACTAAATTTAGCGACTACAATTTCGGTCGCTAAAAAAGATATATTAAAAAATAGAAATTAAATTATTTTTCGGTCGCTAAAATGGTTATTGTATAAATATTAAATAGAAAAAAAAAACTTTTTTCAGTTGCTAAATTTGGCTAATTTTTTAATTTTTAAAAATAATTATTTGCATTAATTTGTGTGCTAATTTTGTAACTTGTTTTAATATATATTTGTAATAAGTATTGTAATTTTAACTTGCCAAATAATTATAAATAATCAAAAGCTTAATCACACTATAAATAACAAAACATAAATAAATTTCAAAAATATTATATTTATAATTATAATGAACAATTATTATAAAATTATAACCAATTATAAGTACCAACAAAAAATATAATATTACAATTAGAAATTTTTTAATTCCAAGATTGAGATGTGAATGGTAGAAGTGGGCGAGTTGATGGTGGCCAGAGCTCTCCCACCAACACTACAACCTTTGTCATGATTAGATGATCTATGACCATTACTTCTACCTCTGCTTATTATTTGTATGTAAAAATTGTTACATATATGACATTTAATAACAAACATAAACAAAGTTAAATATTAGATTTTTAGTAAAATAGAAAGTAACCCAACTTGTGAGAGAAATGTATCATTTATCACTTTTACACAAAAATTTGTCTTTTATCTTTTCCCTCATAATCACTATAAGTAATTGTTACAAACAACAATCATACAAATGTAGAAAAGAATTAACACAAGAAATGTGGTTGAGACTAATGTATCAATTACCTAAGAGGTATCTGTATCATTAAAATTACTCTTAATCTCACACTCACTTGATATGTATGCATCATCATTTGGTTCATCCAAGTCTGTTTGATCTAATAATTGTGTATCTGCTTCTTCTCTACTACCATCAATATCGACAAGAGAATCATTAATGACATATGGGTCAATATGCAACATCCTTGTTTAATGCCTCCATTTTTTCATTCATAGCTTTTGGGTCTTCAAGAACCACTCTAATGTTGGTAGGGACACTTTATGAGAAGAACACATCAGTAAACTTCTTAAGGGGCTCAGATAGTGTCCCGATGGAAACATAATTAGCAATCAGATACCTTGATCTATGGTTCTCCACTCCAGGAGAATATCTTTTTAGTGGTTTACCCCAATTATGCCTGTAAGGTAACTCATAGCCAATAGGTGTATCAATATTGTTAGAGACATTAGGGAGTGAGTGGAGTGTTTACCTCGGTGATATTCTCAAGAGGTGGATCGTTGGGAGGAACTTGAGAGTGGGGGGTTCCACTACTTCAACTTCAAGAGGACATTATGTTTCTGCAATTGCTTCTGTTGGAATTGTTTCAATTTGTGAAACCCTCGTCAAATAGTGTATTAGTATCCTTGAACCAGTAAAATGTTAGTCAATTTGACTCTTCTTGTATCTCCCTAGAGAAGAATTGGATGACTTGGGGGAGTAGAAAGTACCAAACTCAAGGAATGTAACATCCATGGTTACATATGTGTGTTGAGTAGTAGGATCATAGCAACGATATCCTTTTCTATGTACACAATATCCAAAAAAAAAAGTAAACAGATAGCACAAGGATCAAGTTTTGTTCATTGGTTCTTATATAGGTGAACAAACACAACACACCCAAAAACTCATGGTGGGAGCATTTGTAAGATGGGTAATACCACAAATGTGGACAAAGTATGCAGCAGAGTCTTAAAGTCACAAACTCTTTATGGCATCTAATTGATGAGATATACTACAGTAGTGGCGATTCTTGCGTTCTACAATACCATTCTGTTGAGAAGTTTAAGTACATGAGGTCTTATGGATAAGTTCGAGTTCTTGAAAATACTTGCAAAATTGTTGATTTACATACTTACCACCACTATCAAAACGGAGAATACAAATCTTTGCTGAGTATTGGGTCTGAATCATTTGATGGAATACTTGAAACGTATGAAATACCTCATCCAATAAATAAATCCAAGTCATTTTAGTCCAATCATCCACAAATGTCACGAACCATCAAAAACCAAAGGAAGAGGATTTTGGGGATGGAACCCATACATTAGAATGAATCAAGGCAAAAGGATATCACTCTTATTCATGTATACTTAATGGAAAATGGACTTGATGACTTTCAGCTAAAATACAAGTCTCACATTTAAAATCCAACAATCATGTATCTGAAAACAAAGTAGGAAACACATGTTTCAAGTATCCAAATGAAGGATGGCCAAGTTGACAGTGCCAAAGAAGAATCTGTTCCCTTTTTTGGTTACTTGCGGTGATACATGTGATGTGCTCTGCCGACACTTAACTCCTCCATATAATAGAGTCCCCCACTTAGTAGCATGCCCAATTATCTCCTTGCTGAAAATATTCTAAAGAAGGCACAAATTTGGATAAATTAGTACCACATAATTCATGTCTTTAGTGACTTGACTCACAGATAGTAACTTATGAGAGAGGGAACGAGTAGTGTATTAGATAGTAATGTAAGAGATTTGGTGATAACATCACAGTCTCGGTCCTTGTTACCGATGATATACCACCTTTGGCATTGGCAATATTTGTACATTGAGGGGTTGAGTGTTTAGAGAAATCAGTTGCATCAAACGTCATGTGATCGGTAGCTCTAGAATCAAGTATCCATGCATTACGGTCACCAACATGATTAGAACAAAGTAGAGTATTACCTTGGGTATGGTCAATACTTGCTGCTGGAATAAGTGAAAGATGCGGTTCTGAAATAGCTACAACAGTTTTTCCTTGGTTGTTACTGGTGCCACTTGAATCTCGACGCTTTCGAGCCTGGAACTCAGACCACCAATCGGGGGGATTTGAAGCAAGTTTCATGGGCAGGTTTGGTACCTCCATAGTGAGAACACTTGGTGCCACTAGATGAATATGTGTTTTTTGGATGGTTGTTTGCCATACTGGTGTGTAACTTGAGACCCTTAGAAGCGAGAATAGCCCCAAGTATTTCGTTGGTGTTGTCTATCATTATTGTTTGACGAAGGGTTTCCCTCCGAACATGCGCATAAGGTTACTCCATTTTTGAGAATAGCTTCATCTGCAAGACATCACTCCTGATATTATCCAAACAATTATCAGGTCCATCCAAGAATACGTATACTCGATCTTCTTGTACAAGGGTATTGTAGTGTTGGATATCAGTCGAGCATTCCATCGGGTTTGGACAGTGGAAATCAATTTCACACCAAAGTCCCTAAAGGTCATTGTAGTATTTTTCAAAAGGGTCACCGGCCTGCTTGAGACAAGTCACACGACGTCGAAGATTGTAAACTTGAGACGTCTCACTGCCATCAAAATATGTGGTCGTGATTGGATCCCAAACCATCTTGGCTGTAAGGAATTGAATAAAATTTCCATTAAGGGGGGAATCCATGGTGTTGATTAGCTATCCCTTAGCCATGGAAAAGAAGGGACTGATTTAGGAAATTGAGCATGGATCGTATGCTCTGATACCATGTCAAGTTGACATGATAAGAGTCATTTTATTTCTAAATTGTATTTTTACAAGAGGTACAACAGGATATATACATGCAGAAAGCATCACCATTTCCGGCTATACACAAATTAAAGCAATTACCATAATTAGATAATTACTATAATTAAAGGACATATCCTATAACTTTCTGCTAAGATCTCACAAAGATCAATTCTCATCACAACTCACACCAACATTCAACATTACTAGTTATTATATTAATTAATCTAGTTACTCTATAAAAATAAAATAAAGTTAATCTAGCTACTGACATCGATACTAGAAAAATATAAGACTCATTTTCATTAACAAAAATAGCAAAATAATTTACCAATTAACATAAAAAATAATAAAATAAAGTGTGATGGTAATATATTATAATAAAATAACAAGTAAAAATTTATTAATTAAGTTTCAGCGACTAAGTTTACACATGATAGTTTATGATCTTTTGGTGTAAAATAAATATAATTAAATCATAAAACTTATGTTTATCTAAAATAAAAATAATAGAGAACTTATATTATTTTTATTATTTCAATAGCATTAATAATAAAGTTTTCAAAATTTTGTTTTAATGTTTGAATAATTTTTTTCTTTCAAGTCCTTTTGTAATTTCTCTCCTATTGATGTCGTTAATTGTTGTGACTAATTTTATACTGAATTAATTTCTTTAAGAAAAAGTTGAAGTTGAGTGTTTTATCACACACTTTTTAATTTAATCATTTTTAATTTAATCATGTTTACAGTGTTTGAATTTGGCTTTTTGAATTAGCAAATGTGTGAACGAATATTCAACTTCAATTTTTACTTTCAGGTGTTATTGTTCTTTTCTTGTATTAGTTGATTATTTTGATTTATCTTCTATAAGATGTTGGAAAAAAAAAAGAAAATGAGAGGAAAAGTTAATAAACTCACAACAAGGAGTGGTGGATAAATTTGTTTTTAAAAATATAGGTTCTCATGAAAATATTAATCAATCAAATGAAAATTTGCACAACGAAAATTATGTAAGTCAAACTTATGAAGTTAATGATTCAAGTGAGTTTAATGATGTTCCAAATACATCTAATATTGAAAGTATTGGCATTGATGAAGAATAATCAATTCTTTCTTTGGATATTTATAATTCTAAAAATCGAGATAATCTTGAAAAGAAAGTAAGAGACATTTTAGTCCAAAAGGAGTCTATAAGATAAATAAATCTTGTTTTTTTTTTCTTTGCATAACTGTTTTAGACATTTTTCATATACTTATTATTCTAGAAACTTGAGAAATAGTGAGAGTAGTAATAGAAAACAATTGTTTTATTCTAAATATGTTGATACCGTATATTGTTTTTTGTTGCAAGTTGTTCAAATATGGTAATAACAAAATTTGTTAGCGAACGAGTACTACTAGAAAATTTAAAATTTGCTACAAAATAATTTTGTGGCTAATTTTAAAATTAATAGTTAATTTGTAGCTAATTTCTAGTAAAAATAATTATCTACAAAATTACTACAATATTGAATGGTAGCATGAAATAAGTAGCAAATTAGCTAGGAAAATAATCTTAGTTAATTTGTAGTAAATTTTTTAAAATTTGTAGTTATTTCCTAGCTAATTTGTAGTAATAAGAAGTATAAATGAATATAACTTCAATTTAGCTAGAAAAAATAGTTTTCTAGTTAATTAATAGTTAATTAGCTAGGATTTAACTACTAATTTAAATAGTAGCTAAAATTAGTAGTAAAATCAAAAAATTCTTATAGTGGAGGTCTTAAGAGATTGGAGGCATATAAGCGAGACTTAAACAACATGAGAATTGTTTTGAGCATATGACTAACATGAATATTTAAAATGAATTGAGAGTAAGATTGGATAAAATCCAACAATTGATAAAAACTTGTAACAAGAGGTTATGAAAGACAAAGACATTTGATACAAGTTTTAGTTAGAATATTTTCAATTGTTAAATATCTTGTTAAGAATAATTTGGCTTTTGAGGGTCCAATAAAAACTTATATCAAGATAACAATGATAAATTTTTGGGATTGATTGAAATGATTTTGAAATTTGATGAGATAATGCAAGATCATGTTCAAAATCATAAAATTCATTATCACTATCTTGGGAAAAAAATTCAAAATAAGTTTATGTCTCTTTTTGTCTATAGTGTTAGAAATTTCATCATAAAGATATTTAAAGAGGAAAAATATTTGTCTATAATTCTTGGTTGTACCCCTTATATCAATCATCAAGAATAAATTACTCTTAATAATACAATATGTAAATATGTCACATCTATATTTGAAAAGTACTTTTTAAGTTTTTAAAAGTGGATGACACATCTAGATTAGGACTTTTTTAACGAATCACTAGTTAAGTTGAAGTCTCTTGATCTTAATGTTAATGATTTGAGGGGTCAATGTTATGATAATGGTTCTAATATGAAAGGAAAACACCATGGAGTTCAAAAACGGTTTCTTGAATTAAACCTAAGAGCATTATATATATCATGTGTTTATCATAGTCCAAAAATCTCTTAGTCATATGGCACATTCTAGTATTAAAGTTATTTCCTTTTTAGAGATGTTTAATTTCATTATTTTTGAGTTCTCCAAGTAGATAAAAAATTTTGCTTGATATATTCATGGGTTAATTGTACAATCTTTGTCTAATACTCATTATGAGAGTCGAATTAAAAACATTGAGATTATTAGATTCGAAGGTCCCTATATAAGATTGGCATTATTGGAATTACATAAATCTTGTGATGATACAAGTAAAAGAGTGAAGCATAAAGTATAGTTAATGCACTAATTAAAAAATTAGAGGTTTTGATTTGTATGGTTATTTTGCATGACATCATATTCTATTAATATGGTGAGCAAGAAATAACAATCCAAATCTGATACAATCCTGACAAGTCTTGAAGAAGATCCTCAAGAGGACAAGGAGAACATGGACACCAAAGCACTCCAAGGTTCCATGACAAGGGTAAGATAAGAAGATTGTAAGATGAAGTGTTTCAGAAGATGGGTCTTCTCAAGAGTCTAAAAGAGTCTGCCCAAAGTCCAACAATATACTTTGTATAGGCTTGTCCCTTGACTTCATAATGTTCTGTAATTCTTAGCTTAGCTTCCTTTCAACATGTTTACTTTGGACTTCATTAAAGTCCTAAATATTAAATATAGGATTTATAGGAAAATCATTGACTAGTTTAGTAATAGCTTGTTTGGTTGGCTAGTTTGGATGCTCCCTTGCATGGATAGGTACCATAGCCTTGTACCAAAACACCCCTAGCTCCTTTAGCTTCCCCAACTATGAGGAAACCTTGGCTATATGTAGCCCCCTTTCACCCTCTGTAAACACATCTTTAATTGAATGAAATTATTATGTTACTTTGCAACTTTGGAGAGAATTTTTTATCTTGTCTTGAGCAAAAACCTACAATTCTTATCAAGTTTCCAAAAGACTTGTGGTAAATCTCATTTCTCATATCTCTTATCCCTTTGGGTAAGTGGCAAGCTGCAAAATTTCTTTCCTTATCCATTTTACACTTTTCTTCTTCTTGTACTTGTTCATGGTTTCACCCTTTTTAGAGCTTCTTGAAAATCTTTGTGAGAAAGTAGATCTAGGAATGCATCAAAATATATGTGCATTAACATTTCCATAAAACAATTAAAAAGTGTATTGTTGTTTTAGAGATAAAAAGGCTTCAAATCTAGTGTGAAAGTCGCTAAAAGTAGTGTACTTAATGTAGATGTAGAGCTTATCCTTCCAACAAAATATTATATTATTAATAAATAAATAATTTGATGAGAGGATGAAGAAATTCAATTGATCGACGAATCATTTAGAATTAATTACTTTTTAGTTGTTGTCGACATGACTATTACTTTTTTAATTAACTTATTTTAGCTATTAAAGATATTTGAAATTGAAAGTATTTTGAATTTTTATTTAATTCAAATAAGTCAAATTCATTAGACGATAATGAATTAAAATAAAATATGCTAATTTTCATTTTACCTTTACTCATGGCAATTTATCATATGATGATTTAGATGATTTCTTTTCTCTAAATTGAGAGCGCTGCAAATGATTTTTCCTAATAACTTAATGTCATCCAATGAAATTTTAGAGTTTGTCAAAACTACGTACTATTATCCAAATGTTTCAATTGCTTATAAAAATTTATTGTGTTTGTAACTTTTGCTTTAACTAAAAGAAGTTTTCAAAGCTAAAATTAATGGGGGAAAAACTTACTTAAGGTCATCTGTGTCACAAGAAAGGTTGACTAATTTGACAAGTATATTTATTAAGAAGGATATGTTGAAAAACATTAATATTAGTGTTATCATTAATGATATTCCATCTCAAAATATTCAAAGAAACCATTTTTTTTTGTGAATTTTTTGTATTTTGTTTTGTAGGTAATAAGAAGGGTGACAATTTTACAAGGAAACTATTTTGTCGATGATAAGAAATAGCATCAAATTTATTGAAAAAATTTGTAATACATTTTTGTAGAGATATGTTAAAATTATGTTGTATACTAATAAGACATCATTGCCTCTACTTTTTATAATACTCTTTATTATGCCATAGCTCAACATGCTCCCTTGTTTTAATCAATTTCTTATTCAACGTCTCATTGTGTATGTTTCCTGTTATTACGAGTTTTGTTGCCTAAAATCATTATTATTGTAAACAATCAAATTAAGGGGAATTTATTGACAATAAAAGGATAATTAAGGTTCAAATATAATTAAACAAATTTTTGAAATATAACATATTTTAAATAATGCAGTTTTTAAATTTAAAATTTTAAAAAAAATTAATTAGTTTCGGACTCACTTACAATAACTAAAAGTTTTCCTAGTAGCACTGCAAGAAATTCTACACTTGGCTACAACAAAATCAATAGTTAATTCACAGTTAATTTTTAATAAAAAGATATAGCTATAAATTAATTATGAAATTACTACAATATTGATCATAACTTGAAATAAGTAACTAATTAATCAGAAAAAATATCTTACTTAATTTGTAGCTAAATTTTAAAATATTTTTAACTATTTTATAGTTAATTTATAGTAATATACAATTTATTTTTTTTATTTTTTTTAATTATATAATTAGGATATTTTTATAGTAAATTTGTAACTAGTTTGTGGTTAAAATTATCCTATATTTATAATAATTTAATAATTATTTTTTAGCTAATTAATAGTTAAAGATTAATCTAAATGTTCATTCCAAAAATTATTTTGTAAATAATTTGTAACTGATTTTTTATTCTTCCTAGGTAAATCTATCGTAATATAATCCACATTTAATTACTATTTAATTTTCAAATCATAAATTTATTTGTGTTATTTTATTGCTAGTATTATTTCATTGTAAACAATGGATAATTAGAGGAGAATAAAGCTACTTGCTAACACTTTATATTTCCCAAATTTGTGGCAGTACTTATAAAATACTCTCGTAACCACGTCAATGTTTATATTCTTTTCAAATGCTACCCCAAAGCAGTCTACAATTAGAACCACTACCCACTTAGACCTCAAGAGTATGATCTATTTTCTCCAAAAAATTATCACGAGCAATTGTTTCGAATATGTTCTTGGTGACACTTAGGCAGGAAAGAGCATCTGAACCACTACCCAATTGTCGCATAGTAGTAGGTCTTTGTAATGAAAGTTGCATTCTTCAACACTTAGGTTTTTGAAGAATTGCAAACTACACGATTTATAGAAATAACAAAAATATTTATAAGGAAGGCTACAGTACGAGCAAAGGCACTTTCTATCACGTTTTACGAGATGCATGGACCCGCAATACTTTGGGCTTTTATTTAAATTTTTATTTGAAGAAAAAATTCTAATACGATATCAAAAAATAACTTGACTAAAATATTAAATTGTTAAGGAAAGTTTAAAAGATGGATCTGTATATCAAATAGTGACAAACTGACAATCCACGGTATGATTAAAAATATATAAATTTTAACCATTAAGGATATATGAAAATAAATAGATGAGATAAGGAAATAAATAAATAAATAAATAAATAAATATATATATATATATATTTTGCATAACAAAGTCAACGAAGTAACATATACGAGAGAAATAATCAGAGATTTACCGCTGTATAATCTGTCACCAGATTCTGAAATCACCAAATTTGTCACATCCTTAATATGTTGTTGGATGTCTTGCAACATATGGAATATGCTATCCTTTAATGTCTTGAACTTCAAAAGTTACAAAGTATATTTTGGTAAGCTCATATTACAGTAAAATTGTCATCAAACATATTTGTCAATTATTAAACATGCCCTGACATCTTCTAGCTATTCAATCTTTCAAGCACGTAGCATAAAACACGCCATAAAGTCCACTTCATTCTGTGATACATATATCTACATTTTAATGTATTTAGGTCTAGCCTGCACCTAATTTTCTTTTATGGTAATTGCATAAATCGATAGTTCAATAATGTTTAAATAAACTACTGTACATACAGTAAGAAATTTGTTTTCGTTCAGACTTGAAATTATTATTCACTAGAATTTACAAGGCATGTAAAATTCTAACTCTAATTACCTAAAAAGTGTCATTTGTATGGCCTAAAAAATTTATCCTTAAAGCAAATAACAGATAGCACATCTCCATTTTCGCTGCAGTATTCTTTTATGAGCTCGTTATGGATCCAAATGTCCTGTTCCAATGAAGAACTTTAAATCACCCACCATGTCTATTCTAGAAAATGGCTTAAGAATACAACAAACTTACCGCTTCAGATTCATTTTATTCAACCATAACTTTTATGATTGTAGTAAGTTTTATGTGCTTTAGGCAATCTACATAAATAGATAATAGACAGGATCCAATAAATTGCTATTCTCTAAGTAGCATGAAATCATAATATCAATAACAAGGCAATAGAAAATTTAAAAATACCATGCCAACAAAATAATTAGGAATTTGGAAAAACCCATTTAATTCACTTCTTAGCGCATCTGAGGCACTCTCCCGCTCTGCTGGATCAATTTCAAGAAGAGTGTCGATGAGGGGTAGAGCAGAAGGTGGAAAATCTTTAAATGTCTCTCTTATGCATCTCTTGTATGTTTCTCATGGATTAAACAAGGTAGCATTAGGCATCTTGGACTTCTTCCAATACTCTTCAGAAGGTGAACCACAAAGTTTATATATCTTATGCAAACACTCATTTAATTAAAAGAAAGCACCAACAGTTTCAAGAATTTAAGCTTTTTGAGAATTGAGTGAGATTCATGGTGCATCACAATACTTATATGATCAAAGCAGCAAAACATATCCAAGTAATTATAAAGTTCATATATTGCAAATTGGACTTGTAATATTCTTCCACACTTTTGGATCCTTGATACATTTTTTTTAGCTTGTTGTATAAGTTCCTCACATAGGATGTAGCCACAAATCTAGATCTCATCTCTCGCCTAAGATTAACTCATGTGTCAACATGCCTCTACAGAATTGATTCCACCATACCAACACATAATCAGCGAACTCATACGTGATCATTCTGACTTTCTCGTAGTCATTATAGTTAAAGCAGGCAAAAACCTGGTCCACCTTCATTTCTTAGTCTAGGAATGCTTATGCATCTTCATCACTTATGAATGGGGAATGCGGCACTTGAGAGCGTCCAAAGAAGCTGTCCAGAAACCCTCTGCATTTCTTCGGTCTCGACATGGAGTCTCGTCAACCTCTTTCCTCTTCTTTCTCGCCTCTCTCTATGAGACTCTTCTTCTAGCTTCCTTTCTCTTCTTGGCCTTTTACTCCTCTCACTTTGGTGTGAACTGTGAGGATCAATGGATGGTCTGTTTGGACTCCTAGTTCTACTTCCCTCACTTTCATGTTTGGACAAGGCAGACTTCCCTTTGTTTTATTGAGTGGCTCCACCTTAGCTTGGACACTCGCTATATCTGCCTTGACAGTTTCCCGTTCTCCTCCCAGTCAGACCAGCTACTCCTCCAAACCTGGCCATTTACCTCATTATGCGATGATTCTAGGTGAATCAGTGGAAGATGGCCAATGGTAAAAACTTTTTTTTGCACTGTTGATAAAAGAAAGGAAAGGAAAGGTTCCTATCAGAAAAGAAACACTGGCTGAGAAGAATACGGTTGCGACCAGGATGTGGCTGAAAAGAAAAACATGAATGAAAAAAGAATCAAACTAAATGAATATTAATTTTTATTATAAGCCGCATTATGGAGACAGAGATGAACGTTAGCAAAAGACGATAATAGTTTACAAACAACGTTAATTTTATTTAATTTAAAATTAAAATAACGTGGGAATAATAATTGACATGACTCATTCTAACAGGGGAAACGAGCAAATGAGAGCTGAGGTGAGGTTGGACAGGTAATTTTCTTCCTATAGTTATAGTTGTGTTGAATTACACAAACTCGAAATTACTAATCAAGAATTCGTTTAGTGAAGTTGTAATATTTTTATTTTTAATTTTTTAAAACAAAATGCAGTTAGTTAAAATGGAGTTTAAATAATTTTTGACTTATTGTCAAAATATATTTATATTTATTTTCAAAAAAATATATATATTTGTGAATTTGATTTTTAATTTTATGAAAGACATTCTCATTACATTTAACAATGATCATTCTTGTTGTTACTGTTATCTTCACTACCACTGACATTGACGATTTGCCTCATCATCTCCACCACACCATCAATACTATACTAATATCGTCGTCACCACATCATTGGTACAAGCACTATTACCTTCATCATCAATACTCACCACCCAAATACACTTAAATTAATTTTAATAATATAGAAAACTTTCAAAGTTAGTTTATTTTGAAATTAAAAACTAATTTTTAAAACTAAAAAAATTGAAATTAATTATTAAAAACTAAAAACTAGTTTAATTTTTGAAATTTTTGTAACTTACCACTAAAAAGCACTCTCAAACAAACCATAAGATAGAATAATATTGTACTAATTGATTCACACACTTAAGTGACATTCAACTGTTAGATTAATAAAATTTAATAGTATAAAGAGTTATTGAGTAAAATTATTGTATCGTCAATTATAATATAAAATGAGAATTTTATATTCAATAGTTGGATTGAAAGTTTCTTTTATATAAATCATATATACAATTTTTTATGTAAATTCAAAATTATTTAACATCTCTTTTATATTCATTAAAATTAATAATATATATATATATATTATTTTTATTATTACTCAAATTTAATAAAATTTGATATAAATAATCAAGATAATATTAATGTTTTTTTCATAATTAAATTAATTCTAAGTTTATTTAAATTTATTTGTCATTACTTTTATATTTATCAAAATTAATAAAATATATATATATTAAAATATGAATAATTTAATTACGTTTTTATCGTTGTTCAATTTTAATAAATTTGAATATAAATAATAAGGTAACATTAACTTATATATTCTTTTTAAAATTAAATTCATTCAAGGTTTACTTAAAATTAACTTTTGCAGGTTTAGTTTACAATTTTAACAAGTAGCAAATCGTTACATAGTGCTCTCACCTCGGTATTCTTCCTACCCAATACCGATGAAAACATTAAAAAGTTAAACATAAAAGACAATGTGTATTCATTCTTCTCTGTCTCTTTCTAAATATAATGCTCTTGTTTGATTTTTTTTATTTTTTTGTCTTTGGTGCATAATCTACAACAATAGGAGTTCTATTCTTTTTTTAGTTCTTTACCTAATATATGTTTTAGGTTGTGCAACTCTTGAAACTTCATAAACAACTTTCTAATTAAGAGTATCCTCATTTCATCCTCGAAGACCCTCTCATTCACAACATTATCTTCATCATCATCAATTTTCTCCAGTAGCCACTTGTTACACTTAACAATATCATTAAGTAAAATTGGATTAATTTCCATTCTGTGATTATATCTTCTAAGCAATGTTTAATTATATTTGACATAACACTAAATTGTGTAGCCTTTTTATACTGAAACCTATTCAATTTTCTTAGAGTTGATCCATAATAATAAAATTATATAATTAATTAAGGCTTAAACAGTTTCTAGCTGATGTAATATACTTGTTTTATGGTTTTAATTCCTATAAATTTTTCCTTATGATTTTGGTTTGTATAAAATTTTATTTTATGATTATATTCTCTTTTACTATTTATGGATAACATGACAACCATTTATTCAAAAACAGACATGATATTTTTTAAACAATAAAAACTAAAATAAATATATCCTATAATATAAAATTGATATCAAAATTTTACAATTTTATAAAGACTAAAATTATACAATAAAATTTTACCAGAATTAAAATCATAAAAAATTATAAGGCTAACAACATAAATAGTGTATATCATAAAGATTAAAAACATATTTAATTAAAAAAATATATGCGACTAACAGTAAAAAGTATTAACTATCAACAAAATTATTAATTAATAAATTACTTACCCGAACACACTCCAGTTGTATGTTCACATCCTGACCCACTACATGTCAAACTAAAAATCATTATACCCTGCTGTTGTAGATTTGGAGCTAATTATCAATACATTCACCATCATTACACTATAAATGACAAGTAAAAGAAATGTTATGCAATAATGCATGTACCATATATTAAAATTCAGAAGAATTGAGAAGGCTCTTTAATTTCTCACTAACACAATTATGGTTCTTTGTTGAATTACAAATTTATTATCGAACATTCCGCCAACAATTTTGTAAATTGGTAGCTCTTTAAGAATTTGTTGGAGCTGCATGTAATGATAATTGAAGTTGGCAAGTTCACCTATTATCAATAATTTCAAAAACTTCCTTATACTTGCTTTCCTAACTTTCATTGTTTCATAAATTAAAAAATGCAAGCATCATATAGTTTAAAATAATCTCTATTGCTGACTGAATTTTTTTTTAAATTATAAAATTTTATAGATCTCACTTATTATTTAATGAATTTCACTCATAATTTTATAAGTTTGAATAAATCATAAAGGAATGGGAAAGAATAAAGGAAGAGAGAAGGAAAACAATAAAGGAATGAAACTAAAGACACTACACCGACAATTCTGGAAATAAATCTCCAGGCTTAAATCATGAAAGGCCAAACTAATTGCACATTCATCACCGACAGGGTACCAATAATAGCACTTATAATTAATTACATTGCCTTGGCCTCCAACCACAGCATATAAACTCCAATTCAACTGTGAGGGCTTCCTCACTAATTGAGCAAGCAAGCAATGGGCCACATTTCGCAATTAGATCCTTAGATCTTGCAAGCAATCGTCCACACATTGCTAGCGAAAGACCACAAAGAATGAGAAAGTGAACACAGATTTGTGCTTCCTGATTGTGTTTGAGAAAATCAACGAAAATTTATATCTGGATTTTGAGTTTCCTCAAAAAAAGAAATTAGAGGTGAAAGAGAACAATGACCAAGGAAGTTGAATAACAAGGCTGAGAAAAGAATGAAAGATACGAGGAAAAAAGAGGAAATGTCCTCTTCGTGAGTACCATGAGAACTTTAAACCATGTTAAGAAATATGACAGCCTAAAATTGAAGCGTTGAGAATTTGAGAGAATGTGAAAACCTGTTAGTGATAGGAATGGTAGAAATGTGGTAAATTGAGCACACCTTGATATACATGGAGGAGACTGACTAATCTAACTAATTACAAACGTCATAAGCAATTAACTACTTCATAATCTATCTCTAACTATCTCCAATTACGAATATCCAACTGTGAAATTCTTGAATAAACCCAACAAAAAGAAAAAGAAAGAAAAAGAATTCTATCATAGACTTCCAACATTCATATGATTTTGGGATTACATACATAAGCATATAAAACAGAAAATACCAATCTCATCCAGATTATTTGCATTGTATGCCATCCGATTATCCAATAGAAAACATAAAAATAGCAGCAAAAATTAAATATACTTTAGCATTCTAAAGAAAAACACAAGTATTGGACAGGATAACTTGTAATTCAATCTCAAAATGCAAATGAAACCTGAATCTAGTTCAGATACAAAACCAAATCTATTGATACTAATCCGAGACAGTTAACATACCCAAAATGACTGTCTCACCTCTCAAGTTGGATCACCTCAAACTAACAACCACATACAACAGGTTAACACATTATAAACAGGTTTCCATTGTAGGATTTCTACTACTAGAACAATTTTCACTTCAAGTCAAGCCAAAAAAGCACTTGCTAAACAACTGAACTCAACTAGTCTTTTGATATATCATCAATGATATCCGAGATGACCTTGTCCATGTCTAGATCCTTCATTAGTTTAAATGGCCGGTTCATGTCCTGAAACAAAAGTATAGTTTGCAAACCAAATATGTTTTAGATGACAGATAAAGAAATTGGAGTACTCTTTTTGTTTGTTTAAATCATTTTCATGTGAAGAAATATATCTTCAATTAAACAGTTATATCCTAATAACTTGTGTTGAAGGTTAAATGGTTTAAAACAAATCCCTTATATAGATCACACTGATAATTAACAATTTAGCACACTAATTTCCAAATATAGCTCATTACCAAGAGACTGATGAACTTCTTGCCCTCTTGTTGCCGAATTTCAAAGCAACCTCTCCTTGGCTGTTCATTGATAAAAAAAAAAGAAAAAAAAAGTCATGATTGGATCAATTAATTAATGACAAAGTACTTAGACAACAAAGATTAATCAAATAATAATATCATATGAAACTCAACCATAGTTTTAAATCAAGGATAGCAGCCAGCCCCAAAAATGCTATTGCAGCCTATTTTGAAATTTTTTATAGTTTATAACATGTATACTGTATACATATAAATTCTCAAAATGATAAAAATTACTCAAAATTAATGACATTCATAATTAACAATTAAAAGCCATAAGTGTCTTAAACAATACATACAAGTAAATACCAACAAAAGTCATCCTAGATAGGAATCTTCACTTATCAATCATCATCTCCTAAATTAAAGTCATCTTTATTATTTTCACTACTATTATAGCTGTAGATTTCATTTTTAAAAATTAAAATCCCAAAAAAACCCTAATTTCTCTATTCAGAAGGCTATTTTGGAATCAACACATAACACCGCTACGGCCACTACATTAAACTGCTACACTAGCTCCTGTAGCATGCAGGGGCCAGTCCACCATTATAGCACACTATTTAAAACCCTGAACTCAACAATTATTCTCATTGTTCAGAAGCCTTAAAATGGCCCTGAACTGTATGTACACAGAACAATAGTTTGTTCTCTAACTCAATTTTAAATCAGAAAACTTTTCAAAGCCAGTCTCACCCAAATTAGCAGTGACCTTCATACACTATCAGCATCCCTTTACTGTAAAAATAAGGATTTTGAAAAACAGTTTACAACCACAATTGCAGTCACAGCATCAAGGTTTAGGATCTCCACGATCACTATGGCAGCTCCTGTAGTGGGCAGGAGCCACTCTGCCACTATAACACACAATTTACAACCCAGAACCCGACAATCATTCTCATTAAAATGACCCTGAACTGCATGCACACAGAACAAAAGTTCGTTCTCTAACTCAATTTTAAATCAGAAAGCTTGTCAAAGCAAGTCTCACTCAAATCGGCAGTGACCTTCATACATTATCAGTGTCCCTTTTGTGTAAAATTAAGGTTTTCCAAAAACAGTTTGCAACAGCAATTGCAGTCACAACATCCAGGATTTAAGAATTTTCGTGATCACAAGTGCAACTGCATCAGCCACAAATACCCAACACTTTTCACAACATCAAGAATTGAAATCACAACAAAGCCGCAACTGAGACTACATCCATAATTAAAAACATTGCTTAAAAACAAAGCTACATTTGATTTCTCACATAGACAGAAAGACAATTCAACAAAACACCGCATATTTTGAAATAACAATTAAAATAAATAGATCAATGACCTAAAAGACTTCCAAAGCTTAGTGAAACAATAGCAACAGTTATCTTAGCATACCTTTCCAGGGTTCAATATCACACTGATTCCACAACCCGCCTTCTCTAGACCTTCTTTCACCAGATTGGCCCTCGTCTTAAATGATTTACATTGCGTACTGAGGCACAACAAATAAATAAGCGCAAACAACATATAAAATGTCAATAACAATAATAGCTTCACTCACGCATACAAATGTCAATAACAATATTTTTTTCAAAGACTTCGGGCAAATAAAAGCATGATTAAGTTATGTCAAATGTGAAAAAATAAATAAAAACATTACTCGAAACCACAAACTAAAGAATATTTTATTTTGCTCTTTAATGAAAAAGAGACGCACCAGTGTTCAACGACAATAGTCTTGTTGGAAGCATCTAGAACGTTATCAGCGGCGTCTCCTTTTTCTACTATATTCTCACTCTGAACAGCATCCACTTCGATTTCTTTCTTCTCCTTTTTCTTGTTAGCGCCCTTTGCCTTCTTGGCCTTCTTCTCTTCGGGAGCGGGCCGAGGCTCCGAAGTGGCAGCAGCGGAGCGCTTTGCGGCCGCGCGAGTGACCCTCGGCGGCGGAGGCGGCACAGCCACCTCCGCTTGGTCGACCTTGCGCTTCGCCGGTGGCATGGTCGAGAGTTGAAAAGAGAAAAGGGGTTTGACGAGAGAGAAGATAACCGAAGCTCTCGCTGTGTCTCGTTATCTGTCTGTGTGTGTGGGACATTATATATTATTATATTTATTGTCGTCGTTTTTGTTTTCGAGGGATTTTTTTTTTTCCCGCTCGTGTGGGGTTTGAACCAACGGTGTTGATCGGTTGTGAGTGGGACGGACGGTTGTTATGGGAGTGTGGGGAAATGGTTTCTGTAGTTATTGTGCGGTGGTCGAATGAAAAGTATACGCGGGTTTTACCTCCCGAAAACGCGGTAATGTGAGAGAAAAGAAGAATAGACTTGTATTTTTTCAATTGAAATCAACATAGGATAAATACTATGAAAAAATTTTCAATAAATCACACTCGATTTTACTTTGAAATATATAAATTAATTTGTTTAATTTAAAATTTTTGAAATAAATTACGCTCACTTTTCTCCTTTTAAAATATATTATCCTTTTGACTTATATAAAATAAATTATATTTTTTCTTTTAAGAGATGAAAGTATTATATATTTTAATGTTAAAATATATAATTTATTTTATTTTATTTAATATTATTAGAAAATTATTATAAAATTTTAAAATATATTTTTAATTAAAATATATACTAAAATATTTTTAATTTACTAAGTCATCATTTATTCATTCAATTAAAAAATTAAAACTTATAATTAAACTTAAGATAATTAAAAATAATTTAATAAAATAATAATTAAAAAATTTAAGTAGAAATTATGTAATAAATAACATATATTTAAAATTTTATATTTTAATATATATATATATATATATATATATATATATAAACTAATTTTAAAAAATACTAACTAATAAAAATTTAATGTATATTTTAATGTATATATAATACTGGTATAACTCTTACCATCAATAACTTTATATATAACGCAAATTTTATTGATATAATTATTAAATTAAAAATTTTCTTTACATAAATTATATATTCATATTTTTATATTGGTCGAAAATTATTCGACAACTCTTTCTTATTAAGCAATATTAACATCATATATAACATGACCGACATACAATTGCATGGTTATACGGAAACAATATCATAAGGTAGTATTTCAGTGGTGTTATTAATATAGTATTTTTATAAAGATTTAAATAAACTAGCATTTTTATATAGTATTAATTATTATATTTATTAAATATGTACCCGAAAATTATTATACTTTTTAAATATAATATATAATTAATATTAGTAACATTATTAAATATTATATTAATTGAATTCAATAAATGTAATGTTATTAAACGTTCAGGCTCCTAAATGAATATATTCAAATTAAAAATTTATTACTAAATAAAATATAACTATTACAAAATTTAATGCTTATATGGTATTTTTTTATACGGTATCAATTATTATATTTATTAAATATAGCATATAATTAATACTACTAATATTATTAAATGATATATTTATTACATATAATAAATTTATTGAATTTAATAAATATAATGCTAAAATAAGTATATTAAACATACACCTAATCTATTTAAAAATTCATTATTAAATAAAATATTGTTGTTACAACATTTAATACTTATATATTATATGAAAATGAATCATATTATACAACTGTAATTTTTACCAACAATTACCCCATCAATAAATTCATATAAAATATAAATTTCATTTATTCAACGGTTAAATTAAAACTTCCTTTTACCGAGATTATATATATAATTTTTTATATTAATTAAAAAATATTTGACATATTCATCCAAATTAAAAGAATATATCATATAAATGACAAATTTCATTCTACGAGTATTTAACAAAGCTAGTTAAATAGTTTGAGTTGAACTTGAAATTATTGGAACAACCTCATACCAAAAATATTCATCCAAATTAAAAGAATATATCATATAAATGACAACTTTCATTCTAGAGTATTTAATAAAGCTAGTTACATAGTTTGAGTTGAACTTGAAACTATTGGAACAACCTCATACCAAATCATTTGCGTTAAGCAGTAAGAAGTAAGATGGTATTTAATTAATGTTATTAATATAGTACTTTTATAAATATTTAAACAAACTAGTATTTTTATATAGTATTAATTATTATATTTATTAAATATATACTAAAAAATTGATTTTTTTAATATAATATAAATTAATTTTAATAATATTACTAAATATTATATTGATTGAATTTATAAATGTAATGTTATTGAACGGACAGGCTCTTAAATGAATATATTCATATTAAAAATTTATTATTAAATAAAATATAATTATTACAGAATTCAATACTTATATAGTATTTTATATACACTATTAATGATTATATTTATTAAATGTAGTATACAATTAATACTAATAATATTATTAAATATTATATTTATTATATATAATAAATTTATTGAATTTAATAAATGTAATGCTAAAATAAGTATATTAAACATATAACGGATCTATTTATATTAAAAATCTATTATTAAATAAAATGTAGTTATTACAACATTTAGTACTTATATATATTATAGAGTTTATATTACATAAGAAGATATCAAATTACACCGAGGTAACTTATACAAATTATTATAAAAAAAATGAAAGAAATGTCAAATAATAATATAAAAATTTATATATATGATACTTGTAAATGTAACTCTCAATATATAAATTATAATACAATTTATCATCTATACAAAGTTATTGATGGTGTAATAATTTGTTTAAGTTACATAATATATATATATATATGTATGTATGTAGTATCAAGTTACTTCAAGAGTAATTATACATTCATCCTTTGTCACTTTCATTTTCTTGTAATATAATAATGGTAACGAATGATATATTTTTATTCATTAGATTGGGATGAAGAGTAACTCTCTTTGTAATTACTCTTAGAATAACTTGATCCCTACTCATTTTATATATTATTATATTATATAAGGAGAGAGAAACAAACTCTATTCTATCATAACACTTTCTAACCCAATTCTTTCCTTAGAATAAGACATACAACAAATCATAATAAGATACAATGATTATCATAACCTATCATGTCTTATCTTTATTACCAAATAGAACTTGAATATTTTTTTTTACTTAAAAATGGATTTACATGAATATACCAACGTATAATATTAATTTTAATTTCATTAAATAATTTTCTTATTTTTTATACAAATCAGAATTTAATTAGAATTAGAAATTTGTTACCTAAGATAAATACCAAAATAGACTATCATTATAGGCAATAGTTTATGAAAAGTTTTTTAGATGTGTACAAACATGTTTTTAGCACCTAGCGACTTTTGCTAAAATAAGCTTTAAAGATGTAGTTTAAAATTCCAAGTGTTTTGATAAAGGAGTACAAATGCTCCCACGATTTTGTGCTTTGCACCTAATGGTAAGAATTATTTAGATAGTATATTTATACGAATGGAAGTTTCTATATCCGGATTTCCTAATGGGTAGTTACATAGGATAGTGTACATGTAACGTTAGATAATAATATGCATTAATATATTCGAACCCATTCACCGTGTATAAGTATAATGAAATGAGATATCAATTTTGAACAAAAAGGTTGAGTTTTAGAAACGGTAAAGGACCAACTATAATGATTGAGGAACAAAGAAAGAGAGATTATTTTTTTTAAGATAAATTATATTGAGGTGGGTTTATAAAATAAATAGGAGAGTGATAATTATTTATTTTTAAAGAATCATAATTAGTTAGCTAATCAAAATTGGTTGAAAGTAAATAATTAATGAGACTTAACTAGTACAAACTTGAACAAGATAAAAAAAAATGTTAAATTTAATCTCTGTTATTTAATTAGTGTTTCCCACCATGGTTGATTTTAATGGTGATTAATAATCTATTTTGAAAACTTGATACAGTCTTTAAGCCATGGAGGAGCTTTCGATATGTTAATAGTTTGATTTACTTTGAGGTTAGTTAATAATCTTAAGTGAATGGTGATTTTTGGGTGTTTGCAAATATATTAGTGATGAGTTATTTTGTTAATTGATTATGTTTTCAATTAATTAAAATTTGTTCAATACAAAGTGAAGATCACTTAATGGTGTTGAGTTATTTTGTTAATTGATTATGTTTTCAATTAATTAAAATTTGTTCGATACAAAGTGAGGATCACTTAAGGAATTGCATGCGTTTATGATTATTAAGTTAGTTAATTATATAGATTAAATGAATACCACGACAATATGTGTTGGTGATGGAATTAAGTTGAATTGTAGAGTGATATCATGTATGTACAGTAATATGTCAGTGAGAATTGAATCTGTATACAAAAGATTAAGATGATATTATGTGTGATACATGTGAAAATTATGAAGATATAATGTTGGTTGTACGTTAACTTAAGTTTTAAGATGGAATTGGCAAATTATGTGTGATCTGGGGATGAGAAATGCTAGTAGTGGGCTTGCTGGAACCTTGCCCTTTTTTGGATTTTTTTTTTTTTTTGTGATTTATAATATTTTTTATATACCATGTTATTAATTCGAGAAATGATGATCATGACTTGAGTGGATATGTCTTTGTTTGATGTAGAATGAGTTTTGACTAGTATTTTTGTTTAATGACAGACTTGTTGACGAGAGTTTAACAAATTTGAAGTCCATTTGATTTGTTTAAAAGTATGGTGCGAGAAAATATCAATATAATTGCTTTACGTTTGATTAAAAAAAAAATTATGGGACAGTAAAACTAAAGTAGAAAAGCACAAGATAAATCTCAATTTTTTGTTGTTCAATAAATCATGGGCAAGGTCGTGGCCATCACTAGGCCAACAAGGCAAGGGGTTGCCTTAGGCCACTCAAGCTCCTAATGTTTTACATATTTTTGAAAAATAATAAATAAAATTTAAATTAATAGGTATGAAGTTATATTATATTATTTGTAATTAATTATTAGTAATATTATAATTTTAAAATGTATATATAGAGGGGTAGGGATTTTGTAGATTATTTAACAAAATTTTATTACTCATTTAAAAGTTATGAAAAAATTAGTTTATATTTATTTTGAATTTAAACAAATAAAAAATTAAAATTGAAATAAACATAGAGATTAAATTTCATAAAAATAATATGATCAATGAAAAAAATATTTTGATGAAAAACATGGTAATGATATCATTTCAGTTAAAGATTACTTATTTTGGTTCTTATAAAAAAATAGTTCTTTTAGCTTTGATTGTTTTTATACATTTCAAATTAATTTATTTTCTTTTATTCACAATTTAGTTGAACAGATTTTAAAATATGAAATAATTTTAGACTTTTTTATTTGAATCTCAATAGTTGAAAATTTTAAGGAGAATGAATTAAAAAATATATTGTATCAATCTTAAAACAAATTTAAATTTTAATAAGTATTAATTCAAGATGAGTAGTTGTTATATTTTTTTTTTCTAAATTGAAGTTAATGAAAGACTTTTCTTTTTTCTAAATTAGAGTTTGTTACCATAAGTATAAACGAGCTCAAAGTAGGTAAAAAAAAAATTGTCTAAAGAATGTCAAGTTAATAACCTCTTATAAAGAGTACGACAATGTTGGTCGAAGCACAATCATACAAGTGTCAAGAACAGAAACTAATGTTGAAGATGGAACATGGCTATATTAATTTCAATACAACCATGCTTGAATTTGGAAATTTTTATGAAAGACAAGCATATCAATACAAGAGGGAAACACACCCTAAGCAAGGTCTTGCACAATTTTCAAGTCTTCGTTTTGAAGAATTAAGCACACCTATGTAGAGAGGGAGGTTGGAGCACGATCCTACGTGAGGTTCAAGCACGACTGATTTTGTCATGTGCATGGTCATGTTAATTGAAGCACAATCCTACTTGATTAGTTATGTCTTAATATGTCTATATACTTATAAAAAAGACAAGGAGGAAACAAAAGATGGACATATTAGTTTTTAGAGATCAAGCACGTGTTTTTGGGTTATCGAGCAAAGCTAAGAAGTAGTACATAGTGTATGAATAATGATTCTTGTCACCACTATTTATGTTTTTATTTCTTTTCTTATGTATATCTTTAACATTATTTATTTTTCCATGATTATAGATAGCTAAAACCTAATAGGGTTATGGTGTAATTTATACTCAATGACTTGAGTTATTAATAAAATTTTAATTCTTGTTCACATCTCCCATTTAAGACGAGTCATAGGGTGAACATAGTTTGAGAGTCCCCTGCTTCTTCTTTCTATTCTCTATTTATAATCATTTTTGGGGTTGTACTATGTCAATCACTTTACAGAGTCAGTCACTTTTAGAGAGTCAACCGGGGGCTAAAGGCTGGGAGGAGTTCAACTGTTTGAAAGGGCTGAAGATCGACCGGTACATAGCCCCAAGTGTCGAATGACGTAATAGGCACTTTGAGTTAAGGAGTCAACCGAGATGGGTTTAACTAATCAGGAGTGCTGAAGGTCGAACAGTACACAACCCCCAAGTACTGAGTGAAGTGATAGACACTTTGAGTTGAGGAGCCAACCAAGATGGGTTTAACTAATTAGGAGGGTTGAAGGCTGACCGGTACACAACCCCCCAAGTGTCGAGTGAAGCAATGGCCACTTTGAATTGTAAACCAGCCAAGATGGGCTTGACTGGCTAAGAGGGATGAAAGCCGACTAGTATTAGCCCTTTTTCTTGGCGACTAAAGGAGCCTAGTTGTTCTACTAAGGGGGTCTTAGACCGCCTCTCTCAGGGTCTTCATTTATAAACCATTCTTGTAAACTATGGCAATGTAATTTTCAATACCAACAAAAAGTAGTTTTGGACTGCTAAATAAATAGTAATGTTAGACAATTCATTGGGGGTCTTTGCATCGCCTCTTGTAGGGTCTTAATGTATTGCCTGGGGGGTCAATGAACTAACTACCTCTAATGGGTTTTTAGTGCTCCAGGCAGTCACTGATCGATTGTCTTTCACGAGTCTTAGTGTCTCAGGTAGTCATCGACCGACTACCTCTCACGGGTCATAGTGCCCCAGGCAACACCGACTACCTCTTATGGGTCTTTAGTGCCCCGAGCAATCATCAACCGATTGCCTCTCACGGGTCTTAATGCCTTGGGTAGTCACTGACCAACTGCCTCTCATGGGTTTTTGTGCCCCAGGCAATCATCGATCAAATTTCTCTCACAGGTCTTAGTGCTCCGAGCAGTCATCAACCGACTGCCTCTCACAGGTCTTAGTACGCAGGCAATCACTGACCGACTGCCTCTCACGGGTCTTAGTGCCCCGAGTAGTCACTAACCAATTGCCTCTCATGGGTTTTTGTGTCCCGAGCAGTCATTGACTGACTACCTCTCACTAGTCTTAGTGTCCCAAGCAGTCATCAACCGACTGCCTCTCACAGGTCTTAGTGCCTTGGTAGTCATTGACTGATTGTTTCTCACGAGTCTTTAGGTTGGCGCATTGGAGTAGGGAGTCGAAATCCCCTTGCTACTACAAACCTGCACAAAATTTGAACTATGGTCGTGGATACTTTATGATTTGAAGCTTAGTTATAACACATACCCAAGTTGTATAGAGGTAGAAACTCTCCCATGCATGATTTCAAACTCGTTATGTTTTTGCCTCCCGGCCAGTTCTGTTAAGAGTCTTCATCCACATTCAAAGTTATGGCCCTGAACAATACTTTATGTACATTTTATTCACTTCACAATATTTGTTATTGATTCTCTTTATTCCATTTGGTTACTCATGATTGCGATGGAGAGATAATGACCAAGTTCTCTCTCTCTCTCTATATATATATATATACACACATATATACATACATACATATATATCTTTATTCGTTTGAGTCTTTAGTGTTATCATTACTTTGATCTTGGTCTATATCGATGACATCATGGTTACTAGTAACTCATCCTTTACAATTTCTAATCTCATAGCATTATTGAACTCTTCTTTTACTCTCAAAGATCTTGGCAGACTCAATTATTTTTTTAGGCATTCAAGCACACGATTTCTTAGGCTAGGTTCGTTGAACTCAAACCAAATATATCAATGATCTCCTTCACAAAGACAACATGAGTCATGCCAAACCAATGAAGACCCTCATAGTCACCAACCTCAAACTTGGTGCCACTAACAGTCCGGATGTGGAAGATGCAAGCCTCTACAAATCCATATTTGTGCATGCTCCAAAAGACTCACATTAGCAAGAAGTAAAACAAATTCTTCGATATCTTAATGGCACAACTACCTATGGCCTCACTCTCACTAGATCCCAAGATTGACTCTCTTAGCCTTTTGTGATGTTGATTGGGGCTCCGATCTTGACGATTGCAAGTCCACAACAAGGTACTGCATTTTTTCTAGGAACAAATCCCATTTCACAGTCCTCCTAAAAGCAACAAGTTGTCTCACGGTCTAACACTACAACTGAGTATATAAGCCTAGCAGTAGTAGTAGCTAAGTTAACTTGGCTACAATCTTTGCTCACTAAACTACACTGCCACACATTGCAACCTCTAGTTATATATTGTGATAATCTTAATGTTGTAATGCTTGTTGTTAACCCAATTCTCCATTCTCACACCAAGCACTTTGAATTGGATCTTTATTTCATACGAGAGAAGATACAAAAGAATGCTTTATTGGTACATCATATTCCAGCAACTGAACAAACAATTGACATTCTTACAAAACATGTCACTCATTCTATCTTTGAGAACTGTCGTACCAAACTCAAGGTGCTTGACTCCTCACCCTTGAATTTGCAAGGGGTTGTAAAGGGAATACTAACTGAAAGTTAGTTACTTAGTAGTTACTACATAGTACTACACTATTGTAAGTGCTATACATTATATATAGCTTACACATTGTATCAGTAAATCAATCTATTTATTTCAACATAAAAGTTATCTTTTAGTTTTCTCACTCTAGCTTTCTTTCTAATCTTGTACTCTAATACCCTTAGTATTATTATAAAAGTTTAATTTATTTTCTTTAAGTCTTATAATTGTTTAGTTTGGAGCAAGCTATGGGATTTGATCCTTAAAAACTTGTTTTAAGGGAATGAAGGTGGGACACTTTGAGTGTGAGAAAGGGGTGATGATGAGACAATACCAAATGTTGATTAATTAAATGAAACTGATTCCACCATTTAATAATTAAAAAGTTCATTTATGTATCTTTTGTATTGGCTTCTCATGGAAGAGAGTTTATTGGCTCCTTATCGAGTGAGTTACTCTTTTAGGTAAAATAATACTTTAGTGGTGAAATGTCTTGTGTGAGGTGTTCTACCCCTTTAGGATATATACAAAGGTTATTTATAAGATGTGATAAACACCAGGTGAAAGTGCTTCATATAGAGTGTAAAATGTCTCACACAAAGTAAATTGCTGCAAAAAAAAAATATGTGATGGGTACCTGATAGGCTTTGAGTTGGTTGTCACTCTCTTATCAAAATACTAGATTTTCCTAAGCTAAAGCAGTAGAGGGTCAACCTAGGTCATTCTTCTCAAGGACACTTGGTTCTTGTATTTCTACGGTACAAGGTTGAGAAAGGGTTACAAAACTGGGCAGTAGGATGCGACTCTTGCAGCGAAAGTAAAAGGGGGTTTTTGACAGGAAAGATAAAATTTACAAGAAACGTAAAGATCTAACTAAAGAATGTAAAGATTAAAGACTAAGATTATTTAAGATTATTAAGACGAGTATGACATATTTATCTACTCACTATCTTGCGTTATCACTTACTGATTTTAATCCTAATTCTTACTATGTCAATGCTTCCTCACCAATCCACTACCTATAACGATTGTCAAACATTCATCTCGTGCTAACTGAGGACTTAAGCCATCGCCACCTCAAGTTTGGCAGGGAATACACCCTTTATTGATGTAGATTATCTATTTTGTTGTTAGAGTGGTTCCGATCAGTCCCTAGACTAACGTGTTCTAATTCTTCCTACACACAATCGTGATTAGCAAGAAAAAGATTATGCTAACAGGAATCAAACATCATAGCAAAAACAGTTACAACCATTCACTGATAACTTGGAATGTGATACAAGAAAAGGTAAAGTTCTTGGTGGCGTGTGGATCAACTTCTCGCGGCAATCGTCAGTAGTAGTTGTAGTGCTTTACCTTCGATAGCCAGGTACTAAGGGGTTAAATCACTAAGCAATGTGTTAGCATGCCCTAACAGTCTCCTCTTAGCAACCAGTCGCTACCCAGACACAGGTCCTGCACTCACTTGATCAACTGGGCACTCCTTGAAGCACCGTGGAACAAAGAGGAAGAAAGTGAACTGAGGTTTGGGAACGAAGAGTGTATGTGATAGACTACGTGTGTATGTGAGTGTCTTGCTTTTCTTGCTTGTTGGTTAACCAATGAACGTTGACATGTAGCTCTATTTATACATGTATTTCTAACTAACTCTAATCGTCTTAACTGAAATAACAACCCTAACTACTTTCCTAATCTCTCGCATGCTAAATTACATTTTATGCACATGCTTGAATTTGCCGAAGTGGAGTCGGCCTTCTGGAGCCGGGATGGATCCAGTTTCGGATGGGAATCGGCATCCGATTCTTGGATGGGAATCGACATCCGGTTTGAGGTCGGCATCCGGATAAACTCGGACACAGAGTCGATCTTACGAAATCGACTCCCGTGGAGTCGATTATCAGTATGGAGTCGGCATCCGGTTTGGAATCGTCTTCCGATCTGAAGTCTGCATGCGGATGTCACCTTGGTACGGAGTCAGCCTTCGAAGTCGGCTCTTCAGGAGTCGGCATCTTAACTACTGATGATAGAGTCGGCATCTCGGATTCGACTTCATCCGATCGGGACGCATTCAACTTTAGTTGGGCTGACTTCATTCTGACCAAGACGGAGTCAGCCTAGAGGGTCTCGTCTGTCCTGGATGACTTCCTCTAGCTGATTTTGACTTCGTCCGGTCTCTCCTTTGACCTACAAAACAAAACTTTATATTTTTGTTAGTTAATATCAGAAACTTAGTCAGGCTTTGTATATTCCTTAGTTCAACCTTGGAAATCTAAACCTTACCTAACACCTGATTTTTAACCATTATTTATATTCTATTTCACCCATCTTAAAGACCTACTAAGGGGTATAAACTGTGTACTATCAGTACCCTATGCATGCTCATGCATTAATGAAAGAGTAGTAACTAACTAAGAACTTGTTTAAGTAAATTTTTCTATAAGCACTTGTAGGAGGGAAAAATAGAAAGGAAAAATGAAATAAGTTTCTCCATAAGATAAAATTAATTTATGCATAAATTAAAAATCAATTTTTTGATAAGTTAATATAAAAGAGTTTTTACAAATTAGCTTATGCATAAACTAATTTTAATTTGTGGAAAAATTTATTTTATATTTTCTTCCTATTTTTTTCTTTTGTAAAAGTTTATAAAAAAATTTATCCAAATATATCCTAAATAAGAAACATTCGCATCATATTGACAATAAGGTAAAGGATTAGATATTCACTTTATGGAATGGGTACGAAACACATTCCATAACGTGGGTTGTTAAGTGTATCCTCGAATATACCTCTCATAATTCGGATGTTTATGCCTAGGGACGAACCTACTTGTGGTCGGGGCCTTGGATGATTTTTTTTTTAATTTTAAAATAATATATATAATATTAAAATAATAAATATATATGTAATATTTAGTATTAAGATAATTTTTTATTTGAGAGTTTGATTGTAAATATATTAACGTTTAAGTATTTTTTATATCTTTTATGTTTTGAAAAAATAATTTATTTCTTTTTTATATTTTTATTGTAAAGATAACATTTTAAAGACAACTATTCTATTTCTTTTTTTTTCATTGCAAAAGATAATTACATATTTTAAAAAAATAAAATATGTTAATATCATTTATTTCTCTCTCTAATTATTATTTTGAATGCTAAATAATTACATTTAGAATCAAATGACTTTAACTTTTATAGTTGACCCATGACATCTTAGTCTAGTTCCATCCCTCGCATTACCTTGGCCGGAGGTATGTGCACCATGCAAAATAGAATGCTGATAACTGGTTGACTTGTTTGCAAAATGAGTAGAATGATTATGTTGTTGTATGACATATATGACTGAGCTGTAATACTACCATAGTAGATATATGCTCCATGTAGACCTGATTATCTCATTCATTTGTAAATAGAATTAAGTAAACTATTATTCATTTGCATTCATGAAAAAAAATGTTCAGTAAAATTTGGGATCCATCTTGCATTGTATTTGGTAAGGCATGGTCAAAAACAATTTTCTTATGAGTTTTATTTTGAGTTCAACATGCATGTATAAAAGTTTTAAAAGTTTCCAGCTTTTCGATGTCTAATCATAAAACTTTTGAGCAACTGTGTTAGGTTTGAGGTTATAGTTCTATTCGAGAATGAAGGAGTTACACGCATAGTTATGTGAAAGTGGCACTACAATGGACACTGCTTTTTGAGTGGGTGTTCTATGTTTCTCTAGTGGGGCACATGACAGTTTGGATTTTTAATTTTATTGGTGTTAAAGTTTATGTGAAAAAATAAAATGATTAAACGCATGTCCAGAAATGATTACTTTTAGATAACTAATAATTTATTTTTTTAAGTTTTTAAAAAATAAGTATATATTTTTAGAAATAAATTAAACTAAATACATTTTAAATTTTGAAAATAATTATTTAATTTTAAAAGTTTTCTTAAATGATTTACTACAAGATTTTTTTATTTTGCTACTAATTTTAGCTACCATTTAAATTAGTAGCTAAATCCTAACTAATTAACTATTAATTAACTATAATATTATTTTTCTTAACTAAACTTAAGTTATATTCATTTATACTTCATATTACTACAAATTAGTTAGAAAATAACTACAAATTAAAATTTTACTACAAATTAACTAAGATTATTTTCTTAGCTAATTTACTACTTATTTCATGCTACCATCAATATTATAGTAATTTTGTAGCTAATTATTTTTACTAGAAATTAGTTTCAAAATAACTATTGATTTTAAAATTAGCTACAAAATTATTTTGTAGCAAATTTTAAATTTTTTAGTAGTGATTATAAATATTTTTTACAAAATAAATTAAGGGAGTGTATTGGATTGAGATTTTAAAAGACTATTTTAGCATAAAAAAGTGTTGGTGGATTTTAAAAGACTATATAGAAATGTAATGTCTTATAAATAACTTTTTTAGAATTTTAAATAACTTTTTAGATTTACAAAATTTGTAGTTTTGATTTTAATGGATTTATATCATAAGAATTTATAAGATTGCAAAAGACTTTTTGGATTTATAAGATTTAAGAGACTTTGTAGATTTATAAGATTAATCATCTTTCCAAGATGAGCATTCTTCTAGTGACATATTTAAGAACAAGTTCTTTTTTGTTTTAGTATTAAGTAAAATCAAAGGTTGTATAACGAGTTTTTTCATTCATATCTAGGATATATTTTATAGCATTCTAAATATTATTATTATTCTCTCTATCTCTTTCTTTTTTCATTAAATTAGAAAATTTTCAAAATTGGTAGCAATAGTGTCAATGTCAACATAAATATTTTCTAAAACTTTGCCTTGATAATTAGTTCCGACAGATCTAGAACTCCTTCCATTCTCGTATCTACTTATTTTATAATAACTTGGTTTTTCAATGTGAACCTTTGAACTTAAAGGAGAATGGGACGATGGACTACATTGGCAAAATAATAGAGGTTAGTAGGGTGGTTGATGTAATGACCTGCTGTCTCTATAAGAGATAAACACCAAAAAAGAAAGTAACACGTGAAAGTTGATTTTAAGGAAAATCTTGTATTTAATTTGCTTATAAAAAAGGAGGATAATTTTTCGCAATATCATACACAACATATTATTATGCATAATGACATAGAGCACACACTGAAAATATAGATAACATACATGTCCTCAAAGTTTAGTTACACATGTGAGTTATAACTTATAAAGACATATGTGCCACCCAAAACTTACATTAGATTGTTCAAACATACATCACAAGGGATGGAAGGATATAACACTCATGCACTCGAGTTGGTCAACACCAAATTACTGATAACTATGTAGAACACACAACTACTACAATGGGAGACCAAAGGAGGAAGCCTCACGAGCACTCAAACTAGCGTGACGTGCATGCACCATCCTCTTAGAAGCCTCAATGTCTGCTTCCATGAACATAGTTCATATCATCGCATTCATACGCATAGAACACAAAAGTAAGGGTAAGCTACTACAGAAAAGACTTTTAAGTCTAAAAAGAAAATAAGAACAACATATACAACCACAGCAATCATAAATTTCACGAATTGACCAAAAGACTTCGACTCATATAATAACACAATTATTATCAACAATCGTACATATAAGTATACAACTACTCAATGGAGATTTATAGGTCGAGCGATCACTCTTATCACTTTCTTAACATACTCTCGTTCTTGGTATTGGGGAAAGAGAACGTGATCTAATGGATTTATAAGCATTCTGGTTGAGATAGGTTGTACGTGGGTGATGGCTTTCCATGGTAAGTAGTCATTGCAAAGACTACACCTATTTGTGGGGGATTGCCCATCCATCTATCCCCAAGGCTAACAATCATGCCTCTCCCAATCTAACATTGGTCGTGAACCCTACAACCTTATGGTGGTTCTTGACTTACATGCTTACTCGTTAGTAGGGTCCACTTGGGACTCAATAACAGCTACAACTATGATCCTCTAATCACTCACAACTTTCTTAGGCACCCATGTACTAGCAGCACACACCCACCATCTCCACATGGCTTCCTAAGACATATTAGAAATAATAACAAGTATGGTTTACCAACCATCCCCCAAGAGCAAAGTTATTACTTTAGCTCATCATCAACCAGTATTCTATCTTTTGAAGATAACAACATTCAACATTATACGATATTCAACTTTGATTATCATTTCACTTTATTCTTTTACGCTCATCCTCCTCATAGTCAATCTTTTTTATAAGGGTTTTATTACTTAAATCATTCATTCATTCACTTTCGCAACTTAAGTTATTTTCTCATTGTTAGGGCATTTTTCCCAACAAGAGGAACTAGCAAATTCTACCCTCTAGTAAATGGTACCATTCAAACATCCTTATTTGCTTAACGAGAGCCTGACCTCGCTTAATGAATAGTGTTGGAACATTTTTATATGCGTCCAAAATAACCTAAGTATTTTGATGATAACAAACATCATGACTAAATAATGACGACTAATGCTTTGTTTTAGTACTTAATTTTTATGAGTACAACAAAGTCATCACAGTATGGGAGTATGGATTGCGTCCATATAAAAAAGAACTTGTTCTTTACAAGTTTATCAATCCACTTTCAAATAGTTCCATCGTCTATAGAAGATTCCATCCAATAATGGAATTATGTCCAATAAAAGACTTAGTTTCTTAAGTGTTAATTTTTTTTTGTTTTTTGTGCTTATCATATCTTGTAACTCATTATTTAACTTTTACACTCTTATTTCAACATATCTTTATTCAAAGGTTTGTATAATGTTCATATTTTATATACATGTTATGCTTTATTTTTCAGAGTAACAAAGGGTTCCTTTTCAAGTTTTGAAGAAACAAGTCAACCTTGATACAAGAGAGTTTTGATCAAGCCTTTACAATTAATTTAACAAATAGAATGAATAGCTCTTATCAAACAAAGATAGCATAGTCAAGGAAAAAGAAAAACAACTTTCTCTAGCATACTTTTTTCTCTAACATACCTTTTTCTCCATCCTCAGAAAAAGACAAGTCTTTGCAACAGCTATGCAAAAAGCATCAAATATCAGGTAGATTACAAAGGTTGTATAACTTGGAGAGGTTTTGAAAATACTTGGTTTGTAAGTTAGTTTGACTTAGTGAAAAAATCCTTCATTTTGAAGGGATTGTATGTAGCTCTTATGGAAAAGTGAAGTAGGATAAAATCCTTGTGTTGTTTTCTCTCTTCCCTTCTTTCTACTTTGTTCTGCACATATTTAGATGGTCTGTTTGGTCCGCGCTTGAAAACATATATATATATCCTCGTATTTTCGAAAAACTTTATAAAAATCACATACAATTTAACTCATATTTCTTGTGTGTTTCACATTTCTTCAAATAGAGTAATAGAGAGCTCCCATAAAGTTTTTTCATATATATATCCTCGCATTTTCAAAAATCTTTATAAAAATCACATACAATTCTACTCATCTTTCTTGTGTATTTCCTGTTTCTTCAGATAGAGCAGCAAAGAGTTCCCACAAAGTTTTGTCGCCCAACAAATGTATCGTTTATCCAACGATATTTGCCATAGTGGCTAACTTCCTAAAATCCTCATATCCTCACTCAACGAGAACATGTGCTCGCCCAACCAGAAGAGCCATAGAGAACATCATCTAAGAATGCTCACTAATTCACCTAGCGAGTACGATTGCTCACTCAACAAATGAAGCCACCAAGACTTCAAGGTCACCACTACACCTATCTTGCTCAATGAAGGTGTCTCTTCGCTTAGCAATAACCTCCCAAAGACTTAGTAATTTTTGTGATTAAGAACCACAAATAGCTTTTAATCACTCACTTAGCAAGACTCCCTCAACGAATCTATGAGTTTTTGGGTTTTCCAAAAATTGGCCCAAGTATTTTCTTACTACATTCATATTTTTGCTCAGCAAGCATTCATCTTGTTCATAGTGTTCTTGAGTTCACTTAGCGAAAACTTGCATTTTTCTGGAAAATCTACCCAGAAAGCAAGGTCACTCAACAAACCTTCAAATAAAAACCTAGAAAATAGGATTTTCCCAACGAAACCCTAGAGTAGCAACATGCATATTCACAAAAATAATCACAAATCAAACAAAACAATATGAAATGCATTTAACAACTCCAAATCATCATAAAATCATAACCCATGCATGAAAATAACATCAAAATCAACATGTAAAGCATATTCAACCAAGATTTTTCAATTTTCACAAAAGCTTCAAAACATCAACAATGGTTACCATATCCTAGAATATATTCTACACACGCATTTCCAATCAAGTAAATAGCACAATAACAACATATATGACATCAAACAATCACAAAAACATAGGGGTAAAGCTTCCTTTACTTGTTGTAGACAAAAGGAAAAAATACTTTAGGGAAGAAGATAAGGATTCTAGATCAACAATGGTGGCTAGGACCTTAGCTTACTGGAAGGGTGAAATATGGTTGATGGGGGGCTTTGGATTCTTCTCAGCAAAAACAACCAATGTTGGCTTAGAGTAGTGATATATCTAGGGTTTGGGTTTGGTCATTATCCATTGGATAATTGGGATCTTAGTGACTATTGGATGAAAGAGGGTGTCATTAGTAATCATGGGTTTAGGGATTTTGGGATCCAAAACAACAATTGGGGTTCTCGAGGTTTTCTTCGAAACTCTAACTATTTGATGCTTTGTCTTAAAATACGTATCACTACATCGAAATGTGTGTCGACAACATTTGTTCAACTATACTTGACTAGAAGGTGTTTAAGGATAATGTCAACTCATTCAGGGTGATAACTCAACTTAGGTAACCACTTTCAAGGAAAACTTACCCTAGTATGCATGATTTTGGCTATTTTGGCCTTTTCTAAGGATTTTCTTGAGAAACGTGTAAAATAGTGTTTTTATTAATAATAACAGTAGCGTAATTGAATTAGCACAATACATTGAAAAAAAAAACATTACACAGGATTTGATACATGTAATGAATTTGATCATACAAGTTGATAATGGCAAAAAACTAATTGTAAAGAAGGCATGTAGGATTAGAAGAAAAAGATAATCAAGATAGAAGAAATTATGCGTTAGAGGAGAAATAAAAGTCTGACATAGGTAAAAAAAAGCCTCAAGATTTTGAGTGGGAATGTTGGATTGGTGTAATATTTATACATTATACTAAAAAGTCACACAAAATCTATCCTACAAAATAATCCATTGAAATATGTGTTTTTTAATACTAGAAGATTTTTTGTACGTAGTAAAAAATCTTAATTGAATAACACGGAACTTTGTTACCCTCTTAAAAAATCTTAATAATCTTAATTGAATATCATTGTATTTTATTACCCTTTTTAAAAATATCCTAATAGTTCTAATTGAATAGAACAAAACTTATTTATATTATTTAAAAGTCTTGATTGAATGCCAGGAGATTTTTTTTATCTTGAAAAAGTCTTTTAAAATCTTAATCCAATGCACCCCTTAAATCAATAGGTACTTAATTTAATTATAAAAGTATATGTTGATTATTCGAAGAAAAATTAAGCACACTCTTAAGCAAACAAGTTAAACTTCTCACTTACACAGTATGTTGTTCATTTCTTAGTTGTTTTTTTATTTATTCATATTGTACAATTAAAATCTTCTTATGGTCTTATTGAGTTTTTAGGATCCAACTCACTTAAATTTTTTAGAATAAAAAAATTTTACAATAAAAAAAGGAAAACAAGTTAAACCAATAATTTTAAAACCAGACCAATCATTAAATTCAAAATTTAATGGCTCAACTGTACTCAAACTGGTATTAATAAAATAATAATAATTAAATAATATATAAAACAAATATAATATCATAATTTAATTTAAAATTTGAAAAATAAACATCTTTTTTTTTTAAATCACCGAGTCAAACCAGTTCTCTAAACCAATTTTGGATTGGTTTGTAACTAGTTATGAGATGGTCCAATTTTTAGAGTAAACAGACTAATCACCATACCGACTCTTAGTCAAACCAACCAATTTGATCCAATTTTCAAAATAACGAGTTAGACTATTTTTCTTTAAAAGTAAAAAGTTAAAAAAGCGAAAAATAAAATTTAATATAACCAACATAATTTAAGTGATGAGCCAACATAAATTGAATCATAAACTTTTTGAATGTTTGAAATTTGAGTTTAAACTCTTTAATTATTTTATTATAGGGAAGAACTTTGGTATTCGAAATAAAATTATTATTATTGTTGTTAACATGGAGCACATAAGATGAAAAGATATTTTATGGTGAAAGATGGGAACTTCCAATGATGATCGTTAGATCAAAACATATAAGTGAGATTAATCTTCCTACTAAAAATACAATGACCACTCCTCAATGTTTTGAAAGTTGGACCAGTCATTGAATTGATGATAACATCAATTCAAGATTCAATGGTTTGACCATGATTGAATCTATATTAATTAAATAATAAATTTTAAATTTTTAATATAATATATTAATTACAAACATTAAAAAAATAACTCAATTATGATATCTTGTAATATACACACCTTATCATGGATAAAAGCTATTAAATAGTAACTTCAAACTTGAGGTAATGGTCTGTTATGATATGTAAAAAAAAAAAATTCCAAAAATTTAAGATAAATGTGATTAAAATGAATAGAAGTTCCAATGTCCCACTTGCAATCCTATACAAGCTAAGATTATAGAACCATATGCTTGTGCTTATTGCTAACATGCAAGTAGTAGTGATAAACTACACGAATGATAGACCATAACCCTATAGTTTTAAGAGAATCTACAATATAAAAATAGTCCCACATAGTTTGAAATTCAAGATTTTGCATGGGTGAATCTATATTTAAAAGGCAATATTACTCCCACATCAAGAGAAAGTTATGTTTTGCCGAGTCCTACATTTACTCCTTTGGGAAAGGTTTGCATGGTTTAGAACCAATTCATTTGAAGACCAGTTTTACATGTTGTTAGAACTAGATGATAGGTTGGTTCATGGTTTAACTAGTTTAATCATCTTGTGGATAATAGGTTGGTTCATGGTTTGACCAATTTAAACTAGTTGCAAACTAGTGAAATCGGTCATAAACCGCAAAGCAATCAAATCTTTGATTTGTATAAGCAAATAACTTTGCTTTTATAAGATCATATATTATCCAAGTTTGAAATTTTACCAATGCAAGACTCGTCACTCAAAAGAGTAAATATAGGACTCAACAAAACATAACTTTTAGTGTCTCTCGATGTACGACTATCTTTATTTTGTTGATGCTTTTAAAACTATCAGGTTATGACCTATCATTTAACCTATCATTTGTGCAGTTGATCACTACTACTTAAATATTAGTTGTAAGCATAAGCGTATGGTTCTATAATCTTAGCTCATATAGAATTGCAAGCGGGACATTAAAACTTCGTTTGAAATTACTACTTAATAGCTTTGTCCATGGTAAGGTGTGTAAATTCTAAAAAAATTAAAGATATCATAAGTAACCCTTGCTTCAAGTTATTTTTTTAATGTTGCTAATCAATATATTATATTGAAATATTAAAAATATTATTTAATTAATATCGATTCTACCACAATTAGACTATTGAACCTTAAATCGATACTATCATTAATTCAATGACCAATTCAGTTTTCAAAACATTGGGATTAAGTGAGCCTTGGACTAAATAAGTCGAGCCAACTTCTACTAAATAATTATGGCAAGCTAGATGTTTTCAATCAAACTCGACCTAGACCATGGTGGGTTGGGTTGGCTGGTGAGTTGCAACTTACATGTTTGTGTGATGCTAAAAAATTATTTTCAAAAATAAAAAGTATTCAAGGTGAGATCATTTAACTTATATACTTGCACTGATTTTGTTTATAGGAACAAAAATTTATGCTAATGAAGAAGTTAGTTAAGCATTATTTAATTGTATCATCATTTGTTAATAAAAAAAATTCTTAAACTAATCTTCATTGAAATTTGATATCAAAAATAAAGTAAGGTAATTGGAAACAAAACTTATAATAGATGAAGGGTACTACTTGGAGATAACATCATTAAATGAGGCCAACTTAGTTGATATTTGCTTATATTTAAAATCAATATTCATAACATTTTTTTGTGCTTATATTCAATATCTATCAAGAGAGTAGTATATATATGAAAAATATATTATATATAACTTAAATATGTAGGGAATAAAAAATTATGCATATATGTATTGTTATTAAATAAACAATATAACATTGTAAAATCAAATAAATGATACCTTGTACTTTTTAATAATATATATCATAATTATAACTTAATTATTTTGTATTAAATAATTTATTATCTTATAAAATTGTGTTGTTTTACTCTTTTATAATTTTCTTTCGACACATTCGTAAGTGAAATAAGATATTATTAATAACATAATAATTTTCTTTATACTTTACATTTTTTTGCTAAATATAATCATATTTTTATAGTCAATTTTTTGCAATAAATTTTTAATTTAATTTTAATAAAAATATTAAAATACAAAATAAATTTTCAAGATATTATTAAAATATGTTTTAATTTTAATTTTAAATTTAATTTTAATTTTAAATTTAATTTTAATTTTAATTTTAATTTTAATTTTAATTTTAATTTTAATTTTAATTTTAATTTTAATTTTAATTTTAATTTTAATTTTATTTTTATTTTTAATTTTAATTTTAATTTTAATTTTAATTTTAATTTTATTTTTAATTTTAATTTTAATTTTAATTTTAATTTACTTTTAACTATAATTATAATTATAATTTAATTTAATTTTTAATTTTAATTTTAATTTTAATTTTAATTTTAATTTTAATTTTAATTTTAATTTTAATTTTAATTTTAATTTTAATTTTAATTTTAATTTTAATTTTAATTTTAATTTTAATTTTAATTTTAATTTTAATTTTAATTTTAATTTTAATTTTAATTTTAATTTTAATTTTAATTTTAATTTTAATTTTAATTTTAATTTTAATTTTAATTTTAATTTTAATTTTAATTTTAATTTTAATTTTAATTTTAATTTTAATTTTAATTTTAATTTTAATTTTAATTTTAATTTTAATTTTAATTTTAATTTTAATTTTAATTTTAATTTTAATTTTAATTTTAATTTTAATTTTAGTAAAATAAAAAAAATTATTACATCAATAATAATATTTTATTTCAATCATTAAAGTATAAAAAGAAAAAACAAAGCAATACAACTTTATATAATAATATTTATAATGAGAGTAAATAAGTTATAATTAAATATATAGTGTTAAAAAATATGCATATTATTTGTTTAGTTTTATAATTTTATATTATTTATTTACTAGTAATAAATTTATGTATTTTGTATTCTCATGTATTAAGTTATTTATAATATATTTTTCATACATATATTAATAAGTTAAGTGAACTAATAGTTTTAATTCATGGTGTTAAAGCACCTAACATCTTTAGAAATCTGATAATAATTAAGGGGTTGAATTTTATTAATTTTAAAAGAAAAAAAATGGTTTGAGCAATTAAAATCATAGAAACTAAAATCACTCATTTGACTAATTAAATCTATTTTTTATGTAGTTTTTAAGAGTGTCAAGTGGGTCAAGGCAAATCAATTCACCTTCAATCTATAAAAAAAAATGGATTGAGTTGAGGGGTTGAAAATCTTAACCCAACCTGTGACAAGTTGAGTTTAGTTTGATTAATCCACCAAAATTATTAAAAAAAGTTAAAAATAATAATTTATGAATTAATTAACCAAATAAATAAAAATATAGAAAATAAAAAAACTTAAATCAATAGTATACACATCAACCATAAAATAAACATAAATCAATTATACTAATATGAGAAAAATAAATTTCAACTTGTCTAGGTCAACCCATCCCAATTTATTAACTTATTGAATTGTACTGGGTTGAATTATGTATGGAGATGTGTTTAAACATGAAATTTAAGTAGATTGATTCATTGGTACAAGTGTTTTTAACATTCTTATATATATTCACTTATTCTTTTTTTAGGTAGTCCATGAAAATCTTGTCTCAATTCACTTATTCTTTTTTTTTAGGTAGTCCATGAAAAATTATTTTTTTGACAAGATTTAAATTTAAATTAAAGATCCTCAACTTAAAAATATTATTTTCCGCATTCTTGTCTTGCCTACTAGTTAATTACCCTGAGCCTCTTAACTCCTAGTTGATTGTTTAATGCACGGGAAATGGAATGTTTGACCTATGAGCAAACTCTTGTAAATAATTTGTGCATTAAGTGTACTGAAAAACCTCGTGAAAGCAATTCAAAATATTAAGAGATATGTGTTATGCAGGCTACAAAATTCAAAAAAATAAATAAATGTGATACTAGTAAACATAAACATAAGCAAATTTCCGAAACCAATTATCAAGTTTTCCGATATTTTGGAAATGCAAATAATATAATATTATGTGATTTTTTGTGATAATTATTTAAGATCATTTCAGACTTAATATAATATTATTTATGTAAAAATACTTTTGATTTTGTGCTACTATAAAACAATATTCTGTCTTTAATTATTTTATGACATGACAGTGTTCGAGATGCAAAAGAGAAGAAAGTTTTAAAAATAAAATCATCCAAGAGAATAGAAGGGATGGACTGGCAAGTTATAAATCGTGTTTAAATAGGTGTATGTGAAATTGATTCAGAATGAAATTGAATTTTGTAAAAGTAATTTTAGTTTAAATTAATTTTGAAATAAATAATTTATATCTTAATATTTTTATACTAAAAATAAGTTAATAGTAAAATTTGATATAAATTTTTTAACCCAATACAAAAGTTACCTTGAGTTATTTTGACTCAATTAATTTCATACTTAAAATGATTTTAAACCCTATTGACAATGTTAACAGGGAGACATGACATTATCCTGTTTTTTATATCTATGTATAAAAACACAATTTTATTATACACATTAATGTTTGACACTGAGCCTACGGTAGGAGAGTTAGAAATACCTTCTACCGTACAAAATAATTTTTAACTAATAGATATATTAATATTTAAATATATGATCGAGATTTTTATTTATTTTTTTCATAATTTATCTCTATTCCTCTTTGTTCAAACAACTCCTCTCAGCTAGGTACACCGAGGTGGACCACCGTGCACCGCTGCCAGACGATTTCCAGTAGCTTTTTTTCCTCCTCCGTTCTTCATCACCCTCCCTTCTCCATCTCCTTCCTTTGTTATCCATAACAACAAAAATTTAAAACGAAAACAAAATACACAGCGAATAAATTATTTAAATAAAATTGAAAATTTGTCATACCCATTAATGAGATATGCAAATCCTATATGTAAAAAAATAAAATCAAAATAATAAATATCCATACATATATTAGCATAATTCATATTCATACGTATAATCAAATTTGTTAACACATCAAAGAATAAATAAGAAAAACAAAAGAGAAACTACACTTTCCATTCGTTCCTTCTTTTTTAATTTTTTTCTTTCTTTCTTCCCATTTTTTTCTTTCTGTTTGCTCGAAGAAGGGTAGATTGGAAAAGACAGTAGAAAAAAGAAAGAAAATGAAAATAATCTGAGCCATTAAATAAAAAACGAATATTTGTAACGGTAGGAAAAGTTTCCCCGGTGGGAGATATGTGACACTCCCACTGTAGCCTCATTAACAAGTGTTTAATAGAAATTAACTAAAAACTGTTAAATAAAACCTTCTTCATTTTTGCTTTCACACGTAACTCATCTGCACATGTACTAAATTAATCAAATACTGCTCGCTCAAATAAATTTTAAGAAAAAATTATCGCATAAATCCATTAAATTGTCAATTTCTAAAACAAAGTAGTGAGAATTCTTTGCAAAATTGTCCACATAACTGCTGAACCATTCATCAACTAACATTTAATGCGTGTGACTGCAGAAAATTTTTCATGCAATAACAGTCTTAAGTGACAGTTAGTTTCCAGAGTCAAAATCAAAACCAAACCTTATCCCTCCCTCTCTAGTCTCTATCAAGGATACCAAAACTTTTATCCTTCACGAGAATCTATGATGTTTTGAATACTTAAAAGAAAGTACAATAGGAACAGCAAATTATCCAACCAGACAAGCTCAGCAGTTCCATCAAGCCCCAGACAAGCATATTTTAACTGAATTCAGCTTCTTTGTCTTCCTAAGAAATTTGTCCAGTTGTCTTTGGGCACTTCGCAAAACAATTCGATATGTGCAAGACGGTGAGGCTGGGGATCGATCACATGGTGTTGATTCACCAAAGAATGATAAGAAACAAATACTTTAGAATATTGTAGAATTAGAAAAGAGTTGGATCAATCTATCCTGAGCTTCTGGGAAAAACTTCCGGGCAAATAGATAACATGATCGTTTCGAGCCGTTCAATACACATGGTGTAATCACCACTGTTCTCTGCAAAGCACATAAAAATTAAAATTAACTAATAATGCATTCCTTCTATAGAAGGAGAAGCAATATCACTATATGGAGGAGCTAAGAACCATCGAATCTAAATAGAGGAATCAGATTTATACCTTTGCATCACTTGTAAAATGTGGACTTTCATCAATGTACTGCAGTGAATGAAATCATGTCATTGAGTAGAATTCAAGATAAATGCTGTTTTAGAACCATGTGAATAACAAGAGACATGGAAGTAACTATGTGTGAAAATAAAAAATAAAAAAAATAAGAAAAATAGACAAGGATCACTGTTCAGTGGACCTATTGGGTAAACTTCTCTCTAAGTATTTATAAGAGAGAAAAATAATAAGAAAAAATGAAATAAACTTCTTATACATAAGTTAAAAATCAATTTTTAAAAAAACTAATACAAAAGAGCTTCTACATTTATCCAAACAGACCCAAATCAATGAAATTATAAGTACCAACTTCAACGTCCAATACACACCCAAATCATCATATCTATGTCGAGGAGATTCAGTACACCCAATAACTAAGACTATCGACCCAGTCACTGTTTCCACCACAAGCTCCTAGAAAATAATTATGTTGAATTGATCATATTATAATTAAATGCAACCTACTCTTTAACACGGTGAAATTCTGGAATAAGGAATTCACTTGAGTAAATTTTCTATTTCATTTCCCTTCTTCTCTATTCTCCATAACTCTTCAAAGTTATCAAGGTTCTTGGGGAACCTTTAACACAAATTACTATTCTTAAAAGTAAAATAATAGAGAAACGAAAGATGCAAAATAAATGATTAAGAATAGAATAGGTGGTAAACAATGGCTGGTTTGGGTAGCATGGTATGCAAAAGAAACTTAAAACTTCTTAAGGAACAGATCACAATCAGCTTTGAGTAGAGTATAATTCATTAGGACAAAACTAATAAATCCTTAGGTACTCTCAGTGTTATTCTTTAATCATAATTGAAGTTTCACCTCAATAACTCATGCTAACCTTTATCATGCATTTTACTGAGGTGAAATTCTGGACAGCAATACCAAAAACACAAAACCGTGCATAAGTTTTTTCCAGTTCATTAACATTATGCCACTCATGGGCAGCATGAAAAGAAAAATTCTTTGATACAACATGAAGAACACAAACACAGCGAAGGGAATGAGAGTAAAATTTGTCACATACTGCTATGTTTTTCATGACTTGATAAGTAATATCCCGAGCTCTGAATGACCTTGGATGCCATTTTCCTTCAGACCAATCAACATATGTTACCGACCAATTTGCAATTCCACCTGGATCAAGCATCTAAATACACACCAAACGAGTTAGCTTGGAGAGAAAGAGATGCCCATCATTGCAATTCAAAAGAGAACAAATTGGTGCACTGACATTAAAGAAGGTTGGCAGGTAATGCTCATCAGCATAGCAGTTGCGGTTTCCCTCCATATTTGGCTGGGAATTTTAAAACATGAACAGCAGAATTTTGTCAGCGAAGCTATCTTTATATGTTCCTTCCAACAAATTCCAAAAATAGCATTAACAGGAAACAGTATACATAAAAACATAATAACTCTGGAAAGAATGAAAGACAAAAACAATTATTGAAGTTATGCTATAGTGACTTTGCTCAGAAAAAATAAAATAAAATTAACTGGCCAACTGTTAGTCATATTTTAAGCATATTTACTTTTAGAAAATCATAAAAACTCATACATGCTGCAGCAAGCACACTACTGATGATATATCTGAGTAAAAATTTATTACTAATGTCATACTCTTAACATATGCATTTCTTAATAAAAAGTAACCACAAAAAAAGCAGAAGAACAAGAATCAATATATTTTATTCCTAGATATTAAATATTAAGAAGAAGCTACTTATAATTATGTCCAGGAAATCTTTATGAAATTTAATCTTTATAATCTTCCAGCAAACTTAATCATGTGTAGGCTAATTACAATTTAGAAACTTCTATATCCTGCACTATAATGCTCATCAAGGGGGTTTCTTTCTAAGTTTAAAAAAATTGATTTCTGAAAGACAGTGGACAAAAAATTTGAATATAACAGTGGGCTAGTGTAGTTCAGAAATCAAAATTCATTTACCTACACTAACATTCTTAACAGAGGAGATAGGATCGTGGGAATAATACCAAATGGATCAAACAACCCATCCAGTTAGCAAACAATAAAACACAAGTGATTCTTAACAGCATAGTACCCTGCAATGGTGCTTGAATTTTGTAAAATAGAGACTGTCTGCCATAATTATTATAGCATGCTGCCGTTTCATTGAGAACCACTGCATGAGAAACCACAAGATCCAAATCAGCAACATGTCAGAAAGTTTTCATTGGTTTCTAACAATTCTATGGGTTTATTTGGATAAATTTTCCTATAAGAACTTATAGGAGGAAAAAATTGAAAAAAAATAAAAAAGTTTCTTCATAAGTTAAAATTAGCTTTTATACATAAGCTAACTAATAGAAATTCCCTCATATTAACTTATCCAAAAACTGATTTTTAACTTATACATAAGCTAATTTTAGCTTATGGAAGAAGATTATTTAATTTCTTTTCTTCTTTTTTCTTATAAGTATTTATGGAGAAGTTTATCCAAAAAAAACCTTAAATTTGTAATCAAACCCATTTTTCATCCAAATTTTGACTGTTATGAATGGGGTTATACATTTAATAGGAGACATGAATTGCCGAAAGAAAGTACACTCTGAAAGTCAAAACCTTCTGCCAGATACAAGTTTCACAAAGAATGAAATTTTGACAACTTAAAATGATTGGAGTACATTTATATTGTCCAACAACTCCTCTTAGGCATTAAATAATAAATTGGTAATATATCACATAGAATTTATGAAACAGAGAAAAAATAAGCTATTGTTTTCCTGTTTTCATGGTGCATGACATGAAGGATTGCCTGATTAAAGAAAGCACAACAAAATGGGATGTAAATTAATTCCTCAGCAACATTTCCCATATTATAAAGAGGAAAAAATACTTTATAAATGAAAGCAATAATGTCTCCATCATTGCTACAATCTGCAGATATGAATACAAAGCACTGTATATAGAACACTGGGGGAGAAAGAAGTCATAGAAGTAGGCAACAAGGCTTCTTTCAAACCAGATTAGCCACTCAATAAAAGGGATAGCAGAAGAGAAGAGTGACCTCAATGAAAATGAAACACTGCAATTGAATGGATGCTCAAATTTTCTACTATAGGTAGATATCAACATCCATAGAAATTATACCTGTGAACCCTTTCGGAAATCCTTCTTTTCTACTTCAGGCAACATATGTTCTATATACCTGCCATTTCCATGAGGACCAGGATCCACATAGCTTTATCCAAAAGGTGAGGGGGAAAAGAGAGACAGATTAGTCCAAATTACCATCCAAAAATTCAGCAGTGTAGAATCTTTAATGAAAGGGAAGAAGTTAGAAGAATTCCATCAGCTAATTTGTAGAAAAAAATTTTATATTTTCTTACCAGTCAATAAAGCTGACATTTGTTAATAATAAGTAGTTGTACACAAATTCAAAGCGGCGCACAGGAATACAACTGAAGCAAAAATGAATATGCATTTTATTAGATTAAATCCCACAAATCATGAGTTATCAGCAAAAAACTAGATAACAAAAGCACCTTTCAGACAACAAAACAAAATGTTGGTTATCAGGGTCCAAAAGTGCATTGGCCAAAAGTCTCCTTTCTGCCTCAACCATAGAAATTTTTCCCCAGCCTACCTGAAAGAAATTGAAAACCAGTTGGCACAAAGAAACAGATGGAATTACCTTATGAAAATTGGATGCATGTTAAGTACTAGATAATCACAAGAATAGGAGAAAGTTTTTATGTTTATTTTCTCTGGTGTTCACAATGTCCTTATAGTTCTGGCTCCAATTAGAAAGAGATTCTACCATACTATCATCTTAAGAGAGAGATTCATGTACTGTTTATAAGGAAAATCACTATATTCTTTTGTGTATATATAGGAAATAAATGTCCCACACAAACACTAGTTCTCCCTGCTAAGTTGAGAGACAAAAGGGGAAGCTTTGTTACGTCTAACAGAAAAAGAGTAAATTTGATCATATGAAAATAGACTAATAGAGTAACAAAATAATGAGACTATGAGAGATTTGTATGATAATATCCTCAAATTTTGATCAATTGTTAAATTTTTTATTAAAAGTATACATCAACATTGTATATATTCTCCACATTTTTTATCATCCTTCACTTATGTTGGAACTTTAAACTGACACATAAAGTGCTTGCAAATTATATAATCAAATCATGTGCTATACACCGTACCGATTCACTGCGAATGTCTCGGCCAACAAAATAGGGGCTGACATGCATTGGCTTTTCCTTTGATGCATGTATATAAATAGAGAATTTGCCCTCATGGCCCTGCATTTGGTAATGAGTACAATTCAAACATAAAGAAAGCAGCATATCTCTATCACATTCAAAAGAAAAGGAATTGCACTTGGTATTTATATACAGATTCCAGAATGACAATCATTGGCATTGATATTTTACTAAAAAGAGAAAAGTATGCCACTAATAGATCCGGTATTCTGGCCTAATGGGAACAAGCATAGTCGTACACAACAATGCTCAAATTTCTATTACAAAAAGAGGGGGGAAATAGCAAAAGTACAGGGAAAATAAAATAGAAACTCAGTTGCTAGAAGCTCCTATCGTCTAAGCCTCCTAGATGTGTGTTAAAACTAATTTATGCGTGTGCTACATGTGTTAAATGTGCTTTAATATAATATAATAAATGTTAATCAAATCTTAATATGGATGTGCTAAATGTGCTACATGTTTAAGCTTGTGCTACATGTATTAAATGTGCCACACATGTTAAATGTGCTACATCTAATACTTCCTCTAGAGCATATAAATCATATACACCAAGCTTGTTACAAATATATTCAATCTAGGACCCTTTGGGGGATTTGATGTCAGCAAGCCGATCATTTGGAACTGACGAAGTCAGTCATAGTTTTTCCTACAAGGATCTTTTTCCAAATGAAGTGACAATCAATCTCTTTTTGTTTGGTTCTCTAACAAAAAATTGGATTGGAACCAATGAGGAGAGCGGCCTGGTTATCACAAACCAACTTCATCTCTGTGACATCTTCTAACTTTAATTGTGTTATGAACCTTTGCGAAGGATCAAGTCATGGGCCTAGACATGGAATAATCCTTCTTGAGACCTATGGTGAAACCAAGAAGCATACTTGTCCTTGACAGAGCCCCTCCTAGACTAACACAAGTTTTTCTGAAAATTATTTCTCATAGTCACTGACAATATTATAATCATGTCTGCTTTTGAAAAGGCTACAAAGATATCCCTAATTAATAGGATCATAACTAACAGTTATTCACATTGATTAAAAAAACAAAAAATAAAGAAATTCCTAATTAGTAAGATCATATCTAACAATTATCACAATTAAAAAATCCCTAGTTAATAGAATCATAACTAACAATTATCCTAATAAGAAATAATAATGCTAAGGATATGAAATCAGGGATTCTGATATGAAGATCTTATCAAGATAGGAAATGACAAAGAAACAAAATAAACTAAAATAAATCGAGGTTAAATAAAGAAATACGGTAATCCTAATTAGTATGTCCACATCAAATTGCTAAAGTAATTGTTGAAGCCATGTTAATTCACACGTTGTGGCAGGCACAACATGGTATTCAGCCTGTACACTAGATCTAATCTAACAACCATGTTTTGTTTCTTCTCCATGAGATTAAGATCCCCCCAAGAACACAATAGCCTGATGTAAATCTTCTATCAATAGAAAATCTTGCCTAATCAGCATCGGAGAAGCTCACAATTTTAGTATCGTCATTGCCCACATAAAGCAAACATTTGCCAGGTGCATTTTTAATGTATCTGAGGATGCAAACCACAACATCCTAATGAGCATCTTAGGGAAAATTAAGGAATTGACTTACCACATTTACAACAAAGTAATACCAAGTTAGACTACCGTAAAGTAGTTAAGTTTGCCTACCAGGTAAGGGTGAGCAATAAATCCATTTTGCCCAAACCTCCATAACCACACCAGCCCAATCCAATTTAGTGGAGCAGATTTTTGTCCAAATTGTTTTCTTATATTTCATTTGCATTTGGAGCCCTGTTTCAGATATACTGTCTTGAAATTGGAAAATGTTTCTTCTCACCTAGACTAGCACAAATCCATTTTGACACAACGCATGTCTCAATGTAAGTCAATACAACTAAATCCATTTCTAAAACATGATATTCTTTCACGCTTCATACTCTCAAAAAAGTATCTTTAGTTATTAATAATATATATAAACAAGATAATAATCATTTGGTAAATAATATTAATTTATTAAAATAAATGAACATTTTCTCTTAAAAAAATGCTTCTTAAAATTTTATGCCATCTCTATTGATTAATTTCAGTTCTCCTTTTAAATTCTCTTTTCTTCATATTTGTTCATCACTATTCTTTTTTCTATTTTCTTATTCAATAAAAAGTTTACTTAAAAAAATAGTAAATATCACAAATAAAAATTATCCTTAATATTTCTCATCTATTTAATAAAAACCATGGTAGGCTAGCTATAATAATTTTTAATATTAAAATTAATAAAACCTGATACAAAATAAATATCTCAAAAAAATTAATAAATTGATTCGGTTCAGCCTATTAACTCGATTTGATTTAAAATTATAATTGTTTTACATATTTTTATTTATTTCATAAAAAAGCAAAATTAATATGAAGTTAATAATATAAAATATATCATTTAATATATATATATATATATATATGTATGTATGGTGTGTGTATTATTATTATTATTATTATTATTATTATTATTATTATTATTATTATTATTATTATTATTATTATTATTATTATTATTATTACTATTATTATCATCATGGTAGTAGAATCAGTGTTCAAATCGTAAATCGAAAGACCTATTTTCCAAATTGTGAAACGAATCATATTGTGAATCGTAAGATACATGATCAATTATAAAACATAACATATAGACATTCATAAACACACATTCATGATCAATAACTAAAAAATATAGCTCTAGGAGCATTTAAACATAAGGAAACATATGAAAAATCAATACATACATAAATAAATATTAGGCTTATATGACTTTTAAATTTTTTCATGAGGAATTAATGGAAAAAATAACAAAAAAAGACAAAATAATGAATAGTTGAATCGTGTGATTGGTATCAATGATACGAAATTGTATAGATTCATTCATGTATCGTAAGATATAAAGTCATTTAAGACTCATCCTATGATACAAATCGATAAGTAGCCAAATTGTATCGAATAGTAAGAGATATGAATTGTGAATCGTGAAATTTTGATAACTATGATTACACTATATATATATACATCAAGCTGAATCAATTGAGTCAAATTATACATAACTCATTTGGTTCATGAACCAAATTCAACGAATCAATTCTCAAACTATATTTCGAGCTGGTTCATAACTAGTCCTATTTGCACTTATGCATAAAGAGTTAACCCTTCAACAACAGACATTTTGTAATTCATCCATGGCTACTGAAAATCTAGTGTTTTCTTACTAAAATGAATTCCAATGTCCCCTCCTTTATATATTCTCAATAAATTGATATATGGTTTTAAAATTGGTTTATGGTTATGGTTTAAAACTGGTTTTAAAACGAATTTTTACAACTGGTTTATGATTTAAAACCAAACTGATATTAAAATTGATTTAAACCATAAACTGGTTTTAAATTCAGCTTCAAAATTGGTTTATGGTTTAAAACTGGTTTTAAAATGGAATCAATTTCAAACCATAAACCAGAACCTATTAAATCATAAACAGATTTTAATTCAAAATCGGTTTAAAGTATAAACCAATTTTAAAACTGGTTTCGAATGCAGTTTATAGTTTAAAACCAATCTTAAAATTGAACCAGTTTTGAACCATAAATCGATTTCAAAATTGGTTTTGAATCATAAACAAATTATAAAACTAGTTTCAAAATCAGTTTTGAATCATAAACCAATTTTAAAACTGGTTTCAAAATCAGTTCATAGTTTAAAACCAATTTTAAAACTGACCTGGTTTTGAACCATAAACCGATTTTAAAACTAGTTTCAAAATCAGTTTTGAATTATAAACCAATTTTAAAACTGGTTTCAAAATCAGTTTATAGTTTAAAACCAATTTTAAAACTGAACTGGTTTTGAACCATAAATCGATTTTAAAATCATTTTCAAACTGATATTAGGATCAAAATCAGTTTTGAACTTATCTGATATTTTAACCAGTTTTGGAGCAAAATTGGTTTGTGGTTCAAAACCTCTTTTAAAATTAGTTTTGAACAGTTTTGAACCATAAACTGATTTTAAAGCGGTTTCAAACCAATTTCAAAATGGTTCCAAAACTGATAGATTCAGAATTGATTTTGAAACCTAATTGGTTCAAACTAGGTTTAAAAACAACTTTGAACTTAAAATTGATTTTAAAACCGGTTTTAGGATAAAACAAATTTTAAAATCAATTTTAGGATAAAATCTATTTTAGGGTACAACTGGTTTTAGAATCGATTTATTATTTAAAATCGGTTTCAAAAAAATTCAAACTGTTTTATTTTTTAAAATGGATATGGATTTAAAATCCAAACCATTTAAATGGAAATGGATTGGATTTTTAAAATTCAATCCATGCTCACCCTCTCCATGCACAAGGTTCGATATCTGCCCAGGTCTTTCAATGCCTTCCCCCTAACTCAAGAGTAACTTGACATTGGGACTCTTGAGTATCACAAGGTTCGCAATCAACCATGTCGATTTCCTCAAAGATGTTGGACAATGCCAAAAGTAGATTGGGCAACTTCAATACCTAAGTAGTTGAGAGGACCCAAATCCTTGGTCTGAAATTGATGGAACAGATGCTGTTTGAGACAAATAATACTTGTATGGTCATTCCCAATGTAAATGTTGTCAACATAAGGCAAGTGACAAGAGATGAATGCAGAAAATACAAATGATTAGCTTCATATCTAGTCATGCCAAATGGTTGCGAGGCTAAACTGAATTGACCGAACCAAGCATGAGGAGATCACTTCAATCCATAGATGGAACAGGGAAGGTGACATACCGAATTAGGGGTATCCTTGAGGTTGGTCCGTGGAGACTTTTTCTTGTAGCACATCATGTAAAAAGGGATTCTTGATGTCTAATTAGTGAAGAGGACAGTGATGGATAGCAGCGAGTGTAAGGAAGAGTTAGAGGAATGTGATTTTGGCCACATGGAAATGTGTCCCCTGATCGAAGCCAAAAATTTAAGTGTAGTGTTTAGCAATAAGTCGAACCTTCAACCGACCTATAATGTCGTCAAGTCCAATCTTGATGGTATAAACCCATCTACAACCAACAATGGTCTTGCTTGGAGGCAAAGGAATGAGATCCCAAGTGCTGTTTGAGTGCATGGCAAGCATTTCATCAGTCATAGCCTGGTGTCATCCTAGATGAGAGAGTTTCACTTGTAGTATTAGGAATTGACATAGAATCCAACTAGGAAATAAAGGTATAATATGAAAGGGATAAATGATGATAAGGAAAGTCCAACCATAGATGGGATTAGGGTTACGAGAGGACCTAACACCTTTGCATAAGGCAATGGGAAGTTTTTGAGTCAAGAGGCGAGTTTGAAGAGGTCAATGTAGTAAGCACCGAATCAGGGAGGATAGAAAGTGGGTACGAAAGGCTGAACCTCAAGTGGGTATGGAGGGATGGTGATAGGTGCAGGAGCAATCGGTGGTGACAAAGATGTGTCCTAAAGCAAGGATTAAATTGGTAGACAGTTAGTAGGAGAAAGGAAAGAGCAAATCTCAAAGAAAGTGGCATCAATTGAGACAAATATTGCTAGAGATAAGAAGAATAACACCCAATAACCTTTTTGCAAGTGGGAGTAACCAAGGACTAGGCATTTGTGAGATTAGGCAGCTAACCTATCTTTGCCACGGGTGAACAAAACATGTGCAACCAGAGACTCAGAGTGGAAGAGAATACAATTGTTGCTTTGGAAACAACAGTGAGGGACTTGGTTGTTCAGAACAATACAGGACAATATACCTAAAAAGGTTATCTTATCAGGCTTCACTTTTGCCTTCTTCATTTCTTCCAACAATGATATGGGTTGGAAGCAATGCCAATGTGTCACATAAGTAACAATCATTGCTGACCATGCCTGCATGTCTCTCCTAGGCATGTCCCTGAACACAGAAACACAAACATCCAAACTCCCACATTTAGCATACATATCTATAAGTGCAATTTTACCTTAACATACTGATCAAACCCATTCTTCTTGACATATTCATTAGGCTGGCTATTCTGAGCACAGCTCGCGATGATTGCATTATACACGACAACACATAGTCATCAATCCTGTCAAAGACCCTTCCAGCAGCATCCATATCATTGCAGGCAGTGTACATATTTATGAGCGTTGAGCACACAAACATGTTACCACTGACCCCAAGTTTAACACCAAAGCAATGCAGTTGTTTACCTTCCTGAAGTGCCTTGAGCCTTGCACAAGCCTTGAGAAAGGAGGAGAAAGTGTAATCATCTGGAAGGAGCCCAGAGCACAAGACTTGAGAAAACAGAAGGATTGCTCTGAGAGGATCATCAAAGCATGCACGCCTAATTTCCGGTTGGATCTCATTGATGCAGAGTTGGACTTAGAGGAGATTACTCAATAACTTCCAATATTTTTTTTTCTGTTAATACCTAATTTCTGGTCTAGCTCTATAAGAGTGTAAATGTAAATCACTAAGCTTGCTCAATGAAATAGTCCATACCCAACAATGATATAATTTTAAGCTATTCTATAAAACCAACCAAATACAAGATTTTCTTCCACAGTTATGACACAATTCAATCACAAACAATTAGTGTGAAATTCAAAGATATCTAACATGCAAGAACTAAAATTTTCACAAAGCATTATGATTCATGACTAAAATGAGAAGTGAAATGCAATGTTGCTGACTTTTCCAATGCTATCAAATAAATGGTTTGATAGTTACTCTTCTACGACTTTACAACCTATTTATCAACAGAAATTGTTCATTCCTTCATACTGATTTTTCCATTGCAATCCAAATGAACTTCTACCCGTGGATAATAGGAAATATATCCAGATTCCATGCACCATTCATCTCCACAACTTGAACAAAATTGCCAGCAGATTATCTGCTCAACATCAATAGTCCACAGAATAGGGATCATAAATTGTCTATTTTGTACCAAGGAAATCAGTCTTGCCCACCAATACATCTCCCCTTATCTGTAGAAGGCGCTCATCTCATTTGTATTCATAGCTTGAAAATAGCAATAGAAAGACAGAAAAGGACCTCTAATACATTCTTCTGTTCTTTAGATCACGTATGGTCCCATTCTCAAACTAGTGCCTATCAAATACTACAGTGGCTATATCTGCAGAAGACTACTGTGAATAACACAGATACAAGTAGTAGAATAAAACTACAAGCAAAAGGAGAAAAAAATTGAATAAAACTACAAGCAAAAGGAGAAAAAAATTGAATAAAACTACAAGCAAAAGGAGAAAAAAACTGAATAAAACTACAAGCAAAAGGAGAAAAAAATTGAATAAAACTACAAGCAAAAGGAGAAAAAAATTGAATAAAACTACAAGCAAAAGGAGAAAAAAATTGAAAAACTTACAGCATAACATCCATAACATACTTAAAAAATAAGGCAGAAAAGCAACGTTCATCATATATAGAATAGGAATGCCATACCTTAAAGAACATGTGCCAGAGCTTCTCGAAGGGTAACGAACCCGGTGTCAGAAACAAAAAAGCAACTTTAGGTTTCCTGGTCTGCACAGGATAATAGTTCAGAATCTCGTTAATAACAAGCCGAGACTCAATCTCTGCATCACTTAATTCCCGGGAACGAGCGGTGGGCGGTAGATCAAAAGTGCCACCACCACCACAACCGTGGGAGGAAAAGAGGGAGCACGACGAGGGGCTCAGCGGCGGGTAAATGTAGGCAGCAATCAGAAACACGCACACTATAGCAACTAGAACAATAATCCAAGTAGGCCTCCTTAACTGTGGCCGGCTTCTTGATCCAACCATGATCAAAAGATTCCTTATGAATTGCGGCCATACACGTTCCTTCTTCATTTAAGTTCAAGGTACCTCACCAGCTTCCCCATACATCCACCATCCATCAACATTCCTTCATTGATTCAAACTCAACAACAACGCTGTCTCACTGCCATTGCACGTGCCAAAGAAACAAAGAGAGATACAATAACAACAAATAAGCACTTCAATCACCAAAAACACGCGCATATATAAACAAAAAACATTGTTCACTCTCATTTCTCATCAACAACAAATCAAAAAACATAATCCAGATCTTATCCCCTACCTCTTACCCTAATTAAGAAACAAACACATCATTAAATCCCAATTATCACCAAAACTAAACAGTAAACAACAAGATCCAGAAAAGAACACAACAGTATCGTGTTGGAACCCTAGCGCAAATAATTTATGTCCTAACTAAGCAAAATTAAACAAACAGTTCTCTCGCTCATTTTCTCTCTGTGTAGTGTAATGAAAAAGACAGTGAGAACTCAGATCTTAAATTTACGCATTCAAATAACATTGGAAAGAAGAGAGAAAATGTGAACGAACTAATGAATACCTGTGATCCAGAGAGGGATCTAAGGGGGAAACAGGGGAGAATCGAAGATGGACAATAAATAAATAAATAAATAAGAAGAAGAGAAAAGAGAAAAGAGAAAAGAAAAATCAAAATCGGAGGCGAAGGAAGAAGACCGAAGATGGATGGGGGAGTGTGGAAAAATAAACAGCAACGGACAGAGACAGTGTAGAAGAAGAGAGAGGAATGGTTATGGCTCAGATTTGCGAAGCCAAGTGGAGAGCGTTGATTCCGGTGCTGTTAAATAATTATTTAATTAATTTGTTTAATTTTAATTTCTGAAGTAGTAGACATAACATAATGTCATAACACAACGTGGCTGTGTGGGTGTTTGTGTGTTCAGTTCTTTCTCCGCCCATCACTGTCGCGCAAGTTCAACTTGTCATGTCTTACTCACCTTCTGACACTATTCTATATGTATATTCATCCTCGTCCGTCGTATATTCATGCTTTTCTTCTCCCTCGAATTATGAATTGGTATTTCTTTTCACAACAAACATTAAAAAATTATTTTTATTAAATTTTAATAAAAATAATTAAAAATAAAATTTTAGTTAAACAATAATATTTTAGAGATGATGTCATTATAACTATTAAAATTGACATAATGTAGCATGTACAAAATTTTAAGTTTAAGTCCATTAAATTATAATTTTGATTATTTATTTTAAGTTAAAAATTTATTTTGATTATTTATCTTTTATAAAAATTATTTTAATCACTTAATTCTCAATTTTGAGTTGATATTATTTTTTTATAAATAATTATTTTTTATTTTATTCAAAATGTGAAACTTATTTATTATTTTTCAAATATTTGTAATTTTTTTACATAATTTCTATCATATAATTTTTTTAATTCAAATATTAATTAAATTTCATAATTTTTATATTCACAAATCAAATAGAACAAATTTCATATATTGAATCAATAAAAAAGTAATTTAAAATTGTATATCAAAATTAAAAGTAATAATAATTAATTTAATTTTAGAATTAAATGACTAAAATATTTTTTAAAAAAATAAAAACCAATATGGTGAGATGAATAAATCCAACTATAACTCGACCAAGTTGTTTTTGTTATACATAAAAATATTTATAGTTAAGTTTAGATATAATAAAAATGTCAATAAAACATTCTTTGATAATATTTTTTAACACTCATTTATGAGTTAAAATATATTGAAAGTTATAAAATTATGAATAAAATTTATTAAATAAATAGTTACAAAAATATTCTTTAAATAAAAAATAAATTTAATCACCAATTTAAATCTTAAAATTGTAATAAATAATTAAAATAATCCTTAAAATTAATAAAATAGAAAAAAAGTTATTGAACTGATATATTCTTAATCCAATTTAATCTTAAAAATTATAGTAAGTGATAAAATTGATCCTTTAAATCAATTTAATTATTAAAATTGTAATAGCCAATCAATGATCCATAAAATTAAGAATGCCTAATTACAATTTTTTCTCCTAAATTTTAAAATCATAAATTTTGTCTTTGATTTTTTTTTCCTAGTATATTTTGACCCTAAGCATATATAAATTTGTAAAATTTCTCTCATATTTTTAATTTTTCATGCATTTTACTTCATAAATATAATTAAGTGATTAAAAAATAATAAAAGTGTTAAAAATAATATTTCAACCTTGACCTTTTCCTCATCTACAACTATTAAAGTCACTAAATTATTTAACATATTTTGTTAATTGTACTTTTCCTATCATAAAAATATGTTTATATTTGTATGAAAAATAGTAAAGATTGAGATAATAAATTTATTTATTAAATATTTTTATTTTATTTATACAAGTTTATAAACTATATAAATTTAATTTTTAATTATATAAAATTATTTATACATCTTTTCTTTGTTTATTTGAATGGTAGTTATTTAAAAATAAAAATATTTAACAAATAGATTTATATGATATTATATGATTAACTAGTAATTAATTTTATATGATTTAATAAATAAATTTGTATAGTTTATAATTTTATATAATTAAAATAAAATATATTTAAAAAGACAAATTTATCATCTTAAATTTTAATATTTTCATATAATAAATACAAGTATACACTAAAAAAATGTAAAATTACAATTAATAAATACAATCATATTTTATATATATATATATATATATATATAACAATTTATATATTTAAACTAAACAAATCAAATAAATGATTTAACAAGTTTTATGGTTGCATAGAATGAACGATAGAGAAGGGTTTAAATTTCAATTCCAACACTTTTATTATATTTTTAGACTTAATTGCAATTAGGAGTAAAATGTATAAAAATTTAAAAGTAAATAATATAATTTGTGAAATTATATAAATTTAGAATAAAATGTGTAAAAAAAAATTTAGCTAACCAAATTTTGTAAAAATTTAAATTTATGAGTAAAAAGTATAATTAAGTTTTTTTAATTCTATAAATTAATTTGATCAACCATTATATTTTTAGAACTAAATTAATTAATAATTTATAATTTCAAAAATTATTTTATCATTTTATTTATTTAAAAGATGAAATTGATTCATCATTATAACTTAAGAGAAAAAAAATTGATAATATATAATTATAAGAATCATTTGGTTAGATTATTAATTTTATGACTAACATGATCATTATAATTTTAGAGATTAAACTGGTTATTTTTAAAAAAAAATTATATTTATAAATTTTTATAATTTTAATAAATTCGAAATAATAAAAAAAAATGTACTGTTAGTATAATTGCAAATGTATGTATTTGTACATTGACTAGACACATGTCTACATTCAGCCTCGCGGAGGTATATTCCTATTGGATTATTGCACAATTTTACTAAAGGACCAAATAAACAGTGCTTGAAATGCCTTTATATTGTTTTTAATTAAAATAAGTATTTTATTTTATGATCAACTTTAATTTTCAACGGCAACTATAAAATTTTAATTTTAATTGGAAAATGCTATTAAAAATACTTAAAATACTAATGTTAATTTTTCTTTTTATAAAATATTAAAATCATTACAATCAAATCAAATCTATATACACAGAGAGGTGGTATATAGGATCAGAATGAGTATTTTTTTTTTTTTTTTTTTTTGTTATACGATGGATCCTAAGCGAATTGGGGGTAAATCATTCTGGGATTTTTGCTTTTTTTATTTATTTATGAGACTTGAATTTTATACATTTTTAATTAACGGTCAAAATATTTGAATATAAGAGAATTATTAATTTAGTTACTAAAATTATAATGATCAGACAAATTGATATCAAAATTAATAAAATAATATATTAGTTTTTGAAATTATACATCATTAATTAATTTAGTATCTTAAATTACAATAAAAAAATAAATTAATATTTTAAATAAACAAATTATAAATCTTTATTCAATTTAGTCCTCAAATTGCAATATTCAATCAAATTTTATCATAATATTTTTTCATGCATTTTAATTTTAAACTTATATAATTTGGTCAATGTGTTATTTATTTTTAATTTGTTATACATTATGTCTCTCGAATGTAATTAAACCTTTAAAAAATATTAAAAAATTAGAATTAAAGTTTGAATTGTTTTCACATCATCTATTTACTAAATTATTTGACTTGTTTAGTTTATATATAAAATTATATTATATACTTATTGTATTTATTAATTGTACTTTATCTTTCATAAGTATATGTTTATATTTATTATACAAAATATATTAAAAGTTAAGATGATAAGTTTATTTATTAAATTATATAAAATTATTTATTAGTTAAATTATATAATATCATATAAATTTATTTATTAAACATTTTTATTTTTGAATAACTATTTTACAAGTAAAAGAATAAAAGATGTAGTAATAATTTATAAATAATAAATAATTTTATATAATTAAATAAATAAATTTATGTAATTAAAATAATAATATTTAATAAAATAATAATTTTAGTGGTGGTAAAAATTTAAAAAGGAGCGACAAATTTTATGAAATTATATAAGTTTAGAGTAAAAGAAAAAATTTGAGGGACAAAATTCGTAAAATTTTAAAATTAAGAGATAAAAATGAAATTAAGTTTATTTTAATTTTAAGGATTAATTTGACTAACTTTCATAATTTCAAAAACTAAATTGATTTCAGAAATAAATTGACTGTGTAAATTGATTCATAATTTACAATTTTAAAATATTATTAATTTTAAAGACTAATTTAATCAATTATTATAATTTTAATAATTAAATTGATGATCAACTCATTTAAATATTTCGACACTATTTTTTAAAATAATTACTTTTAAAAATGATCGTTTCACAAAGTATTTGATTAAAAATGTTTTAAATGTGAAATAAATTAATTCAAACATCCATTAAATACAAAATTTTAAGAATAGTACTTTTATTTATTTTGAAAATATTTTTCCTTATAAAAATTTAATAAAACTTAAAGTTAAATATATTATTACTTATTCACTTTTATAGATAAATTTAATTTTGAGAATTTTTTCTTATAAACTTATATGAAACTATCTAAAATTAGATTATAAAAATTATTTATGTGTATATTAGTACTGTGATCCATGCAATGTATGAGATTAAAGTTCGTACTATTCTGTAAAAGTTCATTTAAGAAAAAAAAAATAATATGAATGGACACTATCATCTCAATGTTCGTGTATTTTTTTAAATATTTATTATAAAAATAATAAACATACAATATGCACTTATTTATAATTAAATAACATTGTTTTAATAAAAAAGATAAAAGCTAGGTGTTAATTTACTTAGGTTTTTATGGTATTTTTTTTCTAATTAAAATTGAAGTCCTTTATCAATATTTAATACATAAATTACTAAAATTTAACTCTAGAATAAAAAATAACATCAAAAACACTTAAGTTACTGCACCTAATTTTATCATAATGAAAATTGATTTGGCACTTTGATGTTGTTCATGAATTGCATAAACGGGTTTTCCTCTACCTTATAGATAGATGTTTATGAATATAACCTCATTTTGTTTTTGTGTAAAAAAAAAAAGGTGAGAATATAACCTCGTATGTCTTTGGTGTAAAAAGTATATATGAGATTGAGATTTATAAATATAACCTCATATTTTTAGTAAGGTCGGAATATTTCTTCCAATAATGTTATAATGAAAATATATTTATTAATTATTTGAATGATAAATTAATATAAATATTTTTATTATATTCTTTTTATGTATATTTACTAAGGTGATTTGAATATATCGCTACAATTTTACACAATATTTTATATGTAAAATGCTTATCCATATGACTCACATATTTATATACTTTCATATCAAGTTTTTATACTTGTGTAATGAAAATATTTATTCCTATAGTTTAACTATTAAAATACTGTCAAGTATAGTTTTTATACTCGTTTAAAATAAATGTTTAATCCTTCCATTTAAATACTAATACATTTTTTCCTATAATTTAAATATTATATATTTTCATATAAAATTTTCATCTTGAATATAAATAATTACTTTCGAGATTTCAATATTTATACTTTCATATAAGCCTTTCTACATGTGACAAAATATTTATCTATAATTTATAAACTCATTAAAAATATTTATAAAAACGTAAAATATATGGTTGATTAATTTTGAGAAACAAGATGAAGAATAATTGATTTTCATAATTGTGAAAGTTTGGCAAAGATTTTTAGTTATCTTCTGATTCTTTTCACTAGCCAAAAAGTTTGTATGGTTATAACGATAGTTTTTGGTAAACAAGTTTATTTTAATAGTTTGTAATATTTTTTAATATGTTACTTTTTAGGTAGTATTTTTTTATTTCTTTTGGACCCTTAAATATTTATTAAATTATTTTTTATTTTTTTTACATAAGATTAAGTTTTATTTTATTTTTTTCTCTCATTCCACTCATTTACACGTGACCATTGGCTACCTTCCACACACCCTTTCTTATTTTATTTTTCTATTATTGTTTATATTTTTTATATTACATTATTTATTTAAATTATTATATTATTTATATATTTTATTTTATTTTTGTACCATTATAAGACAAGATATTGATAATGATAAATAATAGGTTTGTTTCATTTTATTTTAGTTGTTATTTTTTGAATAATTTTATATTACATAACCATTATACTAATTATAATTTTTTATTTTAATATTATATTCATGATATTAATAATGATAAATGATATTATTTATTTTATTTTTGAATATTTTTTATATTGTTGGATCAAAGGAAGATTCATGATCCTTATTTATTTAAAAAATAATAAACATATAAGAATATTTAGGAAAATAAAACAATTAACAAACTGACCTACTAATGTTACATTAATGTCACTTCGTATTTACAATTGTCTTACTCTATATATGTGTACATCAACCTAAGAAAATTCCTATGAGTTAAATGAATGTTTTCTCTTTCAAGGACCGGAACATATCAATAAAGTCTCAGAATAGCTCTCTTAGGTCAACTTTCTCGACCTACCCGCTTTATCAAAAGACTTAGAAGTAGATAATAAAATATTACAATATACTTTCTCTGAAAAAACCAAACTCTATCTCATGTTATATGATATTAGTATTATGGGTGTTCACATATTGTTTTGGATTCATTTTGAGACTAAAAATAACCATATCCAAAGATTGAAATAACATGTGATTTTTAAAAAAGGTCCAATATCCTATAAAATGTTATTTGGATTTTGGATCATATTGAATAGTTCAATTTTCATTGACATATTATTACCAACATTTTAATTTGCAATTACCATATGCTTTTAAATTAAATATTAAACATTATTTTAAAAATAAGCAAATTATCTTCTAGTTTAAATATACTAATAACCTATTTGAAAATAAGAATATATAAGATAAAAAAGAAGTATGTTAATCAATTAACTAATTATCATATAACATTGTTTCTTTTTTCTAAGAAGATATGAATATATATAAAAGTGTAAAACTCATAATAACTTGTGTATTAAAAAATATTGACTCAGTATGAATCAATTTGATTTTGCAGAGACAATCCAAAATCTATTTGATTTGATTGGTTGACCCAAAAAATATTTTCTTCACTTTTTTTATTTTTTTAATCGATTTGTAATTTTATTTTGAATCGTACTTGATATAAACACCCCTAGTTAATACAAGAAAATAAAGATAAATATCATGTTTTATCTTATCATATGTGACTAATTAGTGAAAGTAGAGGTGACAAAATGAATTTGACCCAACAAGTTAGCATGTTTAACTTATTTTCTTAGGCAGACTGAACTAGGATTATCAACCCACCAACTCATTTTGGGCCGCCAAAAAATAGACTTGTAGTAGGTCAACTTGTAGGATCAACATTTTTTTTTTCTAAATTAGTATAGGATTTTGGCTTTTATATTATTTTGATATGAAAATGGTGTTATATTTAAGATAATATTAGAAGTTTAGATACGACCAATAAAAATAAATGTCTCTAAAAAATATTTTGTTGTTGTTACTTGTTAATATTGAAGATAAAGTAGTTATATAAAATAATACATTAAAATCAATAGGTCAACAAGGGAAAGAGTTAATAACTACTAAAAACATAAAATTATTTTCTTTGATTAAAATCAATAGGTCAACAAGGGAAAGAGTTAATAACTACTAAAAACATAAAATTATTTTCTTTGATAATAATTTTTGTTTTATAATATTTTACATTTTTTGTGAGCTAGCTCGCTAATCCCCTTATGTTGCATTTTTTTAACTCATTATTTCATTTGTTGAAGTTTACCATTCGTCATGTGTGAATAACATGCTTTTTTAAAGGATTTGTAAAATAGCAATTCAAATTATCTTTGTGTTTTTTTTTACTTGCATACATTATATTGTTTATTTTAATTATTATATTATTTATTCTATCATTATAGTATTATACTTCAAGATATTTTAACACTATACTAATCATTATAATCAAAGTAAGACTTAAGTATATATTATTTTTATTTTATTTTGAACTTGGTTAAATTATTTTATGATATAATATAAAATTAATATTAGAATGCACAATATGAAAAAAAAATAATTAAAAAATATAATTAAAATAATTGATTCATAAATAAAATTTGCAAGTTTAAAATCAATTAAAAACTAAAATTATAATTATTTCAAAGTATATTATTCTCAAAAATAAAAATAAAATTTATATAAAAATATAATATAAACATGTTTATTTGTTATTTTATATTTACTGGCTACTTTAATATATAATTTTATTAAACAATTATAATTTAATAAGTTAGCGAAATATTTTTGGGTAGACACACATTCAATACTACATTCTTACACATAACAAAAAAAATTATAATTCGTAAAAAAAAATCCATTATTAATAGATTTAGTTTGATTCTTTCTAATTAGAATATTTAGTTTCCTTTAATAATGATTTGATATTAAAAAATCTGGTAAATATTTATTGAGTAAAAAAATTAATTTCTCTTGTTATATTTTCCTTTTATAAATAAATAAAACATGAAATTAACACTAATAGTCAAATTGTTTTAATCATTTATTATATTAAATGAAAAATATACTTTCATGAATTTTTAATATATTTTATATTATTAATTAAAATTTATAAAAAATTTGTTTTTTGAGAGAATAAAATTCGTTAAATGAAAATTGAGACATATGTTCTTTAATAATATTAAATAAATTTAAAAGTGTTATAAAAACAATAATTGAGAGGATTATATTTTAGTTTGTTTACATAAACAAAAGATAACGAGAATTTTTTTTTTATAAATATTTATCATATTGATTTAAGATCAAATTTTTATTAAAAAAAACTAATTATATCCTATTCTAATTAGAAAGACTCAAATTAAATATATTAAATGATGATTTTTTTCTTTTATGATTTGTAAATTTTCCACTAATTGTGTCTAAGAATGATGTTTTAAATTTGTGTTCATCCAAGAAGATATCTAAATTAGCTTAGCAACTTTTTGCTATTAGCTCACTTTTCAACTACTTTTATCTATTATAAGTAAAAATTTAGGAGTTAAAAATCTTAAACTTTACTAAATAAGTGATTGAATTAAAAATCTTAAACTTTATAAGATAAGTGATTGAATTGAATATGTTGAGTGAAATTAGGATAATAATTTTTAAATTTTATATTACAAAACAGGGATGAAAATTTGATGATTTTATATTATAAAGGATCATTAGAGTTGTTTTATTGTTTTGTAATATGTTTTTTTACGAAAAATTATAATTTAATTAAATAAACTTATATTTTTAGTTTTTTAGTATTTAATTCTTTTAATAATATTAATTTAAAACAAAAGAGTAATTAATATTTTTATAATTGAATTTTTATCAACTTTTGTTTAGGGATCAAAATTAAAATTAAAAATAAACAATGAAAATTAATTAAAATAAATAGTTTGACATTAAACAAAATAATCCAAAAAAATATATTCTAAAATCCACAATACGTGAAAGATAAAGAGTGACACTAAAATTGTCAGGATTGGAAAAAAGGTTTCTAAATTTTAAAAAAGAAAGAAAAGAAATTCCAAATATATTAGTGAGAATATAGAAAAAAAAAGAGTAATAATAAACTAATTGAAGTAATTTATAAAAATAAGTTAAAAACTATTCAAATAAATTTATATATTCCAAATTATTTTAATCAAATTAGTTATATATTAGTGAAATGACTTGTCCAACAAAAAAAAAAGAGAGAAAAGCTTGTCCAACGCACTATAATGATATATTAAAATTAAACTCATATCTTTATGATATTTTCTATTATTTTTTGAACGTCCAATTAAAGGATCATCTCGTGTGGATTGATGTTCCATCTTGAAATAACTCGGTCAAACACGGTAGCTTTAATATTATAATAATAATAATAATAATAATAATAATAATAATAATTATTATTATTATTATTATTATTATTATTATATTATAATTATTATTATATTATAATTATTATTAATTTGTTTGAGAATCTTGACTTTTTATTATATAAGAGGTCATCTTTTTAGAGTAAAAAAATTCAATTCATACAAATTATTACACACATTCATTCATGATTTTTATTTTATTTATTTTTAATCCATTTTAATACATACGTAGTTGTCATTTTTCAGTTCTATATAAGAAATTCCCATTTTGCTACGTGTTATCCATATGATTAGCTAAATTAAAAACCGTAGATTATTTTGTCCCATGATCCAAATTGAAATAATTAAAAGAAAATCGGTTGAAAGAAAATAAATGGATATTTAAAATTATAAATAAGAAGTTGCTATAAAATAAATATTTTAAATATATAAAATTCTTAATAGTCAAATTTCACATCGTGAAGTTATTGACTAATAAGTTGATCAACATCATATTCCTTGGATTCCATTGACTCAACTACTAAGTCTAAAACAATCTAACAAACAAATTGTAATCACTTTTGATAATTTGAAGTCAGAATCATGAATCATATACAGAATAGAAGAGCATAAAATCCATATAAGAAAATCCAATAAACTGAAACAAAACAGGATATTTACATAGCTTTATTAATAAAATTGACATTTTGTAATAATATGTATTTATAAATTTTAAATTTAAGTTTCCCTTTAATTTGATTATGTATAATTTCAAATTTTAAATAAGTAAACATATTTGTAAATTGTAAATTTAAATTTTCTTTTAATCCAACAAAAAGAGGGGAAATATATACGCTTTCTTGTAAGTATAGGTTAATTGGGCAGAATACGGAAACAATTATTCCTGAATACGTAATTTTTTTTTTATATTATAGATCATTTTTTATTACTCCTTCCATTGGAGCTTTTGGGCTTCATGATTGATTCGATTGTCTATTCTAAAAAGTGAAATGGATTAAGTAAGGTGAAATTTTATATTATATACATAACTCTTTAGTTTTTATTCTATTTTATTATTGATGATAAATATTTTATTGTATTAATTATTATTAATAAGTGATTTAATTGTTTTATAATTAAATAAATAATATTTTAAAAGAAATATATATTAAATTTTAATTAATTAAATTAAGAAAATAAGTTATTTAAATATGATGAAAGTTTAAGTCTCATTCGACAACATAAGTTTATGTCTTACCTCCTTCTCCTATATAAGAGGGGTAGGATACCTCAAGATTCGCATTAGGCAATATAAGTTCATGTGTTGTTTCATTTTCCTACAAAAGGAGTTGAATACCAAGTAATGGAGAAGGTAATACAACCTTTAAACAAATTGGGTTGATGCAAACCATTGAATCCATGATAGTTTAATTTTTCTCATATCTTAGAGCTTCCTTAAGAGATGTAAGAATCGTTTGTTTGGATTTCACATGGGCTGTTAGAGGGAGTTGTGTGACCCATTTTGGGGTTATATAAAGGAGTGATCAAAGGAACCGTAAAGACTTCTATTGTTGAGTTAAATTTTCTAAACACATGATTTTAAACTAGATAGTCAAAAAAGGAGAACCTTTGGAGGAAATTCCAAGAAACAATAAGAACAATCCTAAGGAACATGTTTTCTACATCTACACTTCTCTAGGTAAGGGGGTCAGAAATCTCGTTCATGGGTGTAGGTATGCCTATGGGTAGAGGAGTTGGTCCCAAACCCTGCTTAGTGTTTTTGTTTGACTGTCTCTATTAACCGATAATGTGTTTAGTCGTTGTCTTGTTTGGTACTTGTGTTTGACTGTCTTTGTCAATTGAAAAAGTGTTTAGTTGTTTTTCTAGTGATTGTTTGTCTTTGAATGTTCTATAATTGACAAAGTGTTTAGTTATTTACCTATTGATTGTTGTGTTTAACTATCTTATGATTGACAAAATTAAACTACATTGCATCATTTAATGAAACAGACAGGTATGTAAGGAAGTAAACATGAACTTGAGTGGTAAAGTTACTAGACCTCCTAGGGTTTAATCGGTATCAAAATTCCAATGGTCGTGATTGATCCCATAAGCTGGGACAAACAATGCAAGTTGAGAAGTACCTGATGTGCTGCTAAAGGACATCATGCTAGTGTGAGATGACCAATAGAGAGGTTAAGCTGTGTGCCCTTAGCCTACTTTCTTATATTAGAGTGAGTATCACATGACATATGAAGTAGTACTAAGAGTGCATTGTTGTCATTCATGTACATATGTGAATTGTTTATTTTATATATTATAATTAATTATGTGAGTATGTGCTACTTAGTTGTGTTCATACCACGAGCTCGGGTGAGGTATATTTCTCATTCCCTTTCATTGCATTGTTTGTATTTTGGCTAAACTTCACCTTACAGGCAATGACAAGTATGGGTATAAGAATTGAGTTAGACTCCTCATTTTATTGTTTTTCTTCTAGTTTCATGTATTTTGAGATTTGATGCTTTAATAGAACATGTGACAATGAGGTAGTTACAATTACTTTATGATAGTATATTTTGGTTTATATTTTATGACTCCTACAATGTTAGAAATTGGCCGTTTGGAGCACTAGTAGGAATACATGTTTGTTTTTAAATTATAGTATATGAGAAGGTAATGTGAAATACTTTACCAATGATGTATGTTGAAAGTTTGAATTTCTTTTAAGTTTATTAATTATAATTATATAATACTGGGGTAATGGGTATCACATTATACATGAAAGTAAAATAGAGAAAATATAAGAAAATAATTGAATTATATTTTATAAATCTTTTTATAGAGATAAAAATTGTATCAAAGTTTAGTATAATGGGAAAATCTGTTAAAAACCTTCTCAAAGCTAAAAGGCTTAAAGTAAGAAGAGGATTTGTAGGCGCATCAAATAAGAAGAGAGTTTGTAGAAAACTATAAGAAAATCTCTTTTGAAGTTGATTGTAAAATTGATGTTATAGAAAATCTCTTTTAAAGTTGAGGTTAAATATGTTTCGAGATTAAGGTTTAAAAAAAACATAATGTTTAAAATATAATATATAAGGAAGAGATAAGAAAAGATAAATACAAAATGTATATTAGTTTGTCTCAAACTCGAGACTATGTCTAGTTTTTTATACACTACAAAGTTTCCACTAACTAAACATTTAGTTATAAGTATTGTTTACCATAAGTCTCTTCAAGCTCCACACAAGTATTATTTGATTTGTCTCTTCAAACAAACTAACCAAGTATTTTTAAACACAAAGCCTTATTAGGCTTTAACCAATTTCACAAAGAAGTGGTTAAGGATAAAGCTAATTGACTACATCATCTTAACGACGAATGTGCAAATAAAGTATAGTCTTTCTTACAATAGATTTTCTAAGTGTTTCACGATATGATCTAAGAGCTTTGAATAATTATTTTAAACCAGGTTGATCACTTTATTAATCTTTAGATATTTTGATATTTATAGAAGGTTTCACAAGATGACTATTAAAGGTTGTTATGTCCTTCCTTTTTACTTCATACTTATTAAGAGAGAAGTTGTTCGCTGAAGGCATTAAATGCATTTTACTAATTTATCACTTAGATAAGATAAAACATCATGTTTATCTTTTCTTTCTCATATAGACAGTTAAAAATTGTTTTTTTCTAGAAGTTAAAACTACACAATTATTACTTTTGTAGAGGTCACATCTTTTATGTTGATAGGAACATTCAAATTTGGCATTAACCTTTCTATTAGAGCTTTTTCAACATGCTTTGATAAGACATATAGACCTACAAATAAAATAAGCATACAAATATATTTCAATTTCATCTTTCTTTACATAATAGACAATACTTGTCCTTTTTGTATCTAACATCAAAAGGTACCAATCAACTTTTAGTCTATAAAAACTTAACTTGTTTGTTTTAATCAAAACTTTGAGGGTCCTAATTCATCCTTTAATCGAACAAGCTTTTTTATTATTTTAATGATTCAAATGGATTAATGCTACAAGTTTTACACCCTTCTCCAAAACACTTAATCAACCATGTTACTTTTCATAAACCTTAGCAGACGTAAGATTTATTTTCCAAAGGTTTGTCATAATTAAATTAAGCATTTGGATTCAATAGAAGCAACATGTTAAAAATAATGCACACGTCAAACTCGATTCCATGGAGATTTCCAATCTTCGAGCAATCAACTAGTAGTGTCCCTAAATATGCTATAATAACAATACTAACCCTTAGGTCAAAACGACACATGTCAAAAATCATTCGATGAACAACTGGATTTGATCATGGAGCAATTGTGGCTTCATCATCATATATGTACAAGGATGGTCATCACCATGACACAAGGTTTACAAAAGTCTTGGCCTTATGTGAATTTGCACATCCGTATATCATCGAGATCTCTTGAGCAATCTTCATTAGTCTTACCACACTTGTCCTAGACCAAGTGCATGCTCGTTTTTAGAATGCATACTCATGCCCATCAATGTGTGATCATGCCATCATATATCATCACCACAAAGTCATCTCAACATTACCTCTTAATCCTTTCATAGAGAAAGAACAAACAATGTTGCACTTCAGCCTCAAAATATCAAGCTATAGCCTAAAAGTGATCACCAAAAGTCCCAACAACAACACTACACCAAGTGTAGCCCTTCACGAAACTATAAGCACCTAAAAACACTTTATTTAAGATGCAAGAAGATTTCAAATATTTTAAAATTTGTTTACATATTTTTTACTTTATGTAATTAAATCATATTTTGCGTAAAATACATTATTCCATTTTATAAGAAATTTTCTTGGTTCCTCTTGAAAGTCTCAAATGAAAGTTGATAAATTTGATTAATTTCAAATATGTATGATTGAGGTATTTTTATATAATTAAATTAATTAAAAAATTTTAATCCCAGAAATACTTCAATTATTAATATAATTCCCCAAACTTCAAAACTATATATCTAAACATTTTAAACTTATTTTAACTTGAGAATTTTGTATTATCACAATACAATTGAAAATTTTTGTATAATTTTTTGATGTCATTTTATGTGAAAGACAATTTTATTCCAATATTTATTTAATTATTAAAATCTTTGTAACTTATGCAAATAAACTTGAAAATTGAAAATTCTTTCAATTTTGACTTAATCAAATCATTCATAAAAAAATATAAAATATTTTATTTATAAATTATTTTAAAGAGTTAAATTATAACTTTATCCTTCTTTCATTAATTTATACTAAAACACTTATATTTAACTTATTTTAATCTAAAAACTCAAAAAAACCTAAATATAACTTATAAAATTATTTTATCACTAAATTAAATTATTTTTATCATAATATTAATTTTATAAAAGTTTAATTACCAATTTACCCTTTTAAACATAATTACCAATAATTAACCTAAGCTAGTCTAGTTTTGACTCTTTTGTAATAATTTTTTTGGGTTCATTAATCCTTAATTAATCTCGTTTAACACTTAAACATTAGTCTATTATACTATAATGAGTTATCAATATTTGTTTCAAGCATTGTTTTTGGACAAAGGTAGCATTTTTTTTATTAAGTTTTAAGGCTTAAATATTGACCAATGTTTTAAATCTTTGATTAGGGATTTAAGTTTTTTGTTCTTAGTTATATTCCAGTAGCTCCATGTACATGTCTAAGGGTCCAAACAGTCTAAGGTTCAAGTTTTTTTTTTATTTTTTTTATTTTCAAGCTTAATGCTTAATAAAAATTAAAGTTTTAAGCCTTTTAGATTTAAATCTATTACAACCAAACCAAAAACACCAATATAATCAAGAATACATTTCAAAGCATGTATAAACATCATATTTTCAACAAGAAAAATCCAAAACAGTAAAAATGGTTTTCATGTAACAAAATAGCCTAAAAGTTTACGAGGTGAAAGCTTTTCATAACAACATGAATATATGTGCATATATGAACCATTTTATGTACAAAGAATGTATTTTTAAATACAAGAAATTATATCAAACAACTCAACTAGTAGCTCAACCATGAAAGTAAGAAAGAAATAAGAGAAGTTTCCTTTATCCTTGTACCGCATCTGATAGAAGAAAAACTTACAAAAAGTTGAGTCTTTCAACATCAGAGAGTTCTCCTTTGGACTTAATCACTACCAATGCAATTCTTAGATCAAAGATGTTAGAGCCTTAAGTATTTTAATTTAATTACAAACAAATGAAGATTTAATTACGAGATAAGCATCTTCCATTAAAAAAATAATAAAACAAGTGTTTTAATATCTAAGATGAAGTATGCACTTTTTTGGTTGCCAGACAAAATGATGATCTTACCAAACTATAGCTAAAAAGAAACTTTTTGAATATTCTTTGTCTATCAAAATATATATGTGCCTCATTTTATCACTTTACAGGAAAAAAGAGCACATATAGTCTAAAGACTCAAATAAAAACAAATCAAGGAAGATTCACAAGATCAAAGTAAATCAAGTACGTTGTCATCTCAAAATGCATCATTACCTACTATACATATCACAACAGAGTACTTTTTAGAAGATAAAGTAAGCTTATCCTAAGTAGCATATAGCAGTATGAGAAAAATAAGATAAACACATTACTTTATCTTATTGACGTGACTAGTTAGTGAAAGACAATTAATATAACATTAAATGTCTCAACGTTCACCTCAAACCTTACTGAGGATTTTAGAAGACGAAGGTCAAATTACACATAACATATATATTTTCAAGCAGCTTATGAATATGAAGACTTTGAAGAACTAAGGAACACTTAATCTCTTACACATTAAATTCTTCTAAGCTCTTATTATACTTTTTCTCTAAGTTATGTTAGAATCCCTTAGCCAAGGACTTGAACTTATCTCGTAAATATGTCTATATAACATGATTTAGTCAAATACTTACCTTAAACCTTTTATTCTGTGAAAACACTTGAAGCTTGAAGAGACTTTATTTCATATACTTGGGTTTTTTTTTGGAGAAACAATAGTAAAGAATACACAATTTGAGCTTGAAGAGGCTCATGTAAAAAATACTTGCAACAAGAAATTTGTCATAGTAGAAATCTTGGTAGGATACTAAAGTTTGGACATAGTCTTGGGTTGAGATAGATCAATATAAAAATTGTTGTGTGGTTATCTCTTTTCCCACTATTTTACAACCTTTGTTAAATATCTCGTATAAACATAAGATTAAAAAGATGAAGAGTTCGTTGAATGTTTTACTTAATCAACTCACTTAATGTTTGAAAAAGTTTAAAGCATCGTCCTTTGCTATAAGATGATATGTGCTTAAGTTTTTAAAACACAATTCTACTTTTATTCTTGTATTTTCTTGATCTAACAAAAGAGATGAGATAAAAATGAGAAAAAGGATGACAAAAAGGATAGGTGAATAGAAAGCTTACCAACTTGAGAAATGATGAAAGATATGGTGGATTCTTGGTCTTGTAGGGAGGTAGAGCTTAGGAGCTCAAGGTATGTGGTCTCCAAGTGGAAAAAATGAAAGAATAAGGCTGGAGAGAATGAGGAGGAATTTGCATGACTATGAGAAGGTACGAGGGTTGAGAGATGAAAGTAAAATGAAAAGTGATGTAATTTAGATACAAAGTTTAGACTTTTAGGGTTTAGAACTCAAAAATAGATCAAACGATATTTGGAGAACAAATTTGAGTTCCTCATTCTTTTCTCTTGATTCTTAGCCAAGCTTATGGTCAATGGAGAGTTTGTATTAAAAAATTTACCAAAACTATGAATGTGTAAGTGTATTGATGGAATAAAAAAAACAAACTTTCTATTTGTGTTAATTTTTAAATTAATTGAGATTAATATTTCTAATGATTCAATTCGCATGTTAATGACATAGATGAATTAATTAGTCATTAAACATGCACGAAGATTGGCCTAGGTATTTTTTACCATAACATACATTCGTTACTAAATAAAATAATATTATTTTAATTCATAATATCAAAATTAATCTAAAATTTCACATAAGTTTAATTATGATTAATAATGACTAATTATTTTAATTTTTATTAAATATTTGACCATATGCTCATAAAAAAAAAAGCTTGCATTGTATGTTTTATAACATAGTCAATGTTTTAGTTAAATTATTTGCCAAAACATACATGGGAATTAAAAAAAAATCATTTTCGATAAGTTTGAATAGAAAAAATTAAGTGATAATTCAATTAAAGTGAGAATTTAAAATTCTTTGCATTTTTTTTTTTTTGTTTTGGAGGGAGTTCCTTGATTATCCTCCTTTGGAGGCAATCTTATTTAAGACATAACCAAATACTAAATGTGGACTCATCTCCTAGTGAAGATCAAACCTTGGTTCTTCATGTTGTGTGGAACTAGTCTCTTTGTATAGACTCAATCCTTGTTAGTTCTTGGTATTAAAATATGTTGTTTGAATAATGTATTTAAAAAGTATTTTAAAATTATAAAATTTCAAATTCCACACACAAAAAAGAATTATTCTTGTTCACTTTCACTCTCCTCTTTCTCATCTATTTCTTCTCTTTTTCTTTCTCTTCCCCTCTCTATCCTTTTTTTCTTATCTCTCTATAAATATTGATATAAAAATTATTAATATTTATTTTTTGAATTATTTAATATTGTCCAATATAAATATTATTTTTAAATTATTGAATAAAAAAATTGGCTAATATTTATTTTTGGTAAAAATTAAATATTAAAATTTTTAATTTTATAAATATATATTTAAAATGAAAATTTGCATACGGTAGAAGTTTGAAGTGTACTTAATGCCACATGATGGAACTAACTTACCACCATTGCTACTCTTTAAAGATGAAGTTTCTTTGTCTAGCGGAGAAAAATGGCTTTCTGCTTTAGATAGATAATCGCTATAAGAAGTAATGTACCATGTCCTCTACCAACATCCTTATTGTCAACCTCATTCATGCATGCTATATGCATGTTCTAGGTAACCACTTGACAAGGTTTTTCCACCAAAATCAAACCCTCCAAAAAATGGGATTCGGAATTCAATCAATATCTGGCCAATCAAGATCACCATTTATATCTCAACACGAGTTGTATAAATGATTTAAGATTCAAAAGAAAATTTTGTCTTACACTTTAGACTTGTGTAATAATAGATTAGGCTAAACCACTACACATTTTTCAGCAAACCATTTTAGATAGGAACGTGGGGGTGTGAGATTGAGATATTATTAGGTAGTCTTTAATTAATGTAGGTTTATGGTTTCACTAATTATTAGAAATCAAATTTTCATCTTATTAGAACGAATTAATAGTATTTTGTTACATATCATATGAAGATCAGTAGAGACCATAATGGTCTGATCTATTTTTTATCATTTTATTTATAAAAAATATGAATGTGTCTTGTGAAAAAATTATTTGACAAGTTGTGTTTAATTGAATTTATCTTTTTAAAAAAAATTTATATGTTTTTACCACTTTTTAAAGAAATTTTGAAGAAGAAAGTTAATTTAGGGCCTTTTTTTTTTACAGTTTTTTTTTCATAAAAAACACTTTTAAAAAAATAATACATTAAAGCTTTTGTGCATTTATTTTAACTTTTTAAAATAATAAAAACGGAAAGAATATAAAATCTGATTAAAGTAATAAGCTTCTCGTAAAATCTCTATTTTGAATATAGTTCTAGTAAAAATCAACTGCTTTTTTTAAAAACAATATATATATATATATATATATATATGATTGTAAAGAAATATAAATTAACTTCTATTTTTTAAATCTCTAAAAAATAATCACTAAATTATTTTACAATCAAATAATATATATATTTTTTTAATTTGTAACAGATAGACCCTAGTCTTTCACAATTAAAACTGCCACTTTATATGTTGTGGTTTCATATGCCGGATGAAAGCTGAAGATGAAAGAAAAATACACTGTTTTGTAAATTTTGAAGTAACACTCACGTCTGTTTAAATGTTTATATTTTGACAAATATTAGAACTTGTAAATTGAAATTTATTTTATAATTATTTGAAACAAATGAAAACATAGCATTGAAAAATTCATGCTCCCATAATTAAATGATTTTATTCCATTTTTAATCCCTTTATTATAACTAATGTGTGATTAAATTATTTTTGAGTAAATTTAATCCTTATTTTTTCAAGCGCTACAATTTTCTTTTGTCATTTTCTCCTACTTAAAATTCTCTACAAAAATGTTTTAGTAATTAAACTGTTCAAATCATTTAAAACCTTATTATACTCAAAATTTACTGATCAGAATATCAAATTTCACCTAAAATAAAAAATATTAATTTCCTTGTATTCAAAACCTTAATCTCAAATCTTACAAAATCTTTCAAATTTTATCAATTAATTTCTACACAATTTCTTTCTTCTAACTCTAAACCTACCATAAATATCTAATCATTTGAATACAAAATAAGGTTTTGATAACTCTAGATAATTGAAAAATGACAAAAAAAATTAAATTTTATAAGACTTGAAATCACAGTAAAAAGCCTAAGATTATATTTTACAAGTTCAAACATCACTACATATATTACTTTTAATAATATTTTATTGTAAAAATGTTACCAATACTTCTTTTAATAATTTTTTTTATATTTTTAATAGCATTTACATGTCAGAAATGACATTTTGTAATATAGTTCAAAATACAACATTTGTTAAAATATTACCAAAACTAATAGGAAATTTTTTTTAACATTTTTAAATGTTGCAAAAAGTCATATATGTAGTAATGAAACTACTAGCTTATAGCATATAACCAAGGTTGTTTTGACCAAAGTAGAAAAGTTTGATAATGACCTTTATTTTAGGAGGAAAAGTGTTTTTGTCTCTATATTTTCAGTCAAACTTAGTTTTAGTTCCTATATTTTTAAATTAATAAAATTAGTCTTCTAACTTTTGAAAATATGTGATTTTCATCCCTCCAATATGTGTTTTTGTGACTAATAGAGTTAGTGGAGAGGAACAAAAATTACATATTTTTAAAATTTAAAATACTAATTTTATCAATTTAAAAGTATAAGATTAAAATTTGACTAAAGATATAAGGACAAAAAATACAATTTTCATTTATCTTATTAGCTCATAACATTTTTTCAAACACTACTTGAAATAAACTTAAGCTTATAAAGTATAGTTTTTTTTTTCCTTCTCATTTTACCCTTTTTATTTTAATTAAATTCTTTCTCTATTATCTCAAATAAAACAAAAAAGCCTAACCCCTAATAGCCCTGATATGTCATATAGATTTCTTTGTGAACTATAGCAACACCCTGACATTGACATCGTCATTGTCTTCATGTTTGTTGATGTCAATGTCATATGTGCTCACTATCACTAGAGTTGATATGATGTGTTGTCCAATCCAACTTGACGGTTCAATGTATAAAAACTGACTAAGTTGACTTTTATATGGACCACAATTTTGTTAACCAAACCAAATTGACCCATTCTTTGCATTTAATTATATACATTTTATAAAAAAAAGTAAAAATTAGATTTAATTAATCATTTGATTCTTAGATTTGTGTTAACTTTTTTTAGTCACAATATAAAAAAAATTATTTTAGTTTTTATACAAACAATTTCTTATGTTTTAGTTTTTGTCGGTGATTATCAAATAACTTAATTAATTATAGATTTTCTAAAACTGTAAAAAAAATTAAAGAAACTAAAATATAAAAAAATTACAGGTACAAGAATTAAAGTGTAGAATATATATATATATATATTACGAACTAAAATGTGTTGGAATTCCCTCCTTAATTGTGGTTCACAAGTCGCAATGTTTGGGGGATGAACATGTTGGGTTACTTTTGGGCTCCCAACTATGTGGACAAAAGCCCAATACTCTCAAGCCCGCTAGGTTCCTCTTTATAAGAGGAGAAGGGGTTAGATTGAGAGACACACATCCAAGTGAAGAAACCCTAAAAGAGTTAGAGTATCTTTTTGTATTCCTCTTTGAGAGAAAGAGAGATATATACAGAGAGGTTTGTATACCATCCGAGAGGGTGAGATTCATATAGAGATCCTCGAGAGATTGAGAGAAACACTTTGTAATACTACTTTTATAGTAGAGATATTTTCTTTGGACTAGGTAAAAGTGGTTTTTCCCCAGGAGGGTTTCCACATAAAAATTGCAGTGTCATATTCCCTCTACTCTTTCAGTTATTTTTTTCGCTTCCGCATAGTGTCCATTTTGCGTTCACAGAGGAGGGAATTGGTATTGTTGAATCCCAACAGTGGTATCAGAGCTATTGGTTCGAAAAGTCATAGTCCTGTGTAATTCAAGATGGAAGGAACATACGCTCATGATGAAGACATGTTCAAGCTAACTGCAGATAATTATTCCTATTGGAAGCCAATGATGGAAGACCATCTATACTGCAAAGATTTGTATGAACCAATCACAAATGAGGAAATGCCAGAAAGGAAGACTGAAAAACATTTGGAGATTCTGAATCGTAAAGTTGTTGTTATGATTCGAAAATACATCGACAAAAAGCTTGTTTGAGCATGTGTTAACTTATACCAATGCGTATGAGTTGTGGATGAAGCTTGAATCTATGATTCAAAAGAAAACTCCTAGAAACAAAGCTTATCTTGTTAGACGATTGGTAAAATTGGAAAGTACTACGACGACAGGAATATGATCGAAAGCATCAAGCACCTTCAAAGGTATTGTGAATCAATTAATGAAGGCAGATATGAAGATTGATGATGAGTTACAAACTCTTCTACTCCTTAGTTCTCTACCACGAGCTTGGGGACACATTGGTTGTCACTCTCGTAACTCAACACCGGATGGAAAGCTTAGTCCGGATACTATTACGGATAGTCCATTGAATGAAGAGTCCAGAAGGAAAGAAAGAGGAATGAGTAGTCACTCAGAAGCCAATGTTGTTGAGAATAGAGGAAGGAGTGAGCATAGAAGCAAAGGAAGCCATGGAAAGTCACAAGGAAGATCCAAGTCTCGTCCTAGAGGTTTGACATGTTTCTATTGTGGAAAAATTGGCCACAAGAAGCAAGAGTGTAGATTCTTGAAGAGAGATCAGAAGGCTGGATCAGTTCATCCTGACGAGATAGATCCCAAAAAGAAGTTGGAAGAGAAAACCACAACAGCGGTGGCATCAAACGAAGAACAGGTGTTTCTTATTGGTAAAGAAAATTATCTAAATGTTGCTTTTGATGATTGCACTTGGATAGTTGATATCAGAGCATCCTTTCATGTTACTCCTCATGAAGGATTCTTCTCATCTTATCAAAAAGGAGATTTTGGAACAGTAAAAATGGGCAATCATGTCACAAGCAAGATTGTAGGAATAAGAGAAGTGACTTTGATAACAGAAAATGGAAACAAACTTGTGCTAAAGGAGGTAAGGCATGTGCCTGAGATACGCCTAAACCTTCTTTCAATAGGTAAACTAGATGATGCTGGAATGAACAACCAATTTGGTGGTGGAAAATGGAAACTTAGCCGAGGAAGCTTAATTGTTGCTCGCGGCAAGAAGGAAGGCTCTTTGTACATCATGCAAGGAAAGATATGCAAAGGGGAGACAAATGTTGCTCAACAAGAAAGTAAGGAGTTGTGGCATAAAAGATTGGGCCACATGAGCGAGAAGGGTTTAGAGATTCTTGCGAAAGATCATCTCTAAAGCATAAAAGGACAGCCATTTGATTTATGTGAAGATTGCCTAGTAGGTAAGCAGCACAAAGTATCCTTCCATAGACCTGATAGTGGAAGAAGAAGAAAGCACATTCTGGATCTTGTACATTCAGATGTTTGTTCAACATCTGAAAGGTCCCTTGGTGGTGCTCAATATTTTGTTACCTTTATTTATGATCACTCCAAAAAGTTGTGGGTGTATCCATTAAAGAGAAAAGATGAAGTCCTTCGAGCCTTCAAGGAGTTTCACGCCTTAGTTGAACGAGAAACTGGTAAAAAGTTGAAATGTTTGAGGAGTGATAATGGTGGAGAATATAGAGGTCCATTCGAGCACTATTGTAAGACTCACGGGATCAGACACGAGAAAGTACCTCCCAAGACACCTCAAATGAATGGTGTAGCTAAAAGATTCAATAGAACGATTACTGAGAAGGTTATAAGCATATTGTCTCATGCAAAACTTCCTAAGACATTCTGGGGAGAGGCAGTGGTTACTGCAGCTGATTTGATCAACTTATCACCCTCAAGACCATTAAATTGAGTGATACCAGAAGAAGTATGGACCGATAAAAAGGCCTCATATCACAACCTGAGAGTTTTTGGATGTAAGGCATCTGTTCACATTCCAAAAACTGAAAGGGCAAAGCTTGATGCTAAGGCAAAAGAATGTGTATATCTTGGTTCACCAAGAAATGAATTTGGTTTCAGATTATGGGATCCTGCAAATAAAAAGATTGTTCGAAGCAGAGATGTGGTGTTCTTTGAAGATCAGACAATCCAAGACATCAAGAAAATGGAGAAACCAACACTCAAGGTGAGTAATGATCAAAGTCCTCTTGTGGTAAACAACATAGGGGGGAGAGAGTCCTCAAACAGAGCTAGATCAGGAGCTATAACTTGATGAGATGACTGAAGAACATGATCAGATAGATCAACCTGACATGACGCTAGAAGATCAAGCAATTGAGAATGTTCAACAAGAACCCCAATTGAGACGATCAACAAGAGAGAAGCAACCGTCAAGAAGATACTTTTCAGATGAATATGTAAATCTTACTGATGAAGGTGAACCTCAATGTTTTGCAGAAGCCATTGAGATGGAAGACAAAGACAAATGGTTGCAAGCCATGGAAGAAGAGATTCAATCCTTAAAGGATAATCAGACATACGATTTGGTAGAATTACCAAATGGAAGAAAGGTATTACAAAACAAATGGGTGTTCAAGCTCAAGAATGAAGACAACAATCCAAACCCAAGATACAAAGCACGAATTGTCGTGAAGGGGTGCAACCAAAAGAAAGGAATAGACTTTGATGAAATATTCTCACCAGTGGTAAAGATGACATCTATCAGAGCAATTCTCGGTCTGGCAGCAAAACTAGACCTGGAGATTGAACAATTGGATGTCAAAATAGCATTCTTACATGGAGATCTAGAGGAGGAAATTTACATGGAGCAACCAGAAGGCTTTGAAGAACCAGGCAAAGAACACTTGGTGTGTCGTCTGAAGAAAAGCCTTTATGGTCTAAAGCAAGCCCCAAGATAATGGTATAAGAAATTCGATTCTTTTATGATTCAACATAATTTTAAGAAGACCTCTGCAGACCATTGTGTGTTTGTGAAGAAATATGAAAATGGTGAGTCCATCATACTTCTCTTATATGTTGATGATATGTTGATTGTGGGGAAGGACAAAATAAAAATAGCTGCTCTCAAGAAGGCATTGAGTAAGTCTTTTGCCATGAAAGACTTGGGTGCAGTAAAGAGGATTCTTGGAATGCAAATTTCTAGAGATCGTTCAAAAGGAATGTTGTGGGTATCTCAACAAGATTACATTGAGAAGATTCTCAAAAGGTTCAACATGCACAATGCCAAACCTGTCCGTATTCCAATTGCTGGACATTTCAAACTTAGCAAATCTCAATGTCCAAAGAATGAAGAAGAAAGAGAAGAAATGAACAAGGTGCCCTATTCTTCTGCCGTGGGTAGCCTTATGTATGCAATGGTTTTTACAAGACCAGATATTGGCTATGCTGTAGAAGTTGTGAGCAGATTCCTATCAAACCTAGGAAAGGAGCATTGGGAAGCTGTTAAATGGATATTGAGATATCTAAGAGGAACTGCCAAAAGAAGTTTATGTTTTGGCAATGAAAATCTAAAGCTCATTGGATATTCAGACTAAGATATGGCAGGAGATGTGGATTCAAGGAAGTCAACATCAGGCTATCTGATTACTTTTGCAGGGGGAGCTGTTTCTTGGCAGTCAAAACTTCAAAAATGTGTGACATTGTCTACAGCTGAAGCAGAGTATGTAGCAGTCACTGAAGCCTCAAAAGAGATGCTATGGATGAAGAATTTTCTAAGAGAATTGGGACATGATCAAGATGATTATGTAGTGAACTGTGATAATCAAAGTACAATTCATCTGACCAAGAATCCCATGTTCCATTCACGCTCAAAGCATATTGACATTTGTTATCATTGGATACGAGAAGTGTTGGATAGGAAGGAATTGAAGATAGAGAAAATTCATACAGATTTGAATTGGTCTGACATGATGACTAAGTCAATGCCAACCAAGAAGGTTGAAGATTGTTGTCAAGGTGCTGGTGTTGTGGTACCTCCCAATTAAGTCAGGAAGGGGGAGATTTGTTGGAATTCTCTCTTTAATTGTGGTTCACAAGTCATAATATTTAGGGGATGAACATGTTGGGTTACTTTTGGGCTCTCAACTATGTGGACAAAAGCTCAATACTCTCAAGCCCGCTAGGTTCCTCTTGATAAGAGGAGAAGGGATTAGATTGAGAGACACACATCCAAGTGAAGAAATCCTAAGAGAGTTAGAGTATCTTTTTGTATTCCTCTTTGAGAGAAAGAGAGATATATACAGAGAGGTTTGTATACCATCCGAGATGGTGAGATTCATATAGAGATCCTCAGAGATTGAGAGAAACACTTTGTAATACTACTTTTATAGTAGGGATATTTTACTGGACTAGGTCTCGTGGTTTTTCCCGAGAGGATTTTCCATGTAAAAATTCTGGTGTCATCTTCCCTCTACTCTTTCAGTTATTTTTTTCGCTTCCGCATAGTATCCATTTTGCGTTCACAGAGGAGGGAATTGGTATTGCTGAATCCCAACAAAATGATGCTCAATAAATAATAAAATGCTAACTCTTACCACGTATATGCGTTGCCATATATTATTACCCACGTATAGGACATCTTTGAACTAGCAAAACATTCATATAAAGGAATGAAGGGTGTTAATGGTAGGGAGAGATATTCGGGAAATAAAACATTTATTGAGTAGGTGAAGAGAAACAATGATTTGAAATGAATTGCATTATTATCTATATCCATCATGTTGGAAAAAGTTTGATTTGGAAATTGGAAATTTGGATGCAAGTCGTTTTCTCTATCTAAGGGATAAGTGGAAGTAGCTAGGACCATATATCATTTAGGCAGGGCTCTAACACCACGACACTAAACCTACAAGTAGAATGTATTTTTTTTTAATTAATTTTGAATGAAATTGATTTTATAAAATTAATTTTAATAAAATTGATTTTGAAGTAAAATAATTTAAGGCTTGAATATTTTTATTTTAAAAATAAGTCAATAATAAAATTTAATATAATTTTTTTCATTTAATACAAAAATTACTTAAAAATTATTTTAATTTAAAATTAATTTAGAATCTAAAATTATTTTTTTTAATATAAAACTAATTGCGTAAACATTTATCTAAAATTATATTGATTAATACTTTAATGTAATTTTAAATATTCTTAAGTAAATCACCAACTATGTAAACCAGCAAAATCTACTCCTCGAGATTCATAACTCTAGAAATAGTACCTCACTCCTAACACTTTACCTTAACCATGACATGGCCCCACAATGCATAAACTTCAACTCTTGATTAGCACTAGGCATATTCAACTTGAAGACATCATAACAAAATTTATATAATTTAAACAAAAAATCACATGAACATGTCATTTATTTTTATGATATCATTTTATTTAATAAAATACTAATATTAAAAATACAATTAAAATATAATATTTTAGTTTTTGAGTGGAAGATAATTTAAAATATATTAAACTATTTAAAGTAATAATTATTTCAAAATAAAACATATATATAAATAGAATTAATAGAAAATCAATATAAACATATAATTTTATATTTGATATTTATTAGGTAGTTGGGTGCTACCAAAAAAAAGTTATCCTTGAGGAATAAGGAAATGGAAAGATTGTCTCACTGTCTCAATAACAAGCTAATTACACTACATTGCACCATTTTGAGACAAACTCTGCAACCAAGTCTTTTGAAGCTCCTACTCATATACACTCACAATCATATTATTATACATGAAATTGTGCAGGGTGTCAAGTTACAAACTCGTCAGAACTTTCCCTGAAGGGATTTTTTTCTCATCGCATTTCGATTTCATATTCTTTGAAAAACAAACAGGGAACCTCTGGAACCCAATCCTAACCTGATTTTGTCATCAACATAAGTGATTTTCAGTTTAACTTCACTCTGACCGCCATACTGGACCTGCCATGATCCTAGCTTCAATTCAGGCGCTTCGAATATAACTTGAATCCATTCACTATCCAGAGCCTTCAGTTTTCCTGTTTCACATTGCCATGCATCAAATCAATACACAAGTTTAATATTGTACCATTTAGATCACTTTCATCCTGTAAGAAAATACATAACAAGTCATTTAGTAAACTTCCACTTTCAGCCCTAGAATTGAAAGCATTGTTCACTTTTATTCTTAATTTCACAAAACATAGGTAAAGATTATCTAAATAAATCTTTACTTTAATCTCTAACTTATAAAATGCTGTGAAATATCATTCGCTTTATTCCTTGATATCAATGCAAAAGCAATGCAAAAGGACTAAGATGAAAGTTTCGTAACAAAAGGACTACTAAAGTAATCAACACAATTTCAAGGAATAAGAATTTATTTAAATAAATTTCTTCAAAATGAAATAAATTTATCCATAAATTAAAATTAATTTATATATAAGTTAATTTGTTGAAGTTCTTTTATATTGTTTCTCCAAAAATTTATTTTTAACTTATGCACAAATTAACGTTACGTTGTGAAAAAATTTATTTTATTTTTTTTTAATTTTTTTATTTTATAAATATAATAGAGATTTACTCCCAAATCATTCCTTCGTTTCTGTTTGTTTTGAGTTTGCAATTTACAAAACTGAGGAATTTCAGTTTTGCTATCAATAGCTATTTAGGATATGCTATGAACAAGTGGAAGGTTTTACTGATCCTTTAAACAGTTAAAAGACATACCCTTGAGAGACACCTCTACATCCAGAATGCCTAAAACAGAAAGGGAGACCTTGTTTCTGACAACATCAGGAGCCTCAACAACCTGGACCATTTGCTTTGTGTTAAAGAAAAGGCGGCCAAATGCGCTCCTATAGCCACCTCCAGGCGACGTTGGCCGTGAACAGTACACCACATCCCAATCTGGAACCATAAACCAGAATGAAATAGTAAAGCAACAACTTAATGATTCTCATATAACTGATTTAAATATTGTTGAAAAAATGTGCTTATAGAATGATTAGAATTGAAGATGGACTCTTTTGAATATATAATACACCTGCATTATACTCAGGATAAAGATAGAGTACAGAACAATTAAGACTAGTGGTGTGTGAAATGAAATGGAATGAGATAAACGTAGCCTACAGGTGTCTTTGCCTTGTTTTCTGTTTTCATTCTTGTTCATGTGTTTTTTCAGTTTTCACTATTAGCTATACAAATGCTGCCTTACATTCACTTTATTTCTTATTATACTTTGTTTCATTTTGTTGTTTTCATCATTTTCTTTGCAAATTCTTGAGAACTACTGAAATTATTTAAAAAAACAAAGGCACCCCTAAAGTTTCTTTGCAAAGGTTAATAAGATCCAGTAAAACAAATAAGAGAAGATAGGCTGGTAGGGGCTTTTAGCACAATCTCAAGTTTGAGCATCACAGTAAGGATTCACCTCCAAATATTAAAGGGCATTTCACTGGTTCACTCACGCAGTACTTCTGCAGTTCCTTAGCCACTTCAGCCACCTCTTTATGCTCTTCCTTCTTCAATAAAACTCCTCCATCTGTTTGCACCACCTGACCCAAAACTCAGAACTCAATTTTAGTGCTGGAAATAAATTCAAAAAAAATAAATGGAATGAAATGAAAACAAGCATTGTAATTTATAATTAAAGTTCTGATTAGATAAATAATATAAATTTTTCGGTAAGTTAAAATTAATTTATATATAAATTAAAAATTAATTAATATAACAAAACTTCTACATATTAACGATTAAATTTAGTTTTTTTTTTTTCTATTAATACTGATGAGAAGTTTATTTAAATATATCCTAATTACTCTCTACGCTGAAAAATGTGCTTAACAAACACAAGACATAAGCCTTGATATATTGGAAAAAAAACTTACTAATAGTTCCTTTAAGTGCTTTTAGTATTGTTCTCTTGTCAAAATTAAAACTTCATGTCGGGGTTCAATGTTTAATGTAGAGTCATTGAAGTGAATTCAATTTTAATTGGATAAAAACACTAAAAGCACCGAGAGAAACACCAAGTGCCTGAATCAATTAATACGATATTGTTTAGTAGTATCAAATTTGAAACATAGGTATACAAGCAGTGCTAAAAAATTGAAAGGAGTATTTTGTTACATATAATAGTTCTACAGTAACCATACCTCCACTCGTTAAAAACAAAAAAACACCAATGGTACAAAGTATTGTATAATATAAAATCAATTACAAGAAAATTCTTGACTTTTACCTTAAAAAAAATTCAATAATTAATATACAATTTGCATCTCGTGTTGCTTCCGGGTGAACGTTTTCATTTCCGGGCAAATTAAATTACTCCTTGCATAAATTATTCACAAATTGAGCACTAAATAAGGTAAACTTAGTTGACACATTAAAAAATAAATTCCTACAATGTGCACTTAGAACTAAGGTATGTTACTTTATTTTTACTAGTAACAAACCAAATTAAATATTATTAAATCTAAAAAAAACGAGGGGTGTACCTTTGAGAGAATGGAAGCAACAAGATCCTCAGGGCCGGTTCGCACGTGCGGGTTAGAGACGGAAACCGAAGCGGCGACGGTGAAGGCGTTGTAACGGCGATTGAGGTGAGGGAAACGGAGCGTAACGAATTTGGGTGTGGGAGGGTTGAGTTTGAACGAAGAAGGAAGGAGGAGAGACGCCGCAGAAGCTGAAGACGCAGCCATGGGGATCTACTTAGCCGGAACGCGACAGTGACGGAAATAATATTGAAGCTTGTCTTGGATTCGTCCTACGTGCCACGTGTAATGAAAATCGAGTTGCGGGCCCACATGGAGTATATCTATTGGCTTTGGTGATGCCACGTAGGCAACTCTTCCTCGCCTTATCTTGGAGGTTCTGATATAGGTTACGTAAATACTGGATATTAATAAATATCTCTTGTATTTGTATGGTGGTATTTTTTTTTAAATATATATTTGCTCTCTTAAATTTTGGTTATTTTTATCTTAAATTAAAATTTTTTTTTTAGTTCTCACGTCTTAAAAATAATTAATTTTAGTTTTTTATCTTACAGTAAAAAAACGAAGTATAAGTCAATATTTATCACATATATAATCAAAAATCAAATAATATTGTTAACTCTAAAATTATTTTTCAAATATTGTTCAATTTTTTATTATATACATGATAAGATGATGATTTATATTCTATTCGTTATGTAAAACTAAAAATTATACATGGACAAAATGATGACTTATATTCTATTCTTTATGTAAGGCTAAAGACTAAAATAAACTATTTTTGAAAATATAAAAATTAAAAAAAGTAATTTTAAATTTCAGAGATGAAAAAAAAAATTAACACAAATTTAAGAGATTAAAAACATATTTAAATCTTTATTTTTGCAATGTGAATGAAATTTATTGATATATATTAAAATAAATAGTATTTAAAATTATAGATAAATATGTGTGATTGATTTAAATAAGTGAAAGTATAAATTAAGTTTAAGAAAGGAATAAGTTTTTAAAGTTTTAAAAAAAATTGGTTTGAAAGAATAAGTAATTGAGTTTGAAGTGAAAAATTAATGGAAAATAATTAAATTAAAAATTAAAATTTGAAAGTAATTAATAATTTTAGAACTTTTAAAAATATATAAATAAGTATTAAATTAAAATAATATTATGTGATGAAAGGAGAATAAAAAAGTAATAAAAATGTTGGAGATTCACATTGTTCATTGATATGACTTGAATAGTATATATAACTAGGAACAATTCTTATCTTTCAAGTCAATTTTATAAGGTTGAATTAGGTCAAAACCACATTTTTAAAATGATATCAAGAGGTATCTTAGTGATGGTTGTTAGAATTATTGAGGTCACTCGCTATTGGGTTATTATTACATTACTCGTAGATATCTAGTTTTACAAACTTTATGTCCCATATGTTTAATCTTTAATAAGATGTACAATTTTCAATTAAGATTAAGTTAGACTCAAATTTATGTTGCTAAAAAAAATATTCTAGAGAAGAGATTATCCATTTTAGATTTTCACTCACCCAAAACAAATTCAAGGAAAAGAATGGAAATTATTACTCCATTGAGGCCTCTAAGTTTAGGAATTTTCTCTCACAAGGATGAGAAGATAATTTATTTTTTTTTCATATTTGAGAATGGGATTAGGGATCATACTACCCATACTTAAAGGTCATGATATAAATAAAAATATTGAAATAACTTTAGTATAATACACTCATATATAAATACACTTTTTATTCATTTCATTATTAATTTATATTATTTATAGTAAAAGATTGAAACCAAGACTTTTGCACAAATCTAAAATTACAATTACAATTACGTGTGTGCCAATGTGTGTGTGAGAGAGAAAGAACTTCAAACATCAAACCTTTGTAGTTTTCGACCATTAATTCAAGTCATTGACCATTGATTACAGTGTTGCATTAGCTTCTCCAGCGTTGGCCATTCCTACTTTGACCAGCATAAGCTGCTTCATCTACACGTGTTTGAATGAATTATGTAAAATTGATTTTAAATAAAATTAATTATGTAAAATTGTATGGGAATTGATTTTAGAGTAAAGTGAAGCATGTTTAAATATTTTTGAACGAAAACAAAGGAAACAATTGTTAACAACGTGGTTTTGGGCAACGAAGGTCCAAGTGGAAGGTTGGTGCAGAACACTCTTAACTAATATTTTTTGGATTTTTTATTTGAAGTGCTCATCAAAACCTTGATCGTAGAAATAGGCAAAATGGTCCATATTGTGGTTATGTAATTTTAGGGTCCCAAGAATAGGAAAAAAAAATACTACGTGCGGATGAATGTTGTTAAAATTGAACCCAAAAGTGAACCAATATTACTTTGAATTCAAGTTAAACAGTTTAATCAATTGGGCAAGTTAAATGATATCATAAAATTAATTCGTATTAAAATTATAAAGTATTTTTGGAATTTTTTTTTATCAAATATGATAATGAATGTGTTTGTTTAAAATTATTTCTTAAAATATTTTTTATGAAAAAAATCAAGTATAAAAACTTATAACGTATTTGGATAAAGTTTTTTCAGGAATTAGAATCAGATTAGAAAAGAAACAGTTTTCTACTTTCTTTTAGAAGCTATCTTTAATTGTTTTTCTAAATGATCATATGCATGAAAAAAAAGAGAAAATTATAGGTGAAAACACAAAAAATCCAAATAGGAGACCCAAAACTGTCACTGTGTGTATATGTACACATACCAATTAATAGTGTATTGGGTAAAAAATAATTAATAGTTATTTTGTGTTAATTTTAAAGTTATTTAGCTCTTAACGTAGATATTAAAAAAAAATCAAACACATACTAAATATCAAACAGAAACTAAACACGTAATAAGTATGCACGTGAGATAAAATTGTTTAGACATGATTTTTATGTTATCTCTTAGGAGGAGAGACAGAGTGGAAATGATGATATATATGTGATTTTTTTTTTTGTTATCTATTGTTATGTTTTATAAAAAACCATCCGTGTTCATATACATTTTTTTCTATTTATACGTTTGAAGAATTCTCTGACTTATCCACGTTACCCGACAGCCGTACCGACATGTCAGACGCGGGTTGGGGGCGCCGCTCTGACGGGGCGCCTGACATGTCAGATTCGCTCTCTAACTGTCTCAGAAAAGGACGTCTCGTATGTTCGCTTAGATGGTCGTCCGTCCGTCTTTGTGACCCGTCCGGTACACTGGATGGGTCAGTCCGGACGGTACATAGCCCCTCAAGCTTTATCTTTAGACTAAAGCTTGCATGCTCGATCCGTCGGTCATTCTTAACCTTTCGCGGTTCGTCGCTTCAGTTTCCTGCATTTTGAATTTTTGGGGAATATTCGTGCTTTTGGCGCCTGTTTGTGTCGCCTCGTCTTTTGCTCTGAAAGACTTATTCCATAAACCCTTGAGTACTTTCGCCTCTTTCTCCATTTCGCTGCTGCTTTTTCGTCTTCCACTTCTTGACTTGTCTACTGCGAATATTTTCAGCCCTGATACTTTCTTTGTCTTCCCAGTACCTATGGATTCAGGTAATTTCCTCACTCTCTTTTTTTTGTACTGGCTGTTTTTCTGTTTGCGCATTTTGAGTGAAGCTCCTCTTTTCTTGAGGCGACCTTACGCCTGTTCCTGCTTGGGTCCTATACTAACCCTTGCTTATCTCGTCGCAGGTGGTCCTTCAGGAGGCATTGGTGGTTTCTCTCCTCAGGGAAACCAGTTTCCAGGGAGGGCCGCGTCTCAGAGTAGTTCCCTTTCTCGCCCTTCTTCTAGTTCATCTTCTGATTCTACCGAGGTATTTCCCTTCGAGATATGGTATCGTGACAACTCTGAAGACGACCTTTCTTCTGATCCTTACTCTTGGGTGGACCTGGAAGTGAAAAGGGTTTTTTCTACTTTCACTAGGGGCAGCGCTCTATTGGGAACGGCCAAAACCATCTGCCAACCCGGTCCCTGGTCCGTGTCTGTTCATCCTTGTCGTCCGGACGAGCCTGCGCACGTTCGTCCTTCAGCTGGGGATGCTCCTTTCTTTTTTCTATATGACACCCTACCTTTGAAATTAGGTATTAAACTACCCTTTACTTCTTTCGAGCGGTCGGTTCTTCGAGCTCTAAATGTTGCCCTACCACAGCTCCATCCCAACAGTTGGGGTTTCGTGAGGGCCTTTGAACTTATTTGCGAGGATTTAGGTAGAGCCCCTTCCCTTAGCGTCTTTTTTTGGTTTTTCTCTCTTCGTAAAGCGGCCAAGGTAGGTTGGACCTCGTTGAGTAGCCGCCCGAAGCGCAAGCTGCTAAAACCTTTTTTGGAGAGTTTCAAGGTTTTTAAGGATCGTTTTTTCAAGGTTAGCCGAGGGGCCGGCGGACCTAATATTCTTGTGGATAACGTTGGGGACCCCTACTTCCCACTTCATTGGACTCCTCAGCCGGTCGTATCAGTAACGGTCACTGAAAAGGACTTGGAAGAGTGGGAAAAGGAGTTCGTGACCGAGTTGCATGGTTTTCGAGTTCTTTCGACCGCTGAAATCATAAAGGGAACCGGTTGGTTATGTTTTATTTGTTTTTTGGTTTTCCTTTTCCTTTGTTTTCTTTGTTCTAACTTTCCTTCTCTGGCAGGCTTTTCGGTCGAATATCTGAAGAACGTCCGCAGGAAGCTTTCCAAGGTTCCTACCGAGCCAAGTGACCCACAGCCAGACCCGGCCGATGTCCAAACAGTAGCTGATTCTGCGCATCCTCAAGAGGACCGACCGTCTTCTCCTCAAATAGTCCATTTGGATTCTCCCAGCGGTTCTCCTTTTCAAGCAGGCCCCGGTATTGAAGAACTCAACCCTCCCGGCTCTGGTGAAGCTGCAGACGAACGTCCTAGGAAACGTTTGCATGTGGATTTTGACGATGTCTTTGATGGTCCCCCTCCGGTCTTCAATCATAAGGCTACTTTCACCGGCGGTCCCCTGAGTCCTTCCCTTTAGGGGCGCTCCCTTTCCATAGGTCAATCTGAGTTGTTGGATGTTTCCTTAGAGGCTGATCGTTCTCGAGTACAACGGCTGGGGGTCAAGGGTACTCTTAGTGCTCTCCGCCAACTTGCCGGATGCTCCCTCATTTTTGCTAATGCTGCTGAAGCCGAGTTTGGGACTCTGGACGATCAGATGTCTTCACTATCCGACCGCCTTGCTCAAGCACATGAAGAAAATCAGAGCCTGGCGGCCATGAATCAAGAGAACACTATCAAGATCAATAATTATGAGCGTACGGTCGACGGTCTGCAAGGTGAGTTACGTCAAGCTTCTAATCAGAGCAAGGAGTTGTTAGCAGCCAAGTCGTCTCTGGAAGCCGAACGAGAGTCACTAGCCCAGAAAGTAGAAGACTTATCTATCTCCTGCCAGCAGCTCGAGGCCGCCAACTCAGTTTCCTGTGAGCGTGTTACCTCCCTTGAGTCGGCTTTAGCCAAGGTAAAGGATGAAAGTGCCGCTAAGGATGCCACTATCCTTATGCAAGGGTCTTCTATTCTTCAACAATATGAGGTTGGCTTTCAACGAGCTCTGGCGCAGGTCAAAGTGTACCCTGATTTGGACGTTGTTGAAGCTGATCCTTTTAAGGATATTGTAGACGGCCGTCTTGTAGATGTACCTACTCCTCCGGATTCACCGACCGCTTAGTTAGGATTCCTTTATGTTGAACTTTTTGTTTTTTGCTTCTGTAGAGGATATATTTTGGCCTTTATGTGGCCTATCTTTATTTTGTCTGAACACCTTTCGCGTCTTTATATTTTTTCATATGCTATTGTGGTTTTAACTTGTTTGGATTTTAACTTGTATGTTTGCTGACATTTGTCGATGTAATTCGTACCCCCGGACTATCCTCTTAGGGCTGACCGTTAGGGGGTACATGTCGATTTACGTCATTGTAGCTCGTACCCCCGGATTAGCCTCTTAGGACCGACCGTTAGGGGGTACATGTCGATTTACGTCGTTGTAGCTCGTACCCCCGGACTAGCCTCTCTAGGCCGACCGTTAGGGGGTACATGTCGATTTACGTCGTTGTAGCTCGTACCCCCGGATTAGCCTCTTAGGGCCGACCGTTAGGGGGTACATATCGATTTATGTCGTTGTAGCTCGTACCCCCGGACTAGCCTCTTAGGGCCGACCGTTAGGGGGTACATGTCGATTTACGTTGTTGTAGCTCGTACCCCCGAACTAGCCTCTTAGGGCCGACCGTTAGGGGGTACATGTCTACTTACGTCGTTGTAGCTCGTACCCCCGGACTAGCCTCTTTGGGCCAACCGTTAGGGGGTACATGTCGATTTAAGTCGTTGTAGCGAGAAAGATTTCAGCTATATTTGCAATGATTCAGCTGTAATACATGCGTAATGAACTCGCGTTCCAAGTTCGTGGTACTACTTTTCCATCTAACTGCTCGAGGCGGTAAGCCCCTCTGCCCACTTCTTCCATGATTCTAAACGGACCTTCCCATAGCGGTGACAACTTGTTGCTTTCTCCCTTCCTGGTGATTTTTCTTAGTACCAAGTCAGCGACGTTGAAGCGGCGGGGAATTAATTTTTTGTTGTATTTCTTAGCCGCTCTGGCTTTTACTGCGTACTCCCTTATGTGGGCGATCTCCCGTACTTCTTGTAATAAATCCAGATTTGTCCTCAGCTCTTCTTCGTTGTTGCTCTGCACAAAGAAGGACACCCTAGGTGACGGCTCTCCAATTTCGACCGGGATCATTGCTTCTGTTCCATACGTTAGACGAAAAGGAGTCTCTCCCGTTGTTGAATGGGGGGTCGTATGGTATGACCATAACACTTGAGATAGTTCATCTGCCCATCTTCCTTTGGCTTCCTCAAGGTGCTTCCTTATTCCTCTTAATATGACCTTATTTGCAACTTCGGCCTGGTCGTTCGACTGGGGATGTTCCACTGATGTAAAAAGCTGCTTGATCTTTAAACCTTCGCAGAATTCGGTCGTTACCTTGGAGGCAAACTGCGTTCCATTGTCTGAGACTACTTCGGCCGGGATGCCAAACCGGCATACTATTTTTTTCCATAGGAAACGTTTGATTCGTTCCACCGAAATAGTGGCCACCGGCTCAGCTTCTACCCATTTAGTGAAGTAATCGACAGCAAACTATCGAAACTTCAACTGCCCGGGTGCGATAGGGAAAGGTCCTAGGATGTCTATGCCCCATTTGTGAAATGGCCATGGGATCATGACAGAGTGGAGGCGTTCAGGTGGAGCCTTGTGGCCTTCTGCGAACCTTTGACATGTATCACACCTCCTTACAAAATTCAGGCAGTCATTTCTCATTGTTGGCCAATAGTACCCTGCTCTAACAATCTTACTAGCCAAGGCTCGCCCTCCGATATGTGTGCCACATATACCTTCATGAACTTCTCTGATCACATACTCTGCCTCGCTTTCGTCTACGCACCTGAGTAAAGGTAACGCAAAACCCCTCCGGTATAGGTGACGGTCGACCACCACGTACTTTGTCGCTTCTCTGACTATCTTCCTGGCCTGCCTCGCATCGTCGGGTGTGTAGTTGTCTTGGATATACTTCAGGATAGGGGTCATCCATGTATTTTTCTCATCCACGCATCCAACTTCCGTCTGCCCGACCGTTGGTGACTGTAATTTTTCATGGATGACCGACTTCTGCTATCCCCTTTGTGTACTGGCCAGTTTGGCTAATAAAGTCGGCTCTTCGTTATGATCACGGGGAACGTGTATCAGTACGAAACTTTAGAAATCTTCTGCCATTTTCCTGGCCTTTTCCCAATATTTCGTCAGTTGGGGATCTCTCGTTTGATATTCTCCATTTACTTGGCCAGTTACCAGTTTGGAGTCGCTTTTGGCGGTGAGTCTCTTCACTTCTAACTCCTGTGCTAGTCTCATACCCGCAAGCAAAGCTTCGTATTCTGCTTGATTGTTGCTGGCCTTGAACTCGAAATGTAGTGACTGCTCAATGACTACACCGGCCGGGTCCTTCCGAATAACCCCCGCCCAACTTCCTGAATGATTGGAGGAGCCATCTACCGACAGGTACCATTCTCCCGTGTTGGTCCCTTCTACTGACCCATCCGCCTCTCCTTCAATTAGCTCTGTGAGGAAGTCAGCCAATGCTTGAGCTTTTACATGTCCTCTCCTTTCAAATGAAATATCAAACTCGGATAATTGTATACTCCACGTCACCATCCGTCCAGCCAAATCTGGTTTTCTAAGTACTTGGCGAATCGGGAGGTCGGTTTTGACAATGATTCCGAAGTTTTGGAAGTATGGTCGCAGCCTTCTTGAAGCGACTACGACGGCTAAGGCGGCCTTCTCAATTCTTTGGTAGCGTAGTTCAGCGCCTTGCAGTACTTTACTGATAAAATATACCGGTCGTTGGTGGCCTTCCCTTTCCTGCACTAATACAGCACTAACCGTCGCGTCAGATACAGAGATATATAAATGTAAGGGGGTACCTTCAATCGGTCGTGTTAAGACGGGCGGGCTTGCCAACATGGCTTTGAATCTGAGGAAGGCTTCTTTGCATTCAGGCGTCCATATGAAATTTCCAGCCTTCTTAAGGGTTCCAAATATTGGTCTGGCCGTTTCGGCCGACCGAGAGATAAATCGTGACAAAGCCGTAATTCGTCCCATGAGTTGTTGTACCTCCTTGACATTTCTGGGGCTGCGCATCTTAATCACTGCTTGACATTTTTCTGGATTAGCCTCTATGCCCCTTTCTGTCAACATGAATCCCAAAAACTTTCCAGCATGGACCCCAAACGAGCATTTTTCCGGATTGAGCCTGAGTCGGTGTTGCCGCAGGATGTCAAACACATGCCCCAGGGCTTCGCAATGTTTCTCGGCTTTCGTCAACGTAGACCTCAATGCTGACTCCCATAATTTCCTTGAATATTTTATCCATGAGGCGTTGATACGTAGCTCCGGCGTTTTTCAATCCAAACGGCATAACTTTATAGCAAAAGGCTCCAGTATCCGTGATGAAGGTTGTCTTCTCCTCATCCAGGGGGTGCATTCTGATTTGGTTGTAGCCAGAATAAGCATCCATGAAACTGAGGAGTGCGTATCCTGACACGCCATCCACCAATCTGTCAATATTTGGCAATGGGTATGGATCTTTGGGGCATGCTTTATTCAGATCTGTGTAATCTGTGCACATCCTCCATTTACCGTTTGGTTTTTTAACCATTACCACATTAGCCAACCATGTGGGGTATTGTACTTCTTTGATAAAGCCGGCCGTCAACAACCGGTTGGTTTCCTCCCTAGCCGCCATTCTTCTCTCATCACCATGCTTCCTCCTTCTCTATGCTACAGGTTTGACGCCTTTCGCTATAGATAGGCGATGGCTTATGAAATTGGGGTCAATGCCTGGCATGTCTTTCGGAGTCCAAGCAAAAACATCCATGTTATGCTTGAGAAAACGCACCAAATGCTCTTCGTCCTTACCAGTCAACGTTGTTCCTACCTTCGTCATATGAAAGACAGACGGTCCAATTTGCACGTTTTTGACGTCTTCGGCCGGATGAGGTCTCTCACCTTCATATATGCATCGGGGGTCAAGGTCAAAATCAAGGGCATTGACGGTTGGTTTTGTTGGGGTGCTTCCAATCTTCAGACTGTCTTCATAACATCTTTGCGCCAATTTAGAATCTGCCTAGACGCTGCATACCTTTCGATCGTTCGGAAACTTTATACACAAGTGATATGTGGAAACCACAGCTCCAAGTCGAATTAGCGTCGGCCGACCTATGATTATGTTGTAGGATGCTTCAGCGTCTATAACTGTGTAAAGAACCGGGATAACTCTGGCCATTACCCCTTCTCCGAAGACTGTAGGTAGCTCTATCGTCCCCTTGATTGGCACGCACTCACTTGCAAAACCATAAAGTGCACCTTGGGTTTTATTTAGGTATTGTAATCCCATCTTTTGATAAGCCGACCAATATAGTATGTTGGCGGAGCTTCCTTGATCAATTAGCACTCTCTCTACTTTGTATTTAGCGACTATGACCGATATCACCATCGGTTCATCCTGGAGTGGGGGTCCCAGCTTCAAGTCATGATCATCAAAGGTGACGGCAGGGCCCGACTGTTTTCTCCCAAGGGGTGTAGCATTCGCCCCGGTTAGCATGGCCTGACATTCTGCCATTCTTGCCGTCCTCAGCCTGGTCGAACCAATATTTTCGACCCCCCTAGAAATAGTTGCTATGGTACCTCGATGACCGACCGGGATGTTATCTCTCGACTGACTCCTTGATTTTCTGCCGTCTTCTCTACCTAAGCGGCATTGGTCTTGTCTCTCATCTTCCATACCTCTCCGTTGGCTCTGCGGCATTCTGTGAACATATCTATTGAGCCGGCCTTCTTGTACCAACCGCTCCAACTGAGTGCACAAGGTCTAGCATGTCTCGGTCGAATGGCCATGAGTGCGGTGGAAATCACACCATTCGTTTCGATGGTGCCCCAGAACCTTTCCCTCTGGCTCTTGAGGGAATTTGAGTAATCTCGTGTGACATATCTCTTTTAGAATCTGGGCTCTCCTTTCTGTTAGTGGAGTGAAATGGTGCTTCGTCAATTTGACCCTTGCGGGGTTATGCTTAGGATGCTCCTCTACTTGCTTGCCCTTAGGATGCATGTTGTCAGCCTCCATCCGCTCAGCCTGATCTTCCTCTACCTCGATATGTTTCTCCGCCCGCACTCTGATTTCCTCCATGCTTGTCGGCCGTCTCAAGGCCAACACATCGCTAAATGGTCCGGCACGCAAGCCCTTCTGGAAGGCTTTAATGAAAAACTTTTGGTCAGGGTCATTGACCCGTACAATCGCTGTATTGAATCGAGCTAGGTAATCCTTTAGACTTTTTCCTCTGGCCTGCTTAATGTCGAACAGATCGGCCACCTCCAACTTTTTGGCTTTGTTGACTGCAAACTGTGAAAGGAACAAACGAGCTAGGTCGTTAAAGGTATGGATGGATCGAGGGGGTAAAGTGGTCATCCATTGCATGGAGACTCCTCGTAATGTCCCCGGAAATAACTTGCAGCTAAGCCGATCGCCACCACCACTGATGTACATTTGTGTGTGGAAGGCCTGTAGGTGGGCATGCGGGTCCCGTGTCCCATCAAAAGGTTCTACCTGGAGCTCTCTGAAGTTGGCAGGCACACTCATCAATTTCCTCAGAGAATGGTTGGCCCCAAAATGACTAGCTACTGCCATCCTCCTTCTGGGTGGACTCTGGCCAATTAGCAGCTTTGAGTGCTGCTATTTGCTGACGAAGTTCTTCCTCTCGAAGCTCTGCCATCCGTATGGCTTGTAGATGTCGCTCTTCAGTTTGGCAGTGACGCTCCTCTGCTTCAGCTTGCCTCTGCTCAGCCTCGGTGCTAAGCCGCGATTGCTCGTCGCTCCACGCCTGGTGCGACGCAACTGCACGAAGCAACCTCTGGAGGGTGTCTTCTTCTCTTTCATTTGTGGAACTGGCCTGATTTCGGGTTATTGGCGTGTCGTCTAGTGTTTGGTGGTCCCTGAGTGGCGAGGTTCTTCTTTATGGTGGGCGCCAATGTTATGTTCTATCAAAAACCATCTGTGGCCATATACATTTTTTCCTATTTATACATTTGAAGAATTCTCTGACTTATCCATGTCACCCGACAGCCGTACCGACATGTCAGACGCGGGTTGGGAGCGCCGCTCTGACGGGGCGCCTAACATGTCAGATTCGCTCCCTAACTGTCTCAGAAAAGGACGTCTCGTACGTTCGCTTAGACGGTCGTCCGTCCGTCTTTGTGACCCGTCCGGTACACCGGATGGGTCAGTCTGGACGATACATGTATCAATGAGAGGTATTGTATTTGGATTGTTCTATTTAAAAAAATTATATATTTTAAAATTTTTAATAAAGGACTTGTTTAGATTTTTTTTTCTCCTTTTAACTTATAAGAAAAATAATACAATAATTATTTTAGATTTTTTAAAATAATTACGTTATGATTATAATCTTTTTAATCACGTCTTCTGATTAAAAATATTTTTATATTATTATCTAATTACATAATGATAAATTTATTAACTTTTATAATAATGATCTTAAAAAATTCATATCAATAATAATTTATAATTACTTAAAAGTATAAAGAATTTTACACTGACAATACATATAAATTAAACTCCTTATGATTAAAAAAATTCTTATAAAAATAAAAGAAAACAGATGGGATCAAAATTAAAAAACAATCCCCACCCCTAATATTGAGTGAGTTACTAAATAGATATAAATCTCGTCACTGTACATTTTTTTTTTGCTTTTTTTACTTGCATGGTGCATTTACAAACAAAATAAAATAGTGTGATCGAAAAAGTATTTACAAAAATAGTGTAAATCAACTACGAAATTGTCCTCATCGAAAGAAAATTCACAATGAGAATATCAATTTATTTAAGTAGGAAATTTTAATTTTTAATTGGGAAAGTCAACAATTCCATTGTCTATTCTCGTTTTTTCTTTTATTTTTACATGAAACTACACACTCATGGTCTACTTTTTTTTCTGATTTTATTTTTATTTTTAAATTTTAAAAGTAGACAATAATATTGTTTATTTTATTTTTTTAGCTTAACTGTAATTTTGGTTTTCTTAGTTTGATATATAAATAATCTCGGTCTCATAGTTTTAATTGATCAATTTTGGTTCCTATATATTATCTTAATTTTAAGGACGTGGATTTAGGCATAATTCTTAAAAAATGTGAATTTAAGTTTAATTCAACTCTACAAAACTAACATGTAAGGTGAAGATTATTCCGTACTTATATACTCATTCAGGTCGTTTCACTTGTCGATATGAGATCTCCGACATATAAACTTTATTATTGGTTAAATTTTGTTGAAAATTACAAAATTAAGAGAGAGTGATATTAAATAAGAAGTAAGTCTAATATTTTAATTGGGTCATTTATTTAAACATGAATTCAACTTGATTAAGACTTTAAAATATATGGGACAAGACTAAGTCAACTTTACTTAACATAATGTATCAATCTTAATATTATATATAATTAAGTTATAGAATATAAAAAATATAAAACTTAAATTAAGTAGTCATGTTATATAAAATAATGTTTATTAAATAAAAAATTTATTATTAATATTTAATTATTAAAAAGTTATATTTTTTAAGAGAATATAAAACATCAAAATAGATTTGGACTATCCAAATCATAACTTGAACTCATCCACGTAATACATTGGGTCTAATTTCAAAACTTGAAATTATTCAAATCAACCTTAAGTAATGAGAGATTGAATTATGTTCACCACTAGAATGTATTGCTAGTATTTCTTTTTTTTTTAATTATTTAAATCTCTTAATATTTTTTGTAAATTTATATATTAATTACTATTAAAAATAAAATAAAAACTGTTTTTTTAATATATATATATATATATATATATATATATATATATATATATATATATATATATATATATATATATATATATATATATAAAAGAAAATAGACAATGTCATTGTTGAATTTTAAATTTTGAAAAAGTAAAAAAATAAAATAGATTTCCAAAATTAAAAAAAGAGAAACAACTAGATGATGTCATTCTTTACTTCTAAAATAAAAAATAATAATAGAGTTGAGTAGACACTGCTATTGTTCATTTTCAAAATTTTCAAAAATAAAACAAAATAAACAATGTTATTGTCTACTTCGAAAAAAAAAACTCAATCAGATCGTCAACTTTCTCAAATTAAAGTTAAAATTTTTTACTTAAATAAATCGACATTCTCATCGTGAATTTTCTTCCAATTTTGACAATTCCAACGTGGATTTACACTACTTTTGTAAATACTTTTTCAGTTACACTATCTTTATAAATTTTGTTTGTAACTGCACCATACAGCTTTAAAAAGCCCATATTTTTCTATCTGTTTGCTATGTATCACGTGGTTATTTTTCTTGTCCATCCTTCCCCCACTCAATGTTTCCATAAAAGCAATTATATCTTTTTTCAACATTTTAAGGTTAACAAAGACAATAAGCAATAAAGAATAATGAGATTATGCCAACGATACAAGTATGTTATATAAATAAATTTGCAAGTGGACCAAATCACATGGCGGATAACACTCGAAAAAAATGAGGTACTATATAAACGTCGAAACGGCTAAGATTTGATCTAAAGTTTATTAAATAATATTAATTAAATTTAAATGAAACAATATGCATGATTTTATTATTCACATAATCATGTTTCTCGTGAACTTTGTCATGATTCCTAATTAGATACAGTTAACATGGTAGCATCACTCGGGTTTCTAACTTTCTGGCAAGATACCCACCTTGTAGTCCAGTTGTCTTAGGAGGACAAAATTGTTTCTTAAAAGAAATATTATTTTATATCTTCCATGTAAAGGAAACAAAATTTCTTTAATAAGTGCATTTCAGTATAATTTGTCTGTTTTTCAATTTTAATCAAGTTGAAAAAGGAGTTATGATGTTTTATATAAGTTGTAGTTTTTTAGGGTTATTAATAAAAAAAGATTAATAGGATTTTATAAATTTATGATTCTTACAGATAATATTAAGAGAGAATCCTCATTCTCTATCCATAGCACAGGCTTTTCATAATTTCTAATGTGTCTTTAATTTACTTGAAAAACAAGAGAGAAACCAATTTCTTTTCTTTTGTTTTTTTTTTTTTTTGCGTTAGTGACTGTGAGGGAAAAAAGAAGAAATTTGTTATTTATATATCTCTTAATTATTAAATATACCTCCTTTTTTTTAATTTTTTTAATCCAAAATATCCTTTTATATAAAAATTGTATAAATCCAATTCTCTGCACTCACTCCATTTTTTTAAAAAACATTTTTTCTTCTCTCTTCTTTCCATTACAATTTTACATTCAATCGAATCGTTTATAAAACAATTTCTATCAAATTCTATAATTATGAATTGAGATACAGTGACTTTTCATTTTTTTTTATTGTTTTGAAAATTTTCCGGAACAAAAGATAATAGCAATCCGGAAAGTAATTTTTGTTATCAATATTACCGTAATTTTCTGGATCCACGGATATCACCCAGGACACGAACATACAGTTCAACTCTTTGCTCTGGGTTCTTGGGCTGCTATTCACAGGCAAATTCCCAGTGAGTTTTAAGGCACCAAATTCTTCGGCCCAGGATTTGGAACTTAATTGGATAAACTTTTCGTTGAGTTTGTTTCTTATCTTATAGTTAGATTCTGTTTCATTTGACTAGGCGTTAGATTGTTGATATTTGTTAGCTTTATTTTAGTTATATGCATTTTTCTGTTTTGCTATTATTATTTATTAAATATCTATTTAAAGGCTTGATTTATGCTCAATAAACCATCACTCATTCGTCAATTTATTTCAAGTTATTTTTTTATCTCTATACATTGGTATTAGAGCTCCACATTAGGGTTTGATATAAAGAAGATAGTAGTCTTTAAATGATTCATAAATACACAAAAATGAGTTAGGACAAGAATTTTGTGCAACCTATTATATCATGTTTCGATGCTTACTATGAATGACCAATTTAGTGGAATTTGGTTATGCAACATCAGTGAAGGAAGTGGAGTTGACCAAGGCACAACAAAAGGAGTTGAAGGATTTGACGATGAAAGACCTTAAGGTTAAGAATTACTTGTTTCAAGTCATTGATAAAACAATTCTTGAACAAATTCTAAAGAAGCACACATCGAAGCACATATAGGATTCGATGAAAAAAAGTTTAAGGAGAATGCAAGAGTGAAGTGTTCAACCTTACAAGCATTGACAAGAGATTTTGAAATTCTAGAGATGAAAGTGGGTGAAGTCATTATTGAATACTTTGCTCGAGTTATGAACATAGTCAACAAGATGGGGAGCAATGAAGAAGATATGAAGGAAGTCACCATCGTGAAAAAAATCCTTAGAAACTTTTTATCCTCCTCCTCGTTATTATTACTACCATACTAGTGTTATATATTTAGTGTATACTATTTTATTTTAAGTATAATATTACTACTATCTAAGTTTCTTTGCTACTGCTTTAACTCAATTAGAATTATGAGATACTTCTGGCCCAAGTATGTTGGGCCATTAGAAGAAAGGAAAGGCCCAATTTCTTTTTGTAACCGTAATATATACCTCCCATGATTAATAGATATATCTCTATTTTTAATTTTTTAAAATTTAAATATCTTTTTTCAGAAAGACTTTTCTGTAACAATATTTTAATAAAAATACACAGTTCTACAAAATATTTTTTGAAATATGTATTTTTTTTACAAAAAAAGATAAAATTAAAAAATAAAAATAGAATTATACTTTAAAATGTAGTATCTATCGCCAAAGAAAATAAAGATATTTGAAAAAATAATCATTACCAACCCACTAAAGAAAATTATCACTACAAGTTAATAATTATTCAGGAAATTTTTTTCGGAACAAAAATATACATTCTGAAAAGTATTTTCTGAAATGTATATTTTTGTTTCAAAATGTAATTTTCAGAATTGGTATACTTTTGCTCTATAAAATATTTTTCAGAATGTATATCTTTGTTCTAAAAAATATTTTTGAAATTGGTATTACTTTTATTCCAAAAGATACTTTTCAAAATAAAATTACACAAATTTTGAAAAATACTTTTCAGTATAATTAAAAAATAAAAATTAAATTATACTTTTATCATCGAAGAAAATAGTAATATATGAAAAATAATTATTATTATCATGTCAAAGAAAATAATCATTACATATTGATGTGAAATATAAAAAATTATAAAACATAAATCACAAAAAATAATATTTTATTAAAAAAAAGAGAGAAAATAGATATGAAGAGTTGAAAGAAAAAAAATAATAAAAAAATAAAATTTTAAAAATGATAAAAATGAAGATATAAAAATAGAATTTAAAAATAAAAAACATGATATGTAAAAATAAAATTTAAATAATAATAAAGATAAAAATATAAAAGTAGAATTTAAAGAAAGATAAAGATGATGGGTAAAAGTATGTTTTATAACCTTTTTATTTAAGGGTATTTTAATAAAAACAATATATTTATTAATAAGAAGAGACGTAAATATTACAAGTGTTTTTTTTTTTGTTAATGTGCAGTTCAGTCTTTTAAAATATATTTCTAGGGACACTCGTGGCCCAAGAGCACCCACGATCTTTCAAAAGAGGTCCAACCGAAGTTAATTGTATGGTGCATTCCCCTTCCTCCCCTAGAGCACATTGCCAGCACCTACATTACACTACCAGCTACTCTATGTCTTAGTGTGTATTCAGTAAGAAGGAAAACAAATATTGAGAAATAAAGTGATGAAAATATGAGTATATAATTTAAGAAAAAAAAGAAAGAAATAGAGAATAAATAAATAAAAATTATGCAAACAATCTATTATTAGAATTGACTATTGATTGTTTAACTATCAATTATTTATTCAAAATTTACACCGTGACAATATTGTGGTTAAAAATAATAAATTGTCACACATTTTTAACTTATTTATTATTTATTTTTATATATTTTATTTTCTTTCTTTCTTATTTTTATTCTACCAAATAACTCACATTTTTTTATCTCTCGTGTATTTCCTCTGCCTCTTCTTTATTTCTCTTCTGTTTCAAGACTATCATACACAGTTATGTTTGGTTGAAGAAGAAAAAATAAAGAAAGAAAGTAGAAGAAAAATAATTTTTTAAATTATTTAATAAGAAAGAAAATAAAAACATCGAGAAAAATGAAAGTCATTTTTTTCTAATTAGATTATGTAAAAAGTTAAAGATATATATATATATATATAGTGACAATTAATCTTTGGAAAAAAAATACATTTTAAAAATAATTTTTCATAGAAAAAAAATAAAAATAAAATACATTTGCGTAGGAAAAAAAAAGAAGAAGAAATAAAAAAAAAAACTGATAGGAGACGTGATAAAAAAAAATAAAATTGAAGGTATGCAACACCTCAAACAAGAGACGTGACTTTTGTGACTTTTTTTTAATGCTTTCTTCCTTCCATCTTCTCTAATATTAGGATGAAACATATTTTTGACGTGGATCTGACTCAAAATTTTGAGTCCATCTTTTTATTTTTGTGTGATTCTAAACGAAGAAAGAAATTATTTTTTCATCTTTTCTTTCCTCTCTCAATCATTTTTTTTTCCAAAATCCATAGTAACAAACATACCATTTGTCCAAATTGTTTTTCTCTTATTTACCAAAATCATGAACTATACTCTGCCACCAAGTCTTGAATTTGCTTATTTCCAATTAAGGTGGCACATTGACATGTGAATGGGTGTTGAGTAATTTGTTTGGGGCTTAATGGATTCAAGTAACAGAACCATTGCCATAAGTTAAATGGGCTTAATTAAATCCACAAGCCCGAGACTTAGCCAGAGAAAAGAAAGGAAAAAAAAAATACCACTACAGATTGTTAGACATTTTAAGAACTTTTCATAAGTTTGATTTATTAAGTCAAACATTGAAGACTATCTGAAAAAAGAAAATTTAATTGCATTTACATCAAGAATTAAAAAATAAAAATTTTAATTTAGAAAACTAAATTAAAAAATAACATAAATTTAAAGGAGTAAAAAATAGTTAAGTCATTAATATATTACAACACACATACATTAAAAAAGAAAGAATTTGATCAATATATAAATTACCCACACAACACAAGGGTGGACGGTAGTATGTGATGGCCATGAAATCAAGATTCAATTCGTCCAATAAAATTTGACATATTTTAAGTTCTAATTATTATAATTATAAATTAACCTCAACTAAAACAATTAAATATTAACATAGATGAGAGAGTTTTTTTTAATCAGTAAGTAAAGGAAGCCTTCCTAAATTTCTCAATCTACTAAAAGTTTTGGAAAAACGGAAATTTTAATCTTTAAATTTTTAGAACAATACTATATATTCTTATAATTATGTTTTTTTTTTCCAAAGAGATTCAGCTTGATATTTTAGTTTCTTATGATTCAAATCTTTCGCCCTTAAATTTCTAAAATAATATGAAAAATGATAATTCCGAAAATTGTTTTCCTAATGTTATAATAGTAGTCTCATAAATTTCGAAATTAAGTAAATAAAATTACTCTAAATTTCTAAATTTCTACAATTTATTTTATTAGATTTTTACTAAATAAATCGAATTCCTTTAATTTCTTTAAAAATAAAAATAAAATTCTTTAATAGTTGTGATGGTAAATTTATAAAAAAAAAAACATATAATTTAAATATTTATCAGATTTTTGCTTAATACTTGCCTGGTTAATTCTGAGTATATCTGGTTGATCCATTTCCATTTCCATTTCCTGAACGTAACGAACTTCACTGGTTTCCATTCTACTTCGGAATGGGCACGACAATGCACCTGTGTGTTAGTTTCAATTCAACCACTTCCAATCCTGCTCAAGGTTTTTACTTACCCACACTCTTTTCTGCATCGCATTCTCCTCACACTCTTTACTTACGCACAAAATTTTCAGGTAGAAAATGCAAGTACGAAGGTCAATCAGTGGTATAAACTATCTCTCACTCACTGTTCGCACTTCAATTCCCTGAACCTCTCCCCTTCACTTTCAATACGACCATCAATTTATAATAATTATCAAACAATTATGTTCCGTCGAAAAAGAAAAAAAAATGTCAAATGGTTAGGGTTTACATTCCTTTATTTTCAAAAAGCTTGAATTATGGATGGTGTATTTTTGTAACTGTAATGAGTGTTGGCATAAGTGGTCAAACATTTTTGGAAAAAATTCAAGTTGCACTTTAGGTAGAAATAAAATCTGATTAGAATATAAGTAATTATTTTATATGATTGAATGAGGTCCAATCCTATATTTTAAGAAACACCATTGTGTGAGTTTGATTTTCTTGACGCCATTTAAGATGGTCAACTCTCCTCAGCGAGATTCCCTGATGTCAAAGGACTAACTGAGTTCCTGTTTGATAGTATTGGAGTGTCTACTTGTTTTGTTTTACCCTTTTAAGAACAAGGAAAATAAACTGTGTATATTTATTTATTTATTTATTTTAAATTTATAAATTGAGTTTGTGTAGAGAGCACTTCCTATACGTGTGTTATCAGTGGGGAAGAAGCGATCGCCTGGACTACAACTCATGGTTGATGAGTATGTTGATAAGATCAGGTACTATTGCAGTTTTGAAGATGTTCAAATACGACCAAATCCTCGAAATGCACGGTCAGTTCGGTTCATTGTGTTACTTTTATTTGAGCACAGTTTCATTTTGTTGTGATTTGAATGATGAATGTGAATTTCTAATTCGTGTTGTGAATATGTGTGTGTATGTATGTATGTCTGCATGCAAGATAGTACCTGCCAGTTTTAGTTGCATAGATGTACAGAAGAGTTTTGTTGCATTTTCGTTGTCTGATAGAAAGAGTGTATCATTTGTTTGCTTTGTAGTGACCAACGGGCCCAGGTTGATGCTGAAGATGAGGCTGTGATGAACCTTATAAGGTCTGATGATTGGGTATAGTCTCCAACATGCATGAATTTGAATTACAATAGTAAATGATTTTGTTGCCCTTGTTTGTACTTGTAACCTCGTTCTGTTTTGTGGTGGAAGTGAGAAACATATTGGAATCACTTTCAGAGTTCAGAACAAATGCTGCTTGGTGCTTGCTGACAAAGTTATAAGGGTTAAAATTTTTTAGTTTGAAGATATGATGTTTTGTGGTTTTAGTCGCTGTAAAAATTTTATTCTTTTTTAGTCCTTAAAAATTACAAAAAATCTTGTGCTTTTAGTTTTGGTCTTTGGTGAGGGACAGGGACTAAAACCTTATAATTTATGTAGGGACTAAAGCACATGGTTTTTTGTAATTTATGAGGACTAAAAACGAATAAAATTTTTACAGGCACTAAAACTGAAAATAGTTATAACTTTAGGGACTAAAGTCATATTTAAATTAAGTTAGAGTGATGCTTCCTTTTTTTCTGCAGTTTCTCACTTTCTCTGAATTGTTTTGGATTTTACTCCTTCCTACCCCACTTGTTGTATCCTCACTATAATCGTGTAGTGTGACTTGTTATGTTTATATACTCCTTCAGCTGTGTCTTGTGGTGATGGAACAATGGACTCAAAAGCCTAACTAGATGTTAGTGTCAATTCTGCATTATACTATTATGTTTTGATTAATAGTCTTTATGCACTTATCCATGGTATTGGAAGAAAAATCAGGTTCCTTTTCTTGCCGGGAAGGCAGGAACACTTCAAACACATAGACTACTGCACCAACTTTGAACTCAACTCCACACTATTACTCTATCCATGAAGATCTATGTTTAGGTTTTAATCGCCCTGATTGACATGGTTCCAAATTTTCCAAACACTGCAACAGTTTCTACTTTAAGTCCTTGCTCTACTTTGCATGTAACAGTGTGACAATTACAGATCTATAGATCTTTGTTTTATCAGCAAGAATTAGCCTTTTCTTCTTCCCTCCTAATTAGGTTTTGACTGTCATGTACCTGCACTTATAGGTTGTGATGTTGGATGAACGTGGGCAAGACATTGGATCTGAGCAAATGGCTGAGTTAGTGGCTGATGCAGGAAATACTGTAAGAACATTTTGTAAATGATCTCTTCCATACATGGAAATTCTTTTAAGTATGGGCATAATAGAAGTATTGAGTATGCTTGTTGGCACTGTGATGAAAGAAAGCAACATAAGTTGTCAATGGTGTAGACCCCTGATATCCTGTCTATATTGAGATTGAATACCTCAATTCTGTTCGTATTGTGTGGTTAAAATAATATCATTCATATTTCTCACTCATGGAAGTAACTGTATCAATCATTTTTGTGTATTTCTATCTTTCATAAGCTTAGATTTATACTGAACTGACTTAGTTATCACTAAACCATATATAATAGCCAATCAGAATTATCAAATCTACTTTTAATTTTAGTAAACTTGCAGCTCGCTGCAGTTTTATAGTAGACCTTTGTCTTGTTACTTGTAATAAACCATCTATCTCTCACACAGACCAAAACAGGTTCTCCATTTTGAACCCCTGAATTGTGATTTCTTGTCCTGTAATGCAAATTTGTATTTTAATCATATGTAGTATTAGATGCATCTCAAAATATAGCATCACTAGTTTTACTGTTTCTATTTTTCTAAGGAATGGATCTTTGTCACCTCTGCCAGACTTTGGTTTGCAATTAAAATGTTGACAGATTCACCTGTGTGCAAAGATAAATTTTACATGCTTACTGCATCGTTGAATTTCTAGTTTCAAGCCAAAGTTGTTTTATATTTCTAAATTTGTGTGCGTGATTCAGGGGTGTTTCCTACTTTTGTCTTCTTTTTAAGTACCTAAACGTGCTTTGATTTGGATTTTAACTGTCTGTTGATGGGAAAATAATATCAATGTCCATTCCCTTGTGATTTCCATTCATGTTATAGCTCTTTTGTTCTTTTTAATATGAAGATACCTTTGAATAAAATTTTATTGTTAAATAAATAAAAAAATTCATTGATTTCTGCTTTCTCACAGGGTGCTTCACGATTATCCTTTTGTATTGGTGGGCCCTATGGTCATGGAAGAAAAATGCGGGAACGGGCTAACTTATCAATCAAGTTATCTTCTCTGGTCTTAAATCATCAAATAGCATTACTTGTGCTCATGGAACAGCTTTACAGGTAGCAATTATTTAATCGCTTAATATTGTGTTCTATTTTTTAACCTTTTATATTAGAATCTTAACGGATAATGCAAGTACCACCCATTTAATGTAGCCAAACATCATAAAATTCATAAAGAAAAAGAAGAATTCCAAAGAAACAACTCATTGTATTGATTAATATAAAAAGATGATGATACAAGAGGGTTTTACATGTATTTACAGAAAGTAACTAATATATTATGAACTACCTAACCAACTTACTGGACTCAACTACTAGCAAATTGAACCAACTAACAACCTATAACAGTCTAAAAATGTAGCAATAGGAATCAGGATAATGCAGTAACACTTCAACTTGGACCTTACATTGGTTGCTTATTATTGGCCTGCTTGCTTTTGTTTTAGTAAAAAAATACGACCTTTCTTTTGGGAAACAAGAAAAAGCCACTTTTACACTTGGTTTGGAATGAAAGAAAATAAGTAGAATGGATAGAAGTAGGAAGGATACACATTTATCAAAAAGTTTCCCTCATTTGATACAGAAGAAAATAATGTAGGAAAGAAAAAAATTATGGGGCATACATATATATATATATATAAAATGAGATGATTTTTAGGTTACTTTGTAGGAGAGAAAATAAATAAAGACTTACATATGTTTTTCAACCCTCAAATTTCAAGCAATTTTGATTTTAGTTTCCTAAATTTAAATTTTTTTTTAGTCTCTATATTTTAAAATTATTGTTTTGAGTCTCTCGCATAAACGTGGTTAGATGTGTTTTCTATGTGACAAACAAAGTATAAATCACATTAGTTGAATTAGAAGCTTGTTTCCCATGTAAACGACATTAACTTACTCATGTTTAGATTGTCACGTAAGAAACACTTAAAAAAAATCTTATGCGTCAATAGACTAAAAACAATAAATTTTAAAATATGGGGATTAAAAAAGAGAAAATTTAAATTTGAGGGACTAAACTCAAAACTGACCCAAATTTAAGAAACATAAAATATATTAAAACTTAAAATAAAACAAACTTATTTTCTCTTGTTTCTCTATATAGAAAGTTGGAAGAAAGACAAGTATATACGTAAAACGACATGAATATCCCTATTAAAAAAAAGTGTGTAAAAATAGGAGTAATTTAATATTTTAAATTTTTAATTATACTTAATGGTTCCATTTGCTTTTCTAATGTTTCTTCTTTCATGACACGTGACCAAACTGTAGAAGTAATTGTTTATATATATATATATATATATTCGTTTCTTTCCGTCCTTCCATCATCGATGGTTCTAAACAGTGTTAGAGAAGTTAGCTTTCAGTTTCTGATGAAATCTTTGAACAACTATTTTTTAGCTTTTCCTGAAAAGCCGAAGTTGTGACTTCTTTTCTGCCACTTCCACCTTTGGGCTTTTGCATAAAAAAACAATTCGAAAGGGCCTAACCCACTCACAATGTAACTTTGTATAAACGGTAAAATCCCAAATTTTAGTTGAATGCTATTTTTTCCATTTAATGATTGCCAAAATAAAGTATGATCTTCATAATTATCTAAAATTATTGCCATTTAATCATCATGTTCATGGGACTATTAGTTGTAAGTGGCTAACACATTTCAATCTCTGATTCGTAGGTCATGGACAATTTTAAAAGGACAAAAGTACCATCACTAGATATCCTATCTAATTTTGTTTATCTATATGTCTTTTATGACCAGTCCAACTTTCCTCTTAATCCTTAACCTCTTGTCTTCTATTTAACAGAATTTCCATCTTTTGAATTTTGGTTGGGGTGAACGGATGAGTGGTCTTGTTATGTATAGTTGAATTTGATTAATTGAGGGTACATATGAAGTGACATGAAGAACCCATTTTAGGCCAATTAGTATGTCTGCTTTTGAAAATAGTAAGGTGGTTGTTTACTTGTATATGTTTCATTTGCTACTGAGTCTGACTCATTAGTCGGGATAAATAATTAATTACACCAAAACTAAGAACATTAACTTATTTTGATACCACATATAAAAAAAATTCATGATTAAATAATAATTTTTTATTATTAATTACACCAAAACTAATAACATTAGCTTATTTTGATATGACATATAAAAAAAATTCATGATTGAATAATAGTTTTTTTCATTATAATTATTATAATAATAAATATTAATATATGAAAAAAATTATAAAAAATTTATAATATTCGATGTTTTACTTTAAATTAAAAAATGGGAATTAAAATAGATAAGATAAATGACTAATTAAGAGTAAATTCATTTTTATTTATAAAAAAATATTTTTTACATCGAACTGACTAACAATGAAAAATTATACTAATTATATGATAGATAAAAAAAAGCACTTAATCCAAAAAAAAAATTATTCAAAATACTTTATGAAAAAAAGGGATATTGGACAATGTTGCAAGTTTTTTTATTAGCACAGTCCATTTTATAATAAATTAAAAAATTTATTTTGTAACAAATACAAAATTAGAATAATTTCAATTAACTAATTCAATGAATATTCATAAGGACAAAAATAAGGAAGTGTGTTTCATTTCTGTCAGAAGGTGAAAGAAGAGACCAAGAAAGTGAGCATGAACAATTTAAAATTTTATTTTTTTATGAAATTTAAAATTTTATAATTTTAGATAATTAAGATATTTTACAAATTGTTATTGTTAAAATATATATATATATATTCAAACAATATATTTCATTATAAAATATTTTTTATTTATTAAAAAATAAATTACTCTGTACAAATACACTTTTTAATGTTTTCTTGATACATTAGTTGGACAATTATTTACAAAATATAATAAATGTAACATTTCTCTTTTATTTGAAAAACTTGCCACAGTATATGAAATTAATTATGAAAGTTTGTCAAAACGGACATTCAGCAAACCCGGTGATACCAATTGCTATACTCAATCTTCCCGGTTTTGCGGAGCTAATCTCGTGATAATTAGTTGAATAGTAATTGGATTCAAATTTCTTAAAACTTGAGTTTTGTATATAAAAAAAATATGATTAAAAGAGAAAATTTTGTTCCAATATTGAGTAGCATAATAGTTTAAAAAAAAAAAATGTTCAAGCATGGTAGAATCATTGTAGATAGGAAAATTTTCCTTTCACTATTTCATACTAAAAATTTAAATTCAAAACTATTTATTAAATTAAAATGATAAATATTTCTCCCATAATGCCAAGGTGAAGAATAAAACAAATTTCAATCAAATTTAATGCTAACAATTTTTTTTCACATTTTGTTTTAATTGAATGATTTGAGAGGGAGAGAAGTGGATGATATTATGTGATTTTCATCTGTTTAGTTAGAAAAAAAATGAGAGGAAAAAGTTATAAAATTTTGTAGGTCAACTATCAAGAGAAATCATTTTTCGCTTGTCAGCTAAGAGAGGTTATTTTTAGAAGGTAAACGTATCTCTCTTTTTTAAATTAAATAATTTTTTATAATATAATTTTAAAAATAATATTAATAAAAAATAATGAAGTAAAAAATATGTTTTTCATTAAAATAAAAATATTTTTATACAAACTATTTATTTATTTATTTTTATCTATCCAAACAAATTGAAAGGAATATTTCTTTTTTTATCTATTAAAATAATACAATTTTTTCTATTCTATATGATCTAGACTAATATGAGACTTATTATTGATTGTATTGCGTGCCCTACCATTGTAGGAATTAGGATATATATATTTTGTACATCTTCCAAATATTATTTTGTTTATTTTTATGTCATGTGAAGTTTTTTCTACTCTTATTTAAGTGAATTATTAATCCTTACCTTTTACAAATACTACTAAAAAAACTCAACCATTAAATTCAAACGTATACTAATTAAGTTACTTTTATCATTTATTTATTAAAGTCATTTTATAAATGTCTTTATTTTGTTATATCATGGCATATTATTTTAATTAAATTAAAAGAAATCTAAAGATAATGGGAGAGTTTTGAGAAGGAGAAATGGTAAAAAAAAATGAGGTTTAAATTTTGAGATGACTAGAAAAAGAAAATAAGAGGATGGAGTTTTTGAGATGAGAGTGAGTAGGAGGAAGATGATAAAAGAATTAGGGTTTTGAAATAGAATGAATAGACTAGAGGAGGAGGATGACAAAAAAAATAATCGTTAAAGTTTTGAAACGAGAGTGTGAAGCGAAGGAGGGTAGCTAAACAAATGAAGTGGTAAAGATTTTAAGATGAGATAGTGAGGTAGAGAAGAGTAGCAAAAAGAAATAGGGGTTAAGATTTGAGATGGGGAAGTGAGGAGGAGAAGGGTGATTGAAAATGAGGGGTAGGGAGAGAGAAGATAAGTTTTGAGACAAGGGACCAAGATAAAGGATGGTAAAGGGAGTTAACAAGAAAAAAAAATGAGAGTTAAATTTTTGAAATAAGGGTGACTAGCAAAATAGAGTGCTAAGGTTTTGAGATGAAAAATGTAAGACAAAGGATAGTGATACAAAAAACGAGGAGTTGATTAACTTTTTAATTTAAAATAATTTCTTAATTATTAATATGATGTGACTAAAATATTAAATTATATTGTATGTTAGTCTAAAAAAGATTTTACACTAACATTATATATTTTCTTTAAGATTATTGCCTTTACAAAATACTACACACAAAAAAAATTCAATCACTAAACTCAAATGTTTTAATATTTAAGTTACTTCTTATGAATTGTTTTAAAGACTTTCTTATGTATAGAAAAAAATTATTTTCAATCCTGGCGTTTTTTTATCCATAGGAATCAAAGATGGTATTGGGGAGTTTATAACATTTGTGTATAGTACTCAAACAATTAAGCTAAACTTTCATTTTTAGTGTTTATTTCTTCTTTCGCGAATATGAATAATATGCATCATTTTCTTTTATTTTTACTTCATCATTTTAGTTATTATTATTATAAAAATTTACGTGTCATTTATAATTTTATAAAATTTAATAGTTATACATTGATAATATAAACAGTTTAGTGTAGAATTATTTTACACTTGAACAATCTATTTTTTAATTTTATATTATTTAATAAATTTGACGTTGTAAAAAAGTTGAGTTAGATTTTGAAATAAAGATGACTAACAAAATAAAGTGTTAAAGTTTTTAGATGAAAAAAATAAGACAAAAGTTAGTATACAAAAAATAGGAGTTGATTAACTTTTTTAATTTAAAATAACTTTTTAATTATTTATATGATGTGACTAAATAATTAAATTTTATTGTATGTAAATATACAAAGATTTCCCACTACCAATACATATTTTTTCTAAGATTATTGCCTTTACAAGATACTAAAAAAAATAACTACTAAACTCAAATGATTTACTAATTAAGATACTTCTTATGAATTGTTTTAGACTTTCTTATGTACAGAAAACAAAATATTTTTATTTTTGGTATTTTTTTATCCATAGAAATTAAATATCATGTATCTTAATTAACTGAGCTAGATTATATTGGTTTTCATTCTTGGTGTTTCTTTTTTTCTCGAATATGAATAACATACATTATTTTTTAAAAAATTTACTTCATCTTTTAAGTTATTGTTAATATACAAAAAATTTATGTGTAATTTATAATTTTATAAAATTTAACAATTATACATCGATAATATAAACAGTTTAGCGCAAAACTATTTTACACTTCTACAATCTATTTTCCAATTTTATATTATTTAATAAATTTCACATGTTATAAAATTATGAAATTATTCAAAATCATTAAATGAAATAATAAGTTTTTATAAAATAAAAATTACAATGACAACATCAAGATTAGAACATGTGTATATTACTTAATCCCCACCAAATCACCTCTAGTGGTTCAAACAAATAGTAACATAATACAAATAAAAATAATATGTAAAATGTTTATTCTGTAAGTCAAGACTAAAGTAAAAATAAGTTATAAAAAGACTGAAATAAAAAATAATGGTTTAATTAATTTCATTGGAGACTATTCATATGAGAGGGGCCGACTATTGATGACAAATTGTACTTGAATCTTATGGATACTCACAAAAATATCTATAATTGGGTATGATAAATACCCGCTTATTAGATATGGATCTAGGGACGAGTATTTATATGCAAATTTTAATTGTGATGGGTGCGAGTATGGCTACTATAGTACTTGTACCTATTATATATATAATAATTTAATTAAAATATTAAATATAATTATATATTTTATTAATTATTATTTTATTTACTAAAAGAGTAAAATAGAGTATTAAACCTTAATAAATTAAGGTTAAATAATTAAATTATTATATTTAAGAATGATTATATTCCATAATTATGTTTATGATGTTGTTTAGTTATATATATCTTATGTTTAAATAATTTAATATTATGTTTAAATTATTTAAGTTTATGTTTAAATGATTTGTGAATGAATTTTCAAAGCAGTTGTACTAAAATTTTAATTAATGTTTTTTATTAATTTAAGATGTAAAGTGTGGATATCAGATGCAAGTATGGGTATATAGGTACTAACAAGTACGACGATGAAGACTAAAGTTACTATCCATGTAGGTACGAGAGTAATTATAAATATTTTTTCAAGCTCAAATACGAGGATAAGTACTATAGTATCCTATTAGTCATTAATGTGACACTATTGCCATCCCAAGGAAGGACAACCCATACTAGTCATTAATGTAATACCTAAAGGAAAAGATAATACACAAGAGAGGAGTTGAGTTGTGTGTGAATAATTTTTGAAAGTTTTTACATAACTCAAATATTTAAAATACAATTTGATATGATCGTCCAAAGAAGTGCAAAAACAAAAAAGTATAGAATAAGAAAAAAAAGAATAACAAAAATTATATTGGTTCACTCTTTCAACAGAGTTACATTTAATCTCTTCAACATGAAAATATTTTACTAAGTTTATCTGACTTACAAATAAATATTATTTACCTCTCCAGATATTGCAACTCTTGTAATCTACTTGATTACAAGAAAATCAAATATTTTTGCATTGACATCTTTAAACCATCACACTAACTCAAAATTTTTATAAAAGAGTAAGACATATAGAATAAGCATTTACAATACAGAATATAGTTTTTATTTTGCTTTGCAAAGAATGTTTTATACGACACTCGTACAAAATATAAGATAATGTTTCTTTCTTTCTTGATAGAATGCGTAGTAGTTCAATAATAATAAATTAATAAATTAGTAAATTACTAAATTACTAAATTTTTAATAAATTAATAAATTAAATTAATAAATTCATAAATTAACAAATTCATAAATTAATAAATTAATAAATTAATAAACCAATAAATTAATAAAATAATAAAATAATAAATTATTAAAATAATAAATAAATAAATTAATAATTAATAAAATAATAAAATAATAAATAAATAAATTAATTAATAAATTAATAAATTAATAAATCACTAAATTAATAAATTAGTAAATTAATAAATTAATAAATTAATAAATTAATAAATTAATAAATTAATAAATCAATAAATCAATAAATTAATAAATTAATAAATCAATAAATTAATAAATTAATAAATCAATAAATTAATAAATCAATAAATCAATAAATTAATAAATCAATAAATCAATAAATCAATAAATCAATAAATCAATAAATCAATAAATTAATAAATCAATAAATCAATAAATCAATAAATTAATAAATTAATAAATTAATAAATCAATAAATCAATAATAAATTAATAAATTAATAAATTAATAAATTAATAAATTAATAAATCAATAAATCAATAATAAATTAATAAATTAATAAATTAATAAATTAATAAATTAATAAATTAATAAATTAATAAATTAATAAATTAATAAATTAATAAATTAATAAATTAATAAATTAATAAATTAATAAATTAATAAATTAATAAATTAATAAATTAATAAATTAATAAATTAATAAATTAATAAATTAATAAATTAATAAATTAATAAATTAATAAATTAATAAATTAATAAATTAATAAATTAATAAATTAATAAATTAATAAATTAATAAATTAATAAATTAATAAATTAATAAATTAATAAATTAATAAATTAATAAATTAATAAATTAATAAATTAATAAATTAATAAATTAATAAATTAATAAATTAATAAATTAATAAATTAATAAATTAATAAATTAATAAATTAATAAATTAATAAATTAATAAATTAATAAATTAATAAATTAATAAATTAATAAATTAATAAATTAATAAATTAATAAATTAATAAATTGATAAATTAGTAAATTAATAAATTATTGTAAATTTATAAATTTATACATTTTTAAGTTAGTAAATTTATAAATTAATATATTATTATATTCAAAATTTTGGTAAATTATTAAATTAATATTGAATATATTAGTAATTTAATGTATTAATTTATTAATATATTAGTAATTTAATAAATTAATAAATTAATAAATTAATAATTTACTTATTAGTTAATTAATAAATTAACAAATTTGTAGATTAAAAAATTAAAAATTAAAAGTTTAAAAATTAATAAATTAAGAAAACAATTTAACTTAAAAATTAATTGCACAAATTTATCCTGAAGTCAATCACAAAAATTTAAATTTATTTCCAACAGTAAATCTAAAACGAAATTGAGGTGACTGTTTATACCTTTTAGTCTAAGACGTATCATGACATCGCACCTGTGAAAGTCATGACGATGTAACTGATTTTTATTTTTTTTAAAAGATTTTATTAACTAACATGCTTAGAATTTTAGAATACCAATTAAAGTTTTAATAATAGCTTTTTAATACAAAACAATTAAAATTTATGACAAAGTGCATTAATAATATATTTTAGCTTAATTTCTATTCATAATTAATATAATTTTTATATTGTAAACTAATTAAAAATTGACATAAGTATAATTTATAATAATTATAAAATATGATTTAAATATATTATTTCTATATTTTAATTTATTAATTTAATTTACCATAATATAATTTATTTTAATATATTACATCTTCATTTGCTTTTTATATTTGGAGATAGAATATTTTTTGTGATATATTAAAAAAATTATATTACAATCAATCAAAATTAATTGAAATATAAAAAATATTAAAGATAAATTATAAGTATATAAATAAATCATAATAGTTTTTAAATAAATATAATGTTAATACTAAATCAATAAATTAAAATTAAGAATAATATTAAAAATAATAATAAAATTTGTTCGTAATTTATTAAAAATTAAAATAAAATATAAAATTAAATTATTTAAAATTATTTTATTTAACTATAATTAATATTAAAAACACTAACTATAATTAATAGTAAAAAAATTAAAAAAATTAAAAAATTATAATTTTTATAAATTTTAAATTTTAAATTTTAAAAAGAACAAAAATTCTACAAAGTTAAAATTAGACCCAAAAGTGTTTCTAAAAACTTTGGAGCGTACAACAATTTTTTTTTGTTAGAAACTTAATATAATATAAATTACAATGCTCATATTAATTTTTTAAATGTTTTAGTCATTTATCGTTTTATAATTAAGGAATTATAATATTTTATTCTCAATGAATAAGATGATTAATTATTCAATCTATCTTAATGGTAATATTGTTGATCTTTGATTGAATTTTAAGTAATTTTAAGTTTGAAAAACTTATTTATATGATATCAATAATTATGGTTAATAATATTAATATATTATAAATACTGCATATATTTGAAAAATAATATATTTTTAATATAGTTTAATGTTTTTTAAGTGTTAATTTTTTAATAATTCTCTCGAACTTTCAGTTTTAAAAATAATTTAATATCATTAATATTAGAATATTAGTTAAAACTTAAAATAATTTTGGAACAATAGTGAATAGAATAAAAATTAAATGTTGATATTATCTACTCCAATAATTGGAAATTAATCATCCACTTTAAGAAATTATTTTAATTTTTTAAAGAATATAAAGATGATGAGAAAAAAGAAGAAAATTAAAAAATTAAAAAAATTTAAAATAAAAATTTTATATATACAATTTATAATATATCATATCTTTTAGGAGTCTAAGCATATGATATATACAAATACAATTATAATATAATTAATTTATTCGTTCACTATGATTTTATAGGCACCTTAAAATAATTAAATTTAACTCTTTGATTTTTTCATATTAGATAATAGCTATATCCTATTCGTGATTATAATGCTATTGTACTACTATCTAAAACTAATATAGTAATTAATAATAGTTAATTGTAATAGCTTTTAACTTTTTTTTTTATTCTCAATGTTCAATCATAGTAACTGACCAGAAACTATGTATACTAAAAATTAAAAAAATTTAGAAGTATGAAAGGATGGTCTATCTCACTTAGGATGGTCTATCTCACTTTACTCTATTCACAATCTTTAATTAAATCAAATTATATTTATGAGACTTAAAACATATTTTAAAAAAGATATTTCTATTCAATTTGTATTTTTTAAGATTTTTTTTTATCTTTCAATTATTGTAAATCACCAAGATTCTATTTCAGCGTTCAACATTAATTACATTATCAAAAGAAATCTGGATCCTCACTTGTATATAGAACAAAATCCAATTGCAAAGAATAAGAAGTGTGAAAAGACATTTCTTTTCACCAGTTATAATAAAGTAAAGGAGAATCTATTATTAAATAAATAATCTACAATTATTATTAAAAGTATATTTAAATTAAATTCATATTTTGAATTATTAATGTTGGTCTAGAAAAAAAGTTTAAGTAATACACACAAGATTTTAAATTTTAATTTTATTATTATTATTATTGTATTTTTATTTTAAAAAATTAAACTAAATTTATATTTTAATAAAATGAGTTTAATAATTATGTAATAAAACTGTAAAATAATTTTATAATATTAATCGTTAAAAAAATTATTACATTAGAATTATTTTAAAAATTGATAAATTTACTGTGATATGTGAACATATTTCTTTATAATTAAATAATAAAATATTAGTGTGTGCCTTATTTTCTTAATTTTTAATGTGTTATCTCAGTTGTAATAAAGTTTGACTTGTAGTATTCATGTATTCATATTCATTACAAGAGTGTTAGAAGTTAAGTCAACCACCACACAGTTTTTCCATCCCAAAAATTTAAAAAACATTACGGTGATGAAGTGGCATGAAAGTACCTGCCTCCGCGGAGCGTGAAGTTCAAAGCGCGTGGAAATCAAAACCTCAAAAATTTGAATAACCCTCTCTCATCCTTGGTATGCTTGTTACTCTCACTCCCACCACCGTTGTTGTTCGCAACTCTCCACTTACGCGCGCCCGAGATCTAACCCACCGAACATTCTCGAACCATCCCAGATCGAACAACTTCGTCCCTCTCTCTCTTTTCATTTTTCTCAGTGTGACGAGTAACTGATTGGCGCGTGTTGTGAGAGTGATGGGGGACGAGAAAGGCGAGAAGAAAGAAACGAGTCCCGGTGCTACTGCGGGGAACGAGAAGAACGAGAAGGAGAAGAAGAAAGGGTTTATTTCGCGAGTTTGGAACGCGATATTCAGGTCCAACCGCGACGATTTGGAGAAGAGGCTTCAGTATATTTCCAAAGAAGAAAACGCTGTTATCACCAGAATGAGCAACAGATCTCGCTCGTGGAGGCGAACCTCGCGCCACCTTATTTTTTTTTCTCTTTTTTTTGAGGTGCGTCAATTTCGTGCGGTGTTGTTGTATTCTTCTATTGGAAGCGCCTTCTTCTTTTCACTCGCCACTGCGCCTAGATTATAACATTAAGGTTTTAAATTGCTCTCGCCAGTCTCCAAAGACCTTGTCGGTGCGAAAATTTGTGGCTGCAATTGTGCTTGGGAAGAGGTTTTGCAGACTTCAAAGCCGAGCCTCATTTTTGTGATAAGAAGAAACGAGCATTTTGTGTTTTTACATTCTTGAAAGAAATTTTTTGTCGTGGATTTATTCCCTTGATAGTATTAAGGGTTGTTGATGTTTTGGAGTTCTTTTGTTTCTGGATTTTGGATGAATTGAGGTTAAAAGAAAGTGATGTGTTTGGAAATGATGTTTTAAGAATTTTGAAACTATTGATTTCAGATGAATTGAGGTTAAAAGAAAATGATTTGTGATTGGAAAAGATATTTAAGAATTTAATTTATTTGTACCGTTAATGATTTTTTTTTTTTGAGAAATATTGCATTGTCTTTTAATCACAACTATAATTTATGGTAAATTTGCTGTGTTTTACAAAAATTATTATAGAAGTTATATTAAAAGTGATTTGTAATTGAAAAAAAGTAGAAAAATTTATGTAACCATGATTATTAAACTCGATTTTTTTTACATGAATGTCCAATAAGATTTAATTATTTTACTACACATGACGGGATGATAAGGTGTGCATTTAAATTAAAACTCTTTTAAAAGTTAGTTGAGAGGAACTGATTTTGTTTGGATGGTAAGGTAGAATCACTTGTCGAGTGTAATTGTAGACGTAGTTTGGAGTTATGCCATAGAGAGATTGAAAAAAATAAAAATCAAATAAATCTTTTGATGACTGTGATAATGTTTTCATCTTTGTAGAATGACATGCCCCTAATCAAATTTTATTTCTCCATTGACAAATTAATATTATCTTACTGAGGGTGTTTTGTATTAATGAATTTTGCTTAAATGGTTTCAACTTTCAGGTCATTGCTGTAGGTTATGCTATTATGACGACAAGATCAATGGATATGAATTGGAAAATGAGGGCAATCCGAGTTTTGCCAATGTTTCTTTTGCCTGCCTTGTCATCTGCTACATATTCAACATTTGTCAGCTTCACAAAGATGTGTAAGTGTCCAAAGTCAAGGTTTATAATAACATACATATCTCATGGAAGTTTTTTTTTTTCCATTTTGAATTGGAGCACTTATTCATCTCTTCTACGTTCTACTGAATTTGCAGCTGAATTATAGGCCAATAAAATCTTTTTGTCTTCCCATTTTTATTCACAATTTCAAGCTTTTCAATTGTTCTAGTCCTCCCATTCCCATATATGAAGTTGTTTACAGTTGGAAAGAGTTCTGACTCCATCACTTTCATTAACAACTTCTTAGTGTGAGTGGGAAAAGTCTATACTTTAGTACTCTGATGAATGTATGCTTTTATAAAAAATTCTCCAGTGTAGTTTTGCTGCAAATGCTGATAAAAATGCTTGATTTTAACATATCTTTACATTCATCAGAAGTAGAAGGTCCTAGAGATCATGCAATCTTTTTCAAATACCTCAAATGAAATTCTATGCAGAGAAAGATAAACTTGAAGCAGCATTCATTAGAAATTTGGTACCATTAGTCATAAGTTGTAACAGCTATATCATTCACAACCCTAGTGATTGTATTTGTAACATTTTATTCCAATTTAATGGTGCAGTTTTTGGACTGGAAGCTAGTGTTTAGAGTTTGATATGCCAAGTGCAAATAATATTAGTTAAAATTTAAATATAAAGTGTGATTTTATAGGTGATCGCCGGGACCAGAAAATTCTTGAAAGCCTTAGAGCTGAAAGGAAGGCAAAAATTGATGAGCTCAAAGAGAAGACAAATTATTACATTACTCAACAACTCATTCAGGTAATTGTTTAAAGCAATAGTTGTTACATGGCTTTCAATATCACCTTTCTTCCTTGTCGTTTAGAGCAGACAAAACATACTTGGGTTGTATTGGTATCTTCATGCTTCTTATACTTGGGTTGTTTGGTGCACTGTATAAAGTAGATCGATCCTAAGTGTAATTAATTACTATTCTTACTAGATGTGCACACCTAAAAGTGTAGTCAAATCCAGTCAAACATTTTTATTCCCTTACAATCATTTCTCCCACCACTTGAAATCACCTTAAAAGAAAAAATTAGCCTCCTTCCTTGCACTAGTGTAAGCCCACTGCTGCTGCCACCAACTTGTCAATGCCACTACCGCTACATAAGTAGTATCAGATGAGCCTTCAAGAAATAAGACAGCTAAAGGACTTTTTATAGCCCAAACATAATAAAAACTCTAATCAGACAAAAACTTCCCAAATAAAATCTCAGAAATAAATCTCTAAATTGCAGAAGAAGACAGTTATTTCCTAAAAGGAATACATAATAAATATTTTACATCATCCTCTTCAATAATTGTCCTTTTTTCCATTCTTTCATGATTTGCTGTTGAATCTGACATTTTGCTGTGTATTTTCTCACCAGCCCAATTTTCTTTCTCCTTCATGTATCTTCATTCTACATTTGGGATAATAAAACTTTCATCATTCTTTTAGTTTATTTTCATTCTACAGTTAACTATTATCTTTTTGGTGTTAATAAAATCATGACTCATGATTAATGTCTGTAACCCTTAGTTGGGATTAAAGTAATTGAATTATATATGTCATTAGTGCAAAGAAGGTTATTTGTATCAATAAGTATTGCCAGATTATATTTTGTATGACAACAAACATCTAAATCAGGTAGCGGTCATGCTATCTTGTTGCTTATGCAACTGGGTAACAATGATGGTATAAGAGCTAAGCCTCTTTGTACTGTCAGGCCATATCCCATTATCTGTAATCAAGCCATACACTATCTGACACACCAAATTGGCCAAAGGTCAAGACAAAATACATTATTTTTTGGGTTGGGAAGAATCAATGATTTGAACAAGGGTGGGTCTGTATTAAGACAGACCCATTTTAAATTTCTTTATATACTAGTATTATAACATGTGCATTGCACAAAATAAATATTTATTTTATATAATTAAAGTTTATAATAAATAAATATTTTTGAATATGTAAATTAAATTATAATTGAAATTTATAATAAATAAATATTTTTGAATATATAAATTGTATTTTGGATTTACAATGAACAATTTAAATTATGATATAAGGTTTTTTTAACTCTTGACTTGATAATTTTTTTCTTTAAATTATTGAATCAATTTAAAGATAGAGATAAAACAGGGTAAATTGAAAGGGATAGACAACTAAGAAGATCAAGTATACCTATAAAAGTAAAAGAGGATAGTTTGAGATGAATGGCAAGAAAACTTTTGGCTAGTTGCATGAATAGTATGTGAAATGCACGTCCAAATGAAAGAAAAGAACAAATATGAGAAAGTAGGCGGAGTGAGAACCTCACTCTCAAAATTGTGTATTATAATTTATAATATATACGTAGATGTGTGTGTATCATCATCATTTTTTGTATTTGTGACAAAATTTGGCTTCTATCCTTATTGTTTGATGACTACTACTTTGTAGCTATTCCAATATCTCTTCTCCTTGTATTAAACTTCTTGTTTTATTGTCTATTCTTCTATGCTGACCATATAAAAAATCTCCCTCTTAGTGTTTGTTTATTATTTTACTAATTGTTTGTTTGACTTATGTTGAGATGTAGGAATATAGTCAAAATACTCTTTGTAAGACTTGAGCAATCCTCTTCCCTTAGCTAGCTTTTGGATTGAGTTAGTTCAGTCCATTTTTAATAACATACTAAAAATTTAAAGTTATGATGGAGGTGAAATATTTTATCGTGAAAGATCTACTGATGAAAAGTAAAAAAATATATACATTTCTTAACAAATAGACTATTGAGCAAAACAAGGGGAACTTTACACATTAAACATTCACTTTGAATTTTTCTTCAAGCTGTCACTGAATGTGATCCCATCCTTTACATTTATTGTTAACATAAGAACTTTTGCCTAGGGGAAGAAAATGAATCACATATTATCAATTCTATGACTAGAATCCTAGTTTCTTTATTTCATTATGAGTCAACTGTCAAGTATATTCTTGTGCTTTGAAGTGCATTATTAAAAGTCAACTTGATGTCTTTGTTTGTAAATACCTCAACTTGCTCTTGCTCTTGTGATCCACAGAGATATGACACAGATCCAGCAGCAAAGGCAGCTGCCGCAACTGTTTTAGCATCCAAGTTGGGTGCAGATTCAGGTTTAAAAGTGTATGTAGGGGATGAATCTTCTGGTGCTCCAACAGGGAAGACCAAGGATATTGAAGTATTGCAGGCTGGGGGACTTCGAAATCGGAAACAAGTGAACTCTAGATCCACTAGTCCAGGGACAACTACACCAAATTATTCTGATAAACAATTAGTTGGTTCTGGGAAAATTGATCAAACTCAGACTTATGATCATAATCAGCTTGTAGTTGTCGAACATCAGGATCCTCAAAGTTCAACAATGAACAATGGAGGATGGATTGGCCGAATTGCAGCATTGCTTGTGGGCGAGGATCCAACGCAGTCTTATGCGCTCATATGCGGTAACTGCCACATGCATAATGGTAAGTTGACCGCATTTGATGTTCATAGTTCATACACATGCACTCACATGCCTGCACTTGCACGCACAAAGTAATACCTAATTTTCATTTCTGAATACAGTTTAATGTGTGTTTTTATCTTCTTGTTTCCTTTCAGGTCTTGCTCGGAAAGAAGATTTTCCATTTATCACTTATTACTGCCCACACTGTCATGCCCTGAACAAACCAAAGCGATCAGACGAGCAGGTATCTGGTTTAAATTCTCCAAACACTGTCTCCACAAAAACAGATGATGGTGAAGAAGTTAAAAATGTTGGTGCTTCTGCAGCTGAGAGGATAATCAGAAGCGATAATCCCGTAAATACTAGCTCTGAGATTGAGGAAGTATCTAAACGGGCTATTTCAGGGGAAGAAAGCTAGTTAAAAGACAAACCTCATTTGGGGATGGACTGTTTGGATGAAATGTCTTGCCCCTTGTTTCAGGTCAGAACCAAATATAAGGAGAACAACTTTGCAGTTGGTTTCCTTATTGATGTTGTAACAGCAAGAGTTTTGATATACTACTTTGAAATTTGTGGTTTATAAATTATAATACATAAATTACATGTCTTGCTTGTGAGTTAAGGCAATTTTGGCATTTTGATATTTTTTTTTCCCTTCTTTATTGGGATGGTCTTAGTTTAAAAAACAGACTGTATCTAAGAATTTTGAACACAATCTATCGATTGTGTAAAAGAGTTTAAATGTTAAGGGATGTGTTAGGATCTGGTCAATGTAAACTTTGTTGAAATTTTATACATGGATCACTCATGATGCACAATGACATTGTGTAATCAATTTTTTCACAGTGGAGATAAGATTGTTGTTATTTAATTAAAGTGTATCAAGGACTCCCATGACTTAGGTGGTGTATCTGCTTGTGTACAATATAGCGAGCCTGCATTGGATTATTTCAAGAGCATATTCTCTCATAAGTTTAGCATTGGTATAGAGCGTGGTTGGATCTATACAGAAGATTTACGTTTTTTTTTTTTTTAATTTATGTTCAATTGTTCAAATCTACAGAGAAGCAAAAAAATGCTTGATTATTATTATTTTTTTTACGAAAAACAATCTTATTTGAATATGACTACTAAGTATTTAATACAAATATATATTTCAAAATCAACTTGAGATTATTCATTAATAGAGAAGATGGAAGATTGAATACAGGTGATTTATGCGCTAAAGTAATAACAATAGGGAAGATTGAATCTAAAGACCTCCCGAATTACCTTATATAATATATATGCATTTCCGAACTTTTATGTGCATTTCCAAACTTATAAATATTCTTATTCTATATTATCAAAATTAAGTGTTTTATCACAAACTTTTATATATTTTTATAAATAATTACTCGATCAATGTCTTATAAAGCTTATTCAAGATCCCAACATCTGAATTTAAGCTACTGGGTTATGGTAAAAAAAAAATATTGAAAAACGATCTAGGTATAAAAATAAAAAATTAAAAAATAATATTATACATTTACTTAGTGATTAAAAATAGATTTTTTCACACATTTGATTTATATTATAAAAATTTAAGACTTTTTACACTGATTTTTAATTATTAATAATCCATGATAAATTGTTAATTTTTATAATAAATATATTAAAAGTCACATTTAAAATAATCTTTCATTAATTAATAGTATAAAAAAATTTATATCGATAATACATGAAAATTAAACTCATATAATAATAAAAAATGAAAATAAAATAAATATTATAAAAATATATTTTATGACAAAGTGTCTTTTTCTTTACTTCATAAAAGCTGTAGTTTTCCAATGCAATGCAAAATTTAAAATATTATTTTTAATTAAAATTATAATATTACCTCAATAATTAAAATTAGTATTAAAAGTTCATGAATATTATCAAAATAAAAATTTAATTTTAATTAAAAAATAATATTAAAAACATCTATAATAATATATTTAAGTTTTTCTTTTAAATTACTACCATTCATTTTAAAGTTAGATAAAGCTAATTTTAATAAATTAATTATAAACAGTTAAATATAATAAAAAAGTGTATATAAATTAATTTTAATTATAAATTTTATATTAAATCATTGTTTAAATGTGTGTATGATGGGATGAATTAACTCTTCAAATTTCATTAAAATATACTAATAATATAGAAGTATTTTATATTATCTTTCAATTTATTATATATAATAAGTTTGTTAATTTTTATAATAATTATTTTAAAATTAAATTAAAAGTAATTTTTAATTAATTAATAATATAAAAATATTTAAATATTAAGAAAAAATCTAAATATCAAAAATTACTTATAATAAAACAAAAAATTGTTATAACTTCACTAATAACTTCAACATTGAAATAACCTAAATAAAATATATAAATAAGAACAACTTTCATTTTATAAATCAATTTTATAATTATGTTCTATTACTGGAACTGAATCTATCCTATTACCTATTGATTATTGTGAGACTTATAAACCAATAACATATATCTAATATCTAATCTTATAGACTTCGTACTTTTCGTATACACTAAACTTCAATAAAAAAAATAATATGTAGAAAAAAATCTACATAAAACAAAAGTGTCATTAATTGGTGTCAAACAAATGATCTCTATTCTGAATGTCACCGCCAACTTTTGTGATGTCTAGCCACAGGAGGGAAATCTGTGACTAAAAATTGACCCTTCAAATTCACCCATACTTGCTTGGCCCAACACAAACCAATTGTCCTTTTCTCTCTTTTTCACTCTCTCACTATCACTCTTCCCCCCTTTTCCTTCTACTTCCACCACTTCTTGCAGTCTCTTTTTCTTTTCCTTCTACCTCGGTAAAAGGTAAACTAAACATTCTACTTTAAAAACTCAAATAAACAATTATCAGTGAAAATTAATATATAAATAAATTCATTTTATAAATTATTTTATTTCATATAGCCTTCTTTCTTTCAGTGATTTTCGATCTTACAGTTGATAGCAGCTTCTTCTTTTTCTCCCAGGTAACGTCACAACAACATTTTCTCTGCCTTGATATAATAATTTTAGGATCATATTTTTGCAATTGATTAATGTTATTATTACTTTTTTCTTTTATTGAATCATTAGTTTGCTTCACATTTCGTTGTGTTTTTTTCGTTTCTCGGCTGATTTTTTTTTTTTTTTGCTGTTAGAGTTTTCTAGGGTTCTTTTAAGCTATTTGTGATATTTATGTAATATGTAATTTGATTCTTTCTTCTTCTGGCATGCAATGAATAATGATGACGGGAAATGAACTTATGGTAATGTGTTTGCATGGACACTAATATAACCACTGTTTCAAGTAAAATTTTCTGTGAAAATTTGGGTTCATTCTGTGAAATTAACTTCCCGTGCTGGAGTTTATTTTTGAATTACATTGCTGGCATACTAGTAATTGGTGTTGGATCATGAGTTTCTAATAGTAAGGCTTCTTACATGGATGAAACCAATATAATTTATTTCAATTTTGCTGTTAATAAGAGTTAAAAAGTGGATGTGGAAATGCTGTCTTGATTCATTTCATTTTCATTTTACTCAAGGAATTAGTTTGCTGTTCCTATTTTCAGAGTTAGGTTTTGTATAGTACAATGACTAGACCAACAACTAGAAGTAAAAATAAAAGGCAGAGACAAGGGGATGATGATGGCGGCACTTCTGAAATATGGAGGTACTACTAATTGATATTCTTTGGTTTTGAGCTTATGAAACTTAATGAGATTAGAGCTTGTTGTTACACTTTGCTTGTTTGTTGTTTTATTGTGTAGGAAAATTCACAAAACGGGTGCGGTGACTGAAGATGATATGAAGCAACTGTATATGATTTGGAAGCCGATCTGTTCAGGCTGTCGTGTTAATACTAAAGACAATCCAAATTGCTTCTGTGCATTGGTTCCGCCTACAAATGGTACCCGGAAGTCTGGCTTATGGCAGAAGATGTCTGACTTTGTTGAAAATCTTGGCCCTGACCCAAATATGGATCTTCGTGCTTCTGATAGTTCACCTGCTGGTCTTACAAATCTTGGTGCAACGTGCTATGCCAACAGTATACTACAGTGCTTGTACATGAATAAATCTTTCCGAGAAGGCATTTTTTCTGTAGAACCAGATGTTTTACAACAACAACCAGTGTTAGATCAACTGACTCGGCTTTTTGTACAGTTGTATGCTAGTAAAATGGCTTTCATTGATTCTTCTCCATTTGTAAAAACACTGGAGTTAGACAATGGTGTTCAGCAGGATAGCCATGAGTTCTTGACATTGCTTCTGTCATTACTTCAGCGTTGTTTGAGCCATTCCAAAATTGCCAAGGCAAGAACAGTAGTTCAAGATCTTTTCCGAGGAAGTGTGTCTCATGTGACAACGTAAGAATCATTGATAATGAGTAACTTATTGAATAATATAGAATTATTTTTTCCTACAATTTTATTTTATTTTTTTTGTGGGAATGGTGCTGTTGAAATATTGTAAGTTTGTCAAATATGTTGGAATTTTCTCTTTTACTTTTTATCCTTCCCTTGCTCCTTCCCACACTCCTTAAAAATACAGGAAAAAGCCCAAAGAACAATTATCTTGGGAATGATATTAATGTGGTAACATGTAAAATACAGTTGTTTGTTGGGTGCTGTTGGTTCCTCCTGCAAAATGCATATTTGATTTTGTTTCCTCTGACGATGTATTTGATATTACCAAATGACACGTTTGATTATATTTTTTGTACTAAATTGGCTGTTACATTTGTCTTTAAGTACTGTTTGGTATTGGTAATATAATTAATGGTACTGGTTGTTCAGAATCCTTTTTCTCGTTGAAAGCTAAGATGCATGGGCACTGATATGGACAGAGGATATGACAGTGACACAGACAAGGCAGCATAACAAAATTTGATGTATACTTGTCCATTTTGTAGTGTCCCATTGTGTTGTGTCTAACACGAAGTGTTTGGCATGTTTCCAACACAGCCTTTCTTGAAGTGTCTGTGCTTCATAGGTCAGAAGTGAATCTGGTATTTTATGATCAAATGATCCCAAATAAATTTCTTACACCTTCTATGTTCTTATAGATATGTATGTGACCAGTAGTAGTTGTGTTTATTACTATTACACACTTCTTATTTTTATCTTTGCTTTGCAGGTGTTCGCAATGTGGAAGAGACTCTGAAGCTTCTTCCAAAATGGAAGACTTCTATGGGTTAGAGTTGAATATCAAGGGACTGAAAGGTTTAGATAAGAGTCTAGATGATTACCTCGCTATTGAAGAGCTTCATGGAGACAATCAATATTTTTGTGAGTCATGTAAAACAAGAGTTGATGCTACTCGCAGCATCAAGCTGTGTACATTACCTGATGTACTTAATTTCCAACTTAAACGCTATGTCTTCCTTCCGCAGGTATTGGGAAAAACTTGAGTTATTATTTTTATTATTGGGAGCATTTTACAACTAAGTGCTGTGCATTTTTCATTGTTTACATATTCTTTAGGTTTAATTATAGTTCTTTTGTTTTGGGTACAAAATGGAAAATTATCTATCTCTTTAAGCATCTACTGCAGTGTGCTCTGGAAATCCTTGTAATGGAAGATCATTCTAGAAACTGTTGATTATTTTATCTTAACCTTTATGAAAACAAATTGTGGCCTTACAAAATGAGAGTTCCTCATGTTCATATGCACCAGAGTCCTGAAAACTCTCATATTTGAATGTATGTGCGTGTGTGTCTCTCTATAATTTTCCCAACTATGCCAAAGCCTCAAATCAAATAGATGCAAAAACCTTTATCTTGGTCTAAATACTTTATGAGATTGAGAAATGCAAGAACCTTTATCTGTTTTTCACATGCAGGGTTATGGAGCATTGCTTTCTTGTTTCTGATTCTGCCTTTTGTATTTCTTTGTATCTTATAGGAGGATATTTTGTCTTCCTTAATAAAGTTTCAACTTTTATTAAAGTAAAAAGAGAACAAACTTTGAATGGTTATAAAGAAAAGATGCTTGATGTACTTTTGGAAGCTGTATAGGATATATTTTGAAATTCTTTCTTTGGGTAGTGATTATGCAAGAGTAGTTTTCTGAAGAGAGACACTTTGTTAATAGTTACATGGTTTTTCTTTCTTTGGGTGTCTTCATGTAACAGTTTTTTTTACACTATTTTTTTTTCCTGTAATTTTTTGTCTCCTTCATGCCTATGGAGTAAATCTTATTTTCTGCAACACTAAATTTCTTTCTGATAATTTTTGTCTTTTATTCTTCTATTTCCACTGACAGAATACAATGAGGAAGAAAGTTACTTCTGCATTTTCATTTCCTGCTGAACTTGATATGCGCCATAGATTGTCCGAGCCGTCTCAGTTTGAATTGAGATATGACTTATCAGCTGTACTGATTCACAAAGGAACTGCTGTTAATAGTGGTCATTACATTGCCCATATCAAGGATGAAAACACTGGGCAATGGTGGGAATTTGATGACGAGCATGTTACTAACTTGGGTTGTCATCCATTTGGGGAAGGAGCTTCATCTTCTACTTCTAAATCTGTTAAGACAGATGTACTTCATTCTAATTGCTCTGAAGCAATGCTAGTTGACAGTAATGAAAATGGTTTAGATGCCACTCATTCAGAATCTTCTCTTGGGGAGACATTTTCATCTAGTGATGCATACATGTTGATGTACCATCTTAAGCATAGCAAAAATGTTGGTGAAAGGGGGGGCATGGTTTATGGTGCTAACCTTAAAGAAGTAATGGGCAATGCAGTTACTGCACAAGACAGTGCTTGTCTTCCTTCTCATCTTTGTGAAGAGATTCAAAATTTCAATGCCTCATATCTTGATTCTTGCGAGCAGTACAATCATCGGAAAAAGTTAGAATTGAGTCGTATCAATGAGAGGAAACAGGAAGTTCGATCTGTTTTAGCTGAAGCTCCTGCCCAACCACTGGAGCAACCGTTTTTCTGGATTTGTAGTGACTGGCTTCGCCAGTGGGCTGACAACATTATTCCAATGTTAGTGCATACTTTCTATTATATTTTCTATCATGAACATTTAAGGTTTTATTCTGTTAATTTAATAATGTGGCCAAGTTCTTTCTTTCATGCCTTTAGATCAAGTGTTCCTTCTGTCAATTATTGGGGGTAGGGTTATTACACTTAATCTATAGGTTACTTACTTCTTATTGTTAGTGCAGTGCTCTTGACAATACATCTATCCAATGTTTGCACGGGAAAGTCCCAGTGTCAAACGTTACCTCAATGAAGCGATTATCTTCTAAAGCATGGGATAAATTATTGTCAAAGGTAAGCTGGTATATGTTTAGTACCTGATTCCTTTTTTATATTAGTTGTGTTGTGTTATGATGCCATTCGTTGTAGCTCCTTTAAAATCAATATGAAAAAGAATGGTAATGTAGCTTGGGAAAGAATAAATTGAAAAGTGATTTTTTTATTTGTTTCTATTTTACATATTGTGATGGTCAATAATACTGGTAGTGTAGGAGAGATGATAAACATCTTCATTAGAGGGAGCATTAGCAGAGAAAAACTAGTATCCCATAAGTGAGTTACTGAACAGCATTAGCAAGCTGTTTTTGTCATGAAACACCAAGTATACCTTGTTCTTATTGGTGATGTCAGCAAGGAAACTGTTGTCATATGTGGGTCTGAAGGAGGACTGGAGGAGAAACGTTTTGATAAATGGTAGTCTTTGTGAAGTAGGTTATTATGGTGTTTGTTTGTAGATGTGAAGAGGAGAATGCAGTATACTTGTCTGAACGAATTACAGTGTACTAAAAATAACAGGAAGTTTAAGCTTCTATTGAAAGATTTAGAAACTGTTGATTTAGTTATAGACTTATGGTTTATTTGTACATATCTCATATTTTGCCACTGTTGCTAAAATTATGTCCATAATATACTTCATTTATTGGCTTGTAAAATTCAGTATGGAGGGGGACCAACACTTTCTCATGATGACTGCTGTTGGGATTGTCTGATTGACGGGGCTCAGAATGTGGTCTCAGCTGATACCTATCGGGATCGAAGAGAATCATTGAAGCAACTTGCACGGGATATTCTTGATGGAAATTGTAAAGATGGAATGTACTATGTGTCTAGACCATGGTATGACTGCAAATCTTTTCTCCTGCCATTTCTGCTTCTTCAGAAAGGGATAGGGAGTGGTGTGGATGTGTTCTGTTTTCTGTTTCATATGAAATATTAGAGTTTGCCTAGCTTAGTCTTAGAGAAATCTATCACCTGTTCTGATCAGTTTTAATTTCTTTGCATTATCTTCCCTAGGCTGTTAGGATAGTTCAAAAGTAGGTTGCAGCCTGTTATGCCTGACTTTTTAATTTTGTAGGTTGCAGCAATGGTGGAAAAGAAAAGTTGATGCTCCATCTGAAGCTGATTCTGGACCAACAGCAGCCATTAGTTGTCCACATGGGCAACTTATGCCTGAGCAAGCTGTTGGTGCTAAGCGGTTGCTTGTTCCTGAGGGTTTCTGGCTTTTCTTATATAAAGATGCCATTTCTGTAAAACCTGATGATCCTCTAGGATGCCCTACTTTCCCTTTAGACTCCAGAGAGTGTTCCCAATGCAGTGATGAATTATCTGAAGTGGCTTGCTTGGAGGACTCTTTGAGGTGATTTCTTTTGTACATTTTCTACTAATGTAGAATTGATATAGAAAATTTTGAAGTGAATTTTGTTTTCATGATGCAGATTAGTAAAACAAAGGCAGCGCCAAAATCATGAGAAATTATTTGTTGATAAAAGTATGCCGCTTTCTCTACATTGCAAGTATTTCTTAGTTCCTTCTTCGTGGATTTCAAAATGGAGAAATTACATTAATTTGGCTGTGAAGAATTCAGATAAACCTGAAACTTTAGATGGGGTAATTGATTCACTGGTGTGTGAAAAGGTACCGCTACCTCACCTTGCTTTTTTGTCATGTTATGTGCATCTTGTTCATATAATGTAATCTGCTTTAGTCTCAGTTTAGTATACTACCTACTAATATTTTGTTAAATTTGAGTTGACCTTTTAGGTATGCAATTATTATGAGAATATTTACTTTGAAAAGTTCTTCTATGTCGTACATCTTGGGGATTAGTTGTGGATTCTAACTCAAATTTTCACTGTGATTGAGTTCTGTCAAATTTAATCCATAGCAATTTCATGATGAATTTTGTTCCCTCCCTTTTTTCTGTGTCTTCAGCACTCACGGCTGGTTGAAAGGCCTCCTGAACTGATTTTCAGACGCGGTGCTATAATCCCAAGAGAATCTTCTGTAAGTTAGAAAAATAAAGGAATTTCTACAATGTCAATGTAGTCAGTCGAGTGACATGTATGTGCACACCTGCAGTTTTATGTCATTGCAGAAACTAAATTCAGTAATTTTAGTATGCTTCAAATCTTTTATCTTAAATAGTATGTTCCCAACATCAACTTACTCTCGCTTCCTCCATTTTTGCATATCAATGTGACTTAAGTGTGTTCTTAAGTCTCTTCATCTCTCAGTTTTACGTTATTCACCTGGTGGATTCTAGGTAGGTGGCTTAAACATCATATCTGAGAATGATTGGAAATGCTTCTGTGAAGAATGGGGTGGTGTTGAGACCAAAGGAATATCTGCAAGAATTGAGAATATTAATGATTTAGAAAATGCTTTGACTGGATCCTGCAAAGAGATGCCAATATGTTGTGAGGATCAGCTTGACACTTGGGATAAAGTGAATAATGAAAGCGGGAATGGACAAATTGTGATTAAGACTTGTCCTGAGGTAATCCAAATCTCTGCCACATTCTGTTGGATATGCTATTTTGGCCCTGACCCTGCTTTTCTTGCACCTTGGTTTCTTAGTAGTTAACCTTGTACTTGGTTTGTGGAAATATTGTTTTCATTTTCTGTTTCTACTAATAATTACAAAATACCACCTTGTGTGCACTTTTTTTTTTAAATATTTGCACAGGAAGTGGTGTAAACAAGTTGCATATATTCGACCAATAATCTAATATGGTATTTTCTGTTGATATTTATGAATGAATGTGTAGTTCACCTTGGCTTGAAATCCTTGATTTTTCTAGTTTTCCTGTTAGCTATTTTCAGCACATGCATAGCATAATAACCCTTTGTTTTTGTGTGTAATTCATGTTTCTGAATGAGAGCAATCACATCTTCAAAAAAGCTACTTCCAGATATGTTTATGTAACTTGACTGAAAATAAAAATGTACTTGAGTTAGAGTCTGTTTGGATAAACTTTTCTATAACCACTTATAGAAGAGAAAAATAGGAAGAAAAAATTAGTTTCTCCATAATTTAAAGTTAGCTTATGCATAAGTTAAAAATCAGTTTTTGGAGAAGCTAATATGAGAAAACTTTTACAAATTAGCTGATAGATAAGTTAATTTTAGCTTATGGAGAAACTTATTTAATTTTTTTTCCTATTTTTTCCTCTTATAAGTATCTATGGAAAAGTTTACCCAAACAGACCTTTAATAGTTATCTAGTTCTATTTTATTTGGCTGTCTGTCACTGTCCACTCCCATATTTGCTCCCACATAACCTCTTTAACGTGCTTATGTTGTTACTATAAACTTCTCTGTTTAATTGTCATTTGAACAATAATAACCCCCCCCCTCCCTCCCCCCTTTCTCAATATGCAGGTTTGTGATAGTTGCATTGGAGAAAAGGAAAGCTGCGAGTTAATGCAGAAGCTTAACTATTGCAATAAGGACATCAGTGTAATTCTTGTCCGTGGAAAGGAGGTCCCCAGATCAATCTTGGAGGCTTCGAAGGGCTTTGTTGAAACAGACAGGCGGGTTTCCAAACGTTCCCGGAAGACTAAAAATGGGAAATCAATTAGTCTAAAAGTTTCTGCTTCAACATCAATTTACCAGCTGAAAATGATGATATGGGAATCCTTTGGGGTAAGCCAAGTTTGTGCCATATGCTTATCATTAAACTAAAACTCCCATCATATTTGTATTGAGTTTGTATTTATGTAAAAGCATTTCATATCAAGGTGAATCGAAACTGACTTGGATGGTTACACAAAAATTAGGGATGATGGCCAGCTAAACTGAAAATAGAATGGGATGGGAGAAATATGATTTAGTTGCTTTGTGCAAATCACTTCCAATTCACTTTCGTGCTATAAGAAAAGCCTGGGTTTATTGTTATAAATTAGTAGTACTGTGCTATAAGAAAAGCCTGGGTTTATTGTTATAAATTAGTAGTACTCTACTCAACTTCCCGACTGCTTTGTTGTACATTTTTTATTTTAAGTTTTCCACCTCCAATAAGCACACCTGTCTTAAATTATCAATATCAGTAGACTGGAAATGGGTGAGTAGTTGGTTGACAGAGGTGAGAGAACATGTTAGTAGATTTACACAAATGAAGTGACATTTATGGGAGTGGTTGTGTAATTTGTATGTTCACTTTGATCTCAAGAATATACTTATGAAGGCAGTACCTTCAGCATGGGGGGTTGCTTATGTGGATTGGTATATATATTGCTGCAATCAATTTAATGGTTCATAATCTATAATTTATTTTTTCTACATCTGATAATTGTCTTCTCAGGTCGTCAAAGAAAACCAGATACTACAAAAAGGTGATAGAACAATTGATGTTGCTGACGAATTTGCTACGCTTGCTGATGTAGACATATTTGCTGGAGATCAAATTATTGTGAGGGACTCCGAGATCCATGAAAATCGAGATATTGCAGGTAAGCTATTTGATACTGCTACTTGATTATCTCTTCCTTATATATACATAAATTGTCATATTTGTATTTGTATTTTGCAGATGAGCTTTGTGATGAGAAAATGGAAACACAACATACTGAGGCAGGGTTTCGTGGGACACTCTTAACATCAAATGTTTCATCTCAGGTTGTTTAGGAAGCTCACTTTCAGTGGTATAATAATCTTTTTTAACATTTATTGGTGTATATATAAGTTCTAAAGAAAAAATTCTAGAGTGAGAAAAGGAAGAGTGTGGACCTTACATAGCATTGAACGCTATAGGTCCTGAAGCCAAGATAATGGCAAATTTTGGAATGCTTCTCTTTTTGTTTTTGGTTTGTGTGTGAGCAAAATGCTCAAAGGTTGAACTGGCCACATCATTTAAAAGTGAAGAAAAGCCATGCAATTTTAGATAGCCTACTAAGATGGAAAATTTTGGAATGTTTCTCTTATTGTTACTTTGTTGGCTTCTAATTTGAGTGTCAAAGTCTCTGCAAATGGACATTACCCTTGTACACTACCCCAACACAACGACTACATCTCCACCTTTTGACTATTAGGATTAATTTAAAGTTGAACTAACTGAAAAGTTAGTCAGGAAGATTAGTTAGAAAGTTAGTTGGGATTTGTTATTCCTAACTAATTGTAGTTTGTGACTAGCTATATAAACAAGGCTAGTTATAAACATTTCTTTGTAACATGCACTTTCTATTAAATAAAATTCATTCATTTATGAGTGATTGCTAACATAGTATCAAGAGCCCATTCGAACCTAGATTTGTAAGAATTAAGAAAGAGGGTGAATATTGTTGACACCTACTAAGAGAAAACCTTTCTTTAAATTTTTTTATGAAAATCGAAAACTGAGTGTGGTGGCTGAGTGGAGTTCTTGGAGAAGCAAGAACGGGTATAGAAGAACTTGCAGCAGTGAAAGAAAGCAAGATTGAGGAAGGAATAAGGTGCAAGATGACTGGCTTAAGTAGTATTGCCCCAGGATCCTTACTTGTTTTCAATGGAAGTTGTTTGATAATTGGAAAGTCAAAATGCTGGCAATCTTTGGCTTTTAAGATATGATAGAAATGGTGATAGTTGGGTTTGCAAAGCTGGGTAGGAATGCAACTGGGGGCAGAGACTGATCTTCAAATAGTAATAAAAACTGGATAGCAAGGTACGGTTTCTTATCTACCACTGTGTAAATTCAAAGATATTCAATAAGATTTCCAATGCATTCACCTCAAAGGAAGCATGAGAGATTCTGGTAAAAACATATGGTGATGGAGAAAAGAACAAGAAAGTTAAACTGCAAACAATGAGAAGGTAGTACGAGCTTCTCAACATGGAGGAGAAAGAATCAGTTGTAAATTATTTTGACAGAATTCAAGAATTGGTCAATGCAATGAGAGCTTGCAAGGAGAAGGTTATAGATCAACAAGTGGTAGACAAAATATTGAGAACCTTACCACTAGAATTTGATTATGTAGTTGCTGCAATTGAGGAGTCGAACGACCTAGATACTATGGAGGTTGAAGAATTGCAACACTCTCTTGAGACACATAAGATGAGGATCAATAAGAGAAGCCACTCAGGACCAGGCACTACAGGTAAGATCCGATTACAATGGAAAAGGAGAAGGACCCTGGAAAAAGAACAAGTTGAACACTAACCAATATCAAGGATTTGGTGAAACTAGTGAATCCTTCAAAGGAAGAAAAAAGGACCAAACACAGAAACAGGACAGGAATCCCAATAAAGGCAAGGAGTGGAAGTTTGATAAGAGAAAAATGAGATGCCACAACTGTCAGAAATTTGGTCATTATGCAAGAGAATGTTGGGCAGGAGAAGGTGCCAAGAACAAACCCAACAATCGTGCACACCTGGGACAAGATGAAGGGGCAGACTCTGATGTTGTGCTGCTTATGGCAATCGCAAGTAATGAAACTCAGCCAAGGATACCGATAGAAGAAGAAGATAAAGAACTCATAGTTGCACCAATCTTCAACAAAGCTTCTGTTGTAAGAAGACCATTATAGTTAAAGGACCAAGAGTTGTTCCAGGATTTGGTAGTCAACTCAAAAGGAAAATTGTTCACTCTGCACTTATAGTAGAAGCTGAACATGTTGAATTTGACAAGGTAGTGACTAAGGAGAAATGGCTGAAAGCTATAAAGGAGAAGATCAACTCTATAGAGAAGAATAAGACCTGAGAATTGGTGGATCCTCCTTCAAATAAGAAACCCATAACACTAAAGTAGGTCTACAAAGTAAACGTTAACCCAAGAGGTGAAGTGGTAAAGAACAAAGCTAGACTTGTGGAAAGGGTTTTCTACAGAAAGCTAGAATAGACTATAGAGAAGTCTATGCACCAATAGCAAGGACTAAAACTATCAGGCTAGTAGTAGCCATTGCAACTAATGCTGGCTAGTCTATGCATGGATGTGAAATCTGCCTTCCTCAATGGTCCACTGGAAGAAGTTTATGTGGATCAATCACAGGGTTTTGTAGTTAAAGTTAAAGAAAACAAGGTGTACAAACTAAAGAAGGCACTGTATGGCCTTAAACAAGCACCAAGAGCCTGGAACAAGAGAATTGATGGCTACCTATCTTAGATTGGCTTTAAAAAATGCACCTAAGAACATGAAGTTTATGTGAAATGCTGAAAAGGCAATTTGAAATTAGAGAAATTGCTTGTATGTTTGTGTGTTGATGACCTTTTGATTATATGCATCAATAAGGTAGAAATTGTTGGTTTTAAAAAACAAATGATGAATGAGTTTGAGATTAGTGACTTTGGACTCCTCTCTTACTTCTTGGGGGTTGAATTTGAAATAACTAAGTATGAAACAGTTATGCATCAATCCAAGTATGCAAAGGATCTATTGAGAAGGCTCAACATGCAACAAAGCAATTCAGTAGAAATACCAACAAAGGTTGGGATTCTTTTAGAGAAGGAAACAAATGGAATTGGTTGACCCTACTCACTATAGGAAGATAGTTAGATGTTTAAGGTACTTGTGCAACACAAGGCCTGACCTGAGCTTTACTATTGGGTTAATCAGCAAATTCATGCAAGAGTCAAGACAGTCTCACTTATTAGCTACAAAGAGGATATTGAGGTATGTGTAAGGGACAATTGGCTTTGGAGTTCTATTTCCAAAAGGTGAAGCAGAGGAAGAACCAGAGTTGATTGGATACTCTGATTCGAATTGGTGTGGAGACAAGAGTGATAGAAAAAACATTGTAGGGTATATTTTCTTCTATGGAGGAGCTCCAATTTCTTGGTCCTTTACAAAAGAACTTGTGGTAGCATTGTCATCCTCTGAAGCTGAATATATTGCAACTTTTGAAATTGCATGTCTAGCAATTTGGCCAGAGGCCTTGATGAAAGATCTACAAGTGGACAATTTGGGAAAAATAAAGTTGGTAGACAACAAATCTGCCATTGACTTAGCAAGGCATCTAGCATCTCATGGGAGAAACAAACATATAGAAACGAGGTTCCACTTCCTAAGAAAACAAGTCAACAATGAGAAGGTGCAAATAGAGCATTGCAGAACTAAAATTCAGTTTGTAGACATACTCACTAAAGCCTTGAAACTGGAAAGGTTTAGGTGGTTGAGAGATTCTATTGGAATTGTTTGTGTATATGCAACTTTGAATTAAGGAGGAGTGTTAGGATTAATTCAAAGCTGAACTAACTGAAAAGTTAGTTAGGAAGATTAGTTAGAAAGTTAGTGGGGCATGTTACTCCTAACTAATTGTAGTTTGTGACTAGCTATATAAACAAGGCTAGTTATAAACATTTTTTTTGTAATATACACTTTCTATCAAAATACAATTCATTTATTTATGAGTGATTGCTAACACTGACCCCAACTAGCATTACATAAGCATTCGAGCAAAACATTGACATTGTCTATGGAAAATCTGAGTATTTACCCACATCTCTCTCACCTGTTAGCATGACAAACATGAAGACACATCTAACCCACGAGTGATTGATCTTGCTACCCCCACATTGACATCCACGATTAGTTAACTAATAACTAGTAACACGTGATAGAAGAAGTCTCAACATTGGATAAAAATGACTAAGTTGAAAAATATATAATTAAGAAGACTCACAAAATCTAATGTCTTAAGATTTGACGTTGAAATGTGATGTCAAATTTAATTGTGTGGTTAGTTTGAGGTCCATTGATAAGGATCTTTCAATTGTTTTACTTATATTTCTTAATACTCTTTTGATTCATCTGCTCTAAGAGACTTCCTCATTCTTGTTACAAAATAATCTTATTCACTGATCTACTCTTATTCAAGCCATTTTATACTATATCATTATAACGGTGTTGAGCTATTTTAGATTTAAATTATCAAAAAATTTCTTTAAAACCAACATGAACATATTTTGAAATTTTCACACAAACTATTAACAATATATATTTATACAAAATAAAAGAAGAATTTAATTTTTATATATTGTCAATGTAAAAAAATTTAAACGGTTAATCATAAATGATTATTAACATGACTTTTAAAGTAATTATTATAAAAACTAATAAATTTATCATGTATGATAATTTATGGTTGAATGAAAGTATGAAAATTATTTAATTATATTGTTAGTGCATAGACTATTTACTCATAAAAAATAGTTTTAAAAGAACAACTAAAAATCTCTTTATAACACATGTTTGGTCTTCATTCTTTTCATGCAAAATTGTATACTCCCGTATAAAAAAAAGTAAAAACAATACATTTTCTTGTTTTTGTGAAATATTTTAGGTTATTTTGTTAGTAATTTATATCTTCTGATAATGTTTTATTAAAAAAATTTAGACATTTTATTATACAAAATTGTATACTCCCCCATAAAAAAAGGTACAACCAATATTTTCTTGTTGTGGAATATTTTAGGTTATTTTGTTAGTAATTTATATCTTTTGATAATATTTTATTACAAATTTTTTTAGACATTTTATTGTTATTAGGTTATGGAAAAGGTAAAAGCAAAGATTGAATAATAATGGTTGAGTTTTTTTACACTAAAAAGATCTCTCAAGGTATTGAATTTAATCTCATTCATTTGTTATATGAAAATTACTAAAGTGAGTTGATCTCTTAATAAAATCTTTTTAATCATATGGAAAATTATAAATGTATACCTTATTTATGAGGTATCCCTTTGAATTCAAATATAAAAAGAATTAATTCACGTTTAGTTAATCTTATTTAAAAATAATTTTTTACCTAAATTGTCTTTCATTGAAACTTATATCAAGAATAAAAAAAAGTCATTGAAAATAATATTTCAATTAAATAAAGAGTATTTTGAGAATAGTATAGTTAAATAGAGTTAAATTAAGATTTGTTCATATTTTATACTATCGTACATAAAATGTTTTTGGATTATATTTGATTTCAGATCTATTAAAACAAATATAGAACTGAATGGATGGTTTTATGTCTCTTACGGGTTCTTCCTCCGAGACTTATTATTCAAATAGATGGGGGTAAACTAATGAGTTCAAATATAATGAACTCTATAGAAGAGTTGTCTATTGGAATAACTTTTATTGATCTATTAACAAGTACATCTATGCTAGGAGAATTAGTAATGTGTCAAGAGAAATTGTTATAAGAAGCTATGGATATACTTCTTGATAATGGAATATGTGAATAACTAATGAGAGACCATCATAATAAGGTTTATAAATCATTTTATGATATAATTGAGGGTAAAAAGGAAGATTTTTCCATACTTTGTTTGGAAAATGGGTAGATTATTTAAGGTGTTTGATCATTGTTGTTTGTCTATCACTTTCATTACATATGTGGATTGCTCCTCGAAATAGCAATAGAACTTTTTTAGATATTTCTAATTTGTGGTATAATCCGAAAACATTTTGCTTCAAGCATAAAAATTACTAAAAGCAAAATTTGTGAAAAAGAATCAATTGTATGAGAAATATTTCAAGAAGTTATGTAGAAACATTCCATATTGAATAGAATGCCTACTCTGCATGGATTATGTATACAGTCATTCCAACCCATTTTAGTAGAAAGAATGTTATTTGTTTTCATCCATTATTTTGTAAGAGATTCAATGTAAAATTTAATGGGGATCAAATGACTATTCATATGTCTTTATCTTTAGAAGTTCAAGGCAAAGTCGAAACTCTCGTTTATATGAATAAAAGAGAGAGAAATAGAAAAAAAAATAAAAGAAGAGAAACTAATAGATATGACAAACGGTATAATAAAAAAATAAGATAAAATTAAAATGGAAAAAAATTTGATGTATGAATATAATAATCAATCATTATACATAAAAAAAAAATTTTGATTAAAATGCTTAAGAGTAATTTATTTACTATCTGTGATATTTCTTTTAAGAATGCATTTGCATTAACTTAGAGAGAAAAAAAAAACTTTTAAATGTAATTGCTAATCCATTTGTTTTGAAAATTATTTTTTGTTTAAGATTAAACAAAATCAAATTGCAAATATAATTGCAAGTGTTGCTTTTTTACTGTTTTGAAGCCTGCACCTATTTTGACTTGGTTATGTCCTATATCAGTTGCTTTTTATGCCCATTTATGTAGAGCAATTGTAGATAGATCACTGAGAGCTACAAGAGAGGGAGATTTTAAAAATTATTTTAACACAAAAAAAGTTTTATGAATTTAAAAAATTATATAAAAATATAATGACTTATATAATTTTTTAATGAATTTATATAATAAAAATTTATAAGATTCGAAAGTATCATAAATTTTTAACAAACATTAAAAGTTATTTGTTACATATCTTTATCTTTTTTGTTTATTTTCTTAAAAATTTCTTATTTAAATTATTAATACAACATATGTAACAATAGTTATACCTTCTCATAAAAAAAAGTTATATTCAATAAAATAATCAATTTCACAAAAATACTTATCATACTAACTAAGCAATATTCATGTAATATTTGTATATAACATTATTTTTATATAAAATATTTGTATATTTTTTAACTTTTCGTAACAATAGATTGGAAAGACATAAAAAAAAACATGAAAAAAAAAAAAAAGATATAAAAAATGATTATATACATAAATGTAATTGCCTTACAAAAAAGACACAACAAGAAAATATTCTTATAATATAATTTTACATTGTTATCTAATATCAAATTATGATTAATATGACTTTAAGGTAATTATTGAATGATTACGTAAAATTATTTTACATTGTTTATACATGATCTATTTTCTCTATAATCAATAATACCCCATGTAAAGTAAAAGATTGTCTTTAGGTGTTTTACTTGATTGCATAGAAAGCATGTGAGGTTGAAAAAAAGAGATAATTAAATATTGAACCAACATTTGTATTGCATTTATTGAAATTTGTATGTTTCTTCATATCAAAAGACGTTTTTGTAAGTTGTAAAAAGTCAATACCATTAATTTTTGACACCTTGTTTAAAAATCTTAATAGTTTTAATTGAATATTACAATATTTATTTATATTATTTAAAAGTCTTAAATCAATACTATAAGATTTTCTTATTTAAAAAAATATTTTAAGATCTTAATTAAATACACTCCCTGAGTATTTAGTTCCTAAAATGTTTTATGATTTTTAATTTAGTTCTTTATTTTGAAAAAAAATTCGTGAGTTTTTTATAAAATATTTTTCTTTATTTCATATTTTTTAATAATATTTATTCCTCATTTGATTCCCTCTAAATATCACGGGTTTCTCATTTAGTCTCTCAAATATTTGAATTCGCTATTTAATGATAAAAAAAATGTTTCATAGAGAACTTATATAAAATATTGTAAATACCAAACAAGAAAATGGAAATTTTTGGGAGGACCGAAAACTTAATTAAATCTGTATTTAATTTATGATAATCCTCATAAAATAAACTCAATTTTTATACAGTCAATGTAATTGTTGGAAATTTTTGTGAAAATGATATAACCCGAATCATTGTACAAGATATATCTATAAAAAAGAAAAGTTTAAAAAGAAAGAACATTGGAAAGTCTCTTCATATTATATGTGTTTGGTCCTCACCCTCTTTCGGACAATTTTCTTTTCTTTTACTTTGTCATTGATAAATAAAAAACTAAATGATACATAATAATTAAAAAAATGAATGCTTAGTCTTTTTCTTAATCAACCGAGTTAAAACTAATGTAATAACTTCCGACAGTAAAAATATCCTGAATCCAATTTCGAATCTAAAAAATCTTCTTAATCATTAAATATAATTTTGAATCTAAAATATCTTCCTAGTCATTGTTATAACACAAATATGGCAAAATAAGAAATAAAACAATGCTGGAAAACAAAACAGAAGTATCAAACAGTTAAGGGTGAAAATTTTGAATGCATGTAGAAAGTTTTAAATTTTAATTTTGTTAGCACTATTTTTTTTTTTTAAGTATCAGATAAAATAATAAAACACTAAAGGAGTTTCATTCATGTATAATCATTATGCTTTTCTTTTTCTTAAAAAAAAAAACGAAGCATTAAAACTGAAACAAAATGTAATTCATTTATCAATGTAGTACATTAGAATCTCCCTCTTGGCAGGTAAATTTAAAATCCAAAAAATATATAAATATAAAACTAAATATCATATCTAAATCCAGCGTTTATTATTTCTGGAGTGGTGGGCACCTCCGAACCATCGATCCCAACCAGCATCGACCGAACCTTTAGTGCTGCAAATTCACAAACATTTTAAGTATCACCAATTCATATCCTTTCTTTTTCATCTTTTAGTAAAGAATAAGTATAATATAGTATAATATATGTTTTATTTAATATTACATTAAAAACACACAACCCAACATTGGATCCTTAAATGAAAATCATGAGCATCAAGGTGATTAATTTCTTACAATGGAAGGAGAGGATCTGAAATGGATTCAACGCTTGAAATTAAACTGCAGGGGCACAAAGCATATCAATTTAGATGATGAACAATAATTAAAACATAAGGAAGAAAATATGTATATGATTATCTTATTTTGGCTTTGCTTACTCCTTGCAAACGGTGGAGGATTCACCTATTGTTTCAACTTTTTCCAATTCTTCCTGCACCATCATACATAGTTCATTGTCAAATTCTTCTTCTATAAGTTAAGATGAAGAAAAGAATTGTGCAAATAAAATAAATGGATGACCAAATTGACACAAATAAGAGAGATGAGATATTAAAGGGTTGACCTCCAAAATAGTAATTTGGTTATTGAGGTGTGTTATGGCTGCTTGCAACCTATGTTTCCCAATGAAGCCACCAGGTAAAGAGCTTGTTCCAGCTTGAACCACAAGATGAGGACCCTTTTCTCTATAGTCTTCTGATTCCCTCCCATTTTGTGCTGGTGATTGGTGTTGTGCATCCATGGCCATCACACCACTTAGTTGTCAAAGAAAGGTAATTATACAATCAAAACCATAGGGGTATTATTGGAAGGGGGAAAGGGGTTTGGGTCAAAAAAGGAGGGAGGAACATGACTTAAAAGTGGGGGGGTGGACCAGAGGATTAAATAATAAATATCCAAATGATAGACACAAGAGGGGGAGGGGAGGGACCTAGTGGGGTGGGTGTGGGGGGTTTCATTATAGGTCATCTCTGAATTGTGGGAATTAGGTATATTTTATTAGTGTGAGAAAAAGTAGTGGGATTAATGTTGAATTGGTGGGTCCAAACAAAAACCAAGAAAATAGGTTGTATAATCATTTTATAAATCCAGAATTCTTATAATCATTTAATACATAGTCTTATATATGGAAAAATTAGGTGTAATGGTTAAAAAGATTTATATATAAGGCAAAAGGTTAAAAAGAAAGTAAATTGTAAACATTTATACACAACTTTTACATATTAAATAATTTGGTAGTGTAATTCTAATTAAATTGATATCAACGTAACTTTAAAATGTCTGTAAACCACACTATAAGATATGTATATATAAAACAGTTATTATACTATAAACAAAAAGTTTTGCATATAAAATAAAGAAAATTTTAATAAAACTTTTTGTTTTATATATAAAATAAAGAAAACTAAAAAAATTTGGGAAGCATGACCCTCTTAGATATATCAAAATTAAATTCAACTTATAAATATAGAATATAATAAATTTTGATAAAATGAGGATGATGTATAATTATTATGATTATTTATTTTCTAATATAACTTTGTTATATAAAAAAATATTCATTTCTTTATAAAAAAAATTAAAGGATACATGATTATAATTTATAAATAAGTTATCTCCTTTCAACAAGATTTTCTTTAAGATTCAAATTTCTAATCATGCATTCGAGAATTAAAACTAAATATCAGTGGTATCAATTATTTGTTAGATGTAGATATTTAATTAAATAGTTAGTATGTGCAAATGTGGTATTTTATAGAAATAATAGTGTCCTAATTGACACAAATGAATTGGGCATCTAAAGATATTTTGTTTTAAAATTGTGAGATTGGGACAGTGGACAGCACAGCTAGGAAGGCATTGGGGCGACAGACCACAAGAACACGGCATGTGAAAAGAGGAAATCCATTTGTTTCGTCAATTGAAATTTCTAAACTTTCTTCCATTACATGTCCCAATCACCCAATCAAATTGCCTCACTCCTCTTTCTTCGATTTATACTTTACAAATTATAATAACTCCCACAAACACCACTCAAATGTCGGCATTTTTTCTTTTTATGTTAATATTCAAATTAGTTCTTCAATAATTAATAATTAAGATAAAGAAAATATAATTTAGAACATTTTTAACAAGAATTGCTTATATCAATTAAATAATACTACGTATTTTGGTATGTCACGAATTATTTTGGATTGTTTCAAATTAGTGAGAATTACTTATATAAAAAAAATAGATTAGGTATTTATTATGTAAAATAATTTTATAATTATTTAATAATAGATCATTATATTTTATAAATTTGTCGAATTTTATAATAGATATTTAATAATAGATCATTATATTTTATAAATTTATCGAATTTTATAATAGATATTTAATAATAGATCATTATATTTTATAAATTTATCAAATTTTATAATAGATATTTTAAAAATTATATCAACTACAGTATAAAATTATTTTTACACTTTGATGCATGACATCTTAACTCTACGAGTAATTAATTTTTTATGGATTGTTTAACATTTGTGTGCATAGGTAGGAGAAAAAATATTATATGTAGGATAAAAAATATATTTATGAATTAAATAATTTATTGATAGAAATTTTTATCAAGAATAAAATTTGATTTATTGTTTAAAATAAATATGATATATATAGAGTCTTTAAAAAAAAATAAAATAGATTGTTTATATATATATATATATATATATATATATATATATATATATATATATATATATATAAACAACGCCTATCACCATGATAAAAAAATGTTTATTTATATAATTATAATTTTTAATAATTAATACCCCAATCGTTGAATATTTATTTTAAAATAGTTGTTAAATTTCTCCAGCCTTATTGTTTAATATGTTAGCAATCTATTATTTTCACACACGCAAATCTCCTCTCATGGATGTGAATAAGATTGAATTTTCTTTATAATTTTTTTTTCCTTCTATTTTAATCTATTTTGTGATCTCTTATTTTTATAACAAAAACTAATTTATAAATTAGTAGATTAACTCATGAAACATAAACTTATCTGCCTACTATTTTAGTTTTTGGTAAAGTAGCCACTTTAAGGCTTTTACTATTTATGAAAATTATACCGCTTAATAAAAAGAATAATGTTGTTTATATAATAAATTATACAATAATAAAAAAAGAAAAATAAAAAGTAGAAAATAAATATGATGAGTAACGTGGTAGAAATAAAGAAAGAAAAAAGTATTATTACATATATTATTGTATAAATAATCATATATGTGAAAAATACAATTGTAAATGGAACATGATTGGGGGACCAAGACCATTGCGTGCCCATTCCTTCTTACATGCTTGAATTTCGTCTTAATAGTTATAAAAAGTGGCATCAATTCGTTTCTTCAAACAAAGTTGCATCTATTTAATCTTTCAATCATAAAAAAAATAATAGCAACTCTATCATTCAATCATAAAAGTGAAAACTAAACTGGACTAGTATGAGTGTTAGTTCGATTGATTTTATTTTAAAACAAAATAACTGAATCGGACATTTAAATTGATCAGGATATCTGCATATAAATTTTTCAATAAACATTCACCGGAAAAAATAATATTAATTTTTTATCATAAATTAAAAGTAAGATTTAGATAAACTAATATAAAAAATTATATAAATTAATTTCAATTGAATTATTTTTTTTTATTCTCTTACAAATATTTATGAAAAAATTATCCAATCATATCCTAAATTATAAATATTATGTTTCTAATTTAAATATTTTCCAATTCAACTATGATTTCATCGTGATTGAACCACGAAAACCAATTGAATAAAGGGAACGATTACAAGAAGGTTTTCTTTGTTCAATCTAATTCAATTATAAGAATTAGCAGTGTTCATCAATCAATTTGAGTTGAATTTGTTGAAATTCATTATTTGAATTAATCAAAATTATTTTGATTAAATTGAGTTAAATTTGTATAATTTTTTTATCAAATTCAAATCGAATCAAACAAATCCAATATAATAAATTGGGTTGGGTACGTGGGTATATAAAATTTAAATTTTATTTAATTTTTTTAAGCTATATATTTTTTTTAAATAGTTATATTGTATATAATTTTTTTTCTATTTTTTATAAAATTATATATAAATAATAAATTGAAATTGAGTTGGGTTTGTAAAACTTGATACTCAACTCAAAAAATAACAATTAGATTGAGAATTCAAAAAACTAAACTAAAATGTTTGAGGTGAGTTGAATCAGTTTGAGTCCACAGGTATCTATACAACACTCCTAATAAAAATACCTATTTATTGTAATTTTTTAACTTGAGAAAAGATTCAAACAATTTTATTTTATATTATAAATTAAAATACTCAAATTTAAGAATAAAATTGTTACTCTTGTCCTCCTTCTCTTAATTAGATATTCACAATTTTTTTCTTTTATTTGAATGTAGATTTTATACACTTCCTTATAATTGGCTAAAAAAGTTATCACAAATTATTATTCTTTATTTGTATATTTAATTTTTTTAACTATCTATCTATTTTAAGTTATTATCTTTGATCTTTATTTTTAAATTGAATTTTAATATTTTAAAATTGTTATTAGTTAAAAATAACATTATACCATAATTTAAATTATTTCTTGTAAATCTAAATATAATTTATTTATTTAAAATATTTACTTATTATTAATTTTAGTTATAATATAATTTATATGTTAAAATATTTATTTATCATTAATTTTTATTATATAAAAATAAAACAGTTATCCCACGTACTAAAATTGTGGTATTTAAAATATATAATCCACATAAATGTTAAACTTAACAATAAATTAATGTTGTTCATGTTTTAAATTGAAAAAAACATATATATCAAATTTCAACTTTACATCAGAATTTATATTGTGAGGAGGTAAACTCACCAAAATCCAAAGACACTAAGCATGTGTTTAATTGTGTTTTTGTATTTTAGTTTTTAAATTTTTACTTTTTAAATTTTTACTTTATAAAATGTTTTTTATAAATTAAGTTTTAGAGAGTAATGGTGAAAGAAGATATCAAAGTGCACGAAAGAATGAGTAATAAAAAGCTAAAAAAATAAAATTAAAAAATTAAAGTCTCATTTTGAGGTTATTTTTAGTTTTAAGTTTTAAAGTTTTGAAAAATTAAACTAGTTTTAAACTTATAGTTTTTACTTTTAATATTTTATAGTTTTAAAAACTTGTTATGAATCTTATATTTTTGTTTAAAAAGTTGACTAAAAGACTTGAGACTCTTGGAATGGGATTGTCACAAGAGATTATGGAGTGAGAAGAAAATAGAAAAGATAAAAAAAATCATTTGCATATGAAAATGGTACTTGATTGTCAAAGAGGTTGGGATGAGAAGAGTGAAAGAGCATTACTGTTGAGCTTAGAAGGAGTTATAGTCAAAGAAATGCTTGGTGTGGGTGAAGAAGCTACCATTGGATATGTTGAGTCACAAGAGGGGGCCGATGGGTTTGTTATAGTTCATCATTTCCTCTTTTCCATAAAAAGAACATTTCAATTAATTTTGCACTTGCTTTCATTTGTCATTCTTCTTCTATGTGGCCGTGAGCAACCTAAATCAAAGGATAAGGGGGTCCTTGCTGTCAAACAACCGCTCCAGTACTAGGCGACATCTTAAAGAGATGTTTATTACTTTAATTGCTGACTAGGGAAGGAAGCTTTCGTGAGAAGGAGAAAGACATGGGATAACTTGGAAAAATAATTAGAAAAAAAAGGAGAAAATGATGTGGAAAAACAAAAAAATAGAGATGAAAATAACAACGACCTCAAATTGAGGTAACAATACTTACATTTAATTTGCTATCAAAATTTAAAGTTTAAATTCCACATTTCATTAAACAAGTTGAAAGTTTAATATAAGTTATAATGAATGTAGAAAAAAAATTCAAATTTAATTCAAATTTTTTAAAGGAATACTAAGTCTAATGAAAGTTTAGTTTTATAAAAAAAATTTATAGACTAATTTCATATTAGATCATGATTAAATTAAGTTAAAAAAATTTAATTTTAATTTATACTCAAAATTTAAAGTTAATGACAATATTTAAAAAAAAAAAAAAAAACTTCATACCAATAAAATTTTGGATAGATAACGTTTGGTGTCTGGTATCTTAGGCGATGACATATCCGATTTTTTTATTTAGCTAACCCAGATTAACATTTCCGCAAGCATATGAAGCTTGTAATTACCCTTTTCTGTTTTTCTATAATGGGCCTGGGCCTCAAGCCTTCCAAAACCATAGGTCCAATTCATTTCTTTTCTTTTTCTTTGGAATGCCTGTGAGTAATTCATTGTTAACATGCTATTAATTCATCTACTTTAACATTTTGATTAAGAGTAAACAGTTTATAGACATAATGTAAATGAATTATTATTTAATCACAAATGGTTATATATTAGTATTTTAAAAATTATAAGAATATTAAGTTTTTATTAATTCACAGTGGTAACTGTAGATAAAAGAGTGAAGCATGAGCAACAGAGATAGTGGCAGTGGCAGGCTTGTGGTTGTGTTCCTAAATCAGAGAAATGGCGATGATTTTGAAAATATCATCGTCAGTGTTAGTATCACTATCAGCGAAACCCAAAACGATTTTGAAAATATCATCGTCAGTGTTAGTATCACTATCAGCGAAACCCAAAACGATTTACCGTAGCAACGGGTTTCTGCTTTGTCGTTGGAGTGGCAGCAGCAGAAAGCAGAAGAAGGAGCAGGCAAAAGCAGCGTTGGCGAAGGAGAAGCGCAGGACTCGTTCCGACAAACAATTCAACATCGGAAACGACGCCGTCACGAACTCCTCTCACGTTCCCGTTATGCTGGGCGAAGTCTTGGATGTCTTCTCGAACTCCTCCCTAACATCCTTCGTCGATTGCACCCTCGGCGCCGCCGGCCACTCCACCGCCGTTAGTATCATTCATTATTTTTTGAATTTTGTGTAATTTTGATTTACGGGCAGGAATGAAGTAAAATAAAACAGGTGATTAGGGGTCATCCCGAGTTGAAGTATTTTGTGGGGATGGATGTGGACTGTGTCGCGCACCACATCGCCCGGCCTCGCCTCCATGCCGTTTTAAGTGGCGGCGTCAACGCGCTTACCGTTTTGAGGAATTTTAGACACGTCAAGTCTGTGCTTACACAATTCCCTCAGTTACAGTTCGGTGTTGACGGCATCTTAATGGACTTGGGAATGTCCTCTATGCAGGTTCCATATTTGTACCCTTCCTTAACTTACCTCATTCTTCTTTCTGTTAGCCATTGCGCTTTCGTTAGACCGGAGATTCTGCTTCAATAATGTATCTAAATCAAGATAATTCTTGCCTTGTCAGCTAGCTTTTTGGATAAAATTAGACAAAATATTATAAGATGGCATCAGAGTCTATTTTAGATTGGTTATCAGGTTACCTGTCTTATTATCTATCCACCAAGTCCAATAATGTTGAGTGTGAGAAGAGAAGTGCATTGAAATAAAAAACCCATGTACACATTCACTAGAAAAAGTGTAAATGTATACAAGTGAAGGGTGACCCTTGTCCTATTAACTAGTTTTTAGGATTGAATTAGATTCAAAAATGCTTGACATTGCCAAAATTGCAATTGCTATGTGTTGGTCGTGACGAGCCTACAACCTTGATGCTGCAATTGGAATTGAGGTTGTGGTCCATTTTTTAAAACCTTGGTTACATCTTTTGTGATTTTAAATTGCATTTTAGTTGTTGAAATTACATGCGGCCACAATTGATAGAAACTGCTTATTTTGATTCTGATTGTGATTACCTCTATAACTGCTATTTTGAGGTTCCAACTGTTAGAAACTGAGCTTAGGAAAGATGCACAGAAAAAGAGAGACTGTTACTGAAATTGTAAACTGATTCATTGATAGAGAGGTGAGAGAGACCTCTATATTCAACTGATTGCTTAGTCAGCAGTTAGTTACAGTTGTGACTGTTGGTTACAGTTGTAACAGACAGCTAGCTAATCCTAACAGGTTTGGTTGTAGTAAATAACTCTACATACACTAATATCTCTAATTTGGACCATAATTTAAAACTATGATATGATGGTGTCTATAGCACTAGAATTTGTGCTTGAGTATTTTGAATCTTTGATCAAGACTCAATGATGAGCAGTTTTTTCTTTTTTTTTTTTTTTTTTTTTGTTTTAGGTGGATGATCCTGCGAGAGGATTCAGTGTGCTAGGTGATGGACCCCTTGACATGCGGATGGATCCTGAGGTATAGTTTCAGGCATTTTGGGTCTCAGTGTAAAATTTATTCACTTTTGAGGAAGTATAGAATCAATAGATATAGTGGTTATTGTTGATTGTTTTTAGATTACATGTAATGTTGTTGCTGACCTAGTTGCAGGAGTGAAAAGTGCAGGGATGGCATCAGATAAATGTTCAAAGTTGTCCTCTGATTTTCATTGTAGTCTCTTTGCTTAGTTAGGACTTAGTATGGTTAAATATATACTGCTATTTCTACATGGCTTGACTTTTCTGGAGAGAGGGATGCATTTTAGAGGGAAAGTGTGGAGTTATAACCATTGATTGGAAATCGATGACTGAGATTGTAACAAAATACATGCACATATATACCTAGCCATGAAGTTATTAAAGATCATTTCGTTGTTTTTCTAGTAGACAATTATAAGTCCACACTTTTCTCTCTAAAGTGCACTCTTTCGTTAAAGGATTCAAATATATTTCAAAAATACCTTCTATATATATGGCTTGGCTTGTGCATCTGTCTAAACAATGCTGGAAACTTCTTTGATGGCTTTCTTCAATCTTTCTTGTTAAGAAATGTGCCTACTTCCTCTTTTACCACACTAGAATCTTTTGGTGCTTTTGTTACTTAAGGCAAACAAGTTTCTTGTGTAATGGTATCCTGTTGCCCACTTGCTGCAGGGTAATGCATAATTTTTCTTTCCTATTGAACTGATGCACAGGCCTGTGACAGGCAAGTCTTAAAGCAGAAGACATATTAAATTTCTGGCCAGATTCTGAAGTTGGCCGTATCCTAAGGGAGTATGGGGAAGAAAGTAACTGGCGAACTCTACAAAAGAGAATTGTCGAAGCCAGATTACATGGTGGATTGCATTCAAGTAATGACTTACTAGATCTTATTCGGCGCGTGACTCCTCCAATGAAAGGTTCTTGTTCTGTTTTCTCTTTGTCTCATTTCTCTACAATGCCACTTCTGATCTTCGAGTTTGCCACCATTTGAAGAGGATTATAACATGATTTTGCACCCTGCTTTCAAATTTTATCATTAAAATGTGTGAACTGTAATTATCCATGTACAAATTGTAACAGGTGGAAGGCAAGGTTGGGTAAAGACAGCAACACGGGTTTTCCAAGCTCTGCGAATTGCGGTTAACGATGAACTGAAGACACTTGAGGATTCCCTGTATTCTTGTTTTGATTGCCTTGCATCTGGGGGTAGGCTTGCTGTCATATCTTTTCATAGTCTAGAGGACAGAATTGTGAAGCAGACATTTCTTGATATCATTAAAGGGAGCGAAGATGTGGAAGAAAGGGAGAGCATCAAAAGTGATTTGAGGAAGACTAGTGATGAAATCAGAGAAAAAGAAGCATGGATAAAGCAAGTAATACATGGATCAAATGGAATAATTCTCACAAAAAGACCAATCACACCATCAGGAGAAGAAGAAAAATTGAACCGCCGAAGTAGAAGTGCAAAGCTCAGGGTTATTCAGAAGCATTGAAGATAAAACATGACAAATTGTTGTGTTGTCTGGTGTAGAGCCCTTAGAAATATCTGTAGGAGAAATGTTAGCAAGACTCACTTGGAGACTCTTTCTGAGACTATTTCTATTATATTATTTTTATTATTAACTAAAATTTATGGAAAAGAGAAGATTTGAGAGTGTTTCGATAGCATTCCTGGTAACTTATCCGTATTCTTAAACTTGTCTGTATCTTTGCTGTCTTACATATTCATTTTTAGAGAAAGATTAGTGTTATATTCACAACTTTTCATTAAAAGGAAAAAGATCAAAAGCCACTTGCCGCATACGATTGCAAATTACCTAATGCCTATGTTTAACTTCTGATTTCTAGCAAATTACATGTACACATTTTGTGAAGTCTTGATTGTAATTGTTGCATAAGTGTCATATGAGTTTACTTAATGATATCAAGTGTTTGGTTCGACGGGAAAACGTAACATGTTTGAGATTAACATTGTAAAAGCATGAAAAAAAAGGCAAATTACATTATCTCTTCTTAAAATTTTGTCTAATTTTTCTAATACTTCTCCTTTTACTCTTACGTTAACTCCTTTTAATTGTTTAACAAATATTATACTAACGTCTTTTATACATTATAGTAATTTTTTAGTTATTCAAAAAATATTACATTGTGTATTCTTACAAGAGATTACTATAAATGTTAAAAAAAAAAATAGAAAGCCATGTGCAATCTTAAAAAGGTTTTGGAGAAAACAGTGAGATTTACTTAAAAAATAATAACAAATCGTTAAACGTTATAATTTTAACTTTAACTAGATGATTGCTGAAAGTAATTTAGCAAAAACTTTCAAAATTTATCTGGAGTGATTTATAATTTTAATTTTATTGATAACAAAATTTGGGATTTTTTAAAAAATTGGTTATTATGTGGAGTTAAATCTAGTAAAAGGGAACAAATCTTCACAAAATATAAATTATGATTAAATATTTTATTAAAAGATACCTTCACGTTTAATACTTGACCTATTTAAAATTGAATCATTTTGTATATAGATATTTATGAGACAAAAAAAAGTAAGTATTTCTCATCTTTAATAATAATAATAATAATTTAAGAGTTTAATGGTCATGTATTCAGTATGATCCTATCATCAAATCATAAATCATTGTTGACATATTGATGAGTCATATTTTATACATTTTATTGGGACCTAAGATGGGTGCTTTTGAGATCAATTAGTGTCTAAGGATTGAGTCTTAGCTAAGATTCATATTATGGACCAAGAAATAGAGAAATCATAAAATTGTGCTAATTTGAGAGTCTTAACTAATGAAAGACTCATTCTTCTTTTTGCAGGATGAACCTGGCTGATCTCGGCCCACCAAGTCAGTCTCGGCCAGACCGATTCGTCCCAGGGCAGGCCGGCCCCGCAACCCAGCAGCCCAACCTAAAGCGACCCAATTGCACTGTCCACGTTGGCAGTCCAGCTCAGCTGCCACGTCACTCATGGGAGAAGCTTGCAGCGCAAGTTACGCAAGGGTAGACTAGGGAATTCAGTTTGTAATTCTGTTAGGTTCGTTAGCTAGCGCATTTAGCAAGGACCAACTTGTGTATATATAGGAGGAGCTGGACACTCTTAATGGTTGTTGAATTTATACGCAAAGTCCATCTCCATTGGTATCCATCTTATCGCTCTCATTTTCACATTTACGGTGGTGCACGATGCTCGTATTGGTATTTCTCTCGATTGAGGAAGCGTAGGACAAGGACTAAGAGGCCGAAGGTTGGCATATAGGACTGTTTGACTCGCCATCTCACTCTGTTGGACCTGATCCTGAGCGACTTGGCTAACAGAGGTGAACCATCACCGTTCTTCCATGGCGATCGCTACAAAAGGCGGATCCACTGAATTCAAACCCAGTGTTTGTACTCTGTTTTCAATAATATAAGCAGTTTCTGATTTCAATCTCTTGTTTATGATTCCTGCACTTTAATCCGCTTGTTGTGTCACAATTGCATATAGTAATGTGGATAATGTTGAATTAGACCGATTGGAACTGGTTTAACAACTTTAGTAGGTAATCAATTAGTGAACCTAATAGAGAACCTAAAATCAACTCTAAACTTACTGATGAGGTAGCGATCATGTAAATCCTCGGTGTGGCAATGGACGAATGTTTGGCGATCGTCATAAGAAAACTACTGGTTGATAGGGAACGTAATCTTGAGTGAAGGAATTGGAATTGACTTGATTATTGATGCAGAATATGAATACAGTAGTAGTCGTAGTCATAGTTTAGTTTAGTGACATTTACATCTTTAGTTTAATTGTCGTTGTACTTAATCTGCAAACAAACCCCCGTTTCCTGCATTTCAGTCTGAAACCGAGTCAGTCCAATTCTATTGTGTCTGTCTGCGCTTAGCCGAGAACGTGTCGGATAAGGCTCTACTAAGTCCATATCAGACCTGTCTCTGCCGATAGCAACTCGGCACCTCGCTGAGAGTGAGTCGGCATTCTACACTTGAGAGTTCTAGCTTTACTTTAGTTTTCACATTAAGTCATAATTGAGTGCACTGTGTCCTCGAGAGAATTCGACATAAGATTGACTATGCTATAGTTAGCTTTAGTTTATTTGATGCGCGTTAAGATAACTATAAACGAGCTTATCACATACTTTTAAGATATTTATTATAAAATCAACATAATAGTTTGTTATTAGATGATATAAAATTGTTTTACACATAGTCTTTTTCTCATTAAAGAAAGAAAGTGAATACATATAAATTTATAAACTTAATTATTTACTTTCATTTTGGTCTCTAAGTATATATTAATATTATTACTTAAGTTGCATATTTTTTAGTAAATTGCACGGTCCTCTTTGAGAAACATGAGTATTACATTATTCCTTTTTTTATGTTCAAATACACAATTTAGTCTATTTAACTTAATATATTAAAAGTAAATTATATTTTTTTCTCTCGAGAAAGGCGACTATTACACTTATATTAAATTATACTTTCCTATATTGAAAGATAGAAATATTATATTGTCTATTATTACGTTAAAATATATAATTTAGTATATTTAACTTAACATCGTTAAAGAATAATTATTATAATATTTTAAAATGTTTTTAATTAAAATTTATTCTAAAATATTTATTAAATTATCATTTACTCACTCAATAAAGATTTTTTAAAATATACATAACTAAATTTAAAATAATTAATTTTTACTTAAATAATAATTAAAAATAGAAATTATAAGATAAATTATACATGTGTGTGTATATATATATATTAAAATTTTCTATTTTAAAATATGTTTTATAAACTATTTTTAAACAATAATAAAATGATAGATATTTATTTCATATATATTAGTATTAAAATTTGTTAATAATTACATTTTATTTAATAATAAATTTTTAATATAAATAGATTCATTTGAAAAGTTGAATGTTTAATATATATATATATATATATATATATATATATATATATATATATATATATATATATATATATATATATATATTTGAATTTTATATTTTAAAATATGTTTTAGAAACTAATTTTTAAACAATAATAAAATGTTTAATGTAATTTTTATATATATATATATATATATATATATATATATATATATATATATATATAAGTATTAAATATTATGATCAGTATATTTTATTTAATAATAATTTTAATTTAAGTAGATTCATTTAAATTTTGTACCTTTAATATACATATATTAGCATTACATTTACTAAATTCAATAAATGTGTAAAATTTAATAAATATAGTTTTTTATAATATTATTAAAATTAATTACATATTATATTTAATAAATATAATAATTATTACAATATAAAATACTAGTTTATTTAAATATTTATGAAAGTACTATATTAATAACATCAATTAAATACTATCTTAATAATTATATTTACTTTAATTTTACTTATATATTATAATAATATAATATATTACATATGTTAAAGGGAGAAAAAATTATATTTTAACACAAAAATAAGAGTGGTGTATTGCTTGCATATTTGAGGGAGTAATAATATAAAAGATGTTTTTGGTATATATATATATTGGAAGAGATCAATAAGATGTAACTTATACCAACTATTACATCATTCAATATTTCATATAAAATGTGATTTTTTTTCAATCCAACCATTGAATTGAAAATTTTCTTTATATAAATTATATATACAAATTTTTATATTAATTCAAAATTATTTGATACATCATTCATATCGATCAAAATTAATGAAATATATATTTTAAATATATTAAAATATAAATCACTAATTATCTTTTTATTGTTGTTCAATTTTAATAAAATTTTGACATAATTAATCAAAGTAATATAAAGTTTTAATTCAATTATTAGATCATTAAATTTTGTATTTTATATGAAGTCATTGAATGATATAATAATTAATTTAAGTTAAACGAGGGTCATCTAGAGAAGTGTATTTTTTTAAAAAGAGAGTGATTTTTTTTATTTTGAACTAATGTAATTGATTTGAAATTTTTTTTAAAATTATTTTTTTAATTTTTAGGAATTAATATTACAACATCTTTTTATTTGAGAATTAAAAAATGAATGTTTCCACCAACATTATCCTGGTTAGAGCGATACAAATCCCTTTTAAGGTATAGATCTTAAAGTTTAAATCTTATTCATGTAATTTTTTTTTCTACTTAAAAAAAATAAAGAATCTTGTGAAGATAAAAAAAGGAAAACTGGTAAATATGGGCAAAGAATTGAATATTCCACGCATAAGAATATAGTTTATGCGATTTGGAAGAGGAAGAGATTGATTGTTTATTATTTAAGATTAAGAATGGATTAAAAAAATGAGGCAGTTTAGCGGTTACAGTTAATAACCTGTAGTTCCCCGTCAAAGGTAGGTTCCGTTAGAGTTGTCAGTCTGTCAGTGACCTTTCCCCATTTCCTACTCCAACTTCTTCCTTCTTCCTTCTTCCTTATCATCACATCAATGGGTTTTCTCTTCTCTCTCCCATTCTCACTTATCGCTTCATTTCTCTTTCTCTCTTTTCGCCAATTTCTCGTTTCCATTAACTCTTCCTGCTTTCATTCTGCAGCCAAACCTATCCTTTTGAGCATCAAATGCTATGGACACACTCCTTCCTCCCCCACCATACACGGGTTTGTTTATTTAACTTGGTCCCATACTACCATTCTATTTGTATTAGTGCTAACCAGTGCTTTTTTTCTTGCTTCTATGGAGACCCTCTTTATCCATAAATCACATTCAAACAATTTGAGAGACAGCTGTATGTGTGTTGAACTTTTTTACTAAAATATATTATCTTTTTTGTTTTATGAAAATCTATGATAAATCATGTTTTTGTTAGTAGGCCTCTTCTTAGGCTGGCTTGGATCACATTAGGCTTCAATTCAACTAATCCTAGTTAAAATTGCGTGAATTAATGATGAAATTTTGTTGTAACTCTTCTTGTTTGTGCTTTATTAAAGAGGTTGGAGAAGAATTTGTTTGTTTATTTTTAGTGAAAATTACAATGTCACCCCTTGTGGTTTCTATGGATTGCACACGATATCTCTATCATTTTAACGTTAGTAACTTTTCTTATAGGGATACACAGTATAATGTGTTTCTTGGGTATCAAGGTGTTAGTGTAATGTATTTCAAACAATTAAATAAGGTTACTTCTGTTGAATTTGTTGTGTACCTCCAATCTTGTGAATTGTGATCTTCGCTAAGAATTGTTAGTTTTGGCCATGAATTTGAGTTTTTAGGAAGAAAATGGACCTCAAGGTGAAGGCAGTGACTTTCTTGAATTCAAAAACAAGGAAGGCAAATTTGTTTGCTGCAAAAAAGGAGAGAATTAGGCTGCCAACATATAATGATCTTGGAGGCGAGAAATATCACATCAGTGAATTTCTGAGCCACCCTAGTGGAATAGCAGCGGTGTTGAACACAAAAGCGTTGCATTCATTTCAATCTCTTGATGCTAACACATACAGGTCTGCCATCTCCTTAATTCTGTTTTGCTGACTTGAGTAGTTCTTTCAATGATTTGGATAATGCCAATATTGTTACTCATCTAGATCGTGACGTAAAATTAGAGTCAGATTACATACTATGGTGCTTACCTAATTCTTTTGCTATATTTGGCACTGACTATACAAATGAACATAACAGGCCATGTGTTGAATTTTGCTCATACACAAACTGCCCAACATTATTAGTTTTTTGATAAATTTAAAGTATTTCTTGTTTATGAAGAACATGTGTAGATAACAGGTAATTTGCATGGATCCATAAGAAAGTGGAGCTGTTTCTTAAATTTAGGTGCTCATACTGACATACACTTAATTTGCAGTGCATGATTATATAAACAACTGTCAAAAACTCTATTTTTAAACAATGAATACTTCTTTTTTCTGAATGCTTTTATGAACTTTGGCAAATATCTTGGGTTGTGGCAGATATACAAATCTGATATCAAATAATTATTCTTGTATGTGTAGGTGTGAACTCCCTAAACTTCAATTTTTAAACTTTGAAGCTGCGCCATTGCTGGATCTGCGTGTTACCTCAACAGATGAAGATTGTTTGGTTGAGATGCTTTCTTGTAAGGTGTGCCCCCCTCCCCAACCCAAAAATAACAAGCTTTTTTGGTTCTTGATTAACAGCTTTATTTTTTGGTGAGAGTGGTAGAGCCACTAAAAACACATTCATTAGACTCACAAAGTTAGGATCTGACCATACACTAAAGAATGTTTTATATGAATTGGTATTGATACTTAAATAAGATATAACTCAAGGAAATCTCCTTTTATATGCTAAACTACTACTTAATAAACAGAAACACAGACAATAAGAGCTGATACCTAGACTCTGCCCTCCCTGGCTTAAGCCACCAATTCACTCCTAAAATTCTGTTATGCAACTCCATTATTTCCCTCGCCATCATTGCACAGTTCCCATCTCCAATACATTGCTGTCACGTGTACATTGTTTTACACTCTTCCCCACCACTTTTCCTCCTTACACCTATCTGCATTTGTATTTCTCCTCTCATAAACCTTTCCCCAACACTCCAGCCCATTCTCCTTTTCGTCCCTTATCTTATATACATGTGCAAAGGCCCATAAAGTTCCACACTATCCACTCCCAGATTAATGAGTATTCTCTGTACATGTCATGCTTATAGAATTTTACATTAAAACTACATGTAATTGATTAAAGTTTCTAAAATTTTATTGTATAAAGCTAATACATTAACCAAGTGTAATTCAACAAATGGATTTCTTAAAGTAATTTTCTAGTAGTTATCAGATAGTGCAAGTATGTACGTTTTTAATATTGGTGTTATTAGATCCTAACTGTGAGAGAGAGAGAGACAGAGAGAATGAATAAATATATACACACACACAGTAGTAAAGTTGCTTAATTTCTAAGTTGCATGCACTTTTAAAAAGAAATTAGTTAATAATATCAATATGCCTAAAACATGAGTATTAAATATTAATTAATGCCTTAAGATTTAATAAATGTATATAAACCTTAGTTTAATTGAACATGAATCTTTGCAGCATTCCTTTTGTCACTCATCCCATTTAATTGTTGAATACTATATTATTCACAGTTTGAGGGTTCAGAAGTTGTGGAAGAGCAAAACAACCACTTTTCAGGTATCTATAATGTACTGTGAGCATAGTATAGGATTAGGATCCCATCGTACCTTGTTTATGGGATATAAATTCTTCCCTTTGTCAAATTGAAATATAAAAATGTTTATTTTCTATCAAAAGTGTGGTACAAAGAAATTGATCTGCCTTCCATAAGATAGAGAGAAATATGTTTGGTACTCCTTATAGCATAGCCTGTACCATCTTTCGTAATATTCCCCACCCGGTGGTGCTGAAAATACTGGAAAGGACTCAAGATGGGGTGTAAAGAGAGAAATTTGTGAAAACACATTGAAACTTTATGTAGTTGACCAGAATTGCAGATACAAAACCATTTAGTTGGCCTCTTAATGAAAAGAACAACTGATTTTTAGATTCTTGTTGACTAATAGAGGTTTAAAACAGAAATTTCTCCAGATATTAGGAGAAACTTACTCAAGAACCTTTGAATTATTTTTCTAATAGCTAGTCTTTCAACACAGTTTTCTGCTGAGTTCAAGTTTATCTGCAATATGTTTTGTGACTTTTTTGTTCTTTCAGTGGTTTTAAGAATTGTCACGGTAATGTTTGTTAATAATTTCGATGGATTTGCAGCATTCATGATAAACCACATGACATGGGGCGGTGCTGGTGCCGAATCATTTTTAGAAGTTGATGTTAAGTTGAATCTCACACTAGAGGTTTGTCTTATCCTCATAAAATATAGAAATATTCCATATGCTGCTAATCCATATTTGTTTCTCTATCTTAGGGTAGAAGAGTGGTAATCCTGTACTTTATGATGCTTGTTTTCAAGGACCATGAAGGCATGAACTGCCTTGCTTGGGTCTCACCCTCATGTAAATTATTTTCTAGCCTCGTGGGAAAGAAAGTCCAGGGATTCAGTTGAATTTTATTGTTGTGGAAGTGCAAATTCTGGTTTGTTTCTTTTCTAAGAAAATGATGAGCTAACTTGACCTATTCCTTCTTGATCCTTACTAATTCATTTTCTGTAGCTGCATATTCATATGCTAAAAGGTCACCCTGTTTTGAATCAAAATTAGTAGCCATTACTATATTAACTCTATTTCAGTTTGATATTAATGATTTTAAAGGAAAGATCTCTGTCTGCAGATCTACACACGTCCATTTACCATGATGCCTACTTCAGCTGTTGAGGGTCCTGGAAATATGTGAGTTATTGAGTAAATAGTTTTAATTTTATTCTTTTAGGTTATGTACACTGCATGGTCAAGTTTAATGATATTTATTTACATAAAGAGTATTGCATGTAGATTCTCAATTTAAAATTACCAACTATTGCTGGCTATAGATGTTATGTCTAATCCTTTTTAATATAGTGTTTCACCAAGATCTCTGTACTCATAGAGGTTTATCATCAAGTAAATCTTTCACCTAAACAGTGTTCTTTCAGATCTGTCAAGTTGAATAAGCTTACTAATTGACATTACCAATTATGAAATTAGATATTGTATTAGTAAATGTTGAGATGGAGTTCCTAGTGATTTTCAGGATGTGCACAAAAGTTCTATTTTGCTAGGTGATTCGACACGTATTCAGCAATTAACTTCCAGTAGCTATGTGGCGTCACTCTGGGAGAAACCTTTTTTATAATTTGGATTTTGAATGAGAAATTAAAGGTTGAAGTTTTGAAGACAAAAGAACTTAAAAATCTCCAGGGAATTTGATGAATTTTTCTTCCTTCCAACGTTTTACGTCTGTGGCATATACTTTGTTTATGGTTATGTTAAATCATTTTGTTTCTTTTAGAGGGTTAATTTAGGGGCCTATTTAGGCTTTCAATAAGTCTCGCTGTCAAACTTTTGAATAAGTTTCATTTGATAAGAACTTAATGAATAAATACTAAACTATTTATTTATCCAAACACTCCTCCTTGTATCAAAGTATGTCTTACTCTTGTCTATCACTTTGAAGAAAAATTTAATTACTTAACTTTTTGTTTAGAAGGATTAATCTCTTTTGGCTATGTACAGAATGATGCAAGCTTTGGTGGACAAGCTCGTGCCACTGCTACTTCAGCAGATGCTACAAGATTATGATCAATGGGTTCAAAAGCAATCATACTCTATAAAATCTAGTTCAGGATTCTAGGTACGGATAAGTTACTTGTACAATTTTTTGGTGTAGAGACAACAGAGAGGAAGAGAGAACCCTTGGTGTTTAGGGAAAAGAAGAGAGAAAAATGAATGGTGAGAATTTGATTTTTGTGACCTGTGTTAAAATCTGTTTCCATGTAAACATCTCTTCTAGTTAATCACAAGTGTCTCTTTCCCTGTTCTATTTATTAACGTTGTCACAATAATACGTTGTATCTAGTTTGGCAAAAAATGATAGTGGTACTAACCTTTTGAGTATTATCGCTAGCATGGATAAAACCATAATGAATAACAGTATATAAATAACAAATAATAACAGCTTTCAAAATTTAATATTAGGTTTAATTGTATTTTTATTCATAGGTACGAAAATTACGATTTTGGTCCTCCGGATTATAATTGCACCAATTGGGTTTTTCAACTTTTGTTGTATTTTGTCCTGATTTCATCTTATATTTAAAGAAATTAACTAACGAAACAAATTGGCACAACATGATAGTGAGTAAATACAATGTATCACTTAAAATATATATAATATTTGCACTACAATGACCTAAAAAGATGTGATTATATTCACTTAATTGTCATGTTGAATATACTTTTGTAGATAAATTATTATTTTTATGAAAATGGTGAACAACATAAGAAATATCCTTTTATTTTAAGCAATTAATAATTTAAATATTAAATGAAATCAGCATAAAAGAACCTAAACGTAAATGGAAAAAAAAAAAAAGGAACACAGTTAACGCAATTATAATTTGGGAGACTAAATTTACAATTACAATACATGTTTGTTTATCTTTGATAATACATATCGTCATTATTCGTCGTTGTTGAATAAAAGAAATCAGCACAGATACAAATTTAAAAGTTGTATTTTGCCAATTATAGTAGCGAAATCTAGATTTTTAATCCAAGCGTTTGAAATATTATTTGAACAAAAAGTAGTTAGCATAAAAGCTTGATTGGTAATTTATCTTATCCTACGTAGTAGCCCTTTATTCCATCGGGGGTATACTACTGCAGAATTTAAAGAATACCAATACAAATAAATACACATCGTACAATCGGTTGGCAAGCGTAGATGATGAAATAAGATTCACGAAAGCCTAGATCAAGAGTCAAGCTTAGACTACAGATAGATAAACCAACTAATTAACTCTTGCAAACCAATTTAGTGGCCTAAACTATTGTCTATTCCACTAATGCAAATATACAACAACTTCAGTACATTGTGTATTTTATATTTTAAAAAAACTACCAGTCACAGCATAACACAAAATTTGAAACATGCACGCATGAAAAATACTTGAAACACAAATTACATCCTTTATAAAGTATAAGACAACTGAAACTCACGTCTAATTAAAGATTAAAGCAGCAAATAGGCATATTCTCGATGATGAGACAGTTGAAGGAGAACTTTAGTATTTGGCTCTCTTGGAGTAATCTCCATGGTTATTTCCCCTCTCTTCCTCCTCCCTTCTGTGCTTTCTTTCTCCGCGCTTTCTTTCTTCATGATCATCATCATCATCATCCCTTCTGTGCTGCTTTCTTTCCCTGCGATCATCCTCCCTTATGTTCTTTCGTTCTCCATGCCCATCCTCATCCCTTATGTTCTTTCTTTCTACACCACTATCCTCATCCCTTTTGTGTTTTGCTTCCTTATGATCACTCTCATCCCTTAAGTGCCTTCTTTCTCCATAATCATCATCCCTTCTCAACTTTTTTCCTGCAGGATCCTCATCCTTTCTGAACTTTCTTTCTCTATGTTCATCCTCATCCCTTACATGCTTTCTTCCCGATCGATAATCTTCATTCCTTGCATGCTTTCTTCCTGATTGATAATCTTCATCCCTTGCACGCTTTCTCTCTCCACGGTCATCTTCATCCCTTAATTTCTTTCTTTCTCCATGGCCATCCTCATCATCCCTTGCATGCTTTCTTTCTCCAAGATCATCCTCATCCTTTGAGTGCTTTCTTCCTGTATGATCATCTCCGTGGCCATCCTCAGCCCTTCTGTGCTTCCCTTTAGAATCATCCTCATCCCTTGAATGCTTTCTTTCTCTAAGATCATCCTCATCCCTTGACTGCTTTCTTCCCGTACGATCATCTTCATCCTTTCCACGCTTTCTTTCTCCATGGTCATCCTTATCCCTTCTACGCTCATGCTCCCTGTGAGTATCATCATCTCGTCTGTGCCTCCTTGCTTCATGATCCTCACCATGGCGAGCAGTTCGACCAACAAAATGTGATTCAAAATCCTTGTTTCTGCCTCGCTGCTCAGAGGTATCATCGTCTCGCCCTGCAAGCCTAGTTGATTTAGAATAACCACCTCTCTCTTGTTCATTGTTTCGGTATGTTCTAGATTTAGATTCAAACTCAGCTTTTCTATCATCTCCATCATGCTTGGCCAATGTAAAAGGCCCCCTATCTCTGTCTCCATCAATTTTCCTGTTACCTTGTGTCATTTCTCGACTTCTACTATTTGATCCCTCCATAAAATCTCTCCCATATGACTTTTTTAGCGAGTCCAATGCATCTATATTAGCACTATGCTTCCCTTTTTCCACACCACTACCTCTGGTGTCCTCTCTCAATTTATTTTCTTCCATGCCATATCCTTTACCTTTCTTTGCTACAAGAGACGCACCTTTTCTTGTTCTTTCATATCTGTGATCACTAGAATTGCTGTCTGAATCACTGTCACTGCTACTCTCATTGGATGAAGTGTCAGTCCCCTTTCCAACATATCTGTCTTGTTCCGAAACATGCCTAGCACCAACTCTATCAGGGTACTCATCATCAGAATTATGCCTCCTTGTCTTCTGCTTCTCATGTCTACCATGTTTCTTTTCCTCACTATCAACATCAGATTCCTCCTCAGAATCGTGACGTTTGCTCATTTTTGAATGTTGCTTTCCTTCCTGATTCTTATGCTTGTTGAAATTATCACGATCATCAAAATCATCATCCGAAGCATGCCTCTTACGAGACTTTTCTGTCTTATAACTTTTTCTTACAATATTGCTATCATCAGAATCATAAGTAGAATCAGTATCATCACTATCCTCCACCCTACCTTTCTTGTGGTACTTAGGTATCTTCCTCTTCTTTTCAGCCTTGACCTTCCTCTTAGCATCACTATCAGAATCAGATTCATCACTACTGTCCGTATACTCTTTACCTCGCTTCCTTGTACTTCCCTTATCATCAAAACTGCTGTCTGAATCAGATGAATCATCCTCGTACTTTTTCTTACGAGTTTCAACCTTCTTGTGGTGCCTTGTATCTTTAACACCCTTCTTCTTAGCAGTTTCATCCTTTTGATCTTCAACTATTCGTTTCTTCCGACTGTAATCTCTGTCCAAAAACGCATGTTCCTGCTTTGAACTATGTTTCCCCTCTGCATTAGAACCATTTTTTCCATCATCTCCAGGCCCATCATTCCCATCTGCATTTATTTCATTGACATCAGATGAGACGATGCCAAGAGCAGCTTTCAATGCTTCCATCTGCTTTTCCTTCCTAGCAGCAACTTGATGACTCTGTGTATCTGAAACCCTGAAAAATCCCCCAAAAGAACTATTGTTAATAATACCTAGGCATCAAATTTAGACACACCACTCACAAAAAATGTGACACATAAGTCTCTCCACTACCATACAGACAGGACAATTAGCATTACATTATTCTGCATCTAATTGCATCTATGCCTCCAAAACATCCATCAACAACAAACAACCTCTAACATAATTAAGACAACCTTAAATCCAAGTATCCAACATGCAAGATTTTTATTTTATCAACAGTGTGACATCATAATAGTTAGTTTATGCCACTAATGAACCATCCAAAACGAATAAATCCTCATTCTAGTCCTTTTGATATTGTATGCACAAATCATTTTAGTTCCTAATTGTACTACAACTTTACTCTAGTCCCTAATTATGGAAAAGTACATTCACATTGGGCCTTAACGTTAGTAAAAAAAAAGAAGTGACATCTTCTATATTCAAGGATTAAAGTGAAGTTTTAGTAAATGTTGAAAATATGCATTAATAGCTATAACCTGGAATGGATAATTTAGTTTTTAGGAGTTTGCTAATTATGTCTCTAATCTTTATGATGTTATTGTGGTGAAGATAGGATCTTGTTCTTATCATCTAGACCTAAGAATGTTATCAGTTTATTTTTAAGATGAGGTTGCTATAGGAACCAGAATAAGAACGGTAAAACTAAAGTAATACTGATACTGAATTAGAACAGTATCAGAGGTATAAACTGAAGTAATATTTATACTGAAATAAAAACCTCTGTTACAATATGAACAATAGAAAACAAACAAATAACAAATTAGATAACCCCTTTCTTGAGGAAGAACCAGCTTCTTCACTCAACCCCGCCAAATATTCCTTTCAAATTCCTGCATAACCCTCTCACCCCCCACCCCACCTTCCCTCTATATAGAATTGTCTCCAATTTCCATCTATTTCCTCTCATCACTTGTCACCTGTCCTTTCTGTTATAACCCACCTCCGCCTCCAACTCCCATCCTACCCTTACCACTTCTCTTTATTTGTTAGCTCCTAACTGCAGGCCCAGTAAGACCAACAATTGGTGACCCATCAGATGTTGTTCTTTAAGATTAAGATGTTGGTAGTATTTGAATCTTCTGTTACACTTCAATTCTATTTAATTTATAGAATCCAACAATAAAAATTTAAGTGATCCTCTGCATAATATTTTTTTGTTCTCAGATTAAGATTTCTGCACTAAGGAAAACCAACAGTAAAGTTAAGGACAAACTAAAATAATGACAGACTCGAACAATACATAAGGAACTCAAACACATGCTAAAAGCCACACACAAAAATTCACAAAAGTGAAAAAGAGCTTATCAACCAATCATTAATTGAAAGAATTATTTCACAACTCTAACAAAAACATCAAAATTCAAAAACAATTACTTCTTATCTGACGGGGCAGGTCCATCAGTTTCCTCAGTGGCATCTGCAGCTTCCAAATTTTGACGAGCCTCCTCGAGTTTCTCGGCAATCTCCACGTCAGTGTAGCCCTGATCAATGAGCTTGTCTTCAAGGATGACAAGCTTGAGCTGAATCTGACGCTTGCGATCGTGCTCAAGGATCTCTTTGTTGGGCTTCCTGGTAACACCAGCAGTTCCCTGATCTGCTTCAAACCCCTTCGTGTTCTCAGCAACCTTCGAAATCTTCGGCTTCACAAAGAACTTGTTGCTCTGAATGTACCCATTTGTACCTGACCCTCTTGGAGTCTGTAACCCTATTCCGTTGTACATATCAATGCACTGAATTAAAACTGAAACAATAAAAAGAAAGAACAAAAAGATTAGAAACCCTAATTTCATTGGTAATTTAGTTATCTCAAAGAGTCAAAGTTATCACAGCAAGGAAGAAAAATATGATACATCTAACAAATTGAACATGGAACAAAATCAATTTTTATTGCAAGAATAAAATAATAATGTGCAACATTCATAGTCGTGCACTAACACATGACAACTAAATCATTCAGAAGAACATACAACCGAAGTAAAGAATTGGTGAAAAGGGAGAAATCCAATTAAATAGCTCAAACAAACATCAAATCAATTTTTCTTTGATTCAATTAAAGTGACTGATGATCACGGCATTGAACACCCTTTGTTGGATGATTTGCCATAGAAACTATAACTTTCCTTTTTGTTGTAGGGTTGTCCCACAGCAGCAACTCAAGTTTCTTATCGCTTAAAAACTAGAAAACCCAGTGTTTTAAACATAAAGAGGCCTCAATTATAAACTACAAACCCTTCATCATTGCTCAAACCTATTTCATTTTTTATTAAAAAAAAAGAGTATAACTTAAAAAAAAAAAAGGACAAGCACCAAAAAATCAGTATAATTTAAAAATCTATTGAAAAAAAAATATTTTTACCAAATATTCTGTCACCAAAAGTCAATTCAGGAGAAATAAGATCTGTAAGGTCACCGAAAAATCATATGTCTCTTCAAACTGACATGCAAGAAAAACCTAAAGGCAATATTAAGTGCACCCGTGAAGAAATAGCCAATACATGCGTGAACCATGTGTCAACAAAATTCTCCTATAAAATTAATTACTGTGCGAACCCACACACTAAAATTTCCCTACGAATTAGATGCAGCACTCAAACCCTAGCAATAACATAATAAAAGAAATAAGATCTGGAAGGTTACCAGGTTGACGCTATTATCGATCCCTTACGACTTCCCTTGAAGAAGGATTGAAATCACTGAATAAATAAGATTGAGAAGATTAGCTCGTGGATCAAAGAAGAGAAAGAGAATCAGAAATTATACCTCCGAACACGCGAGAAAGAGAGGTCCGTGAACGAACACAGAGAAATTGAGAAGGCGGAATAGGGTTCGTAATCGCAGCAAATTTTAGAACTCAGAAATTATATATAGTTCGTTCCATTTTCAGAATTTGGGATTGGATTTACTTACTGAGTGAATGATTGGTGAAACAGACCTATAAATAAAATACCAATTTGAATCTTGGGCTGGATCTGTATTTGGACCGGCCCGGAAACATGTAACAACGAAAATTTATCATATTGTCAAATAAATTACAATTTTTTGTTTTTCAAATAAGTATTATATTGTAAAATATATTCTAAGTAATCATGGTAAGATTTTTAATTTAATTTATTAAACATAATATCACTTATAATATTCATTATAATATTTTTAAATACATTCTAAAATATTTACTAAGTAATCATTTATTCACTTAATAATTTTTTTAAAATATATAATTAAAATTAAAATAATTTACTAAAATAAAAATTATGATAAATTATATATATATATATTACTAATTTTAAAATAATAATAAAAGGAATAAAATTCCAAGCATGTATATATATGTATATATATATATAGTAATAATTACATTTTATTTAATAAAAGAATTTTAATATAAATAAATTCAATTTAATTTTTTTACTTTTTAATATATATATATATATATATATATATATATATATATATATTAGCATTACATTTATTCAATAAATATATTATATTTAATAATCTAATCAAAATTAATTATATATTGTATGTAATAAATATAATAATTAATAATAAATAAGAAAATATTATATTATGCAATATTTATTAAAATAATATAATTCTAATATAAATTAAATATTATCTTAAAACTCATGTTTTATTTTATTTTGAATTGAAGTGCATAGTCAAAAACAGTTTTTACATTTATTTTACAAACCATTGTCGATACAATTTTTAAGATATTATGCATGATTTTTTTTTATTTTACTTATATCCTAGATTTTAAGTTCCAGCGTTGCAAAGATTCATTTAAATTATAAGATTTTGTTTTTATTTTATATATTTAAAATATATGCAAATAAATAAAATTATTAATTTTAATGTATTTAATAATATAAGTTCATTTTTAAATGAGTAAATGTTGTTTTAAAAAATATTAAGCAGTACTAAAATTTATTATATTTTTTTCTTTTTCCAAGAAATAATAGTGATGTAATAGTGTAATATCTATCTGAAATGTATGTTTTTAAATATATATATATATATATATATATATATATATATATATATATATATATATATAATTATTTAAATATGAGTATGATTTTTGTTAATGTGAATATTATGTTAATATATACTTGATTTATGTGTTTTTATAATTAATACTTTTTCAATGTATTTACTTGTTGTAAAAATAAATTTTATTTTAAATTTGTTAAAATAATATAATTTTTACTAAATTTATTTAAAAGGTGTGATTTTTACTTAAAAATAATATTCTGAATATATTAGTTTTAATTATGTGAAATTATAAGATTTTGAATTAGTTAATCTCATAATCACATAAATTTAACATTCTCTTTTAGTTCATTGAGATTTAATTATGTGATATTATTATTAAATTATTTACTTTTCTTACATTACCATCAATATTTTTAGAAAGACAACGTTATTAGTAATAATAATTTTATGTACTCTAAAAATAGTTTTATATTTATATATATATATATATATATATATATATATATATATATATATATATATATATATATATATATATATATATATATATATTATTTTAAAGTATGAACTTATAAAAATAATCAACCATAATGTATTATAATAGACCATTATGAAAGAATCCTATTATTATTATTAAAAAAATTATTATAAATTTATAAAAATAAAATATAATATTAAAATTGATGTGTACATATAAATTTGAAAGAACTGAATTATTACTATTGTCTTTAGTTCGAATTATTAAAATTATGTAATAATTATACTAATTGATTTTTATCAATTTGGCAAAAATAAATTTTAAATGAAGTTTATATATATATATATATAACTTTAACGGTGATACATGGATAATCTAAAATAATTTAATTATGATCTAATTGGATGATGGAGTAAAACTATAAATTTTATTTCAGTGCATAACTTACTTTTTTTCTCTTTATAAAGCTATATATAATAGTTTATTTAATAATTTTTATTTTAAATTCAATTAAACATCTACAAAATTTTTATTTTTAAGGCTTAAATATATTTTTAATTTGTGTTAAATAAGAATATTTTATTTTAGTTCCTATAAATTTTTTGATCGATTTTAATTTAACCGAAAGGTAAAGTGACTATCATAAGTTATTTATATTAATGTATATGGTATTATGTTAACATTTGACCTCTTTAAAAAAATTAGATTCCTAAAATAAATGTTATTTATCTATCTTAAAATAAAAATTAGTAATTAAAAATGTGATTTCAAAATTTAGAGGGATGAAAATCAAATAAAAATATTTTACAATGATCAAAACTAAAATTTGTTTATTTTATAAGACAAAGATAAGTGATTTCAAATTTTAAAGAGATGAAAATCGATCAAAAATTTTACATGACTAAAATAAAAATTCACTTATTTTATAGGAATTAAAAACATATTTAAATTTATTTTAAATATCAATTTCATCAAATATATTTTAAAGTTATTAAATTAAAAAATAAAATAAACTTATAAGTATTAGAAGTTAGAAAGATAAAGAAAAAATAATTACACATTATAGGAAAAAATATGATGATAAAATTTTATAAATATGTAGACAAATTTAAAACTACTCGTAATATTTAATTTTAATTAATATTTAAAAATATAAATTACAACATAAATTATATATTTGTGTCCTTGTTCTTTTTATTTTTCTCTTTTAATGTTGCATTCATAATTCATTCATATCTAGGTTCAACTGTATTGGTTAGTTTCCTTGGATTGTTATTGCTAAAACTATCGCGCAAATCATTTTTAAAAAAAATTTAAAAATATTGAAAATTAAGTTTTGATATCTAAAAATTTTAAAGATCTAATTCACTCCTTCTAGGAGGATTATGTCATTTATATAACAAGTTCAATTTGTTAAATCGGATTATGTCATTTATATAACAACTTCAATTGATTAAATTGGTTCTAACTAGGTATCGAGTTGAGAGTGACAATTTGAACTAGTGAGTTCAAATAATTTGGACAAAAATTTGACCCAATTTTATTTTTAGCCTCAATAATTTTAGAACAAATTTATTTTATTTTATTTTTTAAAAAATTGGGACAATTTAATTTTTACCTTTCACGGTCATTATTTACATTCCACATGTTACTTATAATTAATGAATTTTTTTAAATTTTATCCTAAAATGGTTTTCTTCTAGTTATAATTAATGAATTAGAAAATTTTATGAAGACTAATGAATCATAATTAATGAATGAATTACGTCATTCAAAATTTTTAATTAGAAAGGCGAAAGCAAGTTAAATCTAGGTTTTAATTGTAATGGGTCCATCCTCATCCCTTTTGTGTTTTGCTTCCTTACGATCACTCTCATCCCTTCTTTCTCCATAATCATCATCCCTTCTCAACTTTTTTCCTGCAAGATCCTCATCCTTTCTGAACTTTCTTTCTACACCACTATCCTCATCCTTTTTGTGTTTTATTTCCTTACGATGATTCTCATCCCTTAAGTGCCTTCTTTCTCCATAATCATCATCTCAACTTTTTTCCTGCAGGATCCTCGTCCTTTCTGAACTTTCTTTCTCTATGTTGATCTTCATCCCTTACATGCTTTCTTCCCTATCGATAATCTTCATTCCTTACATGCTTTCTTCCTGATTGATAATCTTCATCCCTTGCACGCTTTCTTTCTCCATGGCCATCCTCATTATCCCTTGCATGCTTTCTTTCTCCAAGATCATCCTCATCCTTTGAGTGCTTTCTTCCTGTATGACAATCTCCGCGGCCATCCTCATCCCTTCTGTGCTTCCCTTTAGAATCATCCTCATCCCTTGACTGCTTTCTTCCCGTACGATCATCTTCATCCTTTCTCCATGGTCATCCTTATCCCTTCTTCGCTCATGCTCCCTGTGAGTATCATCATCTCGTCTGTGCCTCCTTGCTTCATGATCCTCACCATGGCGAGCAGTTCGACCAACAAAATGGGATTCAAAATCCTTGTTTCTGCCTCGCTGCTCACAGGTATCATCATCACGCCCTGCAAGCCTAGTTGATTTAGAATAACCACCTCTCTCTTGTTCATTGTTTTGGTACATTCTAGATTTGGATTCAAACTCAGCTTTTCTATCATCTCCATCATGCTTGGCCAAAGTAAAAGGTCCCCTATATCTTTCTCCATCAATTTTCCTGTTACCTTGTGTCATTTCTCGACTTCTACTATTTGATCCCTCCATAAAATCTCCCCCATATGACTTTTTTAGAGAGTCAAATGCATAGCACTATGCTTCCCTTTTTCCACACCACTACTTCTGGCTTCCTCTCTTAATTTATTTTCTTCTGTGCCATATCTTTTACCTTTCTTTGCTACAAGAGACGCACCTTTTCTTGTTCTTTCATATCTGTGATCACTAGAATTGCTGTCTGAATCACTGTCACTGCTACACTCATTAGATGAAGTGTCAGTCCCCTTTCCAACATATCTGTCTTGTCTTCTGCTTCTCAAGTCTACTATGTTTCTTTTCCTCACTATCCACGGCAGATTCCTCCTCAGAATCGAGACGTTTGCTCATTTTTGAATGTTGCTTTCCTTCCTGATTCTTATGCTTGGAGAAGTTTTCACGATCATCAGAATCATCATCCAAAGCATGCCTCACCAGACTTTAGAAATTATACCTCCAAACACGCGGCGGAGAAAGAGAGGTCCGTTAGCTAACACAAAGAAATTGAGAACGCAGAATAGGGTAATCAAATTTTAGAACTCAAAATTATATATGTTTCGTCGGAATTTGAGATTGGGTTTACTCTGAGTGAAGGGAAACAGCACTATAAATAAAATACCAATTTGAATCCTGTGCTGGATCTGTATTTGTGCCTCACCAAGTGAACCAATAACAACGAAAAATTATCATATTAAAATGTCAGATAAATTATAATCTTTTCTCTTCAAACAAATATTATATTGTAAAATATATTCTAAGTAATCATTATAAAATTTTTAATTTAATTTATTAAACTTAATATCACTTAGAATATTCATTATATAAAATATATATTTATTATATATAATATATATTGTTTTGTATTTACTATATATAATATATATTTATTGCTTTTAAAGTATAAATTTCAAAAAATAATCAACAATAATGTATTATAATAGACCATTATGAAAGAATCCTATTATTATTATTAAAACAACTATTATGAATTTATAAAAATAAAAAATATAATATTAAAATAGATGTGTACATATAAGTTTAAAAGATCTCAATAATTACTATTGTCTTTAGTTTACAATTATCAAAATGATGTAATTATCATTAATATAATTGATTTTTTTAAATTTGGCAAAAGTAAATCTTAAATGAAGTTTATATATATATATATATATAATTGTATAATTTTAATGGTGATACATGGACAGTCTAAAATAATTTAACTATGATCTAATTGGATGATTGGATAAAATTATAAAATATTACATTATCAATGCATAACTTGTTTTTTCTCTTTATAAAGTTATATATGATAGTTTATTTATTAAATTTTATTTTAAATTTATTTAAATATCTACAAAGTTTTTATTTTTAAGACTTAAATATGTTTTTAACTTGTGTCAAATAAGGAAATTTTATTTTAATTCTTATAAATTTTTTGATGGATTTTTATTTTAACGGAAAGTTAAGTGACTATCGTAAATTATTTATACTAATGTATATGGTATTATGTTAACGTTTGACCTCTTAAAAAAAACTAGATTCGTAAAATAAATATTATTTATATATCTTAAAATGAAAATTAGTAATTAAAAATAGTTATTTTAAAATTTAAATGAATGAAAATCAAATAAAAATGTTTTATAATGACCAAAAACTAAAATTTGTTAATTTTATAAGATAAAAATCAGTGATTTTAAATTTTAGAGAGAAGAAAATCGATCAAAAAAATTTATATGACTAAAATCAAAAGTCACTTATTTTACAAAATTTAAAACACATATTTAAACTTATTTATAAATATCATTTTCATCAAATATATTTTAAAGTTATTAAATTAAAAAATAAAGTAAACTTATAAATATTCGTGGTTAATTACACCCACGGTGTATTAGAAGTTAGAAAGATAAAGAAAAAATAATTACACATTTAGAAAAAAAAATGATGATAAAATATTATAAATATGTAGACAAATTGCCAAGGGATGGAAGAGTAAAGGCTTTTGGTGTCCCCTTCGGTCGAGAATTAGGGTCTCATAATGAATAACCAATATGTTTGCTTTTATCTCATGTCTTTCTTCGTTCATGGTTTGATATTCTGATGTCTTAGGCGTAGAAGAACCACATCAATCCATCCTGAACTTTGTGGTTAAACTCTACTGCAGTGACAATACTGCAGAGTCGGAAGAGGTCATGCAGAAAAATAGCTTGACCCTAGGATGATAAAAAGCTTAACACCTCTTATTCCTATTATTTTTTTCTATTGAAAAATAATAGGAATGAAAAATGAAAATTACTTTTTTCCATTGAAAAATAATAGAAATGAAAAAATGAAAAGATTGTTTTATTCAAAACCTCAATTATGAAATTTCTTCTCTCTCACTTCACATCTTCTTAGGCTGGGGAGAAGAAAAGTTCCCATTTTTTAGGATACTTTAAAGAACAAATATCCAGTAAAGACGACAAGGTGGGACCTGTAGCTCAAACATTTTTTTTTTTTTTAAAAAAAATTAGGACAATTTAATTTTTTGAGCCTAATAAGATTTCATTAAATTTACCTTGACAGTTGTTATTTACACTCCACAGGTTATTTATAATTAATGAATCGTGTCATTTAAATTTTACGAAGACTAATGAATCATAATTAATGAACTGGGTCATTAAATTTTTAATTAGAATGACCAAATCCAAGTTAAATCTAGGTTTTAATTGTAATGGGTCAAAATTTTAACTATTTTATAACATAATAATAATGAGAAGCCGTGTAAAAAATTATTTGTAATGAATAACACTATAATATGGTATTTTTTCAATAGTTACATAAGACTAGTAAATCAAACAACATTTATTCTAGAGAATGTATGAAGTTTTGTTTGCGGGCACCAACTTGTCGATTTCTCCGATTATCACATGGGCTATTATATTATAACCTGATCAAATATAGGGAGGAAATAAAAAATGATGTAAATATAATTCATGGTTTAAACTTTAAATAAAGAACACGGTTTGCTATACAATTATACAAGACAGTTAACTCTCCAAAGAATTAGATAAAAAAAGTTAAGATAGCTTAAAAAATATGAAACTAATTTACAATAGCCCTACAGGAACAGAGAAGTAGAATTCTTCTCATTCAACATACAATAATTACAAAATACGTGATGTATTTCTCCTAGGAACTAAATAAAAATAAACAAGTAAGTTATCTACCTTATTCATGTCTAACATTTTGTGAATAAAGCAAACATTAATTGAAAGAATTATTTCACAAGTCTAACACAAACATCAAAATTGAAAAACAATTACTTCTTATCTGACGGGACAGGTCCATCAATTTCCTCAGTGGCATCTGCGGCTTCTAAATTTTGACGAGCCTCCTCAAGTTTCTCAGCAATCTCCACGTCAGTGTAGCCCTGATCAATGAGCTTGTCTTCAAGGATGACAAGCTTGAGCTGAATCTGACGCTTGCGATCGTGCTCAAGGATCTCTTTGTTGGGCTTCCTGGTAACACCAGCAAACCCCTTTATGTTCTCAGTAACCTTTGAAATCTTCGGCTTTATAAAGAACTTGTTGCTCTGAATGTACCCATTTGTACCTGACCCTCTTGGAGTCTGCAACCCTATTCTGTTGTACATATCAATGCACTGAATTAAAACTGAAAAAAATAAAAAGAAAGAACAAAAAGATTAGAAACCCTAATTTCATTGGTAATTTAGTTATCTCAAAGTGTCAAAATTATTACAGCAAGGAAGAAAAATATGATACACCTAACAAATTGAACATGGAACAAAATCAATTTTTATTGCAATAATAAAATAATAATGTGCAACATTCATAGTCGTACACATGACAACTAAATCATTCAGAAGAGCATACTACAGAAGTAAAGAATTGGTGTAAAGGAAGAAATCCAATTAAATAGCTCAAACAAACATCAAATCATTTTTTCTTTGATTCAATTAAAGTGACTGATGATCACGGCATTGAACACCCTTCGTTGGATGATTTGCCATAGAAACTATAACTTTCGTTTTTGTTGTAGGGTTAACCATGTGTGAACAACAAAATTCTCCTATAAAATTAATTACTGTGCGAACCCACACGCTAAAATTTTTCCCTACGAATTAGATGCAGCACTCAAAACCTAGCAATGACATATATAATAAAAGAAATAAGAACTCGAAGGTTACCGGCTTCACGATAATTGGAAACAAAAGAAATTGTGTATTGATTGAATTGAATTATACAATTTTTAATATCCCTTTTTATAGGATAAATGTCAGCTACCTAAATATAAACTAATAATAAATTAAAAGATAATTAAATAATATAAGATATTCATTATCTCCTAATGAGATATTGAAATATTTATAACTACTTAATCTAATAAGATATTTAGATATATGTAACCTCTTAGTAAATTACCTATCATATCTTATCAAATATTTACAATATCTCCAACACTCCCCTTCAATTTGGTAAATGAATATCAATCATTCTTAATTTGTCATTGAGTTCTTGAAATCTAGTTGTAGGGAGCCCTTTGGTGAAAACATCTGTCACTTGGAGTCCTATAGGATCATGTGTTGTGACTATAAGTCCACTATCTAACTTCTCTTTAATGAAGTGTCTGTTAATCTCAATGTGTTTTGTCTTATCGTGTTGGACTGAATTATGGACACTACTTATAGCTTAGTTGTTGTCACAAAACAACTTCACAGGTCCCTTATATTTTACTTTGAGATCATCAAGAATAATCTCCATCCACAATCTTTCACATATACCTTGTGCCATGGCTCGGAATTCTGCTTCTGCACTAGATCGAACAACCACATTTTGCTTCTTGCTCCTCCAAGTTACTAGATTTCCTTCTAGAAACATACAATATCCTGAGGTGGATCTTCTATTCACAACCGATCCTACATAGTCTGCATTTGTATATATTTTCATGGACAACGTTCCTTCTTTTTTGAACAATAGTCTTTTTTCTAAACTTGCCTTAAAATACTGGAGGATCCTTTCAACTGCCTGAAGGTGTCTTTCCCTAGGATCATGCATAAATTGGCTGACCACACTAACAGCATAGGCAATATCTAACCTAGTGTGGGATAAGTAGATCAATATCCCCACTAATCTTTGATATTGAGACTTCTCTATGATTGGACTTTCCTCACACTCAATCCTATGGTTTTGTTCAATAGGTACCCTTGAGATCTTGCATCCCAATTTTCCTGTTTCTTTGAGGAGATCTAGTACATACTTCCTTTGGGAGATGAAGATACCTTGTTTGGAATATACAACCTCAATCCGAAGGAAGTATTTAAGCTTTCCTAACTCCTTCATTTCAAATTGTGTTGCTAGTTTTTCTTTCATATTTAGTTTTTCAATCTCATCATCACCTGTAATAATCATATCATCTACATAGACTAGGAGAAAGGTGAGTTTACCATTAGGAGAATGTTTTATAAAGAGAGTATGATCACCTTGACTCTATTTGTATCCTAGGGATATCATGACTTGAGCAAATCTTCCAAACCATGCTTGGGGAGACTGTTTAAGTCCATATAATGCCTTTTTGAGTCTGAATACCTTGTTCTTCTCATTGTGAGAATAGAATCCTACGGGATCTCCATGTACACTTCTTCTTCTAGGTTTCCATGAAGGAAGACATTTTTAACATCAAACTGTTGCAAGTTCCCTCCAAAGTGGGTGGCTAAGGAAATAATAACTCTTACCGTGTTCATCTTTGCTACAGGGGCAAATGTTTCCTTATAATCTATTTCATAAGTCTGTGTATACCCTTTAGCAACCAATCTTACTTTGTACCGCTCAACGATCCCATCAGATTTATACTTCACAGATATCCATCTACAGCCTATAGCTCTTTTGTCTTTAGGTCCATCAACAATCTCCCAAGTTGAGTTTTTCTCTAATGCCTCCATCTCTTTTTTCATTACTTGAACCCAATTCTCATCTTTCAAAGCTTTATGTACTGATCTAGGTGTTTTGATTGCATCAATGGCAGCAATAAAACTTTGATGTTGTACAAAGAGATGGTCAATATGCACGAATTGAGAAATAAGATACTTGAGACATGATCGTTTCCCTTTCCTCAAAGCAATAGGCATGTCATCAGTAGCATCCTCAATGGAGTTATCAGGAATACTTACCTCCGGCTCAGATAATTGGACTTGCTCCTCAATTGAGTTATCAGGGATACTTACATCTAACTTAGACATTTGGACTTGCTCTAGGACCAGAGTGAGTTTCGTGACTTCTTGAACTTGAACATCTTGAGTAGGAAAAGGTAATGACTCGACAGGCTTGACTTCTAGATTACTCTCCCCCTGAAGTGGAGGACCAACAAAGAATGATTGTGTTTTATGAAAAGTAACATCTATTGAAACAAAGAACCGACGACTCTGAGAATGATAACACTTAAAACCCTTTTTATTTGAGGGATAACCAATGAAAACACATTTGACAACTTTTGGATCTAACTTCCCATGATGTGGATTATGAGAGTGGACAAAGGTGACATAACCAAAGACACGACTTGGTAAGCTTAACATTAGGGGAGAAGAAGGAAAGAAGGATAACATATGTTTAATTGGACTAATATCGTTTAAGACCCGAGTGGGTAACTTGTTGATGAGATAGGCGGCAGTTAGGACAACTTCTCTCCAATATACATTAGAAACAAACATTTGGAAAAGGAGGGCTCTAACAACTTTAAGGAGGTGACATTTTTTTCCTTTCTGCAACTTCATTTTGTTGGAGAGTATTCACACATGTCAGTTCATGAACCACACCATTATCTTTAAGAAACTTGGAGAACTCAAGATTTACAAATTCGGTACCATTGTCTGACCGTAGTCTTTTAATGGATTTATTAAATTGATTTTTAATATTTCATAAGAAATATTCATGTCACACGGGTACAATCATCAATAAACGATACAAACCACTTAGCTCCTGATATAGAGTTACTAGCTGGTCCCCGCACATCAGAGTGAATGAGGTCAAAAGGTTCAAGACTTTTATTATTACTAGAAAAAAATGTTGCATGATGATGCTTTGAAAACTGGCAAATATCACACTTAAAGGACTCAACATACTCTTTTGTAAATAAATGTGGAAACATGGTCTTAAGTAACTCAAACGATGGATGTCCAAGACATTTATGATAAAGCCAAATTTGAGAAGTTGCCCAAGTTTCTAAGGTTGCTCGTTGACTAAAAAGCAATTCTTTCTATTGGTGTTGTTACCTATCTTTGTATGTTGTAAGTAATATAACCCACCCTGCTCTTTAGAAACTCCAATTGTCCTCCCCGTTGTAAGTTCCTAAATAACACAATAAGAACGAAAAAATGTCACTACACAGTTCCAATATTGTATAAGTTTATGAATAAAGATAAGGTTGTTAGCTAGTTTTGGAACATGAAGAACATTGTGTAGAGATAAAGAGGAGTGAAGTTGGACGTTGTCAGATCCAGCAATTGGAACATGATCTCCATTGGCAACAATAATAAGTTGCCTTTTGGGTACTTTAAGGTATGATGTGAAATATGAAGGAAACGGAGTCATATGATCTATTGCCCCAGAATCAAGGATCCAAATGCTTTGTAGAACTGAACCAGAAATATTGAATGAACTCTTACCATTCATAGTCAAACCACATGAACCAAGAGGCTTACTTGTTGAGTTCAAGAGGGCTCGAAGGCGATCCATCTCCTCCTTACTAAAGGCTTGAATATCCTGGTCAAGTTGTGAGATAGAAGGATGTTCAACTCCATTCTCCTTATTGGAGGTTGTTTGATTCACCCACATTTGAGTTGAGCCTTTATTTCCACTCATTCGTTCAAGAACTTTCTCCTTTTCATAATGTTTGTAGTAGGCATCCTTGGTATGTCCTGATCAATTGCAATATGTACAGTATTCTCCATGACTACTCTTTGTGAATGGTTTTTCTTTGGAGGTTGATCTTTTTGTGGAATCTTTTCTTGTCACCATTGCAGATCCTGTGTTGGAGTTTCCTTTATCAAGCATAACTGATCGTCAAGTTTCTTCACTCCGCACAATAAAAAATACCTCAAACAAAGAGGGAAGTTTCTCCTTACCTAGAATCTAAACTCAAATAGGATCGTTTTCAAAATTCAAGCCATGAAGAAACTTAAAGATTCTCCCCCTTTCAACGAGCTCAGTATATGCAACAGAATAAGCTTTGCACATCTTCAATCCTTGGTACTGGTCCAACTCAATCTATATCTCGTTTAAAGTCTCATAGTACTTTGTTATGGAGAGGTTCCTTGTCTAAAGTTGAAGATTTTTCTTTCAATATCATAGCAAGCAGTAGAGTCTTCTTTCATTGAATATGTCTCAATGAGATTCTCTCATATCTCACGTGCGGAGGAATTGAACATATAATTTCGACTTATTTCCAAAGTCATAGAGTTCTATAGCCATGTCATAATGAGAGAATCATCATCATCCCATGCTTCAAACTTTGGGTCATCTCTAGGTGGTCTGTGTTCCTTCAATATGACTCAACTTCTTGTGCCCTTTAAGAGTAGTACAAATATATTGTGCCCATTGTAGATAATTGCGGCCGTCAAGGCGATAAGAACTCACCAAATTTGGAAGTTCATTAGGTTCTAAAGTAATGACTTTGTCTTCTACCATTATCACCAATAGTTGGGAACAACAAAGAGGATTTTGACTAGGCTCGCACCACCATGTGAATCTCATCAGAGGGTAGGTAGCAGTTCACTAAAGTGAGGCAACGAAAACAGAGCTCCCAAAATCTGGAGCTATGATACCAAATTGGAAGTAAAAGAAATTGTGTATTGATTAAATTAAATTATACAATTTCTAATATCCCTTTTTATAGAGTAAATATCAACTACCTAAAGAAAAACTAATAACAAATTAAAAGATAACTAGGTAATATGAGATATTCACTATCTCCTAATGAGATATTTAAATATTTGTAACAACTTAATCTAATAAGATATTTAGATATATGTAACATCTTAATAGGTTATCTATGATATCTTATCAGATATTTATAATATCTCCAACAACACTATTTTTGATCCCTTACTACTTGGAATAGGGTTCATAATCGTAGCGAATTTTAGAACTCGAAACTATACATGATTTGTTCCATTTTCAGAATTTGGGATTGGGTTTACTCTCATTGAGTAAATGATTGGAAGTAACGGACCTATAAATAAAATATCAATTTGAATGGTGAGCTGGATCTGTATTTGGGTCGGACCAAGGGGAACTGTAACAACGGAAAATTATCATATTAAAATATTAAATAAATTACAATTTTTCATTTCAAATAAATATTATATTGCAAAATATATTCTGAGTAATCATTATAAGATTTTTAATTTAATTTATTAAACTTAATATCACTTAGAATATTCATTATAATATTTTTAAATATATTCTAAAATATTTACTAAGCAATCATCCACTCACTTAATAATTTTTTTAAAATATATAATTAAAATTAAAATAATTATTAAAATAAAATTATGATAAATTATATATATTACTAATTTTTAAAATATATATATATATATATTAGTAATAATTACATTTTATTTAATAAAATAATTTTCATATAAATAAATTCAATTTAATTTTTTTACTTTTAATATATATATATATATATTAGCATTACATTTATGTCAATAAATATATTATATTTAATAATCTTATCAAAATTAATTATATATTGTATCTAATAAATATCATAATTAATAATAAATAAAAAATATGATTTTATTCAATATTTATTAAAATAATATAATTCTAATATCAATTAAATATTATCTTAAAACTCATGTTTTATTTTATTTTGAATTGAAGTGCATAGTCAAAAACAGTTTTTACATTTATTTTACATTGTGATACAATTTTTAAGATATTATGCATGATCTTTTTTTTATTTTACTTATATTCTAGATTTTAAGTTCCAGCATTGCACAGATTCATTTAAATTATAAATTTTTATTTTTATTTTATATATTTAAAATATATGCACATAAATAAAATTATTAATTTTAATGTATTTAATAATATAAGTACATTTTTAAATGAGTAAATGTTGTTTTAAAAAATATTAAGCCTACTAAAATTTATTATATTTTTTTCTTTCTCCAGGAAATAATAGTGATGTAATAGTGTAATATATATATATGAAATGTATGTTTCTAAATATATATTATATATAATTATTTAAAACTGAGTATGCATTTTTGTTATTGTGAATATTATATTAATATATACTTGATTTATGTGTTTTTATAATTAATAATTTTTAAATGTGTTTACTTGTTGTAAAAATAAATTTTATTTTAAATTTGTTACAATAATGTAATTTTCACTAAATTTATTTAAATGGTGTGATTTTTACTTAAAAATAATATTCTGAATATATTAGTTTTAATAATGTGATATTGCTAAGATTTTGAATTAGTTAACCTCATAATGACATAAATTTAATATTCTCTTTTAGTTCATTGAGATTTAATTATGTGATATTATTATTAAATTATTTACTTTTCTTACATTACCATTAATATTTTTAGAAAGACAACGTTATTAGTAATATTAATTTTGTGTACTCTAAAATAATTTTATATTTATTATATATAATATTTATTATTTTAAAGTATGAATTTATAAAAATAATCAACCATAATGTATTATAATAGACCATTATAAAAGAATTCTATTATTATTACTAAAACAAATATTATAAATTTATAAAAATAAAAATATAATATTGCAATTGATGTGTACATATAAATTTAAAAGAACTCAATAATTACTATTGTCTTTAGTTTACAATTATTAAAATTATGTAATAATTATCATTAGTATAATTAATGTTTTCCAATTTGATAAAAGTAAATATTAAATGAAGTATATATATATATATATATATATATATATATATATATATATATATATATATATATATATATATATATATATATATATATATATATATATATATATATATATATATATATATATATATATATATATATATAATTTTAATGATAATTTATGGACAATCTAAAATAGTTTAACTATGATCTAATTGGATAATTGGGTAAAACTATAAATTTTTACATTGTCAATGCATAACTTGTTTTATAAAACTATATATGATAGTTTATTTATTAATTTTTATTTTAAATTTAATTAAACATCTACAAAGCTTTCATTTTAAGACTTAAATATGTTTTTAATTTGTGTTAAATAAGGGAATTTTATTTTAGTTCCTATAAATTTTTTGATCGATTTTTATTTCAACGGAAGGTCAAGTGGCTATCATAAGTTATTTATACTAATGCATATAATATTATGTTAACATTTGACCTCTTAAAAAAATTAGATCCCTAAAATAAATGTAATTTATATATCTTAAAATGAAAATTAGTAATTAAAAATAGTTATTTCAAAATTTAGATAGATGAAAATCAAATAAAAATGTTTTACAATGACCAAAAACTAAAATTTGTTTATTTTATAAGATAAAAACCAGTGATTTTAAATTTTAGAGAGATGAAAATCGATAAAAAAAAATTATGACTAAAATCAAAAGTCACTTGTTTTAGAGAAATTAAAAAACATATTTAAACTTATTTTTAAATACCATTTTCATCAAATATATTTTAAAATTATTAAATTAAAAAATAAAATAAATTTATAAATATTCATAATGGTTAATTACACCCAAAAAAACGGTGTATTAGAAGTTAGAAAGATAAAAGAAATAATTACACATTATAAGAAAAAAATGATGATAAAATTTTATAAATATGTAGACAGATTTAAAACTACTCAGAATATTTTATTTTAATTAATATTTAAAAATATAAATTACAACATAAATTATATATTTTGTGTCCTTATTCTTTCTATTTTTCTCTTTTAATGTTGCATTCATAATTCATTTATCATTTAGGTCTAACTGCATTTGTTAGTTTATTTTGATTGATACCACTAAAGTTATCGCGAAAATCATTTTTTGAAAGAATTTAAAAAAATTAAAAATTAAGTTTTGAGATCTAAAAATTTTAAAGATCTAATTTACTCCCTCTGCGATTATGTCATTTGTCTAACAACCTCAACTGGTTAAACAAGTGTAGAGTTGAAAGCGACAATTTTGGACTAGTGGGTTCAAAAATTTGACCCAATTTTATTTTTAGTCTCATTAGTTTTTAGTACAAACTTATTTTATTTTATTTTTTGAAATATTGGGGCAATTTAATTTTTTGAGTCCGGTAAGATTTGATTAGTTTTACCTTAACAATTGCTATTTACACTCCACATGTTACTTGTTACTTATTATTAATGAATTGGGTCATTTAAATTTTACACTGAAATGATTTTCTCCCAGTTATAATTAATGAATTGGGTCATTCAAAATTTTTAATAGAATGACTAAAGCCAAGTTAAATCTAGGTTTTAATTGTAATGGGTCAAAATTTTAATTATTTTATAACATAATAATAACGAGAAGCCCGGTAAAAAATTATTTGTAATGAATAATGAATAACACTATAATATGGTATTTTTTCAATAGTTACATGAGACTAGTAAATCAAACAACATTTAGTCTAGAGAAGGTATGAAGTTTTATTTGCGGGCACCAACTTGTCGATTTCTCCAATTATCACATGGGCTATTATATTATAACCTGATCAAATATAGGGAGGAAATAAAAAATGATGTAAATATAATTCATGGTTTAAACTTTAAATAAAGAACACGGTTTGCTATACAATTATACAAGACAGCTAACTCTCAAAAGAATTAGATAAAAAAGTTAAGATAGCTTAAAAAATATGAAACTTTTTTACAATAGCCCCACAGGAACAGAGAAGTAGAATTCTTCTCAGCATTCAACATACAATAATTACAAAATACGTGGTGATGTATTTGTCCTAGGAACTAAATAAAAATAAACACCTAAGTTATCTACATTATTCATTTCTAACATTTTGTGAATAAAGCAAACAGGATATAAAGTAAGTCATTTTTTCATTTTCTTTTTCAATGGTATCATATTTTGAAAGGAAAATCTCATTTACACTGCCACAGGACAAGAATCGACAATCCTTGTTGACTAGTTTTGAAACTTTTGAAATAAGAGTAATTGCACTCATCATCATATTTCCGTTTCCAACCATTTCAGGATACCATGATGAAACAAGAATTGAAAACATACCATGGGGAAATAAAGTTTAAAATATTCTCTAAAAAAAATATACATGGTTGAACCAGAATAGTAGTGCAGTGTTTAGTTAATTTTATGTGTTTGTTGTAAGAAACTTCTCATTTCCTAAAAATGAGATGTCAGGTTAAACACAACTTTAAAAAATTCTTAAAAATCGAAGCAACTTCTTTGTAAGAAGGATGTTAACCAATGTTCAAGGGTATTATTTAGAGAATTAAAATTGATTTTTTTTTTAGAAGAATGTAATATTTAAAGTTACTAATGTAACATTGGATTGATGTTTATTTGTAGGTTTTTTTGTCACAGTAACAGATTTTTAACATAATATATAATAATAGAAGTGTTTTACTAAGAGGTGCCCAATAAGCATTAGTGAAGAAATTAATAAATAAAATACTTTTACTAAAAATGAAATTAATACACACTTGTAGCAAGAAAATCATTTTAGAGTAATTAGCCACAAATAATATACACTTCTGTTACAAAAATGAAATCTTTATATATTTTCCAATCTATGTAGACTTAAAATTTAAAGGAAAAAAAAAAAGATTAACTTGGTTATTATCATGGTAAGCTACAAAATTGATGCCGAAGTGAAAACATTTTAATATCATATTGAATTTTGAATTTAATATACACCCTATAAATAAGTGAATCGACATAGTGCGAGAGAGACCTCTGCCACTCCATTTGTGTGAACTATTGAAACAAATTTATGAATGTTCATCTGTGTCGGCAAGTAGCATCCAGGAATTGAGAGTAGATAGTAGTAGATTATTGGACTGACCAAGCATTTTAAATTAAATCCTTGAAACATCGAGTATAAAAATCCAAAACCGAATGTGAAAAATTGTTCCTGCTTGAAAGAAACAAATAAGGGTACATTTAGACTGTAGAAGTTATTGTACACTTCAACAATCCAACATTTAATAGATAAGGAGACGGTCACAACTTCATTCCTTGACCAAAATCTTCAATAGTTTTGGTGGCTAGTGTCAGGACATCTACAAAAGCACTAAATGATGCCCGAAGAAACCTGGCTTCTATTGCCTCAAAATGCCTGAATGACAAGTATTAAAGGGGAGAGGAAGAAGTAAGATTACACATTCAGCGTGCCCTTGAAGTCATTGTCATAATGTAATGAAAAAAATAATTGCAATTAACCCAAACATGATGCAGATGGATAGCATTTCATACACAAACTTGATGGCTAAAAATTGATGACAATATAAAGTTCACTTGAGTTATCAAAACAATGTATTTTATATCATAATTTACTCCTAAGAACATAATAACATTTATTGCATTTAACCAACAAATGATGCATAAACTCATATAGAAAAACTTACAACAATTAATACCAAAAAAGAGGATACTCACACCGATAGCTTTCCATCAGACACTGTCATGAGTCGTTTTACTTTATCAGGTTGCAACTGCAGAAGGTACAAAGTTATATAAAAACTAGCTGAAAACAACTGCTAAATCATTGGAAAGCTCGTGTCTTCAGACAATCACCTCTTTGTCAACGGCTAAGGCAGCATATACAATGGAAGCATTCTCTTCAGATCCAAAATCCACTTCCAGGTCACTATAATTGTCATTTCATTTTTAATAACACACATTTGTTAGTACTAATTTCAGTACACAAGGGAAGCCTCAGAATTTTCAAAGCAAGTTTTTCTCATGGTAATGAATCTTTCAAGTTCAGGAAATTTGCACACAATTGATGTACATATATTCACCAGATCAGATCAGATCAAATGATGTACAAATTAAAATGTTATTTTTTTACAATAAATATTTAATTGATTAATTCATGAACTTGAGATTTAGATTGTATTTGTGATACTGAGTTTCGGGCCTAACAAGGACTTGGACCAATTATTGAATTCAGGCCCAAAGGATAAAGAAGCTTATAATTTGGGTAATTCGTTCCAAAAGGTAACAAAAGGGAATAAGGGACGGGAATTTCTTATGCTGACTAGACAGATTGGTCAGGAGGGTCGCAGGAATATAGAGAGGAGTGTCTGACAAGCATGTTTGGGTAATCAATTTGTTGACAGAGAATAGCTATAAATTGAGTAGAGAATTCAAGCATGAGCAATCATGTTTGGGTAATCCAAGTGTTATTAACCTTTTGTCAACAACAAACTACATCTTTGTTAATCTGTTAACAGAGAATTTAGTTTTATGGAGCAGGAGGGTTGTTAAGGTAAAAGCCATACTAAATTTGTAAATATTTTCCTTTCCTATTATCATGAATCTAGCTATAAATTTATCCTTTATAAACCTGTCCACATAACTTGTTTGAATCTGTATTTTCACTCTAAAAAAAGTTACTTAAAAAAGGTGAATCATTTAATAAAATTAAATTAGAACACAAGAATAACCAAAATATATATTATTACACTAGTGCAAAGCTACCGTTAATCTAAGAAAAATACACTTCAAATTACAGGATTTAGTTCGTTTTACATCTCATATATTCAGATTACCTACCCAAAATCAACTTTTGCTCCATTTTTTCATTGGCTAGTAGTACTCATGGAAAAGTCGCTATCAAAACAATGCATACATAAATTATAGACCACTTGTTTAAGATGCAACTAAGACTAATTCAAGCTCAAGCCTAATAGCAAGGAGCGAGGTAACCTTGCTCTGAAACATTAGAAAGGAAAAGAAAGTGAGTGGAGGATTCAGTAGGCAATTTCATTATTTCTCCTTCGATTTTGTTTATTCAAACAGGATTTGATTTGTTGGTTCCACACTCTCCATCCTAGTTTCCATCGTAGTGTGCGTGACAACCATACAAACTTTCAGGATCAAGGGCTCTGAATACCAATAGTAAGGTACCAAGACTATAAGGAAAATGAATGAGAGAACAATGCTGTATTACTGTATGGACTCTGATCATCTGATCCAAGAGCCAATGTATATGAATTCAAATATGTATTCAGAAGTGAAAAGAGCAATTTGAGAGTGCTCCCCTCTTCCAAATCCAAGTTCCAAACCCCCCTCCCCCTCTAAACATACCACACATGGTTCTAGTAGTCCCTTCCCCCACTATCTCACAAGAGCCACACAGTCCTCACTGCCAACTAGGCAGTCAGTCACATCCTCTCTCTTAATTCTGATTAGGTGCATTGCACCTATACTTCCTTCTCTTGTACACCTGGGTGACGTTGGGTATTTGTGTACCTTGGGCTGTAACAGAAAACAACTGTAATCAACCCAGAAGCAGCTTCGAGCAAGCAGTGCAGGCAACACAACCACAAGATAACAACAAAATGTGGCCAAAAGACACCTTGAATGCACGGCCAGCCTGAAAGGAGTCACACAGGGACCAGGAAAGGCCAACAAGATAGATGGAGCATTTGCTGTTGCAAACAGAAGCATGGATGGTGGCGGTGAACCCCACACGTCATGCTAATTCCAAATTTTGAAGCTTTTAGCTCATCTATTTACATTATAGGTTTAAAACTAATGGACAGGTATTAATATGATCTTTGTGGAATTCTTTAGCAAAAGGGTATTTATAAACACAAATTAAGAAGTTTTGAAATTTAGTTTCATCATTTGATAACAGATTTCTATAATTTCCAATTTAATAAAATTCCAAAAGTATGCATTCTATTATATTCCAATAGCATCTAAACATCCTGCTGGAAAAATCAGAAACATATATATAAAACAAGCTGTCCTTTTACTAGTTCAGATCAGGATTTTCAGCCATGAGTTTGCAATGGAATAAGATCAAGACATGAAAAGAAAGGCTTCTCAAAAGTGCTTCCTGTCTGTAATCAAAAGTTCAGACATGCGATACAACTTAAGTTACCAATTTCTAAGTACCATCTCAACACTACAAAATAAGACTAATATAAAACAGTTCCAAAACATAAATCAAAGGCATAAATATTATTTACTCAAATACTCAAAACAAATTCCAAATAAGAGTCTTCACTACCTGAGATCCTATGACAAAATACAGCATAAAAAAGAAAAATAAAATATACTTCTATCATAAGTTATGCATAAATTAAAATCATATAGTGAGCTGATTTTAATAAGTTATTTTTAGTTCATAGAGAAGCCTTTTTTTTTTCTTATACTGTAAGTGTTTACGAAGAAACTTAGACGTATACATAGCACTTGTATTTCCTAGATTGAGAGGGATTCTTTGGATGACATAAAGGAAAGAAGGGTCTCAATATTTTGGCAATTTATAACCAAATTCAAATTTCAACAAAAATCCTCCGGGAATAAGAAAGAAGACTCACTCAAAATTCTGAATAACAACGACAAGGACAACAACAAACTTGAAGAAGAGAACAAGGTAAGAAAGAGCAGGAGCAGGAAAATGCAAATATGAAGAGGGATACACATGTGACATCATTGTTGACAGAATGGAAAGCGGTGGATAATTGAAAACTGGGTTGAAAAAGGTACAGAATGAGGAGATAGAGAGAGAAACCTGGTGAATTCCCATTGCGATTGGGCGTGTGGTGCGGTAGCCATGTGTGACCCGACCCGACCAGATTCAAGCGTGGACTTGCTCTGACTGCAAAGGAACCGGAAATGGAGGGCCGCAGGGCAGGACTGTGAGTGATGGAGACAACAAAATTCTGAAATAGGGTTTCTTTTTTATGGATAGAAAGACAAAAAGGAGGGAAACCAACACATGCTAACTAACGATCTTTTTTCTCTTTTAGGGGAAGAAAAAGAAATTTTGAGTTCTAAAAATAAAATAGAAACAATAGTGTACCTAGGATAAATGTTTTCTTTTTATATAATTATAATTTATAATAAATAAATAATTTTGAATATATAAATTATAGTAAATAAATAAATAATTTAATTATATTTTTGTTACAACCAACTTTACCCGTTGGTTTGAATTTTAGTGTTTATTTTTTCAAAAATATGAGAATTAAAATCGAATAATTAAACTTATCGAATAAAAAAAATTACTCATATATCATATTATAAGGATAGAAAATGTAGTTAAGCCTAATTAATTTTAAATATATATATTATATTTTATATCTAAGATCAACAATTTATATTGTAATATAGAATTATTTTTTATGTTAATATTTTTAAATTATTAAAATTAAATTTAAAAATAAAGATGAAAAAATTAGATCGATAAATATATGCTATTAAGAAAATCAAATACGTGTATAAAGATAAAATAAGAGTGATTTGAAATGATAAAAAAATTGAGATTAATTGTTAAATCAAACTAAATTTAGAAACAAATTAATAAGTAAATTTGAAAAGAAAAATTTAAAAAGTAAATAAAATGCCCGATCTATAAAATTAGGACAAGAGACGTGGATTAATGAGATTGATAATATTTCTTATAAACGTTCTAATTTATGAATAATTCATAAAAATGTTTTTATTGATTGACATTGTGAAAAAAAAAATACACGGCTTTAGGGCCGCAACAGTTATAACAAAAAAATTTAAGAATACATTTTCTTTTAATTTTCAATTATAAAAAAAAATATTAACTAATAACTGCATTCAATATAAATTTAAAACATAAGAGACCTCAAATCATATTTAACCACATGATCAACTTATAGATAATTATAGAAAATAAATAAATACTCAAACAAGTGTAGTATGATCGAATATCATTAACAAGAATTTAACATATTCTTTATATTTTTTATTATTTTAATATAAACAAAAATTCAAAAATATAACAAATATATGACAAGATAAAATATATTGACAATAAAAAACAATTTTCTATGTAAATATTATTTTATGTTCACATAGACTCCAATAAAAATAAATGTGATAAAATCAAACAAAATTAAATTTTACTTTGTATTAATAGTTCTAAAAACAATTTATTAAATAGTCATGACAATTGTACATATAAAGCAACTATATTCAAATGGAAGAAATTAATCTGTTGATAAATTAATCTCAATTTGTTTATTAGTATTTATCAAATCTTGTTGTATAATCTAATTTAATCTTATAATCTAAATAATCTCATTCCATGATGTATTTAAAATAGTAGTTATGAGTGAAAAAAAATTCTTGTACATTGATAATACCTAAAAAACACAAGCATAGATAATAATCTCATTCCATGATGTATTTAAGCAAGATATCAAATTTGAGTTATATGGATTAAAAAACACAATTAAGAAGAAAAACTCTACTATCAACTAGATTTTTTTTTATGAAGATCAATCATGAACAAAGTCAATAAATATTTCACACTTACAATATGATTTTTTAAAAAAAATATTTAAAATTTTCTTTTCTTCGTTCCTTGACCCCTTATTAAAGGTAAAATAAGTGGAAAGCGAAGAAGAGAGAATGAAAAGAGTAAAGAAGTAACGAAGAGGAGTTGCTTAGTTGAAATGAATTAACATGTGAAAGTTGGTCAGACCCTTGGAGGTTGCATTTATGTTTACGTGAATGCCAATAAGATACTTAACATGTGACGTTATCCAAAGAACAAGAGAGGGACCAAATTTATTAAAATTTTAAACTTTCAGGGACTATTGTAATTTTGTAAAAGTTTACTTTTAGGGACCAACTTAATACTACCTGCACTTTCATGAACGAAGTTGAGTTTTTACTCTAACAATATATCACAAGATATCTGCTGGGTTAAAGTTAATTACAACACAATAACTGTAGTGAGTATAAATAAATAAATAAAAATGCTAGAATAGAATCTCCATCATAATTGGCCTAGGTAACTTATGTTGCAGTGATTGTCGCAGATAACCCCAGCCACCTTAAAACTATAAACATTTAAACAAAAAGAAAGAAGCGAAAAGAGCATGGCATCACAAGGTAGCCCTGAAATAAATTTGTGTAAAACTCAAGGAATAAAACAAGAGATATCTCTATTAACAAGGAATCCTTAAACAACTAGCGTGTTTCTGCAGTAGTGCTTAAGCACAATAAATGTTCCCCGGGAACAACCACTTAAAGTATGTACATCCATTTATATTTCACACAAATTGTTTAGCGTGATTAAAAGGAAACTACTATAGAAAAGTAGCAGTGCAACATTTATTCCTACTTTTAGCAGCGCACACACTTCAAGCACTACCCTTCAATGCTGCATCAGCATCATAGTAAGCATCAGATGAGGTTGTACCAAATTCACCCTTGTCACTGCCTTCTTCTTCTTCAAAGAAGTCCTCCCTAGCGTTGTCCGCTAACATAAGGGAAATCAACCAAAAAAGACATGAATCAAGAGATAAAAAGGCACCACCTCCGAGGAGACCAGTTTTTGCTGTAGGGCATTCATAGTTGATGTTGCGGTGCACATTGTGCGTCAGGTGAACCTGTTCGGAGATCGTCGGCCATAACAGCATGGTTGCAGCTAATCCAGTGGTGAACCTAAGTAGATACATCATTGGACAGAGGAGTCATTCATAAAAATTGAGAATAATATAGAGATGACAAACTAATATATCACTAATGTTAATCAAAATTGGCATAGAATGAGTGTCTAACTCAATCCTATAATATAAAACCAACTTTGAGGGTTTTTTCCTACTTCTATGTCCTATTTTGACCATATTACTAATTAACGTCAAATTTTTAATACACACTTCTCATGTCGAGATTGAACATATCGAGCATGAAGTTTGATAGACTATACATGTGCAGATGTTCTGATAATGATCTGATAGCAAAAGGTCCGATTAGACCAATAACAATTGCTAGAATAATCTTTGATATCATCTTACAAATCGAATTTGGACCTAACTTGACAATACAAAACTGGCTTCTAAAGTCAAAGTTGCCTGCTACTTATTATATACTCTACAAAACCAGCTTCTAAAGTGAGATTTGTTCCCTACTTATTATACACTCTACAAAACTGGCTTCTAAAGTGAGAGAATCTCCCTCCTTATTATACACTCTACAAAAACGGCTTCTACTGGTAGGCTCCAATATTTCCTTGCTGATTTTTTTTTATGGAGTACTAGGTACTTCCCAACGCCAAGTGCATGTGCACCGAATGATGTTTGTCTTTTGCAGAGATTTTTTCATGGCAGTCTCCTACTAGTGATTCATCTATTACCATTCTGTATTTATCATGTTCACACAGTAAGTTTAAGATAGATTCGTTTCTGTGATAGAGGAAAGTAAGAAAAAAACATGAAATAAGTTTTTTTATAAAATACAATTAACTTAAAAGTCAGTTTAGATAAACTATCATGAGAAAATTTTGTACAAATTAACTAACGCATAAGTTAATTTTAACTTTAGAACTTTATTTCATTTTTTTTCTTATTTATTTTCTTACAAATTCTTATGGAAAAGTTTATCCAACCCTACTCTTATTCTACTTGGACCAACACACAAGTGTTTTGCATTTCTATTAACCAAATGCAGGCCATTTTTAAAAGGCAAAATAAGTATTTTAGATTGTACATTGAATGAATCACAAAATCAAATTAGGGTGAAAAATCATAAAGCCAGTGCCTATGGCACACAGAAGAAGCATGTTAAAATATTACTGAGAATTGCTTATATAAAATGGAACAGAAACACCCTTTGATAGTGGAGAATAAGATCCAGATAATTAATCTCAAGCAACAGCACAAGAATCAACTCCTAGTACAATCAGTATCAATCTTTCGAATCTTCCATTTCCAAAAAAACAATATAAAAAGAGTATCACATAATACAATTTAATATCTGAAAAATTAATCATGAGAATTGGTAAACAAGGTATAAGGAAACAGTACTTACAAAGCAATGTTGAAGAAGACAGTGAAAGAGGTTTGTTTAAACAGAACCCCATGTGGAATAGACTTCCCTTTGTAAGGGTAGAACAAAGACAGATACCCAGCCACAGTGGATGCAACAAGAAACGCTACAGAAAGATACCCCAATGCAACAGTTGGATCTGCCGGGTACTTGCAGGTCACAGAGACACCATCCAAACCAGGCACGGGTGTTCCACTTGCAGGCTGTAACAAAATACGAAAATATTTTAATCCACGCACAAACAGCAGAACCAATATCACCAGTCAATGCAGAAAAAAAAATCAATAACACGCTTCAAAAGGAAATCACAAATCACATTTGCATCTTATATTAAATAAGTATATTTTAGACCAAATAAAATAATATTTTGCACTTGTTAAACATTTTTTAATAAATGTAAATTAACTTTAAACATCAATAGGTTTTTGAACAATATAGTAACAATTTTGACACATCAAATTGCTTAATGTTTCATATTGCATATTTGTCTCTAAATTGTGGCTTACTTTTTGGAGAAATTATTATATTATCCTGTACAAACTCTAATCAATTTGCTATGACAAGTTATTAATTCCTTTATATAAACTAAAAAAATTGTATTTTGTGTTGTAAGAGAGTGATCCATGTAATAATTTCTCGGCCAGCAATTACGAGCACGTCAATTTTCTGCAATATTAAGGTTTCGGAGAAATCTTGCAATTTAAAAGAGTGAAAATTCCTATAAAATATTATTTAGATTTGAACATGATTTGGTAATTACCTTCTTGTTCTCAGCAACAACTCCGAGAATGAAAGACACCACGCCGAACCCTGACGTGATCAAAGACATTTGTTTCACCGTGGCAACCATGGCACCCTGCAAGAGGCGAATTCAGAGAATAGTAAGACACAGAGAAAGAGAGGAAACATTTAATGCGACAAAGACAGAACGGAACTAAGAAACGACATGCCTGATTTGCGTAGAGACAGTGGGATCTCTGAATCAATTCAAAGATTGAAACAGTTAAGCAGCGAATTCAAGATCCCTTTTCTCTGTTGTGGTCTTGCTGGTCTCGTTTGTTTTCGTTGGGGGAAAGACAGCATAAATGAATGATGATACGAGGAGCGAAACGTTCGGATATGATATTTTAGTGGTCCTCCACACCCCAAATAAGTTAAGTCAACTAGCCTCCAAAATTAAATTCTTGTATTTCGATGATAATTGGGGGTAAATTCATCTTGCATTTGTTTTTTCTTCCTTTCACGGATTATTTTTACCATAAATTGTGATGCTTGTTTATAGCTGATAATTAACAAGGGTGAGCTGTTATTCTGTTTTTTGTTTTTTATTTAATATATATTTTTCCTTTTTATTTATTATAATAATAATAATAAATATTAAATTAATTATGCTTTCAATTCATGTATTTTAATTTATGCATGAATTTGATCTACATAATATATACATCAAAATAATTTTATACTATTATCCAATCATATGCTATATATACTAAATTTATTAATTTTAAAATTATTATCTTAAAAAATTATATTAATAAAAATTTGTAATTAAATGATATATAAAATTATTTTACATCATTAATATATAATCATTAAACTTTAATTATAATGGTTCATATTTGATTTTCATCATTTTCTAAATATTCAAATTAAACTTTTTAAATTATATTTCATCTAGCAATTAATGAGAATATGACATATAAATTTATATGTATTAATTAATAAAATATATTAAAAAAAATAAGTCATAGAATTCCGATATAAAATAGATTTAAACTATCATCCAATCACGTATTATTATTTAGGGTAAGTTTTTTTTCTCTTATAGCAACTAATTTAAAAATCATATTAAGAATTATTTGTAATTAGATAATATACTTTATATATTTTTATTGTTTTAATTTATAAAAATAAACCACCATTGTTATTGTTATTGTTATTGTTATTGTTATCATCATTATCATCATTATCATCATTATTATTATTATTTTATAAAAAAATAAAAATATAATATTAAAATTGATGCTTATATATAAATTTAAAAGAACTCAATAATTACTATTATCTTTAGTTTATAATTATTAAAATTATGTAATAATTATCATTAATATAGTCAATTTTTTAACAAAAAATAAACCTTAAATGAACTTTACCTTTTTTTATATATATAATCTTAATAGCAATACATTGAACGTCTGAAATAATTTATATTATGACCTAATTTATCATTGGATGATTAGATAAAATTATTAATTTTATATTGTCAATGCATAATTTATTTTTTCTCTATATAAAGCTATATATTGATAGTTTATTTATTAAATTTTATTTTAAATATCTACAAAACCTTTATTTTTAAGACTTAAATATGTTTTTAGTTCTTATCAAATAAGTCGATTTTTATTTTAATTCTCATAAATTTTTTTCTTGATTTTCATTTTAACGAAATGTCAAGTGTCCATCAGAAGTTATACATACTAGTGTTATGATATCATATATGACATCTTCAAAAAAATTTAGATCCCTAAAACAAATGTTATCTATCTTAAAATGAAAATTAGTAAAAAAAAATAGTTATTTTATATTTTAAAGGATGAAAATCAAATAAAATATTTTACAAGGAGCAAAACTAAAATTTACTCATTTTATAAGACAAAAATCAGTTATTTCATAATTTATAAAGATGAAAATTGATCATAAAATTTTATATGACTAAAATCAAAACTCACTTATTTTACATGGACTAAAAACATATTTAAGACTATTTTTAATTATTAATTTTTATCAAATATATTTTAGTTATTAAATTAAAAAAATGTAGACTTAAAAATATACATAATGAAAAATTAATTACACCTGAAAAACGGTTAGAAAGGTAAAGAAAAATTAATTACATATTATAGGAAAAAATTAAGGTGAAATTTTATAAAATAAGCAAACAAATTTAGAACTACTACAATATTTTATTTTAATTAATAATCAATAATATAAATTACAACATAAATTATGTATATAAATATAAATATTATAGATAAAAATAAGATATGTAAATACTATAATATTAAATATTATCTATATTTCTAAACTAATAATATTATAAATATGTAGTTAAATTTGAAATGATTCATAATATTTTATTTTAATTAATAATTAAAATAAAAATTGAGAAATAAAATATTGTGTATATATGTCTATTTTATTTTTAAATTCAGTTACTTGAAAATATATATTATGAAAACTAATAATTAAAATAATAATTTTATAAATAATTGTTAAATATTATAATAATGTTAAAAGTATATTATGTATATATATATATGTATGGAACATGTTTTAATTAGATTTGTTGACATATTAATTCAATAATTTTAAATTTTTGTTATTTCTTTCCTATCTTATTTAAATATTTAGTCTATAATTAAATCTAATTAACAGATAAACTTAATCAAAATTAATCAAATTTCAATTAAATTTAATTACATCAAATTAACTACTCTCATGAAATTAAAATTTTGATCAATCGCTCATTGATGTAAAAGATAGATATGCATGATTGATGTAAAAGAATTTTTAATGTCAATTAATTAAAATTCATCTTTTGTATAATTTTTAAAATAATTATTATCAAAATTAAAAAATTATTAAATATAATTTGAATGATAGTATAAGAAAATTACACAGATAGTTATACTGTTTTCTCCTCCTGGAAACACAGTGTGACGCCATCCAATATTCAATATATAAATTTTGAATTCAAGAAAATTACTTTATAACTAACTAATTCATTGGCAATTTCTGTGCTTTTTAGGTAGTTTCTTAACATTTAAATAGTGCAAAGAAACCTCAAGTTATAGAAATTTTAAAATTATTATTATAATAATAAATATAAGAATATACGAGATAAAACATACACTTATATTTTATTATATTGGACATTATTGTTTGTAATATAAACACAAGAAACATTTTTTCGGTCGGATTGCAAGAAAAATATGTTTTTTTGATATCGGGAATGTTCGCTTTTGATTTTCCAAATTTATAAAGAAACAGTTTGTATTCAATTTTGAGAAATAAATAAAATTTAGTTCCCAATACTAACTCTGTTAAGATAAATGTTAACATGTTATTTTTGTTCCACTTAACATGTTTACATACATTAATTCATAGGTAGACAAAAAATTATGGTTACATTAATATGGGTTTAATTTCTATGCACTATTAATGAAAAAAAAATTACACCATAAAAAATTATCGAAGATATGATTTGTAAAATATTTTTCTAAAAATTAACAAACTTATTATATACAAAGATTTATAATCAAATAACAACATGAAAATATTTTACATTGTTGGTACATAAACTATTTAATTTGTTAATGTTTATGGTATTAATCACTAGTTTAAAAAGGATTTTCATATTTATTTCATTTTCTTATCAATACTTTTAGGCAAAATAAAGAGAAAAAATCAACAAACCTAAATAGAAAAAAAAAATCACAACTAGAATCTACTAATATATTAGAAAATTTTGAAAACCCAACTCTTTATCTTGAGTTTTATAGTTATTCTTCTTACGAAGCATTGCAATCTACCTTTTTTATTTTTTTTCTCAAAAAAAATGAGACAAGATAGTTAAAACTTGTCTCTAAAATTAAAAATATCTATATAAGTAATGAAAGATTTGCTTTTAGATTATAAAAGGGCTTGAGCTTTTTTTTGCCAGTAAGGAAAAAAGGAAGACAATGCATTAACGAAGTAAAAGTTTATAATGAAGATTTATAGAGCTGGTAGTCAATCAAGTCACATTAATTAGAAGGACTTATAATAAACTTTATCTTATTATTATGGGAATGGAAGAAAATTCCAAAACTAACCCCCGTTACAAGAGACAATAAATATGAAGTGGAAAATAAAAATTTTATTTTTTTCTATTAAGACAAATAGCACCATCATTGTCCCTTTATCAATAAGTTTGAGAATAATTTTATTTTGACTCTTGTTGTTAAGAGAAAGCTAAAGTTGAGGCAATTATAGAAGAAGAATGAGATGATTATAACTTACTTCTCTACTAAACTTGCATGGGATGATATTTGATCTCCCAAACCTTTTGTAAATTGGAATCATTTAGTGTGACACAACAAGGTTATTTTTCAATGTTACTTTATTTTTTGGTTAATTATTTAGGGGAAATCACATACTTAAAACAAATTATATAATTATGACATTACTCATGCAGTACGATGTATGTTGCATGGTGAAATAGGGAATAACTTGAAACATTGTCTTTTCATTACTGGTTTTGTGATAAGACAAGACAACTTTACTAGTTATGGAAGAAACTTTACTATGAATGTTCACTACTTTCGAATGCAACCTCATTTGCAACTTAATAGCTAAATTGATGTTTGTACCACTAGGTAACATGAAATGAAAATGATATGTAACTAGTAGTGAGTTGTCAATCATCATTCGCATCACCATTTGATCTATCAGAGTGAGTTTAAGAAACTAAAACTGATATATTTCTTAATACGAGAAACAAAAAAAAATCACATTTGACTAAAATGATTTGCTCAATTTTAAATTACTTTTACATTTATTTAAAAAGAGTATTGTGAAATTGAATTTTTAGTGTTAAAAATATACATTTTCTCCACAGTTGACAATAACCTTCTCGATAGCACTTGATAGCTACTTCCACTTCCACCACCTACCATCATTACCATCACATACACTCAACCTTCTCTATTATCACCACACAAACATACATTTAAATTAATTTTAATAGGATAAAAAAACTTTCTAAGTGAGTTTATTTTAAAATTAAAATAAAATAGTTAAAACTAATTTTTAAAAACTAAAAACTAGTTTTGGTTTTTGAAATTTTTGAAAATTACAATTAAAATTCACCTCAAATGAACCCTAAGAGACCAAAATGAATAGTTTTATATTTTAAAGGACTAAAGTATTAAATCATATTTAACCTTGTAATAAGTAATAATTTTATCTATACTTAATAAAAATCAAGCCTACTCCCAAGAAAAGTTTTCACGGGTGTCATCACTTGGTGAAATTGGGCTACAAGCTTTCCTGGTCCAACTTACTAAAAATAGCCAATAATGCTATCTAACTATTATAGGCCTAATTTTGTTAATAATGTGACCAACAAAGAGTCATACAAAAAGAAGTATAAATGTTCATCAATTCTAAAATGACTATTTAATAACATCATTCATGCATTTTTTTTTTCTAATATAACCATCATGTTTGTTTTACGGTGCAAACATTATAATTATTTTGAATATGAATTACTTTTCAATTCCTTTTTCTCTTCCTTTTTCTCTTGAAAGTTGTTTCTTTCTCTTTTTATTTCTTGGGACTCCTCTATTAGTGATACTACTTCCTACTTTTATTTGGATTTAAGGTTGAGTTCAAAATACACTAGCTAAAATTGAGTAAAAAATAATATGGTTTAGACTAAGTTGAAGATAATATGGTCAATGTCGAGTTAAAAATATCATTTGAACATTTGAGAAAAATATTTTTAAAATAGTAAAAATATATGAGTTAGATTCCTTAAGCCTTGACCCAACCACTTTACTAGGTGGGTCATGTGTTGGATTAAAAATACTTATAACTATTATAGTAGGTTAAGTGGGTTGACCTTAAGGTTTAAGGTCGAAGATAATACTTCTAATAAGAAGTATAAACATTTTCAACTAATGTCCATCAATTCTAAATAGTTAATTTAATGACATCATTCTTGCTCACATTTTTTCAATACAACCATCCTATTTAATAACATTAATTTAAAGAAGCCAAATGATCCAATGGTTTTGGTTTTAAAAACAAAAGAATCATCATGCCACAACATGGTCAACTAAAGTTAATTTATTTTTATTTACCACATCATGCAACAAACTCTAGACTGAAATCACAAAAACACTAAAGACAACGCAAGGAATGAACAATGATCAATTACCTCCAAATAATAATCTTTTTTCTTTTCTTTTTTTTTTCTCACCACTTTCTGGAAAAATACCAATTTGCATGGATTAATCTTGAAAGTCATTGTAGAGCCTTTACTAAAAAGGAACTCAAAGACTTGAGGTCTTTGTTCAATGACAAATATATCTCTCTATTTTTTAGGTTTCAAGGGATTTCAAATTTCACATCTCATACAAAAGAAACTAATCCTCGTGCTACGTCATATGTCCCTTTTATACTTATAAATATTCATAATTGAATATATTTTACTTATTTTGGTCTAAGTCTATGACATAACAATGATCTTTTATGACTTGCTCCAAAAGATACAATTTCAGTTTTTATATCACTTTAATGAAAGAGACTTGGAGTATTGTTGTAAGGGTATTCCCTTTTTGTGTTGATGACTTGGTTAAGACTGGAATCTCTTCCTCGATGGTAACGGTGGTTATGGATGAAAATGTGACTTTATTATTATTATTTTTTGGCATGCTTTACTTCATTTTGCTTCGTGTTATTTTTATATTAAATTTTGAATGATTTTTATTTCTAGGTAATAAGATTCATAATTCAATAAGAAGACAATTTGTTGTAATCCATTTTTTCCAATACTGCTACTGATGGTGAGAGTTATATAACAAGTAGATATCCCCATAAGTTAAGTTTTTAGTATCCAAATAAACTTTCATGGTGAGAAAAAAGAAAAATATCTATTATAATGAATTTTTCCTTTATTTGTGATTCTTTTTTTTTAATAGGAAGTCAAACACCTCTGGATAGAGATGCTCATGGAATTTTTTATTGTCCATCATGTGGTCTTTTAACATATTTTTTTATCTTTAAACTTGACAAAAGGTATTATGGAATTGTAATTCTTTGGGTTTTAGTCTTTAACTAATTTTTAATATCATACTTTGTGTTTCATATCTTTCTATTATAAGCTAAATAGTTTCCATATTTATTTTAAGTTAGTAAACAACTACAAAACTTGCATACATGTTATAGGCATAGAGCTAAGTTAATAATATACAATATCATTGGATTTGACAAAAGAGACTACTTGGTGCAAATATATATTGTGACTAAAGACAGTTTATTAGAGATTTCTTGCTTAGGTATTTAGTATGGCTTTAATGGCCAATTTCATCCATTTTAATGGCCTTCAAGGATTGAAATTTTAATATTTTTGTTTTTCATTTTCATAAAATCATCATGTTGCAAGTACTAAAATGTGAATTTTGCGTAATTGGAAATGTTTTTGTGTTTACCATTATCCTCTTAAAGACTTATTGAATTGATATTTTAAGACTAGAATGATGTTAATATTTTTGAGTTTTTATTTTTATAGAAGGTTGTAATTCATTCTTTCTTTTTGGCTTCAATTTCATTGCATTACTTCGATAAGGTTGCTACTGGACTTGAATTTGCCTTTTCAATAGTAGATTTTACCAAAAGAAGAGATATAAAAATTTCATAGAAAAAAGGCACATAAGTTATTTGTTGGAAAATAAAAATAAAAATAGAACAAACAATGAGTAGTATTTCATAGATAACTAAATACGCAAATAATGTTTATAATAGTGAATTGAAGAGTTTAGATAAATAAAGGTTGAAGCACACAAAACACCACGAGAGAAAACACCCCAATATGTTAGAGTATTATATCCTCCTCTCCCAAGATACATCAATTCACTAGATCAATTGTGTACAACAAAAAATCCCTGAACCAATGAACACCAATGTTCCAAACTATTTTTCAATAACCCAAAATCTTATTTTTTGTATGTGTTGTGTGTGTCTTCTTTCTTCTTTTAATAGACATATGTAGACTAAATGCTCATAATGTGCAACAACAATGTACATGAAAAATAAACTAAATTTTAGAGAAAATCTGAAACTTCTAAGTAGTAAAATATCTAATGTGCAAATAGTGGAATAAACCCAGTCAATTAATCCTAAAAAGATAAAAACTAACTTAGAAGATTCAAAAAGATATTTACTTTATATTTAAATTGCTAAGGTAAATATTTACTTATATGAAATGGAAATATTGAAATTCAATGTATAACATCACTAGAAATTGTGGATATATATTCGACATTAGTTGTTAGAGTCATTCATTGATTTCTTTTTAAACCTAGAAATAGTATTATGTTTCTAACTAAATTAAAAGATTGAATCTTTTGCCAATTCAATTTTGGATTTTATTTTGTGATACTTCTCTCAAATAAATAAATAAATAAAATTGGGTAACCTTAGCAGAAAAAAATATATGTTTGAAATTTTCTCTTGTTTTGGTTGAAAATTGACTTTGATATAAATTCTTAATATAATACATGTATATTATAGCTAACTACAAAGGGTTGTTCTCTAAGAAAATAATATATTTATACACCATCAAAATCATATAATTTCTTCACAAGGATTATAACAAAAAAACATATTTTAGTAACATTATGAGAGGCAATGAGTAACATAGAAGGATTACAACTATGATTTATTATTCATAAAATTAAATTACAAATGTAAATTTATATAATGTAACTACCAAAATATAATTATTATAATATGTTAGATTAGCCAACAACAATTAGACTATGGTTCACGAATTCAAATAAATTTCACAATGAAAATTTAGCAAAGAAAGAAGAGATCAATCAAGAAAGAAATTAAATGAAGAATTAAAGTCATTATGACATGTAACCATGAAGACAATCACTTCAAGAGTAATAATGACAACATAAATATTTTAAATTTCAACATATGAAAGCAAACATATTATTAATACTATTTAAGTGGATTTTTAATAAAAAAATAAAGGATTTTTTTTTGCATAATTATTTTGTTTAATAATAATATTAACAACGTGAATAAAGAATAAACAAGGTGAGCTCCCATAATTTTTGTTATATTTCTACGAGACATCTTCAAACACATTATAGAGTATATTTCGTGTCAAGATACTAAAAATATTTTTTTTTAACTCAAATAAAATTTCAAACCCTTGAATATAAACTAAAAGCAAAAAAGGTGCATAAAATTCATAAAAATTATTTTTGAGCTATTTAAAGTCTCAATTTGCTATCTATGCAAATGAACTTAGAATGGTATGAATTAAATGACCATAATGGTTACATGTATAAGTTTGTTGCCATATTTTTATTTTACTAAAAAAAAACAAAGGCAGTTAGTTTAGAAATTTCATGTAAGGTTTCAACTTAACTTATAAAATTTCAGCATGTACTACTTATGTTAACTAGTTACTTACAAAGCTCACAATCCATTTGAAGTTTTTCAAAATTTGATATATAAGATCTTGATACATATATGAACAATTTTTAAGAGTATCATACTATATAAGTTCATTTCAATATTTAAAAATAAATTAAAGTAGAATCAATTCCATCAAAATAATAGAAAATACAATTTTTTATTGAGCTTATTATTGAGTTCATGTTTCATAATCATCGAATAACTTTACAATTTTAAACTTATTGGCATCTTATCTTCATAATGAATCTAGAGCATACTCAAAACTAATATACAATCACTTAGAAAAATCCATAATCACACAAAAAACTTAAAATATTTATACTCTTGCATGGATACATAAACATTTATAATAAATTATAAATACTTAAACATAATTCTTGGATGAAACATAAAGCAAAACAAGTTACTCATCAAGAAGTCAATTAACCATGAAATAACATGTAACACACATCACAATATCATGTTGGTATATCAAAAAGTCAAGAAAATATAAGAAGCCATGTACTAGACTAAACACATATAATCAACAATGGTTGACACAAGTGATAACTACTTATGTTTCTTAACCAAGATGTTAGAGGACATTGAATATGAAAAAATAATATTGAGAAGATAATACCAATTATCTAGTGAGGTCATGACCCTTTATGTATATTATTTAGTGTTTTTAGTGGTTAATACTTCACACTTATCCCATGCAAAAAAATGAACACATATATTAATATCTATATGTAAATTTATTAATATAAAAATTATATATAATATACGGGGATGCAATTTTTTTTTATAAAAACAAGAAGGAGAATTTATGCTTAACTCATGAAAATGAATAATTGAAACCACCCGGACATCTAATTTATTAAGGTGATATTATTCTAAAATCTAAATTGTTTTCACATCTTATAAACGGTTTTTATAATTAAATTTTAATATTTTTAACCTATTTTAAAATTGAATTTTAATTTTAAAAAAAACTAGTTATCCTTTTATAATTTTAACATCTAATCCATCAATTTTGTATAAATAAATAGTACTTATAAATACTTTTATCTGTTCAGAAAAAAAGACATGTACATATCACGGTTGGACGGGACAATGGAGTAGTGAATACAAGAATAGGGTAAATGAAATGACGATAACAATTGGGCTAAAAATTTTGGGCTTTGACCCGTGAACTATTATTGCATATGGAAAATGGGCCGGGCGTGTGGGTGTGGGTGTGGTTGTGACTCGCTAGGGTTAGGGCTGTCAATGATGGGTGCGTCTTGCTCGGTCTATAAAATCAAAACCCTCTCTCTTAAACCCTAATAATCATTTCTTGTTGTTGCGGTGCAATTCGCTTTGTCGCCGTTTACAGCATTTTTTTCTCTAAGATGGCTCCTCCCAGAGGTAATGCATCTTTTATGCTTTACATACAAAGTAGATAGGGTTTCCGTGTTCTGCGTGTAGAGTACTTTATTCATTTGGCACTAGTTCTTTATGAAATGGTCTTTCGTGACGGATTATGTTTTGCTCCCGCTATGTCTTTGCCTTTTCAGAATTTTTTAGATGTTTGATAATTTTTCTTGTGTATGATAGAAGAGTGTAGTTGTAATATGTGCGTTTTAGTTTATAAAAACGTTTAGGTTTGTGTTTCGTTTCATGGTGATAGGACTAGAACTGATTTTACTTCTAGTTTAGCTAGGTTTTAGTAGAAGTGTAAATGTTTGGTTAGTGTTGGGTAAAATCGATTTTTCCTTGAAGCATTGGTTAATTTTGCAAATGTTCATTTGAACAAATATTGAATTTATGCAGGTGGTGGTGGATTTAGGGGCGGAAGGGGTGATAGGGGTAGAGGAAGAGGTGGTGGAGGAAGAGGAGGAGGAGGAGGAGGAAGAGGGACTCCATTTAAGGCTAGAGGGGGTGGCCGTGGAGGTGACAGGGGTAGAGGAAGAGGTGGTGGTCGTGGTGGTGGCCGTGGTGGAATGAAGGGAGGGAGTAAGGTCGTTGTTCAGCCTCACCGACATGAAGGTATTTTTATTGCTAAGGGTAAAGAAGATGCCCTTGTCACAAAAAATCTTGTTCCTGGAGAAGCTGTTTACAATGAAAAAAGGATTACTGTGCAGGTTATTTTCTTAATTTTTTAGTTCTTAGATTTGTTTTTAAGGAATTAGAAATGGGATTTATATTTATTACCTTTTATTTTATTTTATTTGAGCACTCATTTAATCATTCTTTTTATTTTGCAGAATGAGGACTCTTCAAAAGTTGAGTACCGAATTTGGAATCCTTTCCGTTCAAAGTTGGCTGCAGCCATCCTTGGTGGAGTTGACAACATTTGGATTGTAAGAAGTTTTGTTGTTTTTGTAATATTTGCTCTTTTTGGTGTTAGTGCTTCAAATACACTGACTTAACATTGTTTTTGCTTTATGCTTTATACAGAAACCTGGAGCCAGAGTCCTTTACCTAGGAGCTGCTTCTGGGACAACTGTTTCTCATGTTTCAGACATTGTTGGCCCAGTAAGTATAAATCAGAATTGCATAATGTTAGATTTGTTGTATAGCGAGACTGATTAGAGTATGGTTTTATTTTTATATGTATATATAGACAGGAGTGAAGACTGATTAGAGTATGATTTTATTTTTAATTGTTATATAGACAGGAGTTGTTTATGCAGTAGAATTTTCTCACAGAAGTGGACGTGACTTGGTGAATATGGCAAAGAAGCGCACTAATGTTATACCCATTATTGAAGATGCTAGACATCCAGCTAAGTACAGGATGTTGGTTGGAATGGTTGATGTCATATTTTCTGATGTTGCCCAGCCTGATCAGGTGTGATTTAAAATTCTTACGGCATATATTGTTTTGTTGATTATGATATTTACTCTAACTTTTTATTGTCAAATATTAGCCAGCTATATACTTACACTACTTGTGTATATTTTTGTTGTTTCTTCACTTTTACATTTGTCTAAAAGTTTTGATACAAAGGAATTTTTAAAGTCTCAGTTGAGTGTTCATTTGTTGTTTTTCTTTCATTTTCTCAACTTTGCATTTTACAATTAAACTTGTACTATTGTTACTTGAATATATAGTCTGTTCAGTATTGGATAATCTGTGCATATGATGAGTTACTCGGATTCCCCTTCAAGACATCAAGAATGATGCAGACCCGAGTTGTTTCTGATGCACATCAAATTCATTTTCTTCTTCTTTTAGATAGTCTTATTACTTTATTTTTTTAAACTGACAGCAGTGCTGGTTAATTGGTTTTTTTTGCTTGATTCCCCATTTTGTATCTATAAGCACTGTTTTTGTTTTTAAAATTTTCCATTGTTTTAATTTACTAGAATGTGATATTGGTGTTTTCATTATTCAGTCCGTGTCTGTGGCTATTAATTAGTCAATATGAGATAATCTCTGCATATGATGAGTTACTCGGATTCCCCTTCAAGACATCATGGATGATGCAGAACCGAGTTTCTGATGCACATCAAATTGTTTTCTTTCTTTCCTTTCTATGTATTGTTATTACTGAATTATTTTTAAATAGAAATCAGTGTTGGTCAGTTCTTCTCTTTGCATTTTCCCCTATTTTGTATCAATACATACTTATTTTTGTAAATTTTTCATTGTTATTTTAACGAATCTGATATGGTGTCTGCACTGTTCAGTTTATGTTTGTGTTGATTCTACTTTGTGGTTTCCTGTACTTTTTACCTTTGCTAGAAATGACTTCTATTGGAAGAAAATAAAATCCCCCTAAAACACTGTCAACAACTAGTACTTCTCCAGTCGGTTTATGTAAAAGTCGGTTTACAATTTTTTGGTGACCATTGCAGGCAAGAATATTGGGGTTGAATGCTTCTTATTATCTTAAAGCGGGAGGTCATTTTGTAATTTCAATCAAGGTTTGTTCTGACATCTGATCATCTTTCAATAAGTAGAACATTTTAAAAAAGGTGACCCTTGTAAATGGAGACTCGGGTGTCGAGGCTCGCCCTCTTTAAAACATTTTTAATAGAATTTTTTTTATAATTATAGGTTAAATCAGTGTTTGTGTTTGGTTGGTAAAATGAAGTTATATAGTGATGGGTGTTGTTACATTTGTATGTTAGGCTAACTGCATAGACTCCACAGTCCCTGCGGAGGCAGTGTTTGAAAGCGAAGTAAACAAGTTGAAGGCAGATCAATTCAAACCATTTGAGCAGGTCACCCTTGAACCATTTGAGCGGGATCATGCCTGTGTGGTTGGTGCATACAGAGTTCCCAAGAAGAAAAAAGATGCTGCTGAATAAATATCTGCCTTGCCTTTCCAATAGGCGTGTACCAATGAAACATTTCAGTCACTTTATTGTGTTCCTTTTGTCTTAAAAAAAGTGTTTTCAACTATTTTGGTAGTAGTATCTGTTCGTTAGAAGCTTTTGACCAACAATATGTGGATTTTGTACCTTTATAGACAAGTTATCTGCCCATGGTAGTTTCTGTGTTTAGGGTTAAAATAGAACACTTATGTTATCTGCCTAAAATTTCGTTTTAATAGATTGAGATGAGATTATCAGCAATGCCGTGTTCTACATGGGAATTTAGCTCTTGTGCCAAGTGTTGGAAAATCTATGATTATCGGGATTTCGCATTAATTAATATGAAAGAAAAATGACTGATGTAAAATAATTGAATTATTTTTTGGCAACTTTTAAAAGAAGTAAAGCTTTTTTTATGTTTCTTTTGTAATAAAGAAAGGGTAAAATATCTTGTTTTTTAAATATGTTAAATTTAATTTTTTTCCTTAGTTTTTTTTTTTTGATATTAGTCTTCAAAAAAATGAATGCTGTAAGCGTCGCATTCAAAGGTGACTATAGTACATGACGTCTAAAGGGTCAAAGCCAGTGCATCAAAGACTATTTTGAATGGCAGATTGAGGTTAATAAATTTTATATTTTAGAAAATTAAAATTGGATAAAAGTTATAGAAAAAAATTAAAATTTTAATATGTTTTTAAGGGACGAATAATATATTTTATTATAAAAATTTATGGTGGGCTATTATCATAAAAGATATTTTTTTAAAAGTTGATTTTATTGAAAAGTGATTTAAAATAACTTGTAATTTATCCAGCATCTCGGTCATTTATGCGCTTGTGGTATTTATATATTATTTAATAACGGTATAACTTGAGAAATCCAAAATTCCTTATCAGTTACTTAATAAACCGTTGTCGTGTGTTACTTCCATGTAGAAATGCAGAAATATTTATCTTTGATGGAACTACTCTTTACAGACGTCAGGGAAACATGGACGAGAGAGTGAACAAATTGACGAGGAAAGAGAATTTCCAGCATACAGGGACAAGTGCGCTGATTTTCCCCTATTTTCTTCCCAATTTCGCCTTTTTGTTATATAACTATTTCAGTCAGTAAAGCTTTCTACTTCCCAAGTCTTATTTGGGAGGAGGTTGAAATTCCCAATCCAAAATAAAATCCCAAGTCTTATTAGTATATTTACTCTTATTACTATTTGACCTCTGATTTTTTGCACTGCTGTTTTTAGTTTTTTGTTTATTATTTAGTTTTACATTTTTTATCTGAAAATTTCACCCTTTATAGCTTGGAATTGAATGGTGGAATTATGGGGTTTAAGAAAATGTATGATATTTAACGAAATTCTATTCTTTTTTGCAGTTATGTGGGGGATGCGGGTAATTATCCCTTTTGCTATGAATAGCTCAATCCCCATATTGGCACGAAGTTGATTATTTTTTTTATTATCTGATTTGCTATGAATAGTTGGAAGTCCATTGCATTGAAATCCTATCGTGTTGGAAGTTCATTTTTTTAATGTGATTAACTTGGTTTCCCATTATATAAATATATATTCATAATATCCATCCATCATTTAGGGGAACCATTTATGCTTGATAGTACGTCTTTTTTAATACTCACCTTCCCTATACTTTTTCTAGTACTTTTTGCCCCTTTAATTGAAAATTTTACTTATAGGGTCTGGTTTCATCAGTATTTAATTATTTATTACACTTTTGTTTATGTTTTGATGCAGGAGGGATTTGGTGTTTAGAATTGTGATAGAGCAAAGCATCACCTGGAAATTTAATTAAAAATATTCACAGTAAACAGTGATGGATACAATTTTTTTTTAGTTGTAGAGTAATATTTATATGTATAAATTAGTTATTTTGTTTATGCATGATTTATAATAAACATTTATTTTTTATAAACTAAAATATAAATATAAATAAATAATTTTTAAGATTAAATTATATTATAATTAAAATTTATAATAAATAAATATATTTAAATATATAATTTATATTTTAAATTTATAATAAATAACTTACTTGTGACATAAAATTATTATTAAATATTGATATTTTTTTGAAAAAATATTAAAATTCAATTTATAGTTGAAGATAAAAAAATGATAAATTAAAAGTGATAGACATTTAAAAAATCTATATATAACACAGACACAAGCTAATAAAGAGGATATTTATTTTGGTAACTATTTTTTATCTCCACTTTTTTATACTATTGTATTCTTAATTATACTATAAATATAATAATTACTTAATTTTTTCTAATTTTTTTTCACTCTTTTATTCACTTAACTTAGTTTTTCACTTCATATCTATTTTCACTATTCATTTAGCTAAGTTACTCTTTTCCCCTCTTCATGATCTCTTTCGTACTGTATCAATTATCTTTTTTCCCCTCTTCGTCCCACAACACTTTCAAACAAAAAATATATTATACTAAATTTAGCGTAATATAAATACGAACACGAATATGAAAGCACATGTGTTTATGCTAATATATATAAAGGTAAAAGAAAAATATTTCGAAGTAATCAAGAGATTTTTTTAATTAATTAAAAAGATAGTAGGTATAATGTACATTAAAAAATATATTAAAAATGTCTAATTGTAATTAAAAATAAGATTAAAAATAAATGTGTAGAGACAATAGTTATATGATAAATTAATATTTTAACTATGTTTTAAATTAAAAATAATTTATAATTATATATATTAAATTAAAAAAATTTAAAATATTAAACGTGTATCCGTCCATGCAGTAAAGTTAACAGGTATATGATATTTGTCATCCATAGTAAAAGGGTATTTAAATGTCATTAGAGAAAATAGGGTAAATGACAAGAAGAAAATTATATAGAGTATAAGTTACTGAAAAATGTAATTGGATGTTGTCAGATTAATTATTTAATTAATTAATTTTATGGGTTAATATTAATTAATTATTATGTAGACAAAACTTTTTGATACTATGTAAAATGGTTAGTGTCAGTAAAAAAAATTAAGTTTGTTTGATGTTTTTTTTTTATCACATGAATCAAAGTTTATTTGTTTTAAATTAAATAAACATATATAGTGAATTGTATATTATTCTATGTCATTTATAAATAAATTTAAAATTGACATAATTTAATATTTTAATATATAATTTTTACTACCATACCCTTTAGGTCTAGACACGTAATTTGTCATTGAAAGGAAAGCTTTTGCGAAAGGAATTCCTTGCAATGCTCATGGTTCGAAATACCAAAAGAAATATTATGTGACTTTTGGTAGGCTTATATATATCATTATAAATTATAATTCCTGCTTCTATTATAATGATTTTTGGTCCACTCATATGTTTCCATTTATCTCAATGATATGCACTCTCTTCCTAGGGCATAGAAAACAATAAAAAAAAAGCACATAATTTTATATACCAGAAACATGAATGATGTAAGTCCGGTTGTTGGTTTTCGCTTTTTAGGATTTTAATTTGTTATTATTTTTTTATTTGGGGATTTCATATTGTTATTTGTGGATTTTATCTTACTAGGAATTTGAATGATGTGATGTTAGGATAGAGTCAGGGAACATATTTTCTTCCAAATTTCAGTGTTCTTAATTCTTTCATTAGAGATCAGAAAACTTTGATCGAGGCATACCTATAATAAAGAAAGATCATCATAGAAAAAAATTAAACGATACATCCTCATATACTACATATTTATTTGTATCTTATGTTAAATATTTATGATATATTCCATATAGGTATTGTCTTAAATATATATATATGTTAAGTAATTAGAGCATAAAATATGAAGTAGCTGGGAATAAATTTTTATTAATTTAAATATGGATTCATACACCAACATACAAGAAATAAAACGTAAAAAATATCAAAATCTTTTTGGTTTACATAAAAAATAGTTTAATATTTCCACTGAAAGAATAAATTTAAAGTATTAAGATTAAATTTATTAGTTTAATTTATTCTTCATTCAAATTTGTGGAAAACGTTGACAACTTTTAACCTTTTCCAGCTATCATCTTTTTAATGTTAATTTCATTAATATAAAAAGAGTATCATGGTAACGTGTATTATAGTCATTTTTAATATTTGGTATCATGTAAGTGATACGTGTTTTTAACTATTGTGTAGAAAATATTACTGTTTGGATTGTGACTAATGAAAAATACACATGATTTGTTAGAAAAAACTGTTTAATTATATTTGTGTGCCCATTAATATTAGTATTATATATGCCTTTTGATATGGTATTTTCTTAATTTGTTTTCTTCCACTAATTATAAATTTTAAAAAATATTTCATACATTTTATTTCTACCAGATAAATGAAAACATTTTATATTTTCTTTCATTAAATTAAAAATAAATATCAAGTGAACATTTGATATATAATAATAAGAAACTATTAATTACAGAATAACAAAGTCATTTACATATATGTATTTTTTTAAATATTTAAATTAGTTATTTTATTATACTTAATAATTATATGGCATGAGATAAAAATTTTACGTTTCTTTTTATATTGTTTAGTAAATATTTTAATTGTAAATGTTGTACAATAGTTAAATAATTTATCAATTAAATATAAAAATAGTTTTTATTAAAAATTCTAAATATAAAAATTATTACCCTGCATGGAGTCTTTAAAAATAAAAAATAAAAATATACAATTTAATAATTGAACCTACAATTGTAACATCCTAAAATTTATTTAATTATTTTTAGAAATAAATTTTATTATTATTATTATCAATTTTATTTTAATTATTAATTACTGCAGGAAATTATTTTATTAAATAATTGCATTTTGAAACTGAAATGTTATTATTATTATTATTATTATTCTTAATGATGACAGAAAATTAATTTAGTACTTAAATATTTACATTTTATTTTATTTTAATAAAGGAGTTAATGGTTTTATAAATTGATGAAACATGAATTATTTTCATTTATTAATTTAATTAATTGAATTAATGGAGGACTGACGGACGGGTCAGGGTTGACTAGTGACCTGACTAGTTAGAATATTAGACAGAGGGTAAAAATTATTGTTGACAAATTTAAAAATTAAATTATATAAAATTATTTTATTTATATGAACAATAAATATATTACTTAATTAAATTATGCAGCTAAATATAATTTTATTATCTTAATTTAAAATATTTTTTACTATCTAAATTATCTTTATTAGTATTTTTTTAATTTGTCAGTTATGTTAATATTAGATTAATTAATTATAAAAATAAAAAAGCACTAAAAAAATACAAAAGTAACATTTTTATTGTGAGTTTTAAGTTAAATAAACTTAAAATATATTTAATCAAATAAATTTATTCCTAACCAATAACATTTAACCCAGAGAAGTAAAAAATATTTGGTAAAACCCATTAAAAAAAAGGGGTCATTATAGAACCTAATAAATAAAACTACATTACAACAACAGGTTACAAATAGTTTACTACACATAAAATATTTTTTATTTAATAAAAACATTTTTTATATTTTAATTTAGCTCCTAATTAATTAAAATATTTTAAAAAAATTTAAATTATAATTATTTTAATTAAAAAATTGAAGCAACTGCTTGGCAATGTGCTGAGGGATGTGGAGAAATTGGACAGCGAACCTTCCGCCAAGAAGGCCTCGAAAAGCCATTTGTTCTCCAGAGGCAGTTTTTCTAAGAATCGCCTCAACAACAAGGCATAATATTTGAACGGGATAAGGAAGGCATTGGTTGGGAGAGAAAAGGAAAAGGAGGGTCTAATAGATCAACTCTTGTTGCTGAGCAGGAGCCCAGATGGAGGAAGTCGTGTCCCTGTGATTATCATTGCGGGGCTTGCAGGAATTGGAAAGACTAAACTTCCCACCACGTCTGCCAGGGTCAGCTTGTTGTTGTCCTTGTAAGTGAAGGTATACAACGTTGGATTGGAAATTCACAAATTAACCACTTCAATATACTCATTCAACTCTCCATACTTGACTTTTCATATCACGCCATCCACCTCATTTAATTTGGGCACCAGGCAAGGCAATAGGCACTTGAACGGTTTATTTATTGAATCTATATTTTAGAATGTGTGGAATCTTTGTTCAAATATGGTATGAATAACAATATATTATTATTAAGACGACGAATGAAAGAAATAATAGTTTTCAACATCTAAATATGTAATTAATATTGGAATAATCACAAATGAGAACTTATTATACTAAACGAGAAATATCGAATGCGGGAGATGTACCCACTAACTTCTTTAATTTTTTTAATATATATGTATATTATTTTTTAATATATATATATAATTTTAAATTATTTCTCTAACTAATTTAAAATTTGTAGTTATTTTTAATTAATTTGTAGTAATAAGAAGTATAAATGATTATAACTTAAATTTAATTAAAAAAAATAATATTCTAGTTAATTAATTATGATTTAGCTGTAAAATTAGTAATAAAATTAAAAAAAATTTATATTGTTTTTTGTTTTTATATACTATATGATTAAAATAATTTAACTATTTGTGTTGACTTAATATTGATTATGTAATTTATTTCATTTACATATACAAAATGTAATAAGAGAAATTAAATTTTTTTATTTTATAAATATTTACTAAATTTTTTAAGATCAAATTCTTATTAAAGAAAACTAATTATACTACCTGTTTATTAGAAAAAATCAAATTACATATAATAATTAATATTATTTTTTAATAAATTATAAATTTTTTATTAATTGTGTATAAGGATAAAATATTTTTTTCTAATGAAAAATAAAAAATATTTGGTAGATACTTATTATATGTATCACTATAAGATTTTTTTCTATTAATTTTAACTATAATTTAAATTAATAACAAAATTTTAACTAATTAACTATTAATTAAATAGAATATTATTTTTTAATTAAATTTAAATTATATTCATTTATATTTGTTGTTATTATAAATTTTTAAAATTTATTATAAATTAATTAATATAATCTTCTTAATTAATTTATTAATTATTTCATATTACCATTAATATTATAATAATTTTATAATTTATTATTTTATTAAAAATTGACTTTAATTTTAAAATTAACTAAAAAATTATTTTATAATAAATTTTAAATTTTATAGTATATAACTAAATATACATATATGAAATTAAATGTGAAGTTCCAATTGATAAAAAAACATAATTGATGAAATATTACACAAATCCACGATACGATCTGATTTTATAGATAGAAAAATCTCATATATGAATCTCAGCTGTGATATCATCCTATGTGCCTTGAGGAGCAGTATAACAAGTGCAGCACAAGAGGCGACCATCATGAACACCACATACAGTCCCAACTGCATCTTCCCTGTACTCAAAGAAATCATTATCCCAGGAGATATTTATACAAACATATCTTTACATGCAATCTAAAGTGTTTATCTGATATTATAGATAGGAAAATCTCATATATGAATCTCAGCTGTGATATCATCTGATTTACCTTGAGGAACAGTATAATAAGTGCAGCAACAATGGTGGCCATCATGAATACTACAGGCAGTCTCAACTGCATCTTCCCAATCCTCCATTTCATACATAACTCCATTCCTCTCTATATTTCTCTTTCCCCTCCATTAATCTACTTTCCACCAATTCATTCGCATTCCAACGACCATGGGTTACGAAGAAGATCAGTGCGTTTTCCTCTTTCTCCTCAATTCCTTTCTTGTTAGGGTTTTGCTTTCTTCGATTCACGCCTTCTCCCTTTCCTATCCCCTTTCAGGTACCGCGACGAGGACGGAGAGCCTTTCATGGATTTCTACAACGTTCAATCCGACCGCGAGCCCTCTCCGCAGGCGCACCGTCTCGACGATTTCGAGGAGGACGTCGACGATTGGCACGGCCGCAATCGCTCTCAGACTCCGGTGTTCGATACCGATCCGGGGCGGTCCAAGCCGCGGAAGATGCTCATCAAGAAGAGCGACGCCGGGAAGCGGTCGGTGGCGCCGGAGCTTGAGGACGAAGAGGAGGAGGGGTATGTTCCCGCGAGGTCTGATGACGGGCAAGGGAGGAAGAGGAAAAGAGGGAAGGAGAGAGGGAGCGGAAAGAAGGAGAAGAGGTTAAAGGGGGGGAAGAAGAGGTTTGGGAGTGACGGTGGTAAAGGTGGGTCCAAATTTGGGGGTTCCAAGAAAGGGTTCGGAGGGAAGGCGGGGAAGGATCATGATGGTGAAGTTAAGGAGATGTGGGATACAATTGCTGGTGGAGATTCTGAGGTATTCTTGCCTTTACGATTTTCCTTTATTGGGTGTGATTTGATGAACGGTTGCAAAATTGATTTTGAATTGAAAGATTAATGTTGAGTGTTTTTATTTAAAAAGCAAGTTAGTAGTAAAATTCAGTTTAAATTTTTGGATTCAATCTTAAATTTGTGCTTTAGTGAAATTTTTCCTTCCTGATTGATCATTTATAGTTATGATTTTTAATTGATGTTTATTGACTGCCATCTTTTTGATGATGGTGATTCTCTGGATCACACTTTTGGTTGTTAGTGTCTAATAGCTACTTTTTTGTTTCCATTAATAGGATGATCACAACTTTATAGATGACACTGGAGTGGAACCTGCTTATTATGGTAGTGATGAACCATGTTGTCCTGGTGATGCTCCCCAGGTTGGTGACTTATTCCCTTTTTAATTTTTTTTTTTTTGTTAAATTAGCCTGAAATCAGGTTCACTGTGTTTATTACTTTGTGATTCAAAGGTCTTGCAACCAGTAGTAGAGTGTTGGTAAACTATAAATATGTAATTTTGAGGTTAAAATTTGAGTTATCCCGTCTTGTTTTTGCTTTAGCCAGAGACTCAATTTTCTCTGAGAAATTAATTATAGGATTTGTTGTACTGTTTATTCAAAGCTTATTTGATGCTTTTTTTTGTCTGTTACATGCATGGAATTCCTAGGCGGAGGAAGGTGAAGAGGATGATGAAATCAAGGATCTTTTCAAGATAGGTAAGAAAAAGAAGAAGAATGAGAGAAATCCTGCTGAAATAGCTTTATCAATTGAGAATGTCATGGCTGAGCTGGAGGTTACGGCTGAGGAGGATGCTGACCTTAATAGACAGGGAAAACCTGCCATTAATAAACTCAAGAAGTTAACTCTTCTTACAGAAGTCCTCTCAAAGTACGTGGTTAATTTCCTTCCATGGTGTTTCCTTAATCTTATATTTTTTTTTCTTATTTTAATAACTACCCACCCACTATTTTGCAGGAAACAACTTCAACTAGAGTTTTTAGATCATGGGGTGCTAACCTTATTGAAGAATTGGCTTGAGCCGCTCCCTGACGGAAGTTTGCCAAATATAAATATACGCATGGAAATTTTGAGGATTTTGAATGATGTAATCTGAGTTGACAGCACTAAACATTTCAGTTGCAATTATTTTTTACCAAGATTATTTAGAACCTCATTTATTTATCTTGTTGTGCAGTTTCCTATAGACCTAGAGCAGTGTGATAGAAGAGAACAGCTGAAGAAGAGTGGCCTTGGGAAGGTTGGGTTTCCATTATTCATGTGATTAACTTGCAATCTTAGTAGCACTCCCCTTCCCCCCAAATAAAAAAGGGTGCCTATTTGTAGCCTATTATTGAAATTAATATATTGGGCTGTTTTCATTCTATTGACAGGTAATTATGTTTTTATCAAAGTCCGATGAAGAAATCAATGTAAATAGAAAACTAGCCAAGGAGCTGGTTGATAAGTGGGTAAGTAATGCATGGTTACATTCTTGCTTCATAATACTCTTATTTTTCTTCAAAGCTGTTTGATTTAAATAAAGTCATCTAGTGTTTTAAATGCCCGAGTAAAAATATGGGGTGACTTTCTCTGTTGTGTTTGGGCATTATCTTGTGTTTTCTATTACTAAAAATGACCAATTTTTGAAGATATCATTTTATGTGCAAAATTTCATGTTTATGTCAACTTTTCCTTGTAATTGCAGAGCCGACCTATATTTAATAAGAGTACTCGGTTTGAAGACATGAGAAATGTGGAGGATGATAGGGTTCCTTTTAGGAGATCACTAGTTAAAAAGTACTGTTACGCCTTTTTGTCTTCAATTTCTTGGCTTTTGCTGTCTATAATTGTTCCAACATGTTAAATTTATATACTTTTGTTGACATCTTACAGGCTGGCAAATAAAGCTGTAGGAATCGGATCTAGAGATAGTGATCTTGATTTGGAAATTTCACGGTAAGGCCTGGACGGCATTTATGAAATTCTTGTGGAGCACTGTGATTGAAGTAATCACTAAAATGTTTTGATGCTAATGCAGGCCTAGGGCTGGACAGTCTTCTTCTAGGCAGTTTACATTAAGGCCAGAAGCAACACCTTTGGATTTTGTGATCCGTCCCCAATCTAAAATTGATCCAGAAGAAGTTAGAGCGCGAGTAAAACAAGCTGCACAAAATCAGCAGCAGCGTATGAAGGTTAGTTTTATTTTTTACATTCTGACATTTGTGACTGTTTTAATCCCCCTATTTTGGTGGTTCTTTAAGCACAAGATATACAAATGGCTTTAAATTGAAGTAAATATTTAGAAAATTAAAATACTAATAGTTACTTAAGAGGAATGTTTCGGGATGTTGGTGAACTGGTAAAGGAAATGTGGATACTAATCTATTTAATTTTATTACCTTCAAACTTTTATTAATTTATCTAGACAAATATTTTATTTAGATAATGATTTTTTTAAAAAAAATCTTGAGACTAAAATGAAGGTTGTAAATCATGTCCTTTGTTATCTTTGTTGGTAGAGACGTGGACCAATTTGATCTGTGAATTGTTGTTCACTGCAGATGAATAAGAAATTGCAACAATTAAGGGCACAAAAAAAGAAGCAGCTCCAGGCTACAAAACTGAGTGTGGAAGGTCGTGGTATGGTAAATTATTTGTAAATGTGACGCGCATATACTGGATGGATATGTTTATGCAGCTGCCTTAGTATGGATCCTTATGAAAGTGGATCCGGTGGCTCCGTTGTTGGCCATTAAATTGAAATTTTATGGGGAGGGATGTCATGAAAATACATTCTTATAGTATACTGCATTTCTTGTGTATTGATGAAGTGCAGCAGAAAATCCAAAGTACATATACATTTATATCTTATTTTGTTTTCTGTTGAATAATAAGTTTTGTCATCAATTTAATGAAAATGTGGGTTCTGCGTTCGTTCTTGGTAGAATTAATTGACGAAGTGCAGCGGTAGAACCAAAATATATTATTTTGTTTTCTATTGACTAATCTATTAATCTATAAATCTAAAATATATTATTTTGTTTTCTATTGACTAATCTATTAATCTATAAATCTATTAATCCATTTAACAACGCAGGGCAACCTACTCTAATCCAAAAAAAAAATATTTACACTTCTTTAAAACTTAAAGTTGACAAAACCGCAGACAATTAAAAAAATGACTCTTACATTTCTATCTCCATTTTCTAGGGACTTCTCTTTGGTGTCTGTTAAATAATGCCAAACATGTAACAGTAACTGCATTGATATATATTAGAGGTGTATGGGGATAGTTTATAATACATAACGGTGCATGAATGATAAGATTAAAAGTTAGTTAGTAATTTTATGATAATTTTAAATTATTTAAATATAATTTAATAATTTTATCCATTATTTTTATTTCCTACCCTAATAACAATATAAGAGATTTTTATTGTGATTGGGAGAGAAGTAGATTTTGGTTATTAAATTGAATAATAGAAAGTTAAGATTAAAAATTAAAATTATATAAAATTTAAAATAATTATATTATTATTTAATAATTTTTAATTATAACCATCACAATCCGCATCATGTACCCAAAACAAAATGAAGCAAGAATAAAATCTTCATCTAAAGCATCAAATACAATATCTAGAAGAATTTGCTTATATTTTACAAAAAAAAAAATTTCAACCATACATTCTTTAATATATTTTTTTAAATACACTATTTATTATTTGTTGAAATATATATATTAAAAAATATAAAGTTTCTTTGGACTAATCTATAAGTAAAACTAATAGATTTTACTCTAATTAAAAAATATAAGTAATATCATTTAATTTTATTTATTTCATTTTAAAAGTAATCCTTTTTTTTATATTGTTTAGAACCTAATATTAACATAAAAAAGTCATTAAAAATAAAATCTTAAATGAATGTTATTTTTTATATAGTATCATTAAATGATTAAAATTTGTTATGATTTATTTATATTTAAGTTTAAAATTCATAAGAAAAATTTTGTTTATATTTGAGTACAAGGAATTATTGAAGATTTTATATATGATCTATAAAGATTATATAAGGATGGGTAAATTTTTTGTAAGATTAAACTAGACCTAAAATTCACAGTTATAAGATTGTAAGCTTCTATATGTAATAATTAAGTATTATATTGAGTTTTTGTCATAAATAATTAAACATTAAAATACTATTATAAGATGATATCAAAATTTATCATAACAATATTAAATAACTTATTATTAGACAACTATTCGATTATTCACATATATTCGGTGTAACAAATTTTTTCTTAAAGATATTTTAGTTAAGGTAGGACTAAAATTAAGTATTATCTTCTTTGTAAAATGATAAAGTAAATATTGTGGTGTGAGCAATTACTTAGAGAGAAAATTAAGATGAATATCTTAAACCATTATTTCCTTTGCATTTGCAGAACAGCACCTGGTCTACCACCCTAAATGTGCAGCCTGGTGCAACATATTATTGCCAGACTTGTCCTTACGATGTTTAACTATATCTTTCCTTCCATTAAGGGTATGTATGAGTTGGAACACATTTTGTTGGCAACTGCATAAGAAAATATGCCTCTCTTAAGATTCACCATGGCCCATAAGAGGTGAGGGTTAGCCTCCCTCGTCTCTTTTATGAACTCAACAATCCCATGCTTGCCTGCATCCAACATAGCATCGTATACGTTGGAAGAACCACAATATTTGTAGAACTTGATAGTGGAATTGTTTCTGTTCATATAGTCTACCCCAATTTGTGTCTTGCGTGTGAGACGGCCAGATCTATAGGAGAGAGAATGCAGATCTGTAGGGAGGAGGAACTAGAGTGTTCAAATCATTCCAGAGCTACATCAGATCATCACTGTTCTTCGCATCTAAGGTACGGGGCAGATGAATTCGCTTATATGTGAATGCGGGCGTGTACAGGTAGTAAGGGCAATCTCTAAGTCCCTCTAGAATCTAAATTCTCAAATTTGTTTGGTTATTATGTTGTAAAAATGTTTTAATAGATAGAAAATATTCGTCAATGTGTATCGTGGTTTTGGTTGACTTAATTGATAATGTAATCAGTTACCTTTAGTGTGAAGGAAAACCTCTAGAGGGGAATCTCAAAGAACAAGAAGAATGACTTTGATGAATATGTTTTCTTTATTATACTTCCAAGTATGCAGAGATGTCAGTTCTATCTCACTATTTGAGTTTCATTTACATAAGAAAGAGCAGTAGGGTCTTCCCTAGGGCCCTTGTTAATAATTGTTATTGTATGGTTTCTTGTGGCATTTGAAGGGGATTAAATTCTTGGATTAACGTTTTGCCTTAATGTTATTTTCGTTTGAAACTATATGGTTAATTGTCTTAATTACTTGATTCTCATGTGGTTGAGGTTCAATTTGGGACTCGTATGTAATGGTGAAATTGGGTGGAATTCAATGGTGTTTTATTTGCGTTTCTGTGCGTTCTTATAAATGATTTATGGTAATGATGGCTAAATTGATATGATTTTAGCATGATTATGGACTGAATGATGTATGAATCCTGAGAATTTGAATGTGGATGAGAATGCATTGAGTATGAACATGAGATGTATAAGATGCATGAGAAGCAAGACGTGGCTATAATACCCTGGCCATATGTGGTGTTTAACAGTGAACCCTGACCAAAAGTGGTGTTTAACATGATGGACTAATGATGGGGGACATTCATATGCATGGGCCATAGATGGTGTTTAACCATACTGTACACCGGGCCATAGGTGGTGTTTAACAGTTGTGTAGAATATCTTCGCACGGGTCATAGGTGGTGTTTAACTGTGCAACACACTGGCCATATGGGGTGTTTAACGATGTGGCCATCATTAGTGATAACTAAGGGGATTGAGGAGGTTTGCCTAGGGTGTAGAGTTTCGAATCGAGACTCTTAGGTGTGGTGATGAGCATATGCATTGTGCGAGCATGTACATTTTGTAAACATGAATGGAATGTGTGATTGATATATGAATAATTGTTAACTGTTAGTAATTAGGTACGGTAATTGATGAAATTTGAGGTACTATCTGCATTTATATATGATTGAATGCTATTTCGCACTCTACTCTGTTACGGTCTTCTTTTAGGTAATGTTGAGGGCACTCATGGTGTCGAGTTTTGAAGGAGCGAGGTCTTTCTCTGATTAGTGTGACATCAGGGCTTTGAAATTTAGAATAATTGTTCTATGTCTTTTTTGTTGTTTGAAAAGCTTATTTTGAAGATGATAATGACTTTATTTTTCAATTATAATATTTAGATTTAAAATCTTCTTGAAAACTTTGTACCTACTTGTTTAATGATGATGTGAACCTTTTATCCTTAATATAAATTGTGTTTCTTTGGTTTTAAATAATACTTATCTTCCTTTTTATTTTCATTATTATTTTAATATAAATATTCGGGGTAGAAGGGTGTCACAACAATAGCTTAATATATAAAACTATACGATTTAAAATGCTATAAATAAAACTATATCAATTACAAAAAAAAATAAACCAAATAATTAAAATATTCATATAAACAGTAGAGTTTTCCCAAAACCAGTATTTTCTCATCGTCTATTGTATTTTAGTTTTACGAGTGAAAAGTAAATTTAACTTAAAAGATTTTGATCTGTAAGGAAGAAAATCAAAAGTGACTAACATTTTTTTTAATAATTTTATTTTGTATCATTTTTTTTCATTTTGAAAATAAAGATAAAAAAGATGAAACATCATTGGAATAAAACACTAATTTTAAAATAAGGTAAAATAATTTTGAATTTATTTTTAATGAACGTTTAAACAATATGATATTTAACATATTAGCTTAAAACACTGCTACGTCCACACGATCAGAATAATCTATCAAACGAGTGTACCTGTTTGATTCCTATAGTGAAAAATTCGCGAAACTAGATTAGTTTTTACCTAATATATTACTAATATTGGTTACTTAATGACTAAACTTATTAATATTATTATTAATATAAAATTATTTTTATTAATTTATTATTATTAAATTATTTTATTATATTAGAATTGTTATTCTTATTATTTATTATAAAAATATATATTATTATCATTATTGTTATTATTTTTTAAATTTTAAAATTATTTTTTATCACTATTACTTATGTAATTTTTGCTTAATAAAAATATAAAAAAATACATGATTTTTTAGAAAACTATTATTATTGCTAAAAACTTTTTAAAGAAAAATGATAAGATTAATAATAACTTTTTAAAATTGAAATTAAAACTGATTTTAGTTTTTAAAATTTAAAACTGAAAACTATCTTGGATTTTTGCTTTTATTTTGAAAAGTTGAAATATGATTTTTTAAAGTGATTATTGTTTATATTTTTAAAAGTGATATTTTTTATTAAAAGACTGTGACAAACGAACCTTAATATTAAGAGCACACTTTAATTATTTTTTGAAAGGGTTGGAAAATCGTGAGTTGTGTCAAAATGGTAGAGCTTCATATGAGTTAAAATCTGAAGTTGGGCCAAGCCCACGAGTTACTCTAAAATTTAATTGATTATATATTTCGACCAACTAATTATTTTTATTCCAGGAATGGGGTATAATTAATAAATTGACTGTCTAATTTATTTGATATTGATCTATAACTAAGGTTTTCAAATTTTTAATATTTAGATTTACTTTGAAAATTACGTTTATGAACTTTTTTAATGTAAATTTGTATTTCAATTAGCTAATCCACCAAACTTGAAACACAAATTGAGCTAACAAGATGTACCACACAACTAGTGTTTTTTACCCTATGCATGGGTTAATTAGTATTAAGTTTTTTTTAATAATAATAAATTAATTAATTAATAAGGAACATATTATGATACTATTTGAATCAAATCACCAATAAAAATCAATTGATGATAAAATTATACAACTTATTACAAATATAAAATGAATCCAGTAGCTAGTGCAAGTTACAGAAAAATAAGAGTAAAGAGTAGAAATCAAATAGCAGGTACAAAATTTTATGTCTTCAATATTGCTTGAACATAAATCTAAAAATGAAAAGATGATGAATTCGGTTAAATAAATAACTCGTGTGCGTTTTTATTGGAGAAGAGCTTGTCAAATGTGCCATATTGTTATTAGTGTGATGCTTTATCTTTCGTGAAAGCTTACTTTCACAAGCTTAAATTTTAGCTTCTGAAATTAAGTAAAAAATTATCAAATGAGTTCCCAATGTCGTTTTAATTAGATTGTCTTAATAAGATCAAAATATAGACGTTTTGTTGTATTAGGTAGGCCCAAATAACCTCTCATAAATGGACCAAAAATATACTTGAAAATTCACCAACATGAAAAGTTAATACTACTTGGGTCTTCAATTATTGTCAATATTAATGTAAACGTAAGAGGGTGGGTTGGATAGTCCTTGTCAATAAAGCTAAGCATTTTAGGTCCTAAATAGGGTTCAACTACGTCAAAAACAAAGAGTAAAAGTTTACTTTATATCAGAATTGGAAGATCCACATTAGTTCATTAATAGAAAGAAATTAGAAGAAAATATTTAAAAATTACAAATCAACAATCCCTTTAGTCTAAAATTTTTTAAAAAAATTATAACTAAAATGACAATATTAATATATATTTAAGAACTAAAATAACAATAAGTAGTTAATCTAAAGAATTATTTGATATTTCAAATACTTGTTTTTAATTACCTTTAATTTAGGTGTTTTCTAATTTTAGGGACAAAAGTTATTTTTTACTTTAAAATCAAACCTAGCTCGTGCTATTTCTCTTAGATCTGTATGGTTTTTTTTAAGAATTAGATTGTACGATTCCATTTATAATGGAATGCAAGTTGTTTATGTGTTTTTATCTTTTTTTTAATTAAAATTAAATTTTTATTTCCATAATTAGTGTAATAAAAATTTATCTTAAATATAAACATAATTTATTGAAATAAAATTCTAATTTTAATTAAAAAGTTATATAAAAATATCTAAAAAATTGCATTTAAATTTTATTCATAATACTCATACCCCTACTCAAACAATATTATTTCCATTGGAAAATATACTTGGTCTAAAAAAAAATCTAAAAAATTACATTAAAATTTTGTCCATCCTATTAATAATGCACTTTGGCTTCCACTAAGGTCGAACACAAACGTTGTTTCAATAATTTATCTGAGCTGAACAAAAACCTTAATGAGATCCATTCGTATATCTTACCATTTCCATATGTTGTTTTGGCATTCTTTGTGGAATATAAGATGCATACATGTTTCCAAGTACGAAGTTTCATGGGATGCAAGTAGAATTATTCTTATTATATATATAATTTTTATCGAAACTGGACTTTAAAACACTAAAGAATAAAGGAGGCCACAACTTGATAAGACTATAATCTAACATATATAATTCCTTACCTGTTTAGAATCCTTCATCCTAATACTCTTAACGTCTTGCTAAAGTTGAAGCTTAATAAGCTCTTACCACATATGCCACATATTGATAAATGTAAATATAGGATAAATGTTATATCTTTGTACAAATTTTCTTATAAATCATTCTAATATTTTATACAAAATATTAAATAAAAAATAAATACATTTAATATCTTAAAAATATAGAAAACCTTTCCATACTTTTTTTTTCACTACAAGCTTTCAATACTTATCGTACAAAGTAAGCAGAGAAACTAATGAAAAGATATTGTCAAATTTCAAACAAGCAACCTAACTCAGCTGACATAAAGCACTTACCCATCATAAATTGGTTCATCCTACACCTACAAAATTTAATTTAGCAAACTACATATATTAGAATTTGAAAAACCTTCAAATAATCTGCTCAGCATTAAAGACATGTCTACGACTATTTATTTATTTTTATTAAAAAAATTTATATTAGAATATATTAAAAAAATGAGAGATGTAACTCAATCCTACGAAACAAGTCTATAAAATAAGAATTACCTTTTATTTATATATATTATTTAAGTCATCTCACTGGTTGATATGAGATTTTTCGGAATAGACATCCAATAATGATTCGATAATGATCTAATAATAGGTAACTTGATAAGTCTATTAATAATTATTAGGATAGATTCTAATATCATTTGAAAAACGTAAATTTAAGGTTAATTCAATTATATAAAATCAATTTGTAAAATAATGATTACTTACTATTTATTTATATTGTTTAGATCATCTTATTGCTCAAAGTTAGAATAAAACATACTACATGTTCCCTTACAAAGTTAAAAAAAAATATCATTTTCAACTATGATTTATAATAAAATTTATATATCACGTATTAACATAATTAAGAATCAAACTTAAATCACGAAGAAAAAAAAAATCCTCAATTAAATATATTAACTCCTACAACTTGGAGTTAGAAAAATAGCCCCACCACATTCATAATAGCCTCATTCATGTACTATATTGGAACACCTTTTTGTTGAGGAAGAACAGACTCACCAACTATAGATGTTGATAGCCACGCCTCTCCTCGTAGATCAATGCCAACTCACTTCAAAAAGATATTTGCATTACACACGTATACGACCAACCTTAATTCTTTTTAATATAGCTACACAATAAATAAAGTAAGAATCCTACATGTGGACCAATCACACTTCATAAAATTCAATGATGCACCTATTCATAATCTCAGCTCAATTAAATCTCTATACCACTCAACATCAACCATAGCAACATAGTTGGAACATATATCTTAAAAATTAAATCAAATTCTCAGCAGATAAGCAAACATCTATTTATATAACATGAAAAAGTGGCCAGGGCAAAGCAGATGATTATGACATTATAAAAAAGAAAAAAAAAGGAATAGATAATATAAATTATGAGCAGAAGTCGAAAAGATTGACCATAAGCATTTTACCAGCCATGAAAACATGAAACCTAAACTTAGTTATAATGATGGTTTGTTTCATTTAACTTGGTAACTTTGAGTCTCTATACTTCTAATTACTCTCAAGACATATCGTTCATTATCTGTGAAGGGATTCAACATGGTAAAATGGTAACTGCTGTTTAGTTTCGGAGGGATTTGTTTTCCAACATTATATTTTCTTTCTTATTCAATCCATATGTCATATACGTGTTTTAAGATCTATTGGAATAAAATTTCTGGAGAAATAAGAAATAGAAAGAAAAAATTAAATAAGTTTTTTTAATTTATGTAAAAATTAACCGGTAAAAGCTTTTTGATATTAGTTTTTGTAATTCTTTTTTATAGTATGTATAAGTTATTTTTAACTTATAGAAATTTATTTTATTTTTTTTATATTTTTTTTCTTTCTATAAGTGTTTCTAGAAAAGTCTATCCAAATAATTGGTTGGATTGGACTCATCAAGTTTAGGTAATTATTTTTAATTAAAATATAACGAGTTTGACTAAATCTTTGTAAAATTAATTTTATAAAATTATTTTTAATTAAAATTATTTTTAATTAAAATTATTTTTAATTAAAATTATTTTTAATTAAAATTATTTTTAAAGTAAAGTGATTTATGTTGGAATATTATTATTTTAAGAGTAGGTTAGTTATAAAACTTTATTTATCGTGAAATTACATACAATTATTTCAATTTAAAATCAATTTTAAACTTAATTAGTTTTTCTCAACAAAAAAATTAAATATATAAATGTCTATTTAAAATTAGAACTAGCAAAATGAACCGTTTGACTATATGGACAAAGGTGTGAATACATGTCTAGTCAAACTAACCTTATTTTTGTATGGCCATAGTTTTGTTGGTTCAATAATCTAGATTGAATTAACTAATTTTTTTTTATCTTATGCATAAACTACTTTTAACTTATAGAAAAATTTATTTCATTTTTTAATATTTTAACTTTTAACTCATTTTTTATCCAAATAATTGATTGAACTCACCAAATTTAGGTAATTATTTTTAACCAGAATATAGCATGTTTGACATAATCTTTGTAAAATTAATTTAATAAAATTAGTTTTAAAGTGAATTAATTTATGTTGAAATATTTTTATTTTAAGAGTAGGTTAGTTGTAAAACTTAATATAAAATTTTTATTTATCATGAAATTACATACAATTATTTCAATTTAAGATTAATTTTAAACTCAATTAGTTTTTCTTAATAAAAAATCAAATATATAAATATTTACTTAAAATTAGAAGTAGCAAAATGAATTGTTTAATTAAATGGATGTAAAAAACATGTCAAGCCAAGTCAACTTTATTTTTGTAAGGCCGTAATTTTGTTAGTCCAACAATAAATTGAATTGACTAATTTATTTATATGAATTTATATATATTTTATAAAAAAATAAAAAATACCAAATCAAAGATTTAATAGGTTTTGTACCTATATTTCATAAATACAATATGAATAGTATGATCCAACAAAGCTAAACCAAATTAATTGAAGGTTTTTTAGTTATCAAATTAAAAAATTTAGTCTGAGCTGATCTATAAATTTTTTTTTTATTAACTTTACCTAAAATTATATTGACTCGTATTTTAACGTCATCTTAAATAATCTTACATAAATTCAAATACGCACACAAAGGGCAGTAACAAGAACATAGGACGTAGCTTTCTAAATTTGAGGAGCCTCTAAGTTGTAAGATTCCATGATCCCCCAACTGGAAATAAGTCACCATCTCGCGTACGCATAATCCATAAAAATGGACACCAAAAAGCAAAATCAAACATGGAATGTTAATATTTTGAGATTATGTGGGCCTAGTGATGCTTTCGAAAGGTCTTTTTATTTTTATTTTTAAGGGAAATTAAATAGACACACCGTAGAGGAAGAGTTTAAAATTAACAAGGGAGAAAAGAGGAATTTGGTGAATGGACACTAGGGATCATAATATACTTTCTCTTACATTTATTTTTATTTATTATTAATTAAAATTTATTAAAAATGATAAATTTGATAAATCTTAAAATAAATAAAGAGATCCTTTAAATTAAAGTAAAACTTACCAAAAATTATAATTTATAATAAATTTCAGCTAAAAAATAAGAGAATTCTATAGTAATTAAATTACATTGTAGATAGTTGCACAGATGAGACATGTAGTGCTTGCTTTTTTTTTGTGTGTGTTACCATTTTATGTATTTTGGAAATTTTAAACAACTACACACATGTCTTCAAATTTATTCAAAATGTAGGTGAAAATTCTATTAATGTATTTTCATGAATAATTTTGAAGTGTTAACTGTGCTTATGTTTCTTTATATATTATATAAAACAAAGTTCATATTTTTTATATTATTTAATATCATATGCAAATTTTATGAAGAAAAAAATTACACGAAAACTATTATCTAAATTACATGGATAAATATACATATCATACGAAATCAAATTACAATATAAAGCATATTAATGTATGAATCCTAAAAATAAATACTCACGTTACACAATGATAAAAAAAAATTACATGAAAGCATATATTCATATTTGATTTTGATGAGTAGAAAATATAAAAAAAAAAATGTTTTAATGTTGGCTAAAAGTCAATACTAAATGATGAAAGCGAATTCTACTTTCATGTTAGTGTTAGCTTTGCAACGACTTCTAGTTTGATGCTACAAAAATGAAAACTAAGCATTTAGTTCCATGTTTTTAGTCCACGTTACATGGCGTCGTAAAAAAAATGCTAACTTGCTTACTAACAATAAAAACAAACCTACACTATACTTAACTTTGATTTTATATATAACACATTTATTTATTATTGATGAGAAAAAACAATAAGACACATGTAATGATGCAACAACGCAGCACATATAAATTTCTCTTACTTGTAAGATTCTCTAAGAACTAACCACAAATAAGAATGACAATAATAATAAAAAGAATTACGTAAGAGACACTAATATTTTTAACGTAGAAAATGTAACATCCTAAAATTTATTTAATTATTTTTAAAAATTAATTAAATTATTATTATTATTATCAATTTTATTTTAATGGAGGGGTTAATTATTTTATAAACTGATGAGGCTTTATCTAAATTATTTTTATTTATTAATTTAATTAATTGAATTAACGGGGGAGGCTGACGGGTGGGTCGGGGTTGGCCCGACCCAGCTAGAATATTAGACATGGGTAATCAGTTTATCCTAATTGGTGTTTTACGCATCAGACAGCCAAACCTAGAGGAGAGAGAACGCCGACCTACAAGGAAGAGGAGTTAGGGTGTTCAGACCGTTCTAGAGCCGCATCAGATCATTACTATTCTTCGCATCTAAGGTACGAGGGTGATTGGTTCGGTCATATATGAATGTGGGAGGGTACGAGTAGTGAAGGCAATCCCTAAGTCCCTCTATGATCTAAATTCTCAATTTTGTTTGGTTATTATGTTCTAAAAATATTTTAATTGGTAAAAAAAAAACAATTTGTCAATATGTTCTGTGGTCTGATTAATGTCTTGTCCTAATATGATTTTTGTTGGAAAATCGTATGGTTAATTGCCCTAATTACTTGATTCTTGTGGTTGTTTATGGTTGTTCATGATCTGGGGCTCTTGTGTGCAATGATGAAATTGGGTGAAATTCAATGGATGCGTTTCTGTGCTTTTGATAAATGATTTATAATGATGATGGTTAAATTAATATGGTTGGGTATGGCTATGGATTGTGCGAATGATGTATAAATCATGAGAATAAGAGTGTGAATGAGAATGCATTGAGCATGGACATGAGAGACATGAGATGTATGAAAAGCCAAATGTGGCTATAATACCCTCGCCATATGTGGTGCTTAATAGGAGACCCTGGCCAAAAGTGGTGTTTAACAGGGTGGACTAATGATGGGGGACATTCATATGCATGGGCCACAGGTGGTGTTTAACGGTTGTGTGGAATGTCTTCGCACAGGCCATAGGTGGTGTTTAACTGTGCGACACACCGGCTCATACGAGGTGTTTAACGATGTGGCCATCATTAGTGATAACTAAGGGGATTGAGGAGGTTCGCCGGAACTCCTCGAGACTCTTAGGTATGGTGATAAGCATATGCATTGTGCGAGCATGTGCATTTTGTAAACATGAATGAACTGCGATTGATTTTGAATGAACAAAATGTGATTGATATATGAGCATCTGTTAACTGTTAGTAATTGAGTACGGTAATGGGTGGGATTTGGGGCATTATCTACCTTTATATATGATTCAATGCGATTTCTCACCGTACTTTCTCTTGTTGTTTTCTTTTAGGTAACATTGAGGACACTCATGGTGCCAAGTTTTGAAAAAGGCGGGGTCTTGCTCGATTAGTGTGACATCGGGGTTCTAGAAGTTCTAGAAGTTAGAATAATTGTTCTATGCCTTGATGTTTGAATGACTTATGTTTTAAAGATGGTGAAAACTTTGTGCCTACTTTTTAATTACCATGTGAACCTTTTATCCTTAATACAAATTGTACTTTTTGGTTTTAACTATTACCCTATCTTCATTTTATTTATTTTATTAATTTAATTTAAGTATTCGGGTAGAAAGGTGTCACAGAAAAACTCCCTCGTGAGAGGTAAAAACCACGGGTCATCTAGACCAAAGAAGTCAATCCACTATTATCAAATAGGAGTACAAGAGTGTTCAATCAAGAGCACAATTTTGTGTATACAACCAATCAACTCAATCAAGCAACAAAACTTGCAAATGGAAAGCAAAAAAGCAAGAAACAAGAAAATGAAGAACTCACAAAATCATGCTATTGTACGAGGACGATGTCTCACACCACATACCTCCAAATCAAGATCCGAACTGTATTGTGATTTTGACATCGTCCTGATCTGTGCAGAGATGAAAGTATAACTTTTTCTCTCTCTTTCTCTTTTCTCTTTTGGCTGTGAAAATCCACTCGTTCTCTATCTCTCAATATGACCTCTTCTCCTTTTATGAAAAGAGACCTAGTGGGCTTGAGAGTATTGAACTTTTGTCCACATAGTTGGGAGTCCAAAAATAACCCAACAATCATGCTATTTATTTATAATGTTGACAATGATAGCCATCATCTTTTTTGATAGGATTGATAAAGGTCACCCCTCCCAAAGATGTAGAGTGTCTTGAGGCAGAGGACAGAGAGAGAAGCTTCCAATGTCAAGTTGCGTAACTCAAGGAAAATGACTCTTCTCCATTATCAATGTATAAACGCTCAAAGAAGGATGATGTGGATGATCTAACAATTTATCCTATATATACACTTTATGTTAAGATCATCTTCTTTCTCTACAAACATGAACATAGTGTAATAAATATTTTAGAATAAATAATTCGTTCAATGAAACATCAAGTATATGGGTTGATCATGAGACCTTATTAAATAACATAATACTATTCTTAAAAAAATATTTGTAACCTAGTATTATTATTAATTAAGATAACAATAATAAATCGAGACTATTAAGTGAATAGATTGACGATCGCATCTCATAAATCATGAAGACTATAATGTAAGTAATCTTTTAATTTGAAGTCACTCCAATTTAGCTCAATTGCATAATTTGAAATAGAATAATCATAAAAAATAGTGGTTGAACCTGAAATAGATGATGTAGAGAAAAATACAATATTTTAAAATTAACATGAAGTTGTTTTAAAAATATTTTACTATTATTTTAAACAATTTCTACAAAAATATAAATAGTTGTACACCTTGAACCTATGGAAGGAAAATACAATCTACGACAATATCTTTAAAGTTGTTTAGTTATACCAGTATCTTAGTGAACGTAGGAAATACGATGAATATTTATTTGATATAACTAAAACTTATAATAAATAAATATTTTTAAATATATAACTTATATTATAATTAAAATTTATATAAATAAATATTTTTTGAAATATAAATTATATTTTAAGTTTATAATATTATGATATAAGATTATTTTTAATTATTGATAATTTTTTAAAATATTTATATAATTTTTTTAAAATATTAAAACTTAATTTAAAATAAAAATGAAAAATTAAATTGAAAAAAAAGAAGTTAAGATATTTTAAAAAAAAATCATTAAAAAACTGTTAAAATTGCTGTCATTAAAGAATATTTTATAAAAACTTTCTCAGATAACAATTCTACTTTATATATAAAGAAAATTCTTAATAAATATTAAATAAATATTTATAAATATATTTTCAAATAGTTATATATTATTAAAATATTCATTTTTATTAAATAACAACTTTTTTTAAAAAAGAATTAAGTAAGCACGGGTCCGGGATTATAGACTTGTTTTTATATAAATTAAAAAAAAAAAACATTTTATAATTACTAATAAAAATAGGAAAAAATATAGTGTTTTAAAAAAGCCAATCTAGATAGAAATCAGATATCTTTATGAGTGAAGGAATGGTGGGTACATTTGCAAGGATATCTCAATCTCATCCAATAACTCATCTTTTTATAAATTTGGAAAGAGAGTTTCGATACAAGCTGATTCAAAAAGTAGAAAAAAGGTTAAACAAACAAACAAACAAGGTGTGCAATTTTTGTCAGTTAAAGTAATCATACCTTCACAACATTATTTATTGGTCCCTTCACACTTCATTAATAATCAGTCAAAATTCAAAGCTTCGGTTTTAAATGGCATTTACTACAGCGTCAAACATATATGAAAATACTCACCTGCCAGCTTAAGGAAACTCGTTACCTTAGAAAAAAAATAATCATTGTGAACTATTACTACTACTAGCTTCAATTTATGTTAAATCAGAACAGTCCTGTGTTAATGAGATATCTTGTATGTTTTTTAATGAAAATTTTCTGCTTCCATAACATAAAAAAACCTTATTGTTTCATGTGAGAATAAGATTCCAACAAAAAGTTAGTGGTTGTTTGGAACAGTTGTATGGCAATGATAATTTTGTATTTTTTTAATGGAAAAATCTATGCTTCCATAAAATAAAAAAATAAAAAAACCCTATTGATTGATATGCTTACGGAAGAAGAATTTCACGCAATTAACCTCCACCAGTTGAAGAAGTAGGCCATAATGCATGTAGTAGAGTCGTCTCACTTTACTATCATTGGTGGTTGCTGGAAACTATTAATTTCTACGTAGATATATAATAATGCATTTATTCAGTGTTTTTTAGGGTGTTAATAATGGAACTGAGGACCAACAAAATTTAACATTAATGGATCTATCAAGTTCAATGTTAGGGTTATTTACGTACAGACCTTAAAATGGACCTCGTTCAATATTAATATTGTACGATGGTAATACTACAATATTTTTTTTTCTACGCTCAATTAACTTTCTTACTTGAAACTTTGATTTCGAAGATTTTTTCTTCAACGATTTTTCAATATCTTTTCCTAAATCTTTTTGATGGTGACTTATTGCTTTTAAATTTAATTTTTAATATTTAGTGTGCTATTCATTAATTCGCGACGTGGTAGCAACGATATGTGTGGACTGTAAAGCAATTTTTTATATCTAATGGTTGATAAATTCTAAAAGCAATTTTTCATGCTTTATTTTATTTTAATAATTCTAAAAGCAATTTTTAATGCTTTATTTTATTTTAATAATAAAGAAGGAACGAAAAAGCAATTTTGTGCAGTTAGAATTTTGTGTTTGAAGAATCTGACAAGGAACGAAAAAGACGCGATTACATTGTTATTTTATTGGTCCATTGATAAAAAGGTTATACAGACAGAAATTATTCTTAATTGTTTATATATTTTTTATTACAAACATTTATGTTATTATATATATATATATATATATATATATATATATATATATATATATATATATATATATATTTTTATTTTATACGTAATCAACTAAACATAAAAGAACGATTCTTTTAATTTTTATAAATTAATTTAAAATTAACTTTTCTATTTTTTCCCTTCACTTTTTTTTTTTCAAAACTAAACATATCATCCAATAAGATATTGATCACGGGACTAACTTCCATAGCCTGACAATAATTTCCACTGAAAAAATAAACAGAGTCACATTTTTTTGGAAAGATGTAAAAGTGATCTACAGAGAAAGAGGAGAATAGCAGATGACTGTGCTGGAAATACCATCCAACAAGAGGTATGGGATTTTATGATGAAATGATCACTTACTAAAATTTTATTTTTTTGATAAATTTTATAAATATAATATATTTATATTTGAATTTAATGATAATAATATTATACTCTCATCTAATTATAAATAATTATTGATATAATTTTAAATTTTTATTTTTAAAAATCAATAAATTTATTATTGATTTGTATTTGAATAACTACATAAAATTCCTTTATATTGATCTAATTTTTATTATATTTAAAAATAAAATTTTAAAAAAGAAATAATAAAACCACAACATTTTATATTTGGGTTAATATGTTATCTTTATGAAATATTTAAATTTAATAATTAATCTCTATAAAAAATTTAATTGATATTTTACTATAATTTTTTTCTTAATTAAGCTGTTAAAATTGAGTCGTTTAATAGTGTATTTGGATGAATTAAGCATATTAAAAAATCATGAACTAAATAAAATAACAACCATTTGGTCCAATTTTATAATACGTGGAATGATGGTCTGAAATGGATTCAACTTATTTGGTTAGATAATTTTTTAAAAATTTATATAATTAAAATAAATAGATTAAATTAATTTGAATCAATAGTCCAACGAATTAATAAAACACAGTCCATACAAAACTTGGTTTAGACTAATTTATATTTTAGCTCTTATCTATTCCTATAGTGTTTGAAATTTCCATTTAAAAAAATTGAACTTAAAAGAAACGCTTTGTTAAAAAAAAAATGGAGCATAATTTAAAATCAAGATAGTGTTGATATAAAACGGTGATAGAAGGAATTTTATTTTTCTTTGACGGGAAACATTCCCCGAAATGAGGTTGTTTTGGATTAGCACAAGACACTTTTTGTTTGGATAAGCGGAAGAAGACAGTTAGACAAGGAGGAGGGGGACAAATTCCTTAAAACCTTAAACGTTAAGATTATTATTGCATACGCATGGTATGTCTAAATCTAATTACTATTGTTACAAAAAATGGAAAGTAGGTCGTCCAGCTTCTTTTGTCTTTCTTCTATACTTCATAAACTTGCTTATTGCTCCACATCAACCCTTTGAAAAAACATAAAGGAAGGAAATACAAAGAACATGTTCCTCTCAAAAATTGGTTGGATAAACGAACGGCTTTTGCAAATTGGCAGTTGAAGACTATCCCATTGGAGGAAAAAGTACTACTCACTACTACCAAGATGGAACTCGTGTGTACTTGTCAGGTTCACCAATCAATGTGAATTTTGTTTTAGGAGAATAATAATAATAATAAACTCATTTTTTACAATGAGATTTTATTGAGTTCTTAAACTTTTAAATAAATTCTTATATAAATATCAATGTTAAAATAATTGATGTGATAACTTTTATATAAAGTTATATTGTATAAGCATCTTTTTTAATTGTGAGACAATTGCATAAACTTTTTTTTTAAATTAAGAGATTTAAATTCCTTCTATCGCTTGAATTTTTAATAAAATTATATCTCTAATTATGATTTCATATTTAAGTTGGGGATTGAATTATAGATATTGATTAAGAAACATAAATATTGAACAATTTGTATTAATAACATAAATTTATTTTAAGTTCTTAAATAATAAATTATCATTTTAATTTTTAAAAATTATGAATTTTTATTATAATAATTACTAGAATTAATAATGAAAAATGTGATTATAAAGAGAAATCTTGTTAGAAATTTTCAATTAGATTCCTCGATGAATTAGTTATTTATAAAATGATAAATATTTCATAACTATATCATGATTAATAAAAAATAATTACTACAATTAGTAAATTATTAAATTCATTTTGTGGACATCTTTTTTTTCCGCATTTCCAAAATAAAAAAGAAAGAAAAAAAAAAAGAAAAAAACAAAAAAAGAGAAAAAAAAGGAGAAAGGACGATGGGGCAGACAAGAGAAACGTGTCTCAGTGGCCTCACGTTTTCCCAATCTACCTCGAGTTTGGGGGTGGCAGTGGGTAGTTCCCTGCTATGCCCTCACTTTTCAAAAAAGACGTCCCTGCTTTAACACCTCGCAAGTAACCAAGGACGAAAAGTGACTTTTTCGCCATGGTGACCAGATGAGGAGCTTGAGGAGTCATCATCGCATTAAATAAAAAGTCATCATATTAATTAAGAGGAACCCTGCGGAAGACACTATTGCATTAATAAAGCCTTGCGAGGAGCTACCATATTAATGGTGGAGGATCTCCCCGAAAGATTACGAGGAAGAAAAGTTGGCTTATAAAAGGGATTATTGTTGAAGGAAAAGAGGTTGAAAAAATTTTGGGTGAGGAAGGACTTTGTGGAGCATAGATTTTGAAAAATCGAGAGAGAAATGAAGTGTTGATAAGAGAGAGAAAGAGTAAAAATCATCCTCATCAAAACAACGATGAAAAATCTGGATACTAGGTAAAAATCTTTAAACTTTGAGCTCGGATATACTGTTGTGTTATTCAAATCAAATCCTTAGTCACACACTTAACCCAAGTGTAGGATTCAGTCTACATCACACTCAACCGGCCGACTTTGACTTGATCATGCATTAAACTATAAGGTGTCTCAACCGCCCGACACATAGTCGACTTGGACCTTCCTTGTTGACTCCTCACTCGCACCTTATCCCAACCGACTCTTATTCGACACCCTATCCTCGCTGACACTTAGTCGACATCTCCTCATGGTCGATTCGATATTGACCTTTCCCATTTAGCTCTTAAGCCTCAGTCAGAACTACATAAACTTTGACTTCTCCATTGCACTAGGAGATACGTTGGAGCAAAAGACGACTCTTCTCAAGTTCATCAAACCCAAAAATATACAATTCGTTATTTTTTTTACTCGTAAATACCCACTCTTGGTTATATATGTAAGGTGAAAGCTATGGTCCAAAAGTCATGTTTCATGCATTTAGTTAGGATAACTGTTTTAAGACAGATGGGATGGGATACCAACGCTTTCCTTACGCATAACTGACTCCTGAATCCGAACTCTGGTTCCCAATACTAGTCTTATCTTATCATAGATTTTCCCACGTTTCCTTTGAAAATGCAGGTGGCGACTCCTTGATGTTCATTGCTCTTTCCCCCAAAAGAAAAAATGAACTTCATTTTCTTCTTCTCACCAACCTCGTCGCGGCATAGGTTGCAACACATTTTTAGGATTGAAATTCATTAATCATGATAATTTCTCTCATTAATTCTATTATGAATTAATAATAAAAAGAGAAAGTAGTTAATAATTTTAAAAATAATTAAAAAATAAAATAGTCACGATAAAATGTGTACACAAAAGAGAAATATTTTCTTTATATTGTTATAGAAAAACACAATAAATTATGCATATTAAAAATTATAATAATAATTTTAAGAGTGAATCACTATATTAGTTTATGAAATTGTAATGACCAGTCAAGTTAGTCCTTAAAATTAATAAAAATAACTAATCTTTAAAATTATACATTATTAATCAATTTAGTCCCGATTGATCATTTAAATAAATAAAATAGTAAAATAGTATTTGAAATGATAAATTATCAATCAATTTAGTCCTTAAAATTACAATGTTTAATCAAATTAATTCTTAAAATTAAAAACAATTAATTACACTTTTTGATTTATAACTTTAAAATTTTACAAATTTTACCATAATTTTTTCATGCATTATTTTTAGTACCCATATAATAGATGCGAAGTATTTACTATCAAAAATAGTGACCAATCTTCCTTAGAGTCCTTGAATTCACTAAATGGTAGTATTCCCCTCCCGTTATAATTTTTTTTCATGCATCTTACTTCTTTATTTTATACATAAAAATATATTATATGTATAATTATATGTATAATTATTACATTTGTTAATTGCACTTTACCTTTCTCAAGTATATATTTATATTTATTATATAAAAATACTAAAAGTTAAGATGATAAATTAATTTTTAAATATTTTTATTTTAATTATATAAATTTATAAATTATATAAATTTATTTATTAAATTATATAAAATAATTTATTAGTTAAACTATATTATATTATGTAAATTTATTTATTAAATATTTTTATTTTTGAATAACCATTTTGCAAATAAAATGGTGAAAAATGTATAAATATTTTATATAATTAAAATAAAAACATTTAATAAATGATGACTTCGGTGGTTTTGAAAATTTTAGAAAAGAAAGATACAAATTTAGTAAATTTATATAAGTTTATGGTCAAAATGTGCAGAGAAAAACTTGAGGGACAAAAATTACAAAATTTAAAAGTTAAGAGGTAAAAATTATAAATTTTTTTAATTTTAGGGATTAATTTGACCAAATATTATAATTTTAAGGACTAAATTAATTTCAAATACTAATTTAATTTTTTATTACAATTTTAAGAATTAAATTAATTAATAATATAAAAATTTTAAAATTATTTTAATATATTATTAATTTTTAAGAATCAATTTAATTAATCATTCTAATTTGAAATACTAGATTAGTGATTCATTTTTATTTTAATTTCAATAGTTTATTTAATATTTTTTAATTTAAAAAAATACTATAAAAGCGTCCAACAAATTTAAAAACTAAAATAGATATTTGCTGAAAAAAAATTATTAAAATTCAAAATTTCATGTGGAGGGCCCACAAAAATAGGTTAATTAATTCCAGCTAACAAGGATCCTCTCCAGTGAATATTTGTCGGGACCATGTATTATATTCTCTCTCTCCATCTTGATTGATGTGTAATGATAAATCAACGGTTCAGATTCAGTGGGATATATATATATATATATATTTAAAAATCTAATTTGTTACTAAAGTAAAGAACTTAGAAGTATCACGTATGCTATTGAAGCCATTGAAATACACTTGGACGTGAAATTAAAGCTCAACTTTACTGTGATTGCAGCATTAGATATGCTCTAGTCTAAGTGAGTAGAGCCACGTGGGATTTTCTATAGTTTTGTGAACAAAGTGAGGTACCACTTTGCCGGGCATGCTTGTCTACTTACTTCACCCAAAGGAAAAAGTATTCTCCTTTCTCCACCATAATAAAACTTCTCTTTCATGCTTCAATAATGCCACTTTCTCTCTCCATCTTTCTCTCACTACTATTCCTCTCTCACTAATTATCCAAAGCGTTTAACACAGCAAAAGGTTCCTGCAACCCAAAGAGATCTGTTCTTAGCTTTTCTGTTTGGCTTTTAAACCTTCAACTTTGTTGCTTTCTGAGAATTTCCATCTGGGGTCTTTACTTGCCACTTTCCATTCTTGTGATCTTGCTTTTTGTGATTCACACTGTTATGTTCTAACTAAACTTCTTCACCGTGGAGTAGTCTTCTGCCTTCAAAACTTTTCAGTGTGTGCTTCAACTTGTTTAAGCATCCTTTGATTCTGCTATTTTCACCATGTCATCCTTTGGGGGGTGGTTGCAGAATAAATCAACAAACTTGTTGAAACCCGGGAATAAAAAACCCAGCTTTGAGGTTCAGATTTGATATACTCTTACAAAAGAGCACAGATTTGATTGTGGTTATCTTGGTTCAGCGTTTATGGAGTTGATGGGGGTTGGAAAGTTTAGGGGCTGCCTTGTTCTTGTGCACTTTGTTGCACTGTTGGTGGGTTTGGTGAGTGGAATTGGTGTTAATTGGGGCACACAATCAACACACCCTTTGCCACCATCCACTATTGTGAAAATGCTGAAGGACAATGGTATTCAGAAAGTTAAGCTTTTTGATGCTGACCCTGATATTTTGAATGCTCTGAAGAAGTCTGGGATTCAGGTGATGGTGGGTATACCAAATGACATGCTCTACACAATGGCTAACAGCATGCAAGCAGCTGACAAATGGGTTTCCAAGAATGTTTCAGCTCATGTCTCATCTGGGGGAGTGGACATCAGGTAAATTTCCCTTTTGTCTCTGTTGACTGATTTGTGTTCCATTGCTTTATGCAGCTCAACTTTGGGTATCAATGCATGTATTGAGTGATGATTCAGCTATGTAATTCTGCATTTCATGTTGTGGATGGACTGAGTTTGGAGGTTTTGTCACATTAATGACATCTGATTCAATACTTTTGAAATGTAGGGGTACAGAACAATTTTAGGAGAAATCATTTCAATTGTAAGAGACTTTTGAATGATAGAAATTACTTGTCTTTCCTTGATGTACTTCTAGTGAAATACTCCGCAGAATCCTTTTAAATGTGTTTGGAATCATTAAAAAGTAGAATTGATATTGTTGGAGTGCCAGTTTGAGTAGAAAACTCCACATTGGATAAAGATGAGTATGTTGAGCAACATTGACAAAGACCCATAAACTTGATGTCTTAAAGTTTTGGGTTCATTGTCAAGTTTACTTAATGGTTTACTCATGGTTTATCGATGGAGTTCTCTCTGATATTTTATCCTCTCGTATTCTTAACAGATTTGTTCTCCCCTGTGTTTCACTTGAATGCCATTCTAGTGTCAATCTCTGCAAAACATGGCATGTCTCTTGTTTCTTCACTATTTACAAATGAATATTTGTGTGAATAGATAGATCATGCTATTTAAAGCTTTGTAGTCGGTGTTCAGCTATCCTTTTTGTAACATGATCTTTGCAGCATTAAGGTTCATCTATATTTATTCGAGTCAATGTAAGATGAGTGGTTATCCTTCTTTGATCCTTATTTTTCAACATGAGAACTTGCAGATAAAGTGTTGCACTTATTGAACAGGATTTTATGGTCAGTTCACTGCCTTTTGGCATCTCTACTGAATTCGTCATTCCTAGATGAGTAAAACGATGCATGTTAACTTCATAGATATTCTTTCTTCTAATATGTGTACTGCCAATGATCCTCCATTTCTTGAAACTAGTCTTGTTTTGACTTAGTGTAATTTGAAATCTAAATTTATTGATCACTTCATGACTCTGCTGTTGTTAGCCTGTACTGAATTGATTATAGTTGCGCACAAGTGATTCAGATATGATGCTAAATTTTTGTTCCACTTGTATTAACCCATGGCCAATGTTTTGATGAAATGAGGGCATAAAAGTAAGACATGGTTTATGAAATTCCATCAGTACGAGATGGTAATATGATTGTATACTCTATTGCATTTATAAAATTAAATGGTTGCAGTGTCTTCCTAACCTTGTTGGAGGTTGAGTTAATTAGATCTCATAGAGTTAGATTGAAATATTTGTCTTCTGAAGGAGAGGAATCAAGGAAACCTGTCTTCTACTTCAGAAAATTTCATTTCCTCAATTGTCAAATTATTGACTATTCACATGTGAATGTTGCAATTCCTATATTTTCTCAAACATCATTTCTTGTAATTTTTTCAAGGTATGTTGCAGTGGGAAACGAGCCTTTCTTGTCAACTTATAACGGTTCCTTCGAAGCCACAACACTTCCAGCTCTTCAAAACATCCAATCTGCTTTGGTAAAAGCTGGTTTAGGCAATCAGGTTAAAGTCACCGTCCCTTTAAACGCCGACGTGTATCAGAGTGCACAAGTGCCTTCTGATGGTGACTTCAGGCAAGACATCCATGATCTCATGGTGCAGATTGTGAAGTTCTTGAGCCAGAACAATGCTCCATTTACTGTGAACATCTATCCTTTTATCAGCCTCTACTCAGACCCCAATTTTCCAGTTGACTATGCCTTTTTCAATGGCTTTCAATCTGCTATAAATGACAATGGAAGGGTCTATGACAATGTCTTCGACGCCAACCATGACACTCTAGTGTGGGCACTGCAGAAGAATGGTTTTGGAAACATGCCGATAATTGTAGGAGAAGTTGGGTGGCCTACAGATGGAGATAGAAATGCAAACCTTCAATATGCGCAGCGCTTCAACCAAGGCTTTATGTCGCGCTACATCGCCGGAAAGGGGACGCCGATGAGGCCGGGTCCCATGGATGCTTACTTGTTTAGTCTCATAGATGAAGATTTCAAAAGCATTCAGCCAGGTAATTTTGAAAGACATTGGGGGTTGTTTTACTATGATGGGCAACCCAAGTACCAGCTTAACATTGGATCAAGAACTGGCTTAGTAGGTGCAACTGGGGTGGCACATCTGCCCAACAAGTGGTGCATTTTGAAACCCTCAGCAAACCTCAATAGTGATCAAGTGGCACCAAGTGTGGCTTATGCTTGTCAAAATGCAGATTGCACCAGCCTTGGATATCAAACTTCATGTGGTGGTTTAGATGCTATTGGTAACATCTCTTATGCATTCAATAGCTATTTTCAAGTGAATGACCAGATTGACAGTGCATGCAAATTCCCTGGTCTTTCTGTTGTCACTGACAAGGATCCTTCTACTGGAGATTGCAAATTCAGAACCATGATCCAGACAGATTCAGCTGGCCTATATGGGAATGGGAGAATTTGGTCTCTCAGAATAGTACTCTTGGTATTTTTGTTTTTCTCTCTTATGTGACCCTTATTCTTGGTTTTAATTTTAATTTTGGAGAATTTAGACAGTGCTTCATTTTTCATATTCAACATGTGGGTATGTAAAGCTTGTTGAAGATCACAGAAGCTTCTTTGCAGTGTTCAATAGTTGACAATATTTGCTTTAAGTGAAGTTTGGTACAGGAATCTTTCAATTCTAACTATCTTTTGGGATGAGATTCTCAAGAATAGGATTTTTGGTTTGGTTATTATTTTAACTTTTTAAGAAATAATATATTTATCATCAACAGAAAATTAGTTCAGTTGGTAAAGATTGGATTTCTATTTTAAAAAAATGGGGTTTTCGGTGGATAATATGTAAGTATACCTGCTTTGACCTTGGTGGGTGTATTTTAATTTTTGGTATTGATACGTGTATTTTTTTTTTCATTAGAGGTAATTCTATTGGAGTTGGATAAGATTATAGGAGAAAAAAAAAAGATATATTTTGATCATTAAGGTTTTCAATACGTGTATAATAATTTCTTTATTAATTTTTCTGTTAAAATTAGCAAATTATGTCATGTCACTCACGTGAATAATATTTCTAATTTGTTTTGGTAAATCACCTTTAGGAAACAAAAATTAAAATTGGCACCTTGAAGTTTGAATCATGTACAACTTAGTCATTAACTTTTAGAAAAGGAATGTTTTAGTTCTTAATGTTGTGAAAGTATGTAAGATAGTTCATCTATGAATTTGTTAAAAGTAGACAAAATTCATCATTGACGCAATTATTCCTATCACTCATGCTCTTCTTCTGTATCTCCTTTACTCACTTTTTTGTATTCACTTTCATCTTAAGATCTCTAATCCATAACACACTTTTTATAATCTATCAAGGTCCTTCTTGCACTCAATAATCTATCAAGGCCCTTCTTGCACTCAATAATCTTTCTTATCACTTTTTAACAAAGACAAATAGAGAGGGACGAGTCAGCTCGATCCCCAAAAAGAAAATGCTTTTTTGAAAAAATTGTAAATATAAACTTTTTATATAAAATATAATCTTTTAATTTGTTAAAAACTAACAATACTTTTGTTCTCTTCTAATTTATTAAAAGACAAGGAAACGAGAAGCAAAAAACATTTTTATTTTTAAAATAAATTATAAGATTATAAAAATTCAAAATTAAATTAATAAATTGATAGAGTTTAAATAGCCAACCTAAAGATTTTTTAAAGTATATTGGAGGTTCCATGACTAAAACTAAGAAGAAGAAGATGAAACAAACTTTAAAGATCAAAGGAAAAGAAGATCAATGTGAATTAAAAGGCTATATACCATGATGAGTTATTTTCATTCAACTTGATGATGTTTTGAGCTCCACTTGAAGAGAACAATTTTGAAGGTGCAATTCACATAATCAAGAAGTATTCATGGACTATAGTTGTTCAATTTAGTAAACTATTATTATTGAGTTGATTAGACAATAATTAAGTCTAATTTTTGCTATTTTATTTTTAATCTTGGTTAGTAATTCTGAGCTGAATTTTCTGATGATCTTTAGTATTCTCCTAGCCTTATTAATGTTTTCTACTTGTGCTCCAAGTCACTAGAACACTAGTGGGGTTTTATTTTTCCTAAGGCTTGCTAAATTCTAGAAATAAATGTAACATGCATTTATCAACACTTTGGTAATTGCATGATAGTTAAGTCCTTTTGTTTTTCAAGGAGTTGAGTCATAGCAACCCACTTAGCTTATAAATAGGGCCCCAGAGTTGAGGCCCATCTGTCCCTTCTCTATTTTTCCATAACTGGAAAGTGATGAGAAAGATAATCGTGTACAAGGAAAGAGGTGTGTATGAGTTAAAAAGTCCAACTATTAAAGATAAAAGATTTTAAATAAAAAGTGAACAAAAAAGGGGGTGGATAGGATATCCTAAGAGAGTACAAGTGTTCGTTTGGCCAGCTTATTTTTTTATTTGAAACTTAAAGTTAAAGTTAAAAATAAGAGTTTAAAAAAATAAGTAAAAATTGTTTGATAATTTTTATTTTGTTTAGATTAAAAGCTTTTTCAAAGATAAAAGTTACTTGGTAAATTTTTTAATTTTATTCAAAACTAGTTATTACATACTCTCGAGCAATTAGTTTACACAAGGAATTGGAGAATGGGACTTCTATGGAAATGACAAAAACTCAAATTCCCAGCCAACTATGATTACACTACTGTTTTCTTACCATCAGATAACCTCTTTAAGGATGTTCTTATCCCCTATTATACAAATACAACAAATTTATATCATATTTTTGGGTAATGTACAAACATGCATCTATAACATAAACTACTGTGCAGAGTATTAGATGAGGGAGAAACCAGTAGAACAAGGTTAAAGAAGCGAAGATAAAAAAAAGTGGGATGAAATTCCTAAATTAATCTTATAATTTAGTTACATCTTTGTCAATATTGGAAAGAACATTTTCTTATTGTATCGAATTTTATGATCGGAAAGTTTACATCATAACAAGTGTTATATAACAACTAGTATAACATACTAGACTAACTAATTTTAACTTTCTTTTCATTCGGTAACAATCTTTTTATTATAAAATACAGAAAGTTGGCTTCATCATTTATTTAAAAATATAAGATAATGTGACATATTTGAAATTAATAGTAAAGATGAACGAATTCTTTATGGGAAAATAAATGATGCTTCCAGCTCTGGACCTTGTCACTTTCTAAAATAAATGATGCTTCCAGCTTTGAACCTGTCACTTTCTCAAATACATGCTTTACAAACCAGCAAATTGAATAACAGACAAATACATGGCTCAACTCAAGCACACACAACCAAACGACACTGGTCTTGCTCTTTTTAGGAGAAATGCTAATAACACACTCTCTAATACATTTTTTACTATTAACTGAAATTTATTAAAAATCACAATTTTAGAATCACATGTCTTATGTAATGAGCTTCATGCATAATTTTGTAGTTTTTAATCAATTTTAATCAATAGTAAAGAATATTACATGGAGTATGTTAGAAAGTATGTTGCTAATCCTTCTCATCATACAATCAAAGCAACCATAAATGAAACTTCTGCTTGTACACAACACAGAATGCTAGCTGGTAGATAGTTCTATTTTGAGAGTGATTTGGTTGTATATAGTTTCATCACTCTTTACATGAGTGGTTTAGATATAATTATACTAATGGATGAGATGCTAAGGCCCTATGTAGACCCTGTGAGGTGAAATAGACCATTCAATGAAGCTATAAGCAAATCCACTGGCTCTGTCCTTGTTTCTAACCACTTGGTGAATTGTGATAGTTCTACCAAGTTCATTTGGGTCCCTTGCAGCCAATTAGCCAAACTTGTCACTGTCATCTCATATAGCTATGTCATTATTTAACTGGTAAAAAACTTACCTGAAAAAAATTTACACTTATAAAAGAAAATCAATAAAAAAAAACATGTAAATTCTACAGCATTATAAAGTGTAGTAGAGGAACAAAAAGTTTCAAGACATCAAGATCCATGTTGAGAATTAAGGGAGTGTCAGAGGCACCAGAAAAAAAAGACTATCATTCAAAGTTAAACTGTTAAAGATCAAGATTGTATTTGATGATACTTTTATGGACTTAAAATATATTGGTTTAAAAGTCATAAAATTTAAGCTTAGCGCCAAACTCAATTCCACAAAAGTGGCTTATAAAATGAGGATTGCCCAAGCCTTATAACGACTACATTGCCTAACATAGGATCTCAACACCCTCCTTAAGTCTACAATGAAGGCACCCCTTAAAGACGCCGCAATTAAGGCAGGCTAAGGGTGACTATAACTAAGGCAGATTTCCAACCCCCTCCCCCCTTCATGCTCAGGGTTATGGGCCCAGAGTGTCACAATGTAAGTGGCTCAACAATGGATCTGGATAGACTCTCATACTATAATAGAATTTGAGCTTAAAGCCTAATTCAACCCTACAAAATCGGCTTGAAAGTTGTAAGGTAAGGATTATCCAAGCCTACCATAACCTTGACTTTATTCAGTTACATCTCTGAACTTGAAAATTAACATTTGTGTGACCACTTACACACCATACAAGTGTCTAACTTAATTCACGATAGCATGTAGTAACTATAACTAGTAAGTGTTGGTGACACTTTAGGTGTTCAAGAAGCAATGAAGAAAGAAATTTTAAAGTCAACAGTGATGTACCGTACCAGTGAAATTACTTTACTTTGGCATTCATTTCAAGCTTCCGAATGTAGTCTCTAGATCTTATGTCAGCCTGCAGTTCAAATAGAGGTGTAAGGACTGGCTACTTCTGATTTCCAAGAATTGGAATATAGCCAGTGATTTGTAGTTTCTTTTAAAGAAAAAAAAATGTTTGCAGCAGAAATTATACGATGGAAAACCTAACCAAGTAAATAATCTAAATGAAATATGTATTAAGCAGCGAATGGGGAATCGGCATATCAGTCCAGCTATCAGCATTTTATACCATGAACTTTTGTGATAAGGATATAAATAAACAAGATACCGAAACATTTGATGGATTATCTATCAACCCAATAATTTGGTCCTATTTAGATAAATTTTTCCATAAGAACTTAAGGGAGAAGAAAATAATAGGAAAAAATGAATTGATCTTCTCCCATTAGATAAAATCAACTTATGCACTTAACTTACATAAAAGCTCTCTCATTTAACTTATGCAAAAGTTAAGGTGTATAAGTTGATTTTAGCTTATGGGAGAAGCTCAATGCATTTTACTTTCTTATTTTCTTTTTCTATAAATACTTATGGAGAAATTGATCCAAACAAGACTTTTGTAAGAGAAGATTGAGTCCAATTACTGAGGGAGAACAAGTGTCAAGTGCAACCCAATACTATTGTATCTTTGGAACATAACACCTAAGCTGCAAATTTTCTAGTGAATCCTAAAGTATAAAGTGGCCTATCACAATAAACCAGCAACAACTTCCACATACAAGAGTTAATATTTGCTTAATAATGAATAAAGGATTAAAAGCATAAGGCATAAATATTCCCTTTATAGGTCTGGTTCATGTATTCTTTCTTTTCGCTGGTGACAAAAGATGTATGTATAAAATACATCTAAATGAAATTAAGTAGACATTACATGCTTTCAAATGGCAGATAGTTTCACCTGCCTAATTGGCTCGGGCACACGATACTTGCAAGTCATTTGAACAATCATAATGGCAGTCTGCAGAGATATCCTGTGACCAATTGATATAAATATTGGTTTTATGGATCCCTGTGTTGATCTCATGGCCTGGACATAAGCGTGGCAAGAAAACAAAACAATTAAAGCATGTTCAATCTATATACCAATAAAAATGCATAAACACGAGACTGGATTTTAGCAGCTTATGCAAGTTGATGCTCGATAACATTTAATAAATTGTTCTCCATGAGTATGGTACAGTCTTTTTGTAATGGCATATGCTTGCCAGCACATCATTATTATAACAAATAAGGACAAGTGGAGTACCATTATTTCAAGTTCTTACCGCTCCCCATACATGCCCGGAACAACCCACCAAATTAATAAAATCTTTAGAAGAGTTTTCTTCATCTCCAAGAAGTTTTCTCACTCTACAATGAGTAAGACCATCCACATGATGCAACTGGAACATATAAAGCTAAAGAATTCAGTACTTCTAGTTCTTAACTACAAATATAACAAACAGTTATTGAATCTCGAATTGAAAGAGAAGCAAGTGAAAATCTACAGAAGGGTCATCAGTACTGGGAGACATGAGATGAGATATCAATAAGTGCTACTATCATTACTAACATTCTTTCCAATCCCAATTGTTGGGAGATTGGCCTCAACTCCAATATGACAGGCCAACCCAAAACCTGAAAAAGTCAAAGGTTCAGAAGTAGGTAACAAGCTAAAATTTACGTGTTAAATCAATTATAACATATAATTCATAGGAACTTAAAATGATTTCAACTTTCTCAGGATAGTTATGCTTGTTAAGAAAACAAAATTTAATGTTGAATATTAAGTGATGAAAGTCCTATGGCTGGAATGGACAAACTATAAAGATATGGTTCATCAATGGGAGTAGTTAAAATTAGTGCTGAATTCCCTTTCAGTTACACCAAACATCAATTGCTATTCAATGTTGCAAATTGATCAAATATTGAAAAAACAGCCAACCACTATATTAAGTATGGAAAATGGTTGATTCAATACTCCACTAGTCTACCAGACCAGTAAAAAATAATAAATGGCCATCACATGAAAGCTGTTAGATTTCTATCCAACAAAATTTGAATAACAGCAAGAGTACCTTTGTAAATATCATATTCATGAAAGCTATGTAAATTGTTCTAATGTATGACCTTTTTAAGGAAAGAAAAAAATTCATCAATTAGAAAAATCTTGTGCATGACTCATAAGGGGGGAGGCAAAATATTGATGTGTAAAGCACTTGCCTCGGGGATGAAGTATTCCGTTTCCATCAACCATTAGCAACTGCCAATAACCATCAAATAACCTTCTATTCAGATGATGAAACCAGCAATGTGGGAACTGAATAATGAAAAAAAGAGCAAGTTTCAAAGGCATCAAATTCATATGATTCTTTTTTAATGTAACATACAACATATACCTGAGGGTAGAAAGGATTATCGCTCCTTTTCATTTTCTCTAGAAGTTGTAGAAGAACTGGGGCCTAAAATTAGAGGACCAATCAATATAATAGCTGAAACAAACATTTAGAAACTATAACAACATCAACAAAACTTTTTCCCATTAGGTGAGGTTGACTACATGAATTAAACAACAACCTAATGTTCTGCCATAAATAATGTCTATAGACAAATTATTGGCTTCTAGATCCTTAACTATTTCTCCTATAATTTTTCTAAATCCCCCTTTGCCTCTAGATGCTAGGCTACCTTTTCAATTTGATCTACTCTCATCCCTGGGCTTCTACTGGTCTTCACCATGCATGCCCAAACCACCTAAGGGGAGACTCTATAATCATTTCTACAATAGATACTACCCCAACTATTTTCCTTCTAATGCCTTTTTTTAGTAAACAAAAATTTAGAAAGAGGGGTTAAAAATTTAGTACATTTATTTCTAGTTTAGATATAACATATGTCACAAAACATTAAAAAAAAAGAAAAAAGAATTTGTTGGTCATATTTAAAAAATTATCAAATAGAAAAAAAGGAACCTCTCTAAATGCAAGGAAGCCAGGCACATAGGGAACTTGAAGAGTGAGCAAAGAGAAGTCCTGATAGAGAACTTGAAGAGTGAGGAAGTCCAACACTACAAGGGTGCCACATGCCTTTGATGGGTCATCCTTTGAGAAGCTTATGTCAACCCCACCAACGTATCTCAAAGCTTCTTCCTCTTCAGAACCAGCTTGTGATGATTCGACCGTGGCGGGTAATTTCCATGCGAAACTGTCCTCTGCAATCAGCTTTTCCCTGAGAATGTCTTGTGCACTGAAAAGGGTAATGAATATTAATGATTGAGAGAAAGAAAATAGAAGAGTTAGAATTCTGGGAATGTAAATTTTACACACTTAACGTTATCCAGGTCTGGTGATCTCGCGACGAGTCCTGTGACTGTGATGGTTCTTCGGCTTCGGGTGGTTTTTCCATTGCTTCAAATCAGAGCAACACAAAAGAAGTCAGCGCTGTCGTAACTCTTCCTCAAGAACGAGGATGCAAGGAACCACCACCGTCTCCCATATCAATCCCTCTCTTACTTTTAGCTTGGTTTTACACTTATATATGTTTTTTTTTTTCCCACTAATATATTTGGTTTTTGGTTTTCATCCTTACTTTGGAATGACGTGTGATTTGATATAAGAAAATAGATTAATAATTTTACACCTACATCTAATTATAAATGGTTATATAATATTTAATCACACGTTATTATATATAGTTAATTTATTTAAAAGATTACACTAGGATGTCAAGTAGGATATAAAAATAAAATTATAGATATTATTTTAAAAATAAATATTTTAGAAGTACTACAAAAATAATTACATTATAAAAATTAAAAATATAATTAATCATAATTATTTTTATATCTCAAATGTTAATATGATAAGAATTAATATAATTTTAAATATATAATTGAAGAATATAAAATAAACGTGATGATAATATAAGCATCAAATTTTATATGATTTAAATATTTATGAATACACAATCAAGTAATAATCATTTGTTCATATTTTAAATAATATATTATATATTAAAATAAAATATATGTAACATATAATATAATTTTACTTGAATTTTATAGATATCTATATAAATGATTCGTAATAGATAAGATAAATATTTGTTTAAAAAGAATGAGTTTAGAGTACAAAAAATACTCGCAAAATTTAATGGGAACACCGATGTTATTAAATTATGACTAGAAAGACTTTCAAAGTTGGATTGTGAGACTATTCATATAAGTTTTGTTAGGTTGTCGTTATGCTTGGAAATCTGGAAAGACCTTTAAAGTTTAAAAAATAGTACTAGTTATAATGCTAGGTTAGTGGACTGAGTTGGGTCTTGCTCACCCTTGCCAACAAGGACTAATAGAGTTTCAAGGTTGGATTGTTTATAGAGAAACAACCCACCCTCATTCAATAAAGGCTACAATCTAGAACGTTCTTTGAACTAGACTAGAGAGGTAGAAAAGATCTTATAAGCGATATAGTGCACTAATGCATAGAAGGTAATTTTGGCACCTACGTCTTGGTGGAAGAGGCAGGTAGAGTATTGGTGGAAGAGGTAGAGTACTGGTGGAAGTACACCCATGCTCGCATGGAGGTCGAGAGAAGAACCATTACTTGGGAAAACTTCAAGAATGCTTTCTTGGAGAAATATTTCTCGAAAGATGTGCATAACAAGGAGATGAAATTCCATAAGTTGAAACAAGAAAACATGACTGTGGTTGACTACGCAACCAATTTCGAGGAGCTGTTAAGGTACTTCCAACACTACTAGAATGAATATGAGGAGTGCTCAAAATGCATGAAGTTTATTAACAGTTTGCTCCCAAAGATCAAATAGGTTGTTAATTACCAAGAGATCAGGTAATGTCTAGTGCTAGTGAACAGGTGCAAAATCTACAAAGCGGGGGTTACGTATTGCAATAGCATGGGTCTTGCGAAGGAGAAGAAGTTTGGAAGTCAGAGTTATATTCTACTTTACCATTCAAGCAAAGTGGTGACTGTTAGGGAGACCAGAAGACTGTGCCAACCTAATCAACTAGGGGTAGTAGTGGAGGAGCTACTTTGTGTACTCTAGTTAGGTACATGAAGTGTGGCAAATTTGGCCACTATGCTAAGCAGTGCTTGTATCAAGATGTAACATACTTCAATTTTAGGAAGCAAGGTCATATTACGAGGAGTTGCACTTTTCCTAAGAATGAGCAGTACAATGTTGGAGGGAGTTCCCAATGTAACCGACTGAAGATCATTGTGACAGTCTTAACTATCAGTGGTGTTGAGGCCTCTTACTTCGAGAGTCGTATGCAAGGTATGTGTTTCGTGGGCACCTATCCCTTGGTTATATTATTTGTTTTTATAGATGTTTTTGTCAAGCAACTTTCGAGGATGAAAATTTGTATTAAGAGGGGGGAATTTTAACACCCTGATTTTTATGTTGTTATTATTATTGTTGTTGTTATTGTTATTTGTAGTTATTTTATTAAATGAATGATTGTTTATATTATATTTTGTAACAAATTAAATAAACTATATTTTGGGAAATAAGTGTTGGGTTGAAAAAAAAGAGTTTTGTAAGTAAAATTAGAGAAAAAAAGGTCATTAGGCCTTATTTTTGGGCAAAAAAAGCTCCAGTCTATTGAGCACAAAAATGCTTAAGTGAGCATACCCGTGTTGAGCAAGCAGTGAGTGAGCAGACTCATGCTTCATGTTTGTGCTCATCATGGGCTGTCAAAGTGCATAACAAGATCCATTATGGGGCTTAATAAAAGGATGACTTGTAGACCCCTTTATATTAGAAATCATTTTCATAAAAATCTAGTGGTTTCTCTACAGTAGGTCAAGGAGAAGAATCCTCAGAAAAACGTCAGAGTAGAAAAAAGGACAACCTTGAGAGTGAGGATTTGCATGAAGTGTCTTCATTTTAGGTAACGTTGAGAAGGAGCAGAAAGATTGAGTTAGACTTCTCTTTTACTACTTTTTTTTTTCTTTATTTTCTTTAGGAATTTTTATGCTCTAATAGATGTGACATCAGACGAGTTGTAAATGAAGATAATTATGGTTATTGAGTTTTATATATTGATGACTTTATTATTTAAATTGGTCTTTGGAGTGTCATTAATATGTTATATAAGACGACATGATTTTATGAAGTGGGACGTGTGATGACTTAATTTTTTTGAATTTATTGTACTCTTAATTGTTTAATTATTAGTAAATAGATCATGGGGTAAAATGTGTCATAGAAAAGAGAGAGAGAGAAAAAAGATAGAGATGAGAGAAAGTAAAAAAAGAAGAAAGAGTACAAGAGATTGAAAGGGGAAGAAAGTGGTGAGAGAGAAAATAGTGTGAAGAGGGTTAAAGAACACAAGGAGAGAAGAGAGAGAGAAGAAAGAAAGGAGAGGGAAGGATGGAAATGAGAGAGAAAGTGAGAATGAAGAATTTTAAATTGTAACTTTTTTTTTATGCAATTTAAAATTTTATAATTTTAGGTAATCAAAACACTACAACAAATTACTAGAATTTCATTTTCTTTCTAAATTTTCTACTCAAACAACACATTTGACTAGACATGATAATTAAACTCGAATCCATGGGTACCCGTCCAACCCTGCCCTGACTTTGATGAGAAAAACTTGCTTTGACTAGGGAAGGGGTCGGGTTCGAGTTTTCTTCGACTCAAGAAAGTTAGGTTAGGTACATGTATGAGAATGTAACTACCTACCTCGTCCTTGCCCCCGCCCCCAAACCCGCCCCCAAACCCGCCCCGCTGTAAATATATATAATTTTTAATTATATAGTTATATATAATTTTGTATATTATATATAACTATTAGTTATATAATTATGTTTATACTTTATTTTTATAACTATTAAAATATAAATGAAGTATTGTAATAGTAATAATTAAAGTAATAATAGTAATTAAATAACAAAAATAAAATTATACATTTAGCTAAAAATAAAATTTAATTCTTAAATAAATTTTAAGTTCTTTATTATTTATTCATTTTTATATATTGTTTAAATTAAAATGTAATTATTAATTTATTTTTTATTTAAAAATATATAAGTAAAATAAATTAGAAAAAAAAATTGTAGAACAGGTTCCCTACAGGTTTCTCCGAACCTAATAAAATCCAACAAGGTTGGGGTTGAGTTTCATTTTTTTGTCTCTACCTTCTATAAACCTGCCCCACTTTTTGTAGGGATGAGGGTAGGTAGAGCCAAACTCGTCCCTACCTCACTTCGTTGCCAAGCCTACATTTCATCACAAAATATTTCAAATTCACTAAAAAAAATAAATTACTCTCTAAAAATTTTCTATCCAAACACAAGGTACGTGATTACTTGTAGAGGGATTACTATATTACAATTTTTGACAAAACACTAATAATAGAAAAAGCAACACCTCATATGTGTTAGTAGAGAATTTGAAATGTATAACTATTGTTAAAGGGTATACAACAATTTTCAATTATCTATCAATGTATACATGAGAAGCATGCCTGAAAGATCAATAATAAGAGTTTAGATGAAATCATCCTATGTAATTGGTTTGGTATACTTTTTCATCCTTCGCATTTTACCCAATAAAAAATCTTTCAATTAAAAATTCAACTATTAAGAAAGTGTCACTATTATATCAATTAAATCAAAAGTTCAATTTAGCTCTTTAAAAGTTGAATTCAAACCTATGGGCAAGTATAGTTGCTCAAGGTCAATTTACGATATCTAAAATATAAAAATCAGTTTTTAAGGTTGTGAATTTCACTCTACATTAATCAATTGAGTAATAGCAAGGTGTAAAATACAAAAAATTATATTTTCAATACTAAAACAATGTTATAAGAGAAAACAACCATCACTAAGTGCTAATAAATTAATTGGAAAGTTTAACTTGACATTGATAAACATTTTTTTAGTGATTCATTATTTTGAAGAATTTATTGATGTTTTATACTTAGTACATGCATAGTTATTTGTTCACTAAAGCTAAAGGAACATGCAAAACATTATTTGATCAAATTGATTTAGATAATCCTATATGATGCCTTTGTCAATGGGCTAAATAGATTCAGTAACATATACATTACAATACATCAATTTCCATTTCATAATTAGTTAGATTCCATAAAACCATTTTAGAACACTATTTGCATGCATCCAAGTAATGCAAAACAATTAACACTACAACATTCAACATAGAGGCTTCAAGAGCTTGAATTCCATTGTCCTAGAAGATCTAATGACTATATATATTTTAGACCACATATATAATGATTGTATAAATGTTTAGACCATGATCTTTTAAATATTATCATACATGTTATGTGTTTAAGCCATAATTATAAAAGTGTTAATGATTGTAAAATTGTTGTCTAAATGTTTAGGCCATATTTTTTAGTTGTCGTTTTACTATATGTTGAGGTTGTTGCACACCATGAGGTTAGTTTGTGAATAGGGAGAAGTGAACTTACCTGGTTTAAAATTCCATATGGAAATGTGACCGAGTTAGATAGTTATTTTGAGATGATAGATATATTAAAGGAAATGGGATATCTTATAGTTTTGGAGATGTGGCATTTTATGGGAGGTGAAGACTTGGAGAAAGGTTTAAAGTTGTTGACTAATGATATGGGTGAATTGAAAATAATAGACATAACAAAGTTGAATGGAAAAGTGATTTTGTTTGTATTACATCCACTTTTATAACTAGAAGTAATTGAAAAGGTAAATGTTGTAGGTAATGGTCTTGTTGTTGAGGATAATTGCCTAATTGGTAATAGTGAAGCTGTTGAGAAAGATAAGCCTAGTTTGAGGAACAAGTTTGTTAAGGATAAAAAGGTTGTTTGAGGATTATAACCTTAATGAAGATAATGATATAGTGGGTTGTGAGGGCAATGATGAAAGTGATTACAGTGCAAAGAATATTTCATTTGATGATTCTAAGGAATAAATTGATGGGTATGACTTGTTTGAAGTACTAGTAAAACATGTGCAACAAAATCAGTCTAATGCATATGCTTATGAGGGATTTGTGTCTGTTGATGAGGTAAGAGTGAGTGTTGATGAGGTAAGAGTGAGTGTTGATGAGGTAGTGTAAGAGAGTGGTGTTGCTATTGGTAGCACTAAAGTTGTAGTCATTGAGAGAAAAAAGGAAGAGAGGAAGGCCAAGGAAGACCTGAATGCCTACCCCACCTATTGAGGCTAAAAATATTGGTTTAATGTCAAATAATAAGACATTCAATGAGAAAATTTTCAGGTTGAAAAAATTGTTAGTGAAATTATAATTTGGAGGATCTGGATAGTGGGGTTGACAATAATGAAGACAATAGAGTAAGTGCTAAGTTTGAGACTTTTAAAATGGCACATAAAATGACAGCTTATAAAGTGAGAAACTTGAAGATTAAAAAATGACAATAGAAGAGCGAAGGTAATATGCAAAGAAGGGTGTACATGGAATGCATATTGTGGCAAATTGTCTAATCAGGACACATGACGGTTAAGGAAAGTGGTGGACCAACATACTTGTAGTAGAGAGTTTAGAGTGAAGCTATTGAGCACCAAATGGTTAAGTGGGAAGTTACAAATAAGTATAGGAGAAAATTAAAAGCTGAAAGTGAATTACATTCGTGAAAAAGCCCAAAAGAAATGGAATGTTGGAATAACTAAATCAAAGGCTTTGAGGGCAATGAATGTTGCAAAGAACATGGTTGATGGTTCTTTCAAGGAGCAATACAAAAGGATCTATGACTATAGTGATGAGTTGTTGAGATTGAATCTTAGATCCACAATGAAGATAAAGGTTGAGGCTAGCCTAGATGATGAAAGTGATATATAACATCCTACCAATGAAAGGCCATGAAAATTCTAGAGTATATATATTTGCTTTAAAGGATGCAAAGAAAGATTTATAAAGTGTAGACCCATTATTAGATTAGATGGTTGCTTCTTGAAAGGTTATTATGGAGGTTAGATACTGATTGACATTGGGAGAGACCCCAATAATCAGATGCTGCCCATTGCTTATGTTGTGGTAGAAGGGGAGACAAAGGATTCTTAGTCATGGTTCCTTTAGCTACTCATTGATGACCTTGATGGCTAGAAGGTGTGTTCTACTTACACCTTTATTTATGATCAACAAAAGGTAATGTCACATTTAATTTTGGTCATGGTTCTTTCAACTTGTTATATTCTTCACTGTCTATATTCACTTTTTTTTTATTGATGTCATATGCATGAATGTAAGAGTTTGCTACCAGCTATAAATGAGTTATTACTTAGTATGGACCAAATATTCTGTATGCAACACTTGTACAACAACTTCAAGAAAAGTTCACTGACAAAAAAATCGAAGAGTTAATATGGAGGCCACTAAAGGCCACACATTGATAGGCATGAGTGAAGGAGATAAAAAAGTTAAAATTAGTAAATGTTGAAGCCTTCAAACATCTTATATAATTTCCACTCAGGTAAGTACTTATTGTTTGATTATGAAATTCTAAATTCAATATCTTGTTCTATATTTACTAACTATCTTGTAATATATTGTCATTTTAATGTTAGGTTTTGGGAGAAGGTATAGATTTAAGGCTAATTCAAAGTTTGACATATTATTGAACAATATGAGTGAAGGATTCAACAATGTCATTGTTACTGCTAAAGGGAAGCGAGTGACAATGTTAGAGGAAATAAGAGTTTACATGATAGAGATATAAGTTACAAATAGGTAGAAGATTGCCTCATTCAGGGGAAGCATTTTGCTTGAGATAAAAAAGAGGCTTGGTCAGGAATTGACCAACACTAATTGGTGGTTGACAAGATACTTCATCTACTGTTATTATTAAATACATTGATTATACTACTATTCACTATCTATATTAATAACAATATTTTTCATTTTGTAGTTTGTTTTGAGAACAATTATTTGAGGTGAGACATATCAACTTTTTAGGAGATAAGTTTGTTGCCAACCTTAAGACACATGAGTGTAGCTGTAGGAAGTAGATGTTGACTAACATCCCATGCTGTCATGTCATTTCTTGTATGAACTACATGAAAATAGACCCAAAGGACTACATTCTTGCATATTTCAAGAAAAGATATATGAAGCCATCTATGCACCATTAATCTATCTAGTAAATGAGAGCATCTCTAGAAGAAAACATAGTACAGTGATGTTCTACCACCACCAATGAAAAAATGCCAAGAAAACCTAAACAATAAAGGAACTTGGAGACATGGGAGTTGAAGAAGGATGATACACAATTAAATAGGTTTGGTGTCTCTAAGAGATGCAGTAGTTGCTTTAAATATGGTGACAACAACACGACATGTAAGGAACCATCATGACAACCTATGACATCATCATAACCTATTACACCAACCTAATCATCCTAGCCCACTACACCACTGTACCTACCATGTCATCTCAGCCCACTACACCTACCTAGCCAACCTAGGGCATTGCACCAATTGCACAAATCCAGACCATTACACCTACATAAACAACTCCAACATCACAAGTTATTACACCAACACAAGCCATTGATTCTACTAAAAGTCGAGAAGGAAGGTTAAAAACTATCAACAAGAAAGGAACCATAATTAGGTAAAAGCTCCCAACAAAAAGAGTTGCATTGTGGAAGCCATGAAGTTGTTTTGGATTTGAATGAACATATTATTTTGGAATGTATTTTGGGTTGTGTTTATTTATAATAAGTGGTTGTATTTTAGGGATGCTTAATGTAACAAGCATACCTTATTTTTGAGTTTGACATAGTTTATTTTAAGGTCAAGCTTTGGTCATTTTCGCATAACATCTAAATGACAATGTAATGGATAAGTTGATGATAGTTTAGGTCAAAATGAAATAGATTATTATTATTTACATTTAATATTGTTTAGACATTCAGTTTAGTTCATTTACATTATGATGGTAGCTCACATTAAAAAAGTACATGTTGTGTAACAATTTTTTAATGATTCAAGTGGAACATAAAGTAAATTACAGGAACATAAAATAAATTATTGATTACATTAAAAAGGAACATAATAGTGGCAATTCACTAACAATTCATTCAAAAGAACATTAAAGATTACATTAACACTATAAACAAAAGTTACAAAACAAACTTTATACACACAAATTTACTAAACTGAACAAAGAAAAATTGCAATTGTTGACAACTAAATCAACATAATGTAAATTATTGATTACATTAAAAAGGAACATAATAGTGACAATTCACTAACAATTCATTCAAAAGGAACATTAAAGGTTACATTAACACTATAAACAAAAGTTACAAAATTAACTTTATACACACAAATTCACTAAACTGAACAAAGGAAAATTGCAATTGTTGACAACTAAATCAACATAATGTAAATTATTGATTACATTAAAAAGGAACACAATAGTGGCAATTTACTAACAATTCATTCAAAAGGAACATTAAATGTTACATTAACACTATAAACAAAAGTTACAAAACAAACTTTATACACACAAATTCATTAAACTGAACAAAGGAAAATTGCAATTGTTGACAACTAAATCAACATAATTCTACTTTAAATATACATCTCTTCCAACTCTATCTCATAGGTTGCATAAAAATGTGATAAATATAACATTCATAACAAAAAGGGTAGAGCTAACAATTATAAAGAACTTTAGCCATGATTTTGTAGACTTCAATGAACTTTGAAGATTGTTAATATTTTTCTTTTGTCTAGCTATAACTACATCTTTGCCATCAACCACTTTATTTACAAGCTATTGAAAGAAATTGCAGCCAACCTCTTGTGTATCACCACTCTATTTTGCCTAAATGCAAGCATGATGAATTAGTCATAGAAAACCAAATGAAACCTAACAACTATAAGCATGAACAAGATATGACCTTATAGTTAGGATAACCCTACAATTTCTTCCAAAGATTTGTAAGCGCAAAATCGCAAACTCCTCGCAATGGAAAATAAGATAAAATATTCGACTTCCACCACCATGAGAGCAACACGAGATAGTGGATGAATTAGGATTTCTAGACAAATTTGGGCAACAACTGCAAGAGGAAGCTTGAATATGAGACATGTTTGGATGAACATTCACACCAAAGAAAATCCTAACATTAATAAATTGGGGTAGAACACCCTTGCTCCCTAATGGTAAAAAAATTGATAACCATATGAAAAATTGACACATCAACAATGTCATTGCCACGTAGAGGCTCAATTAATGTCGTTATTATAAACTTGACGGAAATGACAACATTGAACTATTTTAAAAAATTAAGGGATCAAATTAAACTTTGTAAATAACTAAAGGGATAAAAAATATAGTTTAACCATCCCTACTCCCCTTTTCTCCCTTATCTTCTCTATCTTGTTTCTTCCCTCCATTCACCCCACCCCAATTGCATGCCAAGCCCCTTTTCCTTCTTTGCCTTTCTCTTCTCCATCTTGTTTCTTCCATCCACCCATCACACCTTCACATCTCCACACTACCCCCTTCCATTTCTTATCTCCCTCACTTCTTGCTATATTTATGTCACACAAATTGGTGGGGCTAATCTAGATTCACTCATGGTGAACAATAGTGGTATTAATCCATATTTGCTCACAACCACAACAATGATGGTTGAACTAGATCTGTTCATGGAGAACGATGGTGGTGGTCGATTCAAATATGCTCATGTCTACAACAAATGAATGTTGATCCAGATATGTGGTGATGCTTGCGATGAACTATTGTTACAAAATATTTATTTTTCAATTTCTAGATTTTGATCCTTGGTTTTATTTGTATAATTCTCATTTCATCTCCTCTTCAATATGAGTATTTGGTTAGTTAATTTCCTTATTGAATTAGTTGATTTTTTTGTTAGAACGTTAAATTTTTTTGGGAAAAATATGTTTTTCGTCCCTCTAAATTTTTTTGCTTATTTTTAGTCTTCCAAAATATGAAATTTGTTAACCTCAGTCTCTTGCATCCAAAATAGATGCATCCAAAGGTGTTGTTCATAAAACCTAGTGTCCAAATACGTCATCCATAAATCTTGCATCTAAAGGGTCAAGTTAAGGTTTATTAAGAAATAATTAATAATATTTTGGAGGACAAGAAATTAAGGTTAACAAATTTCATACTTTGGAGGACTAAAAATAGACAAAAATTTTACAAAGACAAATACTAAATTTGAAATATTTTTGAGGGATAAAAACATATTTTAACCAATTTTTTTGATAATTAAGAATAGGTACTTAAACATTCATATATAAGAATGGTTCTTATCTATAAGAATGATTCTTATACAATGTCATCTATAATTTTTATTGGTTATGCATGTAAATTGTCAAAGTAAGGATTCTAGTATATTGTTTATATAGGACAAAATTAAACTTTCAAATAGCTTATGACATTAATGTATTATACTTACAATTTATTGAATAAAAAATATTATAACTATAAATATTTTTATAAAAATAATTAATGAATGAAACATTTTAAATTAATTCTTATAAACTATATTAAAAAAAGTCCGGAAGTATATTATTGACTATGATCGCATAGAGTGGTAAAAACCTACTTTACTGTCGAGAAAAACTAAATACCTTCAGCTTTTGTTCGCTATAATAAATTAACCTTTAACCGGCCAATGTTTATTTACCACAAAACTTGTAATTCAGAATAGGTTTAATTGGTCATTAACTTATTACCATTATATAATTGCCGCCAAATTCAAATTTCGTTATGAACAGTAAAGTTGATAAAATCAAAAGAAAACATGATAAGTGAATAAAACTAGCATTTCTTTCTTTGGAAGCACCTCTACTATGCACAATTTCTTTTTTCTATTACTCTGCATGTTTCTATAAAAACACGAGTGTTCTCTTTCCCTGACTTCATCAACTCAACAGGAGTTTATTTCACCTATAACATAGTAACTTAAAAAAAATATAAATAAATATTATAGATTATAATTATAGATATTCTTTCAATTGTCTGATTAAAATAATATAAAACAAAATAACTTTGTAGTATATAAAGAAACAAAATAAAAGCAAATTTCACAATTAACACGTTAATGTTATTCGTTAGAAAACATTAGTAATATTTTTTGTATAGATATTTCTGATAAAAAAACCGTCCATCATTACCGTGAGAAAAAAATGTTTTTGTTTATAGTCTTGTACTAAAAATATATTTATTTATTAACTTACGTAATATTTAAATTATATTTATTAAATTTTTAGTATAATATTCATTGTTGTAAATTATATATCGATACTTTTATTCATCGAAATCGAACGCTCAATACTCTTATTTGATATTTAAATATAATTTTTATTTATGCAAATAAATCTATTTTTACTTTTACTTATAATTTTTTATGATCTTTTTAATGTCCAAACTTCCATTATTTTTATCCTAATCGTTAGTCTCTCTTTAAAAAAAACATTTATTTATGTGGCTCATAGAGCTCTAAATTCCGATGGACACATGATAACACCAAATAGAGGTTCATTAGCCATGTAGGTATTTTTATAACAAAGATTAACAAAAAAAAGGAAAAAAAAGTTAAGACATTATAATAATAATAAGCAATTTTTGTTACAAACTTAAAAATGAAGACTGATATATATATTTGTAGGAACAACAGAAATATTTAAACCTTTTTAATTTAAAGTTTTCATTGTAATGTGATATTTAATATTACCCACATAATTTAAACATTAGTACACTTTTAATTATTTAAACTTTATACTTTTGTGAAAGTATTTACTATTACTATTGATATATAAATAATTTGATTTCTCTTATAATTTAGATACTAAAACACTAACTATAAAATTTCCATCCATGTGTGTTCTAAAAAGTATCTGTCTTGTGTAATAATTAAGATTATATATTTATATTTGTTTTAGTAAGATTGAAATTATTTTTATTAGGTTTTTCATTGATAATTCTTATGAATAGTATCGATATAAACATTATGTTTTGGGGGTATTAGTATACCATAGTCGGTCACCGGGGTCATGTTTGGATTTTGTGGTATGTTGGATGCATTATTGATGTCGTTTCCCGCTCAAAATTCTCTTCTAACCGTTCAACCGTGAAAGTTCCTGTTAACCAGCTTAAACGGGGTATTAAAGCGTCTTCATTTGAATACCTCTTAAAAACGTGAAAACCAACCCCTGCTTAGAATCTACAACTCCACTCTCTCTGTTACTGTGACTCCACAATAATGACGTCGAGCGTGGGCTCTGACGGCCCAGTCCTAAGCCTGCTCAACAACTGCATACGGGCCCTCCGAATGCAACTGGAAGAGCCCACCTCCGAACACAAGCCCACCATTTGGGCCCTAATCGGCGAACTCGAGAAGCTTCGCGAAGCTCTCTCCTCTGCCCTCGCTCAAGAATTCCGACAACACAGCCCCAACGAACTCCAACTTGAAGGAACTTCCACTTCTCAGCCTCATCATCACGAATTGGTATATTGATATTATATATATATATATATATACCCTTCTCTTTCTTTCTTTCTTTCTTTCTTTTGGATTGTATTTCGTGTATGTTCATATATACTTTTATGAGGAGTGAGGATATTCGACAAAGTTTCTTGATCAAGATTTATTTTACTTCATGGTGAGGTTGAGAATATATTTGTGATTTTTATAAATACTGTCTTAATTAGTTTGTCTGTTCCTTGTGCATATGCGATTCACATTAGAATCAAGGTCATAGATCACGTGGTTTTTGTAACATGATAGTTACTCAAGATAGCTGTAAAATTTCTTTGGAGATAAACAAAGAACAATTAGAATTATGTCTGTATTTGTTATTTTTCAAATTATTTTAACGTATTTCGTAGTGTTATTTTAAAGGTATATTGCATGGTTTCTGTTTAAATTTCACATTTTAACTTAAAGGCTATATTATTGTGTTTAGTTTCTTAAGGAGCGAGCACTGCTCTGCAATTTATCAGCAGTGGTTCAATACAGTTATGCTTTTCCAATTTTACTTTTCTCGATTCATATGATGGAATTCAAGATCAAATTTCTGCTGCCACACACTTGTACTCTGCTCTTTATTTTCTAAGTTTGTTGTTTCAACTGAGATAGGCAAATTTTGTGAGGGCCGGTAATAATATGTATTGAAGTTATATTTGTAGATTGTCAATAATTCTGGGCATGCAAGTACATTAGCTGCTATTGATGCAGCTAGTCCTACCTTAAGACAGATAGAAAGAGAAGTTGTAGCTGAGGCCTCTCCTATAACGTACCTTCCATTCTTGAATTTTCTGATATATGTGCAGTTCTTTTCCTCCTCCCATCTGATGCCTTTTTGAAAAATCAGGGACCTTTTGCTCCTAGCATGTGGATTGTTACAAACTGCTTCTAAGTTGCTTGAAGAGGCTAAGTTGAAACTTTTGCCAACATCGGTTGCTCCAGTACAGCTTCATTGGCCTTCTTGTCGAGTTCCTGGATTTATGTCTAAAACTAAGAGTCGGGTTAAAGTTACACCATCCTCCATGGTGATAAATGATATTCAACAGCCCAACAACCAAACTCCTATTACCACTCTTCCACGGCGTTCTCTTTTACACCCTCGTGTTTGTCCTTCAAATGTGACACCGCGTCTTGCTAAACGCGAGTTTAAACTTATGCATGGTGGAGGGTATGAGAATCGCAAGGATCGTCATTTTGTTTATACCCGATTCAGTCCATCACGCTTTTTTATTAGTGGTGACTTGTATACATGCATTACCTTTGTTGGGGACTCTCCTTTTCCTTTTGTTGGGAACCGTTCATTGTCAGTTATTGATTCTTTTGCTGCTGGTAGCACCAAGTTGTTGCTTGCTTCAAGCCCCATTGGTGTAACCTTGGACCAAGCTTGGTCATTTGGATGGGAGAAAATCCGTTTTTTTGCTGGGTGCAGCGCTGGCAGGTTTAGCAATTCTGGGAATGCTTTTGCAGCCTTGTCTTCGGGATTTCCACGACGGGAAATCCTGGTGTTTGATATCCAGACATGTCAGCTAGTGTCTAGCTTTACAGATACTTCTACAGGAAATCCCATTTATTCTCGAATCCATTTTGACCATTCTGACTCAATACTGCTTTGGAATGGTGTCTTCTGGGACCGGCGGGTTTGTTTTCCTGTTCATCACTTTGATCAGATCACAGACTTTGGGGGTGGAGGCTTTCATCCAGCTGGTAATGAGGTAATGATCACAGACTCATGAGTCTCAATTCAAGGGAATAAGAGATACTGAAAAGGTTCATACTTGCTTATTAAGTTTTTTGGCCAGAGAAATTATTTATTGCTACGTGACCCCATCTCATTCCAAATAATAGTTGATTATATCACATATCAATATTAATAAGGTAAATTATGTAGTGCATGATTACTTTATAATTTTTGGTTTGGTAGAACGTTAGAGAAGTAAATTTTTATGAAAGTGAGTAGGTTTGCTTTGCTATGCTAGTAAATACTAAATAATAAAGGGGAGAGGTGAAAAAATTGTTTTTAAAAACCATTTTCTATTTTGAAAATAAAAAATAAAAAGTGTTTGATAATAGTAATTTTTGAAAACTGTAATTTTCAAAACTAATCTCTTCTTGAGTTTTTAAAATAAAAAATCCCGATCATTTTTAAGTTATAGTGGTTTTTGATTTTTAGTTTTCTATTTATCATGTTCTTCCTTCCTCTGTCTCGTTTTCTTTCGCTACTTTTATTCTTCAAAACTTAGTTTGAAAACTGATCTATAAAATAGTTTTTAAAAATTAGAAAACAAAAACACAATCAAACACACTTTTATCTGCTAAGATTTTAGGGTGCACCAAACGCATCTTCTTGTGCATCTAATTTGAGTTGGTTGAAGGATATTGTGGAGGGAGAGGCGTTTGCAAAGTTTGCTTATTTGGTTTATAATGTGGCATTTCTTACTGATCTTTTTGTTCCATGTCAAAAAATTTTGTACGCAGGTTATTTTAAACTCCGAAGTATGGGATCTACGCAAGTTGAGAGTGCTTCGTAGTGTACCCTCATTGCATCAAACAACAATAACATTTAATGCTGGTGGAGATGTAATATATGCTATTCTAAGGAGAAATATGGAGCATCTAATGTCTGCATTTTACACACGCCGGGTCAGGCATCCTCTTTTTTCAGCTTTCCGCACGGTGGATGCAGTGAATTATTCTGATATTGCTACTACCCAAGTGGATCACTGTCTTCTTGATTTAACTACTCAGACAACAGATTCGTTTCTTGGGTTGGTTACTATGTATAATAATGATGAATATAATGAAAATGGAAATGGGAGGTCTGGGGTGTATTCCACTGTCACAATCTATGAAATTGGTGATCAAAGGCGAACTGATTATGATTCTAATTAATCTATTCAGGCCCTGGTTTTTGAAACAGCGAAGATGATACTGATGGCACAAGTAACCATAATCAGTCTACGTGAGCTTGATGACGAAGACGGAGATTTCATCATGGATGGTGCATAAATATTGGAGGAAGAACTTGTATATTGGACGTCATAACTGAAGGTAACAAGGATGATTACGAAGATAGCCGAGTAATTGAATCTTTTAGTAGTGGTCAAGAATATTTGAGCCTAGTATTAATTGAATTGTTATAGTTGTACATGTTCACCAATTTTTATCAACTGCGAAAACATTAATAAAAGATATTATGAATCACAACTCTTGCTTGTCCGAATAAAACACTAATAAGAATAAAAGAAATAATTTGAGAAGTGTGACTTTTCACATTGTTTCCAATAACTTATTTATGTGATGTGCAAAATAATAATTGAAGAAATAGAACTAACAAGATTTTAAGTGAGAATAACCAAAAAAAAACTCACGGGGATAAAGGAGACGAAATTGTGACAAAAAACACACTTAATAACTAATAGCATTACTTGACACGCTAGTAACATAGAACGTGTTTTCCTAGCAACGACGCCAATTTAATAACATTATATTTAGTTGTTATATCTATTATCAAAATACTAGATTTTCTATGTTATGGGTAGCATAGGGACAATCTAGGTCGAATATCTAAAGGACACTTGGTTTTAGTGTTTTCTAGGGTACAAGGCTGAATAGGTGCAGGGTTGAGCGTGTGTAGAATGCAGACTCAATAGGTACACGTAAAAAGGGATTTTTTTTAGCACTGTAAGTAAAGTTGCATGAATTTAAATGGCTACCTAGGAAAGTAAAGACAATCTATATCTATTGAAACATATACTTATCATACCAACTACAATGGGATCAACAAGTTGGTTATGAATCTCGGTTCCTCTTATGCATACAATTTTTCACCAACCTAAATCCTAAGACAACCGCCTAACATTCGTCCATTGCCGATTGAGGGCTTACATGACCGTGGCCTCGAGTTAACAGGGATTATGCCTGTGGTTGATGTAGGTTATCTATTGATTACCTATAAGGTTGCTTAGATTGGTTTCGACCAACCCCTAATCTAGCGTGATCTATTCCTACTATGTACAACTATAACACAGGCAATAACAGATTAAGCTAATAGGAATTACACACATAAAAACAAAAGAAAACAAATTCATTCATTGATTAACCAGTGTACCAATACATGAAGTGGTTACAGGGAAAATGTGTGATCAGCTTCCTACGACAACCGCCAATGGTAGCTGTAGTGCTCCATCGAAGATGGCTAGGTACTGAGGGGTTGAATCACCAGAGTGTGCTAGATTCCTGGTCAGTCCTCTCTAGCAACCGACTACTACCCAAACTGCATCCACTCGACCAACTGAACGCCATACTGAAGCACCGTGGAGTAAAGAGGAGTGAAGTGAGAATGGAGGTGAACGACGGAGTATGCGTGAGCGTTTTGGTGTGTTATCGATAATCTTCGCTAACCCCTAAACTTAGCTATGCGTCTCTATTTATACATGCACCAACTAATTAACCTTATAACAAAATTAACTGAAATAACTGCCTGACATAACAAAAATAACAGAAATAACTACTTTTCCGACTACTAACTACTCTCCTAAACGACCATGTGCTAATTTACAATTGTACACGTGTTTGAAATTGCCGAAGTGTTGAAATTGCCGAAGTGGAATTAATCCTTGATGCCGGGATGGATCCAGACGGATGGGAATCGGCATCCAGTTCGAAGTCGGCTTCATCCAGTCTGGGACCGTTTCGACCTTAGTTGAGATGACTTCATCTCTAGAGTCGACTTCATTTGGTCCGAGACGATTCCGACCTCAACTGAGATGACTTCATCTAGCCAGGACGACTTCATCTAGCTGGGACGGAGTTGGCCTGGAGAGGTTTCGTCTGGCCTGGACGACTTCCTCTAGTCAAGTTGACTTTGTCTGACTCTCTTTTGACTTGCAAAACAAGACTACTCTTTTTGTTAGCTAAAATTAGTAAATTAGCCTAGATTTGTATTTTCCCTATTTTAACCTTGGAAATCTAAATCTTAGTCAATACATGATTCTTAACTACAAATTAGAGTATTTTCTCTCCATCTTAAGACCTTGTAGGGTGTCTAAATTATGAATTATCAATAACCTTCTCAAATGTTATATATAATGAAGAAAACAGTGGTTCTATAATAATGTGAGACTTAGTAAAAAAATAAGGTGAGATTCAGTTTACAAAACCAAAATAAAAGACTAAATCTAAAGACAAGGTGAGTAAAAAAGATTTTAATTAGCAAAAAGAAAAAATTAACCTTTTGAATATCCACTCAATATATAACAATCCTCTACATATTTCAAAAGGTCTCATAAACCTTTTAAGGGAAGAAAATTTTCTTAGGTTCTCATTTCTCTTGAATGTAATGCATTGGACTTGGTGTAACAAGTTTATGAACCAAAGACACTTGATGTATATTAGAGGTCAACCAATCACATTACAACTTCACAATCCTTGCTATTATTGCTGTGTGCATAAATAGGCCATATGCACGCCCATTATTCTTGAGTGCTCTAGAGACCTCGTGAGGATCTCACACAAACAGCTCCACTTGACACTTATATAGGTAATTTCATCAAGTGTATGCTGCAAATCATACACCACTCATAAGGGATATGCAAATTATTAAAATTAAGTGTAAAGTCTCCTCATTCACGTAAGACTTTACTATAAAACTTAATCTCTTGTTAGTGCAATATCTAACACTTTCTGACATCATAAAAGGGTTAAAATTAATTAAAATTAATTTTAATGCTAGTATAATTGACAAGTGACTTGTTCTTCCTTATATGAACCTTCTTCATGAGATATCCAATTGCAAAGGTTGGATTACCATCATTTGTTTGTTCTCAAATAGCTTAAGTCTTATCCCTTTGATGTTTAATTTAGAGGATCAACCAAATCTATTATTGACTTCACATACACAAAAAATTTCTATCTTTTAATTAAGCAATTGCTTTAACATATTATTTCTCAATTGTATACTCTTAAAGAAATATTTACTGAGAGGTTTTTCAACTACTCAACCTTATAACCAGTCATCTCTAAAGTAATGGACTCTAACTCCATAATTATTTGTATGACTGAATTCCAAGTACCCTTACCACAACCAAGTGTAGTGACACGATCACTAATGGGTTTTATCTCACTTGGACCAAAGATCCAGATAACATCATCGTATTTAATACAATGGAAAATTAATTAGGTTGAGTACCATAACTTATGGTATCAAGTGTCTCATATTATAATTTTGTAATATAGAGAACATCACATTTAACACTTAATCAAGAAATACTCAATATTTTTAACTGCTCACACAATCTCTTGTATCTCATTTCATGGAAGACAATTACTTTTAAAAGCAAGATTTATACAATTGACATCTCAAATAGCCCATATAGATATTGTTTCCTAATAGACCTAAGAGTTACTTCTTCAATAAACCAACAAAAGAGTACAAATTATAGACACTTTGATCAAACTTTTATACTTGATCCTCTTTTGACTAAGACCTATAAGTCTCACTTCTCCTTTGATATATTCTTGCTAAGAGTCATCATCATCAAAAAGTTTTACACTAAAAATTTTAAATCATAGCAAGATCCATTTCACAAAATGGACCTAACCCGTTTAAGCTTACAAGACATCTTAAATTGACTCACCAAGGTTTTTAATTTCAGGTTCAATTTATAAAACCATGTATCAATAACAAATCAAACTTTCTTGCAACCCACATTATTAGAAATCCTAACACTTCCATACTTTTCTCAAAAAAAACTTTTCTTCTTCTTATCACTGTTGAGTTAAATAAAACATTGTAACACCCTTAATATTTATATTAAACTTACTATTTAAATTAATAGAATAAAATATTAAGTGAGTTTTTTTACTAGGAAATAGATAATCATATATTAGAGTGATTCATATATATAAAATGAAAAAAGATTCCTTAAGTCAGAGGAGTGAAATATGCTATTATTTATCCAATCTCACATAATTACAACTATATTTCTAAAAATTAAATATCAGCCACAATCACTTAGATGTGTCTTTGGCTCTTTTTTATTGGTTGTAGTCTTATCATTCAAATTCTTCTGGATCTTATGCTCACTGTATATTGAATGACCATTCCTAATACTGTATGTATAGCAGAGGAATTTAGAGGTCCAATCCACGCATTCCCGAATAGTTTGTTCCTTTTTTGTACATGCTTGATCAATGCTCTGTCCCTATTTCTATTTCGGATCTACATATGATGAAAGTGGCAAATTAAAAATGTGTGAGAACTAGATGTCTTCCAAGGAATCAAAATAAAGCACGAGACTTACAAATAACATATTTCATGCATCCTTACTGCAGTGGTCTCGAATGATTACTATCTTTTATCATATTGTCAAAATGAGTCTTATAAGGTTGGTTTCAAAGGAAAATGATCACAATATAAATAATTGAGTTGATTTAAAAATGAATTTATCACTTAGGTAAAATAAGTAGAGTGGTCAAACGAATAATCATAAGCACAATAAAAAATATATCAATTCAAATATATTTAGGAATTTAACATTATCATTGGAGAACAAAAATTTACACAACATGAAATGATTGATAATATAGAAAGAAATTGAATATCAAATATGAGAACTTTATTAAGAACAATAAAATTCTCAATATAATACAATCCCAAAATAGAGGAACGACTTCACCTAAAGTAATAGTACAATCTAAAAGTCACTAGTTATGTTATACTCCATTTGAATAGAGTATTTGGTTAGAAGGGTCTTTAGATTGAACAACCTCAACACTATTCATAGTAAGCATTTAACTTTAGTCTTTAATCTTCTTGTTTTAGAGTTATTATTGTGAAAGTTCCAATTTTTGTCGTCGGGTATTGATAGAGCATTTTTGAGGTACTTAATAGTGACTTATGTTGGACATATTTGATATAATTTTATAGTTAATATTGACACATTGGTTGACTCTTGGTTAATTGGACTTAATTGGGTTTAGTTGTTAATCTTTGCTTATTTTTGGACTTAATTTTCATTATGATGTTGCTATCTTGTACAGGCTATATTTGGAACTACAAACCTCCAAATTAGACAATCTTGGTGGCTATGAAAAGCTAAGACAAAGATATACAACTTCTCTCTTTTGGGCTTAACTCAGTTCAATTGTCTTTAGTATCAAAAGTCTACGTAAAATTGCGGCCTCCACACCCACTATGTTGGACATTTCTTTGTAATAAATAGTAATTGGTTAGTAGGGTTAGAGGAGACGTTTTTAGATTTTATACACTTAAATTTTGGAGGTTTCTTGGACCAGAAGTTTCCTCTTTTTTCTTTCTCCTTTCTCCTCATCTAGGTTTTCTTTGTGTTTTTGTGCTGTGTTTTATGTGATGATTGCCATAGAAGGCTAAGCTCTCTTATCAATTCAAGGTTCCATGATTGTAGTTAGGTTTGAGTTGTTGAATTCTTTATTATGCAAATTCTGTTATGTCTCTATTTTCTTTTCAATTCTTGACATGTTTTCATGATTATGATTTTGCTTTAGGTTTTGAATTGTGTTAAATTAGGATTGATTAATCCCAATCTAATCAAGGTTAGATAATCGATTGATCACCTAAAATCAATTAATTTTGTGCTTGAATCCATGCTAATTAGGGACTGCAATTATAACCTCATTTTGTAGAGAGGAATATTAGATGATTATCTAATGAATCTTGAGTTGATGTGAATTTGCAACCTTATGTGAACTGTGATAATAAAACCACATGATTGGATCCTTAGATTGATGCTATATATTTCTATTTTAGTTCTGTTTTGTATTTCATTTTTTGCATAATTCTATTTACACACAAACCCCCTTTTTAACATTTAATTTGATTTTTTCAACAAGAGTAGGCATTGCATGATTGTGAGAGATTCGATTTAGGTTAGTCCCTATACTGCAAAATTAAAAAAAATATATTGATTTTGATAGTGTTTCGACACCATTATCAAGTATCCTTTTGGGTTTTGAATAATCCTTATTGAAGTGTCCAGGCTTTTCGCAATTGAAACAAGCTACATCCCTCTGATCATATTCCCTTGCAAAATGAGGTCCCCCACAATGAAGAAATCTAAAAATGTAGTTTGGTTTGGTATTTAGTTTTCCAATAACAACTTGAGTCTTTCCCTTGTGAGCATTCCTAAAGAGTGAGTTTAGTAAGGTTTATTCTTGTCATAGACTTCTTTCCATTTGTGTTGTTGGAGACTAGTATTTTCCCATTGTTCTTGCATTGCCTTAGTGTCTAATGAACTCATGGATCAATAAACAACATATAGCAAAAATTAGGTTTCTAGAATTGGGAAAAATTAAAAAACACTCAAAATTGATAAAAGAAATTGAAAATGTAGGTGAAAATAGAAGATTATTCATCACTAGCTTCAAGAAGGTAGATAAGAATGGTGAAAATTTGCTTCAAGTTCCATGGAGCTTGATGAAAATAGGTTCTTGTTCAAGACAAGAGAAAGAATGCTCTCAAAATGCTTGCAATGCAATTTCTATTTCTCAAAAAATGATTAGTTTTAATTACAAAATACCTTATATAGGCTTTCCTAATCACACTTAACTAATATCATCTAAGCTTAGAACCAAGACAAAGACCCAAAACTAATGACCCAAAATGTAGCCTCAAAATGCACCCTATTAGAAAGTTGATAGCATTTTAGTGATTGAAATTTTGGTCACTAATCCTAGTTAGGCATTTCAGGCTTCTTGGTCCACTTACAAAACAAAATGAAAATAAATGCTATCAAAGGAAAAACTAAAGTGATTTTGAAGTCTAATACATGTTTACAAATTGCCAAAATGACATTCCCAAAATGATACAAAAGTAGCCTAGTTTTGAACTCTTACTGGCCCATTATCCAACTCTTCTTGGATTTCTCCATGAAGTCCCTTTAATCTTCCATTGATTGTGGACCTTTCAAGCCTTGAGTCCAAGTTTCTCAATTCCTATTGCATGCCCATGCCCTCCATGTCCAAATTCATATCATCCTTTTTTTCTTAAAGAGAATTTGACCTTAAATTTGGAATTTGAGTACCTACAAAAGAGAGACAAGGATGAACCATATAAATGGATAATGGAAGAGGATTATAATGGAAGAGGAGCCTACCCATAGGGATATTAGGTGCCATGCTTCGCTTGGATCAAACATAATTAGGAATCTCCTAAAGGATCCAAGAATGTACCTACATAGAGGATAACTAAGACAAGCCTCAAAATAATGTTCCACAAAGAAAGACTATAGAAATAATCATGTAATATATCCAAAATCTTAGAGATGCCCATGACTCTCCATAAATTATCTCTATCAATTCTTCTAATTAAACATGAAGACAATATGTCTTGTGACTTAAAAGAGGTCAACATACTACACCCAAGATCATAGTGCAAAACAATCTCATAATGCTTACATATGCTTAAAGAAAGCATATGGGCTTTACATGGAAAATACATATCATTATCTTTCAACCCAAAGAAATATTCGTCAACCCTTTCATGTTAATCCATGTATGAAAAATGCGTAGTGATTGCACATGGAAAGAACATATCACCTCCTTCCAAGTCAAGGGAATGCATATCAACTATTTTCAAATCAAGAGTGTAACACCCCTAGTTTTTATTATATTTTATTATTGTTTGTAAATATTGTATTTTATTAATTATTATTAATAAATGGTTTAACTGTTTTATAATTAAATATATAATATATTGAGAGAATATAGATTGAGTTTTAAATTGGGTTTTAATTAATTAAATTAAAAAAATAAGATATTTAAATATAGTAAGAGCTTAAATCCCACGTCAAACAACATAAACTTATGCCTCACCTCTTTTCCTATATAAGGAATGAGATAGTCAAGTCCCTACATCGAGCAATATGAACTCATGTATTCTCTCATTAGGAGTTGGATACCAAACAAAAGAAGATGAGAGAGTTTCCAAACAAGTTGGGATTAATGCAAAGTATCGAACTCAAATAGTTTTAATCCTCTTCCAAAATATAAAGCTTCTGCAAGAGTTATGAGACTCTTTGTTTGAGTTTCAAATTGTCTATTTTTGGTGTTTCCTGAAGGGGGTTGAGCCCCTAGATTATGATTCTTGTTTGTGCAATTGGTTGTGTACGCAAAACGTAGAAAAATCATAGGTTCCCCTTAGGTTTGAAACTCTGGACGAGATACCAGGATAGTTTGATAGTAGGTTGTGCAAAACCCATGCAAACTATGCATGCTCGTGTAGAGTCACACCAACTATGCACGCCCATGCTATCCTATTTGTGTTGTATGATTTTTTTGGTGTTCCAACTAATTATACTACTTTGTTAACCTATGAGCTTGTGCAAAATATATTGTCATTATTATTGTTGAAATTGCATTGAGTACGATGATATGACATGTAAAAATGGATAATAGTTGGAAAAGGAAAATGAGAAGGATAACTTAGTCTGTGACGGATGAAAGTGACCACAATAGACATTTATCCTCTAGGTACTTGAGCTTGGGAGGGGCCAGAAGGGTACTCATGTAAATAGTTAAGGAAAATAAGAAAGGCGACTTAGTTTGTGACGGACGAGAATGACCCTGATAGACATTTGTCCTATGAATACTTGAGCTTGGGTGGGGTCAAAAGGGTACTCATGTGAGTGTATGATGGGTAGTGGATGAGGTACCTAGGTCTAGAGGGGCGAGGATGGTTCTCACAAGTCCAATTTGAGAAAAGAGAAAACAATAAATGAATTGAATTGCATCATGCATCATGTAATGAAGTAGCCATGTGCATGTGCATGTGCATGTGCATGTGCGTGTGTCTTGCTTACGTTGTGCTCATATCGTGATCTTGAGTGAAGTATATTTCTCACTCCCTTCTTGTTTTGTGTGTTTGAGCTGAAAATCATTTGCATGTGATGTTAAGTAAGAGCGTGAGGGTTAAGCTAGGGCTCCTCATGTGACATCGGGCGCCTTTCTTTCTGTAATTACATTAGTAGTGCATAGTCGTTACATATGTTGTGACATTAAAAATTGGCCTTTGGAGTGGCATTAGGGATGCATATTTATTTTCAATTACCGTAATTAGTGAGATTTTGTAAATCCTTTACCAGTCGATATACGTTTTCGAATTTAAATTTAGTCTAAGTATATCTTATTAATATTGTCAAGTATCAGGGGTAGAGGTTGTCACAAAGAGAATGCACATAAACCCTTCCCAAATCAAGGGAATGCTCATCAACTATATCATTCTCATATAAGTGTAAAGAATGCATAGGTGCTACAGAAGGAAAGAATATATCAGCCTTTTCCAATCCAAGAGAATGCTTACCAACATCATTATGAAAATAAAAATTTAAAGCATTTTTTCAAATCTAAATGTCATAACAAGTTATTTCTATTCATGCCCCCACTCAAGGATCCATACATCAAATTTCTAGGCATCTTAAGCAACAAGTAATCCATGTCCTTAGGGAAACCCATTCGACATTTCAAGACATAAGTAATCTTTGTTTTGGCCATACAAGATCTTATCACGCCTTCTTTCGTGCATATAAGGTTTATAAATACATAAAGAATTTTTAGACATCCTCATTAAACCATTTTTCTTCCAACAATTATAACACCCCAATTTTTCTATTTTTTTATTTCTTGTAAATATATTGTTTAATATTTATTATTTCTAAGTTAGCTTTACCCGTAACTAGGTTGTCCTGCTAAGGTCAAGTGTTTATGTGGGACTTTAAGTGTAAGAGTAGTTTCCTAGAGCTTAAGAAGAGGTTAACATAAGCTCATGTGCCAGTGTTTCCTAACTTGAGTGAACCCTTTGTGGTGTATTATGATGCATCCAAGATGGGTTTAAGAGGAATATTGAGGTAAGGTTGTGGTCTATGCTTCTAAAAAGCTTAAGACTCATAAGAGGAATCATCCTACTCACATCTAGAGCTGGCAGGTGTGGTATTTACGTTTAAGATATGGAGACACTATCTTTATGGCTTAAGGTTTGAGGTGTTTAATGATCATAAGAGCTTGAAGTAATTGTTTAACCAAAAGGAGTTGAACATGAGGAAGTGAAGGTGGCTAGAGTACCTTAAGGATTTTGATTTTTCCTTTAGTTTCCATCCAAGTAAAGCCAATATAGTGGTTGACGCCTTGAGTAGGAAATCTTTGCATATATCTACATTGATTATTAGAGAGTTAGACCTCACAGAGCAGTGTACAAACATTAGTCTAGTTTGTAAGGTGAACCCTAAAATTGTGAATTTGGGTATGCTTAAGATAGCTAGTGTAGCCTTTTGGACGAAATTAGGGTTGGTCAACAAACAATTTTCTTGCTAGACAAGTAGAAGCGATAACCCAAGGGAAGGTTAGTAGCTCCATGATAGGAGTAGATAGAGTTATGGGACTCTAGGGTAGAGAATGCGTTCCTAGTGTTCTAGATCTTAGGAAGTTGATCCTATAAGAAGGACATAGAGAAATCTGAGTGTGCACCTTAGTGCCACAAAGACGTACTAGGATTTTAAGAGGATGTTATGATGGCCTGGTATGAAGAAAGAGGTGGCAAAGTTCGTGTATACTTGTCTGGTTTGTTAGAAAGCTAAGATAGAGCATCAAAAGACATCATTATGGATTTCATGTTTGGTTTGCCTAAAACTTAGAAAAACATGGATCCCATCTATTTATCATGGATAGGTTGACTAAATCTACTCATTTTATCCCAATCAACATTAAGTATAGTTTGGAGAAGTTGACTAGTTTATACATATAGGAGATAATTAGGTTGCATGGTGTGCCTTCTAGTATAGTTTTAGATAGAAATCCCAAGGTTACCTTTACATTTTAGGGTAGTTTATACTAAGCCTTAGGAACTAAACTTAGATTGAGTTCAACTTACTTTCTACAGATAGATAGTTAGACTAAGCAGACAATCCAATCCATAGTAGATGTCCTTAAAGTTTGTGTCCTAGAATAAAGAGATAGTTGGAATAGCTTGTTGCCTTTAGTGGTGTTCACCTATTACAATAGTTATCGTTCTAGTATTAGAATGACACCTTATGCTTCCCTCTATGGAAAAAGGTATAAGACTCCTTTGCGTTGGTTTGAGTAAGGTGAGAGTGTGGTTTTAGGATCTAAAGTAGTTCAACAAATTACTAGGAAGGTCAAGTTGATCCATGATAAGATGAGAATGGAATAGAGTAGGCAGAAGAGCAACCACGATGAGAAGGAAAGACCTTGTATTCAAAGAAGGGGACCATGTGTTCTTGAAAGTCACTCCATGGATTGGGGTTGGTAGGGATTTGAAATCTCGTATGCTTTCTCCTTATTTCACTGGTCCTTACCAAATTCTAAAAAGAGTCAACGAAGTCACTTATCGAATAGATTTACCACCCATTCTAGCAAATCTTCATGAGTTGAGTTGGATGACATGTCTCAACTTCAAAAGTGTGTTTATGATCTTTCCCATGTGATTGAGTTGGATGACGTACAAGTAAGGGATAACTTGTCTTATGCAGTACAGTTGTTGAGGGTTGAGGACCGAAGGGTTAAGTAGTTAAGTGGTAAAGAGATTCCTTTGGTTAAGGTTGTGCAACATGGAAATTAGAGGACTAGATGAGGATTTCCTACTCAGAGTTGTTTACATTAGGTAAATTTTCATGGAAAAAATTTCTTATGAGGAGGGGGGAATTGTAACACCTCAGTTTTTCTATTTTTTTTATTATTTCTTGTATATATGTTGTTTAATATTTATTTTTATTAATAAAGTGCTTGAGCGTTTTATAATTACATTTAACATAAATTTTATTTGGGAAAATATATGTGGGTGAAAATAGGTTTAATTAAATTAATAATAGAGAAAATAGTTTTGGGCTTATTTTTTTGGGTTATTAAGTAAAAAGCTTACGCGACCTTTACGTGTCAGAGTCTCTATATTTTTTGATCAACTTATCATTTGAACTTTTCCTGAGAATAGAGAGTGTGAACTCTCTGTGGCTTAGTTTGCTAGTCGAGAGGGTGACTTGCTAAGCGAGAGTGTCATGGCCTAAGAGTAGTGGTATCTTTGGTCCCACTCGTTAGATGAGAGGATGTCTTACTGAGCAAGAGAGTGTAAACTCTTTGTGACTTAGTTCCTTAGGTGAGAGGGTGTCTTGATGAGCGGGAGAGTGAGAGCCAAAGAGTGAAACTCTCTATGGCTCAACTTGCTAGGCATGCGCCATGCTTCATTGAGTGAGTATAGTTGTAGGACCTCTAGAGTCCTGACTCATTGAGTGAGAAGTAGTCTTATTGAGCAAGAGTGTACAATGTAGAGTTGAGATTCTCTATTAGGTGTATTTGTTGAGAAAGCGAGGCATCTCACTGGGTGAGAAAAGGAAATAGAAAGCAACAAAGCTCTTTGTGGCTCTTATCATCGTGTGAATAGAGTGGTTTTCTAAGTAAGAGTATGTATAGAACTCCTTGTAGCTTTGATTCACTAAGCGAGAGGTTAGCCTTAGCAAGTGAACGATACGAACTTAGTGGCTAGAATTTCTTTGTTTGTAAGCTTAAGAGATGTGTTTTTAAGAGCTTGTGTATGTTATACTATTGAGATTATGACATGATTTGATTGAGATATAATTGTCTTGCATCAACAGAGACGAGTATGAAATATGAGGAAATAAGTAAGGATGATTGGTTATTAGATGAGATTCTTAGGCCAAGAGTTGGCAGGAAAAGAACTCGAATGACCTTTTTTTAGTGAGCGACCTAGGCCTATATGTGCGCGAGGATGAAGCTTATTTTGTAGGTTGCGAGATAATATACCTAGCTTGCAACGGGCAAGCATGGTCCTCATTGACTCAATTTAAAGAGAAACTAATGAAAATATGAATTGTGTGACATCCATCATATAATATAACTGGTGTGAGAGAAAGTAGATAAGAACCATGTGCTGAGGTCACTAGACTTATTAGGGGGAACTTGGTATGGAAACTCCAATGGTCGTACTTGATCCCACGAGTTAGGGAATACGATGCAAGCTGAGTAGATCTTGACGTGCTACTAGAGGATATTATGCTAGCATGGTATGACTTAACTCTAGAGGTGGAGTCTAGCAATGTTTCCCCTAGCCTACCTTTTTTCAGTAGAGTTGGTATCACATGCATATGGAATAACACGTAGGATGCATATTGTCATAGCATAAGCATAATATTTATTATGGGTGTCTGTGTTATATTTCTCTATAGTCTGCTGGGTGTGTGCTACCCGACCTTGTCAAGGTTGCCTTGATAGCAGTGAGATGTATTTTCACTCCTCTTGTGTTTTCTTGTGTTGTTTTCTTTGGCCTGAACACCATTTGCAAGTGAAGGCGAGTAGGTACAAGATGACGAGTGATGCCTCTATGCTGCTGTCCTTTCTTTTATGTTGCTTTGGTGTTGGGTTTTGTCAACTTTGGTAGGATTGTGGCATCAAGGTTGAGTATGTTGTTTGGATTATACTACGTTTATTTTTTAATACTTGAGTAGTTTGGAGTGCTAGTAAGTTATGTTTCTAGCAGTTTTATGTTGAGACTATTGATGTTTTATGTTGAGACTATTGATGTTGAGTTTTTGAGACATATGAATCATTTATTCTTGAGCTTGAGATTTATGTGATAAGTTTCATTTATTACCTATAAATTAATTGCTAAAATATTAGTAATTAGATTGTGTGGGTACAGGGTATCACATTTAATGATATTAGAACCAGGTTGATCCATTTGGCTTTGTGTGTTATGTGCTTTTTGAGGTTGCTGTTGTGTACTCCAGGAGTTGTTTGTATTGTTTCTTCTTGCTTGTTTTGTTATTGTTGTTGTTTGCTGACTTTCTTGGCTTGTTTTGCATTTGTTCAAGAAGGAATGGCAAGAAAGTGATGAGGAAGTGTAGGGACTCCTAACTTTCCTACTAACCTTGCGCTAGCAACATTAGCACTACTCCCACCATCAATAATAATGGAGCAAAGCTTTCCTAAAATTAGGCATCTAGAGTGAAAAATGTTTTTCCTTTGGCTTTTGACCTACTTTCCACTTAAATTACTCATGAGCCTCCTCAGCATGAGAAAGTCACCCTCATAATGTGAATGTTCTCTACTAGATTCTACCTTACTATGAGAGGTAGCCTCCTTTTGAGAGCTCTTACTTTTAACCTCTCCATTTCCTCTCAAGACCATGATCCTCTTATTTGGACATTGGGAGGCTATGTGTCCTTTACCTAAGCACTTAAAACACTAAATGCTACTTTTTCTAAACGAACTAAGTTTATTGAGTGGTCGCTAGGCGAATACCTCATTTGTTGGGCAAGGATCTTGAGAATCCATAAACACATATATTCGTTGGGTGAGTCTCGCGTTTTGTTGAGTGAGAGTTTATAAGGCTCTCTCTAAGGTTCCTATTGTTGGGCAAAGGAATGCCTTCACTAAGTGAGTAGTGCGAGGTTGAAAGTGTGCAATCTATATGATATTATTTGTTGAGTGAAACCACTGACTTGTTAAGGGAATTAAAAGTGAGTTTTAGAGGATGCTCTTTATAACTCCTCTTATTGGATGATGATGAATCCTTGCTAGGCAAACCATGAGATTTTAGGAGTTAAGTCACTATGACTTTGCTCGTCGGGCAAATGGTGCATTCATTAGTAGTAGGAGCTCTCTGTGGCTCCACTCGCTGAGCGAAAGTAAGGGCTCATTGGGCAAGTGAATGTACTTGAGAAAGTACCCTGTCTATGGGTAGGATTCATAGGACGAAAGATTCTATTCATTGGGTGAATCCAATGGCAATGAGAAAACTTGTTGAGTTAGAAAACTGAACTTCTTAAGTAGTTATATCATTTAAAAAGACTTTCTTAATGTTGTTAAAGATTGGAATTTGGTAGGATGGTATAAAAGCTTAAAGTGAAATGATAAATAAAGTTGAATTTCATAAAATTTGAAAGGTTTCTATCCATAAGGGATAAACACTTGATGTTGACGTTGACAAGTAAGTTGTTGGCCTTACTCATAAGGATTGGTTGATGAACCACTCCTTGTTGTTGTGATTCTAACATGTTTGAGGATACAGGTTGTTAGTATTTGTGTTCAAGGAAGCTAGAAGTGATCATAGAATTGAATCACAATTGTTATTGTTGAGTCCACTTATGGATAGTATTGACGTGTAAGGCACATAAGCTTTTGGATCACCATGACTTAGTAAGGTTCATAACTAGTGCTGGATTGGGAAAGACGACGTTGTGTAGCCTTGGGGATAAGTGGATGGGAAATCCCCACAAAAGATGTAGTATTTTCAATGACTATTGGCTGTAGAAACACGCTACTCCACATACAATCTATCTTACCACGATTGCTTTCCAATCCACGAGATCATGTCATCTTCCCTTATATTAGGTTGAGAGTATGTTAAAGAAGTGAAATGAGTGATCACTCGGCTTATAAATCTCCAAAAGGTAGTTATATGTGTATATATATATATATATATATATTGAAATTATTTATGCTAAGAGCCAAGGCTCGTTGTTGATGTATGATATATCTATGATGCTATGTTGTATGTCGTACATGTGTGATGTCTTGTTGTGTTGTTGCTTTAAGTGTAGAGATATAAGAGTATTCTGGTAGTATCTTACCCTTCTGTTTGTTTCATATATGTACAACTATAATAACTTCGAAAAACATGTTTATGGGAGCAAATGCTAAGACCAACGAGAGGATCGAGCATTTACCACCTCTTAAGAATACAAGTAGATATTAGACCTTTCAACATCACATTTTAGGACACTTAGATGAGCTTGGATGGAGTGTGGAGGATCAATAATGATCATCAGCGAGTTTGGTACAGGTGAGAAGTGTTGATATAGTACGCACTAGTCGGAGTAGTGAGATTTTCTATCATGTTCTTCACCTTAGTGGAGATGTTTTTGCGCATCCTGGCAATAACAAACATGACTAATGCAAAGTTTGCAAGGAATCAACGTCGTGACCCCAACCACCCTGGCTCCCATCCGCGACGTTTCAAGATTGTTCTCTTGAAAGCCAGAGGTGATGCCGAAGCTGCTTCTTTGTGCCACCGCTGCATGATGTACCTTTTATGTATTGGACACTTTGTTAGGCCCTCACCTTCATGATCCATTCTTTATATGTTGTTTACTTTTACTTCTTATAACTTTTTTGTTCATGGTCTTTTTAATCTCCAAACTTCCATTATTTTTGTCATAATCATTAGTCTCTCTCTCAAAAAAAGTTTATTTATGTGGCTCATAAAGCTCTAAAGTCAATGGACACGAAACAACACCAAATAGTAGTTTATTGGCCACATAACTATTTTTATTTTATAACGAAGATTAACCAAAAGAACAAAAATAAAAAAGTTTGTGCATTATATAATAATAAACAATTTTTTACAAACATTAAAAATGAAAACATGTATATATTTGTAGGAACAACAAAAAAAAAAATTTAAACCGTTTTAATTTAAATACTAGTACACTTTTATTTAAACTTTATATTTTGTGTAAAAATAGATACTAATAATTTGATTTTTCTTATAATTTAGACACTAAAACACTAACTATAAAATTTTCATCCATGTGTGTTGTACAAAGTATCTATCTTGACTAATAAGATTATATTATTAAATTCTTTCAGTAATATTCAAATTATTTTTATTAGTTTTTAAAGTATAACATTGACTCTTAAAGAATTGTATCTATAAAATTTTATTTTAGGGTAAGAATTATATCTAGAACATTCATCCATGTGTGTTCATTTGGATAGAATAGTGGGGGATTGGGTCATGTTTGGATTGTGATATGTAACCGCTCAACCGTCAATTAACGAACTTAAACGGTTAGTTTGAATTCAGAATGCAATAAAAGGTCTCCATTTCAATACCTCTTGAAAGCGTGAGAAGCAACCCCTCTAGAAACACTCCACTCTCTCTCTCTTTCCGAGTCAGTGACTCCACAATAATGGCGTCGAGCGTAGATTCCGACGGCCCAGTCCTCCGCGTCGTCAACAACCGCATACGGGCCCTCCGAATGCAGCTGCAAGTGCCAACCTCCCAAGACAATTCCGTCATTTGGGCTGTTATCAATGAACTTGAGAAGCTTTACGATGTTCTCCCTTCCGTCCTCGCCCAAGAACTCCGACAACACAGCTCCAACGAACTCCAACTTGAAGGAACTTCCACTTCTCAGCCTCACCATCACGAATTGGTATATTATTATTATATATATACCCTTCTCTTTCTTTCTCTCTTTCTTTCTTTCGTGTGTGCAAGTGTGCCTTCATTACTGCATATATTGGATAAAGTTTCTTTATCAACATTTCTTTTCTTTTCTTTTCTTTTCTTTTATTCTATTCCATGGCAAAGTTGAGGATATATTTCTGGTTTTTAATAAATACTGTCTTAGTTTCTCTGTTCCTCGTGCACATGCGATTCACATTAGAATAAAGGTCCATAGATCACGTGGTTTTTGGAACATGATACTGATTCAAGATAGCTGTAAAAAGATAAACAAAGAAGGGATGGGGGAGTTTAGTTTTACATATTTCCGAGTGTTATTTTGAAGGTGTATTTATGCTTTCTGTTTAAATTTCACATTTTCACTCTAAGGCTACATTATTGTGTTTTGTTTCTTAAGGAGCTAGCGCCCACTATGTGGGCTCTCTGCAATTTATCAGCACTGCTTCAATGCAGTTATGATTTTCCAATTTTGCTTTTCTTGATTCATAAGACGGAAGATCAAATTTCTGTTGAATTATTAAAGGGACAGAAGCAAGTGACATAGTTGGCTTAGGGTTTCAATCATTATTTTCTGCTGCTACACATTTCTAATCTGCTCTTTATTTTCTGTTTGTTGCTTGAACTGAGACAGGCAAATAGAATGATCTGTTCTTTGTGAGGGATGGTATTAATTTATGTGTTGAAATAATATTTGTAGATTGAGACTAATTCTGGGCGTGCAAGTACGTCAGAAACTGCTCCTATGTTGCTTGAAGAGGCTGTGCCATCATTGGTTGCTCCATCTTCTCTTGTGGAACAATACCCCAGAGAGGAATTTCCTCCTCTACAAATTTGGTGGCCTTCTGGTCGAGTTCCTGGATTTATGGCTGACAGATTCAAGCCTAAGACAAAGGATATAGGAGTGTTGTCAATATCTCGAAGGCAATTGAATGGTGGGGAACAAGGAAATCTTGGTGAGGTTATACCATACTCCCCTGTTACCCCTCTTTCCCAGCTTTCTCTTTTGCTCCATCGTCTTTCTCCTGAACGCCAGCGAAGCCTTGGTGCACCTTTTAATGTGACATTACGTCTCCCTACACGTGAATTTAATTTTATGTTTGATGGAGTGTATGAGAATAGAAGGGTTCAAGGGGACAATTCATTGGCACTTACTCAGTCTGGGAACAGCCAGTGGATGGAGCGTGCTATGTCATTACTGACACTTATTCGGTCTTTTGTTCGTGGTAACAGCCAGTGGTTCCTTTCTTCAAGCTCCCTTTGTGTAATATTGGATCGTGCTTGGTCATTTTTAAGGGACCAAGGATGGAGCGAAATCCATTTACCTGGTATTGCCACGTTTTACACCTCTGGGAACTTTATTGCAGCCTTGTTACCAAACAACCAAATCCTGTTGTATGATATTCAGAATTGTCAGCTACTGTCTAGGTTTTCAGATACTTCTATAGGAAAGCCCGTTTATTCTCAAATCCATTTTCACCATTCTGACTCAATGCTGCTTTGGAATGGTGTCTTATGGGACCCACGGGCTTCTGTGCCTGTTCATCGCTCTAATCAGATCACAGACTTTGAGGGTGAAGGCTTTCATCCTGCTGGCAATGAGGTATGTAGAAGGATATTGTGGAGGGGAAGGCGTTTGCAGAGTTTGTTTATTTGCTTTATAATGATCCATTATTTTTTAACTGATCTTTTTTTTTGCTTGTCAAAAAGGTTATTGTGAACTCCCAAGTACGGGATCTACGCAACTTGAGACTGCATCCTAGTGTACCTTCATTACAACAAACACCAATAACAGTTAGAGCTAATATAGATCAAATGCATACTGTTATTGTAAGGAGATGTATGGAGGGTCTAATGTCTGCATTGCTGCACACACGCCGGGTCATGAATGATCCTTTAGCAACTTTCCGCATTGCGGATTTCAGCTTTCTTCATTATTCTACTCAGACAACAAATTCGATTGATGGGTTGCTTACTATGTATAATAATGATGAATTTAGAGAGAGGGATGTGAGGGATTCCACTGTCAGAATCTATGAAATTGGTGATGGAAGGACAAGTGATGAGGATGAAGGTTCTGATGGAGACAGCGAAGATGCTATTGTTGTCACAAGTAACCGTTATCATAGTCTAAGAGAGCTTGGTGACCAAGAAGGAGAGTTCGTCGTGGATGATGCATAGACGTTGGAGGAAGAACTGGTATATTGGACATCATCGCTGAAGGTAACAAGGATGATGATGAAGATAGCCAAGTATTTGAATCTTTCAGTATTTGTCAAGAATATTTGGGCTGAGTGTTAACTTTGTTGCTCATGATCATTGATTTTCCACACAAATAAATATAAAAATAATAATCAGATAACTTGATTGCAAGTTATCCAAGATATAATATATATACAGAATAACAAAACTAGTAAGATTTTAAACCAAAATAATCAAAGAATTTATAGGAATAAAAAAATAGCAAGATTTTGTGCAAAAATAAGTCATGAGTATGACCAAGTATTCATTAAGTATAAATCATACAACACTCATGGATATGAAAATCATTGTTGGATTTGAATGGAGGATTTTACAAATTTAGAGAATTTATAATTTAGAAAAATTTGAATACATCAATTAAATTATTTGGATTTCTAAAATTATTTGTTTGGATAAAAAAAAATTATATTGCTTGAATTTCATATTATTTTTTTTATAACACTATTTAAATTATTTATATTTGAAATTCGTTGTTTGGATTAAATAATTTAAATTTCTTATTTTTGAAATTCTTTATTTTTTTTCTCCAATTATATTTTAAAAATAAAAAATTAGAACTAAAGCATACAAAATATGGAAGGCATAGTCACATTAATGTTTGAAACTAAATATCTCTCTAAACTAACTATTAATTATCATTTTAACCTCTAAATATAAGTAAATATTATTAATGTTGTCACTTTTTTTTAATTTTAAATTAAAGTAATTGTTGATTTACATTTTTAAAAATTTTATTTTTAATTTCATTCGATTTAGAAACTAATGTGATCATGTCTTCTAATTTCAAAAATCAAAAACATCCTTTACTAAAACAAAATATTTTTCAACCAAAAAAAAACAAAGAAAATGATTGAGAAGTTCCTCTATTATTATTTTACCATAAGTAGTTTCATTAAAAAGGATAAAAATGAGAATAGTTTGAATATCATTGAATCAGAAAACAACCTAAGACTCCAATTTTATACTACAATTAGCTGCAAGCAGAGCATAAACCCAACTAATTGAAAAAAAAAAAGTAATCCTTGCAAATCATTATATCAACTTAAAATAACATGCATATACGAAAACTGTTTACCTCAATTACAAAGCATATGTAGGTCCCACATATGCTTTGAGCTTTCACTTGTTTGCATAAATTACAGATACTTAGAAAGGAAATCACCAATGCAAATGTTGGTCCAAGATAGCCAAGGACATTTGACTATATGCCATTTTAACAACATACAACACTAATGAAAAAAACCACACATAACATAGTTACACAAAGCTTGCAACTTATCATAAGAATGCTGTGAAAATTACAATGCTATTTTAACAATACATTCTCAAAACATTTTTTTCTTATTTCTTTCCGCCACATTGAGTTTCCTCTGCTTCATATCAGTAATAAGCACCAACCTACAATTCTTTATATTCAACTGCTTCATCCTCAATTCTTGACTTTGACTAGTTCAACACCTTCAGATTGGAAACTTCAAAGTCTATCTCAAACACTTCAATTCCTGTATGGGCCAACATTTCTTGAAAGTTAAGAAGCTGTAAACTGGGGCAAATAGAAACAAATTTTATCAGACTTTTATCTCACTAAGCAAAAGATAATTTCTAATGAGTAAGAAAATTGTTGAATTGGTCAGCTAGCAACAACCGCTAAGGTATTATCTTAATTGCTATAAACTCTTCTACCAACAATTTGATTTAAAAACAACTTGGTTATGATCGAAACAAATTACAATAGATAATTATGATTGTGGGTTACTATAATATATGATCAGCCAAACCAGACACGTACATATTCATCCTTCTCCATATAGAATTTGTCAAAAAGGTGATTACTGCTCTAGCCTAGAAGACAAAATAACAAAAGAGAGGAGAAAGAACATGTAAGTAAACTCCATTACATCCCCAAGAGAAGAAAATGTGGTTCTTTTCCTTCCTTTCCTCCATCTTTTTTAATCCTTTTTCCCACCATATCAACCTATTGCCTAAATTTTTACCCCTAGTCACAACCTTTATAACTAATAGAAGCACCACTACACCCAAGGAAGGAATCAAGTAGAACTAATAAATTATAAAAGTCACTTTGGTAGCTAGAACTCATATAGTTAGGCTAATTCCCTCTTTACTAGGAAGATTTTGAAGAAAATAATGCTATTCTGGATCTAGTCTTTTGCACACAGTTGGCAAAGTAATTAGGTCCAAAAATTATCATTTAAAAGGCTAGATGGTTTCCTGAAACATGTGATCGCTGCATTATTGAAGAAAACAAGGAAAATGTTATGTTTTAATGTGTTTGTGTGTGCTATTTTTTGAATCTAAAACACCTTTTTGTTCACCTACTATAATCATTAAAAAAAATTGATCTCTCATGAATGCCTAATTCCATATCAAAGTAACTTTTGACCTTGTGGCTTTGAATTGGTTATGGTTCTACCATAACCAAAATTTTTGTTTGTAGATATAATGTCAATCAAAAACAAATCTAGGCAATATCAAGACACAAGACCGAAGAACAACCAATTATATGCTTCGATATTAATGAATCATAATACATAGAAGATAATTATTATGGTAATTTGCAACTTTATTATTATTATGTTAACAAAATAAAAAACACTTGAATCAACCAACTCCAGGTGAGAAGAAACGTAGAGATGAGAGAAACAAATTAGTGAGAGTTTGAGCGATTGAGCGGAAGAGAAGTGAGAGTGATCGAGAGTGACATGCTATCCACCAGAGCGACCAAGGGACGACAAGAATTTCAAAATTCTCTATTTTTAATGGAATTCTCTGTTTTTTCTTTATTCGAAATTCTCATTAAAATTCTAAAAATTTTAAATTCTTCTAAATAATATATCCAAACAATAAATTTTATCATAAACAATTGTAAATCTCTTCCTAAATTACTTTTTTCTTTTAAAATATTCTATACAAACAAAGTTTTATAAGATGAAAAGTCTCATTATTTACTATAAAACTTAAGATATTGATATTGATAATGCAATGTCTAGTACTATCTCACATCATAGAAGATGATTAAAACTAAAATTAATTTTAGTGCTAGTAGAATTGATAAGGGATTTGTTCTTACTCGTATGGACTTTCTTTATTAGATCTTCAATCACAAACGATACATTATCATCATTTGTTTATTTTCAAGTTGCTTAATTCCATCAATGTTTAATATAAGAAAATATTATTTCCTTTTAAATGTAGATGTCAATTATCTTCTAATTCACTTAGTGATTGACACTTGTGCATTGAGAGAATTATGTGTGATATATTGTATCACGAGTCAAATTGTACAATAAAATAATTGACATGTGTCATTTTTTTTTACTGAGTCAGAGAATAATTTGACTAGTTTGATTCAGAGAATATAACATTTCCCTTAATATAATAATATCTTCTCTTGAGGTTTAAGTCAAATGATCTTCTGAATTCATTAATGACTTCACATATGCAAAATATTTCTATCTTTTAATTAAGCAATTGTTTTACCATATTATTTCTCAATTTTATACTTTGAAAGGAATATTTACTAAGTAGTTTTTCAATAACAACCAAGTGTAGTGACATATTCACTAATGAATTTTATCTCATTTGAATTAAAGATCCACGTAACATCACTATATTTAATATTGTAACGACTAAAACAATTATAAAATTCAAGACATATGAGTTTATTTATTCAAGAAAACTCTTAATTTAATTTATTTATAAAAATGAATATAAATATTTTGTCCATAGAGAAAAAACCAAAATCGTAAATAAATTCACATCACCGTCATTATACAAATTAATACCGATTCTCATCCATCTAGTTAAAATAAATTAAATATCATGAAACACGTCTAATTAACGTCAATTGTAGGTATTTAAGAAATGTGTTTCACTAAAAATATAAAATCTAATACTATTGAGTATAAATAGCCGCTAACATGTTTAGCAACAGATACATTATGATCAGTGTATTCATATCGGTAAAACTGTAAAAGTATATATTGTATTATTGATAATTATATTCATTTGTCTGTAAAAAAAAATTACTTTATTGTCAAGAAAAACTAAATACATTTGTCTTTTGTCTGTATAAATTAATTTTTACCGGCTAATGTTCATTTGCCACAAAACTTGTAGTTCAGAATAGGTTTTATTGGTCATTAACTTATTATAATTGCCGCTAAATGCAAATTTTGTTTATCCACAGTAAAGTTGATAAAATCAAAAGAAAGCATCATATAATAATTTTACCTAGAAAATTGTCATTTCTTTCTTTTATAACAAAGATTAACAAAAAAGACAAAAGTTAAAAACATTATGTTTTAGGGTATTAGTGTTCATTTGGAAACTAGAGTGGGGTGATTGGGTCATGTTTGGATTTTGTGATATGTTGAATGCATTATTTATTGATGTGGTTTCCCGCTCAAATTCTTTTCTTCTGTACACTATTCTAACTGCTCAACTGTCAAAGTCCCTGTTAATTTGCTATCTCTGGATTTTGGATAAGGGATGTGCATATTTGCAACAATCTAAAATTGAAGAAACGGCTTTTCTTCTTTGGTTGTGTACTTACTGCATACCTAATATAATATACTATAATAATATAAAATTGAGTATTTTTAATATAATATTATATTACTATAAATAACAGTTGTAACACAATATTATAAAATATTGATATATATATATATATATGACATGATAAATATTATATAGTTAAAAATTATAATTTCATAAATTTTAATATAATCAATTTCAATTTATAATTTTTTATTACAATTTTTTGAAATTTAACAAAATAAAAATATTATAATATAAATAAAAACTGTTATTGTCTTAGCGAGGCACTTTGGATAGTTGTTAGGACCAACATGCTAGAGTAGTAAGGTAGGAAAAACGTCAAGAAACATGAGTAAGCAAGATGAAAAAATCAAGAAACATGAGTAAGCAAACATGGATAGACATGTGTGATGTCTCATCTAAGGTGTGGACATGGTAGTATATAACACTCATACATGTTGTGACTTACGAGTCAATGATATGTGTGAAGCTTGCAATAGGGAAATCCTAGAATATAGGGAGCAATCTATTATTTCCTTTGTTAAATATCTTAAATTTTACATTACAAATAGGATGGTGAAACAAAAGAGATTTAATGTTGACGTTCAAAGGGAATATGTCTTATGATATAACAAAAATTTGAAAAAAATAAAAAGAGAAGTAAATAATTGGTCACCATTTTAATGTTAAGTAGGGTATGCCTTATTTAAGGTGTCAAATGAGTAATTGTGGATAGAGGGATGTTTTTAGAACTCCAAATTTTACATGCTTTAGTTCTTTGAAAGGGAGATTAAAATTGTGGATTAGGTTTATTGATTTATTGCTAATGATGAAACTATATGCTCTTAGAGGTCTATGGACGAATTTTGAAATTTTGTGAGTTATTAAACATGGAGCATGTTCGTGGTCAAGGTTGAGTACACTTGTGCTCAAGATGAACACGTCATGCATGATAAGCATGTTCATGCTCATAGTAACCATGCTTATGTTAGGCTTGCATTGATTGTGTACGACTATGCTTTAAGGAACACGCCCGTGCTACCTTGAATGTGCCTATATGTATGTTTTATAATATGTTGTGATTATGAATTATTGATTTTAAACTATGAGTATGCATGTTGAATTGATATACATACTATAACATTATTTTGACAACGTGCATTGGAGATATAAATTGTGAGAGAAGCTAATAAGGGTGAGTGTTTTTGTGATGAGTGACCTACCCTACCCTATGAGATGACAAGATTAGGACCCAAACAATACTTGTCAGTTGAGTAACCTAGCCTAGAGGGACAAGAATGTTACTCACTAATATGTCCTCATCAGCCTAATTTGTGAAAGTAGAACAATAAAACAAATTATATATGTATTATGCATCATTTAACAAGATAAGATGTAAGGAAGTAGCCATGAACCCAAGTACTAAGGTCATTACACTTACAAGACTACTTAGTACAAAAATCTGAAGAGATCATGATTGACCTCACATGTCAGGAAGAGATGATGCAAGTCAAGTAGCACTTGATGTACTACCAAATAGTATCATGTTAGAGTGGAATAAGCCAACTAGAGGGTTAAGTAGTATTACTACTAGCCTACTTCATGTGTTAGAGTTGGTACCACATTGCATATGAAGTAGTAACTAAGTTGCATTGTTTTCATTCATGTGCATTTGTGGAATATCTTGTGAGATTGATATGATATGTTGTTATTGTTTATGCTACATATTCTTATGCCTATACATAGAGCTTGTAGTGAGATGTATTTCTCATTCCCTTTCTGTTTGTATGTTCGTGTTTTGGTTGATCGTCATTTGTAGGTAACATTGAGCAAAAGTAAGAAGAGTGAATTGGGGCTCTCTTTAGCCTTGTTCCCTTTATTTTATTTTGGGTTTAATTTCTTTGATAAAACAAGTGACATCAGGACAAATCGCATATAAAATATTATGATTTACTTTGTGTTTTGTAGATTTACGAAACTGTAAGTGAAATTGGACTTTGGAGTGTTAATAGGACATTCTTTTAATTATAACATGATAACTTGATATATGTGAACCTTTTATCATGAAACAAATGATTTTCAAGTTTTAATTATTCGATATTTTATTTATTACTATAAATAAATAGCATTTGGATAAAGGGTGTAATAGAAGGCACCACTACTACACACCAAGCTCAAGTAGAAGACATCATTGCTCCCCACCAACATAATGTTGAAGGCACCACTACTACTCGCCAAATTGAAGGCACCACTACTAATCATCAAGCTGAAATAGAAGGCACCACTACTATACACCAAGCTTAAGCAAAGGACACCATTGCTGACACGATCTTAAAATTGGACCGTCTTGAAAGCAGGCAAAAGCAAGAACTTGATCCTGACCACGACCTGCTAGTAGAACCAAAGTTACAAAAGTGTGTCCCTAACCGTGACCTGCCGGTAGAACCAACACTATAAAAGTTCTTTAACTTAAGAACAAAGGAAAGTACTCACAAAGAAACACAAATTTTATTCAAATTAACTAGGCAGCTCTGAAATTAATGCTCATTAATATTTTAATATGCATAAAATCTCATGGATTTAATGCCTATTAATACTTTAATTCGCATAAAATCTCATCCGCTAGAACTCCCTGCTAACCTTTTATTTTCATCATTACCTATTTTTCCACCAGCTATCAAACTTTTCCTTTTTCTATCGACTATCAAAAAATGACTTATGCAAAATTACATGTAAATAGATCCTATTAACTACTCGACCCAAATTATATGACAATGACTTTGAACTTTACATGTATTCTTCAAGATGGGCTCCATCATCATCAACTTGTAATAAAGTGACCAATTTTGGTGTAGCTTCTGATTCGCTTTGCTCTGAACTTTCCGTAATTTCCAAACTCAAGTCCGACAAAGATTGCTTTATTATTTTGGTTATGAGCCTGGTCATGGGACCTCCAACGTCACGCAAATTATCTTTTCCTTTGTTGGTTGAGTTTCTATCAATTGCTACCCACCAACCTCAAGTTGAAGGCACCACTACTACTCACCAAGCTCAAGCAGAAGGTACAAGTGTCACCAGTGATGTGCAACCAAGAAAATCAATCAAGAGGAAGAGGAAATACAAGCATAAGAGTAGGTTCTCATTCGTCCAAGTCATTTCTAGTGGTGCTTCATCACCACAATAGTGAGCATAACTCTCGTGAGTTCTTTGCCTTAAAGAAGATGCTAAAGAAATTTTACTTACACTTGCCATTTGGTGCAACATTCAATTTGTTGGTTGCAGAGAACCTCGCACCCAACCCTAGTTAAGTAATTTCCCATGAAAAAGATGTTCAAGATGGATAATGGAGACATGAGACAAAATCTTATGACACAAAGTGCAATTGTGACTTGCACGTGAATTTTTTGTGTTATTTAACATTAACAATTGATTTTCATTTTTTATTTAATTTAACAATTTTACTATTTTCAATTTAAATATTTTTTTTTTGGCCATGTGACCGTATATGTTGACCAAATCTCATTGCCACATCACCTACGTTATTCAGAATTTAAGTGAGGTTTCACATAATGACTTGATTGTAAATTAGATGATAATTGGAGACCCAATTTACTCATTTGGAATACAACAAACCAAAATCACATATATGTGATATCTATTAGACCAAAAAAAAAATACAATGAAATTATAAATAAATTTTTTTACAAAAATTAAAAATGAAAATCGGTATATATTTGCATTGTAGGTACAATAAAACTATTTAAACCTTTTTAATTTGAAGTTTTCGTTCGGATGTGATATGTAAATTTACCCACACAATTTAAGTATTAGTACACTTTTATTTAAAATTTATAGTTTCTGTGAAAATATTTACTATTACTATCGATATACTAATAATTTGATTTCTCTTATAATTTAGATATTAAAACACTAACTATAAAATTTTCATCTACTTGTGCTATAAAAGGTATTATTTGTAGTGTAATAAGATTATATTTATTAATTTCTTTTAGTAATATTTAAATTATATTTTACTACCTTTTCAATAAAAAAATAATTTAAATAAATTTTGATATCTTAATTTGAACTAATTTTGTTTCTTGTCACCCAAATTTAAAATTGTGTTTTTTAGTCTTCACATATAAAAAAAATAGTTAGTCTTAGTCTCTCATGTCACATAACAAATAAAGAGAAATCACCATTTGGTACTTGTATAGTTAAAAATTGAAAAACATTAATAACTCTAAAATTTTTCCTCCATTGTTGGTCATTTATTAACTATACACATAACAAATGGTGATGTATACTTCATTTGTTATATAAGGCAATAGACAAAATCCATTTATTTTCTAAAAGAGAGATTAAAAAAATAATTTTAAAGCCAAAAGCATATTTAAAAAAAAAATGTTACAAGATTTTTTTTTTTAAAATATATCATTGTTTATTATGAATTGTATCTATAAACATTATGTTTTGGGATATTACTGTTCATTTGGATACCATAGTGGGTGAATGGGTCATGTGATACGTTGAATGCATTATTTATTGATGTGGTTTCCCGCTCAACTATTTTAACCGCTCAACCGTCAAAGCCACTGCAAACTAGCTTAAACCGGTAGTTTGAATAAATTTGAAGGGTAATCAAGAATGTAACAAAACGTCCTCATTTCATTATCTCTTGAAAACGTGAAAACCAACCCCTGCTTAGAATCTAACACTCCACTCTCTCGGTAACTGTGACTGTGACTCCACAATAATGGTGGTTGGCGTAGGTTCCGACGGCCCAGTCCTAACCCTGCTCAACAACTGCTTATGGGTCCTCCAGATGCAGCTGGAAGAGCCCACCTCCGAAGACAAGCCCACCATTTGGGCCCTAATCGACGAACTCCAGAAGCTTCGCGAAGCTCTCTCCTCCGCCCTCGCCCAAGAACTCCGACAACACAGCCCCAACGAAGTCCAACTTGAAGGACCTTCCACTTCTCAGCCTCAGCTTCACCAATTGGTATATTACTATTATGTATATACCCTTCTCTTTCTTTCTTTCTTTCTTTCTGATTGTATTTCATGTGTGCAAGTGTGCCTTCATTACTGCATATATTGGACAAAGTTTCTTTATCAACATTTCTTTTATTTTATTCTATTCCATGGCGAGGTTTAAGATATATTTCTGATTTTTTTAATAGATAGTGTCTTAGTTTGTGTGTTCCTCGTGCATATGCGATTCACATTAGAATCAAGGTCATAGATCACGTGGTTTTTAATTGGAACACGATAGTAATTCAAGATAGCTGTAGCATTTCTTTGGAGATAAACAAAAGAAGGGATGGAGAAGTTTAGTTTTACATATTCGGAGATAACGATCAACAATTGGAATTATGTATGTATTTGTTATTTTTCAAATTATTTTATGTTATTTCTGAGTGTTATTTTTTAAGGTGTATACTTTCTGTTTAAATTTCACATTTTCACTTAAAGGTTACATTAATGCGTTTCTTTTCTTAAGGAACATTATATAGGCTCTCTGCAATTCAACAGCAGTGCTTCAACACATGTGTTACTTGCTTAAATTTCAATTTTGTCCAGAGTGGAGTGCTACTTTTCTTGCTTCATAAGACATAATTGTACATATTAAGGAAGCAACTGACATGTTTAGTTTAGGGTTTCAATCATTGGTTTCTGCTGCCATATACTTGTACTCTGCTCTTTATTTTCTAAGTTTGTTGCTTCAACTGAGATAGGCAAATATAATGATCTGTGCTTTGTGAGGGATGGTATTAATATATGTGTTGAAATTATATTTGTAGATTGTATCTAATTCTGGGCGTGAAAGTACATTAGCTGCTACTGATGTAGCTAGCTCTACCTTAAGACGGATAGAAAGAGACGCTATAGCTTCTGCCACTCCTATAACGTACCTTCCAAGGTATTGAGTGGTTTTATATGATTAACAATTCCTCAATTTTCCCATATATGTGCAGTTCTTTTCGTCCTCTATTTGATGGTTTCTCTTTGAAAAATCAGGGACCTTTTGCTACTAATTCATGAACACCTACTGGCATCTGGATTGTTACAAACTGCTTCTATGTTGCTTGAAGAGGCTCAGTTGGAACCTTTGCCATCGTTGCTTGCTCCATCTTCTCTTGTGCAACAACCCTCCGAAGAGGAAGCAATTCCTGTACAACTTCAGTGGCCTTCTGGTCGAGCTCCTGGAATTCTGTCTAACAAATTAAAGCCTAATGCAAAGGATAATGATGCTGATCAAACTAAGTATAAGACACCAATAATCTTCCCAATGAAACATGGGTTATCTGATTTAAAGGATATAGGAGTGTTGTCATTATCCAAGCAATTGAATTCTGGGCTTTATACACCAATTTTAAATCTGAGAGATCAACAAGGGGGTTGTACAGTTGATTATGTGGATGAGAGTCAAAGCAGTATGTCAAATCTTGGTCAGGTTACAGTTACACCATCCTCCCAGGTGGTAAATGATTATAAGCCCAACAACCCAGAACGTATAACATTAGATTCTCTAGTGGTTCAGTATCTGAAGCATCAGCATCGCCAGTGTCAAACTCCTATTACCACTCTTCCACCACTTTCTCTTTTACACCCTCATGTTTGTCCTGAACCCAAGCGAAGCCTTGGTGCCCCTTCTAATGTGACATCTCGTCTTGCGACACGTGAACTTAAATTTATGTATGGTGGAGTGCATGGGAACCGCTGGGATCGTCAATTTGTTTATAGCCGATTCAGACCTTCACGAGTTTTTGTTGAAGATGCTTTGTTAACATGCCTTACCTTCCTTGGGGACTCTTATTTAATTGTTGTTGGGGACTATCCATTGACACTTGTTCAGTCTTTTTTTTCTGGTGACAGACAGATGTTGCTTTGTTCAAGCTCCAATGTTGTAAAGTTGTGGGATGCTTGGTCATTTTTAAGTGACAATGGATGGGACGAAATCCATTCATTTGATGGGTGCAAGGCTGGCAGGTGTGGCAACACTGGGAATGTTTTTGCAGCCTTGTCATCGGAATCTGCACAAAAGGAAATCCTGTTGTATGATATCCAGACATGTCAGCTAGCGTCTAAGTTATCAGATACTTCTATAGGAAATCCCTCTTATTCTCGTATCCATTTTAGCCATTCTGACTTAATGCTGCTTTGGAATGGTGTCTTATGGGACCCGCGGGTTTCTGAGCCAATTCATCGCTTTGATCAGATCACAGACTTCGGGGGTGGGGGCTTTCATCCTTCTAGAAATGAGGTACGCATCTGTCATACAAAATAGAAAATGTATGTTGTAGGTAGTAATGTTTTCTTGAATTCACTGCAAGAGAAGTTACTTAGAAAATATAGTTATACTACTTAGTGTGTGTTTGTTTTTTATTACGTTCTCACACTCTCCAACACAACTCAAATTGTCTGGGCCAAAAGGTTGGAGCAAACACACCTTTACACATGAGTGATGTGTCTCAATCGAATGGAATAAGAGATATTCAAAAAGGTTGCTACTTGCAATTATTAGGCTGTTTTATAGGGGTTAGAGGAGTAAATTTTTATGAAAGTGAGTATGTTTGCTTTACTGATAAAGGAGGGGTGAAAAACTGTTTCTAAAAACTATTTTCTATTTTAAAAATAAAAATAAAATTGCTAGATAATAGTAATTTTTGAAATCTGTTTTCAAAACTAATCTCTTTTTCAGTTTGTAAAATAAAAATCCCAGTTAATTTGATTTTTTAGTTTTAGTTTTCTATTATTCACGCACTTCCGTGCACTATCTCATCTTCTTTCTCTACTTTTATTCTTCAAAAATTATTTTGAAAACTGATTTATAAAATAGGTTTAAAAAATTAAACAAAAACACAATCAAACACACCCTTATTTTGCCAAAACAAGTTGATCTTTAATCTGCTAAATATTTAGGATGCACCAAAAACCCTTAGTAGAAGTTCTTGTGCATCTAATTTGGGAAGGTTAAAGAATATTGTGGAGGGGGAAGGCATTGGCAGAGTTTCTTTATTTGGTTTATAATGTGGCATTTCTGAGTGATCTTTTTATTCCATGTCAAAAATTGTTTTGTTGTAAGCAGGTTATTATAAACTCCGAAGTATGGGATCTGCGCAAGTTCAGACTGCTTCATAGTGTACCTTCATTAGATCAAACAACAATAACATTTAATGGTCATGGAGATGTAATATATGCTATTCTAAGGAGAAACATTGAGGATGCAATTTCTGCATTTCATACACATCGGGTTATGCATCCTCTTTTTGCAGCATTCCGCACAGTGGATGCAGTGAATTATTCTGATATTGCTACTACCCAAGTGGATCACTGTCTTCTTGATTTCACAACCGACGTAACAGATTCATTTGTTGGGTTGCTTACTGTGTCTTATGATGAATATGAATATGACTATATGCATTCCACTCTCAGAATTTATGAAATTGGTCACCGAAGGCCAACTGATGATGATTCTGATGCCGAAAGCAGGGATGAAGATGCTGCTGCTGTGAATCCTCTTTAGGCCCTGGTTTTGGAGACAACAAAGGTATATTGGACATAGTAACCCAAGTAAGGAGGCTGTAAATAACAATTTCATTTTAGGGCAAAAGAATGTTTTGATTCAAAATTTTGCTGTGTTAACCTCTGAACAAATTATTATAGTAAATGGTCAAGAAGCAGTTACTGTATATATCGTTTCAAAACAGTTTCCCCATACTTTGCTATCTCCTTGCTGTCTGTCTCTGGATTTTGGATCAGATTATGTTTGCATTAATGTAAACAGAACTGCAACAGAACTGTAATAGGACCACAACAGAATATTATTTAACTTTTTTGTTAAAAAATAAAAGATTCAAGCTTCAATCTTCTATTCTAAGTGTAGATAGTCAAGTGAGTGTGACCATGTGGGATGTTGGAAAGAGGGAGGAACATCTGATGGTGACTGGTTGGGCCGCGTAATGTGCTAAGGTAGGAGAAAAAGTGAAGTGGCAGAGGAAAACATATATAATGTTTAGAATAATTGTAGAATTATTTTATGTTATGTGGCTCGTATAATAATTTCATGCTGCAATGACTGCGCAGTAGCTGCAATGGCTACAACTGCGATCGCTACTGCAACTTCAACTTGTGCATTGCATACTCGAGCAATCCTTTTATTAATTAAAATAAAGGTATTGCTTATAACTTTAGCATCTTTTGATTGTATATAAAATTTTCAAATTTTTTCGGCCAACCTTACGGTGAGAAGAAAAGTATTCTTAGTTGAATCATTTGGTAGAGAACAATATTCCATATTTTACCGGGACCTAAATTTGATATAAGTAGAATTTTGCTAATAAATAATTTATAATACTTTTATAAACTATGTAAATGTTCATTGAACATAAAAATGTCTTATTTTTAGTGAGCTTGCAAAATTTAACTCATTTAAATCTTTTATATATAAAAAAAAATAAGAAAAATATTCTTAGAAGATAATATATTATTACACTCAAGCGATAATAAGTCAACTTACATGATTACCATAACCTCAGATTTTGATAATTTTCTTGTTGTACAAGGTACTGTAAATTTTTAAACAAAATGATATCTACTTTTAACATAAAGTTTATACTTCTTTCGGGGTGAAAATTGAACTTAATTCAAGGATTATTTAGGTAAATAAATGCAAAATATTTTGAACATCTTTCTCTTATATATATATTGCTTAACTTCTTTCTAAAACAAAGACATATTTCATCTATTAATTACACGAAAAAGTTTTATACATTATTTCAAAATATTATTTAAACTAAGCTTTTTGTTAATAACTTGAGCATCTTTTGCTGTATATAAAATTTTGAATATTTTCCCTCCATTCTAATGGTAGAAGGGAAAGTATTCTTAGAAGAAATACATCATTATACCATATCACATTAGTAAACTTATACTGGTGTTATAAGCAAGATTGTAAAACTTGAAAACTTAAGAGCTTTCATACACTATCAAAAGTGATATAAAAAATATTAAAAAATTTAGGCTAAATTATATTTTTATCCTTCTATTTATTTATTTTATTCAATTTAATCCATTTATTATTAAAAATTTAATCTGATCACCCAATTATCAAAATTGCTTCAATGTTACCTTTTTTGTTCAATTATAGCTAACACCCTTACAATTTCACTGCCACTTTAATAATTTAACAATTTAACAATTTGCAATTTAATAATTTAAAAATTTTAATAACTTACTAATTTAATAATTATTAAATGTGTTAGATGTCGAGCATTCTATTTTATCTACACAAAAAGATTTTATAAACATCATTTCATAATTTTATGCTAATTACAGCATCTATTATTTGTATATAAAATTTTGAAAGTTTTCCTTTCAATCTTTAGGTGGAAAGAGAAATGTTCTGTGAAAATAATACATTACGTTTATAAGTCAACTTATATGATTATCGTGGAGGCTCAAAATATTCTGATAATTTTCTCATCGTATAAGTTACAATGAATATTTAGACAATGTGATATATTATGGTTATGTTTGCACAACTTTTTTTTTTCTACTTAAAAGTTATTTTAAATTAAAACCAGAAATAAGTTAAAAAGAATTGTTTGTTAGTTTTTATTTTTATTTAACTTAAAATTTTCTTTTGAATTATAATTTGTTTGTTAAAAAATCAAAATACTTTAGTTTGATTTAAGAATAGTTATCTCGTCTAATAAAAAATATTTATAAAATAAAAAATTAATTTAATTTCCAAAAAAATATTTTAATGATAATAAAAAAATAATAATTTTAAAAATTTTAAAATTATAAAAAATATTGATAATTTTCACACAATATTATATATATAAATAAAGAATACATCTTTTGTTAACTCTTAGTCTCCACTTTTATTAGATAATCATATCTTCTAACTATTTTCAAAATTACCAACTACTTCATTATATTTTTTTCATTTTTTTTATTTAACTTTTAATTTTCTCTTCTTATTTTATTTTATCTTTTAAAAAAATATAGAGATTGAAAATACTTGCTTTTAAATTAGAATATAAAAACAACTATTAGATCAACTAAAATTAAAACTTGTTATAAATATCATTATCAATATTTTATTACTCTCATTTCTATAATTACGTCATCATTGTCATTGTTATATTTATTGTTGTCATTCCATCATCGTCGTTTCTTCTATCACTATCGGCTGCCCCATTACTACCATTGAGTTTAGATGATTACAAGAATCTTGATGACCATGGTTCTTTCCCTATAGTTGACATACTTCTTCATTAAGAAAACTTGGTAACATATTCTCATGCAAGTAAGTACATGTTACAACAGAACAATTTCTAAGAACAAGTTCTTGATTATAGGATTGAGTACCAGAATAGACATTGAAATAGACATTGAAATAACTAAACATTAGATTGATAACGAGAACTCCAATGTTATGATAAAGAAAACTAAAAATCGATGACAAACGTCGAAGTAAAGAAGGTGAGGGAAACAGAATAGGAGGTGCAAAATGTTGAATTTAAGTTTTTATCGGCGAGATTTTAAAAAAAATTAAAAATAAAACTTAAAAAATTTGCTAATAAATCCTTAGGAGATAAGTATAATATTAAAAAAATTGTATCATATAATATGACGTGATAACCTATAATAAATATCTAAATATTATTGGATATCGAAAGAAATTTTTTTAAAACAAGTTATATATAACTTGTACAGAAAAATCACTATTATATATTTTATTTTAATTTTTAATGTTATAATGTTGTGATATTGTTTTTTAACATTATTCTATCTAATTTTATGTTTTTGTTTGGAGAACTCTATGGGTTTTTTCTCTCGATGTCTTCTTCATTCCATGGTTCTCCTATTTATAGGGAAGGTTTTCCACTTGGATGGCTCGAGTTCCAAAGAAATCTTCAGGTGTCAGAAGAGAAATCCTTTTGATAGGCCACTTTCCAATCTGCTACATGGCGGCGCCTCCTTCTGCTCTGACTTCTGGTGAAATGATGTCACGTCACATCAATCATGACTTCTTTAATACTCTTCCTTTAGCACGGTCGGTTTCCTTCTTACCACGGTCGTTTGGCCGACCGTTATTACGACTATCTTTCTATCGGTCGGTTATGGCCGGACGGTACATAGTCCCTTAAGTTTGATGATTCTCAAGAGTCAAACTTAACTTTCCTCGGTCATGACCGCGCTTCATTCGTCTTAGATGCGTGGGGTGGGTCGTTTCGGCTTCTTCGAAAAGCTTTTGAAACGTTGGGAGTTTCGTTTTTTCGCACCTAGTGATGGGACATTAATTGTGCGCCGTTTTCCCTTCCCGAGAAACGCGTGATGATTGCTCAGCCTTTAATGCACTTAATTCTCTCTTCGCCATTTTTATCTCTATCTTTCCCTTTTGTGCCACTTTTCGCCTTTTGTCATTCTTTTCTACGCTTCTTCTCCTGAATTCTCACTTCCTTCTTCCTACCCATCTTACCCATTTCCTCCAGCAATTTTTTCGCGCAAGGCCATGGACGAAGATATAGGTATTTTCCTTTTACTCGCTTTCTCTGGTCTGTTGTTTTCGCTTGTCTTTCTTCGTTTTTAGTTTTCCTTTCTATTTTCGCCGATAAATCTTTTTCTTTCTCTTGGTTGGGTCTGAAACTGACCCTACCTTCCTTCGATGCAGGGGGCCCTTCCAAAGGTGTCGCTGGTTTTTCTCAAGAAAACCGGTCCCCCATCAGAGTTGCGTCAGGGGGCGACTCTTCCTCTTCAGATGGTCTTCAAAGTTCGTCGAGCTCTGGAGAAGTATTTCCCTTTGAGATATGGTATAGGGATAACTCTGAAGATGATACTTCTGAGGACCCTTTTTCGTGGGTGGAGTCAGACGTCAAGAGGTCTTTCTCCCAATATATTCAAGGGAGTCTACTTGGGGGGACAGCGAAGAAGTTGCTTCAAGTCGGTCTGTGGACGGTGAGGCTTCGTCACTGCCAGCCGAATGAATCTGTCAACGGCTAGGCGTCTTCAGACGAAGCCCCCTTTTTCTTTATTTATGAGCCGGTATTTTCTAAGCTTGGCCTAAAGCTTCCTTTCACGTCCTTCGAGCGGTCGGTTCTCCGGAGCTCGAACGTGGCTCCTTCCCAACTTCACCCCAACAGTTGGGCCTTTGTTAGAGCCTTCGAGCTCTTATGTGAAGACTTGGGCCGAGAGCCTTCTCTAAGGGTATTTTTTTTGTTTTTTCGTGTAAAGAAAGCGCCCAAGGTGGGATGGATGTCTCTGAGTAGCCGACCTAATCGGAAGCTTCTGAAGCCATTTCTAGAGAGCTTCAAGACTTTCAAGGACAAATTCTTTAAAGTTTGCCAAGGCAAATCTGGTCCTAGCCTTATGACCGATCAATCGGGAACTCCTTACTTCCCTCTCTACTGGACCTCTCAACCGGCCGTGTCGGTCACAATAGTCCGAAAGGACTTGGAGAAATGGGAAGACGAGTTTATACACGAGCTCGAAACTCTCCCTCACCTATTCTGTTCTGAGCTGATCAGGGGGACAGGTCGGCGCTTGTTTCGTTTGTCTTTCTCGATTTCTTGAGTTTACTTTTACTGACGGTTGGTACTGTCCATGCAGGTTTCTCTGTTAGGCTTTTGAAAGATCTGAGAAAACAAATCCCACGGACCGTTGAGGGAGGAACAAGCACTCCTGCTGCTGAAGTCCCTCAGGCTGCTTCACCACTTCGGGAAATTCCTGCTCAACCTTCGCCTCCTTCCGCAGGATCTCAAGCAGTTGCTACCTGGTCGGTCAAAGATCGGCCGGCCAATGAGGACATTGGAGAGAGGCCATCAAAGCGCATACACTTAGATGAAACTGGTGAGCCCTAAGATGACCACTCTCTTACTGAATTTGGTCGACCATCCCACCCTATGTGGGTGCGTTCGGGGTTGACTTTCGAGGCTGTAGACCGGACTATGCTGACTTCCTCCGAAGGGCTTATGGTTAAGCAACTAGGTGTCTCCAGTACTTTGGATGCTATCCAACGCTTGGCTGGTTGCTCGGCCATTCTAGCTCGTGCAGCCGAGGTCGAGTTTGGTCCGATGGCTGGCCGTTTGGCACAGGTAGATGAAGAAAGACAAGTCTGGAACAGGACTCGTGCCGAGTATGATAACCAACTTGATTCTTTGAAGAAAACGGTAGCCGACCTTCAAGAAGAACTGCTATGCTCCTTAGATCGACATGCACTTGCCCAGGCTGAGTGGGATGTGAGGCAAACTGCTCTCCTTGCTGAGGTAGAGGATGCTAAGCATTCTATTCAAGCCGGTTAGGAAAAGGTTTCCTCCCTGGAGTCTAATGTGGGAGCTCTTCAGGCCAGAGTTGCCTCGCAGGATGACTAGATGAAGGCGAAGGACGCAATTATTCTTCAACGAGGGACGGCGATGGTGCATCAATATGAGTATGGTTTCAACCATGCTCTTGCTCAAGTCAAGATTCTGCACTCGAATCTGGATCTTTCGGAAACCGATCCTTATAAAGAAATAGTAGATGGCCAAATAGTTGATGTTGCTTTGCCTTAGTTTTATGATTTTCCTATGTAACTTTGAACCATTTGGATCTTTTTTCTTTATCGGCTGCTTTATTTATGTTACCTTTTAAATTTTGAAGCTTCTACATTTGATTTTATTTTTAGATTGCAAATTTTGCCTATTTTTCTTATGAGCGAAAGCGTAAACTTTTGAGGTTCGGCCGGTTGGCCGACCTTATATAGTTTCCTAGAAAGATAAGTTTCTGGTTTGTATTATAAACCACCACACTGGTTTTAAGACCATCCATACTTGTATACTTGGTTTTTCTTTTCCAAGTCACAACCCCGCTGGACTGGTCTTATGACCGACCGTTATCGGTCTTTTATTTCCAACTCACGCCCCCGGACTGGTCTCATGACCGACCGTTATCGGGCTTTTATTTCTGAGTCGTGCCCCGGACTAGTCTTACGACCGACCGTTATCGGGCTTTTTTCCGAGTCGCGCCCCTGGACTAGTCTCACGACCGACCTTTATCAGACTTTTTTCCGAAGTTGCGCCCCGGACTAGTCTTATGACTGACCGTTATTGGGCTTTTATAAAGACAAGTAGATGATTGAAAAGATGCTTTTTCATTTTAGTCAACTGTAATACATGCGTAAGGAGGCAGCATTCCATGTTCGAGATAGCCTTTTCTTCTCTAGGCTTTCTAGTTTGTAAGCCCCTTGGCCTACTTCATCGATTACCCTGAAAGGTCCTTCCCAATATGGTGTCAGCTTATTTTTACTAGCAGCCATAGTTATCTTCTTTAGGACTAGATCCCTTGGTTTGAAGCTTCTTGGAATGACTCTTCGATCGTGTCATCTTGTAGCTCTTGCCTTCATCGCGTATTCCTTTACGTGGGCTATCTTCCTGGCTTCCTGGACTAAGTCTAAGTTGGCTCTTAGTTCATCTTCGTTTTTGCCTGGTTCGAATAGGGCCACCCTAGGAGAAGGTTCTCCTATTTCTATTGGGATCATTGCTTCAGTGCCAAAAATCAGGCGGAAAGGAGTTTCGTTCGTTGTGGAGTGCGGGGTGGTATGGTAAGACCATAACACCTGAGGTAACTCTTCCGCCCACCAACCTTTTGCTTCTTCCAGCCTTCTCCGTAGTCCGCATAGGATAACCTTATTAGCCGCCTCAGCTTGACTGTTGGACTAGGGATGTTCAACCGAGGTAAATAATTGCTTTATTTTCAATTCTTTACAGAACTCGGTCGTCCCCTTCGAAGCAAACTGCGCACCATTGTCGGACACTATCTCGGCCGGTATGCCGAACCTACATATTATTTTCTTCCAATAGAAGCGCTTGATTCTTTCAATCGTGATTGTCGTGACCGGCTTCGCTTCGACCCATTTTGTAAAGTAATCTACTGCCACAATCAAGAACTTTATTTGTCCTAGTGCTGGAGGAAAAGGCCCCAAGATATCCACCCCCCATTTCAAGAAAGGCCAAGGTGACATGACGGGGTGTAGATTTTCTGGGGGTGCTTTGTGTCCTTCGACGAATCTTTGGCATTTGTCACATTTCTTTATGTGCTCTAGGCAATCACTCCTCAGCGTCGGCCAATAGTAGCCAGCTCTTGCTATTTTACTGGCTAGTGCCCTTAGTCCAATATGGGTGCTGCAAATCCCTTCATGTACTTCTTTTTATGCCGAGGCCGACTCCTCTTCCTCTAAGCACCTAAGGAGAGGAAAGTACAACTGTTTTCCTAAAATGGTATATTTGGCTGCTTCTCTTGCTATTTTCAATGCTTCCTTCGGGTTATCTGGGGTGGTTCCATTTTGGAGGTAGTCGAGAATTGGTGTTATCCAGGTGGCTTTATTTTCCACATTCAAGACTTTCGACCGATCAATGGTAGGAACACTCAGTTTTTCATGTATTACCGTCTTCTGCTGTCCTCTCCTTTGAGTGCTGGCCAATTTTGCCAACAAGTCGGCCCTCTCGTTCTGATCTCTTGGGACGTGCAGGAGGGTAAAACTATCAAAGGAAGAGGCCATAAAGGTGGCCTTATCGCGGTATTTTGCCAACTGGGGATCTTTCACTTGATATTCACCATTGACTTGTCCGATGATGAGTTTTGAATCGCTCTTGGCCATGAGTTTCTTCGTCCCAAGCTCTTGGGCCAGCTTCATTCCTGCTAATAATGCTTCATACTCTACCTGGTTGTTGTTGGCTTTAAATTCAAAGTGTAAGGACTGCTCGATCAGTACCCCGGTCGGTCCTTCAAGGATGATTCCGGCTCCACTCCCAGTGTGATTGGATGAATCGTCCACTGAGAAGAACCATTCTCCTTCCTCCTCCTTTTTTGCTACTGGGGCCAATTCGACAAGAAAATCTGCCATGGCTTGAGCTTTTATGTGACCTCTGCTTTCGAAAGCGATGTCGAATTCTGACAGTTGTATGCTCCAAGCCACCATTCGTCCTACCAAGTCGGGCTTTCCCAGTACCTGCCAAATTGGCAAGTCCGTCCGCACAATTATGCTAAAATTTTGGAAGTAAGGCCTTAATCTTCTAGCGGTGGTTACAAGGGCCAAAGCGACTTTGTCTATCTTCGGATATCGCGTCTTCGGTTCTTGCAACACTTTGCTTACAAAATATACTGGTCGTTGTTCTCCATCTATTTCCTGTACTAACACAGCATTTATTGCTTTCTCAAAAGCGGAGAGGTAAAGGTAGAGCAGGGTACCTGGAATCGGTCGTGTCAGGACGGGCAGGGCCGAGAGGGTTGTTTTTAAATGCTGGAAAGCTTCCTCACACTTGTTCGTCCAAACAAACCTTCCTTTCTTTAGCGCCCGAAAATAGGCTGGTGCTGTCTTGGCCGACCGAGGGATGAAACGTGATAAGGCGACAATTTTTCCCATAAGTTGTTGGACTTCTTTGACATTCTGAGGGCTTCTCATGCCAATCACTGCTTAGCATTTGTCTGGGTTGGCTTCTATGCCCACTTTCAGTCAGCATGAATCCCAAGAACTTGCATGCTCGTACCCCGAAAGAACACTTCTCGGGATTTAGCCTTAGTTGATTTTTTCTCAATATTTCGAATACCCGCTCAAGTGTATGGCAGTGTGTTTCCGCTTTGGATGATTTTACCACCATGTCATCTACATATACTTCCATGTCCACCCCGATTATTTCTTTGAAAACCTTATCCATCAAGCGTTGGTAAGTAGCCCCGGCGTTTTTCAGCCCGAAAGGCATAACTTTGTAGTAGAAAGCCCCTTCTTCGGTTATGAAGGTCGTATTTTCTTCATCAGAGGGGTGTATCCGAATCTGGTTATATCCTGAATAGGCATCCATGAAGCTCAAAAGGGCATATCCTGATACCCCATCCACCAGCCGGTCGATACCAGGGAGAGGGTACGGATCTTTTGGGCAGGCCTTATTGAGGTCGGTGTAGTCTGTGCACATCCTCCATCGGCCGTTGGCTTTCTTTACCATGACTACGTTGGCCAACCATGTAGGATACTAGACCTCCCTGACAAAGCCGGCCGTTTGCAATTTCCTAACTTCTTCTTTGATGGCTGCCCTCTTTTCTTCTCCCTACTTCCTTTTTTTCTATGCCACTGGTTTTGAGTCTGGGCTGACCGACAGGTGGTGGCACATAAAGCTGGGGTCGATACCTGGCATATCTTTTGCGGACCATGCAAATATGTCAGCGTTCTCTTGGAGCGTTTGGACGAGCTGACTTTCTTCCCTTTGGCCTAATGTTGTGCCAAATTTTGTTTTTCTGGTTATCGAAGACCCGATCCGCACCTCTTTAAGGTCTCCCACCAGGTGAGGTCTTTCCTCGACAGAGAAATATCGGGGGTCTAGATCTATGTCCAGGACGTTCACCCCTGTTTCTTTTATAGTTGACTCTATTCTCAAGCTATCTTCGTAGCATCTTCTAGCCGTCGTTATATCTGCCCTTACGGTAGCTATTGTTCGACCGGCCGGGAACTTCATACATAAATGGTGAGTAGAGACCACGACCTCTAATTTGTTTAGGGCCGGCCGTCCCATTATGATGTTGTAAGAAGCTTCGGTGTCAACCACCGTATATACCACAGGGATTGTTTTAGTTCCATTTCTATCTCCGAACGTTGTTTCTAATTCCACCATTCCTCTTGTGAGGACTCGTTCTCCTGCAAATCCATAGAGGACTCCTTCACATTTGGTCAGGCTTTTTACCCCAAGCTTCTAGGCAGTTGTCCAATATAAGATGTTGTTCGAGCTTCCTTGATCCACCAGCACCCTCTCAACCTTATATTGCTTTGTCACAACAGATATGACCATGGGCTCATCACATCTTGTCCCTCTTCTCCTGCAATCTTCATCCGTGAAGGTGATGATAGGCCTTAGTGTTCGTCTTCCCAATGGAGTGACGTTTGCTCCCATAAGTACTGCCTGGACTTCTCTCCTCGGTCGATCTGTTCTTAAGAAGTGTTCGTGAGCACCCCCTGAAATGGTTGAGATGGTACCTTTGTGTGGGACGGGGCTGCTTTGCCTCGACCGACTTCATCTCCTGCTATGCCTTTCCTCCCTCTGCCCCGATTGCCTTCGTGTCCCAATGTATTGACTTAAACGTCCCTCCTGGACCAGCCATTCAATCTGGGTTTTTAGGGTCCAACATGCCTCGGTAGAGTGGCCTGTAGTGTGGTGGAAGTTGCACAACTCAGCTTGATTGTTACCCAATATTTTTCTGTCCGAGGTAGGAGGGAAACGTAGCAACCTTGTGTGACAGATTTCCCTTAGAATCTGGGCTCTTTTTTCGTTTAGCGGGGTGAAATGTTTGTCCTTCTGTGTTATCTCCAATCGCCTCGGGGCTTCGACTTTCTAAGTGATCATTCGACCTTCGTTCTTTTTATTTTGTGAGCGTTCTTCTGTCATCCATTCGGCCTGGTCCTCTTCCACTTCTATATGCTTCTCGGCCCTTACTCTGATTTCGTCCATGCTGGTCGGCCGTCAAAGGGCCAAAGAGTCACTGAATGGACTTGCTCTTAATCCCTTTTGGAAATCTTTTATGAAAAATTTTGGATCCGGGTCATTCACTCGAACAGTCGCATTGTTGAAACGAGCTAGGTAGCTTTTTTCGGCTTTCCCCTCGACTTGTTTGATGTCAAACAGGCCGACCACTTCTAATCGCTTTGCTTTATTGGCCGTGAACTGGGAAGCAAAAGCGCTGGCCAAGTCACTGAATGTTCGAATCGTTCTGGTCGGCAATGTCGCCATCCACTGCATGGCCACACCTCTCAGTGTGCCCGGGAATAGCTTACAGCTCAGCTTGCCATATCCTCCGCTTATGTACATTTGCGTTTGAAAAGCTTGCAAATGGGCGTGAGGGTCTTGTGAACCATCAAGGGATTCGACCACTATCTCCTTAAAGTTTGGGGGGACTCGTGTTTCATCGATTTCCTAACTAAAGGGTTGTCCCCAAAAAAGTTTGGGGGAGGTCTCACTTGCGCGGAGGTTTCCCCTCCCCAAGTCGTCTTGACGGCTTCCAACTGTCGTTGAAGCTCCTCCTCTCTTTCTTGGGCCCTTCTTAGAGCCTCTGCGTGTCTTTCCTCCGCCTGTCTGTATCTTCTTTCAACTTCCGCGCTTAAGCGGGACTATTCATCACTACGGGCCTGTAGTGAGGCCACAGTGTGGAGCAGTCTTTGAAGCGTATCTTCCACTCCTCCGTTTGTGGAACTGGCTTGGTTTCTTGTCACAGACATTTTTAAGGCTATAACAAGGCTCTCAAGCTAAAACTCTCTTGAACTTTAGGGGTGGGAATAAAAAGTTTATCTGCCCCACGGTGGGCACCAATGTTCTTGTTTGGAGAACTCTCTGGGTTTTTTCCCTCGATGCCTTCATTCCTTGGTTCCCCTATTTGTAGGGAAGGTTTCCCACTTGGATGGCTCGAGTTCCAAAGAAATCTTCATGTGTCAGAAGAGAAATCCTTTTGATAGGCCACTTTCCAATCTGCTACATGACGGCGCCTCCTTTTGCTCTGACTTCTAATGAAATGATGTCACGTCACATCAATCATGACTTCTTTAATACTCTTCCTTTAGCATGGTCGGTTTCCTTCTTACCACGGCCATTTGACCGACCGTTATTATGACTATCTTTCTGTCGGTCAGTCATGACCGGACGGTACATTTTATTATTATTATTATTTTATTAGTCCCAATTTTCCGGAACGATATAATTTCCTATCAAAGCATTCTAATATCTTCGTCACCATCTAAATTGAGATATGATAAATAATGAAAAGTCGTACCTATAACTTCTTATATATATAGACAAGCAAAAGAGAGAAAGAGAGTTCCCCACCCTCCCTTGGTTTTCCTTTGCACTGAATTATTTAATCACTGCTAGGGCTCTTGGACAAAGAGAAAGAGAAAATGATAATCTAAGTAGACTGGAAATGCATGCACAAGGCAGTCTAACCGGTCTGGACCATATATCCCAAACAAACACATTCAAGAAACTTTGGAATTATAATATAATAATAAAAAAGTTATATTATTGAACACATCACACTCCTTGTCTACCACATCATTATCAAACCATAACTAAGTAAATAGAGTAATAAAATTTCAAATTTATTAAATCAAATATTCTATATCAATTACAAATTTAAAAATTAAACCAATTTCTTAATGCCTGTCAAGTGATCCACGACGTAATCCTCATCCAACCTGATTATCAACAAAATATATATTGATATATAATAATTATGATAATTGATTATACAAGTCTTCGAAAGGAACATGTCAATCTAACTTGTATGATTTAAGTTTAAATGTTTAATCAATGATTCATAGTTTTTTTCTTTTAAATAAAAAACATAATTTCTGTGATCCTTTTCCTAACATAATACAAAGTTATTTGTACTATGATGCATTAATATCACAGACAAATGAGACCGTTCTTTTCATAACTAGATGTAAACTATTAAAAATTATATCATTATCACTCAAGAAAGCGCAATGATAATAGATCACGATTAAATCAAATTGACAAAAAAGTATAACAAAGCAGTTCAGTTTCAGTAGCAAGAAAAAATATTCATATACAGCCAGATAAAAGTTCAAGCAGTAGACTCTAACAAAATAAGAATCATGATGCATGGTTTGTGAATTTTCTGAACTTTCTGCCTCAACCACACACACACACAGATATATATATATATATATATGCTTCTTTACTTCATCCTACAATAAAAACATATCATAAATTGTTACCATCAATAATCCCATTTCATTGAACAATATATTTAAACCTCAACCTCATAATTTTGATTTGCACTCAAAAGCATATCTCAGGATATAACCATACTTACATAGATATAGGTCACTTTCCTTGTATGTAATTAATGCAAACATATGCAACCCTGATCCAAAATCCGGAGACAGCAAGGAGATAACAAAGTATAGGGGAACTGTTTTGAAACTATGTATACAGTCATAGGGGTTAACACAGCAAAATTTAGAACAAAAAATTTCTTTTTTCCTAAAATGAATATAATGAAGAAAGAATTGTTATTTACACCTCTCAAACCATTTGATTAACAGTTAATACTGAGCCAAAATCTTCTCCACCACTACTCAGCCTCTCAAAATCCTCTTGACCACTATCTTCATCATCATCCTTGTTACCTCCAGTTATGATATCCAATATTAATCTCCTTCATCTTCATATTCACCATGCACTACCAATTTCATAGATTCTGACAGCGGAACGCATGTCATCCTCATCTTCAAATTCATATTCATCTTCATAATTCATCAACATAGTAACCAACCCAACAAACGAATCTGTTGGCTCAGTTGTAAAATCAAGAACACAGTGATCAGCTTCGGTAGTAGCAATATCAGAATAATTCGCTGCATCCACCGTGAGGAAAGCTGCAAAAAGAGGATGCTGGAGCCGGTGTGTGTGAACTGTAGACATTACATCCTCAATATTTCTCCTTAGAATAGCATATATTACATCTCCATGACCATTAAATGTTATTGTTGTTTGATCTAATGAAGGTACACTGAGAAGCACTCTGAACTTGCGCAGATCCCATACTTCAGAGTTTATAATAACCTGCTTACAACAAAACAATTTTTGATATGCAATAAAAAGATCACTCAGAAATGCCACTTTAAAAACCAAACAAACAAACTCTGCAAACGCCTTCTCCTCCACCATACCCTTCAACCAACCCAAATTAGATGCACAAGAACTTCTAAAAACTATTTTATAAGTCAATATTCAAAAGGTTAAATTAATTTGTAATTAAGTTGGTAAACTATTTGAGAATTATTAACTATAGGTTTTTAATTAAAATAATTGTAATTAGATTCTTAATTTTATAAATTTTTGTAATTGAATCCCTAAAATTTTTAAAATTGTCATAAATTATTTTCTAATAGTATTAAGTCATCACAAACTAACCCCTATGACTCAATTAATTTTTTTTACAAAATTAATGATTCAATTATAATTTTTTTAGTTTAGACACCTAGTTAATAATTTTCAAATAATTTAGCAACTTATGGATTAATTTAATCTTTTCAAAACAAATTTTTGAAGAATAGAAGTAGGGAAAGAAGATGACACAGGACAAATAACATGAACAGTAGAAAATCAAATTATCGTAGAGATGTTTGGGATCTTTTATTTTAAAAACTGAAAAAGAGATTGGTTTTGAAAACAGTTTTCAAAAATTACAATAACCATACTTTGTATTTTTAATATAGAAAATAGTTTTCCACCTCTCCTTTAATAGTAAAGCAATCACAGTGATCACTTTCATAAAAATTTACTCCTCTAAGCCTCTACCAAACAGGCTAATAAGCATGTAGCAAGCCTTTTTAATATCTCTTATGCCCTTCAACTAAGACTCATCAATCATATAGCTATATTTTCTACATACCTCATTGCCAGCAGGATGAAAGCCTCCACCCCCAAAGTCTGTGATCTGATCAAAGCAATGAACAGGCACAGAAACCCGCGGGTCCCACAAGACACCATTCCAAAGAAGCATTGAGTCAGAATGGCTAAAATGGATTCGAGAATAAATGGGATTTCCTATAGAAGTATCTGAAAACCTAGACTGTAGCTGACATGTTTGGACATCATACAAGAGGATTTGCCGTTGTCCAGATCCCGAAGACAAGGCTGCAAAAACACTCCCAGAGTTGCTAATCCTGGCAGCCTTGCACCCACTAAATAAATGGATTTCGTTTACATATTCGTCCCAAACACGGTCTCTTAATAACCACGAAGCGTCCCACAACTTGACATCTTTTAAGCTTGAAGAAAGCAAGAGCTGCCTGTCACCGGAAATAAAAGACTGAACAAGTGTCAATGGATAGCCGTGACCATCGTTGGCCCGCAAACCAGAAGAACCCTTAACTCTCAGTTCTCCATTGTTTTTCCCAACAACAATAGAACGAGAGTCCCCGAGAAACGCCATGCATGTTAACAAGTCTTCATGAGCACAAAGCCCTGATGGTCTGAAACGGCTATAAGCAAATTGACGATCCCTGCGCTTCCCATACACTCCTCCATGCATGGATCTAAATTCACGTGTAGCGAGATGAGATGTCACGTTACAAGGGGCATCATGGCTTCGCTTGGGTTCAGGACAAACATGAGGGTGCAAAAGAGAAAGCGGTGGGAGAGTTGTAATGGGATTTGGGCACTGGTGGTGCTGATGTTTCAGATATTCAACCACTAGAGAATCTAATGTTATATGTTCTTGGTTGTTGGGGTGATGATCGTTTGCACTTGGTGTACAATTCAATCGCTTTCCAGATGTTGACAACACTTCAATATCCTGTGAATCAGATAACTTATGTTTCATTGGCAAGATTATTGGAGTGTTAAACTCAGATTCATCATCCTTATTATCCTTTGCATTAAGCTTTAATTTATTAGACAGAAACCCTGGAACTCGACCAGAAGGCCACTGAAGTTGTACTGGAGGAGCTTCCCCTGTATAGGGTTCCAACTGAGCCTCTTTAAGCAACATAGAAGCCGTTTTTAACAATCCACGTGCCAGTAGGTCTTCATGAATTAAGAGTAAAAGGTCCCTGATTTTTCAAAGACAACAAAAACCATCACGTGGAAGAACAAAAACAACTATATGGGAAAATTCAGGAATACCTTGGAAGGTATGTTATTGGAGTGGCAGCAGCTATAGCTTCTCTTTCTATCCGTATTAAGTTAGGAGTAGCTGCACCAGTTGCAGCTAATGTACTTGGATGCCCATAATTAGTGACAATCTACAAATATGATTTCAACACGTATATTAATACCAGCCTTTCATGATATGTATATAAAAAAGAAGCCATTCATGATATATTATATATGATATTTTTCTAGTAAATTATTCTGTGCATGGCAAAACTATTAGTCGTGTTTAAAGCAACATTATTCAAGGCTTTAGTATCCTCACAAACTAGTAAAGAATGTTAAGCCTTAATTTTGTGGTATACAGCTGAAATATTGGCACTTCTTTTAATCCTTTAAAGTAAACCACAAAATAAAAGAAAGTGAGCATTGAAAGATTATATAAACAAGGGTTGCCCCCATTCAATGAGAGCATTTTGCACAGAATGCAGAACCTATAATCGGCTTCGTCAAGTATAAAATAAATCTTGATCAAGAAACTTTGTCTAATATATGCAGTAATGAATGCACACCTCCACACACGAAGTAAAAGAAAGAAAGAATGAATGAGAAGCGTATATGTAAATAATATTTATATACCTTTTCCTGATGGTGAGGCTGAGAAGTGGAAGTTTCTTTAACTTGGACATGAGAAGAAGCATCATTCCTGAAAAGTACTTCTTGGACGAGGGCAGATGAGAGAGGTTCGCGAAGCTTCTCATCGAGTAGGACTGGACCATCAAAACCTATGCTCTCCGCCATTATGTTACAGTCACACAGAGAGTGGAGTGTTTCTAAATAGAGGTTGGTTTTGATGTTTTGAAGCCAGTGAGTCAATGCACTCTTGTTCACTTTTAATACACTTTTTTTGTTACACTCTTTATTATCCGTTAAAATAGTTAACAGGGGCTTTGACGGTTGAGACTTGAGCGGTTAAAATAGTGTGCACAAGAAGAGAATTTGAGCGGGAAACAACATCAATAAATAATGCATTCAACATAACACAAAATCCAAACATGATCCAGTCACCTACTATAGTATCCAAATGAACAGTTAAAAGTTTTCATTCTAACATTATATGTAAATTTACTCATAGTTTAAATTTTAGTACTTAAAATTTATAGTTTGTGTGGAAACATTTACTATTACTATTGAGACAATAATTTGATTTCTCTTAAATTTTTATTTTATCAAAATAGAAGATAATAATAAAAAATTTACAGTGTTAATACACCTTATTCAACGTTAGACGTAATTTGCTCAACCACTTCAACTACATCTTATGTGATTTTTCTTATAATCTATACTAAAACACTAATTAACTATAAAACTTTCATCTATGTGCGTTATAAAAAGTATTTGTCTTGTGTGATAAGATTATATTTATTAATTCTTTTAGTAATATTTATATTATTTTTATTACCTTTTTAATGGAAATATTTTATTAGTTTTGTAAGTGTACCATTGATTCTTATGAATCGTATATATAAACATTATGTTTAAAAAGGTTTAAATGTTTTTGTTGTTCCTACAAATATATAGCAAGTTTTCATTTTTAATGTTTGTAAAAAAATGTTTATAATTATTATATTGTGTAAATTTTTTATTTTTTGTCCTTTTTTTTTTTGTTAATCTTTATTATAAAAACACTTACTTGGCGGATGAACCTGTATTTGGTTTTGTCATGTGTCCATTAACATTAGAACTCTGCGAGCCAAGTAAACCTTTTTCTAATGGAAGTTTTGACATTCATTAAAAAGACCATAAACAAAAAAAATATATAAGAACTAAAAAACGGATATATTTGCAGAAACGAAAATTATATTTAAATCAAATAAAAAAATATTGATATACAATTTTCAACGGTGAATGTTATACTAAAAAATTAATAAAAATAATTTAAATATGAGAAAATAGGTTATGTACTCATAGTGTAAAATAGTTTTATAAAATCATTCAATTACAAACTATTATATATGATAAATTTGTTGACTTTAATAATTATTACCTTAAATTCATACAAACAGTTATTTGTGATTATATGATACTGTAAAACTATTTTATATTGTTAATTAGTACATAACCATTAAACTCTTCTTATGTCAATATATTTTTTATTACAAGACTAATAAAAAAATATTTTTTTTCTCACGGTAATGATATATGGAGGTTTCTTTTATCATAAATATCTATACAAAAATATTATGATTAAATTTCTCTGTTAATTTCAAATTATTTATTTCAAATAATTTGATCATAAATATCTATACAAAAATATTATGATTAAATTAAATTTCTTTGTTAATTACAAAAATTTTTAAGTTTAGCAACCAACATAATCGATCGCTAAACCCGAAAAATCAGTTGCTAATGTTGGATTTGGGTTGCTAAATGGCTTACTGACGGAATTAGCAACCGCTACTTTACCGTTGCAAAAAGCCTAATTGCTAAGCAATTTAGCGACCAAATCGGTGGCTAATTGGAGGCTAAAAATCCGATCACTAAATTGGTCGCTATTTTATTTTTTAAAAAAATTTCGTGATTGATTTTTTATTTTTAATTATTTATATATTAAAAAATCAATTGCGGTTGCTATTTTTGAATTTTTTATTTTAAATAATTCGATCACTAAATCGGTCGGAGGGAGAAGGGAGGGAGGAGAAGAAATAGAAGGAGAAGAGAAAGGAGTGGAAGGAGGTATGGAATGTAGAAGAGGTGGTGGTGGTGGAGAAGGAGAGAAAGGAGGAGAGGAGGGTGGAGAATAGAGAGGAAGGGAGGGGAGGCGACGAAGGTGGCATCGGAGTAGTGATGGCGGTGGCAATGGCAATGGTGGTGGCAGCAGCAGAGGAAGGAGAGGAGGGAGTGAGTGAAAGGTAGAAGAGGGAGGGAGGGAGGGGAGGAGTGTTTAAATAAAAGGGAGTGGGAAAAAAAGAGAGGGAAAAAACTTTTCGAAAATTTGAAAATCGGTGGCTAATATATACTTTTTATATTTTTTTTGACGTTTTTATTTTCATTCGTTAAATTATTTTTTTTCTGAATTTCAATAGCAAAATGCAACATTTTTATCCTTTTCTATTTCGTCGCTATTTTTAGTCATTAATATATACTTTTTTTGATATTTTTATTTTCGGTCATTATTTAACAACATATTGAACCGGTCGCTAAATTTGATCGCTAAAAAAATACTTTTCTTGTAGTGGTTGTGATAATCTTCCTCTTATATTAAAAGATACATTTTTCTGTATTGTTAGATTCGAATGTATAATACTTTCCTCCTTCTTTTTAACTTTTGTTAAAGTTTCTATTAACTTCCAATAAAAAATATTACTAAAACATATTTTATACTTACACTCCCACAAAAATGCTAGTATTACATCATTCTCCCATCTTGTTTTAAAATATACATGTTCCTCCCTTAAAAAAAATATAAATATATTACACTTTTATATATATATATATATATATATATATATATATATATATATATATATATATATATATATATATATATATATATATATATATATATATATAACTTTATATTTTTATTATTGTTTAAAGAACAAGTTCATAAATTTTATTTTAAATATTTTATTTAATTGTACATATTTTATTATTATACATAGGAATTTATCTCTTAATTTATACCTTTAACTATTATTTTAAAAATTATTACGAATTATTTAAAAATCCTTATTTTTAATTATTATTCATGTTTTAAAATAATCAAATTAGTATATATATATAAAAGTAAAATAAAATTAAACACAAGTATTAAATAGTATTTAATTGATGTTACTAATATAGTATTATTATAAATATTTAAATAAATTGGTATTTTTCTTATACAGTATCAATTATTATATTTAGTAAATATAATATATAATTAATTTATTAATATTTTTAAATATAATATATTTATTGAATTAATTAAATGTAATGCTAATATATCCATTTTTTAAATATAAGTAGTCTCGATGGTAAGAAGCATAAGCTTAAAGTATTGTCCAGAAAGCGTTTTGGACGTTTCTTCATAAAACATGCTTTGAATACTTTTGAAAACACAAACAAATTTTTAAAAAGAACGTGTATGTTTGGATGCCTAAAAAACTTAAGGGTTTTAAATTTTTTTTCAAAAGATATTATCTTAGACTTTTAAGAAAGATAATTGTTGCACATAAAAGTGTATAGTTAGAAATCATAATTGGAATAGTTTTTATTATCATCAAAATATTTTTAAGAATTGATCATATGTCTTTTGTTCCAACATATTGGGTATTAAAAACTAGGTTCTCCAACAAAGCATTTATTTTTTACCATGACAACGTGACATGTCACACTGTGTGAAGCATGTAAATTTTGCATTTTTCGTGACCCTCGAGGCTTGTTCTGATTTGGGTAATGCATAGGTTGGCAAAGCAATCGATGCTCCAACAAAGCATGATGGTGAAGGCAATCAAGTTGTGAACAATGCACTATTAATGTTATATGTGGAATGTGAATGCTTTGAAGAGGTCCTAAAGGTGTTTAAGGTAATGTCTTAACGAAACATGGTGTCTTGGAACACTTTAATTGTGGGTTTTGTTCGTCAAGGTAAAGTGTTTAAGACACTTAAGTATTTTTAAACCTTTTTGCAAGGATATATAAATTCAAAACAGATGTTATAAACCAAGCATCCAAAAGTGTGATAATAGAATAACAAAGATAGGGATATGGAGATCAACATTGGATATTTATCCTAGTTTACTCTACAACTTAGAGTTACGTCTAATTCTTTCCACTGAAGAATTTTTCCACTAACTCCAACTAACTTATAGCAAGTATTCTCAAGTTTCTTTAAACTTTATAACTACTTGTAGTATATAACTTAGATTATAAGCAAACCAAATATTCTTTAACATTGAATCTCTTTAAATTTTCACAAAAATGTAAAAGAATTTTTACAAGATAACTCACTTAGTGAGCATTAAGCATTTAAAACAAATTTTTAACTTTGTCAAAACAAAGAAAATATACAATGAAGAACAAGGCTTGATATCAATGCTTAACAACAAAGTTTTTCTAAGAATTTTTCATACAACATCCAAAATGTGTTGGGTACAAATTGTAATATATTAATGTCTCATGTGAAAGACATGTGACTTATCTAGACTGATAAATAAATAATTAAATAATTAAGGTTTTCTGGGTTTGCCTTGGGGAAGTTGGTCCAATCTACTAATTGATTCCTTAGGTGACCCTTTATTCCCCCTATACTAAACAAAGCAGCCGACTATGTCGGTAATTGTTGAAAAGGAGGACTTAGAAGAATAGGAGTATGAATTTGTGAGGGAGCTACAACGACTGTCAACCCTTTCCTGTGCCAATCTTATTAAAAAGGGTGATCAACTTCTTCCTCTCTTTTTCCCTCTCTTATCATGTCTTGATCTAATTGATTAACAGTTGCTTTCTTTTGTTGCAGGTTACATGTCCTTGGAGCTTAAGGCCTTGAAGAAGAAGGGGGCCTCTATTTCTTCCATTCCCGTCACAACCTCTGTTCCTACTACACCTGCACAAAAAGCCCCTGTCTCACTCGTGCCGATTGTGTCTATTTGGCCAATTATCATGGCTCATCCTACCCAAGTTGTCTCAACAGAAGATGTTGTTGGCATGGTGTCGAGACCTCCCACTGTGATATTAGACTCTGCCTCTAGCTCCCTAGCTAAAGCCAACGCTGGTCCTGAGTGTACTGATGGGATAAGCAAGAAACACACTTAGGAGGTGACAAACACTCAAACCAGGCATGTAAAGAAGAGAATTATTCCCCCAGAAGCGACCTCTGGAAATTTGACTGTGTGCCCAGCAGAGGATTGGGCGTCTGTTTTGGCTAATCGGCCTTCTAGCCCCTCTATCTGGAATCCTCACTTTCCCGTGACCGACATGATAGATAATAATCTGGCAGCTTCGTTTGATCTGATGAAGGTGGGCACTCTAGGAATATCTAGTGTTTTGCAAGCACTTCAGAGCTATGCTAGCTATTCGTAAGTGCTTTCTCGAGCTGCTAAACGGAAGTTTGGGAACCTAGGTAGTCAGTAGCGAAAATTGGCTGAGACTAACCAAAAATCTCATGAGGAAAATATGAAGCTGGGAGCGACGCTTCATGACACAAAAGAAAAATTAAATTGTTACTGCCAATCCATTGAGAATCTGGAGGATCAGCTTTCGTTGGCCATTATTCAGGCCAAGAATAATTTGGCAGCTAAAGTGGAGTTGGAGCGCTCTTAAGAATTTCTCATGGCTAAGCTTCAAGGGTGGAACGACAAGGAAACGACTTTGGAAGTAGACAATCACAAGCTGGAGGCCGACAAGAAAAAACTCAAGGCCGAGATTGTAAGATTGGTGGCGGCAAAACAAGAGGTGGAGGAGCGTTAGGGAGTTGAGGTAAATCAGTTGGGGTTAGAGAAATCCAAGGCGAAAGAGCTTGTTAAGCAAAAGGATGAAGCTTTGGCAGAGCAAGGCCTAGCCATTGTTGATAAGTTTGAACTTGGTTTTACTTGTGCCTTGGAACAAATTACCTTCCCACATCCTTCTTTGGACGTTTCTAAGGCAGGCCCCTTCAAGGAGGTGGTTGAAGGTTGCTTGGTCGAAGTCGGCACCCCTCCTAACTCTCCTACCACATGATTTTTGGCACTAGGAGGATGTAATGGGACATATCTGCCATTTAGTTTTTTTTATCTAAATGCGATACAAAGTTAATTTAGTTTTTATCTAAACAGTACGATATTGGGATTTAATTATTATACATCGGCCTTCCTTTTGTCTTTCCTTTAGTTTTTTGTTTGTTTTTACGAAAGCGGTGTACTTTTGTTTTTTAATTGGCTTATGGTTGCCTTTTTTAAATATGTCACAGACTGAATCGTTGTTTTTCAAGTTTGCTTAACTTGATTACTTCTCTAAAATTTTTGGTGCCTGAGGGGGTCGTTAGGCGACCGCCTCTCTCAAGTCTTTGGTGCTTGGGAGATCGTTGGTTGATTGTCTCTCTTGGGTCTTTGGTGTCTGGGGGATCGTTGATCAACCACCTCTCTCAGGTCTTTGGTGCTTGGGGATCGTTGGTCATCTGTTTCCTTCAGGTCTTTGATGTTTAGGGGGATCGTTGGTCATCCACCTCTCTCAGGTCTTCAGTGCTTGGGGGATTGTTGATCGACTCCCTCTCTCAGGTCTTCGGTGCCTGGGGGATTGTTGGTTGACCGCCTCCCTCAGGTCTTTGATTTTAGTATTTCGACATTTTTCTTGGGAAAGTCTCCTGCATTTTTAATCAACAAACATGGGTACATAAATGTTATGCTTTTAACTGTAATATGTACACAAACTTGCCATATTCTAGGTACGTGGGACCCTCTTTCCATCTAGGTGCTCCAGTCGAAAAGCTCCTTTGCCGACTTCCTCCACAATTCTATAGGGGCCCTCCCAATTAGGTGTAAGCTTGTTACTAGTGTTATTTCTGAGGACCCTTCTTAACACAAGGTCCTCTTTTTGAGCTTTCTGGGAAAGACCTTTAGATTGTATCATTGTGCCGCCCTTGCCTTGGCTACAACCTCCTTTACATGAGCGATCTCCCTTTCTTCCTAGAGCAAATCTAGGTTGACCCTGATCTCTTCTTTGTTTTGGGCTGGTTGGAAGAAAAGGGCTCTTGGGGAGGGCTCACCAATTTCTACCGAGATTATGGCATCTGTCCCAAATGTCAATCTGAACGGAGTCTCTTGGTGGTGGAATGGAGGATGGTGTTTATGATCATAGTATTTGGGGTAACTCCTCTGTCCATTTGCCTTTAGCTTCCTCCAGTCTCCTTCTAAGGCCTTGGAGGATTATCCTATTGGCCAACTCTGTCTATCCATTTGACTATGGATGTTCAACAAAGGTGAATTTCTGCTTTACTCCAAGCCGTGCACAGAATTTCGCAACCAGTTGAGAAGCAAACTATGTACCACTATCTGATACTATCACACCTGGGAGTTCGAAGCGGCATATTATTTTTCTCCAATAAAATTGTTTCACTCTCTCTCCCGAGATCGTTACTACCAACTTCACTTCCACCCACTTGGTGAAATACTCTAGGACTACTATGAGGAATTTCACTGTCCGAACTGTGGGAGGAAAAGATGTTCATGTCTTTTCCTTCGTCTTACAGGGTAGTTACAAGGTGCACACTACAATGTTCCTCTCCTCACATTTCTCTCTAGATTTATATCCCCCTTCCCACGTATCCTTTTACGGCTTCCTATTTTCCTGTCCCTTAATGCCCCTACTTTTAGGACAATACATTTCAAGGACAAAATGGCGTGTGCCAGACCTTGTCTAGGAACATACTTTGCGTTTTCCTCTACTTTGTCAGGCGACTTTCCCCATCATAATAAATGTGGGGAGTACGGACATGTTAAGTCCCGCTCAATCTAATGACCAATCGAGTAGGTCTCATAACCGACTGGTACAATGTTAAATATTATATATTATTACATTTACAATCAAATAATGTTATTAATATTATATTGCTTTGATTATAATTAATTTAAAAATAAAAAATATTTATTAATCTTTGTGAACCAGATAAACTTAAAAATACTATATAAGAGACATAGCAACTTGAATTTTGATACATATTAAAAAATATTATTTCTTCCTATTACCATTCCTCATGTTTGCTTTTATTTTTCTCCTCATTTCTTTATTGTTATTGGCTTTGTAAGTGAAGTCCTAATGTGTTTCTAACTAGAGAGTACAAATCTAAAATTTCCCTGTCTAAACCTTAAAAATATAAACTTGATATCAAAAATCAAACTTTGCCAACATGTAAAATAATATTTGTAATCTTGACTCTTAAAGAACGTTTAATCTATTTTTATATAAATATTTTTATTATATGTTCTTAAATTAAAAATATACAATTAAAAATATTTATTATAAAATTAATATTTGTATATTTATTAAATGAGTTTCAATTTTAATAGTTGGCCCTCCTATAATTTAAATCTGGCTTCACCACGTGGTAATGCATGCACTAATGCCAAATAGAGCTCCATAAGCCACGTAAGTGTTTTTATAACAAAGAATTAAAGATCGATGGAAGGAAAAAAAATAAAAGATTTGTCATAAACAAATTTTTTCAAACATTCAAACTGAAAACTAATATATATTTATAAAACAACAAAAACATTTAAACCATCTTTATTTAAAGTTTTGATTCTGATGTGATATGTAAATTTAACCACGTGATTTAAATATTGACACTTATTTGCCTTAAACATAAAAATGGTGTTGACTTCTTGAAAAGTGCGATGACCAAGATGACCTCTTGCCAAGGTCACCTTTTGCTCCCTTTTTGACATACAAGAAGAAGAGCCAACTCTGTTGTCGTTGAAGGCACCTACACCCACGACTGCATCTACTACGCTAAGAAAGCCACCCTTTGCCCCTCCTATCTATCCTTCAGGTTGTCATCATTTGCAAAATTTAATACCATGTCAGTCACTGTACCATTTTTGCCAAGTGTTCCCGTGACTACGCTATTCATAGTCACTAGGTTTTTTTTTTTCTCACCCTTTACATTTTCATTTGAGAATTATTATTTTTGCATCAATTTTGTTAGTTTTATTGTTTCAAATTTTGTGCTTGAGAATTGGGTGAATTGCTTAATTGTTGAAGCTTCACTCTTTTGTCTCAAGGGTCGAAAAATAGACTCTACTCCCTTATTAACAAATCCATACACCAAGATAAATCACATGGGAGATGGGGAAATACATACATTTTTTCCAACATCTCAAATGTACACATATCACCGGTAATCATAAAGTAAATAAATATTTTAAATATAAAAAATTAAAAATCATATTTACGCAATAATTAAAGTTGACAATTTTAACCTAATGGGTCAATCAAACTTAAGTTAGATGATCCAATATTTTTTGGACTAACAAACAACTAACTAAAAGAATTAGAGTAAATATTGAAGATGGCAAAATGTGTTGTTTGTCCTAACTCGACAGGCAAAGAGAGAAAATGGACCAACTTGGTCCAATTCAAAATTTATATGTCCTAAGATTTTTGCTAACCCAATAGTTTGTCGAGTCGAATTAATTTGGGTCTAGTTTTTTTTGCTTAAAATACCAAAATTTTTAAAGGAATTATAAAAATAATACTAGGTCAAATGACCTCAATTCATTTCAAATTAACTTTTTTGGAACCCAACCTAGCTATAAGGCCCAATGGGCCGAACCAAACTAGTCTAGTTTAACCTGGGCCAAAATTTTGGAATCCAGCCTAAGCTGAACCCATTTTACAACCTCTACTAAACATAATATTATTTATTTATTTGTCTCACTTGCAAGAAAAATCTAGACATAATAACATAAATCGTGACTCTCCTCTTTAGTTGGCTGTCATGCTTTCTACTTTCAGTTGTCATTCCTTGTCATAGTCGTTAATCCTCCTAGATTGATAGGGTAAGCAAGGGATAAGTTGTGACAAATTTATCTTTTATCTTTAGCAAAATAAATTAAGCAGATCATTTATTTAAATGCAAATTCAACCCAAAATTATGAAATAAGATCAAGCCAATCTTACTTTTTAATCTAATTTATTACTTTCAACATTATATATAATTAAATTATAGAATAAAAAAATTATAATACTTAAATTAAGTATATTTTATAACATATATTTTAAAATAAATAATATCTTTATAAATATAATAACATGTTATATAAAATAATATATGTTAAATAAAATTTTATTATTATTAATAACAATTATTAAAAAAATACATTTTTTTAAGATAATATAAAACATAAAAAAATTAAAACATTTCAAAACATAACTCAAATTCTTCTTTAAAATATATCTAATTTATCTTTAAATTTTAAATTCACCCGAATGAACTTTAAATCTAATCATATTAGCAGGCTGTGTTGGTTAATTCTCGTCCCACCACTTGAGTCTAACGAGCCTTCCCAAGCTTACGGGAAAAGACTTCTTTTATTTTTTACGCTTTTTTCTTTCTCTCGATGTGGATTCTTGAATGAAGGTGGGTTTGTTGTTTGGTGATGATTAGTGATGAAGCAATTGGAAGCAGGAGTGCAGTTTCTTTCTTTGATGGAGTGCTCTATTGGTATTATAATAAAATACTTACTGCTGTAAATTTAATTTTTATCGATGATGAGATTGATTTGATTGAGAATGTGGGAATCAAATTGTTGAAAAATCTTTTCCCTGTAATTGACGGCACTGAACCGTACAGGTCCTGTGAAATTTATGTAAATTCTTATGCTATGGGGTTACTCCTATGAAGGCGTAAAAAAGCAACTGTGCATGGTTTTTGTAATTGTTAAGTCCATTAGGGGTGTTATAGTTGAACCTTGTTGCTTCTTGGTGGTCAATAAATTGACCAGACACAAAGAAAGAGCATTGATGTTTAATCAGTAAATTGTCTTACTTGTATTTAAATAATAAAGAATTTTAAAAGAGTAATTTATTTTTTTTAATTTAAAATATTTTAGAGTGAAATATGTTATTTAAATAAAAAATTAAAAAAAATAAAATTTTAATAACTTGTGAAAGTATTTTTATTAGTTAAAATTTGTAAAATTTCAAATTTTACTAAAAAAAATAAGAATTTAAAATTTTTCATTTTTATTTTACATTCCTTTTCTTTATGTCTTTTTTCTCTCTTTCTCTCTCTTCATACTACTTTCTCTTTCCTCTTCTTCTTTTTTTATTAACACAATTTTCTTTCTTTCTCTTTCTCTTTATTCTCTTCTTCTCCCATACGTATCTCTCTCTTCTTTTCCTCTCTCTTTATTTTCTTACTTTTCTATTTTTTTATCTCTCTCTCTTCTTTTTTTTCTCTTCTTTTTCTCTCTCTTTCTTCCCACTATTTTCTCTCTTTCTCTTCACACTATTTTCTCTATCTCTTCATACTATTTTCTCTCTCTTCACACTATTGTCTCTATCTTCTTCCTTTTTCCCACCTTTCTCTTTTTACTCTCTCTATACTTTCTCCCCCCTCTTTCATCTCACTCTCTTCTCTTTTTTTATTCTTTCTTTCAAGTCTTATGTTTCCCTTTTCTCTCTCTCATCTCTGTTTTCACTCTTTTCCTTATCTTCTTTCTCTCTCATCTTTCTCTTCTCTTTCTATTTCTTCTCTCTACTAATATTGATATAAAAATATCAATGTTTATGTTTTAAATTATTAAATATTTAAAATTTTAATATTAAAATTTTAATTTTTAAAATATATATTTAAAAAGTAAATTTCACATATTGTAAAAATTAAATTATTATATCCAAACTAAGAATTTGAAATTTAAGAATTAAATTGATTTATCTAAATAAAACATTTAAAAAATGAAATAAATTTAAATGAATGTAATTCAAATTTCAAGTTGTACCGGTCAACTGGATGCTCTCCCAGATCACCCACATCAAAGGCCAGCCGCCACCATAGCATAGACTCAAGAGTGCCTTCACTTTGATTGATGCTTGATAGATTGTGTACCGATCAGCTGAATGCTCTCTCGGATCACCAACTTTACCCGACAAGTCCCGATAGGGTACATCCATATAATGTTTGCAGAGGCACCACCTGATAGGTGCAGTGGTCAAGATGCGCGGCTCCATGCCTAGGAGCTCGCCCCACCTCCCACCAAGATAAGACAGGGGTCAGAGATCTACAAATCTTATCTCATCATATCCAAGTGTCCCATCTTGGTACAGACCCCTAGCTAAAGGGCAGCTCCCACCCCCTTTTTCTCGGACTATAAGAAGTGAATTAGAAGATTAAATAGAGGGGGAACGAATACATAGAGAAGATAGAGATTAGTGAAGCCATAGAGAGAGGGAGAGAAAGTTGTGTTTGATTGAAAACCACATCCTTGCTCCTGACATAAATATACAAGCAATTCAAATTTTCTAAAATTTTAAAATTTTTAATCCGAATACAACATCATAGTTATGCACCGATATATAATTTTATAGTTATTACTTTATAGTTATGCACTTATATGTAATTTTATAGCAGCCCTAGCTAGTTACATTATCTGCATTATGCGAGAAGACCAGCATGGTAAGCACAGGGTGAGACATATAAGTACAATACCATGTTTCCTTGAAATTAATTTTGTTCTTTTATTTTATAATCTCTTTTGTTATTTCACACTCCATAGTCCATATTTGAATAGCAAATATTGTAATTTAATATTAACCTGAAATCTAAACTTGCTATTAAGTCATTTGTTCATTTGTGGAATATGATTAACTTTGATGTTAGAGTGTCTTGGATACACCAACACTTTCCATAGGATCAGTATTATTGCAACAAGCTAACAGTATTATTGCAACAAGCTACGATTTCAACAAGCTACGATTTCAACTTTTTTCCATTACAGCAACGTCGAACCTGTAGAATCCAGAGCTAATGATAGATATAAATAAATACAAAATTCTAATAATATATTGTAGTTTTTATCTTTAATTGATGTTAATTTTTTATTTAATTTTAATTAAGGCTAATTTAGTTTGTTGACCCAACAGAGATCAAGCTGTCCCTGAAAACTAACAACATGAAGGAATTTAGGTTAGGTCAAGCTTGTTAGTATTCATGCTTTGGCCCACTGGACTAGCTAGGTCAAGAGACTATACTCATTTTACTAGCTCTACTTGTAATAAGGTCCCTAAACCCTTCCCCGAGTGGTAATCAACACATAAACATACATAGAACAAAATGAACTTGATTCAAAGTTACCAAAAACATATATACAATCATCAAGAAGTAAAGAATGTTCTTTTGCAATCCTTATCCTTCGCAATAAGGATTGGGTAGAAAAACAAACTATCTCTCTTGTGCTCACATGAAAGAGTATTGGAGCATACCCAAGGAGATCATCATCCTTACTTTTACTCTGCCTACCACCATTATCACCTTCATCATATCTGTCACAACCTACTTTGTGACGTGATGTCATGGTGGGCCGACATCGCCCCAGCCCTTTGGTGGCCGAGACTAAGTCGGCCACATGGAGTCACCATCGGCGTTTTAGTTCAAGGAACGCTAGGAAACCTGACGAATAGGCTGGTTTGAAATCAGATATGTGGGTTCGGAAGTTGGTTACATGCTAAGCCCGAGCATGCCTATCACTTGATAGTTACCCTTAGTTAACTAGACGAGAATATGGACGGGCTTGTGCTTGGGTCGCGTTTCTAGCATAGGTCTTAGGAGAGGTTCAAGTAGAGTGTTCTATGATTTTAGGATTTAAGACTTGATAGGAGTGTGTCTTTTATGCCTACGTACCTTGACTTTAAAGGAGTCAAAGTCAACGTAGTTCTTGGTCAATTACTGGTGATGAGGACAAGGCTGGCTCACGCCAGTTGGGTCCTATTATAACCGGAAGGGATTCGGCTCTAGGGTAGTCGGACTTAGACTGACGGGTCTACCATGTGCCGAGATTGAGTCGGTCACCGTGAGGTTGGCTTGAATTCGGTCATACGGTGGGTTAGAGAGGTGAGGTGTCTGGTTCCAGTATCACTTGAGGCAGAGAGGCTTCCAGGATCATGTAAGGCTAACCTAATGCTTAAGAATACACAATGTCAGCCTAGTATTCAAAAAAATGTGACGTGCTAACCTGGAGTTAAAAGACTAACCTGGAGTTCAGAACTGGAGAGTCTGTGCTTCTGTGCGGCCTCTATTTTCGCTTGTTCCACGACCTGGATTTGGAGCTCCCGCCTTGTTTTCTCTAAGCGATCATCAGCTTTTTCTGCTCTTGCTGCCTTTTTTTTTCTCTCTTCCTTTCACCGATTCTCCTTGATTTTTTTTCATGCCCTCAGCCCCTTGTTTTTTGGGTTTTATATAGGGCTCTAAGGTTGGTAGGGAGCAACCACCCTTGGTTCCTGCTAGTTGTGGCCGTTGGGCTGGAGACCGAGTCCCCTTTCCTTCAATCTCGGCTTCCACGTGGGTGTTGAGATTCGCCTTGATACTCAGGCGACTCAGTCTCTACCAGTCGTAACGGCTTGGATGGACTCCGTCTCGAGACTACCCTCGTGGTCTCGACCCAGTCTGGGGTTTGACTCGGTCTCGAGACTACTCTTTAGTGGTCTCAACCCAGTCTTGCGGTTTGGGTTGACTCAGTCTTGGAACTATTCTTTAGTGGTCTCGGCCTAGTCTTAAGGTTTGGGCCTAGGAGAGGTTTGGACCTGTACAGGTCTGACTCCGGACAGTTTTGAGGTGCAACAATATCCTTCATGGTTGTTGTCATGCTTGCTCTCCAAATCCCCATACCTCATTAGAGCGCAAAAAGGTTCAACTCTATCATTCTCCCATGGGAAAATGATGAAGTGCTCAAGGATGGACTTTCTGGAAATCTTACAAAAACGAGGTCTAGATTTAACTGGAGGGTAGTGTAATATCCTAAATAATATAGGTCTAATATTAATAATAACAGGTAGTGCTCATGCTATTTATCCTATATTGTAAATACAAAGTATTTTTTGAATACATTGTGAGTAGTAGATTTATATAAAGATCCAAAATACAAAATTACAACTTTCAAAAATTGGATACATCTAATAAGAATATATTTTTTTCGTGTAAGTAGAATAGTTGAGAGTGTCATATAAAAGAAGAAGAATAGGATATATTGTTAAAAATAATTAATTTTAAACATGAAATTACAATAGATAAAACAATTCAATTGCACGATAAAACACAATCAAGTAACGTTGGAACAATGGATACATTATATAGGGGAACCCATACAATGCATGTCACATGAGACATTTCCATGGAAAGCATTCTAGCAACAAAGTAGTAAGATCAAGAGCTTGTACTCCACTGACCTCCACATGCAAATTAATATTTATAAGATTCATCAACCCTTCTTAGGTAATATCAAGTACATGCCAGTATGCTATACTGGTCATGGATAAATTATAATGCTTTGTCATGACCTTTAATGTGTAAACCACCTTAATCATAGCCTAGAACTATGACCCTCCAACACATGTGTGGAATGACATGAACTAGATGTCCTCTAGGTCTTCTAGCTTAACCTTAACTAAAAAGTTTACCTTATCACAAGGTGTGACTACTTTGAGACCTAGGTTTGATAGACAATTATGTATAATAATCAAGTCTAATTAGAGTTGTTATCATTCTATAATTTTAGTGAGAACATCAAATTCTAAATAATAGTTTCATGATGTGCCATTTGTAGGCATTACTAGAATTTTACTTTAGCGAACATCGATAATTTCATATCTTAAATTGATACCAAATTTAATTTAAAGGCCTAACATACACTTAATGAGATTTATCCAATAACGTTAATTGATAAATAACCATACTATCAATGAATTCAATCTAATATCAAAGACCCAATCCATAATAAAAATAAGTGCATGACCAATTTGATACAAGTGCACGAAGAATTTGATAATATCATACGAGGGTATAATTTTAATTAATAAAAATGAGAATTTTTTTTATATAACATGAAGATTATTAAGGTGAATAGTCTATCCAATCATAAACTTAAGGTGGGCTTTTCCTTTACATTTAAAAATATGTAAATCTTACCTATCTTAATTCCCCAGCAAAAAAAAATTGTCCCTACCTAATTTTAGTATTATTAAAGGTTTTAGGTGTTGATATGCTTCAAATTCATTCCACAGAATGTGTCTACCATGTGTTTGTTTCTTTTCAAAAGGACAATGATTTCAGAATATTACCTATATAAGAAAATCACAAGAATTAAAAGGTATTTCTCTCCGTAATAACTTGACTCTTATTATTTTAACATAGTCGAAACTAAAAATCAAATATATCTAAGTAACTCTTCTAATTTTATATATAATTATTCAATTAACCTCAAACATGGTAATTAGTTTGTTTTTAATTAGGGGTGAGAAATTTCCTCATGTTTAGGAATCATGATTTTAAAAATCATGAATTTGAAAATTATGGTTCTTATAAATTATTAAAATTTATTTGGTTGCTGAAAGTAACGAAACCAGGTTAGAAGCTAGGTGCAGTCGCCCCTTCAATTATAAAATTTCTTTAATATATTTGTTCCTCGCCCCCACTCTAATTAAATTCCAATCTGTCATTCTAACGTTGATATACTATTAGGTTTTAATTTTACCTTTACATAAAGTTATTTTCAGTACATTTATTTTTTAAAAAATATTTTATATTGTCTTATCACAATACATACAAAACAATCAATTTTATCAATTAAATAATGTATAAGACCTATGTTAGAAGCAAGTCATCTCTTATATCAAAAATTTAAAATATTGCATTATTTTTTCCTTTACTTCCTTCTCTTTTTTTAAGATTTTTTTTATAAAAGATGGTTACATTTTTCATCTTCGAAAATTATAGTAAATGTTTTTTTTATTTATTATTTAAATTATATAGTATTACTAGTTCAATCTAAATAATTTATATAGATAGTATGTAAAAAATTTAAATGGATATTAATATTTATAAATAATTTATTATAATATTTATGCATACTTAACTTTAAAAAATAATTAATTAAATTAAAGATTTAGATAAGTTTTGCGGTAAAACTATTTTTCATAAGTTTTAAAATTACAAATATGTAATGTGATTTTTATAATTTTTATTTAACTTTAACATCACAAAATTTTTCATTCTCTCTATATTATATTTTTTTATAATTTCTATAAAACATTTTTATAAAAAATTTGGATGAATCCAACAATCTCCAAGATCCTTCGTAAGGAACAAAAGGCTCAATGACTAGAATAAGAGTAAAAGAGTTAAAGAAACAATTAAAGCTCATTTTCTTATTTTTAATATAGTTTTTACACTTAATTTTATTAGAATAAGTTCATATGATTTTTCATATTTTAAGTGTGTTTGGGCTTCCCAAATAATTAAGTGCTTAGTAGGAAGTTTGAAGGACATATGAGCCTATTAAAAGGCAAAGCATTGTAATTCACAAACAGATCAAATTTGAACGGAAACTATGTTTTTCCCTTTGTGAGAGCTTCCCTTTTGTTCTTGGACAAATAACTAAATCTGATCTTTTCAAGGTAACTTATAGCGATAAATCTTATGACTTATCACTCTCATTCTCATCTCCTTTTTGAGTGTGACGTCAATATCCTTCTCTAAATAAAAAAAAGATCCCAAAACAAAAATATAAATTTTGTAAGACAATCATTTGCTTCTAAGTTCATATCATTTGGTATCAGAGCTTTGACTCCTTGAAATTTAGGTTTGAGTATTTCTTTGATTTTGTCCTGTTGAAAAAAATTCTAATTATGTTTCTTCAATTATTTTTGTCTTGTTAATTCCTTGTGTCATTTCTTTCTATATTTCTTGTTCTATATTTCCTTTTATTTTGATTTCCCTTTTCCTTTTTGGTGATTTCCTATTCTTAACTTGTGCCTTTTTATTTTCCATCTTTTTGTGTTCTTCATCAAATTACTAGTTAAAATTTTGAGTTCGATCCTTAAAAAAAACCGTACAAAAAGAAAAAAAAAGTTATTGGAATCATTATATTCCTAGTTGAAAAAAAATGAAAATTGTTGTGGAAAAAAAAGTCTTGGAAGATTCAAGAGTGCACCAACAATATATTGCACAGTTCAGTTAAAAGAATGACAACAAAGTGTAGTGTAAATTGGAAAGAGCTCTATATATTCTCTTTGTGAAATTTGATTTGATTGATAATCATTTTTGTTCTTTCTTGTGTCTATCCATCTTGTTCTTATCATATTCCATGTTGTCTTTTGTCTCTAAATTCTTAGTCACTTGATTGTCCTCTTACTGTCTTGAAAAGAATCATTGATAAGGTTCTCTCTTAAGAACTTATAAGAGGAAGCTAAGTGGTAAAAGGCAAGAGTAGTGAGACTATCATCGGACAAAAGACAAATTGAGTGACAAATACAGTGTACTACGAGGTCCTCTATTCTATCATTATTTTTTACTAACATGGCAAAAAGTGAAGGAAGTCCATAAGGAGGATTATCAACCATTCAAACGCAAGCTTTAACCAATCATCTTGAAAAGTTATTTGATCAAAAACTGGAAGAAATCCACGAATGTATAGACAAAATGGGAATCAAATTGTTAATAGACAAGCTATCCCAAACAACTTAAGGAGAGATGAACAATCCAATGAAGGACGTGAAAGCCAATTTGAGGAGGAGGAGGATAATGAAGAAGAACAACCAAGGAGGAGAAGACCTAATCAAAATAATCAAAGGAGACATAGAAATACAAGAGAGAATGATCTTGGAGGAATTAAAATTAAAGACCCTTCATTTCAAGGCAAAAGTAATCTTGAAGCATACTTAGTGGAAAATGCGGGTAGATCAAATTTTCTCATGTCAAAGCTACTCAGAAGGTAAAAAAGTGAAACTTGCATCTCTTGAATTTACTAATTATCCTCTTATTTGATGGGATCAAATGCAGAAAGAGGGAGATAGGTATGAAGAACATCTTGTAAGAACTTGGGAGGAAATGAAAGCAATTACGAGGAGACGATTTGTCCCATCTTATTTTCATAGAGAGATTCATAATAAGTTGCAACACCTCTCTCAAGGATCAAAGAGTGTGGATGATTACCATAAAGAAATGGAGGTGGCAATGATTAGAGCCAACATACTCGAGGACCAAGAAGCAATAATGGCTCGATTCTTAAATGGACTGAATCATAACATAGCCGATGTAGTAGAGATGTATCAGTATGTAAAGCTTCAAGAGATGGTGCATCAAGCAATCAAAGTGGAGCAACAATTAAAAAGTAGAAATAGTTTGAAGAAGAATGCTAATTCAAGTTCTTTTCCATGGAAGAATAATTCCAAGAAAGAGGTTGTTCGTTCACACTACATAGTAGTGATTTCAAAGAAAATCAAATTGAAGCAAATCCCTCAAAGAACCGAGACATAAATTGTTTCATATGCCTTGGAAGAGGACACATTGCCTCTCAATATCCTAACAAGAAGACCATGATCATGAAAGATAATGGAGAAGCAGAGACAAAAGAAGACTCTGATAATGATTTAATGTCATCTCTAGAGGATGATAATGAAGAGCTTCCACATGGTGGAGATTTATTGGTAGTGAAGAGAGTCTTGAATATGCAAGAAAAAGGGAAAGATAAAGCTCAAAGAGAAAATATATTCCATACTAGGTGTCTTGTTCAAGGAAAAATGTGTAGCATGATTATAGATGGAAGAAGTTGCACCAATGTGGTTAGAGTACTACCATAGTGGAGAAATTGAATTTGCAAACTACCAATCATCCTAAGCCTTACAAGCTGCAATGACTTAGTGATATTGGAGAAGTGAAGGTTGACAAGAAACTTTCAATATCTTTTGCTATTGAAAAATACAAAGATAAAGTATTGTGTGATGTAGTTCCCATGGAGGCAAGGCAAATACTTTTGGGCCACCCATTTAATCGCAAGGTGACCCACAATGGGTATACCAATAATTTCTCTTTTCTTTACAATGAGCAGAAAATTACTCTTGCTCTTTTGTCTAAAAAGCAATTATTTGAAGACCAAATAACAATGAGAAAAGCAAGAGAGTGTGAGAAATCAAAAGAAAAAGAGAGTGAAAGAACAAAAGAAAAAGTGAACAAAAAATGAGAAAAGCAAAAGAGAAGAGAGTGATTCATAAAAGAAAAAGCAAATGAGTTTCTTAGCAAGAGAGAGTAAGATTAAGAAGGCACTCTTCTCCAACCAGCCTATGCTTGTACTCTTGTACAAGGAGGCATGTTTAAACTCTAAAATTGACCATTCTACTTTGTCTACTTCTATTATTTCTCTTTTGCAGGATTTTCAAGATGTCTTTTAGGATGAGGTCTCTAGTGGCTTGCCTCTTATTAGAGGAATTGAGTACCACATTGATCTTATCCCAAGGGCTGCACTTCCCAATAGACCAACATATAGGATCAAACCCAATGAAACTAAAGAGATACAAAAAAACAAGTATTTAAGAAGATCAATGGTAATTGACATGATTCGAGGATGAATCTTTTTGAAAAAGGAGGGATTGATGGAAATTTGCATGAATCCAACAATATCCAAGATCCTTTGCAAGGAATAAAAGGCCTAATGACTAGAGCAACAGGAAAAAAGAGTTAAAGAAAAAATTAAGGCACATTTTCTTATTTTTAATGTAACTTTTGCACTTAATTTTGTTAGAATAAGTTCATATACCTTTTCATATTTTTAGTGTGTTTGAGCTTCCCAAATAATTAAGTGCTTAATGGGAAGTTTAAAGGACATATGAGCCTATAAAAAGGAAAAGCATTGTAATTCACAAACAGATGAAATTTGAATGGAAAAACTAAGTTTTCTCCCTTTGTGAGAGCTTCCCTTTTGTTCTTGGACAAAGAATTAAATCTGATCTTATCAAGACAACTTGTGACAATCAATCTTATGACTTGTCACTCTCATTCTCATCTCTCTCTTGAGTGTGACGTCAATATCCTTCTCTAAATAAAAAAGATCTCAAAACGAAAACCTAAATTCTATAAGGCGATCATTTGCTTCCAGGTTCATATCAATTTTCTTAATGTTGCAATAATAATACCCTTAAACTATTTGTTAATTAATATCTTCATGTTTTTAAAGAATTAGACAATAAAAAATATTTTAAAAAATAAAACAATATGTTTTATAAAAAAAATTAAAATTAAAAACAATATATTAGTCAATGTTGTACTCCATAATTCTAAGTTTTTACTTTCTATTACACTAACTTTCTTACTTATCCTTGATTTCTTTGTATCATCTCATATTAGTCTTTAATGTTTCTATTTCTTATGCCAAACTACCTAGCATTTACATTGGGGTCAAATGTTAGAGTTTTCTACTCTTAGGTTCTTCATTTTCTTATCATGTTATATTATATCATCAAAACTTTTAACAATTTATAAATACATGGATATGTGATAATTGCTTGGAGATCACAGTGAAATCTTTAGTAATCACGAGCAGTTGGTTTGTGGTCTTCCTCAACCAAATCACCTTAATTTATTCAAGGATCTTTGTTTCTCTCTTTAGATGGGGAGAACAGAAAATGACTTTTGATTTGGTGTATTGGGACAATAACCTTTCCTAATGTATTGGCCTACATATAGGGTTCTCATTATCCCCTAATAGGTCAATACAGGTATTCATACATTAAGCTCATATCAAGTCCTTTTAAGAAGTCTATTTGATTACTTAAATTGGATCACTTAGGATAATCACCTTAGATAAATAGCTGATATAATTGTATTTAAAATACAATGCCCAAAAGATTAAAAGAAATTACAAATTTCTAACAATCTCCCACTTGGGCTTCATATTCTCTTGAAACAATTTTATTACAAAATTCTTTAGGATCGCGTTTGTATATTATTTATCTTTAGACTTCCTCTTAATACAACTTGGTCCATCTTGTAGATTAACAATGGAACCGTTGCAACTTTCATCACAAACAAGCGTGATTAAATCGTGATGATCACCATATAATGTACTCAATGACATAGATCAAATATGGATGAGTAGCATGGAAATTACATGCAATGTGATCTTAAACATGTGTATTCCAATTGGTTCTTATTTTCAATCTTTAGTGGAGATAAATCCAAATTCTTTGAATGTAACATAATTATTACATACAAGCAAACACAAGCAAGTTCAAAATGTAAACACAAATCATCAACTTTATTCTGCAAAAAATAAAGAACAACAAAAAATGTTCAAAGTGAAACATAAAACATACAAACTCCTACTAAACTATGGTATCCTAAGGAATAACACTCATATAAGCAGTGTGCTTATGAAAGACCTTAGGTATCAATCCTTTAGTCAATGGATCAGCTAGCATAAAACTTGTTCCTATATGTTTTATGGAAATATGTTTATTTTAAACTCTTTCTTTAACAACTAGAAACTTGATGTCGATGAACTTTAACTTTGTAGAACTCCTATTGTTGTTGGAGTAAAGGATTGCCGAATTATTGTTACAGTAGATTTTCAATGGCCTTTCAATACCATTGACCACCTGTAAACTTGTGACAAAGTTTCACAACCTATCCCATAGTTGGATGCCTCGAAGCAAACCACAAACTTTACAGCCATGGTCAAAGGGGCTATAAGAGTCTGTTTAACATACTTCCAAGCGATAGCTCCTCTAGCCGGCATGTAGATATATCCAGATGTGGAGTGTTTGCTATCTTGACATCTTGCAAAATCAGAGTCAGAGTACTCGATGATCTCTAAAACTTCAGACTTTCGATAAGTGAGCATGTATCCTTTTATTCTCTTTAAGTAACACATCAAACGTTTAACTACCTTCCAATGTTGTATTCCAGGATCACTCAAATATCTGCCCAAAACTCTCACCACAAAAGCAATGTTGGGACGAGTACAAACTTAAGCATACATTAGATTCCCCATTGCTAAGGCATAAGGAATCTTTTGCATCTTGTTTCTTTCAAGGTCGTTGTTAATTGGGACACTACTTGAGACTAAATTTGTGTCCCTTGGCTATCGGGGTGTTTCTTTGTTTACTATCTTTCATGCCAAATCTATCTAAGACTTTGCTGATACAGTTCTTTTGCTACAACCTTAGGATACCTTGAGAATGATCTCTTAGTATATGAATGCCCAATACAAAAGAAGCTTCTTCAAGATCTTTCATCTCGAAATTCTTTGTCAAAAATCTCTTGGTTTCATGCAACAAGCTTGTACCACTATTAGCAAGTAGCATGTCATCGACATATAATATCAGGAATATGTATTTACTCCTATTGAACTTGTAATATACACAATCATCAACTACATTTGCCTCGAAACCATATGAGGTAATGACTTGATGGAATTTGTGATATCATTGACGGGAAGCCTGTTTGAGACCATAGATGGATTTCTTTAGTTTGCATACCATAGACTTAGATTCATTTGAAACAAAGTTTTCAGGTTGCACCATATAAATCGTTTGATTTGTCACCATTTAGAAACATAGTCTTAACATCCATTTGATGTAGCTCTAAATCAAAATGAGCTACTAGTGTCATTATGCCTCTAAAAGAATCCTTTGAAGATATCGGAGAAAAAGTTTCTTTGTGATCAATGCTCCTTCTGAATGAAGTCTTTGACAACTAGACGAGCCTTTTATCTCTTGATATTACCCTTAGAATCCTTTTTGATTTTAAATATCCATTTGCAACTAATAGGTTTCACACTTTCAAGTAATTCGATGAGATCCCAAATGTCATTGCCTTGCATAAACTTCATCTTATCTTTCATGGCATCAATCCATTTTTTAGAGTTAGAACTCTGCATAATTTGATAAAAGTTTATTGGATCATATTTTATTAAACCAATGTCATCCTTATGTTCTTGGAGAAAGACAATGTAGTCATCTGGAATTACATGTCTCCTCTCTTTGATGGATCTCCTTAATGACACTTCTTGAGGTTGTTAAGGTTGCTCTATAGGTGTTTGAGGGAGAACCTCATCATAGTGTTGTTCTGGAACAATGTCAGGAACAATATTTTGAACATTGTCTCTTATTACTAGAGTTGTTTCTTGAATAGTAATAGGCACAAGGACTTGACCAATGTCATTAACAGATTCTTCCTCAAATACAATATTTCTTATGTTCTCTTCCTTCTCAAACTCAACTTCTTCAAGAATTCTCGCATTTTCCATTTCAAAAAGAATCTTAAAATGGGATCATAAAACTTATAGCCTCGAGAGCATTCAACATAGCCAACAAAATAACAGCTAACTGTTCTTGAATCCAGTTTTCTTTCATGCGGCCTATAAGGCTGTGCTTTTGCTAGACAACCCCAAATGTGTAAGTATTTGATGCTTGACTTTTTTCTAGTCCAAAGTTCATAAAGGGTTTCTAAGACATCCTTAACTCTTTCAGCACCTATTTTTCTTATGTTTGTTCTTTTTCTCTTGATGCATTCAACACAAACTTTAAAGTTTGATAAGTCCAAGGGTTCAAGAATTTCATGTGACACAAATATTTGAATTCTCTATTTAGAGATATGGCCTAAACGTTTGTGCCATAAGGTGACTGAATTCTCAATTAATTTTCGCTTTGTACCTTATGAACCAATTTACAGTATTTCGTTATGGGAGCTAACAACATCAAGCATGTATATATTATCAATCAAAGAACTAGAGCCAACAACATTTGAATTTTGTTAGAGACTAACTTTACTATTTCCAAAAGAACAAGAAAAACCAAATTTGTCCAAGTTAAAAATAAAAATTAAATTCCACCTAAAAGATGACACAACAAAAGTCTCAAATAAATCCAAATGAAATCTAGTTTTCAATTGTAATATGAAAGTTCCAATAGCCTCTATTACAACTTTATTGCCATCGCCCACAAAAATGAATCTTTCATCATCACTTGACGGTCGGCTCCACGGGCAACCTTGCATAGTCACACTTATATAAGTAGTGGCACCAGAATCTACCCACCAAGTATCCGTAGGCACAAAGGTCAAATTAACTAACAAACTAGAGCAAGAAATTTACCTTTCTTTACACACCAGGCAGCATACTTAGAACACTATTTCTTCATGTGTCCTGACTTCTTACAGAAGAAGCAAGTAAATTCCATTCCTCATTCTTCTTTGGTTTCTTTCCTTTAGAAGACCCTTCCGCAACACCCTTAATGTTCTTTCTTTTCTTATTCTGAGAGGTCAAAATAAAATGAGCACTTTTAGTCTTATCTCTTTACAACCTCTCTTCCTCTTGCACACAATGAGGTATAAGCTCATTGAGGGACCATTTGTCCTTCTGAATATTATAGCTCACTTTGAATTGCTCAAAGTGTGCACGAAGGGATATCAAAACCAAGTGCACGATCAAGCTCTAACTTGAGTGACTTGTTTTGCTACGAGATTTCATTATGTATTCTCTTATATTTCCTCTACCTTTATACTTCATGGAGATGAGTTTAGCCAAAAGGTTACTTGTCTCCACCTTTTCATTTTGACAAAGAATTGCTCAATCTCTTCAAGAAATCTGTTTGCACTTTGACTCTCAAAAATAGAGTCCCAAACTATTATGGAATCGAGCGCTTCATGATCATAAGGCACATTCTGTTAGAACGTTCTCATTTCTCAATTTTAACCTCTTGAAGGTTATCCATAGTAGGAATAGGTTCCTCTACCCAAAGCGGTAGATTCAAATCCATACAGCCGATGACTATCTCTACAACTTCCTTCTGGATCTTAAAATTTGTGTCATTTAACATTGGGATACTATTAATTTGAGCAATACGTTGACCATACTGGAAGCAACAACTAAAAAAATGAAAAATAATTTATAAAAGATGGAAGACATCCAAAGTATACAACAAAACATGTAAAGATAAACTATATAATGGACCATTTACAAAATACTCAACACAACATTAATCAAATATTGACAATTAGTTATATCAAATAATAGTCTTTCTTTGAATCAACTATTATTCACATGAAAAATAAAACTTTATAATTGTCACATATTTATTATCCCAAATATGTTATTATTTGATTTTCTTATTTTGGGTCGATCACAATTTATATAAATAATTTCATATTAATTTACATCTTTGTAATTTAAATTAAATCAATTTACTCAATTTTTATAATATATTGCTTCAGTTAATTTAATTTTAAAAATTACTAGATAATCTAAATTAATAATAAAGATCCAAAATTTCTTAAATAACATCATCTATGTCTTTTACAACATGATTTATTTAATTATTATTATTAATAATATAATCAATAATAAATAAATACACGTTATTACATAATTTATTTACTTATCATTATTATTAATTTATCCAATAATAATAACTTAATAAATAGAAATTAAACTACACGTTATAAAAACAGTAACTACACCTAATAATTACATATCATAATTGCACTATACATATAAAACATCGCACCTAATAATTATTCTTAATAAAAGAATAAGGTAATGAGTTTAATAAAAGAAATAAACCCCTCTAAAAATTTTAAACCCTTCCAAAACCCCGACGAGAAAACTTCACGGGAAATCAACCCTCACATGACGTGACGTGTTGCACTATGCCAGCACTGCACATTACGCCATGAACCAGCGACGGCGCCTCTTCACATCGCGCCATGCCCCAGCGACAATGCCTTTTCACGTCGTTGCATTGCACGGTGGCAGTGATGAGCACTGCGGTCATCGGCGAGAGGCACATCGAACAGAGACGGCAACGAAGGAGGCTAACAGCGCTGCAATACGGGTAGGTTTTCCCTACAGCGTTTCTTGCTCAACCACCGGCAGCGACGTGGAATCCGCTCTGCCATGCCACTATTCGAAGCATTTATGACGACCACGACCGCTGTTGACAAATAGGCCGTGGCCACGGTGTAGGGTTGGAGTGTTCCATCGAAACTCCCAATTGGTTTCAAATTATGGGTAGGCGATGCTATTAAACATGCAATTTTTATACAATTTCTTCAAATATGCTTCAAAATATAATCATAATCATATAATGAAAATAAAATCTTAAATATATATAACATGATATATTTATTTTAAAAAATTTTCAGACATTTTAGGAGTCATTCCTTGCAAGATCTAATTATCTAATGTTAAGGAGGTTTTGATCCCTATTATTAGAATTTTCTATTTTTAGTTTTTTATTTTCTTATTACGATACACTAGATATTAAAGTTTTTAACAATTTATAAATATCGAGATCGATGATAATTGTTTGAAGATCATAATGGACTCTTTGATGATTACGAGGAATTGATTTATGATTTATGGTCTTTCTCAACTAAATCACTCTAATTATTTTAGAAACCTTTGATTTTCTTTTCTTTTGAAAATAACAAAAAATAACTTTTGATTTTGTGTATTGAAAATCATAATCTTTCTTGATCCATTAGCATACATATAAAATTACCCTGAACTAACATGGGTATCTATTCATTAAACTCTTATAAAGTCTTTTTAAAAAATTTATTTAATTACTTAAATTGGATCATTTAAAATTATAATTACCTTAAATAAATATAATATATTACATTTATATTTAAAATATAATATCCAAAAAATTAAAAAAATCAAAATCTTAAAAGTCTTATATATAAAAAAGAAACAAATTTCCATGAAATTTCCAACTTAAGCCTTTTAGGAGTTCACCTTATTAGAAGTTTGCATAGTTTGGAAGGAGAATCTATTAAACTGTCAACAGTGGTTACCCAATGGGTAAAACTTCCAGGTCCTCTAGTATTTTACTTAGTAAGTTCTGCATAATGTGTAGGCAAAATTTGTTTGTTCCAGCTGTTAAGTTTTGTCAACATTCTGTTAGTTGTTCAGTGCTCTATGCAAAGTTATGAAAATATATCAGTTGAGTTGAATTTGGTGGGATTCCAGCAGAATGTAATTAATTAGTAACCAATTAATTCCTACATTGTAGGCAACACATGACCCAATTTCCCCAAACCAAACCAATACCTTATGATCACAATAAAACGTAGTTATAAAAATCATCACAGAAGCCATACGAATTTGCACAGTTACAGCCCAATAAAGCATATTCAATTCTAATTATCCTACATATACAACTTCCACATGGTACACGACCATACCACTTCTACCACTGCAATAGGGATTCAAGCCAGGACATTCTCAACTAATTCAACACTATATACCAGTCAAATTCATCAATCAAGTTGTTACTCTATCAAGTCCAATTTTTCATTAACTTTTCAACTAATTAATTAATGACAGGAAAGTGCTTTAATTGTTTAACAGTATTTAATGCTCATCCCATGTTACAATGCAATATCTCTAATACATTTTTAATAAGCTTAACAATAATTGATTGAATAAATATTGATACTATTTTTAAAATTTAAGTTTAGGTTTAGAAAGCTAACTATGAAGTGAAAGTTCACTTTGTTTGTATATATTATTTTATCAAATCATACTAGTTAATATGAGAAATCCAACTACTAAAATTTGTACTCACTTATCTACAAGGGTGAGGTTGAGGAAAAGAAAGAGAGAAGCGAAGAGAAATGATTGCATAAGAATTAGAGAGATGGGGATGAAATCAGGATTTCCTTTCGTGTTTGAAAACGAAGGGTGTTTTTGCATGAAAATATTTGAAAGGATAATGTGTAAGAGAGATTTTGAGCGCGAAAGGCCATCAATAATGCATTAAATGGATGAAAACATTTAAACATGAGCCAATGACTAACTATAGTGTCCAAATAAAAATCAACAAAATATTGGCTCAAAAAATAATAGGGCATAATTATATATTTTATTTCTTTACTTTTATGAATTCTCATATGTTGTTACTGCATTTTTTGCGTGTATTTTTTTTTTTTTATTTTGTGATTTTTATCAATTTGTTGGTTGAATTTTTTTTATTATTACTTGACTTTGAAGTGAATGAATTTATGGTTAGTGTGACACTTTGATGTTGACGTGACAATATACATAATATTAACATCAATCATCAACATCATTGACATGTATGAATGCATTCAATTAGGGGTGAAAGTATAAAATTTTAAAAGTAAGATGGCAAAATATGAAAAATAATAAATGATAAAATGTTGGAATTGGGTAAGGATAACAATGAGTATGATACTAGTACTTACATTTGAAAAAAAAAAAAAACTCGTACGTACATTTACATTGTGTAGATAACAATTTTAGTCTCCATCCTTGTACTAGTTGGATACCTATACACTTAAACCCACAGTCACACTTTACTTATGCCTAAAGTTAATAAATTAATAAAATTATTAGGCTTAATTGCACTTTTGGTATTTTTAGTTTAGTAAGTGGACAATTTTTGTGTCTATAATTTTAATTGCTTGATTTTTGTCTATATTTTAAAAATATGGGAAATTTTAGTTACCATAGTTTTAATTGTTAGATTTTGCTCCACACATTTAAAAAATGGACATTTTTAATCTTATTTCTAACTTACTAACAATAAATTAAATGATTTAATATTAATTAATTTAATATAATTAATTAAATAGTTTAATATAAATATTAAAATAATTTAATTTATGAAAAATAAATAAGTAATGCATATAAGATATTTATTTGTTATAAATGTCCAATTAAAAAAAATAGTTAATTAATTTTATCACATCGTCATGTCAATTAAAACTAAATAGTAAGTTAATAGTATAAAAAAACTGTTTATTTTTAAAATGTATTGAACTTAAATAGAGCAATTAAAACTATCATGATAAAATTTGTTCACACACAAATCTAATAAAACCAAAAGTACAATTGAGTCAAAATATTATACAACCAAATTAAAAATTCATTTTTAAATCATCTAATCAAATAAAACAAAAACCCTAAATCTTTCAAATATAAGTGATAACAAATAAAATAAAACTTAATTATTTAATATAATAATTTTTAAATTTGATATTTTAATTCTTAAACTTTAAACAACATCAAATTTAGAGTATCAAAGTCACAACATTATAATATATTGACTATAATGAATAGATGCATATTATGAACAATTAATACATAGATAATTAATTGTATAGAGGATAATATATCACATTATTTTATTATAATATATTAAATTTAGGATAGAAATATATGAATATTCACTTGAATCCACTGTTCATCTCATACGTTGTTTAGGGTTTATATAAACTCTTCAGTGTTATGTTTTAGTAATTAAATTAATAATTAATAAAATATATAATTATATAAGATATTTTAATTAAATAACTATATAGAGATGCAAGAATGAGTATTATAGTCCTTAGCCACATCAATCCTATTCAATTTTGCAAATAAATACTCACTCCTAGACTCATATCATAAAGTGGAATTTTACCTTATTCATTATGATTTTTTTTAACCACCAATAGAGTTTGGGTATAATTATCATCTCTAAATGGGTTTTAAATCCTTGACATATTTTTTTATTACTACCAAAATCACTAATTCATTTGACTTATTTTATTTATAAAACAAAATTATATAATATTTATCATTATTATATTTGTTAATTATATTTTTATTTATTAAATTATATAAAATTATTTATTAGTTAAATCAATATGATAATATAATTATATAAATATTTTATCCTCTTAAATATTATACTCTATTAAAAGTTTATTAAAATTTTCAATTAAAAAAATATTTAATAAATAAATTTATAAAATATTATATAATTGAAATAATAAATAATTAAAATAAAAATATTTAATAAATATCTTAATTGAATTATATTACAACAAACTCAAACTATAACTTGAATTCATCATTAAAATACCTAATCAAATCTAATTTCTTAAATTCCAACCAATCAAAAGTTTTTAAAAGTCAGATTATATTAAGACGGGTGGTGTGCATTGAAAAGAGAATAAAATAAAATAAAAAAGTAACTAAATGTACGGGGACCCACAAAAATTGCCCCCTTTTGAGATATTAAATTACATTGTTTTATTTTCTTCCCTCTTGTTTCTATCATTTCTCGTGTTTCATTATCAAATGTAATTTTTTTTTTACTTATTTTTATTTGTTGGGTAGTTATTAAAAAATAAAAATATTTAATAAATAAATATATAAGACTTTGTATAATTTAACTAATAAAGAATATAATTTAATAAAAAAAATATAATCAAATAAAATATCTAACAAATAAATTTGTCATCTTTGTTTATGCTTAAAATAGTAATTTTAAAAACTTTTATTTTTAAGATGACAACTCTTGTAATTTCAATTTTTTATAAAGATATATTATTTTAAATTACTTTTATAAGTGATTTATTTTATAAGAAATTATATTATTTTTAATTTTTAAATTAAAATAGTAAAATTTTAATATTAAATAAAAATTAAATTTACATAATAGTTCTATTTTAGAGATAAAAATACAATTAACAAAGTAATAATATATTAAAATATTTTTATTTATATACTATATAAATCAAATCACATAATAGTTTCCATGGTAGTGAGAAAGGAAGATGTGAAGGGATCTAAATCCACTTTTATCATTTTTATCAATTTTCATGTATCTCTCTCCTATTTTAAAATTTTTCATGCATTTTGTCCTTAATACATTTGAGCACATAAGTGCCACATGAACTACAACGTTAATCGACAACAATTCAATGAGAAGAAAAATACTTCTTAACTTGTAAAAAAGTTGATAAAATTTACAAAATTTTAAAAACATAGAACATAATGTAAAAATAAAATACAATGACAAAATTTTAAAAATCATGAAAATAAGAGCAGAATATACAATTAAGTGAGATGAATAGTGCTAAAAAATACCCCAAAACTTCCAAAATTTTAAAGTTTGTAGATTTTATTTATTTCAAGTTATCTTAACATATTCTCCAGAATATATGAATAGAGTACATGTATTTTCATGTTGCAAGATTAAAAAAAAAATTGTTTATAAGCATGAAACATTCTCAAGAAAAGAATAACTTCCACCTTTCTATGTTTTCATTCCCAAAGAAAGAGAGATAAGTTAATTTACATATCTCTATTATTCTCTTTTCAACATAATTTTTTTATTAATTAAAATTTATTAAAAATTATAAAATTTAATAGATCTTATTTTCCATTAACGAGTTTTTAAAATTTATAATTTTTAATAAATTTTAACTAATAATAAAATATTAAAAAAACATTATTAACACTTCTCCGCTGTATACTAAAACTTCCGTTTTCATACTTTAACGTCCTCCGCACATAATTTTTTTTTTTTAAATTCTAGCCAATTTTAGTTGCTAACCAAATAGTATATGAATACATATATATTAAAATACCTAAAAGTAGATCATTCGAAACAAACACTTTCTAGATAAATTATATTTTATTCTCTTATAGTTTTATAATTTATTTCTTATAATTTTTTTTACTAAACTCTTACAAAGATTGGGTTAAGATATAGTAAATTTATAAAATTTTTTAATTGACTTTTATTTTTCTATAATTTGTAATCATTAATATAGGTCCATGTAAAATGAATAAAGTTTAATTTTAATTCTTGTGAAATATGTTTATTTGATTTTTATTTTTCTAAATTTTAAAATAATTATTTTTAGTCACTACTTTTCATTTTAAGATAAATAAACAATTTTTATTTTTAAATTTTTTTTTAAGATGTCATAAATTAATATGATACTACATGTATTAGTGTGTAACTTGTGATGATAATTTAATCTTTCGTTAAATATATATGTAACTGATAATCCTTACATAATAGTAAGGATAAAAAATAATTATTCAAATTTTAGAAGAATAAAAATTAGTAAAAAAATTTATAGAAATAAAAAATTATTTATTTTACAAGAAGTAAAAAATATTTAAGTCAAAATTTAATAATAGTTGTTAAAATTGTGTATAATAAATAAGAAACATAATATAATAAATAAAGTAAGAGAATTTAATGTTTTTCCTTTTAGCTCAACTTTAAAACTTCATATTAGGACGGAAATATAAAAATATATAAAAAACTAAAGTACCTTGTTTGAGTAGTTTAACCTTTTCTTGACTAATTGATGAACACAAAAGGAAAAAGGAAATGAGAAATAAAATAAAGTGAGTCTCAAGAAACAAGCCACTCATTTTCCAACACGTGCACAAGTCACCCCAAAAGGCAACATAAAAGATAAGAAAATTAAAAACCCCGTGGTCGGTTAACCGCAAGCCTAGGGGCCTAGCACAATAAAAAATAAAGGAAAATGCTTTCATTGCAAGAGAATCTTGATATGTGAGCCGTTGATCGTGGAGATCTTTTTTTATCATACACGTGGACGGTCTCTGTTATCTCTATTTCTGAGTACAAAATCATAAAAAGCTGGTCACAGAAAACGACAACATAGACTCAGCACCTTAAAGTCACGAAAACAAAACTACAACCCCTGGTCATTCATTGGTAAAGCACTTAAACCATGGTAAGGTTAACTTTCTTTCTTCAATGTTTGGTTTCGTGTATGTTCGGCAACTGGGCTAGGAAGGAAGGTGAGCTTAATTTAACACAAGCAGGACTCAACGTCTCAACCATCATCATCATAATAATAATAATAATAATAATTTCTTTTAACCTTTTACAAGTAGTAATAAATTATTATTTAATATGTATTTTACATATTATTTTCATAATTAATTGCAAGATTTTTTTATCAATTATTTTTTTTATTTTGATCTATATTTAATTTATAATGATTTATCTTTTTTAATTTATTATTTTTATTTTACCTCTAAATTAAATTTCAATAATTTTAAAAAATAACTTTATACCATAATTTAAATCATTTGTTATAAATTTAAAATATAATTTATATATTTAAAAGTATTTATTTATTATAGTTAAAATACTAATCAATGTAGATTTACTTATGTTATTTAATCATAATGTACATTACAAAAGTGTTTCCAAAGCAAAAATGGGATTTTCTATACTACTTTAGATTTCTAATTAGTTATTATACTCGAAATGATTAAAAAATAAGAAAAAATTGTTAATTAATTTATATATTTGGTTAATCACCGACTAATTTGTATTTATTAAGCAGGTTTAGCCTATAAAAGCAGTTTGTAATCTAAAAATGGGATAGGAAAGTAATTTAAACTTGGTGTCGATTTAAGAGCTAGGTACTTTTCACTTTTTGTATCTCAAAATATAAGTAGCTATGTGCTTTTGCAGTTACGTGGCAAGAAACTGGTTAAACATTTGTCACAATCGAAGTGAAAGTAACAATTTTGTGTATGACACGGCACACAAAGTAACGCGCACAGAGAGAGAAGAGAAGAGAGAGAAAGAGAGTGATAGTACAGATACACAGTACCGTTCTGCACTGCACAAGTTTCACACACACTTTCTCATTTTATTGCCGCATTTGGAGTTTTTCTCTCTGCGTCATCGTCTCTCTGAAGTTTCTAGAGCACATAGAGAGAAAACCCAGGTGGGCTTCTTCTTCTTCCATTGTTCCTTCTTTTTATTTTTCATTATTGATTTTGATATTTGAATTTTCTGGGTCCTTTCTGAGTTTTCTTATTCTTGGTAGCGCTGCTTTGTTTTCATGTTATTTTTGTTTCTTGTACTATCTGGGGTTTTTCTGTTGTAGAATGATATTATTATTATTATTATTATTATTATTATTATTATTATTATTATTATTATTATTATTATCATAAGGGTTTAAGACGATTCTAGCAATCTTTTAATAGTCTATTGCCTCGACCCTAAATTAAAAAAAAAAAAAACTTATTTTTTTAACCTTTTGCATTTGGGGTTGATGCATTGAAGTGAATGTTGTTGTTGTGATTGCAAAACTTTGCCTTTGATGTTCATCTGTGTGGCATGCGATCAAAGTATGAATCTTTTTCTGATAGGAAAATGGAAATGTTACATTATATTGGTTTAAATTGCCTCTGGATGTTGTTGATTGGTTATTTTTTTCAGTGTGTGTTGTATTATTTATGTGAGGAAATCTGTGTTGTTTTTAGGTGGTTTTTTGAGATAATGCTGAGGAAGAGGACCAGGTCAATCCAGAAAGATCCACAGCAGACAGGTCAAATGGCAATTTCTGATACCAATTATGAGTTATTTTCTCAGTCTCATGCCTTGGGGAGCAATGCCAAAAGCAACTCAATTTTCAATGCCCCTCTTCTGTTTGTGGGTATGGGTCCTAAGGGCTTGTTGGATTCTGATTCAGTTAAGAGCCCCACTTCCCCACTAGATGTTTCAGTTCTTTCAAATCTAAGCAACCCCTTTAGAACCCCAAGCTCATTGTCCAATGAGGGGCAACAAAGGAGCTGGGCCTGTGCCAAAGTAGGTCTAAGTATTATAGATTCTTTGGAAGAATGTTCTAAGTTTTCTGGGAAAATTCTCCAAGCCTTAGAGAGCAAGAAGACTAGTCTCTGTCCCCATATGATTACTAATACCCCAAATTGTAAATCCTATATGGATTCTGCTCAGGCATCTAAATCTTTACCTAAAGATTTTTGTAAGATTCCCTGTTCTCAGAATGGTTCTATTTTCCCTAAGGGTGAGTCCATTGTTCTTTTTGAGATTGAAGAGACCCTCCTAGAACATCAGTCCTTTGGGAAAACTGTGTCTTCTTCATTGGACTCTAGCAGTCCAATTAAAGATCTTTCTGGTTTAACTGGTTCCAACTTTGATTCTGATTCTGAGAATTTTGCTCTGAACCAAATAAGCTCTTCTCCTCATTTTATTGGAGGAGGCCATAATAACACAAACACTTTGCTACCCGCTGAATTAAATTCAAACCCTGTGGCTGCAGTCTCTTCTAATGAGTTTATTAAATCTCTATCAGCTAGTGAGATTGAACTCTCTGAGGATTACACCTGTGTGATTTCCCATGGTCCTAATCCCAAAACAACCCATATTTTCTGTGACTGCATTTTGGAAACTCGTGCTAATGATTATAAAGGACATCATAAGAATGAAGAGGAGGGAAAGGGACCGTCCCTTTTCAGTGTTAACAGCTTGCATACTCCAAACCAATATCCCGCCAATGACTTCTTAAGTTTCTGCCACCATTGCAACAAGAAATTGGAAGAGGGAAAAGATATTTACATATATAGGTAGATTAGCACTATTGTGTCTCCTGTTTTGACTTCCACGTTCCCTCCATGGATAGAATGTGACTCTAATGTTGGCTTCCTTTGAATTCATGCAGAGGTGAAAAAGCATTTTGCAGTTTGAGCTGCCGAGCAATAGAGATCATGCTTGACCAGGAGCTAGAAGAATCCAATTCATCATCTGAAAGCTCTCCAAAGTGGGAATTGGGAGAACTTTTTGAAACAGGCATCAGCACAGCTACATAGAGATTTTCTGCCATTGGCACCGAGTCCATGAAACGAGTAGACGCTTCTGATCATCTGTTCTAAAAGAGCTGTTTTTGTTTGCATCTATTGGCAGCCATGGATGATTTTTTTTGTACATCACTGCGTTTGCTATTTGTTTTGCAGCTTTCATGGTCTTGGTGGATCATGGCTCTCCACAGCTACTAGATTTGGTTTTCATATATAACTACTTATATGTATGGTATGACATTATATGCTAGGATAAGCATAATTTTTCATACAAAAAATATCAAGGGTTTAAGCCCATTTTTCTTGGCTTACCCCCTTGTTGAAGTTGCTTTGGGATATTGTTATATTATGGCAAGAATCAGTGTATGTCAGTCCAAACAAGTTTTTGACTTGAAGGTTATGCTACTGTTATAGTGCGTGCATATGAAACAATTTTCTTTGCTTTGGATTGTACACCAAAAAATTAATTGATTTGGTCTTTTTGGCATTCTGTACTGATTCAACACTAATCCTTACATGTACTAGCCTTGAGTATGATTTCATTTGAATGAGTTGTAAACTTGTAAGCATGAAATTCTCCACAGAAAAATACTATTTCAGACAGATTTTTGAATATTTGATGCTTAGTATTGCTGCACTGTGCCAAGCTTATGACGCCTATGAATCATATTTTTATGTTTCTTACGTTACTTCTCTTGTTTGTTGGGCCGAGAATAGAGAATAAATAGATAAGTGGGAATATTTGACTTTGGACTTGACTGTTTTGAAGTTGGGTAAAATTGATTTTACAATTAGGTTTAAAGTTTTGAATACAATTGAAATGTGTTTAAATTACTTAGTTATGAATTAACATTTGAATGTGTGTTTAAATTAATTTCAGTGTTAAATTAACATTTGAATGGCGGTTTAAATTAATCAGTTATTGAATGTGTTTTTATTGGGAAAATGGGAGAATTGACTTAGAGACAAAGTAAACAAGAGGTCTTATAAGTTATGCTCTCTTGTTTAAAAATGAGGAAAAAGAAAAAATATATTTATATAATTTTTTTATGCCAAAGATAGGAAGATAAGAAATAAAAAAGGGTTGGATAAAATTATTAATGTGATAAAGAGAGAAAAGTAGTGTAAATTTTATAAAAAAAAAGAAAAAGAAAAAAAGAATGTGTTTAATTATGAGTTGTACAATAATACCAGGATGACTCTCCTGCCTAGCAAATGCTCCCACATCCTTTTTATTCCAAAACAATAAAACATTTTTCTATATCAATATATTACTTTTTTTACTTGTTTTAATAGGGTTAATTTGGTTTGGGGTGAAACTCTGGGACTGATCTGATCTAGCTTCAATAAAATTGAATTAATTATTGAATTCCATTTCTATTGGTGAAACAAGAAATTGGATAGGCAAGATAATAGTATCATATAAAATATATAAAAAAAACAAAAATATTGTATTGCAATTCGAACGAAATATAGTGGAAATCATTGTATTATTTTTATACTATAATAATAGTAATTAGAGTAAAAATTATTAATTTTTAACTTTTTGTTCTTTTATTTTTTTAGATTCAAATTCAAAAATAGAAGAGTTAAAGTAAATTAAAAATTTAAAGGAGGTTCACGGGGTCGAAGATAAATATATTTGAGTAATTGTTGTTTTAGAGTGTATCAGTTGTGATAAAAAAAAGTGTTAATAAAAAATTAATGAATATTTCTAAATATATTATTAAAAAAATCGACAAAGTAGTACGCATAGTAGGTTGGAATTGAGAAAAAATTATCTCTACAATTCACGCATAAACAAAGAAATAAAAATAAAAACAGAAAGCATGTTTGTTACCCTTCCAATCAAAGAACATAATAAGTAAAATGATTTGCATTTTTCTTTACCAGCAAGTAGTTGATTGTGGAGGTACCTTGCATACAATTTTTTTGTGATCAAACCCAAATACCATTTTCCTGAAGTCATGTTTATCATAACATATTGTAATTAACACTAGTGAAATGGGTTCAACCTAATTGGTTAGTCTATTAACTCGTCTAATTGGACTCAAAAAATTTTGTCCATATAGAACTAGATTAATTTGCCTTGACCTGTTGGTCCATAAAACTGGATTAGGTTCTAAAATAATTTGACTCAAATTGACCTTACCTAACAGGTCATTGGGTCGAGATAAAATAACAAAATCTTGGTACAAATGAAAATTGGACCAAACCGTTTTTCCTTCTTAACCTAACAAGTTCATTTGATATCTCTAATTTGTAATATTAAGTTGATCTAAGTGAGACTTTGGTGCAATCCTCTTGAGATCAAACCTCATCTTTTTATATGAAAACGAGCTTCACATGTACTAGTATTAACCTCCTTCAGCAAATCACAAGAAACTCATCATCCATGAAGTCAAATTCCAGCTTCTAATCTAGCCAAGAATGGCTTAGGGAAAATTATACTCACTTTCGATGAGTTCTTCTCAAATGATATTTACATTTTTATTTTTTAAGCAAATACTCACCTTCCTTATTTATTTATTTAATCAAATGATACCTTTGTTTTGATTAATCAAGAGACATACAATTTTTGCAAGATAACGGAAGTTACCCTATTAACAAGAGATACTCACGGGATTCTTTCATAACTCTTCGCTCCATGATTGTTAAGGCACAAACATATTGCATGTGGTAAAGGCAATGCTATAATGTGCATCCCGGATTCTCAACAATTTTGGTATGTATTTATGAAACACTAGTTGTTTCTTTCTGTTTCTATCATTTATATTTTCACTACATAATCTAGAAACACTCATCATCCCTAGCTAAGATAATATTTTCATGCAATCTAGAAACTCTGGTTGATACATTCACCTACCTCTATTGCTTAAGAATACTAAGATGAAAACTATATTCCTTTTTCATTTAATGGAAGCACTATTTTGAAAAAGAATAGGCTTATATGAATGTTTGAAAGCGATTAATCAGTTTTTCATTGAAGGAGGTATTGAATATACCTTTTTGCTTTTAGATAAGGATAAATATAAGTAGTTCCGATAGTAAAAAGCATAAGCTTAAGGCCTGTCCAGAGAGCGCTTTGAATGTTTCTTCATAAAACATGTTTTGGACGTTTTTGATAACACATAAAAAGTTTTCAAAAGAGCTAGTATGTTTGGACGCTTATAAAACTTAAGTTATCTTAGACTTTTAAGAGATATGACTATTGCACATAAAAATGTACTCTTAGTAATCATAATTACAATAGTCTTTAATATCATCAAAATATTTTTAAGGGTTAATCATATGTCTTTGGTTCCGATATATTGGGTATTCAAGAAACATTTTTTCCAACTAAGCATCGTTTCCTTACTGTGACAATGTGACATGTTGTTAGCGTGTGAAGCATGTGAGTTTTGCATTTTCCATGGCCCTAATTCGGGTAATGCATTAGTTGAAAGAACAGTTCATGCTCAAATTTTAAAGCATGATGGTGAAGTCAACCAAGTTGTGAACAATGTGCTATTGGGATTCTATGTGGAGTATAGGTGCTTTGACGAGGTCCTAAAGGTGTTTGGGGTAATGCCTTAACGAAACACGGTGTCTTGAAACACTTCAATTGTGGGTTTTATTGGTCAATGTATAGTGTTTGAGACACTTGATGTTTTTAGAGTTATGTAAGGAGAAGGAATGAGATTTCGTTGAATTACCCTTATAAATTATGTTGCCATTATGTGCTTAGTTTACTGCACTTCAAAGTAGCAAGGCAATAATACTTAGGCAGATTGTGAAGTCTGGGAAAAATGTTGATTTGCCTTTGCTAAACTCATTGATGGATATGTATACCAAATGTGGAGTAATTGGTCACTTGGATATACCTCCTTCACAATCTAGTCTCAACTGAACACAAACACTCCATTGCACATTGGAGCACATTTGAAATTAATTTAATAGACCAAATTAAAAATATATTATACATGTACAGACTAAAATAGGTATTTGTTAAACCATAAAAAAATGAGGATTTAAACACTCCCTCACATTTTTTCTAACATTAAAAGTTATAAAATTACGAGACTTATAAATTGAGTATGAAGTAAAACTTATAAAAATTTATATTTTTTAATAAATTTTAGGCGACAATAAAGAATATATTACTAACATTTCTCCAATAAAAATAATTGGAAGCATGAACTTAAAAGTAATTTAAAACGGAATTGGATTTTCTCCATTTCACTTTTAATAGGAGAGGTCCTGTTAAACAAAAGCCCACTACTCATTTTTATAAAGCTTAATCTACGGCTGAAATAAAAACCACTGAAACACGTCGTTTCATTAATCCCTTCAACTTATTCTTTCACGTTTCTTCTAATAACAACAACTCTGGTCTCTTTTGCTCCACGAAATCGCCACCCCACAATTGTTTTTCACCAAAATTTTCTTCCCGGTTTTCAACTAATGAAATCGGATTTGGATGCGCTCCACGAAAACGGTATCACACTTAATCCATATAATTTGTCTTGTTTAACAAATCGACGTCACCTTTTTGCTTATGAAATCTGAATTGCAGTACCTTTAGTGATTCTTATCACATTTTTTTTTCCAATACGTTTGTCATTAATATTTTGGCCAAAAGCCAGAAGAAACTTGAAAGTAGTAGCGAAGAGATAATGATATGGTGTGTTTTTAGTAACTTTTTATTTTAGTCGAAGATTAAATTTTATAAAAAGTAAGTGGTTGGGATTTATTTACCAGGGCCTCTCTTGTTAAAATAAAAAGGAAAATCCAAACCCAGAAAAAATAATCAATTGAAACAAAAAAATAAAAAAAAATAAAAAACACTTCTCAGCAAATTGCAAAGTTTAAAACTTTAAATTACTAAAACAAATACCATATACGAACTCGGGGCGATTCCAACTAGTGGCCCCAACAAAAATAACACTCCCCCACACCAAATCAACGTAAGAACCATTATTCTATTGCTTTGAATGTGGCTCATCGTGCAGTCCAAATTCCCACCTGTGCACATCCACATACCCAATGGGGACACGCATGGATCGTCACTGCCTTCACGAATCACGACAATATGGAGAGAACTCAAATGAAGGCTTTTGATGAAACCAATGAATAATCCTTGCCACTTGCTCAGCCTCTAGTTTGTCGTGTGTTGTAGGATTTGCAGTTCGGGCATTTTTGAGCCACAAAATGGAACTGAACGTGAGAAGTTTTACTACAATCATTGCACAGGATCCAAACCTGTTGAGAGAAACACCATTAGGCAATGTGATACTTGATTTGACTTGCAACAAAGACCGTGCAGATTGCAGAACGAGGAGACGAAAGCTTAAAAATCTAGGACAATCATCACTTCATCGATCACCACATAACAAAAGTGTAGGTTATATTGTATAGTCAGTGTGAATAACATGTAATACCCATAATCATAAGAGTTAAAAAAGGAACACTAACCATTTTATTTTGATATGGCTCAGGCATTGGTGTAGCAGCAATCTCTATGTCAAATTTCTCCCAGACCTTTGACATATCACAAACTGACTTCGAGCAGAGAGGGCACGCATACCTGATATAGAATCAAACACAAGGATCAGGATAAAGTTTCAGACAGAGAGGAAGGAGTAAGGAGATGTGGAATTTTGTGGTACTCACTGGAAATGTTCTATCATTTCCTTCAGGCAGCTCTGATGGATTGTATGTCCACATGGCATAATAGTGACATCATTTCTTGATTCAAACAAATACTGCAATCATCAAATTTAGTGAGCTTGAATCAGCCTCCAACAATTCAAAAAGCTGTCAAGAGTGATATTTAAATCATAAAATTATAAGAACTTACCTCAAAACAAACAGGGCAATCATGATGCAATGCTCCTTCTACGCAAGGGTGACTGTTCTTCAACAGAGTTGGGTAGCAACAACCTATGCAGATAATCACGAATGTAATGACTTTACGCTTTAAAATAACTGTATTGCTACTGTACTCATTAAAACGCATTGGAATGATGTATTTAAAAAAACAACAATTAAAATAATTACTTACCACACTTGTAGCAATGGAAGAAATTCTCGCCTCCTCCAGTTCTGTATTAAGTGAAAAGATATCAAAATCAATCAGTCTGAATTTTGATACAAAGCCTAGTCAATCTAAAAAGGCAAAACCCATTAAGGCTTCAATAGAGTACGATAGTCATATGAACAAATATAGATTGCAATTCCATTTTCACAAAATTCCCTAAAATCGGGTACAGTTGCTAGACTAGCTTAGTTAGGGTAGCCAAGTGAGAAAATATTTATCATAAAAATAGATTTATCATAAAATAGATTGAAAAACAAAGTTGATAAAAAAAGGTGGAGCCCCCTTCAAACACGTTATGGTCCCTGCCTAAAATGCAGAGATGCTGATATTTCAGATAAAGTAACTAGATTAGCAATTCGTACCTGCAAATTCCACAGCCATTGCAATGGTACTGCTGCTTAGAGATCTGCAGCACATAAAAGAAATAAATAAATAACACAATACTAATTAAAAACCTTCATAGTTTAGAAGTCTTACAATCATTTCATTCCATCACTAATCGTCATATTCACTCATTTATTATGCTTCTCAGATAATTATAACAACAATCACATCAAAGATAGAATAAAAAATATGTAATACGTGAAAAGAAAAAAGATCATTAGTTCCAGGATTATTATTTACTTACATCATCATCAAAAAGCTTGCATGTTCCACAGAAGTACTTGCCCATGCAAACACCACAATTTATACAGTTTTGCTGAACCTGGAAGCAGTTAAAATCAGTAGAAGAAAAATTTAGCTTCAAATAAATGTAGATTGTAAATGATGAAATTTCAGCTTTCATAATGGATGCTTTGTTGAATAAAATAAGACAAGTACTTTCAATCAGCCTATTGTCAAGTAGTGCCAAGTCAATATCTTGGACGAAACTAAAAAAGATAGTTTGCACAAAACATCTGGCAGAACCTTCAGAAAGTAATAAGCTTTAAATTTCCCTTATCAAATGCACCATTTTGTTTCCTTTATGCCTGTGAAAGTACATATGCATTCACATGCAGTAGGATTTTCTTTTTATTTGACAATACTAAAGATTTGTCCTCAAAAGCAATCTAGATCCTCCTTTATAATTTATAATATACCACAACATGAAGCATGCAGAGACATTGAAAAAATTCTAAACTCACCTCTTGTTCGGTTTCACAAAGGGAACAAATAACCTGAGTATGTAAAAGAAAAAAAATCATTAGCATTAAGGAATTCCTTGACCATAATAACACAGCAAAAATATGAAAAATAAAATGTAGATGTTCCAATTGGAAATGTCAAAAATAAATAAGCATACCTGTTTGACTTGGTGTCGGGGAATGTCATGCCTATGGTTCTGATCAATGTTGATATCATTCTGTAGAAAAAGTAAAAAACATAATAACAAAAGTTAGCCAAAAATAGAAATAATGCTACACAAGAAATAAACATAATCAGACCATTCCTGGTACATTATAATTCATAACTCATGAGTCTGGCTTGCCTAGAGCACATAGAGCCCCATTTAAAGTGAGTCATTGCATCAAAACAGCACAAGGTTGAACAAATTGATACTTGCTTTTCCTAATTCAAGCAACTCACTAACAACTACTTCAGAAATTAGTTCAACGAGGATACACAACCTGGCCTCCTTGGGGAGGGAAGGGGGGCAAGTATAGAGAAAGAGATGGAGGAATGCTATACATATTGTCTATGCTAAAAGCAATCAAAGAATGACAGTGGCATGGCAATTAACAAAAGGTTTATCAGAGAAAATAGGGTTGAAATATAAAATAATATGGAAGTATATTATTAATGATAACAATCGTAGATTAAATATTCAAAACATACAACTATTATCCAATAACTAGATTTGGTTTTGGAATTTACTTACTTTTGCCTCGTTGTGACAATGGCGGCAATCAAAAATTTCATTGCAACAGGGGGCTCTGATACGGCATCTTCTCCGGTAATGTTGACATCTGCAGAAAAATCCTAATTTTAACAAAAATAACAAGAAAAACACAAACTTACGTAGTGGAGAAGAGTTTATGAACAAGAAATTACCCATACTCCGTATATCCCTTCTCTCGCAAGTCATTAATATTTTTGTGGTCTGTTGATTGACTCGATTCTTCTCCAGGTAAGTGCTCCACATTTGATTCTGGAGGATACACTTCCTTCTCAGCCATATCTTTAATGTCATTGCACTCAAACTGCAAAGGCTCAGAGTACATTACTGCCACCTCTCCCATGGTACAAGCTACCCTCAGATAAGATTACCAACAATCTAGAAGCAGGAAATAAGCTTAGGGACCTGCATGTAGGAACACATTTAGAAATAATCCTAAAACTTCTAAAGGCATATTTAGTCACCCCATCAAACCAGGTAAACACCAATGCATCGTTGCTTTCTTCTATACTAGTTCAGACCAATTGAAATCATCAACAACAAAATGCAGCTCCAATCAGCACTACTCCAGGAGGGGAAACATCAAAACAAGTGTCTATACAAGAATTCCATATATTACTACAGGGTAGCACTGGGCTACTTGACAGCCTCCAGCAGTAAACAGAAACCAATAGCATTGAATGATCACTTGAATCCTTGAAGAACTCCCAGAACCAAATCCAACTATACTGGAGCCAATCAATAGACACTCCAACCTATGTTGAAAGCAATAAATCACTCAATCAAATGCATCCCATATAATACAAATATAGTAGATGTGTTGATTTTATTGCCCATGAAGGGCAAGCCTACCTTCAAATGCAATTGTGCATTGACTCCTCCAAGAACTGAAACTTACCAAAGCAAATACTTAAAAAGTCCATATCATCCAGCGAATACTTAAAAACTCCATATCACTACACCTTGGTAGATTCCTTTGGACCAAATTACAACCCTTTTTTTGTTAACAAGGTAACTTGACAGTGGATTAAGTGTTCACTTCCAAAAAGAACATTAACACTAATCCATGGGACTAGGATATTGATATTTGAGAGCGAAATCATAATCCACATTAGAAGTGCAGCAGGGTTGTCTCTTCTACCCACCAAGCAAAACAAAGGCTGGAAGAAGAAAGAAGGAAAGATTGGCACTGATAGTAGTGAGTAATCACGTGATGCCAAACAATGGTAGTAGGATCAAGCCAGTCTTTTCACTGTCCATAAACTGGCAAAGAAATGGATAGTTCCTATGAATAATGCAAAAGGGATATCCCACATTCCCACCCATTAGAAGCTTTAACAACATCAAAACTGGCTCCAAAGCATTTGCCCACAGTAAAGGGTGAACATAGAGAAACAGAGACAGGTAAGGCAGAGATATACTGGTTTGGCCATTCTTCCCTTCAACAGAGTAGTAGTATCCATGCACCAGGAGCTTTCTGTAACTGGATCGTCCCCTGTGGATGCAAATTGCATTTCCCTGCAAGAGACTTCTAGGTAGAATCTAAACGGATATAGCCATTCACCTACCTTGAATCTCCTAAAATTTTCTCTCAGAGGCTTATACAGATTATTCCTATCCATCCAAGTAACTGGGAAAAAGTGTTCAGCTATCTTATTACTTTAACCACAAACTGCTTTGTGCCTTATTTTTTGCTTAGATTCTTATCATATTCCACTAAAGGCCTGGATTTGCACAATGCAAAGCACACCAAATGTTTCAACCAGAGATTGAACAGGGGTTTAGATCATAGTTCGAAACTAACTAAATTGATTATTCAACAGGGATTGAAATATAATCGAACCAGAAACATAACCGGTTTGTCCAATCGAACACTGATTTACATTGCCGAAAACGAATAATTGTCAAAGTTTAGTTTAAGCTTTTCCAACAATCCAACAAAATATGAGGATATGGATGGTCGTAATCCGAACAGTAAATAATTATCCAACAATCCTTCATTTTTTGACTCAATTTCCAACCTAACGCCACCGTAAGTTAACCAATAACAACAACAAACAATCCATACCTGAAAATCAAGGTTCTCGTAAACTCAACTAAACTAAACAAAACAAAACCTTGAAATTCACGGCATTGAATTGTGCAGCTACGTACCACAAAATTCAACTCCAGAACAAAGCAAACAAATCACACAACCAAAACAAGCAAACATGTAGAATTCAAATTTGCAGAGAATTAGAACACCAGAAAACGTAAAACGCAGCAACCGAAACGACTATCTTCCCCTACAAAACGGCAACGAAATTAAAAAAAAAAAAAAACACAGCTACGTTACCTAACAGAGAAAACACAATTATTATTATTATTCACAGAATTATCGCAGAAAGGAAGATAAAAAAACGGCAATCACAGAACAACAACGAACTTTCCACTCGACGGCGACGTGATCGGCGATTTGGTTTGTTTATTCGTAGCTCTGATTGGAATCTTCAGCGAAACGGTTTTAGTTAGTTTTTCGAAGTGAGAGGGGAAGCAAACGCCATCGAATTTATAGCATAGGGCTCGCGTGTAGGAATTTGGATTCGAGAGGCTTCGAAATGGACCCTCTCTGTACGAAAACGAAAACTTGAAAGGGATTGCGGCATAATCGTATCTTAATATCACCATTGCTGGTGACAGCTCTCGTTTCGTCTTTTGCCCCTCGAAATATCTCGCTAACGATATCGACTAATTTGTCGCCACGTGTCGCATAGAGTTCCGTGTAAGTATCTTGTCATACTTTAATTAACTTTCGGACATGAAAAGGATATTGTTTAAGGGGAATTAAATATGAGAATTATTAAACCAACCCAGCTAGAATGTTTTTAGATTTTTATCAAATCTGTAAAATATTATAAACGAGATTGTTAGTCAACATAGCATATCTACGTATCTAAATATCTAAATATAAAAATTTAAATCCTGTCTACGTCAAAAAGACAAAAACAAATAAAACGTGTCAGAGGATTAATCACACAAAAATATATGAAGGATGAAATTGAGGTAGCACTTGATTTTTTTTATGAGTTTTTTCTTCTTTTTTAAAAGAAAAGTTGGTATAATATTTTTTTATAAAAAATAAAAGAAAATTATTTAAAAAAAACTAGATAATTGAACTTTAAAAAAATCAGTCCATTTTCTCTTTTCATTTGTAGTTATGTAATCTTATAATTGACATTTGTTTATATTTAAAACAAAATACTATATGTTAAATTAAATTTATTAATAAAATATTAAATAGTTTTAAAAGTTTATAAAAAATTATATTCTTAATTTAATTAACAAAAAAATTATCAATATAGTGAATCATGATTAATAGATAATTTTACTTCTTAAATATGTAGTGATGGGTTTAATATTTAAGTATGTAAAGTTAGTTTGAATATATAAAATTCTTAAATAAATCTTAATACTTTAAAGAATTAGTCTTTGATTCTCGACTGAGAGTTGTCTCAAGTTCATTTAAAATTAATAAAACTTTTAACTTAACACTTTAGCTATTCAAATTTAATATATAAAACGTTATTAATGAAGTAATTCTCTATCATATCTTAATTTTCCCTTCATTCCCATAATATAACCATAATTATTTTCTTAAAGAACTACTTAGCTTATATTCTTCATTGATCACTACTTCTATTTTTATGTATCTCTTTTAAATAAAAAATAAAAATCAAGGAGTATAATTTATTGATTTTTACTAACCTTTCTATAAGCAAAGGAGTAAAATAAAAACATAATTATTTTATATATTTTTATTAAAGATACTTATTTTTTAAAACAAACATCACAAAGTACTAACATTTTTTTCATTTGTATCTAACTCTCAAACCTAAATTTATTTTGAAAAGTATTTTTTTTGAGGCTTTTACTAATATTTTCCTAAATAAATGTTAATGGCGACTTCCATTTTATATGTGTTATTTACATTTTAAAATTTTGAATTATTGTTTTGTCACAATATCTATTAGATCAAAGGGAAATTTATAGTCCCCACTTGTTTTGAAGATAACAAATAACGAATAAGAATATTTAGAAAAATAAAGCAATTAAGAAACTTTCCTACAAACATAAACATTACCTTTGCTTCATAATTACATATTTCTAACTCTATATATGTTTGTACTATCCTAAGAAAAGTTCTTCAGGTTAAAGGAACGTTTTCTCTTTATAAGGGCTGAAGCGCGTATCAACAAAGCCTCAAAGTAGCTCTCTCACATTGTCAACTTTATTTACCTACTCACTTTACCAAAATGTATCCAACAAGAATAGCAAAAGTACTTAAGAAAATATTGTAATGTACATTTTCTAAAAAAGGGAACTTTATTCCTTATTAGATGATGTTAGTATGAGAAAAGAAAGATCAACATCATCTTTACAAAAGTCTTTAATATTATACTCATTGGTTCAATGTTCATCTAAAAAAACTCAAGAGAAACTCACAACGGTCTCCAGTAAATACCTTTTCTTCCTCCTATAAATAGCTCAAAAAGTAGAAGACAAGTGGAGTGTGTTCTAAAACTAAAACATGAACAACTCAAACACAAACCTATCTTAAGCTTTCATTCCATAATTCACTAGTTTTGAGTGTTTCTAAATTAAAAAGCAAACTCAAAATCGTATATTTGTCTGTTAAGACATTCTTGTTAGTGAGTATTACTCTTAAGCTTTGTTTTTAGTAAAATTTCTAGAACTTTGAAGAGACTTTATCTAAAAAGAATAAATGATATAAGTTTTGAGAAGCTTGTGTGAAAAGAATATTTAGGTAAGTTGCTTGGAGGAGAAATTAAAAAAAAATACTTATGTTTTGGCATGGGAGGTTTGTATAAAAAAAATACTTGTAATAGTTTGATCTATTATTGAAATTTTAAGTGGGTTGCCAAGGACTAGACACTGGATTAGGATAAGACAAATTGGTATAAATTTTGTTTATGTTTGTCATTCTTTATTTATTTGTTATAATCAACCAAAAGAAAATAAAATCAATTTCAAACCCGTCTTTAAGAAACACCTTTCCTCTTTTAATATATCATAAATAATGATTTTATTTTCGTTGTGTAATTATTTTAATTAAATTTTATTTTATTAGTCATATGAACATTAAATTAATTAAAACCAGTGACAAAGACTAAAAAAAGATAATAAAAAATATTAAGAATCTAAAAAATAAATAAATTATAAAAATAAATTTAAATCAAACTATATTTAAACATGTTTAAAATATATTTAAGTCAAATAATTATATATAAATTAAATGTAGAGAAAATAAGTTATGCACAATATATCTATCAAATATGATAAAGTTGTGAACTTTTGTAATAACCATCTTAACGATTTTGTTATTCACTAATAGTATATTATCATTGAAATCTTAAATATATAATTAAAATATTTAAAAATAAAATGTTATATATAATTAAAATGTTTAAAAATAAAATGTTATTTAATTTATTAATTCCATTGATCTTTTTAAATTCAATCAATTTGACCAGAGGATCGGTTCGGACATAAAATATATATTATAAAAGTAAAATAATTAGGTATATATATACTATGAAAAATAAAATTATTTTCTAATAAAATATAAAATTATTTATTATCTACATATAATTGAAGTTTTTTTTTTGTCACTATGACATCGTATAATTATAGTATATTATTTATTACTTATAAAAATAAACAACAATTAAAATAGAAAATTCTAATAATTTAGATATTGAATTAATATTTATCAATATTACTTGTAGATATGATTCAGATTTAAATTAAAAAAAATCAAACTTAATTATTTAAACGGACCGGTTTACCCTTAGTAACATTGTAATTTTACGTTTCATACCTATTGCAATTGTCGTTGCCTTCAAGGCTTCACATTTCACTCTCTCTCTTTCTGCGATCTCTCTCACGCTCGCTTCATTTTCTCAGCTTCACTTTCCAGCGCTCAAGCTTCTGTGTTGCAGGTCCCTCTCTCTCTCTCGTTATGCTTTCTTGGTTCGACGAGTTGTTTGTTTTTTTATTTAATTTTCTTGATCTAGTATTCTTGGACTGTGGTTGATGTTGCTGTGAATGGATATGTGTGGGTACCTTCTGCCTTTTGGTTTCTGTTTGTTTGGGGGTTTTGTTTTTTTCATCTTATCTGCACTGCCTTTTGAGGATTTTTGTAATTTTAAGGATGTAGCAACTGGGTTAATAAGCTTGCAATCTTCATTTAAGCACCTCAATTTTTTGTTATTATTTTTGTGTGTGAATCAAGTGTACTGTTAGGTGCTTTAGTTTATCGCTGATTAGGTAAAATTAGTGTGGCGGTGCCTGTATATTCTGTGAAGAATACTAATCACTAAAATTGCTCGAAATATATAGGACAAAAATTCCAAGACATGATCTGCTCTAACATGTGATCGTTTTGAGTGCTATTTTGTCTTCAAGAGGAAATCATTTGAGATTCGTGGTTGCAGAATGTATTACTAAATTCCTTTTTGCTTTAAATTTCGTGGTTGAGTTTCTCAAATATGCTTTCAGGGTCTTTGTGTGTGGTTTCTTAATATTTGAAACCAAGGTTGTCAAATTCTGAGAGTTTATGTAAACTCCTGGAGGCTCCCTAATCTTGACTCATAAACTCGTAAGACTTTATGTATATTAAAGTACCTAAAATGTACTGAAATATACTCCTAAATCCCAAAATTATACTGTAAACTTTGCAAGATAACTCGGAAATAGACTTCTAATTTCTAAAATTTTAAATGCTGAAATTAATACTCCGAATATTTCAGCATTTCTCAGACAAAAATATACTTTAGGTGAAGACAAATAACACCTTATACAACAGGGAGAGATGACAATCAGGCTTGCTCGTTGCAGGCTTGTAAGCAGATTGCAGCTCTGAGTCGCTGTTCTGCTTGAACAGAGAGAGACAATATAGAGAGAAATCAGAGAACCGTGAGATTGGAAGAGAAACAGAGAGAGTAGAGATGAGAGACAAAGGGAAAGATCTCCAATGGATGATGATGGTCAAATCGAATGAGCCTTCACGGTAACGGAGATGAAATCATGAGAGATTGAAGGCTGAAGCAATGTTTGGGTGTTGTGAACCAGATGGAAATTGCAAGAGAAGAGAAATAAGGTGCCCCAATGTCTTCTGTCTAAATGCACCTCAGACTGGCCCCAAATGGGCATTGTTTAGGGTGATACTTTTCACCCAGAGTGAACTTGCCCCTGTAATTGGGAGTTTGAGCAATTTTGCATGAGCTCGCTTGAGTTTACCACCCAAGCCCACCCAATAACAAGTTTGCTTGCAAGTTGAACAGATTGATGGCTTCAAACTCATAAACTCGTCCAATTCTATGAGTTCACTCGCGATTTTAACTATGTTTGAAAAACCCATTTTTTCTCCATTTTGGTGATGCTTTGCATAATTATGTAGATTAGCTTGTTGCTTGGTAATTTGGTTAATGCTTATGGTTGATGTGAAAATCAAAGTGCTAATGATGTTATAAAAATATTTCTACATTGGTTTATTATTAAGTGCAACACTATCTTTTATTTGTCAGATGGTGGTGCTGAATTCTTTTCCATGTTATCTTTGCTCACTGATGGTTATCATTGGGAAAGCTAGTTCTAACTATGATATGAACCTGGAAGCAAAATGATCGCCTCGAAAAATTCAGATTTTTGTTTGGAAATGATTTTTTTTGGAATATTTTATTTAGAGAAGGGTATTGACGCCACACTCAAGAGAGAGATGAGAATGAAAGTGATAAATCATAAGTTTGATCGCCACAAGTTGCCTTGATAAGACCAGATTTAGTTCTTTACCCAAGAACAAAAGGGAAACTCTCACAAAATGAGAAAACTCAATTTTTCATTTAAATTCAACCTATCTATGAATTACAATGTCTTGCCTTTTAATAAGCTCAGATTTCCTTTAAACTTTCCACTAAGCATTTAATTATTTGGGAAGCCTAAACACTAAAAACTGACTTAGAAATATGAAAAGATATATGAACTTATTCCAACAAAATTAAGTGCGAAAATTACATTGAAAATAAGAAAATGAGCTTAATTGTTTCTTTATCTCGTTTTTGCTCTTGCTCTAGTTATTGGGCCTTCTATTCCTTGCAAAGGATCTTGGAGATTGTTGGATTCATCCAGATTCCCATCAAACTAGCTTTGTTATTCACATGAATTTAACTGTTTTAATACTTAATTCTCTTTGTAGCAACTGCAGCTTGTTGCAGGTTTGTTTGTCTTTGACTGTTTTTGTTTTCACTTTTATGTTACTTTTTTGTTTTATCTTTTATGACTCTTTTGATGTTCATTGTCCAATCATTGTTCTAGATATTATCCTAAATAAGTTGTTATAATATGAATTCCAGCATTTCCTTTTCAAGGAAGAAATGAATTTAATAGGTGTGAACACACTTTTATTTCTTAATTCTTATATCAACATCCTGTTTGATATTGGTGATAGCAAACTATTTGCTGCTTGTCTTACAGTTTTGATGTTGTTGGATTATGATGTTTTATTTATTTGTTATTTTTATGCTGGGGGTAGAGAGGGGATTTAATGTTATAAATTCATTCATAAAGTCATTTTATTAAAAAGGTAAAAATGAAAAATAATAAAATGAAATTTAAATGCCGAATATAAGAATTAATTCCTAATCCATTCAAATCCCATTTTTTAAAATGTGTTCAAAACATGGGGTTAGATTTCTAAATCAATTCAATTCTATTATTTATTTTCTAAATCAAATCATTTTGCATTTTTAATGTTTCCATGTCCTAATGGTTATAGTTATGGACGAGCAATTCATACTTAGAGTTCCACCTAATGTGGCGGAGCGGATAGAGCGTCTTTTGAATGAAAGCAATCCTTCTTCATCTGAAGACAAGTCATTAGATTTGACATTTAGCGAGGATGGAAGAAGTGGTACATTTATGATTGGGAATGAAACATTCCCAGCTTCTCTATTGGACCTTCCTTGTGTTGTTGAATCCTATAAGACTTACGATGATAACTCTTTGATTAAGTCTGCTGATATTGGTCAGGTTGGGAATCCATCATTATTCACATAATTCGTTCATAATGATACCCTATGATTCATTTAACTATCTATCTAACTGCTTACTGAATCCAACTAACAGATGATTATGGTGAGGGAATCTGGTGATGCTGCTCCAGATGTAATTGAGTACAGACATGGCCTCACCCCACCCATGAGAGATGCTCGAAAGCGTAGATTTCGCAGGGAGCCTGATCTTAATGTAATTCTATTCATTTGCATATGTTATCATTGACATTAACATGCCTCTCCCGCCTATATATATGTATGCTCACAGTAACATTTTTAATTTTCATTTTTCATTTTCCAGCCCGAGCTTGTCTCCCGAGTTGAGAAAGATCTTCTCAAAATCATGGCTGGAGGAACAGCGGACAATCTTGATATCCTTACATCTCTGTTTGTGTCATACAACAATTTAGTGAAAATTTCAATCCTTAAATACAAATCTCTGATTCTACCTTGAATTTTTCTCTTAAAAATGGATGGTTATTTAGATAATTGTTGTTGCTTGCATGAGGTTCATAGGATAAAGTAGAGTCTCTATTTGCATCAATGACAACAGCTAGTTTGTTGCTTTCTTGATAGTGGAAACAAACTTAACTTAGGTTATTTCCTTGACTGAGATTCACATGTGGAAGCAGCTGAGCAAGAAGAAGGGGATGAGAATGCCCGAGGTGCTAGTAAAAAACCTGCACCTAAGCCTGCACCAAAACATGACGTTCCAGAGAATCTTACAAATGCAGGGGAGCCTGACAGGAGTGATTCTGAGGAATCTGATGACTCAGTCTGACCGAAATCAACTACCAAAGAATATTTATATCACAATGATGAAATGAAAGCCTGTATAGTATAAAATTTTGCAGTTAATTTGAATTCCATCCACCCTTGAAATCACCTACAGTGGATATGCCATTCCATATCGTGTATTTCACTTGCTAAATGTTTTATACTATACAGTATTTGAGGTCCTAATTTTCCCCCGGATATATATGAGAATAAGGGTAAGCATGTGTTAACCATCACTCATTATGAATTGATTGTAATCGATAGAACTATGTATTACAGAAAAATAAAATGACTAGCTTTGCTTCTAGCTAGTAACAAAGTAAGAGTAACAAATTCAACTAACTATCCAATTAACAAACTAACTTTCTAATTAGTTTCAACAAACTTTGAGTTACTCCTAATAATACGTAGTTGTTTAAAGTCATTTTAGTTTTGTTTTACTTATCTAGGGCAGTGTGGAGGATATGAAATTTGATGCTTTATAGGTTGCTTAATCTTAGACTAGTTGGGTTGTCATTTCATTAGAGACGTACAATACTTAACCATTATCATTTTTTTTTGTTACAAAAAAATTTAGGTGGGTTAGATTCTAGAGATTTACTAGGATCATGATTGACTTATAGGTTGAGTGCTTGCGAAAATACTTATAAATTACTTATCAACAATGTATTTTACATTAATAGTGTGATTCAAATTCATGTTTTTATTAAAAATATGAGTTCAATTCTTATGAATTGAACTTACCTTTATTACTCAAGCATAGTTTTGAGGTCTTTTTTAATTGATGTAGATCATAATTGAAAATCTATTGTTAGTTTTTCTTGTTAATAAAATATACAGTAATGTAACAAGTTATTTACGAAATTGTTAATGGGGAGAAAGAAAAATAAAAAGTGTGTTTCTGGTTAATAAAATATGCAGTTGTATTCCAAGTTGTAAAAGATAATGTACGGAGAAAGTAAAGTAAAAATAACATAGTGCACATCTCATGATAAAATTGATTACATTTGTATGTGAACAACAATGGTTTCTTGGGGGCTAAATATCCCGTTTGTCTTCTCCAGCTAAAGCACTAGATTTCTGCAGCTACCTACCTAGAGAATATAAACTACAATGACCCCAAATACACCGTACAAGATAGCACGTAGAACTGAACAAAAAAATGGACCCAAAAAATACAATTTGTGAAATTGCAATTTAAAAGCGTGTTGACCTTTTGGTCATGAGTCATGACAACAGCAGAGCGAAAAATACACTAATAGACGATATCAAATACTGAAGGCTGGACACTTGCAGGTTCAAAGTAGCTCCAACAGGACTTACAGGTTCAAGTCCAAGTGGTGTAGAAGATGAACTCCTTCCACCAATGCTTGAGTTTGCACTGTTATCAAAATATTCAATAACCAGATCAGATTTGAAAAATACAGCAAATACTTGCTAGTCTATTGATAATTGATGTATATAGAGTCATGTCTCACCTTCCGGCATATACACAGGACCCATAACCTGTAATGCAGCAAAATATCCATCATTAATTGCATAACTCTTCTACAATTACTCGTTAGAGTTAGAGGCATGATAATACTCTCAAATAAACACGAGAATGCAATAGAAATTTGCAATGTCATGACACATTCGCTGTTTTTACTAGATAAATCTTTGAAAGAGTCCATCACTATTTCCTACCTCTTTTGGTCATTTCTAAACTATGCAAGCAAAATACTGATCCATGCGAAAATTATTTTCATCAAATACATGAAAGTGAACTTTCTTTCTTAAACAAAATTTCTCTCTCTTAAAAGACTTCCCTTCCTCTACTCTTACACTCCTTCCCCTGTTGATTGGTTAACAAATTATTTGTATTTTGTAATATTTTTCAGGAAAAGTCATTCGTACCAAATAGGGTAGCAAATTATGGCATCCAAGCTTATCAATGTGAGGTTGCAATAAGAAAAAATTTCTAGGAAAACATGGTTGTATACGAGGTTTTAAGTCACGGCCCAAAACCACAATTGAGGCCATACGTCAAGAACTTTGTGGACTCCAAAACCGCATTATTGGGTATGCAACTGTGGCTGCATTTATATACAATTTTGTGCAATGTTAAGGTTTTTAGGACTATGCAACTAGGATCGGGACAGCAATTTACAACCTTGTTTATATATGTTTGACACTTGAGAGAAATACTAAATACCATAAGATTGAAAATAAAGCAGAAAATAAGAAGGCACATGGACTTACTAGGATCCTGGGTAGTTGTTATAGCCGTACCATCAAAGTCACATGTTCCACCAGCATTATGCATGTTTTGATAATAATCATTGTAAGCATAAGAGGCATGACTTTTCACGTTATTGGGGGAATAGCATGGTCTCCCTTGTTGAATAGCTACACAGTTAGCTTGGCCTTGTCCACAAGCCCAGTTCAAGCCAGCTTCCAATTTTTCAGTGTCTGCATCATCTTTAGCCACACAAAATGATCCTAGAGTATTTCCATTACTCAGGTTGGAACCACTAAAACTCAGGGGATAAACACTACTTCCATTAGCATAGAAAACACCCCAATTCTTTTCTGATATAGGACCTTTCCTCTTGTCCTCATTAAATAATTCATATAGGTAGGTATTAATAGCCATCTTTGGCTGACTAGGGGGACCTGAACCATTGAGTACTCTCAGAATTAAATTATTATTATAGGCCTCAGCATTATTTGTGGTAGCATCTGGCTCATTTGTTCCACCTAAACTAGGCCAGCCAGTTTCTGTGACAACAATAGGTATATTAATGAAATTGAAGGCTTCCATGGCATAATAGGTAGCATCCACCATAGCCTCAAACATGCTGTTATAATGGAATAGATTGTTTGGGTCAACAATTTGCTTCACTAAAGATAGGGGTTTGAATAGAGCATATTCAATTGGGAAAATGCCATCCCCTTTAGTGTATCCATAATAAGGGTAGGCATTTAACATGTAAGAGGAATTTGTGTTCTTCAAAAACTGAAGGAGTTGGTAGATTGTGGAGTTCCATGAGGAGTTAAAGATGGCTGCAGAAGGAGGAAAAGGCTTAGAAATTATGTCCATGGACTGTGGTGTCGAAACTTTAACACGAAAGTTAAGGTTTGAAGCAACAAGGGCTTTGTGAAGATGGTTCATGGCAGGAACAAGTACAGGTGCAACATTTGGGACTGAGGTGAGAACCTCACTGCCAACTGCTATTGATGTGATGTTGGTGGATGGCATGTATGCAGCCACATTCTTACTAATCCAGGCTGCAGCAACTGATGCAGATTCTCCAATGCCTAGTATCTCTTCATCTGTCACACCAACAATCACTTCAATGCCGGTGTTTGAAAGGGCTTGTAGCATGTGCTCATTGGCATTATACAGACGCACGTGTGTAATTTGATGTGCTTTTAGAATAGCAACCACGTTTGAAGCAGATGGAAGATCAGTAACATCAGTGCCAATGTTTACCCCCACAAATGCACCTGCATCGTATGTTTCAAAAATGTGATGCAACATCAACTGAGAAAATATGATCCACATTCAAGTATCTCTTCCTTGTATTGGCATCTACTTTGGTAAAGTGCAAATAACCTTCTCAATAAATACATATAGAAAAAAAAAAAATTAAGCTTCTCTTATAACTCAAAATTAATTTATATATATATATGTTAATTTATGAAATCTTTTTTATTTAACTTTTTAAAAAATTAATTTTAACTTAATTAATCTATGAGAGATATTTAATTCATTCTATAAGTATTTATTGAGAAGCTTAATTCATTCTATAAGAAAACCTTTATTCTTCTTTTGTACCCAATTATTGAACTTAGAATAGCATCTTAATGCTTAACCATCTATGGGTAATACAAAAACTCAAACTAATACTTAACTATCTTAGAATTGTGGGTTTTAGGCCTACCTCAGCCCTATAAAATCAGCTTATAAGGTGAGGATTTCCCTAATTTATATACACTATTTAGGTCATCTCACTAGTCGATATGGGGTGTCCAACATCCCCCACACTCCCTTGTCGCTGACGACTTGACATTTTGAGCGTGAAGTTTGCAGGACTGGATATTTGCAAGTGGTTCGATAGCGGGTGACCTGATAAGCCCAACAACAATAGCTAGGATAAACTTTCATATCAACTTAGAATGACATCTTAATGCTTAATTATCTATTATAGAAACTCAAACTAATACTTAACTATTATGGATAGAAACTTACTATTATGGACAGAAACTTACTATTTTAAAATTGTGGGTTGTAAGTTTAACTCAACTCTACAAAATTAGCTTGTTAGGTGAGGATTGTTCTCACTTATATACACTATTCAGGTCATCTCATTAGCCGACGAGAGATCTCCAACTGAGACAACTAAGCAGGAAAAGCACCATTCACACTGTGAATTTATGTAAGAAAAGCAGAGGTTTTCAACTTAAATCCTTGATCCTAACTACCAACTGAACCAGATGGTTTAATAGATGAACAGGCAAAGCAAAAAATAGAAAAGTGAATTTGTGATTTACCTACTGCATTGCTCAATGTGGCAACAGTGAGGAACAAAACACTCGTGAGCCACCTTTTAAGCTTCATCCTCTCCAATATTGCTGCCAGGCAAAGCCTTAACTATGAAGGCTTCAGCAATGAAAAGAAATCACATCTTTAACAACTAAAACTGACAACTAACAAGCTCAAGAGTTTAGTAAACAATGAAAGTTAAAGAAGTATAGATGAGAACACAAATATTTGTAATGAAAAACTCAAATGCACATGTTTATGATTGTATCATATGTAACCTCAACCTACTATATGATAAGGAAGAAGTTGATGTGCAGTCCATTAATGAACAAGGTTTACTATTTACCATTTATTTTTTGCCTTTCCATTTGGAAATCAAAACATGGTTGTATATGGCAAATAGTGAATACCTCATCTAGCTTTCAAAAAGTGATGAACGTGATGGAGGGGAGTGGCAATATCTGCTTCACTTGATCACAGTTTTGAGTTGAGTTGGTTTGAGTTGTGAATGTACTTTTCCTTTCAACACTTCACTTGAGAATGAGACCTTAGGTTGCCTTTACCATTGATTTTCTTTCCAATCCCAAAAGTCATTTTCTTTTGTTTTTTTCTTCAGCAATCATAGTCATAAATCGGTCACACAGATCACAGTAGTGCTCATGCCAAGACTAAAAAGGAGCCGAAAGGTCAATGACGCGTTACTATATATTATTATTATTATTACCCCTGTTTACTCCTTTCTGCCTTCTCGGGCTTCCTAGCTATACAATTCAAACTATTACTAGGATTTTTTAAAATTGATGCTTTTAGAATATTAGTTAAGAGATTAAAAATATTTAATGTTAAATCAAATAATAAATTTAAGTTTTATATTTATCAAATACTTATTTTTTATTTGATATTTTCATTTTTAAATAAATATACTAAACACACTCGTCAATAAAACTTCTATTATTACAGTACCAATTAAGCATCTTAGAAGAGGATTTTACTCCTCCAAAGTGACTAATTCTCTCCAAAGGATAAAATAAGTAATCTTATTAGCAATTATGACATAAGTTTGAAGCTAAAATCATGACTTTCAAATAGCAATTAGCAAGTTTTAGTGTGTGTTTGGATATCACTTTGTTCAATTAATCTCACGTTCAAAGCCAATCTAACACTCATCTTACTTTATATTTATTTATTGAAAAGTATAAAACTTCCATTCAATGTAGATCAAACTGGTTTCTATACATATCCTTAAAAGTAACAAACTTTTATTATTATAGAGTAAATTGTCTATACTTTCTATTCAACTTATGAAAAAAAGAACAAAATATTTTTCATTTTTTACCACATTATTTATCCTATTTTACAAATTTCTCTTCTTTTCTTATCTTTTCTAATAACAAAAACAATTAATTAGAAGTTACAATGAATATGTTTAAACATTATCCCAAAATAACGTTGGTGTGACTGTGGTGTTGTTGGAACCGGGAGAAAAGGAGAGGAAAGTCGATCCAAATTAAAAAGCCCGACAAGACAAGAAATTAGGGGCCATTTGGAGAACCGAGGAACTCAACAACATACGGAGCGTGGAAAAATGACCCTCCTTGGTTGTAAAGTGCTTAAAGTTTCCCCACTGTTCCCCATCAAAGCATCAAATGTCAAAAAGTGATTTTAATTCTTCTTCCCCTCTTTTCAGTGCTTTACTAATAAGCGACAACGCGCCAATACCTGCCACTAGATTCGGTGATACCTCCCTCTAATTTCAAATGACTTATGGTCACTCATGCTTTCGGGACCCATAAGTCCACTCAAATTAAATTACAAATATGCCATACATGTTTAAAAAAAAAATAGTCTCTAGCTATCTATTAGAAAAAAAAAATCAAATATCTTGTTTGTCACTTGTGTTTTATCTTGTTACTATGAAGAGTTTATGTTTTATAATAGAAGTCCCATTAATAACAAAGAGAGATTGTTGCGTGGAAAATGGGATAGCATTTCAATCTTCCACTCTCTTACTCCTTAATTATTGTTGGTTATTATTATGATGGGTAAATAGTGATTTTATTGAGAGATATTGTGAGGTTAATCACTGAATTGACATTTATTTTTTTTGGTTTGTCATTTCAATCTATGACCGTTAACTAACGTTATATAACTAACATTGTGCTTATTTGGCTGGTAAGTAGCCATGGTGACTTTCACATAACACGCTGATATGTACTGGTCAAATTCAGATACAACTTTATGCCAAGAATAATAGGTAAATAAAATTTAAGCTTAATTGTATTTTTAATTTAATCTTTATAATTTATTAAATAGATAATTTTATTTTTCATAATTTTAATTATTTAAATAAATTATTTATACTTTTAAAATTAAATTTAACACTTAATTTATCTCAAATTCCTGACTATGCCAGGTGGCATGCTTTTTCATTTAATGGATTAATAACAAATGTGCAAGAAGCACAAAATCTCCATATATTTATTACTAGTAAATAAATAATATAATATTATAAAATTAAATAAATAATAACTTAATTATCACAAATGTGATTATTTTATAGTTTCTTTTATTTTATAAATTTTTAATCTAATGTGATTATTTTTATACTTGATATTTGACTATCTTTTTACCATAATTTTGTAAGGATAACTCAACTGTGACTATCTTGCCCAAGACTAGATCATTTTCCAGGCTATATCAAATGACTGTTGGAGAATAAATTGATAGTAAAATTTAGATTTAAATATATTTTAAAATTTTATAAATATAATTTTTTTTTATTTTAATTTTTTAATTTTTATTTTAAATTCTTGACATTTTTTTAATATTATTTTATAGTCTTTTTTTTTATTAATTCTAATGTTGATATCTCTAAACAATAAAAAGAATATTAATTAAAATAATTAAGTGAATGAAAAATATTTAAAATTATAATAATTACATTATTTTTATGTTTGTAATTTAATTAAGTAATATATTTATTATTTTATATAAATAAGACAATTACATATAATTTATTTTTAATTTTAATATTTATGAATATTTACTTTTATTATTTTTAATATTGTTGTTACTTTTCAATTCATTAATTTAATTTTAATATTGTAATTTTTTAAAAAATTATAATTTACTTAGATCCTTATAATATATTTTTAATATATTATTTTTTGTCTTTGAAGATAAAATTATTGCTGGTGATATATTAAAAAAAATAAAATATATTACAATAAGTTAAAATAAATGAATTGAAATGGAAAAAATAACACCAAAAGTAATATTAAAAGTAAATTATACACGTCTAAGTAAATTGTAATTAATTGTTTTTAAAAAATACAATGTTAAAAGTAAATTAGTGAATTTTAATATAAGATCAATATTAAAAAAAATAAAAGTTATTGTTCATAATATATTAAAAATTAAAATAAATTATATGTAATTACTTTATTTATATAAAATAATAAATATATTATTTAATTGAATTATGTATCTGTTGGACCTCTTTTTTGTCCATCAAGTCCATAAAGGAGACAAACTGATCCAAAACATACAACCCGTGGATACAGCCCAATGCGAAGGTCCTTCGAGTTGGGAAACGAATGAGATCATTCTTGGACTGACCCAAGAAACAAGCAAAGCGAGATCCAAAGATGACTGTGGGGCGATAACCTGAAGGATGACGTGGAGAGCCAGCGGGGTTACAATTACATTAAGAAACAAAGTCAAACATAAGAAAAAGCTGGAAATAGGAGACAGAACAGAACCTGGCAGGGGGGACAAGACGAATGTGCTCCTGGAAAGATGAAAAGAATAAGGAAGCATTAAAGAAGCAAGGACAGGGCTTCTACGTGGAACAAGGCGCCATGAAGCGATGAGTGAAAACATAGGGAGATATGCTCGACAAGACGACGACCCTATCAAAAGGAGCGACAGGGTTCATCCTTAGGTGACCAAGCCTAGCACCACATTCTGATCAATCGCCAACACAATTAATGCAAATGGGCTACAAAGGAAGGAGGAAGAGCGTCACCGCATTAAATGAGTATAGGAAAATCACCACCGCATTTATGAGCAAAGATTGCCCAAGATATTGTTGATAAAGAAGGAAGGTTGGAATTGCCTATAAAAGAGGCAATGAAGGACGAGAAAAAGATCATCAAGAATCGGAAGAAGGTAGGAGACTATCTGTAGTTAAGGAGAGATATATTCAGCGCATAGACACTTACAATCCATAGAGAAGCGACACTTATAAGCTTGACTGGATACCAGGTAAGTTGTTTCTAACCTATTCATGGCCCTTCCTAAACACCACACCTCTCATATGCATCTCTGTGGGTCTTTACAAATCTTAGGATCACAAAATCCCCAAACCCTGAATAGACTCCTCATTATGCCCAGTCCGGGACCTCATCGGTCCCATCTTAAGTCCGGAATGGACCTGGACGTATATTAAGACCGAGTCCCATTCGTCCGAACAAGATCCGACAGTATGTCGGATTAATTACCCGGTCTTCTTCTCACAGAACTACGTAAACTTTGATTTCTTGCAAAAAAAGATACGTAGGCATGAGGGAGCGATTCCTTCATCAAGTCTATACACACACACCATCCCAATCCAGAAACCCACCCGGATCCTTTCATTTACAAAAGCGTCCCATAAGAGCAAGTGTTATCAAAGTTAGGTTTTTTTATAGTAGGGTAACCATCGGGTGATGGGCACAATAGATGCTTGACATCTCATCGTGTAACTGACCTCCGAACACCATTTCTCTGGCTCAAGGCCATGCCTATCCAATTTAATCTACGTCTAAGGTTTTCTGGTGTTCCAAAACAAAAACATCAGTGACGACTCCTAAACCCCTCTGCCGTGAGGTCGCTAGCCCATCGCGACAGTATCTAAATATAATTTAATTATCTTAATTCAAATTATTTTTAATTTTCTTAACTATGTTAGCATTAAACTTAGAGATGAAGGTAAAAATAGCATCAGGAATAATATTAAAAAAACATTACAAAGCCATATATTTTTTTTATAAAGACTAGAATCATATAGTCTTGTAAGAATCTAAAATATATTTAAATCTAAAATTTAAAATTCTTTAATAAATCTTTTGTTTGCTATTAGTTTTAACAAGTCTAGGCAAGAATGGCGTAGCCTAGAAGCATACTTAATTGGGTAGTGTGATTATGACTCATTATTAACATAAAGGATTACATAAAGTCAAGTTACCTGTCAACCTTTTTGAGTATGGCGAGCAATAATTGATCTATTTATGTGTGGAAGTCTTGTAATTATGCATCAAGACATATTTTGATCATGTTGGTTCATACGTGTGTTGAGATCTTATTACTCGAAAATCTATATCAGTCATGAACCCTTTTATTTATTCTTTGTTGTGCTTAAAATTAAAATTTAAAAAAGTGTTCAATTTATTATGAACATATTATTATTGCCTTTAAAATTAAAATATACCTAGTAGAAAATTGTCCCATCTATTTATTTATTTTATCCTTGATCTACTAATCTTACCCAAGGGCGTAAGTGTCCTCTTACATTTAATGGGCTTAACCACCCTAACCTTTTTCTTTAAGATAATCGTACCATACGTACTTCACCTCAATCACTCTCATTTGCTCACTTCTAACAAAGCAAAAGGTGAAACTCTTCTCTTTTTCTCTCTTAAACCTCCACATCAAAGACACATGCAAACCACTCTTGTCTTCATTTTCTTATATTTTCAAGAACACTTTCTCCTAACACACACATACACACACGTCAACATGGTATTCTCTATTTAAATTATTTTTAACAGTGTAGACTTTAGATTTTGGCCTCTCAAACATGCATGGCTCCATCCTTGTTGTTAATGAACTAAGATGAGGTTGGAAATCCTTTGTGATGGCAAAGGTTGTGTTGATGAGGGACTTGTGTTTATCTTGCCATGGTAAGGCTTAGAAGGCATATTCATGTTGAAAAGTTTGAGGTTGAGCTCAATTTGGAGTATTTCCGTTTGTATCTCTCGGTTTTGATTTTATTTTATAGGCTATGGTGCTTTAAAAATTTGAAAGGTGGTTGGTTTATATTGATATATGTGTTGGTGATTTTCCATAAAACTTTCGAATTCCAAGCTCATTAGAGTAGATGAATTTGGTTTTGAACTGTGTTTAATACTCGTTTTTCTAGTGATGTTACTTATCCTAACATATATTTTTTTAATGGTTTATGTGATATAAAAACTTTTATGTGATCATAAGACTCTAAGGTTTGCTATTTTAAAACATTTTAGAAAAATGAATGAATGTTTTTGAGATTTCTAGGTTTTTTGGAAAATGTTCACCACAGTTTGAAAATTTCTAGTACCAATGAGTGAAACTTTGGTTATTTAATAACATGTTGATATATGTTTTACACATGTTAGAGTTTGCCCATAAAAAAATAGTGAAAAACTAATTTTATTTGTTGTTCTGCTATGCAAATTGAATATAGTTCCAGCATCGTGTCCTCCTCCATGGACTCCATGGTACATATATATTTCAACTATTTTTTCTTTCCTATTAGGATTTTGTCCCTAACTAATTAAGATACTACATAACATGACAAAAGGTGTCAAGGACATGTCAGGTGCAAAACAACATGCTCAGGCTCTGCTCCCTGACATGTTAGTTATAATCTACCTTTGCTAGAGGGTGGTACAAGTCGTTATGCCACATTGCAAGTGTCGTCTTCTGGTCGGGCCGAGATAAGGCGAGAGTCCGAGATGGACTCGGCTGTCGGGTTGAACTCAATTGGTCGAGAGGGATCCGACTCTTCAATGTAGAATGGACTCGACCATCTAGAGTGGACTCAACTTGGTTGGAGCGAAGCCGATTTGACGAAGCGGAGTCGACTTATGGAGTGGAGTTGGTTTAGTGGAGCAGAGTCGGCTGGTGGAGCGGAGTCGGTTTGGCAAAGTAGAGTTGACTTGTGGAGTGGAGTCGATTTGGCAGAACGGAGTCAACTAGCGGAACAGAGTCAGTTGTTCGGGAAGGACCTTAACTATCGGGTAGGGCCCTGAGGGCCGACCGATACATTTGCTATAATTTAAAAATTAGATGGTAAAAATTGCCAAAAAATTGAAATTAGTTAATAGAGGTTTCATCTTCCTTTTTCATCATATATTGTAGTTATGTCCACTTTAACACCATGCCTATGTTATACTTGTACTACTTCAACAAAGATTATGCTAAGTCTTTCCATGTATATACTTGTCCTTGCTCCAAATTCATGTACTAACTTAAGGCTACCCCAACAAGACTTTCTTTGAAGAAGTTGACTAGAAGTTTGTCATCATGAGAACATACAATCATCTTTGTACAATATATGATGAGATGGTTCTTTAGGCAAATGTTCTCCTTATATTTATTGAATTTAGAATGGAGGAATCACAACATTTGAGACTAGACACAAATATGCAACATTGAAACCATAATGATTGATTCCCTTAACTGCTATTATTCTTTCTTCTAAAAATTGAAACTTATCATTGGATTTGGTGTCTCCAAACTAACAAGGGTGTGTCATAAAGGTTGGTGTTGGGTTGACAACTTAATGGTTTGATAGGATATCGCAGAGCTAGTATCGGTAGGGGATGTATGTGTACTAACATATGCTATACTAACATATGTTACGTGGGTTGATTGTGGTGGGGGAATTTGCATGCCACAAGTTTCAATGTTTGAGGTTTGGGCTTGTGTTTGTTTAAAATTCATTATTGGGGCATGAAACCAGTATATTGGTGATTTGTAGTAAAAGTATTATGGTTGTTTTTTGAAGTGTTTGTGGCCACCAATGGTGTATAGTTGGGATGTAAGTCATATGGGGGAAAATTGAACTTGGGTGTTGAGGTGAGGCTAGTTTGGAAGAAATCCTAGAGGATAGTTAGGGGTAACTTGAGGTATTTTAGATGAATTTTTGTTTACAACTTTCATTGACTGTAGCATTTCTATGATCTTGCTCATTTTTTCCTTCAACTAATTCACTTTCCCCTTCAAATCTTGGTGTTGTTATTCCAAGTCATCCACTAATTTTTCCATGATTTTTTTCTTGACATATGTCTTGTAAAGGTGTCACGGGATTGTTATCTTTACTTCAATATTTATGTTTTTATCTTCCATTGACACAAAATATACTAATACTCATGATCAAACTCTTATTCTCTAATGATTTTCTAGAAGACCAACCTAAATGAGAATGTAGATGAATGATCTTGTACCTTTTTTACTTTTGTGATGATAAAATGCATGATGTTTTCCATAAAATATGATTAAAAACATCTTATCATTTTTTTTTCTTTTTTGGGGGATAAAATGAGATGCATGATGTTCATTATGCAATGAAATGATGAATAATAGAATAATGTCTTTTCTTTTTTGTTATTTTTACTTCCTTACTTTGCCTATTATATTTTTCCTTTCTTTTATACATATGCCTTGTTATTTGAATGTATGAGTAGGGTATTGTTCCTATTGTGGCCTATAAAGGTTTTCCTAACAGTCAATAGTTCTACAAGTCATTCTAATACGTGCTCTTCCATAATAGGTGATTCTATAAATCTAAAGTGAATTCCTAAAGCTAATAATCCTTTCTCTGAATATTAATCAATCGATAAACTATAAGTGATAATACTTTTAAAATGATCCAACTTTGGGTGAGACTTTCATGATAACCAAGCAGTATATACATCCAGAAGGTTACCACAACTTAACCTCTTACTTATATTAAGCTTCACTCAAGTTTGGGTATATACACTATTAGAAATGTGTTGTTTTTCTGCAAATTTTTCTACTGAAATTTTTTTTGCAAGAAATTCTTGTGAATTTTGCTGTTAAATAAAAATTGCAAAAGCTTCTTGCGGATCTTTCTACCAAAAAAAATCCCTAGGAATGCTTTACGAAATTTGTTGCAACTACCATAGCCATAGTTTATTTTTGCAAAATACCATATGTTTATTTTTATTTCCTACATATTTTTCTAGAAATAATTGTTCACGAGAAATATCTAATATTATTTTAATGACTAGTGAGAAATGTTGCAGGTATTTTTGTTGCAATTTTTCTTGAGAAATTACTTATAGATATTCTTGTGAATTTATATAGAAATGTGTCATTTTCCTGTGAATTTTGTTATGAAAAATATTTGCAGGATGGTCTTACCAATTTTGTTGTGAATATATCAATTATAGGATTAAACTTTGTGAAAAAAATCCATAGCAAATTTCGTATGAATTTTTTGTGTGTGTGTGTGTGGAATTTCTTATTGATCAATTCCACAAATAATATTTAACAGTATTTCAATAAATGGTAAAAAAAAATACCGTCAGTAAGTTTACTGTAAAAAAATTGCTAATTTAGAAAATATTTCATATGAGATTTTATTCAATTACAATAAATTATCAAATTTTAAATCTTAATTTCAATTCATTTTTTATTTTTGCATTAGATCTGGGTTGTTTGAAATCAAACCTAAGAATGTAAGGACGCAGTTCCTTATTCTCACTTCACTCTACACCACACCCGTAATAGTCATTTTCTTCATTCTCTTCCCTCGCACTCACATCCACTACTTTTTTTGTTTTTTGTCCATTTGTATGAGGTGTATTATTGATTGCTTGTTTTCAGTTAATAACATATAATTGCACATTGCTCTACCAGACAACTATCACTTATTGGCTTATGCTACTGATTTCTATGTCACTACAGAGGTTGGAAGTGATGCATGAATTCAATCCCTCAATGAATTCAAATTAGGTTGAAATTTTGAAACCAAAAGCTAGCAAAGGAAACACAAGAAAGAGGTCTAGTTGTAGTAAAGCCTTTCTTTTGTTCACTAGGTAAACATATCCTTATATTATATTGTTTTTTTTTTTTTTTTGTATTTTGTTGTTCCTCACACTTGGGGTTCAAGTTGTATAATGAGTTTCAACTTTAAAAGTTGTCGAGAAAAAATAACAGACTTTACTCAGATTAAATATAATGGCAAAAATTTTATTTCTTTGTGTAGTGTATATTTTCCATATGTGTAAGTTGCTTAATATCACTTACAAATGTGCCACTTTGCAAATCCCTGGAGCAAATAGTTCAAACGTCTTATAATGCAACCTTGTCACCTTGGCATGGATGGATTTCATCAATCGCTTTCAGAGTAATGACCACTTGTTCTTTTCTTCCTTTTGTTCAATCAATTTTATGCTTATTGATGGATTTTACAAGCTAACCAATAAGTTTTAGCCCAACTTGTCTGGTCTTGGGCAATTTATTTATTAAATTTTTTACCTCATGAAATCCTATGTTTTATATACAGCCTACATAGTGACCAAAATGGTACAATTGGTTCTTGCTGAACTAATAGAATTGGTATTGCAAGTGGCTATAAAACTAGTTCTAGATAGTAGACTTTCATCGATCTCCTCAAGGAAAAAATGAAAACAGTGACATCCTAAAGAAGAAATGTACAATTTGTCACGCTTATTCAATTTCTTATCATCTTACCTTATGAATATTTATTTTCCAAAAAGTGAATAACTTGGACAAGATTAAGTTAACCTGAAGATAGAGAACTAATGTACAACTTTGTGTAGTGTATATTTTGACTTCCTTCCCCACTCTTTTAATGTAAATGGCTTGTATAGTAAAAATTGCATCAACACAACTCTGTAGTTACAAGTTTGGTTTCGGCTGCTCAATATGGATTTTTTATACATCAAATTTGTATTAGTTAAATTCAAAGTTTTTTTTTTTTTTTTTTCTAAATGGAGGATCCAATTTAAAGCTATGTTACATCAAATACGTTTCCAGGTGAGAAAATTTTTTTGAGCCTATGAAAATTTGTGGCTTATGAGAAGAGCTAGAGCATTGAGGAGGAGGCACTCTACTTTGGAGTTGATGGGTGAACGTGATGAATTGGTATTTTCGACTTTGTCAGCTTTTGCTTTTTATAAGAAATAATATCCTAGACACAATTTGATGTTTAGTGGTTGAATGAAATGGTTGGATAGTCTCTGGCCTGCTCATTCCCTGTAAGAAAATTCAAAGCAATCTTAAAGGGTATCAACCGAAGCTCTATGAATGTGTTAGAACTCATAAGTTCATTATTGGTTAAATGCAACTTGAAATAGCTGTTAGAGGTTTGTTTTATAATACTTTTTATACATGTGTGTGTGGCATTTGAGATCTGTAAACAAACTTGGATAACTAAAAAAGAATTAGAAACATTCTTTGTGATCCTTGTAAGGGAATTAATTGGGTTTGAAGAAGCCATCTTGGTAAATTTTATAACAACTATTATGGACGAAACTATTTTTTCTCTTAATTGTTAACACTACCCAGTTAACTTAATTAGCCAATGCATGGTTCAAGTTGGTTAGATAGAATCTATCTGTAGGATTAAAACCCGTCGGCAACTCCATGATTTACTGAGTGATTTGTTTCATAAAGGCCAAAAATGAAAATTTTCAAAATATTTTATAAATTAAATAAAAGGATATATTTTATTAATATTAAATAATTAGTTATATTTTAAAAACAATTTTATTAATAGTTTATAAATTAAAATTAAAATTAAAATTTATAAATATTACAGAATAAATAAATAAAATGAAATTATGTGAATATTTTAGAAATTCTAAATATTATTTTAAAAATAATATATTTTTTTTAAATTTACAAGAAATTTAATTGTGAAATTTCCTATGAAATTATATTCCCAGAAAAGTTACTAGCAAGTTTTAAATTTCAAAGAAATTTTCTTGCAAAATTTTATGTGGATTTCAAGTCTGTAGGAAAATAACCTGCAAATTTTCATGTGATTTGTTTGCGTAGGAATATATTTTGCGAGTTTTTTTACAAAAAAATTTTCAGAAAATTTTTATGTGAATTTTAAATCCGCTGAAAGTTATTATCCACCAAAAGGTTACTTGCAAAATTTAATTTACAAGAAAATTCGCAGAAAGCACATCTCGTGCAAATTTTTATACAAAACTTAGAGGAAAATTTTTATGTAATAAAGAAAATTCTAGTAGTGATAGGATCCAATAATAAATGTATGTGAAATAATGTGAGTGAAGTGTGTGAAAATAATAAATTCTAAACAATTTACAAAACAAACAACATGCATGTAATATAATAGAAGTTCTTCTATCCAATGGTTTTAACCATGAAAAACATATATACAAAGTTCAGAAGTCATATAATACATTAATAAAACAAAATTATGTACAACAACAAAACAAATAAGAAAAATAGAGAGAGGTGAGATAAAAAAAAATTAAAAGTTACAAATAATTTGTTTAATTAACTATAGTGGACTTTGACTTAAAAAAAATCTCTAATGAAGTCATCATTTGTCATAATCAAGGTCACGAGGATGTTGAAAATATGTTAAAAAATAGAAGAGTTGCCGTTAATATTTATTAAATAAAACATTGAAAAAATCTTTTAAAAGAAAATGGTCTTTAAAACTAGATTTTGAGTTTATGAGTCAATTATACATAGTAAAGATATTGGGCCGGGCCAATTTGGACCTAATTTATTTATTTTTTGTTTAAAAACACCTAAATTTTTAAAATATTTTTTTTAATATAATATCGAACAAAATGGATCTAATTCATTTCTGGGAAATTCTTTTTCAGCCTAGCTTGACCCTTTAAGCCAGGAAGTCATGTCAAATTAGTCTAGTTCTATTTGGGCCAAATTTTTTAAACTTAATTTGACCTAATGGGCCAGCCATCCTACAAAGTCGTATGCTTGACACTTTAATTACATATTTATATGGATGTTCTGATTTACACTATTCCTAATTGTACGTGATTTTTCTATTGATATGTTTAATTTTCACATGTATATTTTAGCAAAAATATTTCCTATGAGATTCTAGATTTTTTATTCTTATAAGTCTTTAGCTAACGAGAGAACACGCAGATTTCATTGTGAATGTTTATTTGGTATGTGACGTCACCATGAGGGGGGTATTAGAACACAATTCTATCCTTTGGGTCAAGGTTATGGTCCAACATATATGGCTTGATGGATAGGAATTGACTTTTAGTTAATTAGAATTAGTGATTTGCCTCTTTGTTGGTGAATGATATTCAAATTATGTAATGTTAAGAATGGTAACCTTAGTATTATATTTTTTTGGATATACATGAACTAATAACAACATGCTAAGTATCTAAATGGAAGAAAATCCATCGTACGACCACGGTAAATTTAGTGCAGTCCATGGTGTTGAATTCCATTATCGACCATTATTAGCATGCTCTTAGGCTTTTCTTGGCAAGTGTTGTACCACTTAGGTGTTTCTTTCATATTCCTTAGTGTATCTTGGGGACAACATATTCAACTTGCTTGGTAAGGCACTTTAGGAGTGGAGTGGAGCATTCATGTTAGTATAGGTTTTGCTAATGAGGGTATATTCAGTTGCTTGCCTTTGGTTCTTCCTTACTGCTTTCTAGTTGGAGGGTGTTTGCCCAATCAGGAGGTACCTTTCGATTGAGTCTATCTAAGAGGTTTCTTATTCAATTTCTACTATGATGACGGGGAATGGAATGATATCATTGATTACTAACCTATTATTTCCCCTACATCCTTATGCTTGCCAATTTTGATACCATGTGAACTCCCTAAGGACGTGCGTCAATTTCTTGGAAGGTAGTCACGAGGTCCTTTACATAGTTGAGGTAATTATGCTATAAGGCATATGTAAACGCAAGAAATGAATTGAATCGTGTTTAAAATTTTTTTTTTTGTAAATCTTTTCATAAGTGACATTTTAATGTCTTACTATTATAGACAATAAGTTTAAAAAGAATCTTTTCTCAAAGATTTTTTAGAAGAGGGCTTAAAAAAACTTAATAAACAAGAGATGGATATTTATCATGGTTCATCTTTAAGCTAAGAGGCTAAGACTACATCTAGTTCTTTATATACCATCAAACTTTTCACTAACTAAAAAATAGTTACAAGTATTTTTTTAACAAACCTCTTCAAACTCAGCACCAAGTATTCTTTACTTCCTTTCTCAAGCAAACTAACCAAGTATTCTTTGAATACAAAGCCTCTCCAAACTTTAATCAATTTCACAAAGAAATGATTTAGGGAAGTCACTAACTATATTTTCTGATAGATAGATAGTTGTACAATAAGTGTAGTCTTTTCTTTGAATGATCTCTAAGATCTTTGTTCAACAAAGAGTTCAAATACAAAGAATAATCATTGAGAGAGATTGACAACTTTCCTTTCGTCTTTCTTCTTCTGGAGAGAGAAAATGTTCGTTGAAATATTTAATACTTAAATATATGCATCTCACTAACTTGTGACTTTGATAAGATAAAACATTCTGCCTATTTTTAATTTTCTTTTCATATATATGACTTATAACAATTGTTAAAATCACTTTTATATACATCATTACTTCTTTTTGAAGGGGCACGCCTTTTAATGTTAATCATGTAAATTTAAAAAGCGTTTTGACTAGTAAAGTCAATAATGCATATGTATGTATGTGTAATCTACCTTTTCATTTAAATAAGCACTTTGTTTATTAGATGATAGAGGTTTGTTGTTTTATTACATCTAATATGTTAGACGATATATATTTTCTTTTGGTATGAAAAAACTTATTTATTGATTTACTATTATTTGAAATCTTGAAAGAAAATCATCCTTTTATCTGACATATGCAATAATAATTCTTTGAGTTGGTATATTCCTTAAAAATATAAGGTCACATGTTAGGAATTGTTATAAAGACAAGCTTTTTTAACATTAAGGTCTAATGCCATTGATGACACATGCCTCATATTCTACAAGGTTGTTGGAGGTTGGGAAGGTGAAAATTAGTGAATGTTCGATGATGACATTCCTTTACTATTTTCTAATTAAGAGGATTCTCGATCCACTATTTTTAATGTTTGAAGAGTTGTTGACATTAATCATCCATCTCCTTAGGCTTGTGGGATTTAGGGTCATTTTTGCTATGAAGTATGGGAGGGCTTAAGCTTTAATTGCATGTCAAATTTTGTATAGAAGTTGAACTCTAATGGCTTAATAATTCAAATCATCATTCTTTCGGTGAGGTAGAGCCTGTGTAGGATTTGCTTATTAGTTTATGTGTTTTTATCACAAATTGGTGGATCTGAAAGTCTTGCCTTAGTTGACATGTTATTGTGACTCGGACTAGTGCCATTTTTTCTACCTTTTGGTAATGTAGCTCGACACCCCAAGGCTTCATTTGTTACTGATGGATAAAGGTTAAGGGTTTCACCTAACTCTATAGTTTAAGTGAGCATAAGCAATGTTGCAAAAGCCTTTCTTAACTTTTGGAAGGCGTGTTCACCTTCCTCACTCCATTGGAAAATCAATCATTTCTTAAGGAGCTTGGAGAATAATAGGAACTACACAAAAATTGTAATTTGTGACAATTGAAATTACAGTTTCTAGTGACTATAACCTACCACAAATTTTTTTTTTCTAGTGGTTTAGAAAACTATCAGTTCCATGCTTGCCAAAAATTGTTTTTGGCAAATACTAAGTGAGCATTGATATTTTTTTCTTCTAAAAAAATGACAAAAAATTATTAGCAATTAAAGCTCCTCAAACTTGCATTTTAATAAATTGAGGAGCTTTAATTTTGGTGCCTTGGACAAATTGAGAATATAATGCTCTCATAATTATTTTTATATTGTCCTTTTTGTACACTACTAGAAAATTATTTTTATATTGCCCTTCTTATACACTACTAGAAAATTTGTGTTTAACGACTGAAAATAGTAATCAAATTTTGTGATAACAAATAATCGGTTACTAAATTTGTCACCGATGGAAGACGATATTGTAAATAGTATTATGGTAGGTTATAGCCAACGTATTACTGGGAAAATAGTGAAACTAGAAAATTCTGAAATACGGCAACCGAACAGATTTTCATTGCTAAATTCATTTTTTACTTTTGTATTTGGTGATCGATTTAAATTTTGTTGTCGGTTGTGTCATTTAGGGACCGAATGCAAAAACCAGTAAAGAGTGTAACATTTAGTGATCGAATTGGAATCTGTCGTTATAAGGTTTATTTTTCACATGGTATTTTGATTTAGCGATTAAAATTTTTTGGTGGCTGTTTGTGGTGATTTAAAGACCGAAAATTCGATCTCTAATTTTGATAGCTAATTGAGAAAAAAATTACATACATAAATTAATAAATGAGAAGAAAATAAAATTATAAAAATTAATTTAGTTTAATATTTTGTGAAAAAAATGAAATTAAAGTTATTTAATATAAATTTTAAAATATTTTATTTGTATTTAATTAAATTTGAATAATAATTAATATGATCATTTAAGTTAATATATACCTTATGTAAACGGACATGAAAAATAATTATAATGTATTTTAAAAAAATTGTAACATAATTAAAATTGTTTATTATTACGTCAACTAAGAATAAAAAGTATTATTAAAATTAAAAATTCATATAATTAAATAAATTAATAATTTAAGTTCTAAATATTAAACACTTTAAATTTCTTATGTAAGGTATAAAAGTTTAAAAGAAAAATCTTTAAATTTTTATTTTACTTTTCAATCCTTAAATGTGTTTGATTGCATTTGTAATTTATAATTTTTGGAAAATATTTTAATATATAATGTTAGAAAATAACTTATATAGAAAATAGGGGTAGGAAAAAAATGATACAATGTAAAAAAGAACATTTATGATAAAAGAATTGAAAGTCAAACATGAAAAAAAACTTAAAGATTTTATAATTTTATTATTATAAAAACTAAAAATTAAATAGGTTTCAAAAAATACCAACATTTAGTGCTTGAGCATATATTTGTAACATGATTTATACCCATTGAAAACCGTACAAAAGTATTTCAAAGAATATGCAAATTCTTTATATATATTTTATGTCAATGTAGATTAGTAAAACAGATAATACACATGCTATTATAGGTTGTTATATTTGATAAAGTAGTTATAAGATTTTATTATAATGTTTAGATTTTAGTCATTTTATTAAAATTTAAATTTGTGTTATGATTAATTTTGTATCTTCAGAATCTTGTAAAGATGCTTAGGATTTTCAGAAAGGTACATTGTACAAAAAGTATCATGCAATTGAAATAATAATTTATAAGTGATATATTTGTTTTGACTCACAAGTAATAACTAGCTTCATATTTTGAGTGTTGTTCCGTATGATAAATAATAGAAACACATTATTTTTGTAATAAAATTTTGTATAAGATGTTAGACAATTTCTATTGGATAAATAGTTGATTGTTAAGTTTGACATAGTTTTTTTTGTATGTTATATTATTATTTCATATATTTATGGTGGTTAAGTTTTACTTCATATTGTGTTAATTTAATTATAAAATTAATAATATTAAATATTTTGTGACTTTAATTAAGTTGAAACCATAACTACGTCGTTCAGCTATTTCTGAATTTATAATTAAAAATTTTAATTATTATAAATGTATTAAAGCTTTTTATTATGTATTCCAATGCATTTCAAAATTAATAACCTATGCCATGGTCTACAACAATTACCTAAAGTTTACCATTTGATATGCTTTTGAAAGTATACATGAATAAATGAAAAGAAAGTATAATTTACAAATTTTATATAAATTAATAAAACATTTGAAAAATAAAAGTTATTTATTAAAAATAAAATTGTTTTTCCGTCCTTAAAACATAGAAGAAGATTGAAAGCTAGACTTAATGTAATAAATTAGAAAATGTATCATATGACAATGAATAAATGCATGTAATATTCTTTTTGACTTAGTTGATGGCGATTAAAATGATAATAAACGATTTAAAAATGTTTTATACCTTTAGTTGCATTTTTAGTTAGTTCAATTTAAATTATGTGTAATTGTGGTATTAAAGTTTTTTGAAGTCAATAGAGTGTAATTATTTTTAAAATTAAGTAAATTTTGAACTTTTGTCAATTTTTGTATTTAAAGTCTAAAAATAAAATATTTACAAGAAATTTTTCATATTTAAAAGGATATTATGAATATTAAACTAGAATTTTTTTTAATGTAATATTTGAAATTTTATTTTGAAAATTTTCCACCCTTCTCCAACATTTCCCACTAGCATAGATCTTAAACTAAAGTCCATAAAGTAAAGTCCATAAAGTAAAGACTTTCACCCTCCTTCTTCATTCCTTAGTCTCCTTCTTTAGTTCCTATATTTGATCCCTAGTACCCAAGGAAAGTCCCTGCTACTATCGCCACTTTCGTTGTCCCCGCCTGAGCCTAAGCCCACCAGAGTTCGCGATCAACTTGTGACTGTGCCCGCGCCCGACCCACTACTACGCCCGACCGCGCTTGATCCGCGACTACCCCACCTACGACTTGCCACCATGAATTGGTCAGATTTGATTCAATCCACCCCGAACCAGTCAGATTTGCTTTGAATCCCACCGATCCGGTCACATTTTCTTGTCGTTTAGGTATGTTATATTTTATGACTTTTATACGACAAATTTGATTAGTGACTAGTGTTGTGCCAAATTTAAATTTATTATTATATGTTAAGAAAATAATAATTTCTTGTGTGAGATATAGTACTATTATACATACATAAAATAGTTGTTTGTTTATACAGTTTATTGTACCTAGTATACATAAATGGATATTCCAGAGCATCGAATGTTGATGTATTGTAGGTTAGATGGTAATAAATGATGAACAAATAATTTCACTGAACGAGTACATGAGTTTCTACAATTTGCCATTGCTCAAGAGAAATTTCAATTACAAGGTGAAAAACTAAGATGTCCTTGCAACAAATGCAAATGTAAAGTGTTCAAGTTTGTCGATGAAAGAGTATAGGTGAGACCCCAAACAAGAACAAAGTATCAGAGCTATTTTTTAGCAAAAGGGTTCACGTATTTTTAAAAATGCAATGAAAAAGATTAGGAATGGTCATGATCATGCAAATTGAATTCTGCCCAATGTCTGAGCAACCTTGGACAAACATTGGAGTTCTACAGATTTCTAGAACAAGAGTTCTATCGCCAAGGCAAATTGAGCAATTGATAAGGGAGCATCAACCTATTATGGTGGGTCTATATCTACATTAGCTCACTATGAAAAAATAGTAATTTTATTTGATTTTGATTTTACTTAATTACTTTAAGTTCAATTTAATTGACTACATATATTACAATTTAAGCTTTTATTTAAATTTACGTAGGCTATAGAGCTTCAACGTCTCTCAAGTGCTTGGGCATTGGTGGAGAACACAAAAAATTAAAGACTGGAGAATAGGTCAATGATAAAACTCGTGAACTTGCTGTAAATTCAATCTTTTACCTTTTTAAACATTACTTTAAACTTTATTAATTGTAGACCATCACTCAATTTATATTCAACTTTGTTTTAAAGTTGAAATATCAACATTGTCGACAAGAACTCCAACAATCTACCACCAAGGAAGGCACATATGTAAATGACTCCTCTTCTGCCTTTATCAATGATAATGATGTATATTACGACAATGTTGGACCATGATGACAGTACTCAGGACGGTTATCTTCAACATGCATTAAAGGATGACATTGACAATGCTTATGATGATTATGTTGATGCTTCATTTTATCTTCAAATACTATATATTTTATTGATACTTTAAATTGCTAATACTTTTATGTATAATTGTTCATTTGTAATTTATTTATCATTTTGTAATTATACTGTTACTAAGTTTTGAATCATTTATAATTATTTGGTAGGTTCATATTATATTTTACCTATTTAAAATATTCAATCAATTTTTTTTTGAAAAATTAGTGACCGAAAACATCAAATACTAAATCAGTTGCTAAACACATTGTTACTATTCTTTAAACAGCGATCGAATTAGCAACTGTTTTCCAGTTTTTAACCAAAAATTTTTGACCGTTTTCCAGTTTTTTAAACAAAAATTGGCAACTGACTGGTTTATTGAAAATACTTTGCGACTGAAATAGTGATCAAATTGATTTTTTTAGTTTAAATTTTGTGATTGTTTTAGCAACCAAAAATATTTATTTTTAATTTTAAATTAGTCTCATGCTTCACTAAAACCGAAATTGGCACGACCTACTAACGCATTTAATGACCAAATTCGCTAATCAACTATCGAATTAAAAAATTGGTTGCTAATGAGTTGGTGACTTGGATTTTTTCAACAACCTAAAATGGGTACGAATTCAATCGCTAATGCATTTAGCGACCGATTCCCTTTAAATAGCGACCGATTCACTAAATAATATTACAAAATCATTAATGATTTGTTCTTAGTTAAGATTCTTTAAAGAATTATTTTTTATATAAATAAAAGTAAGACTGTTTAGTCTATCTTGTAACATAGTAGATTGTAAATAAGATTTTAACCATTTCAATTTTAAAAAACTTCTTTTCAATATATGCAAAATAACTGAAATAGTTAATATTATTTTACATTTATTAGGAAAACAATTAAATGTCTTTAAAGAACTCAAAATTAGCTTAATATCAATCAAATTTTTTTAATTCTTAATTAAACGCGTACAATTGCTAAATGCTCACTTGCTAAAAATGTTGAACTAAATGCACATATGCTAAAAAATAATTAAACATACAAACAATCTTTGGAAGTTATTACGCAATGAAAAAAGGGATCAACGATGGTTACATGTCACAGGGAGGCTTGCGACAACAAACGAGTTATAAGTGAAGGTTCACTATTCAATTTCAAGATTCTAGAAGAGCAAGAGAGGTTACAATTAATAAATCACAAATCACGATTTACTACATAACGATTTACAATGAAAACACCAATCACTTCCCTCTATTACTGGTTCATGTCTCGATTGGCAATGGTGTAGCATGACTGGTCTAGGTAATTTTGTCTATGCGTTCAAGTGATATGACATTGTGTGATAACATTGAGATGGAAGTGAGAGACTAAAAATGGAAAGATTAGAAGAAAAGAGAAAAATTTAAGATCTTTATTTACATTAATGATGAGAGAGTATTTCATACTTAAAGAAATGAAAAGAAATAATTATCATAACCATTCTTTTTACGTTCAATATTATGCACAAATAATAAATTATATTATTACTAGTTTATTTTTCCAAAATCGTGGATAAATGTTTGTTGAGAAGTTGAAACATCATCAAATAATTAACTAATTACCGGTGATTATTTTATCTTTTATAATTTTTTTACATAATTTTAATTATATACAATTTATATTTTAATATTTATATAAATTAAATAAGTAAAATTAATGTGCCCTTGAAAATAGACGCATGGGCGGTGGTCCACCTCAAACGTGCTGAGAGCCACCACTATTTTTAACCACCACACTAGAAAGTGTATACTAATTACTGCTATATATATATTGTATGTCAAACTCGAGTAATGGAGAGTTTTATAACAAGAATTGAATTGAAAACATATTATTCAACTAAATAACAGTTTAAAAACACAAAATTAAGTTCCACTGAATACACAAGAATTTGACTTGATTGTGGTAAATTATGGTACAGGAAGAATAACGTATCACCTCGGTTTTTAAATATAACCTACTTTTAACTCATTCACATCTATTAAGAAATTGACTAATTTAATTAGTAACATAAGAATTGTTAATAATTTATATTATTTTTTAAAAATTATTTGAATTTATCATCTTATTCTTAATATTTAATTACTTCTTATCTAATTAATTAATTAATTCATCTTCTTCGATATTAATAAGAGATAGGATGAATCTATCTTATTAATTTACAGTATTTAATCTAAAGTAATTAAAAATAATTTAGTCAAAAAATAATTAATGTAAAAGATCATTTAAAAAAATACTTATAAATAAGATAAATTTCTTTAAGAAAAGGTCTTATATTTGAAAAAGGAAATAGTAGTTATATCAACCCGTTGAAATACATGCCCTGAAATTCCACAAGTGAATGCTATTGCAAGATGTTCAGAGAAAACTAGAAAATGGAAATAAAAAAAGACTCTCATTTATTTAGTACACCCACTTGACCCTAAGCACATATATTTGGTACACACAGCTTTACTCGTAGCCAAACTGGCACTTTTCCTACCAATAAGACAAATGAAAAAAATTATATATGCACATTATCTGCATGCTTTAAATAATGAAAAAAGTAAATATCCTCCAATCCAAGCAGTTCACATAGCTCGTGAATCGAGATGAAATTAATAACTAGTTACATACTCCATCTTGACCCTCTCAGCCTCTCATATTTTCTACCGTCATAGACTAAACTTGTTGTAACATCTTAAAAGGGAAATGCAATAATAACAAGTGCACTCATTTTATTAGAAATCATAAAATTATTTTTTTTATTTAACTAATTGCATTTATAATTTTATAACTTTTATTAAATTTTAACTATTATAAAATATTTCAGAGGAAAAATTATTAGATACTTGAAGAATATAGTGTTTATAATTTCAACAAATACATATATATATATATATATATAATTTAATTTATAAAAAAATTAATAACACTTAATTATATATTATGTAAAGACTAGTTAAAATCACAATAATCTAAAACTATCTATGGATATAGTGTACTTCCTTTGCTCTTGAATACAATAAAAGAACAATTTAGGTTAATTAAAAAAATTAATTAAATATTATTTAATTATATCAATCTCATTTAATAATAAAATAAAATAAATTAAAATTTATTCATATTTGAGATTAATATTTAATTTTTTTATATTTAAAACAAGAGAAAATATATGTTCCTAGCACATCACTCTTGTATCTTAAATATTAAGTAACTATTCTACATATACACATGGTTTGCGAATCATGATAATAATATCATTAGTCACATGATCCAAAAACATGCAAAAGTGAAGAGAAAAGGAAGAATAATAATGCTTGCCAAATATTAATTTATAATTCTCCTTTGTAGAATGGTAATTAACTTTCTAGTTCAATCAACGAATGAATAAAGAAACATATGAAGAGACCGGCCATAAACTGTGATAACTTGTTCTGCTATATTACCATATCATAATATACACTTACTGTCATGAAAATAATACTATAACAAGCAAAAACAAATGCCTCATGTACACTGCAGAATCAGGGTCATGACAGAAAATATTTGTAGTAGTTAATAAGTACCAGTATGTGTTGGCAAATGTTCATATAATAAGTCGTTAATGAGGTAGAGCAGATGTTGTGTGCGAATTTTTCATACTCATTTCTTGTGTAACATTGACTCAAAGTTGTTTGTGACTTTTTTATATTTGAAGAGAAAAAAACTAATAATTGCACCCGAGGTAGTCTTGCAGCTGAAAAGTAAAAAAAAATAAAAAACAGTTTACACATCAAGTTTCTTATATCCTTGGCCTCAAGCTCACAAATCAAATACCTGTGTGCATGTGTTTATTTGAGTTCATGTAGTTTCATAAGAATGACACATCTAAAAAGAAACATTTCCAAAATTCACCTGAGTCAGAATACTTTCTTTCCAGTTTGACCTTCAATAAATAGACCAGCCGAGAGACCAATCATTGCCCGTATATGCTCCGTTAATTACCTCAATTTGCCGTCTTCTCTGGAGTCACAACATTAAGATGGTCAAAATTTTATCAAGAAAAGGTTATGTAGTTATCTTTGAAAAATATGGGTTTAAGTTTAATTTAATTTTATAAAATTAATTTATAATTATCTCTTATTTATATATTTTATTTAAATCATCTCATTGATTATTCAAGATTTTTAATAAATACAACTCGTAACAATAGAAAATAAAAATTATCTTCACTTATCTATTTTATTCACATTGATTATTTTATTCACCTAATCTCACTAGAGAATTAGAACTCTTCAATGATTATAACTTGTAATCATTGATTTATTGTATTAAAAGATAAAGAGAATAATTAAGAGAATATACTGAAATTCATAAATCCTTAATGTAATGGATTAATTTCAAGAATGAACAGAACAGTTCAACTTCTATATTAACAGCATTACAAGGTCCATAACAACATTAAAAATTACTCCACAGGGAAAAGAGATAACTCCTAACTCGAGCTGAAAAATATACCAACAAATGAAGAGGTTGAAATAATTAGCCACACAAGCAAACAATTTTATTTAGAAAATCATATAAAATAAATTTCATTGCTTGTGAATTCCAGCAGTGTCAAATAAGATCTGTAACCAACCTGATGTTTAAAATTACCTGAGTAAGAAAATAAAATATTGGGAATCAGGTTGGTTAAATAGTTCAATCAGAGCACCAGGATCACTTGGTGTATGCACATGCATCCAAAGGAGTTAAGTATTTTTCAGAATAACTCTATCAATGATCTTTCTTGCACACACAGAGGCACAAATAAGTCCTCTATACAATAAAAAATCTCTTGTAAGAGATTCTCTGAACTAAATTTACTTTTATTTTTATTTTTATAATAAACATTAGGTAAACATTTCCAACACGATTGAGTTATATTATTTATATAATATTTTTTTTACAACACTTTCTATATATTACTACTTTTTTCTGTATTTTTCCATCATATCAACTATTTTATTTGATATCCCTTTCCCATCTATTTTGTCAATTATTGTATGAAAAATTATATAAATTTATTACATAAATACAATTTTTCTGTACGAATATCCGCAAAGTACAAAGAGCAAAAGCCAGAAACAACAAAAGTTCCTACTAACTATGCTCCACAGACATTACAGCTACCACAATGTCTTACAAACCACCTCTAAAAGGCCAGTTCGGCTTCAAAGATTAACATTAATGGAAAACAAACTGATGAAAAATACTTTATACTCACTTTTCTTTCAATCTCTGTAATTTTTATCTCATTTTTCTTTCAATTTCCCTCTTCACATCTATCATTTTCTTCCTTCTTTATTTTTTATCATTCTTCTTGCTATTCATACACCCAAAAATGGGGTGTACAATTAGAATTACTCCAATAACTAAAGGAAAAAAAAACTTTGACAATTGACACAACAATCACCTTTTGAAAGCCATACACATTTACTTATTTACAAACAAATTAAAAGCCTTGGACATTTCCTCCATACAATAAAAAATATCTTACAAACAAAAAATCTCTTGTAAGAGATTCTGTTAACTAAATAAACTTTTTTTTTATTTATACTAAGCATTAGTTATATATTTACACAATAATTTTCTTACAACACTTTTTATAATATTGTTTTTTCTTTATTTGTTTTCATTATATCAACTATCATATCTTACATTTTTCTTATTTTCTTTCAAATCTTTTATTATTATATGAAAAGTTATACAAATTTATTATAGAGTTTAATTTTGATGTATTATAAATATTTTTATACTGCCAATTAATTAAAAATTATTTCATATATAAATTTTAAAATAATTATTATAAAAATAAATAACATTTTAAATTATATAATAATAAATCTTTACACTATAACGTATTCCAATTATATTCTTTATTATATTCATACAATTTCTGTGACTCGTCTACAAGCAGAGTACAAAGCAAATTAAAGCTAGCAACATCTGAAGTCCCTACTATCTATGCTCCACATGCACTCCATGTTCCTTACAACTACAACTAGATTGTCTTAAAACCCCTACAAGCCCCTATTCGGCTTCAAATACCAAAAGAGGAAATTAAACAAACTGAAGAAAAGAAAAACTCTCACACGTACAATCACTTTTGAAAGCCATACTCATTGACTTATTAACAAACAAATTAAAAGCATTAAATATCCAATGGCAAACAACTATATCTTGAATATATTCCTTTTCTTCATACTTGCTCGTGGCTTTTCATCATCCAAATGGTAGAAAGTGGTTTATCCCTTGTCCAATTCCTCAGCCTAAGAAGCACATAAATAATCATTCCACATAGAAAGCCAAGAGCTGCACTTGATCCCACAAGTGAAACTGCAGTGCAAATAAGCATGACAAAGGAATCTTCCTTGGTATTCATGTCCCTACAGCACATGGCTAGTTCAATTCCAGCAAAGAGGAGCAAGACCCCTAATATTCCCACAGGAAACTGCTTTAAAATGTGAGCCAAAGAACTTCCCAACACCAATCCAAACACCAATTTGGCAGCACCAAGAAGTGCCACACAGCCACCACTCCTTCCACCAAATTTATACTGCCCTGCAAGTCCACCAGCACCATGGCAACTTGGCATTGCACCAAACCAACTACCAACCAAGTTCATCAACCCCACTGTCACTGACAATGAAGTCACTGAGAAATCCTTCCCTGGGAACAAATCTGATGACAACTTGCAAACAGCTATCACAGAGTTTAAAATTGACAATGGAAGTTGGGGAATTGCACCCTTCACAAACCCTTTCTTCCATGCATGCTTAGAGAACTTCACCACTTCTATAGAGGAAGGTCCAAACTTTATTTCATGCACCACCTCATGCCTTCTTATAAAGGCCAAAACAACACCCAACACAAACACCATGAAAGCAGAAGGTAGTGAGAAAATAACCCTTCTCACCTTGCTTGTCCTGTTTCTTGCACCCTCAACCCTCTTTTGGCCACCCAAATCAACACCACTTTCGACAATATCACAATACCTTGGATTCTTCTCTCCAGCCCCATTCACAATCACAATAAAACACAAACAAACAATGGCCAAAACCAACCCATCCAACCCAAACCAATGTCTCTCACCCAAAGCCTTAGACTTTGGCAAGTCTTGAATTTTCCTCACATACTTAACCGCTGTTAGAGCAAATGACAAGCCTTGTGCTAGTTGAATTCCCCTCACAACACACAGAGGAATCAACTTGTACACAAGCTGCATCAATCCTGTCACACCCAAAACAAACAACACCCCGCCGGTTAATATGCCGGCCGTCATGATCTCCGGGACGCCGAAGTCAGTGTCCGATAAGGCCTCGGCGGCGATGGACTTCATGGGCTGAACCGGCATAGGGACTCCATAAATGACACCAGTGATGATGTTGTACACACCTGTGAAGATCAATGTGGTGCCAAGGTTGAGGTCCCTAGCAAGGGTCAAGGCCAACACAATTGGTATATAAGTGCCAAGGTCACCCATGGCACCATTGAGTTCAGCCCATTTTGAATGAAAAACCAAGTTGTTTTTCACTTTCTTCACCACCACTTTGGCTGAGAAACCTGTGGCTGGTGTGATGCTAGAAGGAATAGGAGTAGGAGTGATTTCCGGTGCTTCAGGATCTGAGATTGGAATTGAAGGAGGGTTATGGTATGCCATGGAAAAAGTTATGTTTAGTTTGGATTTTGAAACTCTCAAGTAGAAGAAAGATAGAGCAAGTTCAAAAACTCGTTAAGAGAAGTAAATATGAATGCGATATATAGGAATTGTTTGTTTATTTATAGGGGTGAAGTGAATGTTAGGACAACTTGTCATCTATCAATCATGCAAAGGAAAAACGTATAAAACACTCCCCCTTTCACAATCTACTGTTTGTTAATTATTGTCCAATCTGTGGATTAGAATATATAAAATGATAAATTATTAACAAGTGAATTTTATATATGTGAACTCTTTAGTTTTATTATTAAACAAAAGCAGCAACAGGCAAGTCAATAATTCCTTGTGGCAAGCACAAGCACAACTTAATTTGTACAAGATATGACGGAACTTAAGGATTTATTTGAGCCTCGTACTTAAAAAAAATTACATCAAGAATATTTTCTAATTTTATTAATTATGATAGTATTGTTCGGATCTCCAAACTAGGGTGGACACGAGCTACGCCTAAGACGATTTTCGAGCAACTGAGCATGACTGAAGAAGATAGCAGCATAGCGACGAAGTCTTTGGTGGTAGCTACTAGCAAGAAATTTGATACTCAGTTAGTGAGAGTACGAGAGAAGTGTAAAATGAGGATTAAAATCATACATGTGGGTGAGGTTGCCTTGTATAAGAGTAGTTTTGGGAAGAAAAGTTGTTAGACCATTACGGTGCACCTAGCTACAGGCATTTCATTAGATTTACGTTTTGGACATGGAACAAGGTCCAAGCTAGCCAACCGACTTGGAAGGTTGACCATGTGAAGTCGTTCATGATCAATCAATTTTAATATATTTAGTATGACTTTGTACTTACTTAATTGGATGTTTATTGTCTCTAATTGTACAAGTTGAATTTTATATGTTTGGGTTTAATTGGATTTTAATGAAAATTTTAGTTATTTTTTTAATTTTAATGTGTTTTGATCTTTTGTTGTTGTTTGGGTCATATCTTGGATTCTAGATATGCCTTTGAAGTAATGTTGGTGTTTATAAAAAGATTAAAATAATATCTACAACTCTTGTAAAGAAGTCATGGGATGATTTAGACTACATCCTAGACGAACGTGAACATAAAGTTGGACATGATGTTTTGCCTAGCAACTTGACATATGTGTGGTATTTTGACATATATTGAGTTTTAGAGGTTGACTTAACTTGAAATTAATACTCAAATTTCAAAGACAAATTTAGTTACAAGTTTTATGAAAACACCAAAAGAAAATTCGACTATATAATGAAGGAAAATAGTTGACATAATTTTACTCTTCTACTTAGCTAGTTTTTTGGAATCAAATTATAATTGGGCCAATTAACATCTAGTTGGTCCATATTTTGATTTATGTCTTATTCTAAAACTTGTAAAAGAGTTGGAAACCTTGGAACAATTTATATATCTTTTCTAAATGTGTTAAAGATTTCATTTGTAAATTCATGTTGTTAATACTGATATCTAACCTATATCATGCTTGAGAATATTAATATTAAAAATGTTCATACTAAATAAATAATAAATTTATATGAAAATTTGGAATATTTAAAAAATATTTGCATTTTTTTAAAATTTGCGAGAAAAATACCATTTGATTTTAAATTCATAGAAAATTTACTTGTAAATTTGAAAAATTATAGGGAATTTACGTACCAAATTTCCTGCAAATTTTAAATTTGTGGAAAATTTATCAACAAATTTAAAACTTGTAAAAGATTTGCTTGAGAAATTTCTTGAAATTTTTTTCTTAGGAATTGTCTTGCAAATTTTCTTGAAAAAATCCACATGAAATATCTTGCAAATTTCAAAATTTGTAGGAAGTTTATTATCCACTAGAAAGTTACCTACAGTTAGAATTTGTAAAAAAAAAAAAAAAAATCCCGGACAACACATCTTATGCAAATTTTTATGCAAAATTTGCAAAAAAAAATTGTATGTAATAGGAAAAATTCTAGTAGTGGTCAATGAATGTGGTTAGAGTTTTGAGTTTTTTTAATTTTGAATTACATGTGCATCTTATCTTTTTATCTTCAATTATGATTTTATTTTTCATGATCATGAATTTTGTTTTCATAAATGAATTGAAATAATATTTGGGTTGATTAAACTAAAATCTATTTGAGGTTGGGAAATCAATTGATAACTTAAGTCAAATTGGGTGAATTAACATTACTCAAGGATTGAATTTGTAGTTTCAATTTTGTTCAATATATTGTGGATAATATTCTAGTTGAATTTGAATTGACAAACATGTGTATGAATTTATCTTATCTTATCTTAAAGTGTAAAAACTTTGCCACACAATTTGATACCTTGAATTGATGTTTTATAAATTTGAAATTTTCATTTATTTACTTTTCTTTCAAGTGACTAAAAAATCAATCCTTTATTTTTTTTTCTAACATTTCTAATTGGTCGATAATAATCAAAGATGCTTGAGAGATGACCAATGTTGTTTCCTTGCACTATAGTTTTTATTATTATTTGATTCATGTATCCACAGATCAATCATGATGTAGGTTAACTATAATAGCAATATTGAGGTCCAAGGTTGGACGGGTCCGTCAACAAGATCGCATGGTACAACATCAATTTTCCACCTTACAAGACCAGTTTGCATGATGGCAAAATGAAGGAGGCTGGTCTAGAATAGTTGCCTCTAAGATAGTATCATCTTGCAAACGAGATGATGTCAACTTAAAGGCTTGAGAGAATGTTAGACATTGTAACAATTAATAAAGGCTTGAGAGAATGAGGTTTCATTGGACATGTGTCATGTTGTGAACGACACACTTCAATCGCTATTGATAGTTACATAGAGCTCAAAATTGACACAATTACTTTGAATTTGAAATGTTAGGTGATGTTGGATGACATCACCCTTTCCTATATAAATCTTAGGCATGAAGACATTTCACTTTTCTCCTATTTCTTCTTATTCTATGGTGAGCTCATATGATTTTTTGAGAGTTCTCTACAAGTTCTAGCTCATTTTTCGATAGATTTAAGCAACTTTCATATATCAAAATACTAAGGGAACTTCTTTGACTCCATTTTATGTAATTTTCACTATTTATTTTCTTTATATTTCCTCCATTTTCTCTATTTTGTGTTGAGATGGTTTGGGGAAAGACCATTATTGTGAGGTAAACTTCCAAGCATGGTAGCTGAGATCGTAACTCCACAAATGTCGATGGTGTGATGCCAAGGCCCAAGTTTTGAAGCCCTAGTCAGACCAAAATGATGTTAATCTCGAGGGTTAGCCAACTTAGAGAGACCATCCTTAGCAGTTGTCCAATGCTCAGGGTGCATTGAGCAAGTCAATGGAAGAGTTTGAGATATCAAAAAAGGAAATATGAAAAAATCAAGTTGGACTCACAATAATAGGTGATGCCATAAGCTGGGCAAGTTGCGTAGAAGTGGAAAATGTTACGATGATGTATCTAAAATATTTATACCCTTATCAACTCCTTTAACAGCGAACTCTTCAATGTTTTGGACAAGGACAAGATAGGAAAATTGGTGCAAAATATTCATAAAGACATCATAGAGAGAATCAAAGTTTGAGGCATGAAGAGTTGGATTAGGCAAACACCAAAGTCTTAGGGATGAGGTCAGCCTACGAGGGAGTCACCCTCAATGAGCTGTGCAAGGACATTCGTTAATAAGAGATGGATGGGACAATGTCTGGCTTGTCGACTATGCCTACAGTGGCTTCCTTCCAATCTATACAACCATTTTTTATGATCTTAGTTAGCATCAAAGCTCCCTTCATCAACCTCCAAGTAGCAGTGATGTAAAACTTGAGGTTCTGTCTCTCTCAATGGCATCCCAATGCTTGAGGATTCTTGATAGGCTTTAAAAGATTATGCAGTCATGAGAAGATCATCTGTACACAACCACTATTCTATGAATGTCCCTTCCATTTTGAACTAAACTAGACAAAAAAATGTTCAGCATTAATACTTTAGACCACCTCATTAATGTGGTATTGCAAGTCTACGGTATTGTTAAGTAATGATTTAATGTTCTTCCATAAGGGCTACATGTTTGATTTAGCAATTAAGGTAATTTAATTAAAATTAAATTAGAGAGAATTTTTTAAGAAAAAAAATTTAATTTGGAGATGAATTGAAAATTAAGGATTTGGTTTTCATTAAAGGTGAATTAACCTAAGGTCACATTTATTCTCTTTAAGATACAAAGACATATTTAATTGAACTATTCTATTGAACAAAGTTGTGATGTCCCCATGCTAATCGTCATGACTAGGCGCTTTGAAAGTTGAAAATAAAGATGCACAGAGATAATTTTACAAGAGTAACTCATTTTATTGCAAATCAATGTAACAAAAATACAACAATGTCAACTATAATAACATACATTGGAGCTTGGTGGCATTCCAATGTGCTGGATGAGAACCTGAGAAAAGTCTTGAGTGTTAGGAAATGCAAACAAAAAAACTATAGCAAGAAATTTTCGATCAAAGGATCCATGTAAAAGAGCATAAAATTGTGTTATAAAATTACCTCTTGTAGCGTGAAAATATTTTAAAATCAAATCATGTAGTTTAACAACATGAGTTGAACCATTACAAAGTCCATGTGAATAGATTCTCCAATCATCTCACTGTCAAGGAAGGAGAATAAACAAGCAATGCTAGCTATGCTACAAGGAGTGTCTTGGTTACTAGGGATTCTCATTTAAAATAAGTGTAATATGTGGCTACAAGAAATGGTGTACCTCTTAAGGATGTAGGGGATACCTTATATATTAGCTCCTTAGCACTTTAACCTAGTAATACTAGAATCTTACATTAAGAGTCCAATCCATGAAAAAGATAATTTTTTCTTATTATTCCAACCTTTCTTATTATTCTAACCTATAACAAATAATGTAGTCTTAATATTTTTTTCTCTCCTTTAATATGCTCTATACAACTGATCCTGTAGGTTTCATTATAGTAATAATATTAAATCTTATTTAATCTTGTAAAAGTGTTTACTAATTGTGATGTGTATATTACCTACATACACTACTTTATTTATAATCAAATAACGCTAAAATTAAAGAAACAAATAATGATAGAAATTCCTAATTTCTAGTTATGAAATCTTTAATATTTTTCTATTTACATAGAATAAATGTGTATCTGTAACACTCCATCAAGTTGGAGCATATATATCATATGAATCAAGTTTGTTACAAATGCAATTGTTGGAGAAGGTAAGCATAGTGGAGGGGTATCAAAGATAGGGGATCATAGCATAGGGGTTGTCTGAGATAGAGGAGCATGGTTGAAGGGTCGTTAAAGTTAGGAGAGTATGACAAAAGAGTTACTAAAGAAGGAAAGCACGATGAAAGGGTCATTAGAATAAGGGAAGCATGATGAAAGGGTCACCAAAGTTAAGAGAGCATAACAAATGGGTCACTAGAGTTAGATAAGTGTAGTGGAGAGGTCGACAAATTCAAGGGAGTATGGCAAAGAAGTCGCTGGAGTCAAGGGAGCATGGTGAAGAGGTCATTAAAGTTAGAGAAGTACAACAAAAAGGTTGCCAAAGTCAGGAGAGTATGAGGAGGGGTTGTTGGACTCAAGGGAGTATGTTGTGTGTATTTGTGTATTACCCATATATATGATGTTTTATTTACAATTAAACAACACTAAAATTAAGGAAACAAGTAATGATAGAAACCCCTAATTTCTATATATGGAATCTTTCTATATTTCTCTATTTATATAAATAAATGTATATCTTTAATAAATATTATAAACAATAAATGTTATCTAGAAACATATCATTGTTATACAAGTAATAAGAGTGTTTGTGATTTGATAAACATTTCCATGACATATGTTCTTAAGTAACTTAACCTATTTGTTTATATACCATAATTAACCACAAAGCATAGAATGTGTCATCCTTGTATAGTTCAATTTATTTATTTTTGGTTACTCAAACATACATAAAAATAATGAGATCAATAATATCCCATATTGACTAATTTTGGTACAATCTTGCATTCTTGTCTTACTCTACCAAGAAGGCTTATAAATATCACTCCTATTATGAAAGAGAGACAAATCTCATCTAGATTACTCACACCCCTCTTCATGATTTATTCTATCTCCAACTACTAACTTTATAATTAGCCTATTACATGCAATGTTTGATGACATTAAAACTCACAACTCTTCGTGCAGGAATTGTAGTAACTTCAAGTCTGAAGATTTTATACATCATATGTCACTTTAAGAATTGCTTATGACATTTTCACAACTTTTTTTATGTAGTGCTCTCATAAAGGATCAATCCAATATATATTAATCATATACCTTTGTGAAAACTTGATATCTTATATCAGTAAACCATAAGATGCATTCATCAATTTATTCGCATACTAGTCTCAATAATAATAATAATAACAATAACAATACCAATAACAATAATAACAATAACAATATAATAATAAATACTTGACTATGGATATTTAAGAATAACATTAAATAAACTATTTTATGGAATTTATTATGTTCTAATAAACAAATAATAAATCAAATATCTCATACTATTAATAATTAAATAAAACAAGATGCAAATTTAAACCATAAAATATTGACCTTTAGGACTTACATAAATAATGAGGTGGTGAGCTATGGTGTTGGCCTTCATGGTGACCTAATATAAGCCTTCCTAGTTGTTAGTAAGCTTCCCATGTACTGATTACCTCCTGTAAACATCATCACGACAAAGAATGAGGTCCTCAACCTCAACTCCTAGGGCAGAAATTTAAGTTGTTATATGCTACTTTAGGGGTGAACTTTCATTCCCTATCCAGGTCAAGTTCTCCTAAAAATGGAACTAATGTTTAATTTATATGTTTTTATTAATAACTTTAATTTTTATTTCTTATTTCTAATAATATAGAAAAAATAGTAAATTGCGGACACAAAAGTGGTAATAATGTACATTTCTAATACATTCTTTCTTAAAAAAATACTATATACTATTGGTTACCAATTATTAAAAACTAGAAAGTTATAAATGCGGTCTTATTAAATAAGCGTAACTTACACAATTTTATAAGAGTAAATAGTTTATATATTCAGAACATAAAATTTTGTTTTTTTTATATTATTATCTAATAAAAAATAATTATCAGACAACTAACAATCATTTCTAATTGATGGATAGTGTAAATTTTTTTACGCTAACAATGTATAACAATTAAAACTATTTTATAATTTCTTATAAATTTTTACCAACAATAAAACAAATGAGTTTAATTTTTATGTATGAATAGTTCAAAAGAATTTCTATAATATTAATCGATAAAAAATTATGTTAAGAATTATGTATAATATAATTATTATCAAAATTAAAAAAATAGGTTTCGTGATAACTTTTTATGGATTGAGAATATAAAAATTCTTTATATTGTAAATTTATTATTTCTTAAAAAAATTAATAAAATGTTATAACATTTCTCACACACATAAAAGTAGCGTATAAGACAATTGGATTTTAAACTCTATTTATTCATCATTTATAATTAGGAAGAAATTGGACAGGGTAGACTATTGGAAGTCTACGGCTTCACCCATTTAAGACATGGGTTGGCCTAACCCGTTTAACAAAAAAGTTAGGTTTAGATTTGTTTAAACGGTTTTTTAGTTAAATAGGTGAAGTTACATGCTTTTTAAAAAAACCTATTAAATCTGATTGATTAACTTCTTTATCAATAATATTTTTTAATATTAATATTAATATAATATATAATTTATAATTATTTTAAAAAATTAGAAAATTAACTCATCTCATTGTAAAGTAGTGTTTAAAATAAATAATATTAGTTAAGAAAATTTGATAATCGTACTTAAACAACTCATCATATTACTTCTTACTACAACATTTATTAATTAAATAGATATTATCTATTTATTAACTTTAAATATATTAATATTTATTAGTAAAATATAACATGTGAGAATGAATATTTAAATGAATAAAGGAGTATATTAATTTTTTTTTCATACGTAAATTTAAACATTTAAACTAAGTATATTTTATGTAACTTTTTTTATATTTTTAGGTTAATTATAATTATAATTTAAATTTTAAATTATATAAATTTTATTGATTAATGTATAAAATATTTATACTCTAATATAAAATAGAATTTTAAATAATTTAACAGATTAGACCATACTTAACTTGTATAAAAGATAAATTATACCTAAAAAAAAACGACAACAATAATCAATTAAGTCGTAAAATTATGAACTAGATCAATTTATTTAAAAACCTTAACTTGAAATTGTACTTTAAAAAAACTTTCGTATCAAAACCGACTTGACTTATATAATAGAGAGATTATTCCTTAAGAAAAAGTATAAGACGTACAATACTCTAACAGTTTAAATCAATCATTCACCCATTTCTCCAATTGTCCCAACTAGTAAATAACCCTTCTGTTTTTTTTTTTTTGGTTTTTTTTTTTTAAATACAGAACATAATATTTTTTTATGGATAGCAATTCAATTGAAGTTATGAAATACTATTTTGAGCGATAATTTTTTTTATTTAAATATTTTGTAAAACTCTTACTTCTAGAAAATTTAAAATTTGCTACAAAATAATTTTGTGGCTAATTTTAAAATCAATAGTTATTTTATAGCTAATTTCTAGTAAAAATAATTAGCTACAAAATTACTATAATATTAAATGGTAGCATGAAATAAGTAGTAAATTAACTAAGAAAATAATCTTAGTTAATTTGTAGTAAATTTTTTAAAATTTGTAGTTATTTCCTAACTAATTTATAGTAATGAGAAGTATAAATGAATATAACTTCAATTTAGCTAAAAATAATAATATTTTACTTATTTAATAGTTAATTAGCTAGGATTTAACTACTAATTTAAATAGTAACTAAAATTAGTAGTAAAATCAAAAAATTCTTGTAATGTTATTAAAAATAATTAATTAAATTAAAATAATTTTGTGCTAATTAATCCATGTATTTAATTATTGAACTAATAACGAACTTGTCTATGTGCACACCATCATAACATATAGCAAGTTTTTCAATATACTTTATACGTTATCTAGATTAGTACCTATTAATTTATTTATAATTAGTATTATCACTAAAAGAAGAAAATATAAATCTATATTAAAATCATTGACAAGAGTTGGATTTTTTTTTTACATATATCTTCGTTAAAAAATAATCATATTAAAAATATACTTAAATTCTACGTGTAAACATCTTTCTTAATTAAAAATCAAATCTTTATTCATTACGTTACGAGAACTAACTATCGTTTCTTCTAGACCAAATCCGTTGGTCGACAAGAATTGGATTTAGTAGAAAAAAAAATTATCACGAATAAATATAGTAATAAGTAAAAAAAAAATTATGTGAATTCAAAGTGTTCTTGAACTGGAAGACAAAAACTAATCTCTCAAAGTATTAGGATTTATTAAGAACTAATAAATATTTTTTTATACAGAAAATGAAAATCAAACTTTTAATCACATGTTTAAGGAAAAAATTATCTATATTAATTATGTCCCATCATATGGATAGAAATAAACAGAGCTTGAGTAACGTGATTCTCATACCCACATTAAAATAAACCCAAATTCTTATTTCAATATTAAATGATAACTTTAATATACATATTCTTAATTAGTAATAACTACCAATATATCCACACCTATGACCTAACGACTCTTCCATCGTTTAAGAAGAACATGTGAAGCACGGTTCCCTCATGTACAAAGATTGATTTGTCCATAGAAAACATTCAAAAATTCCAAAAAATAATAAAAGAAACTGTGAATCATTAAAGTATTAGATTATGTATAATTTTCTAATAATAAAAAATATTTTCTGTTTTATATTTTTATTTAATCTTTATATTTAAATAAGAAATACCATCAAATATTCATGAATATAAAAATATTTGTATCTAACACAAAATTAAAAGAAAAACTGACATGTTATGTCTATGTTTAGTTATAAAAATATAAAAATAAAAGTGATATATATCAACACATAAACATAATGACTCTTCCACCGTTCAAAATGAACGTGTGAGGCATGGTTTACTCATTTAAAAAGATTGAATTTTATTTCGAAAAACCTCACATTCCATGGACTAATAAAACAACCTTCACAGACCCAATAATACCAAAAGGTATGGAGGGAAATTTTTTTGGCACGTGTATAATAAAAACTGTGAATTATTAGTTTTTTTTTTTGAATGTGTGCATCATTAGAGTAGTGTAAAGATAGATAAAATAAATTGATACCATGACTCTGTATATCTTAGCACGTGGAATATGAAACTTTTATTTTAACTTCTAAAACACAGACTAAAAAGTAGTATTTGGAATGAAAATTAAGTATGAGAACCAAATGGACGACTTTTTGACCATCTTGTTATTCCATGTCTTTTGGTATGTTCTATGTGGCAAATGAGACAATGATGTTACGTATTAGAAACTTAATATATGTGAAAAAGAAAAAAAAACGTTCGTCTTCTTATTTGAAAAGCATAAAATAATTAAAGTTAAACGGTAATTCTCAGTGGTCTCTGTTTTCGCTTACACATTCTACTTTTTGAAAAGAAAAGAAAAGTTAAATATGTTTGCTAATATACTCATTTTATGATTTTAACTTTAATAAAAAAAAATGGTTAGTTTTGATCTCTAAAAATTTTTGCTTTACTATTTCTGTTACTATTCACTGTTCACGTAACAGTCATTTGTTAAAAAGAAGATGTTTGTCTTAAATATATTTTAATTTTCTATAACTATAGTTCTATCAGCTTTTAATTTTTAATTTTTTTATTTTTTAAAATAATATTGGACATGTATAACATAGTAAATAATATTAAATAAAACAAATAAGTTAATGAAAAATATTTTAAATTAAGATAATTAGATTATTTTTAGTTGTGTAATTCAATGAAGTAATGTATTTATTATTTTATATAAATAAGGTAATTATATATAATTTAATTTTATAATTTATTTTAATATATTATGAGCCGTGATTATTATTATTTTTAATTGTCTAAACAATTATATATCAAAAAGATGTAATATTAAAAATAAATTAGTGAATTAAAAGGCAAGAATAGGATTAAAAATAATATAATATATTAAAAAATAAATTATAAAAAAAATTATATATAATTACCTTATTTATATAAAATAACAAATACATTATTTAATTCAATTATATACTAAATTTAATATAATTATCTTAGTTTAAAATATTCTTTACTATTTGCATTATCTTAATTAATATTATCTATTTTGTGAGTTATGTTAATATTAAACTAATTAAAGTTAAAGATAAGGATTAAAAAAAACACTTTTAAAACAAACAAAAAAATTTACGATGATTAAAACTAGTCTTATTTGTAGGGACATAAAACTAAGCCATGATTTTTTAAATAATAAGATTAAAATAAATATTTTCTAATATAAAAGAAATTTATATCTAAAGTTTACATGACATATTTGTATGCATGAAAAAAAATTAAGCCTTCAATATAGTTATAAACTTAATTTAAAATTAATATAAAGTAAAATTTTAAATAACAAAAGAAATTATTATTTAAAAATAATGCATTCTCTGAACTTTTCTTCACTTTTTCCTCATTTATCATGAAGGTCACTCAGTCATTTCATAAACAAAATACATCTTAATTAACTTAAAACTAATAATACTTTACTTTTTGTTTGTTGACTCAAACACCCAACATACTAACTTAAACATTAAGATTTTTATTAGAATTGACCACTCAGGTAATTGATAGTAAAGCATAAAAATCAAACTAAAGGTGCCTTTCTACCCTATTAGCCACAGTAAAACTCTTAAAGAATAAAAAATTGCATACTTAGATGACGAAGCCGGTACTGTTGTTGGTTTGAGCGAACTTTCCCCGTTTTAAGTCCAACTAGATCCTTTCTTCTAAGGTCGTGAGATCGGCAAAGCTTGACGCTATGCTTCCTACTGCCTTGTCATAAAAGGGGGATGAGAGTGTATCTATAAACATAGTCACCATTTCTTTTTCTATTAGAGGGCGCCAACTCACACCACCTTTGCGCGTAGTCCTTGAACCCCTCAGACTCCGTTTTTGACAAGTTCTGGAGCCGAGAGCAGTCGGGCGCCATGTCTTGGTTGTACTTGTACTAACAGAGGAAGGCTTCAGTGAGATCTCTCCATGTCTTCACCCGCCCTTTCTCCAAGTTAACATACCAGTTCAAGGCCGCCCCTATCAAACTGTCCTGGAAACAGTGCACTAGAATCTTATCCTGGTGGATGTAGGACGCCATCTTCCTATAGTACATGGCTAGGTGCACGCGAGGGCAAGAACTTCCCTTGTACTTTTCAAACTTAGGTGTTTCGAAGTCAGCGGGAAGTACTACGTCAGGCACCAAACAAAGGTCAGCAGCATCCAAGCCATGGCTATTGATACTTCAATAATTCGCACGCGCTCTTCTAATGAATTTAACTTATCTTCTCCTGGGGGAATAATGCCTTGGGTCTTGGGGGTAGGTCTCATCTGCCTATTGGGATCGACTAGGTAAGGGGCTCCAGTAAATTGCGTGTGTGGGCCCATTCCATATACCGGAGGGGGTAATACTCCTGATCCTTGCGTGACCCCAACCCCTGAAGTATTTCTGCCTGCCTACTCGTGTCCTTCTACTGCAGGCTGTTCCTCGGTGTTGACGTTCCAGTCGGAAGGCATTCCATAAGGGTGGACATTGAGGTATGGCAGGGTGAACCTTGGAGGATAGGTGGTGGTCCCTTGGGTGACTGCAACTACATTCGAGGTCACTCCTTGGGAAGTTTCGGTAGCGTTTAGAGTCGTCCCTTGAGTGAGGAGCTCGAACATCTTGTTGATTTGCTCCTTCATTTGCCCCATCTTTGCTCTTAAGTCTAGATTCTGTTGCTCAAATTTCTCGATCGCTTGCTCCATGTCCTTAGTCTTATACCAGATATGGTACCTGTGGCGAGGCGCAGTCGATTTCTCTTTCTTGACATTGTACGTGTGTTAAGTATCACCTTTCTTATTTTTTATTTTATGCAATGCAGGATGTTAAAAAAAGGGAAAATGGAATGAATGATGTATGCTTGGTTGTTTTAATCATAGAATATTTTAAGATGAAAAAGCATTTCATTAAAGCCAATTTAAACAATGTAGAGTCATTTTCGTTTTTAGGGTGGCGCGGATAGCCTTTTCATGTCATCATATAATCCCTTACATAGGTCTAAAAACTACAATATTTCTCTTGGCGTCTTTATGGGGTCGACCATGCATTCAGCGGCAAGGAGGCTTCTACGGATGTCCATTAGCGCTTAGTTTGCCAGGCATGCCAACTTAATGTATCGATCCTTCCAATATGGGCTCTCTATCGTGGCGGCCTGCACTTTCTCTACAACAGCATCAACGAGCTCTTGGCATCTTCGTTTCCAGCTTTCTAAGGCCCCCTTTCAGTTCTTGGATGGTTGCCTGGGATTGTAATTCTGCTTCGTCTGACTTTCCTCGTGCTTTGACCAATTCGAACAAGCTTTGTCGTCTTTGGTCTTCTAAGTATTCTTTGGAGAGTTTGGCTCTTGCTAGCTCTTCTAGCAGGCGCACCTTTTCTTGAAGACCATGGACGTGCTTTTCCCACTTTGTTTCTCTTGTTTTAAGGTTTAGCAGGGCTTCCTTCAGTTGCTCTTTCTCTATTGCTATCTGATTGCGTTCAGCTCTTCTGGAACACATTTCTTGATCTGTTGCTCTCAGGAAGCTACCCACCTTTAGACGAGTTTCCTTTTTGGCTCGAGCTCTTTTATTGGTTTTGTCTTTCAGTTGTTTCTCCAGACGAACTTCCTCTAAAGCTGCTTCAAGTCTTCTTTTTCAAAGACCCTTGTTCAGTCTTCATTTGTTCCAGGGTCTCCTCAAGCTCCCCTACCCTGAGTGTTTCTTGGACTTCATAAGTCTGTGCCTTTTGGTTTTGGTATTGGACCTCACCACAAGGTAGCCCCACCAGTTTAGTTCGCCCCTTAAGCCACTCTCTATAGCTAGGGGAGGCGCCATAGCTCTTGGTCTCCTATTCAATTCCTCTTTTTATGACGTTCTTCCAAGCATGTCTAATCTTTCTATGATGCTCACCTTTGTGGGCCTCTGAACCGTGTATCACAAAAGGCATTATGGTTTCTTCTAGTGGGGCCCTGATAATAGGGTATCTAGCTTGTCGTGATATCAATTCAGGGTTGTAATTGATGGCCCCTAAGTCCCCAAGAGTAGGACATTTGGGTATCCTCCACATCTAATGATCATCTGCTCTTGTTCGTTCCACGGGGGGTACCAGGTATTGTTCTTTCAGAAGCCTTATTCAGTCGTTTGGCCCAGCATTCCCTTGACATGGCCTTGACCCAGCTCCACTTGAAGTCTTCTACTGGGCATGTGATTCTACCCTTGCTATGGAATAAGTGAGTTGTCATCCACAGATATAGCAGGTGCACATAGCATCTTAAGTTCCCCTCTCTCCTTTCACAACAATAGTTGAGTGTGTTGTAGGTATTGGCCAATATTGTCATGGTAGGGTTTTCTCCTCTCTCCTTTTTGGCCAGTAATACTTCTACAACTGTCAGGTCTATGTAATCCTCCAGGTGAGGGAATAGTATTATCCCATACATCAACAACCCGAAAACATCTAAGACTACTGACCAATCCCCCTCCCTCTAGAGCCAGTGTAACCTTTCCTCTAGGTAAATCTTGGGAATTCCCTCTAGGCCGTTCTAGTTCCTCTTCTATTTTGACATTTCTGTCTCAGACACTCTCAACAGCTTTGCTACCGAAGCCCAAGAAGGGGGCTGCCCTTGATGGAAATAGTGTGGGGACTCTGACAAAGGTAGCCTTAATAGACATTCGTATTCTTCTAAAGTGGGGGCTATTTAAAAATCTCTGAAGGTAAAACATCTCACAGGCGGATCATAGTACTAAACCAAGGCCTTTACTGCTGCTGGTTGCATCTCGACTTCTAGGATGCTGAGGAGGTTTCCATGCTTCCTTTCAAAGGCCCTGGGCCACTATCCTCTTAAACAACTACCCTAATGACGAAGCAATTGGAGATTCGGTATTTTGGCATGAATAGGGCACCACTGCTTGACCCGATATTGAGTTTCTATTTCCATCTTCTGAAATTTCCGTGATTAATTTAATGCGATGTGATGCATGTATTGTTTTTGTTTTGTATGCTAATGTGATGCTTGGTAGGAAGAATGCAATGCATGAGGTTATTTTTTTATTTCTATGTGTGTATGGATGCGTGATTAATATGATGTCTGGTGGGGAAGGTGGAGTTACAGTTTTAGTTGTTTCCCTGGCCGATTCCATATTGGGTTTGCTGGCCGATTCCAACTCAGCTGGTGATCTACCCAATCGGTATGGCAAAGGGGTTTCCGAGGGTTCTCACCATTAGGCTTCTAGGCTCCTCACCATTAGGCTCCTAGGTCCATGGACCTCCTAAGGAACACTACCACAAACAGGATAGAATCCCAGAATGTGGTTGTCCCTTAAGAGGGTCAGCCCTAGGTGGAACTATCGCGGTCACCAGTACAAAGAATACCTTCAATATGGATACCACTACACGTTCCTCACTCCCTAACACACAGGTCTAGGAATAGGACCCCACTCTTTGATGTAACCACAGACTGGAATGACCCCTCCCAAAAAAGCCAATATTTCAACACGACCTTAGCCAATTTTTAAGTCTTCTATCCTAAGATTTCACAGACATCAAATAACAAAGCAACGCTTTAAACCCAGCGATCAAAAAAAAATGAAAACCCCAGCATGCATCTTATTTTCTAATGTAACTAACCTAACAGGGCTCAACTCTCAACAAGAAGCTCCCTAGTAGAGTCGCCATTTGTCACAACCTAAATTGTGACGTGGCATGGCATGGGTATAAATGAGCCGAGACCAACTCGGCCACTAAGAGTTGCCACTGGCGTTTTAGTTTAGGGAATGCTAGGAAACCTAATGGAAAAGGCTGGTCCTGTAATCAAAGTTATGGATTCGGGAGTTGGTTACGCGCTGGGACCATAGGGTGTCCCAGAACGTCTATCACCTAATAGTTACCCTTGGCTAGTCACAAAGGAATGGAAAATAATGCTTATGCTTGGAGGTTATATGCCTCGTGGAGTGGCAGGGGTAAAGGTAGAGTTTTTGGTTTTCTGGATTTCATGACTTGATAGGAGTATGCCTCCCATGCCTACGTACCTCGGCTTTATAGGAGTCAAAGTCCACGTAGTTCTGGCCGGTTGTGGGTTCAATGAAAGGCAAAGCCAACTTGTGTCAGCCTAACCTTATTGAGACCCAGACTTACTCGACATTGGGAAGGGTAATTTTGAAAGGGTGACTCATCACGTGGGGCCGAGATGGACTCGACCTTAGTGCAAAAGGCTTTGGTAGGACAAGACTGTCTCCCCCGGGCAAGTGTGCCGAGATGGATTCCGCCAGCAAGAGGGTGTGATGGGTTCAAGTGGTTTGCTCAATAGCAGGGCCATCTCATCTCGGCCAGCGAGCCGAGGTGGACTTGGCCTTGGCACTAGAGGAAGAAGGTGGAAGATTTGATTTCGGTCTTACTTAAAGGGGTCTTAAGGCTTCAATATGAGATAATGTTCGTGCATCTATTTTACTAACCTAGTATCCGAAGGAGTCCTGCACTTTCCTCCTTTCATCCAATACCTTCGTTCGCCTCGTGATTTGGCCTTAGGGTCCTTGCCTCGTCTCCTTCGAGCAAACGTCAGTTTTCTCCTCTTTCTCGCTTGCCCACTTTCTCTCTTCTCACTCGTCTATTCTCTCTTTTCTCACTAGCCTCTTCCTTCTCTCTAATTCTCGACCTATTTCTCTTCATTTCAAGGCCTTTTATAGGCTTCAAGACTGGCCTGATGCAACTCCCATTGATCTCGTGATCCTCTCATGGTCTTGGTAGTTACCTGGTTATGGGAGCCGACTCCACTATCTCATGATCCCTTCCTTAGCATGAGTCAGGGTAGGCCCATGAAGACATGCTGGGGACTTGGTCCCGTACAGTTTTATGGTCTCACAAGTATATGCACACAAAATAAAAATAAAAAAGAGTAAAATAAAGTGAAATTTGAAGGTCCAAAGGCAACATCAAATGCTCAATAACTATAGGAATCTAGTGAACTAAGTTTGATGCGTTAATTGTTAAACATTGTTAAATGCTACAAACGTTTATACTTGCAAATTAATTCCCCTGCATTTAGTACTTGTTTTTAGTTTTCCTTAAATTCCTTTTGAGTTTAGCTTCCTTTTCTTAAACTTTTTGTGCTTGTCAATTTTTGGCTTCTTAAGTTGTCCTTGAGTTTTCTTTTCTTGTTTTCTCTTAAGAGTTTGTTGAGAATTACTTGGCTTTCACTTGTATCTATCTTGTTTGATTTTAGAAAGTGATTTTTTGTGCAAGCTTTTAGTGAGGGTTGAGGGGAAAAAGGTAAGAGAGCAGCACACTAGAGAAAAAGTCACGAAAGAGGGAAATACGAGTATAGAGTGAAACACTTTAAGAGAGTGGTGAGCTAGTAATTATTCTTGAGTTGCTTTTGTTCTTTGTACTATAGTGGTATAAAGAGGATTGGGGGTTTATTTTTAGGAGAGAAAGGTCTAAAAGAAGTATGGAGGATCCAAACATAGATTGGGAAAACTTGTCCCCTTGGTCCAAAGTTATATTGAGCTATGTGAAGAAGCTTGGGGAAAAGCTAGGAAAAGTTAGCAGAAAGCTAGAATCAATCCAAAAAGATACCCAAAATGTTAATGCCAAGGTTGAGGCCTTGAGCAAGGAGAAGGAAGAAAGGCATAAGATAGCGAATTTATATGAGAGTGAAGGGAGTGCTGAAGGAAGGAACTCTAGTGATAGTGGGAGGAGTTCTTGATCCTTTAAAAGTGAAAAGCATGAGAAACATGAAAAAAAGGAGAGGAGTAGGAGGGAAAAGAGAAGGGAGAGACGTGAATGAAGAGAAGAAGAGCCTAAGGAGGAGGAGCTAGACATGCCTAAATGTAAAAATCCCACCATTTTGGGCAATTTCAATCTAGATGCATATGTAGACTGGGAGCTCAAGTTGAAGCAAGTTCTAGGCTATTTTAATCTCCATGGTTGAAAGGTTGTAAGGCTTATCACCCTTGAGTTTGGTGACTATGCCTTAGTATGGTAGGCATAGTTCTTGAATGATTGATTGAAAAGGTTTGGGATTAGAGACCCGTGTGAGAATTGGGAGGCCTTGAAAAATGTGATGAGAGCTAGGTTTGTCCCACCCACCTATACCAGGGACTTATATAACAAGCTATAGAGGCTATACCAAGGATCTAAGAGCGTAGAAGAGTATCATAAGGAAATGAAAATGAGCTTGATGAGAGCTCAAATAAGGGAGAGTGAGGTGGTCACAATGGCACGATTTTTACATGGCCTTAACACAAAAAATAGGATGTTGTAGAGCTGCAACATTACAAAAACCTGAGTAAGCTAGTCCATCAAGCCATCAAGGTAGAGCTGCAAATTAGGAGAATGAGTGCATCTAGAAAGACCTATAGGGGAAGTAGCAGCTAGAAAGGCAAGGAGAAAGAGAAAGACAAGGCTAGAAAGGAGAAGAGCCTTAAGAAGGGGAGTGAATCCTCCACTGGCTGAGAAGAATTCACACCCACCCCTACACCTATGCCTTCTAGAGCTAGTAACATTAAATGTTTCAAGTGTCTAGGTAAGGGTCCCATAGCCTCTAAATGTCGTAATAGGCATGTGATGATCGTGGAAGAGGATGGGGAGATTGGGAGTGAAAGTTCTACAGGAGAGATTAGCACATCCAGTGAGTTAGAGAGCTTGAGTGATGGATCACACTATGAGGGGAACTTACTTGTAGTAAGTAGGCTAATGAATATCCAAATTAGATAGGAGACAGAGACACAAAGAGAGAACATCTTCCATTCTTGGTGTCTCATCTCGGGGAACTTATGCTTTATGATTATAGAAGAGGGGAAGTAGTTTAAATGTAGCTAGTGAGAGGCTTGTGAAGAAGCTAGCTCTTCCCACCATGGTTCACCCTATGTCGTATAAACTCTAATGGCTAAGTGAGAAGGGAGATTTGCTTGTAGATAAGCAAGCTGAGGTCACTTTTACCTTAGGTGCTTACAAGGATAAGGTCATGTGTAATTTAGTTCTTATGGAGGCCACACACCTACTGTGAGGGAAACCTCGGATGTTTGACAGAAAGATGATCCATGATGGAGTCACCAACAATTTCACATTCGTATGTTTGGGGCAGAGGGTTATGCTTAAACCTTTGTCTCCAAGGGAGGTATAAGAGGAGCAACAAAAAATGAATGTAAAGAGGGAGAGTGAGAGAAAAATGAAGAAAAAAAGATAGCAAGAGTGAAATTGAAAAGAGAAAGGAAAAAGGAAAAAGGAAAAGAAACAGTGGGAGAGAAAGGCAAGAGTCTAAATAGAAAAGAGCAAAAAAGAGTGAGAGAGAAAAAAAGCCCTCCTTAAGTGGTAAAAGCAAAAAAGAAAGAGGAAAAAAGAAAGGAATCCATGATAGTTGGCCATAGGGAGGTGAGAAGGGTCCTTTTGGCCAAGAGGAAACCCTTGTTTACTATACCTATTATGCTTCTACATATTTTCCTTCTATTACTATTGTTCTTGCAGGTAAGAACCAAATGCTTGAAGAATTCTAGTTGTCTTCCCAAAAGATGTACCTCACGAGTTGCCACCCTTGAGAGGTATAGAGCACCACATGGACTTGACACATGGAGTCACTCTGCCTAATAGGGCAACATACAGGAAGAACCTTGGGGAGGCAAACAAAATTCAAAAACTTAATTGAGACAGGTTGGGTAAGAGAAAGCATAAGCCTGTGTGTCATGCCTGTAATTTTGGTGCCTCAAAAGGATAATTATTTACTAACTTCTTATAACTTTCACTTGTCTTGTAAACCTTCTCTTTTTGTAGGTATGAAACAAGTTATGGAAGGGTTTGAACTTGACATTCATGGCAAGAAGACTTTCGGTCTTCACATTCCATGACCTATCATGTCTCCTAAAAATATGTGTGCACTTGTGCTAAGAAACCCATTGGCTTGTGCTAATGGCTTGCTACCTACAACTTTTATTATTTTGTTACATGCTAATTTTAAATTCTTTGAACTGGATGGTGTTTTGCAACATGTTCGAGAATATTATAAAATAATTCTTACCGTTTTTTTTACTTTAAATGGACTTTCCTTTACTTGTATGCGTGATTAGTGTAACTATGAAAGTAATAGGATGCTATTTGTTCAAGGAAATATTTTACTGTGCATTCGGTTGGGGTTGGAAACCTATGGCCGAAATGAACTCCATGTGACTATGGGTGGATCATATTGTAAAATGCCTAAGAATAGTATGCATGAATTTTTAAGTGGAGGTATTCATTGTGGACATTTATTGTGGGTGCATAAATTCTTGGGGTTGTTTGAGAATTTTAAATTGTGTCAAGATATTGTTGTTGAAATTCCTTTGAGTTAGGTAGGGAAAATATATCTTGTTCATATGCAGCCCCTAAGCACTCCTTACATTTGTTAGAATATGACAGATTTGGGATCAGAATTTGTGAGGAGGATGAATCATTGACTTGTACATTTTCTAGCCTTTGTGATTTAATTGATATAAATGTTTATATTTTGCATGGAGATTATAAGTTGCATGATGTTGTTGTAAATAAAAAGTTTGATGAATGCCTTGAAAATGTCCCATTTGTTCTTGAGACGTTGACTCTTATGTTATACATTGCATGGTAGAGGATGGGTGATGGATTCTTTAAATTTGTGTTTGATTTGGGTGGTCTAGAGATTAGTCAAAAAGAAAAAAAGAGACTTGTCTTTTATGGGAATGGAGTCTCCATAAAACTAGGATTATTTTTTTGTTAGTTGTAGAGAATAAAGTCTCCATAGACTTGCCTTTCAAAAGCCCATATGTTCAAATGTTACATGATAGGGCTCAATTGCACATGGGAAAAGAAGGAGACTTGGTTTGAGTGTACTTGAGGAAGGAGCGGTTTCGTCACCTTAAGAAATCTAAGCTCCTCCCGAGAGGGGATGAGCTTAAGGAAGGAGCAATTTCCTCACCTTAAGAAATCCAAGCTCCTCCCGAGAGGGGATGACACATTTAAGATTATAAAAAAAGTAAATGATGATGCTTACATAGTTGAGATGCCCCGAGAATTTGGAGGAAAGTACTTCATTTAATGTTATTTACCTAACTCCTTATGCTATAGGTACCTAGGCACCAAATTTGAGGTCAAATTCCCTTGAAGAAGGGGAGGATGATGCATACCTAGAAGGCCACAGTCAAGAGGATGAGGTTGAGGAAGGTACCCCGGGATTTGAAGGCCCTATGATGAAGGGTAGGCTAAAAAAGATCCACAAGGAAGTGCACAAGAGGTTGGCCCTACTGCACGGCCAATAGAGGACACATGAGGGGCATATTGTGTATCATTTGTCTAGCTGCCTTCACAACAATGTATAAAGCTAGAAGTCATAGTTTGGTAGTACCCTTGTTTCATTTCACGTAGGACTATGTAGCTTGGTAGTATTTTTTTTAGTAGTTAGATTTCCTGATTTTGATAGTTACAACGGTCTCAACTCTAACCGATACTTTTGAGCACACGTCTTTGAGCCTGAAGTGGGCTTTACTTTTCGATTAGGATTATGAAATTTAATTAGGACATAATCAAGGGTATAAAAACCCTCCATGTAATTAGCATTTGAACTTTTTGAATGAAATTCAATTTGTGCCATAACATTTTCGAGAGTGTTCTCTCTATTCTTGTCTTATGCAAGAAATTCAATTCTTATCAAGCTTCCATGATGATTGTGGTGAATTTATACAATCTCTTATCTATTCTTAGAAAGTAGTGGTGAACCATTCCAATCTCAATCCATTTTCTATTTTTTTTTCTCTTAATTCTCGGTTCTACGATTTTTGCTATTAATTTTCGATTCTACTTGAATAGGTTTTGATTGTGGATCCTAGGGTTGTGTCACTATTCATCATGTTTAAAAATCAACCAAATGAAATAACTACAACATAATGACAATAAGCTCCATTATATAATGACAATTAACTCCATAACATAATGACAACAACCATGATTAGAAGGTGTTGTGTTAGGGTACGCTAGTTATGTACGATCTAGTAGCAACATCGTGATTGGTAATGATGATGGCTGGTGTATCAAGGTGATATAGGTGCAAAGAGAATAACAATTGTGGGTATAGAGCGAAGAAAGATAAAATGTTATATAGAGTAGAAAAATAAGAGCCTATGTGTCATGACTATATGAGATATATTGTGAACAATGATAAAAAAAAAACAAGAGAATGTAAAAATGTAAGTGCATTAGAGTGTTGAGTGAGAAAAAGAAAAAGTAAGTGATGAATTGATTATTTGTGTGTGCTCTCTTGTCAAGAGTGTCCGAAGTATGTGTTTTTTCTTATGAGGTATAAGTGTGTTAAAGAGGGAATGAATAGTGTATGTTGTGAGTGAGATAGAGATTGGAGTGTTTAAGCAATTTGTAAGTGGCATAGTGTTGAACAAGAAAAAAAAGTGAAACAAGATTGAGAGAATGTGTGATTATTAAAAAATAATTCTTTTATTATTTAACATTTTTATTATATATTAATTTTAAATTAAATTTATATATTATATTTAAGGCTTAAATGTTGGTTCATTTATTTAAATATGTCATTTTTATTCTTTTGGTTCATGTAATTTTTTTTTAATTTTAGTCTTTTTATCGTAATAATGAAGTGACACACATAATGTCATAGTGTTGCTTGAGTTGTACTTTTTACTATATGACACATGATGACATCGCTATGATACCATATTTTGTTGACATAATATATAATATCTTAAGTGAGTAACCATAATTTTTTATTTTTTTTTAAGAGTTTGATCATAAGATTTAAAGATAGAAAATTTTAAAACTTGTTAGGATAATTTTGAAAAAAAAAATGTAGGATGGAAATCGAAAAATTATTCACTTGCAAAGAGAAGAAAATATATTTATCTATTTTTTATTATTACTTTCTGATGCCACTGATTCAGCCATGTAAGTGACTAATTACCCAACAGTGATTAATTTTAGACAATTTATTTTGGGAAATAGACTTTGTTACTCAAATGGATTCTCAATCCACTCCAAAGATTTTTTTGCCAGTCGTATGACTGAAAAAGGCTATATTACATTATTTATAATTGAAATGCGATAAAGGATTTTCAACAAAGAAAGTTGTAAATAAAGCGATAAAGGAAAACAAATGGTTGAAAATATAAATTATGATTGATTTGGTTGGAGACCTCGTTTATATCTCAATTTTGCTATTTATATTGTTTCTATGAAGCTTATAGCATCAACCATATTTTCTTGATAACTGCTACCCACTTCCCCTACTTTATTCAACAGTTATGGGTGCATGCCACATCATGGTTGTTGGTATGAAAATTGCTACTTTCCACTTCCCACATCTTAGCCTTTTGTTTGCTTTTGATTATCCATCTCACGTGCAAAAAAAACAAAAAACAAAATAGCAATTATCTTTCAGTAATCACTTCTCCTATATTTTAGGAAAATGTAACCTTGTCGGATCATGTGTAACGATCCACTGTGTTGCATAACACCAATTAATGTAATAATGTATTTATTTATCTTTCAGAGGAATCTTTATTATACTTCTTTATGAGAAATATGAGTAAAATTTCTTCGTATTAATAAAAATTCAAGATACAACGGATGACTTAATTCAAAATTTAAACGATAGACAAAAAATATATTGAATTTCCATAGCAATCTATACAAACTAATTTAATAATATTTTGTCATAATTAAGGTATGGCTTACACTTTTGGTCCCCATGATTTCTAATATATGATTTTGGTTCTCCAAAAGTTTATAAACATGGTGCTGATGTAGTAGATTTACAAAAGGCTGGACTAGAACCCGACTCTCCACTTACATTCCAAAATCTTAACAACTAAACCAATTGGTTGTTCAATTTATAATGTAAACACTATATTATATATAACATGATTACGTGAGTTAATTTTATTTTTAAAATTTAAAACTAGTTTAAAGTTAATAAATAGTAAATTTATTATTTACTATATTTTTCATAAAATAAATATAATTTTACAATTATTAAATCATTTTATCTATTATTTTATTTTATTTTATTTTCATTTTTCTACCATTTCACTAATATTATTATTTATTTTAATATTATAATATTTATATTATTTAATATATTAAAATAATATACTATATTATTTATTTAGTATTATTTTAGTATAGTATTAAAAAGAATAGAAAGATGGAAAGAGAAAAATGACTGTATGTTTGTATTTATTTTTATTAAAAAATATTGAAAATTAAGTTGATCATTTAATTATTATATTTATTTAAAATAAATATTATTTATTTTAATTTAATTAAATTATTAAATAATATAAATCTTATAATGTTAAAATACATTAATATTTAATAATAAATTGTTAAATAATATATTAATTACATAAATATTTATTTTAAAATTAAAATATTATAATTAATAATTTATTTAATAAATTAAAATATATATTTAATATTGAAATATTATAATATAATAATTAGATTATTTAATAAAATATATCATAACTTGACATTACTCATGCAATAATATTATATATTAAAATATGTATTTAATATATTAAATAATATAAATATTAAATATTAAAATAAATTATATAATATTAGTGATGTTGTAGAATATAATGTTTATATTATAAGTCAATCAAGTTATTGGTTTAGTAGTAGTCGAGATTTTGGATTCCGGGTCATAGTTTCTAATCTCATCTCCTCCCAAAAGAGGGTCATGTTTTCTAAGCCCATATAGTAGTGGCTGCAAATTACTACCAATGATGAGAAAAGGCTTGTTCTTAGCTCCATTCAAACATCGATCCTTTCTTAAGAAATTTGAAGAATAGTAGGCACTACAAAAAATAATTATAATCTTTTAAGGTAAAATTACAATATCTAGCGACTATAAATTGCCACATTAATATATTTTCTGGTGGTTTAGAAAATTGCCAATTCCACACTCTCCAAAAATTGTTTTTGGCACATTTTAAGGACCGTTCATATGTTCTAATTAAAAATTGACAACAATATAATTATTGGCGGTTTAAAACTCCAAATTTACATTGTAAGTTTGTTCAAATCTAGTATTTATGGACCTTTTTAACCAACACAACTGCCTACGGATTATCTTTTGGCTAATCTTTTTGCAATTTAATATTATATTTTCCTTACTTTTCATAATTTTTTAATAATATTATTCAAGTACTATTTTTATCTATTAAAATACTAAACAACACAAAATGTTAAATTAAAAACACAAGAATTTAACTAAGTATAAAGAAATACATAGTATGTCAAACTCAAGTACTCAGATAGTTTGGTTAAGCTCACATGAATTGAATTGAGCAACATAGTGTTGAAGTAAATGAAAAAAGAGGAAGCTTTTGCTTCCTTCAAGCTTTACTCGAAGCCAAACTGACACTTTTCCCTACCAGTAAGACAAATGAAAAAAAGAGCATATAAAATAATTTGTCATGTACGTCCAAAGCCAAACCAGTTTCCTTCATTATCTGCATTAAAGTAAATGCTTTAAGTTTAAATAATTTGTGAATCATGATAATAATTAATATCATTATTCACATAATCCAAACTTGAATGCAAAAGTGAAAGAAAAGGAAGAATAACAATGCTTGCCAAATATTAATTTATAATTGTCCATGTACAACGGTAACTATCTATCTCAATCAACCAATGAGTAAGGAGACGTATGAATTGGTCATAAACTTTGATCAAGTTGTTCTCTTATATTACCATATCATAATATACACTTGCTCACATGAAAATGATAGCAATCAAATGCCTCAGAACACTGCAGAATCACGGGCATGGAAATATTAGTTAATAATTACAAAAGTGTGTGTTGGCAGAAGTTCATTTAATTCATAATTAGCTTGGGTGTGTGATTAAAACTCATTTCTTATGTCATGTAATCAGTTGTTTGTGACTTCTAATTTTCATATTTTAAAGAGAAAAAAATTCATAATTGTACTTGATTAACATGGAGTGAATAGGTTAGGTGACTTGTAAGGAATATGCATGAAATCTAGTTTGTTTGTTAAAAGATATTATACTTAGATTTTTTAAAAAAAATTTTAACTAAAAAAAGTTAGACTTTAAGTTTAAAAAAACTTATTAAGTATAGTAGCTCGACCTTTTATATATATAATATTTATATTTTTATATGATATATTGTATAATATATATATATATGATTATTAATAATTTATTAATAAAATATTTTTAATTAGAAATCAATTTTACTTTTATGCGTTGTTTTCTTTATATTTTTTAAATTAAATCAAAATCATAACAAATTAACACAAATTACTCAATCATAAGCTATAGACATAGTACATCTTGTTCTTCAGCAATTGTCGTGTCTACTTTCCACAACTCTATTCTCACATTCTGTACTTTGTTTGTTGCCCTTCACATTTCAACAAAGAGCATGTCGCATATCACACTACGTCAGGTTTTGTTCGTACATATTTATGTTCCACTAGAAAAATATACATAATTATTATAGATATTTTATAAAACAAACCATATAAATAGGTTTTTAAGCGAGATTAAAATTTTAAATAAGTTAGACTAGTCCTTAAAAAATGGTTTATAGCAGATAAATAGATTAGACTCAAACTTTATAATTATAAGAAATTGCTATATTCACTTCTCCTTCGTACTCATACACTTTCCTTTTAAATTTTTTTTTTCTAAAACTACCTTAAATACACTCCCTTTTCTCATTCCATTTTCGAATGATGATTCATACTCAAATTGCAAGCCATAAATACAAGATGAAGAATAATAGGAAGTTAGTGAAAAATAATAATACTGAGTGATCGAAATAGATTTTTATGAAGGCTTTTTTAGGTGGCAATAGGAAAGTTCAATGTGGTGGTGACGGCAGATGGTAATAGAGACTTTAAGATAGTGAATGCAACTCCTCTGAAAAGTAGTAAGAACTAGGTTTGTTATAAGGATAAATGTTAGGTATACAGACCGTGACAAAAACTTTTGCAACTCCACCTTTACATTGTTATCGTTGTCGAGATTGACGATGACTTTCATGTCATTGTAAATACGTTGAAGAAGCATTCTTCAATAATTAGAGAGAGATTTATTGAAACCAACATAATGGAGTGTATCACTTGAGATATTTTAAAAAAAAATAAAAAAAAGTTAATTAGTAATGAAGGAGAACACATACAACAATTCTCATAATTATAATACAAGATAAGCTCACAACTGTTAAAGTCTGACCTTATTTATTTTCACATGTAACTGAAAGATATAATAAAATAAAAAAAATTAAACATCAAAATAGTAAAAAGAAATCGTTCATCCAAATGAATGGATTAACATCCACATATATTAGATATAGATCCCTTTTGAAAAAGAATAAAACTTAAATCAAGTTTCTTATATCCTTGGCCACAAGTTCACAAATCAAACAAGGGCATTTTTCTAAAATTCCAAATCTTAGCATATTCAAGAATGCCATGACTATGTGCATGTGTTTATTTGAGCTCATGTAGTTTCATACGAATGCATGACGCACATGTAAAATGAAACATTTCCAATGTTTCATATGAATACTTTTCCAATTTCACCGTCAATAACTAGGCTAGCCGTGAGACCAATCATTGCTCATACTCCGTTAATTGCCTCATTTTGGCGTCTTCTCTACCGTCACAACATTCAGATGGCCAATTTTAAGTGAATTGAGGAACAAGGCTTTAGCAGGAAAAGGTTTTAACTTAATTATAATTAATAATTTTTTATTGCATTGAAAGATAAAGAAAAGAACTAAGAGAGTACACTAAAATTCATAAATCCTTAATGTGATGGATTAATTTCAAGTATGAATGAACAGTTGGCTTCTTCTTCAATAACACCATCACAAGGTCCATAACAGCATTAAAAACTATTCCACAGGGAAAAAAGATAACTCCCAAATCAAACTGAAAAATGTACCAACAAATGAAGAGATCATAAGTTAGCCACACAAACAAACAATTTTATTTAGAAAATAATAATATAAAATAAATTTCATTGCTTGTGAATTCCAGTAGGGTCAAATAAGATCTGTAAGCAGCCTGATGTTTAAAAATACCTGAGTAAGAAAATAAAAAATGGGGAATCAGGTTGGTTAAATAGTTCAATCAGAGCACCACAATCACTTGGTGAATGCACATCCATCGAAAGGAGTCTAGTATTTTTCAGAATAACTCTATGATCTTTCTTGCATATAGAGAAGCACAAATTAGTTCACCATACAATAAAAAAACTATTGTAAGAGAATTCTTAACTGAATTTACTTCATCTTTTTTCTTTTTATATAATAATAAACATTAGGTAAACATTTCGTACACGATTGAGTTATATTATTTTTATAATATTTACAACACTTTCTATGATACTATATTTTTCTCTTTTTCCATCGTATCAACCCTTTTATTTCATGCTTTTCTCTTCCCATCTCTTTTATTACTGTGTGAAAAATTATATAAATACCAAATTTCTAATTATACACAAAGTACAAAGAGCAAAAGTCAGCAACAACTAAAGTTCCTACTACCTATGCTCCACACCACAGTCCTTACTTACAACTACCATAATGTCTTAAAACCCCCTTTCAAGGCCCCTTCGGCTTTAAATATCAACATCCAAAAACAAACTAATGGGCAAAAAAATACTTTCACACAACAATCACTTTTGAAAGGCATACTCATTCACTTATTTATAAAAAATTAAAAATTAAAAATTAAAAGCACATATGCTAGAGAAGTCCTCCATACAATACAACATATCTCATACAAACAAACAAAACTTCTTGTAAGACTTTCTGTTAACTGAATCAACTTATATTTTTATACTAAGCATCACGTGTTTAATTATATTATTTATACTATATTTTACAACACCATTTATAATAATAATTTTTCTTTATTTCTTTGCGTTATATTAACTATCAAATCTGACACTTATAATTCTCAATTTCCCAACTATATTTTGTAAAATAAATAATACAAATTTATATATAGTTTATTTTTTATAGGTTGTAAATATTTTTATTTTATTAACTAATTAAAAATTAATTACGTTATATTACATAAATTAATAATTTTAATTATTATATAATACTATATTGTTTTTAAATATAAGAATTTTTTACATTAAGAAAATTAATTAATTTAATTAATAGTATTAAATTTGTTAAAAATTTATATTATTTTTTTAAAATTATCATTCAAAGACTCATTAAGTAATTTCTACCTAATTAATTAATGTATACTAATAATCTTTTCCAATATTCATAAAGAGACAATGAATTTATCTTATTAATATAAAATATTTATTGTAAAATAATTAAGACAATTTAATAAAAAATAATAATTAATGCAAGAAATCATTTGAAAAGATTCTTATAAAAAAAAAACCACAATTTTTTTAAAAGAAAATCTTACGTATAAGAACAGAGAAAACAATTTATAATTAGAGCACAGTGTTACAACTTAAATATATTCTAATTATATTCCTTATTATATACATACAATTTTGGTGACACGAATACAAGCAAAGTACATAGAGCACAAGCAGCAACAAGTGAAGTTCCTCCTACTATATATCTATTCTCCACACTCATTATAATTACAACTATATCCTGACTTAAAACCCCAACAAGCCCCTATCCGGGTTCAAATACCAAGAAAGGAAAACAAACTAAAAAGAAAAGAAAATAAAAATCGCACACAACAATCACTTCCGAAAGCCAGACACATTGACTTATTTACATACAAATTAAAAGCATTATAAGATATCCAATAGGGCTTGAATATACTCCTTTTCTTCATATTTGCTCCAAATGGTAGAAAGTGGTTGAGGTCGTATGTCTGCCACGTAGGTTACATTCAAGGACACCTAGGAAAAACCTTTCCCAGAAGAAAAAAAAAGAAAAAAAAAAAACTATCTTAAATTTTACAAAGAGGCAAATAAAAAAAAAAATCTATAAATTGTAATCTTAACACTCGGGCAAGAATAGATATTATACTAATATATATATCTCTAACCTATAACAATAATAAAGGGAATATTCTTGTTTGTTCACATTTTGTTAGGCAACTTTTCCTTCAACTATTGTCTAATTAAACTACTCAATGAATCTCTTTCAAACTCTCATCAAAATTAAGCATGCCAAAAGAAACCAATTGACATTTTTCAAGAAAATAAAAAAAAGAAAACAGACAGTTTGTCTTTGTTAGTGTATATATATAGAGAGGAGATATTATTCCAGGAATAACACTCAATACAATTACTTCTTTCAATATATTCTTTGTATACACTAAAATTTATTAAGCCAACTATTAAATTAAAAATCCTAGATCATGTTTACAAATTTTTATTAAAATTTAAAACTAGTTTATGCTTTATTAAATAAATTCAATTCAAAGAATAATTAATATTTTTTAAAAATTAAGTAAATATTAACTAAAAAACTATATAACTGAAATTTTTTAGTTTATCTAAAATTTTATGAAAAAGATCATTGAGTTAATATGAAAACATTCCACCACCGTTAGATTGATAAAATTTACATGTAGATAGATTGAAAATCATAATTAATACATTTTAAATGTCTTGAACGCCTTTAAAAATGTTATTAGAAGCATACTCAAAACATAAAGAGCAAGAATAGAAAAGAAGAGCAAATGAATAATACTTTTGTAGCAAAATCCACATGTCATTATTCACACCAACTAATCAAGAAATTGTACACTAAGGTCAAGAAAAACTTTGACAGAACAATCACTTTTAAAAGCCATACACATTGAATCAACTTTTTATTTATACTAAGCATAACGTGTTTAGTCATATTACTTGTGCAATTTATTTTTTTTACGACTAACATATATATTTTTATCATTTTTTCTCATCTATTTTTTTATTGTAAAAAATATACAAATTTATTATATATTTTAATTTATACTATCCATTTATTAGAATTCATTTTATATATAAATTTAAAAATAATTAATTATTAAAAATTAACTATATTTATTTATATAATAATTTATAATTGGATGATAGTGTATAAGCATACACTATCAATATATTCCAATTATATGTTTTTATTATACAAAGAAGCAAAAGCCAGCGGCAACTGAAGTTTCTACTCTCTATGCTCCACACTCCTTACAATTACAACTAGCATGCTTTAAAATCCCTACAAGCCCCCATTCGTCTTGAAATACCAAAAAAAGGAAAAACCCTCACACAACAATCACTTTGTACACATTGACTTATTTACAAACAAAATAAAAGCACTAAATATGCAATAGCAAACAGTAACATGAATATACAGCTTTTCTTCATACTTGCTCGGGGCTTTTCTGCATCCAAATGGTAGAAAGTGGTTTATCCCTTGTATAGTTCCTTAGCCTGAGAAGCACATAAATAATCATTCCACATAAAAAGCCAAGAGCTGCACTTGACCCCACAAGTGAAACTGCAGTGCAGATAAGCATGACAAATGAATCTTCCTTGGTATTCATGTCCCTAGAGCACATGGCTAGTTCAATTCCAGCAAAGAGGAGCAAGACCCCTAAAATTCCCACAGGAAACTGCTTTAAAATGTGTGCCAAAGAACTTCCCAACACCAATCCCAACACCAATTTGGCAGCACCAAGAAGTGCCACACAGCCACCACTCCTTCCACCAAATTTATACTGCCCTGCAAGTCCACCAGCACCATGGCAACTTGGCATCGCACCAAACCAACTACCAACCAAGTTCATCAACCCCACTGTCACTGACAATGAAGTCACTGAGAAATCCTTCCCTGGGAACAAATCTGATGACAACTTGCAAACAGCTATCACAGAGTTCAAAATTGACAATGGAAGTTGGGGAATTGCACCCTTCACAAACCCTTTCTTCCATGCATGCTTAGAGAACTTCACCACTTCTATAGAGGAGGGTCCAAACTCTATTTCATGCACCACCTCATGCCTTCTTATAAAGGCCAAAACAATACCCAACACAAACACCATGAAAGCAGAAGGTAGTGAGAAAATAACCTTTCTCACCTTGCTTGTCCTGTTTCTTTCACCCTCAACCCTCTTTTGGCCACCCAAGTCATCACCACTTTCTACAACATCACAACACCCTCTACTCTTCTCTCCAGCCCCATTCACAATCACAATAAAACACAAACAAACAATGGCCAAAACCAACCCATCCAACCCAAACCAATGCCTATCACCCAAAGCCTTAGACTTTGGCAAGTCTTGAATTTTCCTCACATACTTAACCGCTGTTAGAGCAAATGACAAGCCTTGTGCTAGTTGAATTCCCCTCACAACACACAGAGGAATCAACCTGTACACAAGTTGCATCAACCCTGTCACACCCAAAACAAACAACACCCCACCGGTTAATATTCCGGCGGTCATGATCTCCGGCACGCCGAAGTCAGTGTCCGATAAGGCCTCGGCGGCGATGGACTTCATGGGCTGGACGGGCATAGGAACCCCATAAATGGCACCTGTGATGATGTTGTACACACCTGTGAAGATCAGTGTGGTGCCAAGATTGAGGTCCCTAGCAAGGGTCAAGGCCAACACTATTGGTATATAGGTGCCAAGGTCACCCATGGCACCATTGAGTTCAGCCCATTTTGAATGAAAAACCAAGTTGTTTTTCACTTTGTTCACCACCACTTTGGCAGAGAAACCTGTGGCTTGAGGGGTGTCAGAAGGAATGGGAGTAGGAGTGATTTCCGGTGCTTCAGGATCTGAGATTGGAATCGAAGGAGGGTTTTGGTATGCCATGGAGCAAGTTAACAAACTTGTAACTAAAAGAAAAGTGAAAATATGAATGCGATATATGGAAATTGTTTGTTTATTTATAGGGGTTTGTAAAGTCAATGTTAGGACAACTTGTCATTTATCAATAATGCAAAGAAAAACGTACCAAATACTCCCCTTTGACAACCTACTGTTTTTGTTGATTAACGTGTATAAGTTTACACGATAACAAATATTATTAGGGGTTAATTATTGTTGAATCTGTGGGTTAGAATATAAAAAATGATAAAGTATTAATAATAGCAGATTTTATATATGTGAACTCTTAGTTTTATTACTAAACAAAAACAGCAACAGACATGTCAACAATCCCTTACAGCACGCACAGCTCAAGTTGTACAAGTAAGATGTGGACAGAATATATGGATTATTTGAGCCTTGTACTGAAAAACATAAAAAAATTACATCAGGAATATTTTCTAACTTTATTAATTATAACAATACAGTTTGACTTTAACTGCAAATTAATTGTTCACTAATCAAAGAGGATCATGAATCATTTTGCAGTGAATATTAAAATTTAATAAGAATGCTATGATGTACGTAATTCCTATTTAATCCTGTAAATACGTTTTTCCATAAACATTTAAATCAATACTTGATGTGTATGATGTATATGTGTTACGTGAAAAATGTATTATCTCTAAATATTACCTTACATAAGTCAATTATTATAAACTACGTAGTCTATTTTATATGCATAATTTTAAATAAATGTGAAATGTATTAAAAATTAAGAAAAAATTACCTTAGAGAAAATTAGTCCTAATCAACTGTTCAATTAGTTCAACCAGAAATCAGTTCACTAACAGAAACAATATAGTTGAGAGTGCTTTTGAGAGAAAAGGAACAGAGAGTAAAATTTATTTTTAAATTAAGAATATTATATAATATTAATAAAAATAAATAAAGTATTAAGAATTAAACTAATACTAATTTATTGTTTTATTTATTTTATTTTAAAAAATTATCGAATTAGAGAATATTTATTAAAAAACACAATGGCTTGAAATTCGACTATTGAACCGTGACGCTGACCTCCAATCTGTATGAACTAGGCAACTTGATGTATGAATTCATACACATACACGATAAATTACAAAATCTCCAATTTTATATATTTATGTGTGTCACCGCCATCGTAGTTACTAGTGCTAATACCAATATCTCCTCCACTACAAATCATCATGGTTGTTGTTGTCTCTACCATTGTTATTGTTATTACTGTCAGTGTCACCACTATCATTGAATCACCACTGTCATCACCTCTCACTACCACCATCATCGCTGTTGTCATCTCCACCATCGCCAATATTATTATTGTTGTCCTCTTATTATCACATGGCGATGGTGGTGGGTGGAAGTGGAAACAGTGGTGAGGGTAACAATGGTGGTGGGATGACAATAGTGACGGTGGTGATGGCGGTGGTGGAGATGACAACAACGATAGTGGTGGTGGAAGGGATATTGATAGTGGCATTGACAATAACCGAAATGGTAGTTGCAGTCGCAATGGTTGTGGTTGTGAGGGTGGTGATGGGGATACTGGTGAAGGTAAGGGTGGCACGACATTGATGATAATGTTTATAATTAAGTTTAATTTTAGTGGTTTATTATTTTTAATCTTGATCCAATAATTGTTATTATTTATTCTAATGTTCTTATATAAGTAAATGTTATCACTCAGCTGAACTGCTTTATGGCTCTACTACACCTAGATAACTCTACAACATGACAAAAGTAGGAATAGCAAGCTTTGTGACGCAGTAGTGGGTCTAAAGGAGATGCAACTCCCCTTCCTTCATACTTCTCTAAACTGCAGCTGAACTGCTTTGTGGCTCTCCTACACCTAGATAACTCTACAACATGACAAAAGTAGGAATAGGAAGCTTTGTGACGCAATAGTGGGTCTAAAGGAGATGCACCTCCCCTTCCTTCGTACTTCTCTGAACTGCTTTGCACCCTATTTCAATCTCTATAAATTATGGCCATGCTCTGTTTTTTGAAAATTTTATTGCAAATGGCCAACTTGCGAGGAAAAGTAGTCAAGTTGAATTAAAAACCAATTTGTGAATGTCTATAAATAAGACGTGAACCAAAACCACAAGGGATCCTTTTGCAAGTTTGAGAGAAAAACAAAGTAAAAAGGTAGAAAATAGAACACAAAATGAAATAAACTATTCATTTTAATTACATATTCCCTATAAAATTGGCCTTAGACCACATAAAACCACACAACAAATATAATACAAAAGTTTTTCATGCTTTCTAAAATTTATATATTCAAAACTATTAAAATTGTAAAACAATTAATCTAATTATAAAAAAAAACATAACTAACTAAGCTCTAAGAAAAAGTCTATCCAACGTTCCTTGGTGTCGTTAAGTTCATCTTTAGTGAATGGTGTATTATTGTTGAATAGCTGAAATTACAAATAACTTAAATTAAAATATTAGGTCATGAACTAAGAAAATATAATTAATCTAAATTGTTAAAATTGTATTACTTGCATCCATGAATCAATAACATTTGCATAGACAATGGTGAGTATATGTTTATGACATAATACTCACACTTATAACTTCGAGGTTGTCTTTGAGACTACAAATGATGAAGAATTTAAATGTAATTAGTAAATATTAAAGTCATTGAGTATTATAAATTGAAATTAAATCTCAGTTTCTAAACTACTTACTAAAGGGAAAATTTATGTCGATTTCTTTATTTGTGATGAATGCCTACTCACCAACCTATGACTTCCTGTCATAACTTTGTGATAAATCAATAATCATATAAATTATGTTATAAGTTCCAGAGTTATAATACAAAACTTAAAACTTATGTAATATAAGTAAATACTTACAATTTAATTATTTCTTGGATGTCTTTTCTCGGCTTTTGCCTCAACAAAAAGAAGAAGATCACAACATTGTCCATAGAGCAAACAATTGCCAATGAGGCTTACATTAAGAACAACTAGCGACATGGTGACACGAAAATCAAAACTAATTATAAAACTATTATATCAATTATAAACTTGTGTTTACATATAGTAAGTAGTAAGGTGCTAGGTAACACCTTTTCCATCCTTTATGGAGTTTGTTCGACAAGTAGGCCTAAAATTCAACCAGTTTCTTACCTGTTCTATGAATGTGGAGAGGGTTAATGAATCCATACATCTATTCGCTCCCATTTGACATAGAGAGTTGATATAGATACCTAAGGTATTAAAATCAATGTTAATTATAATAGTTTCATAGTTAATTGGTTAAATGATTTACAAGTAAAAGTACTTACATCAATCACAATTGTATTGTAGATATACAAAGCATCTTGTCACTCGTACATTCTTCCAGAACATCCTTTTAGCATATGTAAAATGGGATAGTAGAGTTTATGCCTACTATTTTAGCATCCAACTATAATTATATAGGTTGTCTCCCAATTCCCATGGCCACATCTACAAACATTGAAGCAGACCATGTTAAGGTTCCAACCTGCTTCTGTATTTGATTTCTCATTTACTCTAATTATTCCTTACTAATAGATGCTAGAGTGAGGCCATGATGTGAATGTGGTCCAAAGTATTATTGAATGTCCATACCTTACCCAGTAGAACGAATATAACCAGGTTGCTCTGGTTGCCCAATGGCAGTAGTCAATATCCTGACATCTCTGAGGAACAAAGGATCTTTGCATGCTTTGTTCAACTAAGAAATCCTATAATTACAATGAAGAATATGTAAGATTATGTATGTTTGTAGTACAATTACAATAATGTATAAATGTTTACTTACAATTTTCTCATTAACTTCTCGTGTTGAGTCAAAAGCATAGTCACCTGAATTTCTCTACTAGGTTCTATTCCACATCTCATTGCGTGCAACTACAATTAAGGAAGCATCTAAATCTAATAATGTTTCTTAAGATTGTTTGAGCTTTTCCTCAACCATCTTTTGTTGAGGCCACTAATAGCCCTCATGAGACAAAATATGAGGGTGGACATTCTTTGACTGAATAAATTTTGTCTTTTTCCTTTTCTGTTGTTATAAAGAACACAACACTAAATTAGCAAATGCAAGTAAATAGAATTTTCACATGTAAAAACCAAAATGTCCAAGTAATGTAAGTTAATGTGGAAAATAGGGTGCAATTGGCTTTGAACAAACCTCTACTACATCTCTTCATTAATGAAAGGATAAGCCTCAAAAGGAGATTTTTCCTTCCACTTCCCATATCTGTAATGATTGGTGAGTTGTGTTTTGAATGCCTTCCCTGGCTCACTAGCATATGAAATCAATTTTATACTATAATAATTAGTATGTGGAACATCATAGATAAGCTACATTACACAACAAAATGAAGGAGTTATTATTGTTTATAATTTTTTATTAAATACAATAGATAGATACAAATATAGAAGATAAGAGTGAAATATCGTTATATATTGTCAAATCATATTCTTCATGTTATCCTCTACATGGTCCCAATCTTCATAAAGAATCCTAACCTTGCTACGACCTAAGAATGTCATAAAGATCTTATATCATGTGTCGATGTCCCCTATAGAATTTCTAGTTCTTGACCGAACTAAATGAAGAACTTTTATCTCCATTACGATTTAGACTCCACTTTTTAATTTGTGTGCCATGTCTACCCTTTTATATATAGACTTAGAAGAACTCAATGTTCTCTACAAAGGAAAGATCTCTAATGAATCAATCATGTGCTTGTTTACACAATAAATAATGAAAGTTAGTAGGACCTCTAAAAAGTAAATAAATATCAAATATAACTTAATTTACAAATATTAATATCAATATAACATAAAAATCATAAAACAATAAATTTAAAATAACTTATTTTGTAACTTGATCAAATAACAATATTCTCCCATAGACCTACAATATGATTATAGCGAGTGACATGTACATTATCTACTTCATTTTCCTCATTCAAAGTGGGTATGAGTGTTAAGAAATGAGTGTCATAAATATGAAGACTTTTGTCTTGAGTTCCATCAATTCCATGCATATTTCTTTCTTGAAGAACCACTAATCACCTTTTGTTGGAAGGATCATTGACATAAAATACTTGTTTTTCTTAGGATGCCATGATGATAGACTCTCCCTTATAACCTACATTGTCAACATCCGCCAATATAAATATTAATTCATCGATTTCTACACTAGTGTTATTATTCACATGTGCCCACTTAAATATAAAAACAAGCACATGGAATTTAGTTTAGTAAGCTTCCCAAATATCTTCATTAACTCCAAAGTAACATATGAATATCATAAAAAGGTTTTTATCCTTTGAACTAAAGAAGTGCATATACTATGCTACAACCATAACCCACTATTTTGTATGCACTACAACATTTATGGCCTACAACAATGTTTGTCTTGGCTATAGCAAAAAAATCATTGTATTAGATCATAATATACAACAGTTTTATATATCATTGATGTATTTTTTAATTTTTTTAATTATATAGACTACAACTTAAAACTATTCTCAATATTTATTAGGCAACGAATTATTATTATTAATTTTTTACATAATATTTATAAATTGTTCCTTATTTAAATATAAAAATAATTGTTACCTTAAGTTTTAGAAATACTTATAAATTGTTGCTTATAGTAATCCAAATCATATACCGTTTTCATGGGATTGAAATTTGTTGCACCCCAAATTGGTCCGGCCCAGCGCATCAGAACGGGCCAAGACAGAGTCAACCCCGAGTCAGCCTAAAGCAACCACCTGGACCCAGTCAAACCAAGACCGGATCCGCTCCATCCACGACTCGGATTCTCAACCGAGTCACCCAAGATCTCAGGAGAATCTTAACTGAGACCGAGTCACCCTTATCCAATCCTGCACCCGAAGTTGCCCACGATATTAGGAATCTTAACCACCTACTCCCCATGTTGAGTGACTTCCGTTATCAGCCCAACAACAACCACCGGCCCAAGAAAAACCACCCTGCCACTACCCAATCCTATATAAATCCCTGCTACGAAGAGAAAAAGGGAAAGAAAAAAAGAGGAAGGGAGAGAAGGAGGAGAAGTGAAAAGCTGACGACTGCTAAGAAAGGAAGGAAGCGTCCCGAGTCCAGACTGAAGGGCAAGCCGAAGTACTGGTCCACAAGCAAGAGTCATCTGCTCACCTCGATATCCAAGTTGGTCGACCCCCTTTTCTTTTCATAATTAACATAATACTGCTCGCATCATCAAGCACGACCCCTCTCTGAATCCCTTTTAGCCTCATAGTCATCAGCCCGAGAGAAACCGGAACCACGCCCAAGGCCGAGTTTGTCTCGGCCTGAATCCCTCGACCAAGCATGACTCGGCGAGGATGATGAGACCACATCCAGTCTAACCCCTCACTTGCCTAAACACCCCCAGAACTACGTAGACTTTGAACCCTCTAAAGCCGAGGTACGTAGGCCTAGAGGGCACACCTCTATCAAGTCAAAATCCCAAATTCCTCAAATCTTAAACCCCAAAATCCCAGAACACCTTGCTTGAACCTCTTCCTTTCCTAGACTTAGACCAAAAACACAATCCAAATACAAGCACCGTCTCTCTCTCCATATAGCTAGCCAAGGGTAACTATCAAGTGATAGGCACGCTGGGGGCCTCTATGCCCCTAGCGTGTAAACAACTCCCGAACCCATATTTCTGATTCAAGACCAGCCTTTCCTTAGGTTTCCCTATGTTCCTAAAAAATGTAGGTGGCGACTCCAGATGGCCGAAACTGAGTCGGTCATGAGTACAGTTGAGTCGGTCCTTGCGTCACGATTTTAGGTTGTGACAGATGGCGACTCCACTGGGGATCTTCATCGAGAGTTGAGCCCTATTAGGTTAGCCCCGCCTGGGGAGGGGTGGTGCTTATGATGCTAAGTCTTGTAGGGTCTTAGCTTTACTTGTCTTTCATATGTATTGCGTGAAATCATAGGATAGACGATAATATTTTGCTATTATACTGTGGGGGGTTCATACGGGGGCAGTCCTTTAAGGGGGGTGCTATAATGAGCAAACATATCCTTGAGTGCAGTCCTATACCCGGACCTGAGAGCTAAGGAGTGCGGGGCGTGTAGCGGTACCCATACTGGAGATTTCTCTGTAACGGTGACCGTGATAGTTCCACCTGGGGCTGATAACCTGAGGGAGCCAGCACACTCTGGGAAATTGGTCCTGATCGTGCTGGAAACCTCAGGGAGTCCATAGACCCAGAAGCCTAATGGTAAGGAAGTCTAGATATCTGATGGTGAGAACCTTGGGGGATTCTTCTAGAAGCTTATTGGATAAACCTAGACCAAGTCAATCGGATAAACCTTAGCCCGAGTCATGAACCTCAGTCCAAACCAACCTTAGTCCGAGTCATAAACCTTTGTCCAAGTCAACCAAATAAATCTTAGCCCAAGGTAACCAAATAAACCTTAGTCCGAGTCATAAACCTTAGTCCAAGTCAGCCAACTAAACCTTAGTCCGAGTCATAAAACTTAGCCCAAGCCGGCCAGTTAAACCTTGAACCGAGTCTACCAAGCAAACCTTGAGCCGAGTCTACCAGTTAAACCTTGAACCGAGTCTACCAAGCAAACCTTGAGCCGAGTCTACCAAGTAAACCTTAAACCGAGTCTACCAAGTAAACCTTAAACCGAGTCTACCAAGCAAACCTTAAACCGAGTCTGCCAAGTAAACCTTAACCCGAGTCGCCTTAACCTTAGACGGCCAACCAACCCGAGTCATACGCAGTCCAGGTCGTCCCACTAAACCCTAGTCCAACCAAACCCCAGCCTAAGTCATCCACCAAACAAACCAAGCCTATCCAGTCCGAGTCATAAAATCTTGAATCAACCCAAGCCAACCCAACCCCAAACACTAGGCCTCCAAGTCAGCTGGCCGGACCTTAACCCGAGTCATGAACCCTAGTCGAAAGCCCTAAGCCTACCTTAGTTTGCCGAGCCAGTCATCCAAACCCGATTCGCCCGAAACTAAACCAACCCGGTATTGCCTGACGACTTAACTAATTACGGGACTTTCAGAAAATGGTAACCAGACACATCCTCAACAGCAGAATAGGGTATCCCGTCCAAGTCCGAGTGCCAGAACTACACACTCTCCGCAACCTCAGCAGTCATCTAAAGGGGCAATGGCGTAGGAATTTCGAGAAGGTACATGGCAATCTCTTACACCTCCTGGAAATTGAAACCCAAGCTGAAGCCCTAGAAGCCCTGATTCAATATTATGACGCGCCGGCAAGATGTTTCACCTTCAGCAACTTCCAAATGGCCCCCACAATGGAGGAGTATGAACGCCTGCTCGGCCTACCCTTGGAGGATGGGGCACTATATTTCCACCAAGAGCAAACCCCTTCCTGGGGCACCATAGCCCGCCTATTAAAAACTCCGGAGGCAGACCTAGCTCAGGCCATAAAGAAACGTCACGGCACAAAAGGCCTCCCCAGGGCTTACCTGGAGCGGAGGCTCGAACATTTCCGACTGGGAAAAGACTGGCCGACCTTCATGGACGCCCTCGGACTGCTAATATATGGGATCTTACTATTCCCCCAGACAGAAAACCACGTGGATCGTACAGCTATGGAGGTATTCCTAGCCAGGAAAAATAGAGGAGAAAACCCCACCATGGCAGTCCTGGCAGACACATACTATTCCCTCCATCAATGCGGCGAACAGAGGCGAGGGATCTTGAGAGGCTGCACTCCCCTTCTGTATCTCTGGTTGACCTCCCACCTCTTCCAATGCAAACATCGCACCACCTGTCCCATCGAGAATTTCAAATGGTGTTGGGTTCCCTCTATGACTAATAAAGAATGGACTCAAAAGCTCGAAGAAACAACTGAGAGATTCGTCCGCTGGTACCCACCATGGAACGAAAGACAACATGTCATCATCAAATGTGAAGGAAATCCAAATGTACCTTTACTAGGGACACAAGGGGCAATCAATTACAATCCAGAACTGGCGGTCCGGCAAGCCGGCTATCCAATAATAGCCTCACCATCAGAGAAGGCCCTGACCCCTTTTGCACTACGGGGGCCCGAGGCACGAGAAGGAGTCCATTACCGCAAAATACGACGTGCCTGGAACAACCCAACCAAAAGGGGAACCTCAGAAAAGCTCCGAAGCTGCGGAGCCTCATCAGAATACCGCCAATGGGTAGAAAGACGAGTCAAGGAACTCAAGCTCCCTTGGGATAAGGTCTGGTCTCGAGGCCCAGACACCCAGCCATACGAAGTACAGGAAACCCTCGAGGTCGAACGGCTCAAAAGATCCCTAGACCAAACAAAAGCCGAAAAGGCACATTGGAAACGGAAACTCGAGGAAGCACTAGACGAGATCTACCACGAAAAGCACGTAAATGATGAAATCACCAAAAAGGCCAGGGTAGAGCATGAGGCCCGATTAAGAATCGGCAACTGCCTTAGGGCTGCCGACCAGGAGATGTGCACAAGAAGAGCCGAACGCGACCAGGTAACCAAAGACAAGGAACGACTCGAAAAAGCACTTCTGGAGGGACGACAAAGAGAAGCCGAGCAGCAAGAGCAACTCCGCCAACTCCAAGGGAAGCTGTCTATCCTAGAAGAGGAACTCACAAGGGCCAATCTCTCTAAAGAACTCCTGAAAGAACAGGAACGGAAGATCTTGCTGGAAGCAGTCAAGGCCCGCTCAAAGGCAGAGGAAGAAGAGGCCCAACTTAGGGAAACCATCCAAGGACTCAAGCAAACGGCAGAAGGGTGGAAGCGACGATGCCAGGACATAGCCGACAGCGCCGAAGAACAAGTAAATATGGCCATGGCTGAAACCGCCTCCTGGAAGGATAAATTCTTCAAGTTAGCAAGCATGGCTAACCTGGCATTAAAAGACATACCCCGAAGTCTCCAAGCAGCAGAAGGCATGGCTGGCTTCATGAAGTTACCTAGGGAAATAACAGGATTCTTAGGTCTTTGTAGGGAATTTTATGATCAACTAAGGGCTCGGACCCCCTTGCCCTGATTAGATTAGGCCATATACTGTTTTGGGAACTATTTGTGTGTGTTTGGCGATTCATTTTTTTGAAATAATACTCGTAATTGGACTTTTTGTGCATACCCTACTCCTCTCTTTTCGCTAAAATTCCCCTTCCCTTGCGTCTACCCAGGTCAACTACGATACACACACCTAGCCACCAGTACCATACTCGAGCCCGCACCCGTCACATGGAGCAGGCAATAGACGAGCTAGAGCAGCAAAATATCCAGACCAGGGCAGAGGTCGGCCAAATGAGGGAAAACATGGGAGAAATAAAGGAACAGCTGAACAGGGTGTTCGAGCTTCTTACCCGAGGCGCGCCCCCATCCGCTCTCGCAGATACAATCGGAACAGCCTCAAACGCCTCTACCCAGGGAACCCCAACATACCCCCCGGGCTTTACTCCGCAATACGGAATGCCTTTAGGATGGAACGCACCCGCCGAAGTCCCAACACTGGAAGAGCCTGAAACAGGGCGACCTTTGCCCCCGGTCACGGCAAGCCTCCCACATTATCCTTATTCCTCAGCCCAGGCAGGGGTCACCCTCAGACACTCGGAGGTTACCCTGATTCGTGACGAAAAGATCAGCTCCCTCGAGCAACGAGTCCGACTCATTGAGGGTACCGGGGGCCACGGCCTAGATGCAGTAGATCTCTGTCTAATGCCCGACGTAGCCCTCCCGGCGGACTTCAAGACCCCCAAGTTTGAAAAATACAAGGGTAGCTCTTGCCTTGGGTACACTGGCCATGTCTTTCTTAGGAAAATGGCGGCCCACGCCCACTACGACAAGATCTTGGTGCATTGCTTCCAAGGCAGCCTCACCGGCCCCGCCCCTAACTTGGTACGTTAACTGGAGAAAGGACAAGTAAAAACTTGGAGGGATCTCGCATAAGCATTCATCCGCCAGTACAGGTACAACGAGGACATGGCGCCAGATCGGTCCCGTCTCCAAAATTTGTCTAAACCTGACTCTGAAGGGTTCAAAGACTATGCCCAGCGATGGCAGGAACTAGCAGCACAGGTCAAACCTCCTTTGACGGAGAAGGAAATGGTCTCTATGTTCATCGAAACACTACCAGCCCCTTTTTATGACAAAACTGTGGGGAGCGTCGCCCTAAATTTTGTAGACCTGGTAATTGTAGGGGAACGAATCGAGGTTGGGATCAAGCGTGGGAAGTTCGCCAACAACCCTGCCAATCCCGCAAGGAAGTTCCTGCCCGAAAGAAGGAAAGGAGAGGCCAACGCTGTGTCCGTTGGGGGGCCAAACACTTCTCCAATAACCCTCAGCCCTCCAGGGATCATCATCTCCTCCACCCCAAGCTCAAGCGGGGTCGAAGCTACAAACCCAACCAGCGCCCAGGATCCAAGGACAAACCGCCTCAAGAGAGTCTTTACCCCCATACCGATGTCATACACGGCCCTCTTCCACCAGCTTCTCCAAAAACAGATGATCTCGACAGTGCCGCTACGACCCCTAGAGCCCCCATACCCCCGGAACTACAACCCGAACGCTAAATGCGAATACCATGAAGGGGGCCCGGGCCACACCACGGAAAATTGCTAGGCCTTAAAACATAAGGTACAGGATCTCCTAGAGGGGGGATGGCTCAAGTTGGAAGCAAAAAAACCCAATGTAAGCACCAACCCCCTCTACCTCATGAGGGAGCATCCTCGGACGACCTGGGATACACGCCGCAGGCGCCGTACCCTCCTCTCTTCACCAGCAGGTGAAATTCATCAGCAATCATCACATCATCAGCATCCTGGGAGAAAAAGAGCTAGTGATTACCACTCCCGCCCCCGAAGAATACATCGAAGGGGACGAAGAGGCACTGGAAACCTCCTTTCAGTCACTAGAGATCGAGAGCGGACATAAACCCAAGGGCGTCGCATCTCCCATGACAGTACGACATTACAAATCATGATCAAGGAAGGATACCAGCCGGGCAAAGGACTAGGCCCCCAGCTGACAGATACACCCGCCCCAATTCAGGTATTTGAAAATCCAGGATGGTTCGGAATAGGGTATCAGGCAAAAGACCTCCAAGGAAGCACTCGGGGACCCTCATTCGTGCGGGGAAGCGTGTCGGCAATCGTGGAAGGACATAAGGACCAGGACCCTTGGGTATACGCTACACAGGCAGAGCTCACCAACTGGACCACGGAAGAACTGCTAGACCTAGACTTTGTGGAAATGTAATTTGTTTTGACGGCTTGTTTTCATTTCCTTTCCATTTATCTTGCTCTTGTAAAAATCACCCAGACTATCCCAATTAAATTTTAGCATGTCTTATTCTCTTACCTTTGTCCTCTCCTTTTTTTTCTCCTTTTTTTTCTTTTCCTCACGTCACGCTAAAATCTTCCCTAAAAAAAACGAAAAAAACAGTCCAATGAACGACCCACCCCTAGGGAATGAAGAACTTGACCAACCTAACGCACCAGGCGAGGACATCGACACCGAAGCCGAAGCCCTGGTAGACATAGAACGGGATGGGAACAGAGAAAAACCAAGGTTCGAGGCCCCAATAGAGGACCTCGAAAGTGTGAGCCTGCAGAAAGATGGAAAGGTGCGTATGTGCGTGGATTATAGGGATTTAAACAAGGCCAGTCCCAAAGACAACTTCCCACTACCCCACATCGACATCCTTGTCGACAACACCGCCCAACACTCCTTCTTCTCATTCATGGATGGATTCTCAGGCTACAACCAAATCATGATGCTCCCGGAGGACCAAGAAAAGACTACGTTCATTACGTTATGGGGAACCTTCTGCTACAAGGTAATGCCCTTCGGGCTTAAAAATGCGGGCGCAACATACCAGCGAGCCATGGTAGCTTTGTTCCACGACATGATGCACAAAGAAATCGAGGTCTACGTAGATGACATGATCGCAAAATCAAAAACAATAGAGCAGCATATAGAAGACTTGCGAAAGCTCTTCGCCAGACTCCGCAAATACAAGCTACGATTGAACCCGGCCAAATGTACCTTCGGAGTAAAAACAGGCAAGCTGCTCGGTTTTGTGGTTAACGAAGACGGCATCGAGGTAGACCCAGACAAGGTCAAAGCTATCAGGGAGATGCCAGCCCCTAGAACGGAGGCAGAGGTCAGGGGCTTCCTAGGACGAGTAAATTTCATATCTCGCTTCATTTCTCAGCTAACAGCCACTTGTGGCCCCCTTTTCAAATTCTTACGAAAAAAGCGAAGGAAGGAATGGGATACAGAATGCCAAGAAGCCTTTGACAAGATCAAGCGCTACTTAGAAAACCCCCCAGTACTTGTACCAGCCGCTCCAGGACGACCTCTAATACTGTATCTGACTGTATTAGAAGAATCCATGGGAGGTATGCTAGGTCAGCGAGATGCCGCCGGAAAAAAGGAACACGCCATCTACTACCTCAGCAAAAAGTTCACAGACTGCGAGACGAGATACTCAGCACTCGAACGGACTTGTTGTGCCCTCGTCTGGGCCGCCAAAAGACTCAGACCATATATGATGGCCCACACAACCTGGCTGGTGGCCAGAAACGACCCGGTCAAATACATCTTCGAAAAGCCCGCCCTCACTGGACGAATCGCACGTTGGCAAATGGCCTATCTGAATACGACATCCTCTATGTAAACCAAACGGCCATTAAAGGTAGCGCCCTGGCTGACCAGCTCGCCTACCACCCCTTGCCAAACGCGCAGCCATGGAACCATGAGTTCCCTGACGAACACCTCATGGCCGCCTCAGTAGACCAGGACCAACGCAGCAACGAATGGACAATGTGGTTTGACGGGGCCTCTAATGTCGTCGGAAATGGGATCGGAGTCGTCCTAGTCTCGCCAAACAACCAGTGCTTCCCTTTTGCTGCCAAGTTAGGCTTCGACTGTACCAACAACATGGCCGAATACGAGGCATGCACCATGGACTCCTGATGGCCTTAGAGCACCAAGTAAGGAGGCTCAGGATTTTCGGAGACTCAGCACTGGTCATCTACCAGCTCCGTGGAGAATGGGAGGCAAGGGACGCCAAATTAATCCCATACCATGACTATGCAAAGGAAATCATGTCAGCATTCGACGCGATCACCTTTAATCACGTCCACCGCGAAGAAAATCAAACGGCCGACGCACTCGCCACCCTATCCGCCATGGTACAGGTAAATGAGGGACAGGAAATGGTGATCCAAGTCCGGCAGTAGCCACAAACTGCATATTGCCAGTGTCTTTCCCGTGAAACAACAATGTCGAGTAATATAGAACCATGGTATTTCGACATAAAAAGATACCTCGAAACAGGTAAATACCCGGACGATGCCCCCGAGAACAGCAAACGAACTCTACGACGCCTAGCTTCCAATTTCCTACTAAGTGGGACCACGCTCTACAAAAGAAACTCCGACATGACACTTCTCCGTTGTGTAGATGAGCAAGAAGCTAGGCAAATTTTAGAGGAAGTACATGAGGGAATATTCGGTACCCATGGGAACGGACATACTCTAGCTCGCAAGATACTCCGAGCAGGTTATTACTGGACCCAGATGGAGGCGGATTGCTACCAGCACGTCCGAAAATGCGCAAAATGCCAAATATACGCTAACCGCCTCAACGTCGCCCCCTCCACGCTACATAATCTCACTGCCCCCTGGCCATTCTCTATGTGGGGCATCGATGTAATTGGCCCCATTGAGCCAAAAGCATCCAACGGGCACAGATTCATTCTGGTGGCCATCGACTACTTCACCAAGTGGGTGGAAGCAGCCTCCTACCCCTCCGTTCCGCGCAGGACGGTGATACGATTTATCAAAAGGGACATCATATGCCGATACGGCCTCCCTGCTCACATCATCACAGACAACGGCACTAATCTAAACAACAAGATGATGTCTGAACTTTGTGAGCAATTCCGTATCACCCATCACAACTCCACACCCTACCGTCCCAAGATGAACGGAGCAGTAGAAGCGGCCAATAAAAACCTGAAAAAAATAATACAAAAGATGGTGGTCACCTACAAGGACTGGCACGAGATGTTACCATACGCGCTACATGGATACCGTACCTCCGTACGAACATCCACTGGAGCGACCCCATACTCACTCGTATATGGCACAGAAGTAGTCCTGCCAATAAAGGTAAAAATACCCTCCCTAAGGGTACTAGCCGAAGCCAAGTTAGACGAAACCGAATGGGTCCAACAACGCTTCGACCAATTAAACCTCATCGAGGAGAAGCGACTCACCGCTTTGTGCCATGGCCAACTATACCAGCAGCGGGTGAAAAGAGCGTTCGATAAGAAGGTAAAGCCCCGTATCTTCCAAAAAGGGGACATGGTGCTGAAAAAGGTTCTGCCCAACTTCAAAGACCAAAGGGGTAAATGGGTACCTAACTATGAGGGACCATACGTGGTGAAACAGGCCTTTTCTGGGGGAGCATTGATTTTAACCAATGCCGAGGGACAAGACCTGGCCTACCCCGTCAATGCAGATGCGGTTAGAATGTTCTACCCTTGAAATGTCCCAGAAGGCACGGTGATAGGTGAAGACCCTCGCCTGGACGATGGAAGATCAAGGAAAACATGGTCCAAGTAGTTTTCATTTCATTCCCAAATCAGTTGTTAAAAGTTATTGCCGAAATAATTTGTAATCTTTCCAACAAAGTAATAACATTATCCTTTTTTTCTCTTCTTATTTTCATTTGAGTCCAAGGCATGCTAAAATTGTCATAAACAAAATACATTTCCAAACACGTCACGAACTGGTTGTTCTCTAAGTCCAGAAGGACCCACGCCTAAACCCAGCCTATACCTCACAGGAGCAATTGGGACCGAGTCCACCACGACGCCGAGTCGGTCTCGGATCTCTAGAGCACCGAGACCCACCCGGCATCGCCTCCCTAATGACCAACTCGCATCTCGACCCGAGTAGGCTGATAAACTCCACCCACCTATAGTTCAAACAATTATCTCCCCATATCTTCAAACCGCTTTCCCCAAGCCCAAACCGAGTAGAGAGCAAAACTAGCTAGGTGCCATACCATTGCATCCCCAAAACTCAACCACAAGGCCGAGTCCGAATCAAAATCACCCACCAACCCCCTACAGAGTGGTAATCCTAACCTCACTCTCAGTCCCCTCCACTAAGCCAAGTTTAGAAATCATTAGGCGTTGGCCCCATTAGCCCATGATCCCAGATATCGAGTCTAGAAACCGCCTTTCTCTTAGTCCAATTCCCATCAAGTCATTACAACTTAATGTTAGTTATCCCTCCCTCCACTAAGCCGAGTACAGAAGTCATTGTTTCTTATTACGTTATTCCATTCCCCTAAGTATCGATCCCATTAACCCATTACCATCATATTACCCCCAAACCCGGAGTCCGAGTCAAGACCAACATCCCAATTCGATTGACACCATTAATAAATAACCAACGGAAAGCAAAAAAAAAAGAAAAAAGACAGAACACAAGAAAATGCCAAAATCATTCCATTAATAAATAAGTTCTTTACAAGATTCAAGGAGAGTCCAAGAGGGAAATCAATTTCCCATCTTGAACATCCTTCGTCATAGCATACGGACTGAGGTCGAAATCTGGCGCCAATAGAGCTATCTGCCTAAGGGCTTTGTTGAAGCCATCTTCATGCTGCTCCACAATGGCTCCCTCCAAGCAAGCCACCCTCTCGGCAAGACTAGCGTTTTCCTCTTTCAACCTGCCCGCCTCAGATTCGGAAGCCGCAGCCTTAGCCTCTACTGCCTTCAAAGCTTCCCCATTAGAAGCAAGAGTAGCCTCCACCTCCACCACCCTTGACTGAGAATCAGCAAGTGTAGACTTCAGCGAAGCGACTTCAGCCTCTAATGAAGATGCCTTTGTCTTCAACGAAGAGGACTCGGCTTGAGAAGCAGCAAGTTGAGCCTTCAGGTCTTCCACCTCAGCGCAGGCTTTCTGGCTAGCCTCCTTCATCCTCTCGACCTCAGCTAAAGACTCAGCCCTGGCCTTCTGAGCCTTCTCCAACTCCTTCTTCGGTATGGCCTCCTTGGCCACTATCTGCTTGGCCTTCCGTAGCATTCCTCGCCAAACTTCCAAGGAGGCCATGGAGCGGGCCATGTAGGCAGTCACCATATCAACCGCACTGTCGACCCCAGCCGACACCAGCAACCCGCGGTCATGAGGAGGTATGCGAGTGGCAGGAAGCAGGCTGCGCATGTCAAACCCAGGCCCCCACAAGGAACCAACGGAGGGGGGGGGCACATAGCAAGACAGGCCCCCAAGAGGCAAGCCCGGCCCCGCTGTAACCACCACCTTGCCTTGAGATTGTGTAGGCATAGGTGGGGAAGAAGGAACAGCAGCCTTCCCCTTCTTAGCAGCCGCCTCCTCAGCCGAGACGGAATCGGCCTTCCGCTTGGCCGCCTCCTTGTCGGACACGGCCGTAGCCGTCAGCTTCTCAACCATGGGGGCTGAATCCTTCTCGGCCAATCTGTTAGCCGGCCTTTTCTCAGCAGTAGCCGCAGCAGCCTCGGCACTCGAGGCCTTTCGGCCAGAACTCCTGGCATCGTTGGTCAGGCGAGCTTTTCTGATCAGCTCAGCCATATCGACGCCTTGTTTCTTCAGCATACATGCAAACCAAAGCACAGCATATCAGTACATTCGGCGTAAGGCCGAGTCCAAAATCAACTCGAAAAGACTCACTCTTTAATCGGAGAGTAGCGTTGTTCGAAGACATCCAAGACACGATGTCTCGGCAGCTCATCCCCCTTGGCAGATTGTCTAGCAGTTGCAGATCAACCTTAGCCTCCAGGGGGAGTTGACTCCTCGCCAACCCCTTAAACTTTGGGGGTTCCTGCCAGTATAGCGGCAATGGCCGGGGGTCAATGCAGAAGTGACCTGCGTCAGCCACCTTGATCTTCACGAACCGGCTCTTGAAGCCCTTATAGGAGGCGGTGTAGGAAGCGAAGAGACCCGAGTTGGGCAGAGGAGTCAGTGAGACCCACCCTACAGATGGGCCGACTCTTGCAGTGTAGTGGCTGAGGAAGACGGGGGCAGTAGGCAAAACCCCTAGGGCCAAACAGACTACCCTAAAAGCTTGAATCGCCGCCCAGCCGTTCGGATGAAGTTGAGAAGGGGCTATCCCCAGCATTCTCAAGACATCTGCCTCGAAGAAGTCAAAGGGGAGGACAACCCCTAAATCTGCCAACACCGTCTCGTACATAAAGACGAAAGGTGCCTTCCCTTCTCCAGCGACGTCGCACACGCGCTCTCGCCCCCTACAGCGAACCATCTCCAACAAGCCCACATGGGAGTCGCGGACCCATTTCCCATCCATCGCTAGAGACTCCACCTCAGAACAAGACATCTCTGATGCGTTCTCCAGTACATCCTTATGGACCCACACTGGAGGACCCGCCTTGGGCCCCGAAGGCCTAGGGGTTGATGAAACCCCCCCCTCAGCCACAGCTACGGGCATGACCTCCAAAGCCTTGCCCGACAAAGACGAAGAAGACAAAGAGGGAGAAGAAGAAGAAGAAGAAGAAGAGGAACGGGACTCAGAACTTGAAGTACCTGACATGGTGCTCAAGGAAGCGAAGATTGGTAAAGGTTGGAAGAAGAAGAGAGCTTGAAAGGCAAAGGAACGAACAGAGGCACTAATCAGAGAAGAAGCAGAAGAGTGAGAGAAATGAACGCGCCTCCAACACTAAAAACCTCCCCCTCGAAACCCCGCGACCAATAATTGCAGGTCCCGTTTCTCCATAACGGCGCAATGATGGCGCCACCTCGCCATCAATGCAGCCCAAAACACGAAGAGGCGTGTCCGAAAGGCCAAAGCAGTGCCCCCCACGCCACATTCCTTCAGCTGCCCCAAATTCAAATATTGGAGCCCAAAAAAAAAAAAAAATATAAAATATAAAAAAATAAAAAAATAAAAAAATAAAAAATATAAAAATATAAAAATAAAAATAAAAAAAAGAGACAGGCCCAAAAGAAAAAAACCCTTCGGCCATCCCCACGTAGGCCGTCTCCATCTCAGCCAGCCACACGTAGGAGATCTCCATCTCGGCCATCCCCGCGTAGGCCGTCTCCATCTCAGCCAGCCACACGTAGGAGGTCTCCATCTCAGCCAGCCATGCGTAGGAGGTCTCCATCTCGGCCATCCTCGCGTAGGCCATCTCCATCTCAGCCAGCCACACGTAGGAGGTCTCCATCTCAGCCAGCCACACGTAGGAGGTCTCCATCTCGGCCATCCCCGCGTAGGCCGTCTCCATCTCAGCCAGCCACACGTAGGAGGTCTCCATCTCAGCCAGCCACGCGTAGGAGGTCTCCATCTCGGCCATCCGCGCGTAGGCCGTCTCCATCTCAGCCAGCCACAGGTAGGAGGTCTCCATCTCAGCCAGCCACACGTAGGAGGTCTCCATCTCGGCCATCCTCGCGTAGGCCGTCTCCATCCCAGCCACCCACGCAGTCATAGTACGACCCCAGATCACAGACAACGAGTTCCCCCTTTATCCCACTCGCCCCACCAAAGCCCAAAGACCATTACTCTTAAAAAAAAAAAAACCAACAATAACAACCCAAAAGTACTTTTTGAAATTTGGAGGGCTTGCGTACCAGCCAGTGTGTACCTTGTCTACTGCCAAATACCTTTTCGAAACTTGGAGGGCTTGCGTACCAGCCAGTGTGTACCTTGTCTGCTGCCAAATACCTTTTTGAAACTTGGAGGGCTTGCGTACCAGCCAGTGTGTACCTTGTCTGCTGCCAAGTACTTTTTGAAATTTGGAGGGCTTGCGTACCAGCCATTGTGTACCTTGTCTGCTGCCAAATACCTTTTTGAAACTTGGAGGGCTTGCGTACCAGCCAGTGTGTACCTTGTCTGCTCCCAAGTACTTTTTGAAATTTGGAGGGCTTGCGTACCAGCCAGTGTGTACCTTGTCTGCTGCCAAATACCTTTTTGAAACTTGGAGGGCTTGCGTACTAGCCAGTGTGTACCTTGTCTTCCGCCAAGTACTTTTTGAAATTTGAGGGCTTGCGTACCAGCCAAGTGTGTACCTTTGTCTGCTGCCAAATACCTTTTGAAACTTGGAGGGCTTGCGTACCAGCCAGTGTGTACCTTGTCTGCTGCCAAGTACTTTTTGAAATTTGGAGGGCTTGCGTACCAGCCAGTGTGTACCTTGTCTGCTGCCAAATACCTTTTTGAAACTTGGAGGGCTTGCGTACCAGCTAGTGTGTACCTTGTCTGCTGCCAAGTACTTTTTGAAATTCGGAGGGCTTGCATACCAGCCAGTGTGTACCTTGTCTACTGCCAAATACCTTTTTTGAAATTGGGGGGCTTGCGTACCAGCCAGTGTGTACCTTGTCTGCTCCCAAGTACTTTTTGAAATTTGGAGGGCTTGCGTACCAGCCAGTGTGTACCTTGTCTGCTGCCAAATACCTTTTTGAAACTTGGAGGGCTTGCGTACCAGCCAGTGTGTACCTTGTCTGCTTCCAAGTACTTTTTGAAACTTGGAGGGCTTGCGTACCAGCCAGCGTGTACCTTGTCTGCTGCCAAGTATTTTTTGAAATTTGGAGGGCTTGCGTACCAGCCAGTGTGTACCTTGTCTGCTGCCAAATACCTTTTTGAAACTTGGAGGGCTTGCGTACCAGCCAGTGTGTACCTTGTCTACTGCCAAGTACCATTTTGAAATTTGGAGGGCTTAGGTACCAGCCACTGAGTACCTTGCCTGCTGCCAAATACTATGCACCGCTTACCCCGAAGCCCGAGAGGGGAGTGGGACACCGACAAGTCGAAACACCAACCGGCCAGGTTACACCGCTACCACGGTGTGAGTCTCCATTCTCGTCGCTATCTTTATTTACGCTTATCCAAAAAAGGATCACATCCTTTTTAGGAAAAACCTAAATAAAGATGGGGCCACTGTTGCACCCCAAATCGGTCCGGCCCAGTGCATCAGAACGGGCCAAGACAGAGTCAACCCCGAGTCAGCCTAAAGCAACCACCTGGACCCAGTCAAACCAAGACCAGATCCGCTCCATCCACGACTCGGATTCTCAGCCGAGTCACCCAAGATCTCAAGAGAATCTTAACTGAGACCGAGTCACCCTTATCCAATCCGTACCCGAGTTGCCCACGATATTAGGAATCTTAACCACCTATCCCCATGTTGAGTGACTTCCGTTATCAGCCCAACAACAACCACCGGCCCAAGAAAAACCACCCTGCCACTACCCAATCCTATATAAACCCCTGCTACGAAGAGAAAAAGGGAAAGAAAAAAAGAGGAAGGGAGAGAAGGAGGAGAAGTGAAAAGCTGACGACTGCTAAGAAAGGAAGGAAGCGTCCCGAGTCCAGACTGAAGGGCAAGCCGAAGTACTGGTCCACAAGTAAGAGTCATCTGCTCACCTCGATATCCAGTTTGGTCGACCCCCTTTTCTTTTCGTAATTAACATAATACTGCTCGCATCATCAAGCACGACCCCTCTCTGAATCCCTTTTAGCCTCGTAGTCATCAGCCCGAGAGAAACCGGAACCACGCCCAAGGCCGAGTATGTCTCGGCCTGAATCCCTCGACCGAGCATGACTCGACGAGGATGATGAGACCACATCCAGTCTAACCCCTCACTTGCCTAAACACCCCCAGAACTACGTAGACTTTGAACCCTCTAAAGCCGAGGTACGTAGGCCTAGAGGGCACACCTCTATCAAGTCAAAATCCCAAATTCCTCAAATCTTAAACCCCAAAATCCCAGAACACCTTGCTTGAACCTCTTCCTTTCCTAGACTTAGACCAAAAACACAATCCAAATACAAGCACCGTCTCTCTCTCCATATAGCTAGCCAAGGGTAACTATCAAGTGATAGGCACGCTGGGGGCCTCTATGCCCCTAGCGTGTAAACAACTCCCGAACCCATATTTCTGATTCAAGACCAGCCTTTCCTTAGGTTTCCCTATGTTCCTAAGAAATGTAGGTGGCGACTCCAGATGGCCGAAACTGAGTCGGTCATGAGTACAGTTGAGTCGGTCCTTGCGTCACGATTTTAGGTTGTGACAAAATTGAATGTGCGTAGTTTAAATTTATATTTTTAATTTCTACCTCCCCTCCTCCGTATCTCCCACCTTCTTTCCTTATGTCACACGCACCTTTCAAGATTCTAAATCCTTCTTTAACCTCTACCTTGTTACTTTCACAATCACCCAAGTTAGTTGGGACTAAGTACAACATACAACACCCTAGTTCAACCTTTACCTCACAGTTCTTCATGCTCCTATAAGTTTTTTAACTTTAATTTTTTTTCTCAATTTTGTAGCTTTTGCCTAAAATTGGGGTTTGGGTTTGGGGGTGGGATTAGGGTTTATGTTATGGATGGGTATGGATGATATGAATCTAGGATTTTTATGTATGAGTAGAAGATATGAAGTTTGGATTTTAATGGGTGTAGTATAGTTTTTATTGATTTTGGTATTGCAGTTTTAATTAGTTTAATTAGACTCAATGATTGAAGAAGAATATATGTTATTTTCAAGAGGAATTTTTTAGGTTCATTAGCCATCTTAATTACTACTGTCTCTAAATTTTGAAACCTATGCTAATGTGACTCTTTTATTGCCAGAGTAATTAATAATTCGACTGTAATTTGAGCCAAAATACTTGTGTCACTAGTAGATGTACCATCTTTTACCATTAACGTAAGATAAGAATTTATCCTAACTAGAAAAGAAAACAAAACAATGAGTCCAAATGGCTAAAAAAATGTGATAAAGTTGTGAGAAACACTTTTAGCAACAACTATTGTTAAACTACATATACATATTAAGTTTCAATTGATCCAAAATACTTGATATAGAGAATTGGCTTCTGCGGTATAGTCTTCTCAAATAACCGTTACTTAAATAACCTGCTGATAGGGACATATTTCTTTCTCTCTTTGATGAGTTTCTTGAGAATGGAAAGGGGGATGTATAAAAAGAGGGACAGAGTACAGAATTTTGTAAATTGCGTAAATATTAGATTGCATAAATATGTAAGTATCGTTATTGTATATAATAGTATATCTATTAATTGCAATGCGTAAATATTAGAGTTAGAATATTTGAAATCCTAGTGCCTTCTTTGTAGAAGATCAATAAGGAGAACCCTGAGAGAAGATGTCAGAACAATAATAGGGAGAACCTTGAGCTTCCTAGATTAGTTTATTAAATTGTATTCTCCCTAGATTAGTTTATTAAATTGTATATGTACCTGTGATAAATTACATGTCTTGGTTCTTTAAAACGGAAATTAAACTCCTTGGATTAGCATTGTTAAGATTTTATGAAATTGTATATCTTTTGTGTCTCTTAACAAGAGATTAGATTCCCTAGATTAAGAAGTGAAATTCTATGTCATTGATGTGTTGGTTGCATTATTACTATGATTTTGATCAAATTTATGAACAACATAATAAAATCCTTAGGTTTTCCCATGAGTTCAAGTTTCTAGGAAAATATTTGGAAACTCACAACTTATAATTCATTGAGCATGTCCATGCTCAAGATGGGAAAACTCATGTTCAATGTGAGTACACTTGTCTTGAGTCATGATTATGGAACACGGTCGTGCTCAAGAGGAGCATGCTTCTGCAAGGCCAATATTGACTATGCATGCACATGCATCCAAGAGCATAGTCGTGCTGACCTAGACTTACTTAACTTTGTTGTGTTCAGTTATGTACCACTTCTAGATGAAATATGATGAGTTTCCTATGTTGTTACTGTTTATTGTTGAGTTACGATTGTGAGTGCGTTGCACTATATTGAAATATTGTGAAACATAAATTGATAATTGAGTAATGACAATGAGTGTAATTATGATGGTGACCTAGCCTACGAGATGGCAAAGATGGTCCCAAGTGACACTTGTCAAGTGAGTGACCTAGCTTATGAGAGGCAAGGATGGTACTCTATAGTTGAGATAGGTTGTGAGATGAGGTATCTAGCCTATAAGAGATGAACATGACTTTTTTATCGAGCCAAATTCAAAGAGTAATAAAAGAGTTATGTATCATGCATAATTTAATTAAACTGAGGTGTAAGGAAGTAGATGCGAATGAAAGTGGTAAGATCACTAGACCTCTTATGGATTATTCAATATGAAAATCTCAATAGCCATGATTGATCCCATGGGCCAAAGCATAGGATGCAAACCAAGTAGTACTTGATGTGCTACCAAAGGGCATCATTCAAGAGTGGTATGGCTAACCATATAGGGTTAAGTATTATTGCCCCTAAACTACTTCCTAAATTAGAATTAGTACCACATTGCATACAGAGTAGTAATTAGAATGCATTATTGTCATTATATGCATTTGTGGGATGCTTATTATGTGATTGCTTGTGATGTAGTAAATGAATGCATGTGCTACCCAACTTTATGCTCATACCATGAGCTTGTAATGAAATGTATTCTCACTCCCTTTGTGTTTTGTGTTGTATTGCGTTTAGGTTGATTAGAATTTGCAAGTGACATTAAGTAGGAGCACTAAGAGTGACTTAGGGTTCCTTTATTGCTTTTCCTTTTTTCGTATAATATGTCCTGATAGGATGTGACATCAAGAAAAGTTTTTAATAGAAATTTATGGATTTTATGTTTTCTTGGAGTTGCTACCTTGTGTATTTTAGTTGGCCTTTGGGCTCCATTAGGATGTTTTGTTTATGATATTATTGAATTGATGAAATATTATGATTGTGGACCTTTTACTACAATATTATGACTAAAAATTTAAATTATCCAATATTTTCTTAGTTAATAAATTAAATAAATAGTATCAAGGTAAAAGGTGTCACATTTAGTGATATTATAGCAAGTCGATTCTTCTAGCCCTATGTGTTGTGTGCTTGTTTTGCTTCTTGTTTGGTGTTTGACATTGTTTGGCTTCCTTATTAGGCAGTAATAGCTGGTAGGAATAACTATGCATTAGTTGATGCCTTTCATCTATTGTTAGGGTTATGGAAAATAACTAAAACTAGAACTAGAATAGACCAACTGAGTTCACAGGGTTGGACCATTTCCAAAGAAACAATCCACCCATTTTCAAGGAAGGCTATGATCCAGATTGTTCTCATAACTAGATCAAGATGGTTGAGAAGATCATCAGAACAATGGTGTTCATCGATGCAAAAAAATGTGACTTTTCACAACTTTGTCTTAGTGAAGGAGGCTGCGTGTCGAAACTAGGGTCACAAAGGGATGGCAAAAAACTTAAAAATAGAAATTGAAATAGATGGAGTAGAGATGGAGTCACCACCAATGTTTGTTAAGGAAAAAAAACACTTGAAAAACCTTGAGAGGATAAGTACGATCTACGGAATTAGATTTTAAGTTCATGAGTTCATTACATGTAAGGAAGGTATTAGCACCTTACAACGTTCGTTAAAATTGTTACCTTTAATTAATTAAGCAAACAATTTATGACTTCTAAGATATTTATCTAACCTTAAAATAAAGAAATTGTTACAAAAAGATTAGATTTTATTATTACAAAAAGTAGTGGTATCCTGCCCTTACGTATCTCTAGGTGTAATGGAGAAATTAGTACATAGTACTTTGGGGTAGAAAATATTTATGTGTGATTTTTTTTATTTTTTGTTAGACTTTTGAAATTTTTGAATTGTCATAGTTCATGTATTCCGAAATTGGCATAGGTGTACTCCTAAGCCAACCCATTATTTAGCTTAGATTTCTTATGCTAGAGGAGAGTTTAGAGACATCATGTTATTACTACTTGTGCCTCACAATTCCATGATGAATAAGATGTCACATCTAATTCATGTCTTCCTTTGTTAGCAAAGAGGTGTTGTCATTGAATACTCTGTATTAATGTTCAAGATTAAAGGATCTTTAGGATTTATCAAGGAACAAACACGATTCAACAGGAAGGCTTGGGTGTGCTAATTTGGGGTGCACCCAAAGGGAGTCCAAAAGATCCTAGAGCCATCCAAAGGGTATGGACGAGCTAGCAATCCAAATAGTAGACAATGGGAAGGGAAAAGGAGTTGTTTGAAAGCTCTTGTGTCACAGATGAAAGGGAAAGATAGGTACAGTAGATTGTAGACAAAGGAAAAGGAGTTGTCTGAAAGCTCCTATGTTTAAAGAGTGTGAATGAACAAGAAAGTTAGTCAGTAGGCAATAAAGGAAAGAAGAGGAACCATCCACAGGTTCCTTTGTTCATAGAGGGTGGATGTATTGCAATAAGGACATCTGGTAGTAATGAGTAACAAATAGTAGAAAGAAGAAAAATGAGTCATCCAGTGACTCCTGTGTCCAAAGGCATGGACATGCCACAAAGATAAATAGCAGATAGTAGATAAAAGAAAAGGGAGTCATTCATAGACTCTCGCGTTGAAAGGCATGCACGCACAGTAAAGATACTTAATAAACAATAGTAGGAAGAAAAATGAGTCATCTAGGGACTCTTGCATGATGTATCACAAAGATAAACAACCAGCAACAGAAATAAGGAAAAGGAGTTGTTTAGAGACTCCTGCATCCAAAAGGTATGGACGTTCCACAGAAATGCATGATAGCAACCAACAGGGAACAAAAGTGAGTCATCTACAGACTCTTTCGACAAAATGCATGAACATGTCGCAAAAATGCATGACAACAAACAACAGAGATTAGAAAGAGGTCATCTAAAGACTCATTTGTCCAAAGGCATGGATGTATCGTATAAATGCATGACACCAAACAATAGAAAGTATAAAGGCATGGATGTAATGCCTTCTTTTTAGATTATTACATGTTACATCTCGGTACATGGCATAATAAAATGATTATGATGACTTGATGAACTATCAATGAATAGGATTGTGTTTTTATTGCTTTTGGAAATGAAAAATAGAATGACAACATGGTGGAAATTGACGAGGAAGAAAGGATTTGACAAGGAAAGAGTGATAAGTTGCAAATAGCAATGTTATTTCCTCCACATACAACTTTTAAGAACCTCATTTAACTAGCTTTTGAAGAAATCAAATGCTTTTATGTCACCCATTTACCCTGTAGCTTTCTTGAGTTTGGCCTTGTCAACTTCTAGACTTTGATTTTTTCCCCCACAACTTTTTAGGACCTTGATTATTGTTACCCTCTTAATTTCTTACAGGGAGAGTTGTCCTATTTTCGCCTAGATTGCCTTCTTAAGGTTTTCAATCTAGCAGGCCCTTTTCTTTTATGACTCTAACTTTTATTGAGACTGCTTGTCTCGAGTTTTCAATCTAGCGAGTCACTCTAACTTTTGCCTAAGCTACCTTTATAGGTTTTCATCCTAGCGAGCCTCTCCTTTCTTTTTCTTTTTATGCATAATATTTCTTGACTGCATCAAATTTTACTAGATGTAGTAGGTCTTTTCTATCCATGTTTGTAAGGATCATAGCTCTACCACATAGGGTCCTTCATAGTTTAGAGTCCACTTTCCTTTGTGGTCTCTTTGGATAGTCAAGATCTTCTTGAGCACTAAGTCCCATTCTTGAAATTCTCGTAGATAGATCTTTTTATCGAAAGCCCTTTTCGTTCTTCTTTGGTAAAGTTGGTCGTGGCACACAACGGTCAATCTTTTTTCTTCAATGACGTTTAATTGATCATTACGAGCTTGAATTCATTCGACTTCCTTGAGTGTGGTTTCTGTTAGTACTCTTAGTGAAAGAATTTCTACTCTAATGGGAAGTACAACCTCCATGCCATATACCTGCAAGTACAGAGTTACCCCAATAAAAGTACGAATTGAAGTACAGTAACCATGCAAATAAAAAAAAGGGAGCATATCATGTCAATCCTTATACACCACTACCATCTTCTAAATAATCTTCTTGATGCTTTTATTGGTTTCCTCCACTGCTCTATTCATCTTTGGATGGTATGGTGTGGAATTGCAATTTTGGATTTTGAATTGGTTGCATAGCTCCTCCATCATTTTTTTATATAGGTTAGTTCCGTTATCGATAATGATGTGGCTTAGCAAACCATATCGACATATTAGATCCCTTTTGATGTATTTTATCACTACATTCCTTGTTACACTGGCGTATGATGCTACTCCCACCTATTTGGTGAAGTAAATGATTGAAACAAGGATGAAACGATGTCCATTCGATGCCTTTAGTTCAATTGGGCCAACCAATCACGTCTATTCCCCACATGGAAAATGGTCATGGTGTGGCCAAGAAATTCATGGGTGTTGGTGGGACATGGATATTATCAGCGTAGGTTTGGCATTTGTGGCATTTTTACATAGTTACAACAGTCGGCTTCCATGTTCAACTAGTGATAGCCAGCTCTCAAGATTTTTCTGTCATTGTATGACCATTCATGTAGGTGTCAAATTGACCTTTATGTAATTCTTTTACTATTTCCTTGGCCTCATTTGTATCAACACATTGGAGTAAAGTTAGACCTTGGTTTCTTTTATAGAGCACATATCCATTTAGGAAGAATCCCATTGCCAGTCTTCTCGGGGTTCTTTTATTATTTTCAAAAGCGTTGGGAGGATACTCCTTATCTTTTAGCTTGATGTCATAATAACACGGCTTCCCATCCGGCTTTTCTTCTATAGTTTGGAAGTATGCTAGTTTATCTCAATCCTGTATTCTGATTAATGGCACATCCTTTTTTTTGGCTTATTTTGAACATTGAAGATAGGATGGCCAAAGCGTCAGCCAATTGGCTGTCTTCACAAGGGATGTGATGAAAAGTTATTTTGTCGAATTGTTCCATCATTCCCTTGATGTAAGAGTGGTAATGAATTAATTTCGAGTCCCAAGTTTCCCACTCTTCTTTAAGTTGATAAATCACTAGGGCTGAGTTCCCACACATTTTCAAAAATTTTGCCTTGAAGTCTAAAGACGCCAAGACTCCCATTGCACATGCTTCATATTCTGTAATAATATTTGTACAATCAAAACCAAGTCTTGCGGTAAATGAGATGAATTTATTTTTAGGAGAAATGCGTACTGCCCTAATACCATGAACCAATATGTTAAAGGCTCCATCAAACAGCATCATCCACATTTCATCATTTATGCATACTTTTTCATCAAATAATGTCATTATGTCCTTGTATGGAAACTCATACTACATTGATTAATAATCCACCATGGAATGGTGAGCTAGATATTCTTCCAGCGCACTGCCTTTAATGGCCTCTTAGGTTACATAGACAATATTGTATTATGACAACGACACTTACCAGCAAGCAATTCGTCCTATAAGAGCGGACTTCTCAAATATGTACTTGATTGGGTCCATTTTGGAGATCAACCAAGCAATATGACTTAACATGTATTGTCTCAACCATCGAGCGACCCAGGCTAAAGCATAACAAGTTCATTCCAGTGAAGAGTACCTCATTTCACAATCAGTGAATTTTTTTCTCAAGTAATAGATAATTGGACAGTGGCAAGGCGGTCTTGTTGAAGTTCTTGATGAAACGCCTGTAAAAACCGGCATGTCCTAAAAATTGACGAACCTCCCGCACAAAAGCGGGGTTAGGGAGAGATGTAATGTTTTTAATCTTGGCTTTATCAACCTCGACCCCTCGACTTGATACCAAGTGGCCGAGCACAATCCCCTCTATTACCATGAAGTGGCATTTTTCAAAGTTCAACACCAAGTCAGTTTCTATGCACCGCTTCAAAACCCAGGCCAGATTTCCTAAACATGCATCGTAAATGTCTATGTACACTGTGAAGTCATCCATGAACACCTCCATGCAATCCTTCAATAAATCTGAGAAAATGCTCAGCATGCATCTTTGGAACGTGCTTGGGGCGTTGCAGAGTCCAAATGACATCCTAGTGTAAGCAAATGTGCTGAAAGGACGGGTGAAGGTTGTCTTGTATTAATCTTCAAGCACGATGTGTATCTGCATGTATCCAGAATATCTATCCAGGAAGCAGTAGTGGGACTTCCCGGCCAGCTTCTCCAGGACTTGGTCTAAGAATGGCAGAGGAAAATGGCCTTTGTGGGTTCCTTGGTTCAGCTTCCTATAGTCAATACACACTCGCCAGCTGTTCTAAACCTGCGTTGGTAGCAGTTCATCATTCTGATTCTTCATCACGGTCATCCCAGACTTCTTGGGTACTACCTGCACTAGACTAACCTAGTTGCTATCTAATATTGGATAAATGATTCCAGCAACGAGTAGCTTAGTCACTTCTTTCTTTACTACATCCAGGATGGTTGGGTTCAGTCTCCTTTGTTGTTGCCTTACAGGGCATGCTTCTTCCTCCATCAAGATTATGTGCATGTAGATGGAGGGATTTATTCCTGAGAGGTCAGATAATTTCCACCCTATAACCTTCTTGTGTTGTTTGAGGACCTGCAGCAATTTCTCCTCCTGTTCTCGGTGAAGGTTGTTGAAAATTATGACCAGGAATTTTTGTTCATCGCCTAGGTAGGCATACTTCAGATGGTCCGACAATGGCTTTAATTCAATAGGTGGCTTTGGTGGAGAGACGTCACCTGTTGGTCTGGAAACTGTTTGGTCGACTTGGTTGGAGTCGGGTACTTGGGTTGTCGACATGATCCCGGCTTCTGATTGCTCCTCACGCTAATTGGCCGACTCTATTTCGGCTTTGATCTTGGCCTGCTTCCAGTCTTCTTTGGTCGCATTGGTGTCGACTCTTGTGACCGACGTGCTTTCGGTCTTCGTCTAGTCTCGGCCTATGTCGACCGGCTCGTTCTTAACAAAAGTGTTTGCTATTTGTGCCGATTGTTGTTTCGTGGTCCCGGTAACTTGGACTTCTGAATGTTTTGAACACTCTAGTTTCTCATTCTTGCGAACTTGGTCAAAATCGACACTTTTAGAGTCGTGATCCAAGTGTGCAAGGGCAGTAGTAACTTTTGTAACATCCTAAAATTTATTTAATTATTTTTTTTAGAAAATAAATTACATCATTATTATTATTATCAATTTTATTTTAATTATTAATTGCTGCAGGAAATTATTTTATTAAATAATTACATTTTGAAACTGAAATGTTATTATTATTGTTATTATTCTTAATGATGGCAAAAAATTTATTTAGTATTTAAATATTTACATTTAATTTTATTTTAATGGAGGAGTTGATGGTTTTATAAACTCATGAGGCATTAATCTGAATTATTTTCATTTATTAACTAAATTAATCAAATTAACGGGGGGAGGCTGACGGGCGGGTCGAGGTTGACCCGACCCAGCTAGAATATTAGATAGGGGTTAATTAGTTTACCCTAATTGGTGTTTTACGCGTCAGACAGCCAGACCTAGAGGAGAAAGAACGCAGACCTGCAAGGAGGAGGAGCTAGGGTGTTTAGATCATCTTGGAACCGCATCAGATCCTCGTTGTTCTTCGCATCTAAGGTACGGGAGAGATGGGTTCGGTTATATGTGAATGCAAGGGTGTACAGGTAGTGAGGGCAATCCCTAAGTACCTCTAGTATCTAAATTCTCAAATTTATTTGGTTATTATGTTCTAAAAATGTTTTAATCGGTAGAAAAGATTTGTCAATGTGTACCGTCATTTTGGTGGACTGAATTGATAATGTAATTGGTTACCTTTAGTATGAAGGAAAACCTCTAGAGGGAATCCCAAGGGAACAAGAAGAATGACTTTGATGAACATGTTTTCTTCATTATGCTTCCAAGTATGCAGAGATGTCAGTTATATCTCACTATTTGGGTTTCATTTACATAAGGAAGAGCAATAGGGTCTTCCCTAAGGCCCTTATTAATAATTGTTATTGTATGGTTTCTTATGGCACTTGAAGGGGGATTAAATTCTTGGATTAACATTTTGCCTTAATGTGATTTTCGTTTGAAATTTTATGGTTAGTCATGTTAATTACTTGATTCTCGTGGTTGTTCATGGTTATTCATGGTTGAGATTCAATTTAGGACTCTTGTGTGTAATGGTGAAATTGGGTGGAATTCAATGGCATTTTATGTGTGTTTCTGTGCGTTCTTATAAATGATTTATGGTAATGATGGTTAAATTGATATGATTTTTGCATGATTATGGACTATGTGAATGATGTATGAATCCTGAGAATGAGAATATGGATGAGAATGTATTAAGCATGGACATGAGATGCATGAGAAGCCAGACGTGGCTATAATACCCTGGCCATATGTGGTGTTTAATAGAGGACCCTGGCCAAAAGTGGTGTTTAACAGGATGGGCTAATGATGGGGGACATTCATAGGCATGGGTCATAGGTGGTGTTTAACCATGCTACACGCCGGTCATAGCTGGTGTTTAACGGTTGTGTAGAATGTCTTCGCACGGGCCGTAGGTGGTGTTTAACTGTGTGACACACCGGCCATATGGTGTATTTAACGGTGGTGTGGCCATCATTAGTGATAACTAAGGGGATTGAGGAGATTTGCCCATGGTGTGGAGTTCTGAATCGAGACTCTTAGGTGTGGTGATGAGCATATGCATTGTGCGAGCATGTGCATTTTATAAACATGAATGCAATGTGATTGATTTTGAATGCGATGGAACGTATGATTGATATATGAGTATTTGTTAACTGTTAATAATTGGATACGGTAATGGGTGGGATTTGGGGTACTATCTGTATTTATATATGATTGAATGCTATTTCTCATCGTACTCTCTTGTGGTTTTCTTTTAGGTAATGTTGAGGGCACTCGTGGTGTCGAGTTTTGTAGAGGCGGGATCTTGCTCTGATTTGTGTGACATCGGGGCTTAGGATTTAGAATAGTGGTTCTATGTCTTTTCATACGTACTTTTGCATCTTAAATATTTGAAAATGATGTGCATATCAATAACTCAGTAAATGTATACAAAAATGAAAGTGATTTATATACTTGAAATATGCGTCAAACACATGAATGACGTGTTTAGATCAACATTAATAATTTATGTGATAAATTTTTTATATGTACTTAATGTTTGAAAATGATAATGACCATGTGAACCTTTTATCCTTAATACGAATTGAGTTTCCTTGGTTTTATCTATTACCTTGTCTTCCTTTTTATTTACTTGATTATTTTAATTTAAGTATTCAGGGTAGAAGGGTGTCACATTTAGTGGTATCAAAGTAGGTCGATTCATCGGCCATGAGTTATGTGTTTACTATGCTTGTGTTGTGCTGAACGGTGATGTTGATTGGATGTGATGATTGTCTTGATTGATTTGTCCTATTTTGACTGCTCCACTTTCTGATCTAAGAAAAGTAATGGCTGAAGGAAGTAGAAACGACTGTGCTATTGTTGATGCCTTGATGGTTGTGGCTCAGGTTGTTGGTAATCTGAACCAACGCCAAGAGGTGGACTGGCTTGCTCAGTTCCAAAGGAACAATCCACCTATGTTTCGTGGGGGGTTATAACCCAGATGGTGCTGTTGACTGGATCTTTGAAGTAGAGAAGATATTCCAAGCTATGGAATGTCCGCTGGTGTAGAAGGTGGCTTTGGCCGCCTTCATGCTATCTGGAGATGCTGGCTTCTGGTGGTAGAGTACCGTTTAGAGGATTATTGCTAAAGGTACTCAGGCGAACTGGGATAACTTCAAGAGGTTGTTTCTGGAGAAGTATTTCCCTCATGACATCTGCAACAAGAAGCAGGTTGAGTTCCTTGAACTAAAGCAAGGAGATGATATTGTGGCGCACTATGTGTCTAAGTTTGAGGCACTGGTTCAACTTTGTCCTACCTATGAAGGTGTTGTGAATGAGGAAGAAAAGTGTGTGAAGTTCATCAATGGGCTACGCCCCGAAATCAAGCAAATCTTCAACTATCAGGGTATTGCTCGATTTCATGAACTGGTGAACAAATGTAGGGTATATGATGAGGACAACCGTGCTAGAGTTGCCCATTATAGGAGCGAAGGACCGATAAGGGATCAAAGTAAGCATGGCTCATCTAGAAGGAGTAAGCCTTATTCTCGTCCTGCTGGAAACTCTAATGTCAGAGGAGGAGGCAATGAAGGTTCAGATCAGAGGGGGAGTCAAGCTCCAGCTGTAAGCCAGGCATCTAGGGGAGGAAGTGTGTGTTCTACTCCTCCCATTAGCTGTTATAGGTATGGAAGACTGGGACATCGTGCGTACCAGTGCGAAGCTAGAGATGTTACTTGTTTCAGATGTAACAAGCGGTGGCACATTTCTCGCGATTGTCCTCGTGCGATGCAAGAGTCTACGGTGGCAAGTGGAAGTGCTAGCCAGTAAGCCGAAAGCTACTGGAAGAGTATTTGCCTTGAGTGGTACTGATGCCGCTCAATCCGTTGACTTAATCCAAGGTATGTGTTTCATTGATGGAACTCCTTTGATCATGTGTTGTATGATTCTGGTGCGACTCATTCCTTCGTATCACATGCTTGTGTGTCTAAACTTAAATTGCCTGTGTCTTCCTTGTCCTCTAAATTTATTGTAGAGACGCCAACTAGTGGTCCTGTTTTTACTTCTGATGTATGCTTGAATTGTCCTATACATATTAATGACAAAGATGTCTTGGTTGACTTGATTTGTTTGCCTCTAAGTCAACTAGACATTATTCTAGGTATGGACTAGTTATCTTTCAACCATGTCCTATTGAATTGTGCTAATAAGACTATTGTTTTTGGTCAACCTTCTGTGAGGGAGAGCAAAGACTTTTTGAATGCCAACCAAGTTTAGGTGTCTTTGAGAGAAGATACCCAAGTATACATGTTACTAGCTTCTTTGAGTTCTGAGAGTAGTGCTATGGTGAGTAATCTGCCTGTTGTATGCGGTTTCTTGATGTGTTTTCTGAGGATATGTCTAAGTTACCACCTGAGAGAGAGATAGAGTTTTCTATAGACTTAGCACCAGGGACGGGACCTATTTTAGCTGCACCCTATAGGATGTCACCCTTAGAATTGGCTGAACTTAAGAAACAATTAGATGATTTGTTGGAAAAGAAATTTGTAAGGCCTAGTGTATCACCTTGGGGAACACTTGTACTATTAGTGAAGAAGAAGGATGGAAACATGAGGTTGTTCATAGACTACCAACAATTGAATAAGGTAACTATTAAGAATAAGTAATCCATTGCCTAGGATAGATGACCTTAAGGACCAGTTGGTAGGGGCATGCATGTTTAGTAAGATTGATCTCAGGTCGGGTTACCATCAGATTAGAGTTAAGGAGGAAGATATACCTAAGATTACTTTTAGGACTAGGTATGGACATTAGAGTATTTAGTAATGCCTTTTGGTGTGACTAATGCTCCTGCTATTTTTATGGATTACATGAACAGAATTTTTCATCACTACTTGGATAAATTTGTAGTTGTCTTTATAGATGACATACTAGTTTACTCCAAGACTAGAAAGGAGCATAAGGAACATTTAGAGGTAGTACTTTAGGTTCTTAGGGATAAACAATTGTATGCTAAGTTATCTAATTGTGACTTTTGGTTAGAGGAGGTGAGTTTCCTAGGTCATGTGATTTCAAGGGGAGGTATAGGTGTTGATCCTTCTAAGGTAGAAGTCATTCTTAATTGGGAGACCCCTAAGTCAGTGAGTGAGATTAGGAGTTTCCTTGGGTTGGGTGAATATTATAAGAGGTTTATAGAGGGATTCTCTAACATAGCATTACCTTTAACTGAGTTGATTAAGAAGGGGGTTGCTTTTGTATGGAATAGTAAGTGCGAACATAGTTTCCAAAACCTCAAGGAGAAATTCACTAGTGCCCCAGTTTTAGTTTTGCCGGATCTTAGTAAATCTTTTGTGGTATATTATGATGCATTAAGGATGGGTTTAGGCGGAGTGTTGATGCAAGAGAGTAAGGTTGTGGCTTATACTTCTAGGCAATTGAAGGTCCATGAGAGGAACTACACTACCCATGATCTTGAGTTAGCAGCTATAGTTTTTACTCTTAAGATTTGGAGACATTACCTATATGGTTCTAAGTCTGAGGTCTTTAGTGATCATATTAGGTACTTGTTTGATTAGAAGGAATTGAACATGAGGCAGAGGAGATGGTTAGAATTTCTTAAGGATTATGATTTTGACTTGAGTTATCACCCAGGTAAGGCTAATGTCGTAGCAGATGCATTAAGTAGAAAATCTCTCCATGTATCTTCGTTGATGATTAGAGAGATGGATCTCTTAACCAAGTTTAGGGATTTGAACTTGGCTTATGAGGTGACTCCTAGTAGTGTAAAATTAGGAATGATTCGTATAAGTAATGACCTTTTGAAAGAGATTAAAGAAGCTCAATTAGAGGATTCATTTTTGGTTGCTAGATGTGAAGCTATAGATCAAGGTAGTAGTGAAGAATTTGCCTTGGGTGTAGATGGGGTAATGAGACTTGGTTATAGAGTTTCTGTACCTAGTAAACCTAATCTTAGGCGTTTGATTCTTGAGGAAGGCCATAGGAGTAAGCTTAGTTTCCATCCTGGAGTAACTAAGACGTATCAAGATCTCAAGAAAATGTTTTGGTGGCCTAGGATGAGGAGAGATATAGCGGACTTTGTTAGTGCTTGTCTAGTTTGTCAGAAGGCTAAGGTAGAACATCAGAAACCTTCGGGACTACTTCAACCTCTAAGTATACCTGAGTGGAAGTGGGATAGCATTTCTATGGATTTTATGGTTGCTTTGCCTAGGACTGTTAGAGGACATGACTCTATTTGGGTTATTGTAGATAGATTGACTAAGAGTGCACATTTTTTACCTATTAACATTAGATCTCCTTTAGAAAAACTTGCTAAGATTTACATCAGTGAGATTGTAAGGCTGCATGGGTACCATCTAGCATAGTATCAGATAAAGACCCTAGATTCACATCTAGATTTTGGGAGAGTTTACAAAATGCCTTGGGAACCCCGCTTAGATTAAGTTCAGCTTATCACCCGCAAACTGATGGTCAAACCAAGAGAACTATCCAATCTTTGGAGGATTTGCTTAGAGCCTGTGTGCTAGACCAAGGGGGTAGTTGGGATAGCTTATTGCCTTTGATAGAGTTTACTTATAATAACAGTTATCATTCTAGTATTAGTATAGCACCCTATGAGGCTTTGTATGGTAGGAGGTGTAGGACTCCTTTATGTTGGTGTGAGCCGGGAGAAAACCTTATATTAGGGCCGGATGTAGTGCAACAAACCATTGATAAGGTTAGATTGATTCAGGAGAGGATGAAGATAGCACAGAGTAGGCAGAAGAGTTATGCAGATAAGAAGAGGAAAGACTTAGAATTCAAAGAAAGAGATCATGTATTTCTGAAAGTCACTCCGTGGACTGGGGTTGGTAGGGCATTGAAGTCTAAAAAGCTTACACCTCGTTTCATTGGTCCTTTCTTGGTTCTTAAAAGAGTCGGTAGCATCGCCTACCAAATTTCTTTGCCTCCACATCTTTCGAATCTTCATAATTTCTTCCATGTTTCTCAACTTCGAAAGTACATTCACGATCCTTCGCATGTGATCAAGTCGGATCATCTTAAGGTAAAGGAGAACTTGGCAGTGGAAACCATACTGGTGAGAGTTGAGGATTGAATGGTGAAACAACTTCGAGGTAAGGAGATTCCTTTAGTTAAGGTAATTTGGGGTGGAGCTACACCGAAAAGTACTACTTGGGAGATTGAGGAGAAGATGAGGGAATCATATCCGGACCTATTCATTTCAGGTAAATTCGAGGACGAATTCTCTTTTAGGAAGGGGGAATTGTAACATCCTAAAATTTATTTAATTATTTTTTTTAGAAAATAAATTACATTATTATTATTATTATCAATTTTATTTTAATTATTAATTGCTACAGGAAATTATTTTATTAAATAATTGCATTTTGAAACTGAAATATTATTATTGTTGTTATTATTCTTAATGATGGCAGAAAATTTATTTAGTATTTAAATATTTATATTTAATTTTATTTTAATGGAGGAGCTGATGTTTTATAAACTGATGAGACATTAATCTGAACTATTGAATTAATGGGGGGAGGCTGACGAGCAGGTCGGGGTTGACCCGACCCAGCTAGAATGTTAGACAGGGGTTCATCAGTTTACCCTAATTGGTGTTTTGCGTATCAGACAACCAGACCTAGAGGAAAGAGAACGTAGACCTGCAAGGAAGAGGAGCTAGGGTGTTTAGATTGTCCTGGAGCCGCATCAGATCCTCGCTATTCTTTGCATCTAAGCTACGGGGGAGATGAGTTCGGTTATATGTGAATAGAGGACCCTGGCCAAAAGTGGTGTTTAACAAGGTGGACTAATGATGGCGGACATTCATAGGCATGGGCCATAGGTGGTGTTTAACCATGCTACACGCCAGCCATAGGTGGTGTTTAACGATTGTATAGAATGTCTTTGCACGAGCCATAGGTGGTGTTTAACTGTGCGACACACCGGCCATATGGGGTGTTTAACGGTGTGGCCATCATTAGTGATAACTAAGGGGATTGAGGAGGTTCGCCCATGGTGTGGAGTTCCGATGAGCATATGCATTGTGCGAGCATGTGCATTTTGTAAAAATGAATGGAATGTGATTGATTTTGAATGTGATGGAATGTGTGATTGATATATGAGTATTTGTTAACTGTTAGTAATTGGGTACGGTAATGGGTCAGATTTGGGGTACTATCTGTATTTATATATGATTGAATGCTATTTTTCACCGTACTCTCTTGTAGTTTTCTTTTAGGTAATGTTGAGGGCACTCGTGGTGTTGAGTTTTGAAGAGGCGGGGTCTTGCTTTGATTTGTGTGACATTGGGGCTTGGGATTTAGAATAGTGGTTCTATGTCTTTTCATACGTACTTTTGCATTTTAAATATTTGAAAATGATGGGCATATCAATAACTCACTAAATGTATACAGAAATGAAAGTGATTTATATATTTGAAATATGTGTCAAACACATGAATGATGTGTTTAGATCAACATTAATAATTTATGTGATAAATTTTTTATGTGTACTTAATGTTCAAACATGATAATGACCATGTGAACCTTTTATCCCTAATACGAATTGAGTTTCCTTGGTTTTATCTATTACCTTACCTTCCTTTTTTTTTACTTGATTATTTTAATTTAAGTATTCGGGGTAGAAGGGTGTCACAACTTTTGTGTCATGTACTTCCCAAGGTTCATCATAATCGGATTCCTCAAATACAGATCCCAAGCAGTCAAGTATATTAGTGTTTCCAGCAACTTGGAAGAATTCAATACTGTCAATGTCTACTTGCATGTGTTCTTCGACGAGTTCGTCGATCAATTCAATGCCAAAGAGTGAGGTGTCCTCCACAGGGTGCTTCATAGCTTCGAAAATGTTGAACTGCACCAGAGTGTCACCAAACTCCGTTGAGAATGTCTCGGCATGCACATCAATCATGGTCTTGGCAGTCATCAGAAACAGTCGGCCTAGGATCAAGGTAGACCCTTTTCCTGGTGTCTCGTCCTCCATATCTAGCACATAGTAGTCAGCTAGGAAAATTAGTTCATCAACTTGGACCAGGACGTCTTCAAGAACACCTAGGACAAGGAAAATTAGTTCGTCCCGGTGGGTTCCAGGTCTCCGCAATTCAAGGACTTCTAGATTGAAGTCGGCATGACGTTTATTGAAGCTCTTAAGTCCAGCATGGCATCAACAAAGGTACAGTCGCCAATGGTGCATGAGACTGAAAAGATTCTGGGGTCTCGGCATTTCTTTGGCAAGGCTTGTCTTGTGCCGACAATGAGATCATCATTTCTGGTTAGTGCCGACACTATCCCTCCTCGTTTTACTCCTCCTTTCAGTTCTTCCTCTTGTGTACACATAACTCCTTAAGAAATTTTGCATACTTGGGGATCTACTTTATGGCATCCATGAGTGGGATATTGATATCCACCTTCCGGAACATCTTCAGCAACTCTTCATCAGATTCGAGCTTCCTTGTTGAGAGTGTCCGACTTGGAAATGGCATTGGAACGGGTCTAGCTTGCTGTGCTGCTTGTGAGTCGGTATCCGGTTTGACTCGATGCCGGCGGATCTTGGTTTCTACTGTGGTGATGCTTGTAATTCCCTACCACTTCTCAGTGATACTACGCTCGCATTCCCTCTTGGATTTGGAATTGTTTACGAAGGGAGGTTCCCAGATCTGGCCAACTATAACTGACTTACAAAGTTGGCTAGCTGGCCTACTTGCATCTTGAGATCTTGAACAATGGCGCTCATATTTTGCTGGAACTGCAGGTTATTGGAGCTCATGATCTGTTGGAACTCCAGGTTGCTTACTACTATCTGCTTCACCAAATCCACCGAAGATAGTGAGTCACCTGGTGGTGGCGTTTTTTGCTGCTGCTATTGTTGGAACGGTGAAACCTTCTTGGATTTGGCTGTTGATAGTTGTCTTGGCTCTGAGGCATGCTCCAGTTTGAACTGAATCCTTGAGCTGCATACAACCCATGATTTGGATTTGGCCGGTATGGTGGTCGTCCGAATTGTTGGCCCTCAAACAACCGGTTTGCATATGGTTGCTTCCCGTACTGGTAGCCACCTATTGATCCAACACTTTTGGGATGGTCCGGCTCAATTTCTTGCAATGTGGGGCACATGTCAATAGGGTGCTCCACTGAAGTACATATACCACATGCTTTTACTGTTGCAATAGGTTGGTGTTGGCCGATGGCGAGCTGTCTCACCAATGATGTCAGCTCGATCAACTGATTCTCTAATCTCAGATTGTCAATCTATCGACTTCATTCACCATTATGGGTGCTATGGTTCCTCTTGTTCCAAACTGTTGCGTGTTGCTGACCATGTTTGGGATCAGATGTCATGTTGCTATCGGCGTCTTGTCTATCAGTGCTCCTCCATTTGCAGCATCAATCATACTTCGGTCCATCATCATCAAACCTTCATAGAAATATTGAATCAACAATTGCTCGCTAATTTGGTGATGTGGACATGTGGTGCAAAGCTTGTTGAACCTCTCCCAGTATTCATGCAGTGTCTCGCCAGAGTGTTGCCTGATCCCCCAAATCTCCTTCCTTATGGTCATTGTTCTGGACGCTGGAAAGAATTTCTCTAGGAACATGCGCTTCATATCCCCCAGGTATTGAAGAGAACTGGTTGCAGATACAGCCAATCTTTTGCAGCTCCATCCAGGGAGAATGGAAACGCTTTCATCTTGATGTGGTCTTCCGGTATCCCCTACGGCCTCATCGTGGAACAAACCACGTGGAACTCCTTTAAGTGTTTGTGAGGATCTTTACCTACAAGACCATGAAACTTAGGCAATAAATGAATTAACTGGACTTTAATTCGTAACTTTGAGCTGGCTCCAGTGGTGGACATTGAATACACCATGGTTGATACACCACGTCCGATGTTGCCAACTCCTACAGAGTTCTATCATTGGTCTCCATTGATCCTACCTCTTGATGCTCAGAAAAGTTAGATTCGTCAGTAGTAAAATTACTATTAGAATTCCAAATAGAATCAGAACTATTGCTACCAGGTGTTATAGCATGCCTAGCTTTCCTTAAATGATGCAAAGTTCTCTCTATCTCAAGATCAAAAGCATGCAATGGCTCAAAACTACTTCTCATCATGCATGATGGAGAACATTAGTTATGCAGAAATAAGTAAAATGCAAAACAAAATATAGAAAAGAATGCAGAAAAACGAAATGTAGAAAAGATAAAATGCAGTAAAAAAAATAGACTCAGTATACCTAAACGACTCAGACAAAAGACAAACCCTATAATTTAAAAAACAAATATAGCATTCCACAAACTCGGGATTTGACTTAACTCAGATTTGGCACACAAAGACACAAAAGAACTTGTGTCCTCGGCAACGGCGCCAATTTGATAAGCGGGTTTTTAGTCGTCTTACACGCCTCAAATAAATACTAAAGCTAACTATAGTATAGCTAACCCTAGGTCGATTCTCTCAAGGACACAGTGTGTTAAATTGTAACTAAGTGTAGGAATCAGAGTTTGGGTAGAAAACACTAAGTATCACAGAATGTCGACTTGATATCGGTCAGCTGGTATGTGAAAATACTGACTTGGCCTCAACAACGCTAAGGCCGACCTACTCTTGGCAATCCAATTTCGGCTAACAGGGAACTGATCTTGTTTCAGCCGAGAGTAACTTAGACGCGACAGAGTCGAACTAACTTGGTCTCGGACTCTGAAAAAACAGTAAAAGGGGGATTTTTGTGTTTAAGTGCAAAAAAATAAACTAAGTATTGAAAGTAAACTAAAGTATGCTAAACTAACTATTGTACCAAATTCGAATTCAACACACAATCAGTCTACATATTCTTTACTTAAGATTATACTCTGAATCAACCTTAGATTCTTATGACAATCATCGAATATTTGCCCATTGCCATACCAAGGATTTACACAATCGCTACCTCGTCAGTTGGCAGGGAGTATGTACTTTGTTGATTTTAGGTTCTCTACCTAACCAAATTATTTAACCAGTTCCAATCGGCCCTAGTCTAATGTGATCTACTCCTAACAATGTGCAATCGCGACAAAGTTGAAGCAGATTAAAAGCACAGGAATTATAATCAAAAGACAGAAATGCAAATCGTTTATTTTATTGAAAACAAACCCGAGTACAAGGTGAGAAATTCAGAGTTTCCAGAGAATTCGCCTTCCATGACCATCGCCAATGGAAGGACGGTAGTGGTGCACCAGTGATGGTCAGACGTTGAGGTTTTCTTCCACCGAAGTGCGTCGGTTATACCGAGCGATCACTTCTGACAGCTTCCAGCTTCCCAAATCTTGGTCTTGTACCTCTTCGATCGAGAGAGACACCTTATTGAAGCTTCGTATAGCACCATGCTAGCTTGGAATGCCTACAATTGCTGGCGGTGCTAGGTCTAGAATTCCACTGTTTTTCCACACCGAAGACGTGACCTAGCGTGCTTTATTTATACACAAGCTGGGCAGTTAGGTGCAACCTAATCGTAATAGATTACAAATTTGAATTACTAATTACAGATTTCTCAGTCCTTGGAGATTACAGATTCCTCAATCCTAGGAGATTATAGATTAATCCTAGGAGATTATAGATTCCTCAATCCTAGGAGATTACAGATTCCTCAATCCTAGGAGATTACAAATTCCTTGATCCTAGCATAATCATATCTGCATTACAGATTCCTTAATTCTAGCATAATCACATCTACATTATAGATTCCTTAATTCTAGCATAATCATATCTACATTACAGATTCCTTAATTCTAGCATAATCATATCTGCATTACAGATTCCTTAATTTTAGCATAATCACATCTACATTCTTGCCGGAGTGATTTTAGCCACTGAAGTCGGCTTTGGCCGGGAAGGCTAGTCTGGCCGGGACCGCTTCTTCTGGGCCGAGATGCTTCAATTGGGTCGGAACGTTCTTGGTTGGGTCGAGACATCCTTAGCTTGGGCCTGCAAAATAAATCCACTCTTTTATTAGTTAAAATCCTCATTTTAGCATAGATTTATATTTTCCTATTTCTAGGCCCATAATTTGAATCTTAGCTAAGATGTGATTCTTAGTTATCAAAGAGTCTCAATAATACCCATCTTAAGCTCTTATGAGGTGTATAAAATATGACTTATCAAGCCTCTACGTCCAAAGCAAGGCTATAACATATAACACTAAGTAAATATGTGAAAATGAAAAGAACTACCCAAATGGGCAATTAGAGAGCCTCCGCATCCAAAGTAGGGCTGGGATAATATGTAAGTATGTAAAAATGGAAAAGATTGTCCAAATGGGCATCCAAAGATCCTATGCATCCAAAGTAGGGCTAGAACACTAAGTAAATACATGTAAATGGGAAGAATTGCCTAGATGAGTGTCCAAAGAGCCTCTACGTCCAAAGTAAGGTTGGAACACTACTTAAATACATAAAAATGAAAAGGACTACCCAGATGGGCATTAAAAGAGCCTTTGCGTCCAAAGGAGGGTTCTACGTCCAAAGGAGCTAAAACAATGAGTAATTTATGTGAAAGTGGAAGGGACTACCCAAATGGGCGTCTAACTAGCTTGTACGTCCAAAAGAGATAGAACAATGAGTAATTTACGTGAAAGTGGAGGGGATTGCCCAGATGAGCATCCAAGGAGCTTATGTGCCCAAAGGAGTTGGAAAATGAGTAATTTATGTGAAAGTAGAAGGGACTTCCCAAATGGGCATCTAAGAAACCTGTGCATCCAAAGCAAGGCTCTACATCCAAAGGAGCTGGAACAATGAGTAATTTACGTGAAAGTGGAAGGGATTGCCTAGATGGGCTTTTAGGGAGCTTATGCGTCTAAAGGATGGCTCTACATCTGAAGGAGTTGGAACAATGAGTAACTTAGGTGAGTGTGGAGGGGACTACCGAAATAGGCGTCCAAGGAGCTTGTACGTCCAAAGCAAGGCTGACATAATACATAAATTCGTAAGAATGGATAAGACTACCGATATGGGTGTCTAAAGAGCCTATGCATCCAAAGTAGGGCTGGGACAATACGTAAATATGTAACAATGGAAGAAATTGTCCAAATGGGCATCCAAAGAGCCTTTGTATCTAAAGCAAGGCTGGGACAATACATAAGTATGTAACAATGGAAAGGAGTGTTCAAATAGGCATCCAAAGAGCCTTTGTGTCCAAAGCAAGGCTCTACATCCAAAGGAGCTCTAACGCCAAAAGACACTTTTACATCCAAAAAGGCTATGCATCCAAAGAGATATATGCCTCATGGATGTCCAAAGATCCTATGCGTAGCATATGTAAGACGAGACAAGTACTATAACAAGTTTTACATGCATAAACATTTACATATAAAGAGTTAACAATACCAGTATGCCTTCACATAGCTACTTCTGCGTCTTTTTCTTTGTGGTCTTCTTGACTACAAAATGTTCTCCTTTTTATATCCTCTTTCCATAATTCCTTCTCTTCCTATCTCAAACATTCTTAGGTCACCTTCTCCTTCTCTCTCAAGGTATTTACTTGTGCTTTGCTCTTTTCTTTCTCTTTCTCAACTCCTTTTTCTCTTGTTTTTCCAACCTTCCATGAACCTGGTTCACCTCTTGTATTTATATGCATCTATAAATTTATTGTTTAATCCCACTTAGTTGTTTTTCCTTAAACATTGGCCACTTGTAGTGAGCTTTTTAGAAACTACAGAGAATAGAGTAAGGTAGCATGGAGTAGAGCAGTGTAAAGAAGAAGGAAGAAAAGGGAGATGCATCCCTGTGAATGCCAATTTTTTTCCTACCCCAATAAACCAATCCAATACAAAAACAACCTGGAAATAATTAAAATAACAATAAAAAATAATGTATAAAAAAAGAGAAAAGAGTCTTCTAGATGGAGCGTCTAAAAGACTTTCTTCCTCTATACATCTTACACTCTCCACCCTCCTTAAGCTCATTGGATGAGAGTCCAAAGAGACTAGAACAACTTTGTTTTGCCGTTGAACTACTCCCGTCAAGTCCTTTGGATGAGCATCCAAGGGAGCTTGTTGTTTCTGTGCATCTATAAAGCTAGAGGCAGTAAAGCTGCCTTGCTCTACTATCCTTTTTGACGGCCCTACTCCTACTGATAACTAAAAACTCAGCCAACCCTGAAGGAGAAGTGAGCAAGTTGAATGGTAGGTGTCCAAAGGAAAAGCTATCATGTTCTACTTTGCAGCTCTACTCCTACTCATCGCCAAAAACCCAGCCAATCATAAAGGAGAATTAAGCATGTTGGGCAGTGGACGTCCAAAGAACCAACTACTCTGGATCTACTTTGTGACTCTACTCTCGTACTTTTTGTACGTTTGAGCTGGAATCTACTCAACAACACTTTGTGTTGTAGTTGAGCGTCCAAAGGAGATGCATCCCGCTTTTTGTCTTCACAGATGCACTCCTTTCCTTATGTCTACGTTGCTCTGCTTTGGTCTCTACAAATCATGTTGCCAAGTCACCAAAAAACTTGCTACCATACTCTATTTTTTGAAAATCTTATTTCAAGTGGCAAACTTGCAAGGACAAGCAGCCAAGTTGGATTAAAAATCAATTTATGAATGCCTATAAATTGGATGTGAACTAGGTTCATAGGGGGATTTTGGGGGAGGGGGAGATGGAGGAGAGGAAGAGAAATAGAGAGAGAAAAAATGAAGAAAAACAGAGCACAAGTAAACCTTGAGAGAGAAAGAGAAGGTGACCGATGAGAGTTGAGACAAGAGGAGAAGGAATTGCGAAAATAGGAAGCGAGAAGGACAACATTTCATAAAGCTCTTAACAAGGAAAGAAACTAGGAAATTGCAGGAAATCAGAAGCACACACAAAGACATATGAGTATTGTTAATTCTTTGGACTGAAATGCTTATGCATAAAAAACTTGAATAGTGCTTGTCTCATTTTACATATACTACGCCTCAAGCCTTTGGGCGTCCCCTAGTGCATATCGTCTTTGGAGGTTGAAGTGTCTTTTGATGCGCCCAAACCCTTTACCTTTTGTTCTAGCTTCCCTTTGGAAATCCATCTGAGTAGTTATTGCTAGCCCCACTTATTTACATACAGTTCATTCGTAGCCTTTGGATGAGGGAACCTTTAAATAGCTCACTTCCTTTATTTCTGTTATATGTCATTTTATGCATGCTGAACCACCATGGTTTTGGACGAAAGAGCCTTTAAATAACTATTTTCCTTTGTCTCTATTTTGTGTCAATTTCTGCACACAACGTCCATTGTCTTTGGACAAATGAGCTTTGGAGAATAAGATGTATTTTTAAATGAAACCCTCAAGTTGACAAAACAGAATAAGTATACATTCATCCCAGAATCAAGGTACTTAATCAATCGATGGAATTACTTTTTCCAACATCCAAAGTGACAAAGCAAAAAACAAAGATTTAAAGAGCAACCACAAAAATTGATAAAGCTCTCTCAAGGTATGTGCTCTCAATCTCTCAAGTGTTTTAGGGTTGTCATTACACCCAAACACCCTATGTTAACTAGCATTACCAAGCTTTAACTAGCCTATAATTTTTACGACTTTAAAAACACATGCAATAGTGATCAGTAGGACTTTATTAGGGTTGTAACGTGGCTTAGGGTAAGGTAGGATATATAAGAGGTAAAGTGAGCTTGAATAACCAAAGGGGAGAGAGAAGCAATAGGGAATAAGCCTATAAGTATGGAGACTAACCCCACAAAAATATTTCACATAACTCCCTATCTTTCACTTTATATACCTTTCTTCCTTTTCTCACTTTTTTTTTCTTTTGTATTGTTGCAGCCTTGTGTTGCATTTTTTTCTTACAACCTTTTTACTTCTACTACCTTTTCTTTTCTTTGATTTAACCTCCATTTTCCTTTCAGACCCCTTTCTTTCTTTTTCATCAGCCCTTTATCACCACATACACGTATTACGTGGTACCAGCCAATCTTTCACTGTACCTCTCGCCATGCCTTGCGGTGTCACCCCCACACTTATGTGGAATCTATTCCCAAAACAATTCCAAAGCTCCTCTGACCCCTATGGTTTAGGTTGATCATGGTTTTTCTGCTTTTGGCTTGCAATGAGCTACCATAAAAAAATGGTTATATAGGCTCAAAGAAGGCAAACAAGGGATTTTATATGTAATCTAGCAAGATGGCCTAAATCATGTCAATAATGCATGTGAAACAAGCTTATAAAAGAGAGTCAAGGAAAAACCTAGAGTAATCTAGCAACATAGATGCAAAATCACACAAGAAAGAAGAAAGAGGCAAGATGTAAAGTCATTTCATATAAGGCCCAAAAAAAATCTCACACGGCTATTTGCTCTATCACTAATGGTTTCAACTTAATTTTTTTCAGTCACTTATTTTCTAAGAATGCAAAAATTTCGTTCCATGTCAAGTTGTGATACCTCTTAATCCAGGACTATGCATTACCTCTTCATGTTTTATTCATCCTAAAGAAATCCATTTAACTTTGCAAAAGATTTTTCTCAACAATCAAAAAAATAGAAAAACAAAGAAATAGTCGAAAAACATAAAAACAAAGAAAAATGGAAATAGAACGAAAAACAAAAAATGCAACAAAACTGAAGTCAGCACGGACTCGACAGAAACAACAACAAAAATAGAAAATAGTAAAAATAGACGAAGAACTGAAAAAAAAACATTAAAAAAACACCTACTACTGAACCCCTCCCCCCTACCACCACACACACACACACTTAAAGGAAGCATTGTCCTCAATGCAAACATATATGCACATAAGGGAAAGCAAAAAATAAAATAAAGAACTTCTTTCTCAAGGTGGAAAGAATGTGCAAAATCTGATATCTAGTATTTTTGCTCTGCTCTTGTTTGTAATAGCTTGAGGGAGTCTCCTCCTCATCCATCTTGATAGTTTCAATATCATATCTTCCAGTGGCTTCTTCAACAAAAATTTGAATGGTGAATGCTTGACCAGGTGGCCGTAGAAGCTTCTTGACTTCTTCAGATCTTGTAACAACTCTTCCTTCTGCTCTACTTGGAGCTGGTTGGCTGTAATTACTAGAACATGTAATGGCAGCACCCTGGATGTTAATGGGGATTACACTACTACAACCTCCACAATATCTACATTGTCTAGGACTCCTATACTCGCATTAGTAGCATTGCTGACTTTTACACAAAGAGAACACTCACAATTAACAAAATTCTCAAAATCAGAATTTCCAAAAAAATCAGAGTTTTCAAACAATTCAAAATGCAATTTTATTGAGGCCTGTAACAGCTGCACTATGGATGGCACTGGTATTGACTTTGTTGTTGTTGAAGGAAGTGAAGAAGATTCACTCACTACTTTTAGACTCAGTTGCTAGGATTGTGCTCGATTGTCTGAGTGTACAGTCGGCTGTTTGAGTGTTTGATTGTTCGAGTCGGACTCGGCTCCCTACTGATTGTTGGAGTTGGACTCGGCTCCCTTCTGCTTTTTGGAGTTGGACTCTGCTCGCATCCGATTTCTAGAGTCGGACTTGGCTCTTGTCACTACTATCGCTTCTGCCCCTACTAGCCCTTTAGCAATAGCAACGTGAATTTCTGCATAAATGGAACACTCCATGTCTCCATCACGCCTGCATTCACAATCGGCTAAACAAGAAAAAAAAAATCAGCCATATCAACCATGTTAACAAGGTCAGAAATATCAAAAGAGTCGGGAAGATCCAGCACTTCAGCCAAATAGATAATAACAGGGTCCGAAACTTCAGTCCCAAAATCTGAAACTTTAGCCAAGTTGGACCTATCAGCCACAGAATCCGCAATTTCAATCGTATCAGTAAAATCTAAAATATTGACCACAGAGTCGACCCTTTCAGCCAGATTAACATCGCCCGACATATCAATCACAGAGTCAGCAATTTTAACATCGTCCAACATATCAATATGAGAATCGGCACCCTCGGTCATATCGGCAAGGTCAGCATCAACACATACAGAATTAACAATCTCAATCATATTGACTGAAATATCCAACACAAAATCAACATCATTGGTCATATCCGTAAGGTCAGCAACATCAATCACCAAGTTGGCAACCTCAACCGTATCAACTAGGTTAGACGCAATATCTACACAATTGGCACTCTCGACCATCTCAGTAGAGTGAGACACATCCATTGCAGAGGCAGAAACTTACTCATCTTAGTAGAGTCAAAAACATCCTCTACAGAGTCGACAACTTTAGCCATCTCAGTAGTGTCAGAAACATCCACTATAGAGGTAGAAACTTTAGCCACCTCAGCAGCGTCAAAAACATCATCATCTACAGAGTCGGCAAGGTCCGGTACAGCAGTGGTGACTACTGAAGGTTGCATTGGTTGTGCCATGGACGGCAATGGAGGTTGTACTACTACCATTCGAAATTAGCTATGACTCCTATACATGCATCTGCATTAATAGCATTACTAATATGTACACAATTAGAACACTTAGTTAAATCAATACAAGTGTAATTACAATCAGTAATAGAATTCTCTGAATCCAAAATTTTAGAAAATTCATAATGCAAAGCAACTGATTGTTGTTGTGGTAGCTCCTTGCTACTCCACATGGTTATGTTACTCATATGTCCGTCTTGTGGACTGGATATGGTCTGAGAAGGACTATGTCCAAATCTCTTGAATTATAGCTGATTTGTCGTGGTGGTTAATTCTTCAATTTGTGTTCGCAAATCCTGTAGTGTGGCACATATATCCTCTTGGAATTTCATGTTGCTCATTGTTAGCTACTTCATGAACTCTTCCAGCGAAGATGAACTATTAGGTTGTTGAACTGGTTCTTGTTTCAATTGTCGGAAAAGTGGTGCTTGGTATTGTTGTGGTTCAATTTCGTACAAAATGGGACAAACATTGGTTGGATGTCCTATAAAACCACACATACCATATTCTTGCACTAGTGGCCTATTGTGGTGTTGCCTAGTGGTTGTTGTCCAACAAGAGGTGTCCTCTAAGCTAGCTTCCAATCTCTGATTGTTAGTAGTAGCTGCCTCCTTCCTTACTCTGGATGTAGTAGGTCCCCTAAAGCCTTGCTAAGTGCTACCTGCAAAATCATGAAACTCAGGCAACACATGGGTTAGTCTAGACTGATAATGTTCCAATGACTGGGCTTGCTCCCAGTCGGAATGTCGAGGACCCCACGATTGGTACATCATAGCATGTGTCCTCTTCCCTCAAGGTCAGAACCAGTATTAAGTTCAGAAGAATTAGAATTGGTACTAGTATGTTATTAACATAATCAAATATAAAAAAAAAACAAAAAATAACAGAATGTCACTACAATTAAAAAAAATTATGTAGACAACAAAAAAACGGATTATCCTACGTAACAAAAAAAAATTAACCAAAAATAATGAAATGATCCGGATAACAATAAAAAAAAATTCAGAACAATAAAAAAAACCATGCACTACTTAACAGATTACCTATGTGTCATGCACTATGTAAAAACAAATTATGCAGAAAGATAATATGCAATGATTAAGATGCAATAAAAAAATTATGCAAAAAAAAAATGGATTCACAATATAGCAAACAAATAATGCAGAAAAAATGAATGTAAGATACAGTAATCAGAATATGTAGAAAAAAATGAATGCAAAATACAGTAAACGAATTATGTTGAATCACACGCAAACTCAACTATACATGCAGACTGGGCATATACTAACTTAGCACATATAGATCTGGCATATGCAAAATTCAACACATACAGTTTCGGCACATACAACGATTTATTACCAACATGAGCAAAAAATAGACACGGACTATACATGCATAAAAACTTGAAATCAATAAACTAAAACAGACTCAGCATGCATAAAAACTCAAACTTGACTCGGACTAGGTATACCAATACAAACTCAGTAGTTAGCAAACAAAAACAGACTCGGTAGTCAGATAGAAAGGTTGATACAAGAAGGTTGTTTAAGACGTTTTATCAAGACAAATGAGAGAAAAAGGCTCACAATCGAAGACCTTCCTGAAAGGGACAGGAGCTGGACCCAAGAAGAAGAAGGTGATCAGGAGCAGAGCCGATCCCTAGCTACTTTGAGAAAATATTATAGCTAAATGCACAAAAAGGGTAATGCATCCAATGTTTTAGTGTTATTGCTTTTATGACTTGTTGTAGATGAAAAAGTCATATTTAACACGAACAAATAAATAAAGACCTGTCTGAGATAAGTCAACCGATACCGTATGGGGAAAAATACTTAAAGACCTGGCTGAGACGAGTCGACCGAGATCATCCAAGGAAAAATACTTAAAGACCTGTCTAAGACGAGTTGATCAAGATCGTCCGAGGCAAAATACTTAAGACCTGTTTGAGATGAGTCGGCCAAGACTGTCTGGGGCAAAATATTTAAAGACCTGTCTGAGACGAGTCGATCGAGACCATCGGAGACAAAATACTTAAAGACTTATTTGAGACGAGTCGATTGAGATTGTCTAGGGCAAAATAAAAAAAGACCTGTCTAAAACGAGTTGGCCTAGACCGTCCAGGGCAAAATACTAAAAGACCTGTCTGAGACGAGTTGGCCGAGACCGTCCAAGGAAGAATACTTAAAGACCTGTCTGAGACGAGTCAACCGAGAGCGTCCAGGACAAAATACTTAAAGACCTATCTGAAACGAGTCGACCGAGATTGTCCAAGGAAAAATTCTTAAAGACCTGTTTGAGATGAGTCGACCGAGACCGTCCAGGGCAAAATAAATAAAGAACCGTTTGAGACGATTCGACCGAGACCATCTGGGGCAAAATACTTAAATACCTGTCTGAGACAAGTCGGTCGAGACCGTCCAGGACAAAATACAAGACCTGTTTGAGACGATCGGCTGAGATCGTTCGGGGCAAAATACTTAGACCTCATCTTTCCACTCAGTACTTGGGGGCTATGTACTGGTAGGCCTTCAAAGCCCATCTCAGACAGTCGAAAATTAGAGAGAGGAGCCAAAAGCGGAGAGAGGCAATCGATCAAGCCGATAAATGGGGACGAAAGATCACTCAAAAAGGAGAACAATGCATTAGCCGACTACACCACCACCATTTATTGTTATAAGGGAGTAATAAATAACAGATATTTCGTCTTCTCTCTTACTCGGTCGGTCACCTCATTTCCTTTCTCTCAATCACTCAAAGACCAATGCACTAGCCAACTACACCACCACCACTCATTGTTATAAAGGAGTAATAAATAACTGATATAAAGGAGTAATAAATAACTGATATTTCGTCTTCTCTCTTACTCGGTCGGTCACCTCATTTCCTTTCTCTCAATCACTCAAAGACCAATTCACTAGCCAACTACACCACCACCACCACCACTCATTGTTATAAAGGAGAATTAAAGTTTATTCTCTACAGGAAAAAGCTTGAGGGGCTGTGTACTGGTTGGCCATGACGACCGAGCTCCCACACGTGTGTAGGAGCACACGACAACTGGCACCCTAGATCTGGGCCCAATGACAGATACGCCCCAACCCAACACAGTACCTTGACCCAAGGAAGCCATCCCATTCAGACCAGCCCCTTCCTAGCCCAAACGCTCAACTCCCAAAAGTAGTTAGAAGACAGTTGAGACGGTTAAGAATCCATTAAGGAGAATAACGGTTAAGAATCCATTAAGGAGAATAGTAGGAAATCGTTTATGTGTAAATGGGAAGTCAGGGACGCTTTTAAGGAGAGACAGAAAACTTACCAATGACACCCAACTACCTGTACTCATATACGAAAACAGTCATAAATTAGCATAATTAATCAACAGAGTTTTTTTGTTTTAAGAGAATAAAAGCCGCAACTTTAATAAAATTGAAAAAAAATGAAATATTGCAAAAATTAAATTCAGAGACATCACATAAAAAAAAATGAATGAAATAATAATTTTACAAATATTTTTTATATCAGAAAACTCATTTTATCACCATAAGTCATTACAAAGTGGTATAAGCTCCATCTAAAAGCATGATCGCCTGTGGTTTTCATCAAAAGTCAACAATAATACAAGTCGGCATCTGATTGTGATTGCACGTTGTGCTACCCATTTGTAACAGAATAAACTAGTTTTAAATTTCTACCAGGAACATTTCAAATGGTAATTTCTGTCTGTCACGAGATAGGGGATTTCACGTATATTAGTAAATTACTTTTAATAGATTATATAAATAGAAGATAATTTCTATTTTATAAATTAATTTAATAAAATTAAATTTGACGAAAATTCATATTCATTTAATATCACAACCTATTTTATCAATTGTTATTACATCTATCAATCACTTGCTATTAGATTACAAATATATTTTAGATGTTTAATTGTTTATATGAGAAAGATTTGTATAAGATCCTACGTGACATAAATAGAATATATAAATTAAGATAATTCTTATTTTTTAAGTTGGGTTAGTAAGATTAAATTAGATACAAATTTATCTTCTTAAGAATTATTTTAAAAATAAAATATGATTAAAAAAGTTTATTGAGAAAGCCACCAAAAATAAATATTTACATATACGAACTCACATTTACGTCGTTACTAAGATACGAATCTTGCTCAGATCCATAAATCTCTTCGAGTTAGATGATTATTTTAGGTGTAAAGAGATAAACTATAATTAAGACAAAAAAGAAAAACGAAAATACAGTCGTTATTTTTATCAGCGTTATTACAGGGAGGTCATTAGAGGGAATATTCATAGTCTAAGGCTCAATCATTATTCCCTATGTCTGGAAAATTATGATCATTGTCATTTAAAAGCTTTTCTTACTTTTCGTTTGCTTGTGTTTTCCTAATTAAGAAATTTTTTTGTGAAACATAATCAAAGAAACCTAATGATGAAAGGGGCATTAAGCTTGGATTCTCTTTTGAAAAATAAAAAAGCAGTTTTAGAAATATAGAATAAAAACAATGTCGTTTGCAAATCAAAATAAAGTACTAGGTACGAGTATTTTAAGAAATTTTAATTATATCATATTTTAATTTATACATATTATAAATGTATAAATATAAAAAATGAATTTAATTTTTGTTTGTTTGAAATATATTTAATATTTTAATAAAATCGTATTTATTAAATAATTTATTGTGAATAAAATCTATGATAAAAGTATAGATTCAATTGAACAAAACTAAAATATAGATAAGAATACTAGAGCTCAAGGAGAGAAAAGGTTATATACTTCAAGAACAGACATAAAATTCAAATCGAAATAGAATAAATATATATTAACTAATTTTTCAATGACAAACATTATATTAAAAAAAAAAAAAAACTTGTGACATTCAAATAGAGAGGATAGTGTAACAAACTAATTAAATCACTCCAGAACGAAGTACTCTAATAAAGGAGTATTGATTTTATGAAGAACGTGTACTACTTAGAAGTGAAGCTATCATCGTTGTGTATGAGTTTGTTAATATAATTTAATATTGAAAAAAGAGATCACAACTTTTATGAAAATCTTATGATGAGTCTAATTTTTTTTATATTATTTTTTAACTAATATGTTTTTACTAATAATTATAAAAAAATTATTTCTTACCGGTAATAATTTGTAAAAGAAATAGCAAAAAAATAAATATATTATCAATCATTAGCACATAAAGGTAATGTCTATGTGATTCAATAGAATTTTAATACTAACAAAATCCAATATAATTGATAGATAAATGAGTTTTTTAAACATGTTGTCAATAAATTGACTATGTGTATAAAGAAAAATTTTACCTACTTAATTTTCCTGTGAAAAAAAAGAAAAGAAAAAGAAAGTAGGATTTTAATCTCTATTGTTATTCATCATTCATAATTATACACCCCATCCTCCGTCGAAAATCCCCCGTGGACTTATTGTCAGCCAGCAATCAAACTAGTGAAAACACTCGTACATATTACATTGTCTAATGTCCATAATCAACATGACTAGCAATATCACCCTCAATTCTATACTCAATAACCATTAATGTCTAATCACCAAGCACAAAATGTTGTTTGTTTCCGTTGTCACTAGGAAGCTCTTTTTATGGCAATTAACCTTATTTACATCCATGACTGAATAGAACAATCATCTCACTCATCGACCCATTTTTGTCCAACTGTCCAAACTTGCACGCGTTCCATTAACGACCTTGCGGATACCCACCATCATAATATACAGCATGTTTCTCATTTTTTACATTATACTTAATGATTAAATATATAATTTAATCCTTTCACTTGTTTTTAATTTAGTTTATGTACATAAAAAATTATTAAATTAGTCATTTGGTTTCTACCGTCATATATTAACAATTGGCTTTTTTATATAGTTCTAATTTGATACTTATATATATAGTATTTTTTTATCGTTATATGGTAATATGTTTTTAATTTGATCCTTCAATATAAGTATCAAATTTAGAATATGTTACTCACATAATGATGAAATTAAAAATATGTAAGGAAATTAATATTAATAGAGATTAAAGCAGTAAGTAAGGTTTACGTTAAAAATGTGACTGATTTAATAATTTTTTTATATATAGGAATAAAATTGAAAATAAATAACATGGTTAAGGACTAAATTATATGTTTAACATATATTAATCGTGTAAAATAATATCCATTAATTTATAAAAATATATATAAATCAATATTAAAATCACATGAGTACTTGGATGTTGGCAGTAAGGATATGATTAGTTTGTCACAAATAAATATAAAATGAGTTTAATGAGTATGTATTGGTAAATAAATTTTTTTATATTGTCAACTAATTAAAAATTATGTTTGATGTGATTTTTAAGGTAATTGTTATAAAAATCAACAAATTTAGTGTAAAAATATTTTACATTATCGATATACATCCTATTATTTTTCTTTATGCACTAGTGCAAAAATGACATTATATAACATATCTTTTACATTGGTTATTTAAGGATTAGTTTAAATAAAAATTCAGTGAATTTTTTGTAAATATCATAAACTTGTTACATAAGTTCTTAAACAACCAATGTAAACAAGATCTTTTAATTGAAAAAGAATTAAGAAAATGTTATGTTGTGTGTTTATCATTTACACATAATTTTTACAAATTATCTTCATGTAATAAGTTTATATATCTGTTAGCATTTCCTATGTCAGTTTTTATTGTATTAAAGCTCCTTAAACTATTATGATAACAAGAGGGTTAGTGGAAAGTTCTTAAACAACCAATGTAAAAAAGATCTTTTAATTGAAAAAGAATTAAGAAAATTTAATGTTGTGTATTTATCATTTACACATAATTTTCACACATTATCTTCATGTAAAAAGTTTATATGTCTTTTTGCATTTCTTATGTCAGTTTTTATTGTATTAAAACTCCTTAAACTATTATGATAGCAAGTGGGCTAGTGGAAAGTCATTGGGTTAGTTGGAAAGTCATTTATGGTAGGAAATAAAAGCTTGGTAGAGAGTTATACCTTATGGGATTTAATGTCTAATGGAAATGTTAAGTTCTCCTTATCACTTTACCTAATTTCAAGACAGTCCTAAACAAACAAAAAAATCACATTAGATATGAAAATCATACTCAATGTTTGTGTTGAGTCCTTTGAGGATGTTATTGACAAGTAGACACGTAAATTGTTGGGTTATCGTGATGAGAAGGCCCCACAATTAGTGCTAGAGTAGAGGAATAAGACACGTTAAGCCTTGGGGATAGACAAACAGGTATATTCCACAAGGAGTCCTAATATTGCAAACTTGAGACCGTGATATGTCACTACCCACATACCTTTATCTTGATAGATACACTCTCTAATCTATAAGATTACACCCTTTTTCCCCAATGCTAAGATGAAAGTATGATAAGGAAGTGATACGGTGATAGCTCGGCCTATAAATCTCCATGGAGTAATGGTGGTATTGTCAACACTATCTTTCTCTATATATATATGTGTGTATATATACACCCACGTGCGCGCATATATATATATATATATATATATATGAATGATTGCGGAATATTATATTGATTGATTATTATATTGATGAAGGGCTAAGGTCCTTATCTGATGATTGTGATGATTATTTTGTTGTTGTATGTAAGTTTATTTCTACAATAGTTTATCATTACTTTGTATGTTGTATGTGTACGACTTTAATGGCCAAATTGTGTGTTTGTCGAAGCAAATGTCGAGACTTCCAAGAAAATGGTGCATGTGTGTCACGATGATAGTCCAAGTGCGTGGGGCTTCCTTCTCTAAACTCCCATTATAGTATATATGTTCTAAAGAGTTATCGGTAGTTGTTGTTAACTAGTTTGGGTGTGTGAGTGTTGTTTCCTCCATCATTTTTATGTACATTTGGACATAAGTGTCAAGTGGTAGGCATCTTTATAATTACATGTGTAACTAAACTTTCATATATGTTGTTTATATTTTTAGTATGTGTTTTATGTTGTTATGTATAAGAGTAGGTTGTATATGATATTGTAAATAATTACCCTCTTTTTTATAAACAAATTAAATACAAGATTTTCATTAAAATAAACTTCCGCAGGCTGTTTTCTTTTAATGTTTATCCCTTATAGCAATAGTGAGTCATTACATAGAAGACAAGAATTGTACAATTGTGATATTTAAAAGATCCAATAGACACAATTTGAACCTAAAGACCAAAATCACAAAATTATAATATTTAAGAAATAAAAAAATGTAACTAAACCTTTATATTAATAGAAAAATATTGAAAAGTTTAATATTACATAATATTTTATTATTTATTAACTATTATGATTTAATATTTATCTAGTATTTATTATTAAAAAAATTCCAACTCTTCTTTTAATCTATTTCTAGATCCTCCCTGCTCATGGAAAGATTGTGAATCGTTGAAATATAGTAAATTGTGTCTAGTTTTTCTAATAATAATTTTTTTCTGTTGTGTATTTTTATTTAATTTTTATATTTAAATTATAATACCTATACAAATATTTGTATGTCACACGGAATTAAAAAAAAAACGTACGTGTTATGGATATGATACATCATAAAGAGTTTAATGGTAACGTAAACACAGTGTAATTTACATCCTTAATAAATCAAAATCATTATTAATATGATTTTTAAAATAATTATTATAAAAATTAATATATTTATTATATAAAATGATTTTTATTAAATAATAATAGAAAATTATTTTACATTATTAGTATATACTATATTTTTTCAAAAATTAAAAAACATGAAAAAAGATATCAACGTATAACTATTTTTAGTATATTATGACAATAATAAAATTTAAATATAAGACATCGTAAAAATTACTCCAAAATACCAACATGAACATGTAAAGACATAAATGACTGTCCCATCATTTAATATAAAAAAAAGTACAAAACATGGTTTACTTAAATAGGAAGATTGAATTATCTTTTGAAAACCTCACAATCCAAAGACTGAGAAACAAAAAAACCTTCAGAATCCCAAAATTACCGAAAGGTACCAGAGAAAATATTTTAGGACATATTAACACGAGTACCGTGTACGATAAAATACTGCGAATTATTAGAGAAGTAAATATGTGATGTTAGATAAAAACAAATGGTTTAAATATATTTTATTTCCTTTTAAATTAGTGTAAATTTAATTTTGGTTTCTCAAGTTAAAAAATATATTTTTTTATTTATATAATTGAGAAAATATTATTTTTAGTCTTTTAACTCAGACAATGTTAATAAATTTATCAACGTGACTAATTGATGTTAGGTAAATAATTGTCATGAGTAAAGAATTATCTATGTAAAAAGATTTAAATATATTTTTTGTCTTTTAAGTTAATAATAATTTTTTTTTGTCTTTATATTAAAAAATAATATTTTTAATTTCTGTACTTAAAAAATAATAAATTTTAATTTCTCAAACTAAACAATTTTAATCAACTTACCAACATAGTTAATAAATTCCAAGTCATTAATGACCATATGGAAAGACTTGGATAGGGGAGAAGAAGATTCTGAAAAAAATTATAGCAAAGAATAATTGAACTAAAAAATTTCTTACCCCTCCTCACATCCTCCAATCACTATCTCCAACCAAGGAATATAAACCAAATTATAAAAAAATTAATTTGTAAAGTGTTTGAGTTGAGAGATTACATACAACTATTTTTTATGAAACTAAAAATATTTTTTTAATTTTAAGGACCAACAATAAATATATTCATAATTTAAGTGATAAAAAAATTATTTAAACTTTTGTACTTAAATAAAATTTTTCATGTTAGTCATGTTAATGAGTTCTTTAACATGTCTAGGTAAGTAACTAAAAATAATTATTTTTAATTATAAAACTAAAAATATCATTTTTTTATCTGTGATATCAAAATTAAATTTACTTTAAATTTGATGGACAAAAAGATATATTTAATCCAAAATAAATTGAATTCAGTAAAAAAAGAAAACGTTGTTTATACGATTCTGCGGACAGAGCCCAGCTACGTAAGCATGAATCACCTTATGCTTCTTTGAATTTGTTTATTCTGACTTAGAAGAAATAAGAGTGAAAGTTTGTAATTGGAATGAGAATGATCAGAAACAAAAGTACGACTTTTTAACTATTTTGTTATTCCATGAATTTGGAATCTCATTGGAGAAGAAGAGCTTCTAACATTACACGCAAATGAGACAACGATGTTACGTTATAGCAAATTTAATATATATAAATGTCGAGTTATTTGAAAAGCCTAAAATAATTATAGTTTTTATATATTTTATTTTTTAATTCAGATTAATTTTATCTTTTATCTCTCAAATTTAAAATTATTTTTTAATTCCAATAATTTTTTTTAAAATAATTAATTTTAGTATCTTGTACTATATTATATTACAAATAGAATATAACTACAGTTAAAAATAAAATAAAATAAAAATATTAAAGAAGAAATTTTAAAATTAATAATGTTGTATAGTTTTCAAAAATATATATATCAAATAATGATTTGTATTTCATTTGTTATGTATAACAACACATTAAAATCAATCATTTTAAAATGTAAGGACTAAAAATAATAATTTTAAATTTAATGGAAAAAAATAAATTTATTCTAAATTCAAGTGACAATAAAACATGTTTTCCAATAATTAAAAAAAATGCTATTCCTCAATTGTCATAACTAGAGTCGTTAATATAGACTCTTTCTCGTGAACCAACCATCCTCACCATGGGTTTGAGTAATGTTGGGTTGTAAAATTTTGTGTCACTATGTTTATCAACTAAAGTGATTAACTTAATGTTGACTTGGATTGAACCTGTAATAAACTAGGCTAGCTTGTAGGTTATAACTTATAATTTTAAAAAATAATATTTATCATACTAATTCTAATCAAATTAGAAATATATATTTAAAATAAAAGTATTTGTTTCTAATTTACTAGTGTGGTGTTAGCGTAATCGATGGTGATGAGACAAAAAATGTGATGTTATCGATAACTATAATAAAAATCACAAATTCTATATTTATTATTTTTAAAATTAGGTAAAAAGTATTTTCAAATTATATAAAAAACTAATTCAACTCTATTTTATCTTAAAGTAATTTGTTTTGAAAAAATTATTTAAAAACAGAAAACTTGCTGTCACTCCGACTGAGTCCTTAGTTGTTTAATCTTTTAAGAGTTTTTCAAAAATAAATATATTTGGTTAATCTTCTCTTTATGAAAGAGAAGTGTAAAAAAAAAAGTAAAATCAAGTATTTGAAAAATAATCCAAGCTAATTTAAAATTATACTGGCCTATCCATACACTCTTATTACCTTCACGGTTCAATTGACAATTAACCAAGTTGTTTAATGGAGTTTTTTTTTTTTTAAGTATAAATATGTTATACTTTTCAAATAAGACACAACTGCTTATATACAGGGGCGGAACCAAGAATTCGGCTCCAGGACCAAGAATAAAACAAATTTAATAAAGAAAATTTAATTTTTTTACAAGTATAAAATATACAAAAAGTTTAATTTTTATATATATATATATATATATATATATATATATATATAATATTTTAAAGCTTAAATATATTTTTAATTCTTATAAAATGAGTAATTTTTATTTTAATATTTTTAATTTTTTAATTTTTCATCTTCTAAAATTTAAAATCAATAATTTATGTTTCTATAAAATATTTTTTCTTTAATTTTATCCTTTCAAAATCTATTATTATTTTTAGTCCCTAACATTCATCTTAAGGTATATAAATAATCTTTATTTATAAAATTTAGAAATTTTTTTAGAAGTATCACGTACTAATATGTTCCCGAGATAATAGTGAATGTTACCTAAGATGTTTATTTGACCTTCAATTAAACCAGTTATTAATGAGTATCACAATATAGTAAGAACCACAAACAATAATTACAACCTTTTGAGAGATAAAAACTAATTAAAATTTTCAAAAATAACTAAAATAAGAATTCACTCATTTTATAAGGATTAAAACATATTTAAGCCTATTTTTATAATAAAAAAAATATATAACTACATTGAGTATAAAAATAATACTATATTTAGTCCTTTATATATACTTATTTTCAAATGTATTAATTAGGTATTTATTGTATGAAAGTAAATTTTATTAACAATTTAATTTGGTGAAAAATATTCTTTGAATTAGAATTAATATCATTAAATATAACTACAATTTAAACTATTTAATTATATAAGTATTTTTGAAATAAAATTTAAATTTATGATATTATTAATTAAAATTAATTAACTTGATTGTTTTCATTAGTTTTGGTAAATTAGTTAGTTTTGGTAAATTAGTTATTGATTTCTTATATATAAGATTAGAGAGGTAGAATATAAGAATGAAATAGATTAGATAGATAAGATAATTTTGGATAATTATACTTCGATACTTCAATATCACAAACGCACTATTATTTTTTTTTTATCTCTATCCTCTTATCATATCATGTTACATTTTTACTTATCATACTTATATTTAAAAAATATTACCTATTAATTTTGAAAATATTTTAATAAATATTGTATTTAAATAAATTATAAAATGTCATTAATAACGTTTTATATTTATTAAATATTACTAAAGATATAAAAAATGTTATTGATAGAAATATTACTAAAAATATAATTAATAAAATATAACTAAAAATATATATGTAGTCGTGAGACTACCAAACTCTTTTTTGTTTGTGCATATATAAAATTTGCCAAAACCTAACATCATTACCTCATTTGCGTGTAATGTTAGAAGCTGTGGTCCAACGAGATTTTACCACAAAACATACCAATCTCATGGAATAGCAAATTGGTTAAAAGTCGTACTTTTGGTTCCCGTCATCTTCATTCCAATTACAACTTTCTTGTTTCTGTTTTGAAGTTAAATAAAAGTTTCATCTAAGTCAGAAGAAACAAATTCAAACAAGCATAAGGTGATTCATGCTTAGGTTAGATGGTAATCTATATCCGAGCAACTTTCACGTGATAATATTTTATGTGCTCTTAAAAATATAGAGGGGTGATATTTAAACATTATTTATTTTTATTTTGCAACATCAACTTATTTTATCTATCTTCACATATTTACTACTTTAATAATTCACGGTTTTTATTATACACGTCAATTTGCGATAAAATATTCTCCTCCATACCTTCGGTATTTTGGAATTGTGAATGTGATTTTTAGGCCATGCCGACATGGATGGGATAGTGAGGTTTTCTAAAGACAATTCAGTTTTTTTTTACATAGTAAACCATGTTTTACATGTTTTTTATGAATGGTGTGTCTACATTTACTTTTTGTTTTTGAAGAATCTATGTTTATACGTTGATTGCACCTTTTCTTAATATTTTTATAATTAAACATAAACATACCGTGTCAGTTTTTCTTTTAATTTTGTGTGCATATAAATATTTTTTTTATCAAGAATATTTTATGAAATTTCTAATTTATACATAATCTACTACTTTAATGATTCACATACCTTTTATCATCTACTTGAGTTAAAATAATATCCCTCCATTTTTTTTTTGTATTTTTATGGAATCGTGAATGTCTTTTAAAGACAAATCAATCTTTTTACACGAGAAAACCATACATCACGCGTTATTAAAGTACTAGACACAATCTACTATAATGATTCACAGCTTTTATCATCTACGTGTCAATCTTGTGTTAAAATAATATCCCTCCATTTCTTTTAGGAATTGTGAGTGTTTTTCAAAGATAAATAAATCTTTAATACTTGAAATGCTTTTAAATGATGGGAGAGTCACATACGGATATATAAGCGTTCGAAGCCGAGTTAAAGAGTAAAATAACTAAATTTAAATTTTAAGTACACAAATAAAAAAATTATTTTTATTAATTTTGATCAAATAAAAAAATTATGGGAGAAGTTTGTAGAACAAGTACAAAAGAATCGATTTAATTGAATTTTTAATCTATTTATTTTTATATATTATTTCTATTTATCTTGAATTTATTCTTTAATATTTTCTTAAATTCAATTATATTAGTTTAGTTGTGACTTGCATACTCAAGTCAATCTTAGAGACATAATATCTTTTGTGAATATCCATTTTTATCCAACAACAGAAAAGAAAAAGAACAAAATGGAGGAAAAAGGGGACAGGTGGATTACCTCTCCCCAAAAGAAAAAAAGACGAAAGCATGTCAAAAAAGTAGTTTGGAAAAGCAGGTCTGACAACCCACATTTTCCAACCTGTCTCGGGCAAGCGCCTCTAGGATAAGGAACCGTGCACCTCATGCAAAGTCATCTCAAACCTGTCATCTTGGGAGAAAGCAGGGAGCATGAAATACGTCCCGCTGCGACGGTTAGAGAAAGGAAAGGAGCGGTCACCACTGCATTAAAAGTAAAGTCGTCGCATTAACCTGTATGCTGATTCCGAATTGGCCGCACCTTAAACTGTACCTAATATTTGGAATTGACTAAGAGTCGACATTCTTTGGTCAACTTTGAAAGTCGACTTTCTATCTTTTTTATTTTATCCTCGCCGACTCCTAGTCAGTATATAAGTCCCACTGACACTTAGTCGACACTTTCCTATGGTTGAGTCAGTCTCGGCCTCTCCCATATAATCTTTTAAGCCTCAGCTAGAATTACGTAAACTTTGACTTCTTCATTGCATTGAGAGATACGTAGGAGCAAGAGATGACTCTTATCAAGTTCATAAAACTCAAAAACATCACCTGTTCATCCCTTGTAGATACCCATCCTTCCCTGTGTATGAAAGGTGAAAAATATAATAGTCATTTTGTATTTCTTGCATCTAGTTAGGGTAACTGTCTTAAAGACAGACGTGGTGAGATACTATTGTTTCCCGTAACTGATTCCCGAATCCAAACTCTGATTCCCAATGTTACCCTTATCTAACCATAGGTTTTCTAATATTTTCCTAGAAAATGTATGTGGCAACTCCGATTTCCATATTCCCTCCTCTAGAAGGGATGTGGGCTTTAATCTTCTATTTCTTGTTGACCTCATCGCAGTCCTGGTTGCGACAGTCTTCTTATTTCGTCTTTTTCTTGAATCAGTATGGAATATTATATCATTTGAACTTTGATACTATGTAAAAGTTTGTAAAGGAAAATCCAAGTGAATTGAACTAGAAAAATAGGATTGTCCAAAAATTTCAAATCAATTAGACTTAACCTCTTTATTTTTATGTCTTTTAATTTATCCAATGTGAGGCTTATTCTCTAACACATAAAAAAAAGTTAAACATATATATTTTTTATTTAAAATAAAAAATTATCTCAAAATTATTTTGCTGGCTATGTAAATACTTACTGAATAAGGGCATATGTAATAAAGTTGTGATCTATATAAATATGAGTCTGACATGGTAAGTATTTTTTTTCTGTGATCATACAAAATAAATTAATTGGTACTAATCTATCTAAAGTATAACGAGAAACTTGGTATATAAATTATGATGGTGTGTATCCCCAAGGTCGTTAATAGAGCTTGTGCTAGTTGGGACAAATGGGTCAACGAGTGAGATGATTGTTCTATAAAGTCATAAGGTTGCCATAAATAGAGTTTCCTGGTGACAGTGGAAACGGGCAACATCTCGTGCTTGGTGATTAGACATTAATGGTTTGAGTACAAAATTGAGGGTGATATTGCTAGTCATGTTGAATATGGACACTAGACAATGTAATATATGAGTGCTTTCACTGGTTTGATTGCTTGGTGACAATAAGACAATGTGGGTTTAGAGGACCGAGGATGATGTCTATAATTATGAATGATGAATAGTAGTGTTTAAAATCATAATGTGTATCACTCAGATCAGTTTATCTCAAGTTTTAGTTTAATTAATATTTTAAATTCGAGTTAGTCACATTAAATATTTTTAAAAAAATTACCATATAATAATTTTATGTTTAAATATATTTTTAATTCGTATAAAATAAATATTTTTTTATTTTAATTTCTATTTTTTTAAATTTAAAATTATTAATTTTTGTATCGATAAAATAAGTAAATTTTGATTTTATTCTTTATAAAATATTTGTTTATTTTCATCCCTTCAAATTTTGAGATAACTATTTTTAATTCTTAATATTTATTTTAAGATAGAAAGTTAATATTTATTTTAAAGATCTATAATTTTTTTTAAAATATCATACATTAACATGATACTACATATACTAGTGGATGTGATTTATAATGATCACTTTACCTTCTATTAAATATATAAGTAAGTAACAAATGTTATATAGCGATAAAGATAAAAAATAATGATATCAAATCTTAAAGAAATAAAAATCAAACAAAAAAATTATAGAGACAAAAATCAAAATTCATTCATTTTACAATGACAAAATATTTTTAAGCCATAATTTTACTTAACTAGAACACAATTATCTTCCATATAAAAATATAAAAAACTCATTCATAGATACTACCTTCATATACAAATGATTGATAATGTAATTTTATTATTTTTTAACAAATTATTAACAGTAAGAAATAAAATAAAATAAATTTTTATAATTATTAGTAAAAAATATTAATTATAAATAATATACAAAGACAGTTAGGCTAACCACAAGATTTTTATTGAAGTTGTGATATCCTTTTTCGATATTAAAGCAAAACACATATAATGAAATTAACAAATTCATACACAACAAACTAACATAAGGTACATGGTTGAGACATAACTACTTCTTCTTAGATATAATCAATAATTCAATCTCAACTACTTATTTTTATATATATAAATATAAAAGTAAAATAATATTAAGTATTTCAAAAAAATTAATCTTTAATTCTCGCTCCAATATTTTGGGCCTACCCAAAACTCGTACACAACTATGATAGTTTAAAGAAGTACAATTTCTTCACAAAATCAGTACTTGTTATGCTATCCTCTTTTATTTCAACGTGATATTTTTTTTTTAAATATAATCCTTCTCCTTAAAATAATTATTTGATTTGTTATGCTACTTCTCTGAGCTTTAATAATCTTATCCATATTTTAGTTTTGTTTAATTGAATCTATATTTTTATCATAAATTCTATTAAAAATATATTATTAAATAAATTCATCTTTATATTTATACATTTATAATACATATATATATATATATATATATATATATATATATATATATATATATATAAAATAAAATATGATATAATTAGAATTTCTTTTTTTTTTTGTTACAAATATCTATTTCTTGATTTGCAAACGGCATTTTAAAACTGCTTTTTATTTTTCATAGAGAATTGCCTCAATGTCCTTTCCCCATTAGGTTCTTGGATTATGTTTCACGAAACAAATTTTCTTAATTAGGAAAAGTAAGAAAGCATTTAAACGACAATGATCATAATTTCCAGAGATAGGGAATAATGATTGAACCTTAGACCATGAATGTTCCCTCTAATGATCTCCCTGTAATAATAACACTGATACGAATGACGACAGTTTTTTTTTTTCTTTGAATAAACAATATATCTACATATTTTATATTATCTTTCTATCATGTGATGACATGTTAATTTAATTAATTTTTATAATAATTATTTTAAAAATTACATAAAAAATAATTTTTAATTAATTAATAGTATAGATATTTTAAATTTGTAAGGAATATGTACTACTATGTAAAAATTTTAAAACATTATCTAATTAGAAATATGACTTAAAATAATCAAATTTAAAAATATTTTTAGTCTCTATAAAATAAGTGAGAATTGATTTTACTTTATGTGAATTTTTTTTTTTACTTTTTATCCTTATAAAATTTAAAATTATTGATTTTGATTATTATTATTATGCGACACTTATTAACTGAATAACTACTTATATATTTAACAAAAGATCAAATGACACTCACTAGTATTTGCAGAACTATGTTAACATGTAACATCTCTAAATTTTTGTCTAAATATCTAAAATAAATGTTATTTATATGCTTTAAAATGAATGTTATAAACTAAAAATAATGATTTCAAATTTTAGAATGATGAAAATTAAAGAAAAAAGTTTTACCGTGATCATAATAAAATTTATTTATTTTATAGGAATCAAAATTAATTATTATAAATTTTATAGAACAAAAAAAAATATTATAAAGACTAAATTTAATATTCACTTATTTTATAAAAACTAAAAATATATTTAAGTCAAATAATTATTATCAAAAAAATTTATTATATAGTGAAAGTGGTGACAAGCGCTAAAGAGAAAAAATGGGACAGTTTGGTTTAACTTAAATTTTTTATGAGCTAAGATTATTTTGAACATAATTTATTTTGTTTAAAAATATTTAAATTTTTAAAAATTAACATTAAATCATTTATTTTAAATTAACTTTTTTAAAGGACTCGACATTCTCGAACGGGATCAAATTATTCTAATTCTATTTAAGTAAATTTTTATAATATCAACCAAACCATTTTATTGTTTGCTATAGAATTATATGATAGCTTTACTGAATATCTTATTTTATCATGTTTTTATACTTACGATTACGATGATGTTTTTTTATTATTTATTCTTTTTTGGTCTTGAGTAAAGTTGATCTCTTTTCATCTAAAATAAAATAAGCACTTAGTTTCAAAATTGGTGCCCGTGAATGACGGAAATTGCCGATCGAAAAGGTTTCTAATGGAAAATATAAATTAGTTTATTTAGTTAAAATTTTGTTGCGTGGGATCAAAATCAGATGCCGACTTGTATTATTGTTGACTTTTGAGAAAATGATAGGCCACAGCATGCTTTTAGATGAAGACTACACCACTAGTAATTGCTTAATTATTGTGTCAAAATGAGTTTTTTGATTTATAATGAAATTAATGTTTGAGAATATGTAATGCATAATATAAATATTTATTTTTATATAATTAAAATTTATAATAAATAAATGTTTTTAACATATAAATTATAATTAAAATTTATAATAAATAAATATTTTGAATATAAATTATATTTTGAATTTATGATAAATAATTTATATTGTGATAAAAGATCATTTTGAGTATTGGTAATTTTTTAAAACTAGTAATGAAATTCAAGTATACAAATGGTTAAAAATGAAAGATAAAAAAGATAGATTATTAAAAAATACAAATGGTTAAAAAAATAATAAAATTTAATTAAAAAAATAAAGATGAAAAAAATAGATAATAATAGATAAATGATTTAAAAAATCAAGTATACAAACAAATAAAAATAAAAGGAGTGTAATTTGAGATAGTTGAGAAATTGTTTTTTGAAATAATTTTTTAAATCAAATTAAATTTGAAATAAAATTAAGAAGTATATTTGAAATAAATAATAATTAAAATATAATATTTAATGTTCAGTATATGATATTAGGATATAGCATGTATCTCAAGGAGAGTGATAATAATTCTTAAAAATATTCTTATTTTTTAAAAAATTCTAAAAATACCTATATTAAATAATAGTTTCTAAAAAGGTTCTCATTTAATATGAAAATTCAAATTTATAATATGAATGATTATTTGTAAAAAAATAGAAAGAAACTCATGGATATGTGAAACAATTTATTTTATTCTGAAAATGAGATGGCTTTGAATTTAATTTTAATAATTAATTTATTTTTGGAATTTTATTTGTTGTAACCCAAAATAACCTTCCTTAACCGTTAAAATATCAAATTTTAGGAATATAAACTCTAATCATGTGATAATTAGAAAAATGTGAAACATGCTCTAAGAATTGAAGAGTTTTTATACCACTATTTAATTATAAATTATTTAATATAGTAAATTTGTTAAATTTAATAATAATTATTTTAAAATTATAATTACCATAATTTCTTATGAATTAACCACATGTTTTTTTTTTTTTTTTTTTTTTTTTTTTTTACCGTGGTGGTGCACAGACAAGTCTCAAATATACAGTGTGTTAATTCTTCCTGGACTTTATATAATTGATTTGTAGCGTAGTATTGACAAATGAAACTAAGAAGATATTGTCTCACAAAGCAAAACAAAGTTTGAATTACATTATTTTGAATGATGAAATAAACGAGGATGAAGATTATTATGTTAAGAACTAATAATAAAATTACATACTATGTATAGGATCCACATTCATCGTTGGTGAAAATCTCCTTAATGTATTGAAGGACATAGTATCCGCAATCTAGCACAATACCAAAGGGGTGGGACACCATAAATTAAATCAATCTAGATATCGTAATATTGTTGTACAATTAAACGAATATTTAATAATTTTTCATCGTAATCATTTGTATATAATTGAATAGTCTAAATTTATTTTTTTTTCATCTTTTTATTATAAATATTTTTTTAATTTAATATATTTCTTATAAAGTTAGGTTATACGGACCAGCCCGCCTGTTAAACCTGCCCTACTAAGTTCACAACCTAATCAGGACTAGCCTAAACATAAGATAAATGGTTCAGATTTTACATGCTCAAGTCTACGCTACATGGCCCGCAAACTATCGGGCCAATCTACAACCTGTAAATAAGAACAATAAATAAATAAAAATATTTTAATATTTAATTTTAATGTTTAACTTTATTTTAAAAAATACAATTTGAAAAAAAATTTACAAAAAAAAACTAATCTAATAATTATAAACAAATTAAATAATTATTATTCATAAACATTTTTGTTCTTCCATCTTGATGAGTGGAGAGATAATACTTGATTTCTCAAAGTTAAATAAAAAACAAAAATTAAATATATAACAAAATAGAAACAAATATAAAAAATATAATTAATCTAATCATGTAAGTATCAAATATTTTAAGTTGATTAACTAAATACATTAACTAAATATAGTCTTACAAAATATATATATATATATATATATGAAGAGATAAGGACAAATTAGCATGCCATATTTTTTTTAGTTGGACAAAAAATTCATGCATTTTTATTTAAACTAATTATATTTAAGGATAATAATATAATTTTGATTTAGTTTGTTGTCCATTATTTTTATCTCCTTCTCGATCGATGTTTTCTTGGAAAAGGAAAAATAGTGATTTTTCACAGTTTCCCATGTTTAAACATTGCACCAAATTTTTGTTCCTCATGGTTGCACATGAAATATTACACCAAGAGTTATTGTTTCTTCCACTTTTTCTATTTTTTATTTAGAATATAAGTTTATGTGTTCAAAATTATTTAAGTGTTTTGATGATAACAAATATTATGACCAATGAATGATACATTATGTTTAACTAGTGATCTCTAAATTTCAAAAGAACTACATGTTATTAAACTTAATAATTGGAATCGTTCTTGGAAAGAAAAACGTAATTGGAATATAAGTTTTATCTATTGCATCTATAAAGAACTCGCCATCTATAAATGTATTCACCGGTCAATGGGAGCTCGTCGTCCAAAGGATGTAATCAAAGTCCATAGAAGAGCTCAACGTCTAAAGGACATAATCAACATTCATAGAAGAGTTCGACGCCGAAAGATGAATTCAATGTCCATAAAGGAGCTCAAAGTCCATAGAGGAGTTCACCATCCATAAGCGAACTTGACGCCCATAAACGAACTTATTGTCCAAAAGAAGATATTGTAAAAGAATATAACGACTAAATTGTTCTATTCAGGAAGTATCTTTGGATAAAGTGTAAAGTATTATTTAAATTACTTATCACATCACGTGAATTCTTTGTTTCATATATACAACTTGTAATATTCAATATTAAATATTTACTTTTTGAGAATATGTTAGTTTTAGATTGATAAAAGACTACATCAAATAATTTTTTATTGCAAGTCAGGTCTGATAAAAGGAAGACGAGATCATGACTCCCTTCAAAAGGAACCAATATAAGCTTCCTCTCTTGTCAACATAAGATATCATGTTAAATTCAGAGAAGAACATCCTTTATCTGACACAACTTTCTTTGTCTTTAGAAAATGAGGAGCCTCTGCAGAAGTACAACAGAAAGTAGATCTATGACATTTAATGCTAACTAAACCACTTCTCATGCAAAAACAATGTTCAAATTTTTATGTGCTATAAAAAGGGAGTGATCAAGCTCAAAGAAAAGAAGAACAAGAACATGAATACACGGTCATACATACTACGCTTTTGGACGACAATTTGAAAATTCTCTATAAAAGCTTTCTTTGTGAAACAAAGTAAAGTCATTGTGCTTTGTATTGCTATATGTTCATTGTGTGAGTTAGCTTTCTTGTAAAAACTCATTATAGTTGTTGAGATAGCCTGAAAAGGCTAAGTGACAAAGAATACTTGATTTCTTGTAATCAGGTATATTACAAGAGTTTTAATACTTGAAGAGGTAGATAATACTTGTTTGTAAGTCAGATAGACTTAGTATAAATCTTTTTGTGTTGAAGGATTGGGCATAACTCTGTTGGAAGAGTGAACCAATATTAAATGTATGTTTTTTCTCTTACCTTACCCTTTTTACGTTCTGCACTTCTTTGGACAACTCCATTGGACGACGATCTTAAACTTTGTTTTAAATCTTTTGTCTTTGTGAAAACTTTTAAAAATCACACACATAATTCAACTCGGGGTGTTTCCTATGCCTTCATCTCTTTCATATAGTGTTTGTTTGTCCCATATGTTTCTTCTTATTTTATTAAATAGCATAAATGTGTTAGTATGATGATGCATTTAAAATATCTTTATAGGTGAGTATACTCTGTTGTGATAGTAATAAAAATGTAAGTTTAGATATTCTATCCAAAGAACTAGTTAACAATTACTAGTTTTTAAAAATTTTTGTATAGTCAAGGTAAACAAGTTTAAGGTTGTTCTTTAAGGAATTTAAAATATGCAAAATGCTTAATAAATAAATTGAACCCAATAATAAAATTGGAGATGAAGTGATAAGAATTATGTCTTCATTTATTCTCTTTATTTTCAAATTTTAATTTTATTTGAATCCTTTAAATTATTCTCCAATTGATGATTTAATCTCTTATTTCTATTAATAATCATTGGTCTAAGCTCTTAATAGTCTTTTCGATAAATTAAGTTCCTAATTAGTCATATAGAGACCTAATTCAGAGTAAACATAAAACACGTAGAAATACGTTAATTAAATTAATTAACTTGATCACAATTGTTTTATAATTCCACCAATTAATTATTATACAATTGCCATTAAATTAATCAATTAATACAATGCAAATGGTGATTAAATCTTAGCAAGAATTATAATAAAACAATTCAATTGACTGAATAAAAAGAGAATTCAAATTAAATAAAAAATTGGGGATTCTAAGTACAAACTGCACAGTAACCTAATGGAGGATTTAACTAGTCATCACAATGGTGAAACAAGAAATTCCAATAAGATACATGGAAAAGAAAAATAAGAGATAAAAACTGTAATAGGTGGGAAGATCAATTTTCTTCCTTGCTACGCTCAATAGCTCTAAAAACTTGCCCAAATAAGTTATTGCTTCGTAAAATCTGAGACAACTATTGCTATTTCCTTATTTCCTTTTATAGCTAAAGAGACTAATTTAAGCCTAACACGCAAGCCCAATTGTTCTAACTTTACAAGAGGAAAACTTCAAAATCGTCAAGATCATGCTTAGGGTAGCACAACCATGCTCATGTAAGCATGAGTGTCCTTCTCTCTTTGCATGGACGTGCTCGTCTTCTTGAGGTGGAACCTTCAAAATCGAGCATGATTGTGTTGTGACTAACATGATCATGCCTCCTTTTCAGTGTTGATTTCTGCCTTGGACACCTATGCACAACCATGCTTCGACTAGCACAGTCGTGCTCCTCCTTGGAGGCTTTCAAATTAGCTTTTTTTATGCAAGAAAATTCGAGTTCCAACACCTTTTTACCTATTTTGAGCTTCTTTTCCTATCTTGTAACAAACTAAAAATAAAGGGTGAGTTTTACATAATTTATAATTGAAAAATATCATTACCCCCAACACCTCTTACCAACATACAAATTTATAAATAAAGGGTGAGTTCTAAATTTTATTTACTTTTTTTGGGGAGGAGGACGGAAGAGGGATTTCTCAGGTTGACAAATTTTCCTATTGTTCTTTTACACACATATACACATATGTATATATAGAGGAGGGATGCACTTACTCCAATAATAACTCCAAAAGAGTAAATTCTCATTCTCACCTCTCATTTTTTTAATATAACAGTCTATGAGTTATTTGTTAGAAAACTATTAGATTAAAATAAAATAAAGAGTGAGAATGATTAGTAACTCTCTTAGAGTTAATCTTGGATCAAGTGAACCCCTTCTGTATATATTTATACTTGTGTATATATATATTTATACTTGTGTATATATATATTTATACTTGTGTAACTTAGACCAACTATTATACTATTTAATAACTTTACGTAGAATGCGAATTTTAACGACCCAATTGTTGAATTGAAAGTTCCCTTAAATAGATCATATATATAAATTTTTATATTAATTCAAATTATTTGATACCTCATTTATATTGATCAAAATTAACAAAATATATACATTTCAAATATAATAAAATATGAATAATTTGATTAACTTCTTATTGATGATCAATTTTAATAAAATTTATTACAAATAATCAAGGTAATATAAATTTATAATTGAATGGTTGGATTGATAAAATTCACATTTTATATAAAGTTATTGAATGGTGTAATAGTTTGTGTAAGTTACACTAGTGTAATTTGATCTCACTCCTGTATATATATATAAGAGATTAACTTACTCTTGATCCCCACCCTTCATTTTCTTGCAATCTAATGGATAAGATTTGTCACTTGTTAGAGCCATTAGATTGTAAAAAACAAAAGGTGAAGATCAAGAATAACTATCTAAGAGTTACTTCTCGACTAAGTGAATTCTTCCTCTCTCTATATATAGATGATGTTTCAAATGAAAAAATTTTATAGTGGAAAATGATAACTTTAATAATAGCTCTTGAATCACAACTTTAAAAAAAAATTATGGTTGAGATTAAAGTTCAATTAAACACCTCTAATGAGACTATCATTGTCCTTGTCTCCACCACCACCATCACTGGCATTGGAACCACCATTATTGTCGTTGAAAACACTTGCTTATGTGCAAAAAAAAAAAATATATATATATATATATACGATAGTGGCGGTGACAATGGTGAGAGAGAGAGAGAGAGAGAGAGAGAGAGAGAGAGAGAGAGATAGAGAGAGAGAGAGAGAGAGAGAGAGAGAGAGAGAGAGAGAGAGAGAGAGAGAGAGAGAGAGAGAGAGAGAGAGAGAGAGAGAGAGAGAGAGAGAGAGAGAGAGAGAGAGAGAGAGAGAGAGAGAGAGAGAGAGAGAGAGAGAGAGAGAGAGAGAGAGAGAGGTAAACGACTCTAGGAAAACAAGAGAGAGAGAGAGTTTATGAGAGAAAAAAAAAAAAAAAAAAAATATATATATATATATATATATAGAGAGAGAGAGATAGATAGAGAGAGAGAGAGAGAGAGAGAGAGAGAGAGAGAGAGAGAGAGAGAGAGAGAGAGAGAGAGAGAGAGAGAAAATGAATCCTTTTTTACTCTAAGAATCATTTTATGAGAGTTACTCTTCATCCTCACCCTTCATTTTCTTGCAATCTGATTACTCTAACGGGAGACACATCTTATTCGATGACAAAAGATGTCAGAGATGGGAAGCTTGTTTCCCTTCTTGATCCTCTTCCTCCTCAACAATGATTGTAAAGAAAGACGTTTTATGGAAATGTATTTTTCTAAATGTTTTTACTTTGTCCCCCTATTTTTATGTTTATGTTTACTAATGTATAGCTTCTCCTCTTCGATTTTACTTTACCTTGACTAAAAAAAGTCCGAAATGAATTCAACCTTTAATGATTTCTCTAGTTGAAATGGAATTAATTTCTGCCTTGTAACTTAGCCGAAATGGTCTCGGCCTTTCTTAACCGAAATGGATTTAATTGACTAAACCTGATACTTGTGAATGCAAACACGATGCTTAATGAATGCAATGCAAATTTTTTTTTTTTGCACCTTATGACCAGAGTTGTAGACTGATGGGAACCAAGCGATGGAATGTATCTTTCTATTATCACTCTTGAAGACCTTTTTCTTGAATTGAGTCAGAACTTCTAGGATTTATTCAGATTTGATTAACTTATTTAACGTCAGAGTCCTCTTACTTTTTGGATCATTTACAATAATGTTTTCTCTTTGTTTTGATTAGTGGATTTTAGCATATATCATAAAGAGAGAGAACAAGAGGTGGACTAGTGAAATTTCATTAAATGAAATTTAATTACAAATGGACAGTCAAGATAAAAATGCGTTGGCCTAATACCGAAATCGATAATGCTAATCACAAATCTGATTTCCCTTAACCGTCCCTCAACTTCAATTAAGTGTGCATGCTTTCATCATTGCCTTCGTGGAATTTTCAAGGGAAGAACTCCTTAACTGCATCTGCATTGATCAGATGTTTGAGATCATGGCCTTCAGCATCAGTCAGAATCAAAGCTTCACCTGAGAAGGCGTGTTTTACTATATATGATCTTTCATATTTAGGTGTCCATTTTCCTCTTTGATCTTTAGCAGGACAATATCTTCTTGAGTACCATATATCCCTCTTTGAAAATGCGTGGTCTAACTTTTTTGTCAAAGGTTTTCTTAATTCTTTTCTGATAAAGTTGACCATGACATAAAGCATTCAACCTTTTTTCATCAATCATATTTAGTTGGTCGAGTCGTTGTTGGATCCACTCGGCTTCTTCTAATTTGACTTCAGCCAAAACTCTCAAAGAGGGTATTTCAACCTCTATAGGAAAAACTGCTTTTGTACCATAGACTAGGGAGTAAGGAGTTGCTCCTGTGGATGTTCGAACCGAGGTGCGGTAACCGTGTAGTGCGTAAGGTAGCATCTCATGCCAGTCTTTGTATGTCACCACCCTCTTTTGTACTATTTTCTTGATATTTTTGTTGGCTGCCTCTACTGCACCGTTCATTTTGGGACGATAAGGCGTAGAATTATGGTGACGAATCTTGAATTGCTCACACAGCTCTACCATATTTTATTATTTAAATTTGTACCATTATCTGTAATGATATGAGCTGAGAGACCGTACCGGCATATGATGTCTCTTTTGATGAATTTTACCACTACGTTAACGGTGGAGTAAGAAGTGGCTTCTACCCATTTGGTGAAATAATCAATAGCCACCAAGATGAATTTGTGCCCATTGGAGGCTTTGGGCTCAATGGGTCCGATCATGTCTATACCCCACATGGAGAAGGGCCAGGGAGAAGTCAAGTTGTGTAAAGTAGAAGGAGCTACATTGATGTGGTCGACATGAATCTGGCATCTTATACATTTTCCCACATGTTGGTAACAATCTGATTCCAACTTAGTCCAGTAATATCCCACTCGAAGTATTTTACGAGCTAAGGCGTGACCATTGGCGTGTATACCAAAAGTTCCTTCATGAACTTCTTCTAGGATTTGTTCTGCCTCTTGTTGATATACACATCGGAGGAGTGTCATATCAGCGTTTCTCTTGTACAATGTAGTACCACTTAGGAGATAACCTGTAGCCAGTCTCCTCAATGTTCTCTTGTTATTTTTTGAGGTTCCTTTTGGGTATTCACCTTTTTCCAGATATCTCTTTATATCAAAATACCACGGTTCCGGGTCTATTTTTGCTGTGTCTTGGCCCAGATATTGACAATAGGCTACGCAAGATTGCCGTCGGACGTGGATAGTTATTTCTTGCCCTTCATTGACTTGCACTATGGCTGATAGAGTTGCTAGAGCGTCAGCCATTTGGTTTTCCTCACAAGGCACGTGATGGAAGGAAATATCATCAAATGCCCCCATTATCTCTTTCGCATGATCATGATATGGAATCAATTTAACATTCCGTGTTCCCCACTCTCCGTGAAGCTGATATATTACCAGAGTTGAATCTCCGTATACCTTGAGTCTTTTGGCTTGATGTTCTAGAGCCATTAGTAGTCCAATAATGCAGGCTTCATATTATGCCATGTTGTTTGTGCAATCAAATCCCAATTTAGCTAAGAAAGGAAAACATTGATCCTTTGGAGAATTCAGAACCACCCCTATTCCATTTCCCAATATATTGGATGCTCCGTCGAACCACATTGTCCATTTATTTTCGTTTTGTGATTCGATTTCTGTAGTTGCCGTAATATGTTCATCTGGAAATTCATGGTGTAAGGGTTGTGGTTCTGTCAAGGGATGATAAGCCATATGTTCAGCTAGGGAACTTCCTTTGATAGTGCTACGGTTTACGTAGACGATGTCATATTCAGACAAAGCCATTTGCCATCGAGCTATCCGTCCTGTTAAGGCGGGTTTCTCAAGTATATATTTAATGGAATTGGTTTTGGCTACTAGCCAAGTAGTATGTGACAACATATATTGTCTGAGCCTTTTAGTTGCCCAAACTAATGCACAACAAGTTCGCTCCAGTGCTGGATACCTTTTCTCACAATCCGTGAATTTCTTGCTAAGATAGTAAATGACACGTTCTTTTCTGGTTTCATCTTGTTGTCCCAGCACGCAACCCATAGATTCATTGAGTACGGTTAGATAAAGAATTAAGGGTTTTCCTTGAATTGTTGGGACAAGGATTGGAGGATTTTCTAGGTATTGCTTGATTTTTTTAAAAGCCTTTTGACATTTTGAGTCCCATTCATTTTTATGTTTCTTCCGGAGCAGTTTGAAGATTGGGCTGCATGTTTTTGTTAATCGAGAGATGAACCTGGCTATGAAATTTATTCGTCCCAGAAAATCTCGAACTTCTGATTCGGTTTTAGGCGTAGGTATTTCTCGGATGGCTTTTACTTTGTCTGGGTCTATCTCAATGCCTCTTTCATTTACTACAAAACCCAATAACTTCCCATTTTTTACACCAAAAGTGCAATTTGTCGGGTTGAGTCTCAATCGGTATTTGCGGAATCTAGCAAACAACTTCCTTAAATCTTTCAAATGTTGTTCCGAGGATGTAGACTTTGCAATAATATCATCCACATATACTTCGATTTCTTTATGCATCATATCATGAAACAAAGTCACCATTTCTCTTTGATATGTTGCCCCTGCATTTTTAAGTCCAAATGGCATTACTTTATAACAAAAGGTTCCCCAAAAAGTGATGAAAGTTGTTTTCTCCCTATCTTCTTCCGCCATTAGAATTTGATTGTACCCTGAAAAACCATCCTTGAAAGAGAAGAAGGCGTGTCATGCTGTATTATCCATGAGTACGTCAATGTGTGGTAAGGGAAAATTATCTTTGGGGTTGGCACGATTTAGGTTCCTATAATCGACACACATTCGCACTTTTCCATCTTTTTTTGGTACGAGCACTATGTTTGCCACCCATCGTGGATAATTTGCTACAGCCAAGAATTCCGCGTTCCATTGTTTTTCCACTTCTTCCTTAATTTTCAAAGCTACATCAGGTTTCATTCTTCGTAGCTGTTGACGGACAGGGGTTGCATTCGGGAGTAGGGGCAGTTTATGTTCCACAATCTCTCGGTTTAGACTCGGCATATCACGATATGACCATGCAAATATGTTAGAATACTCCTTTAAGAGTTCTATGAGTTCAATTGTTAAATCTCGGGGCATTTGTTTCCCCACTTTTACTTCTTTCTTTTCCTTCTCATCACCTAGATTGACACTTTCGAGTTCTTCATCCTAGGGTTGAAATTTTGGTTTCTCCCGTTCTATCCACTTTTCTATTTCCACCAAGGCTTTGATTTCAGCACCATCATCCTTAATTGATTCCTCATTCGGGCTAGGATCTTCATTTATGTGGATAGCATTATCGTTTAGAGAAGACTCATTGTTTGTGTTGTTTTATTTTTGAAATGAATTTTATCTTAGAGCAGATTTATATGAAAAAGAAAGAAAAGAAGAAAAGAAAAAATGAAGAAGGAAACACGTAAAGATGCATGCTTTTATTCCATTAATCAAATTTCGTCTTAAAAGACTTTTACAAATTGATTACATTGTGAAAAGATCCTCATCGAAGAGTTCTTCGGCGGTCCAGTTAGTCAATCCTTCTTTGCTCTTGTGAAGTTCCCCTTGCCAGCTTCCTGGTTCACCCCTTATCATCGCTACTTCTTCCGACCTAACAAGACTTACTTCCCTTCTTTCAGGACTTTGAATTTCATGGCTTAGGACGTTTATTGATTGTCCTCCATGAGCAGGAAGGGGATTAGTGCTTACATTTGGCTCATTCTCTTCGAATCCGAGCCATCCTGCATCTAACAAGTCTTGGACCTTATGTTTGAAGCTCCAACATCTTTCAGTCGAATGCCCTATGGCCCCTGCGTGATACTCACATTTTGCATTAGGGTCGTAGCTTCTAGGGTATGGGGGTTCTAATGGTTTCAAGGGTAGAACCGCTATTAAATTTTTTTACAATAGTTTGGGGAGCAAAGCCGTGTATGACATGTGAATAGGGGTGAAGACTCTGTTTCTTCCACCAGAATGATTGTTTGTAGAATTTGACGAACTTTCTCTATTGGGCGTGGGTGTTGGGTCTACAGAAGTTGTGGCTTCTAATTTGCTCAATATGATTTTATTCTGACTGGAAGGGTGTACTAAAATGGCGTTAGCTTCCTCTTTTTTCTTTTCGAACCCCGTTGTTTTTTTGGCAAATCCAGTGTTACTGGAGGTTTGAGCAAACTTTCCTCTCTTAATGCCAGACTCAATCCTTTCCCCGACAGTGACTAAGTCTGCAAAATTTGTTGCCACACTTCCTACAGCTTTATCGTAAAAAGGTGAGGGGAGAGTATCTATGAACATTGTAACCATTTCTTTTTCAGATAGAGGTGGCTACACTTGCGCTGCTAGTTCGCACCACCTCTGTGCGTAATCTTTAAATCCCTCTGATTCCTTTTTTGACATGTTTTGTAGTCGAGAGCGGTCAGGGACTATGTCTTCATTGTATTTGTATTGACAGATAAAAGCTTCGGCTAAATCCCTCCACGTCTTTACGTGGCCACTTTCTAGATTAACATACCAGCTTAGGGCAGCCCCTGTGAGGCTCTCTTGGAAGCAATGGACCAGAATCTTGTCTTGGTGTATAAAGGAGGCCATTTTTCGGCAATACATGGCTAGATGGACGCGAGGACATGAGCTACCCTTGTATTTTTCAAACTTCACTTTGAAGTCAGCGGGAAGTATTATGTCTAACACCAGACAAAGGTCGGTAGCGTCTAAGCCATGACTGCTTGTACCTTCTATGGCTCGTAGTCGCTCTTCTAAGGAACTGAGCTTTTCATTACTGACTGGAGGGGATGCTACTGTCATATTAGGGTTTTGAGGCGGGTGGTAGTAGACAGTTGCTCTAGGGGCCGTGCTTTGTCCTTGTGTTTGCCCCCCTCCAATGTTTTCGGCTTGTTCTTGTCTTTGACATTCCTGTTTGTCTTCTGTATTAGTATTCTCTCCATAAGGCTGGGGCGCATGTCCTGGAGGGTGGGTAGGAGTTCCTTGTGCGGGCACTACGTTAACCGTCGTTTTTTGAGTGAACAATTCATATAATTTATTCATTTGTTCTCGTATTTGTGTCATTTCACCCTTTAATTCTTGATTTTCTCCTCGCAGTTCTTGGTTTTATTGTTCTAAACTCTCGATCATATCCTCCATATTTTTGGCTTTAGATCTGGTACGATATCTGTGGTAAGGTGCGATTATTCTTCTTTCCTGGATTATTTATTTTCTATACATTTTTGTTTTTTTGTTTTTTTTTTTTTTTGAATAATGAATGCATGCATGATTAGAATGCAAGTAATGTATGATATATGTGCATGAGTGTCCTCTAATCACGAATGTTTCAAAGATAGAATGGAAGGGCATTTCATTAAGTAGAGAGAACATATTTCATTAGTCAACAAGGTCTTTTATTCTGCATATCTAGTAGCTTAACATGGACATGTCGCCATGGCCTGGTTTGAGATTGATTTCCTACTTCCATTTTCTAAAACTTTTCGTGACTTAGATGAATGCAAAAGAATGTTATGTATGGATTGTTTTAGAATGTGTATAAGGGGATGTGACTGGACTAATATGCACGTGACCTCATTTTTTTTGTATGCATGAAATGTATTCCAACCTATTGGCAAATATGATTTCGGCTTATTTAATTCCAGCCGATATGACTTCGGCTATTTATATTTAGCCGGCTCCATTTCGGCTAGTTTTGTTTTGGCTAATTTCATTTCGGATGATTTCATTTCGGATATTCATGGTTCCTCATTGTTCGGTTTCTAGACATCTCACTTTAGGCTCCTAGAACTATAGACTTTCTAGGGGATATTACCACAGACAGGAATGAATCCCAGAGTATGGTCACCCTCAAGGCAGTCAGTTCTAGGTGGAACTTTCAAAGTCACCAGTACAGAGGTTACCTCCAGTATGGGTACCATTACACATCCCTCACTCCCTATTCACACAGGTCTGGGAATAGGACCCACACTCTTTGGTATAATCACAAATTGAAGCAAACCTTAAAGAGATGCTATCTAATATTTCCAATGTACAATGATCATATTTAAGTCCTCTATCCTAGGATTTCATGGACATCATATAATAAAGCAACATTTAGAACCCAATGACCCCAAGAATATAATCCTAACCATGCATTAAATTTCATTATGCAACTAACCAGACAGGGCTCAACTCTCAAAATAAATAAATCCCCAATGGAGTCGCCATCTGTCACAACCTGTTTTGTGACGAAGCGTTTGTTTGATTGGAATAGGTCAAAGTGAATTTGGTTGGAAATGGACGAAACGGATTCGACCGTTGGGAGTCGCCACTAGCGTTTTTCTAAGGAACGCTAGGAAACCAGGGATAAGGTTGGTCCAAGGATCAGAGAATTGAAGGTTCGGGAGTTGGTTACACATAGGGAACACAGGGTGTCCCAACATGTCTATCACATGATAATTACCCTAGGTTAGCAATTAGATTGGGAGGATAATGCTTAAAGTTGGGTTTGGTGGAAGTCAAGGACAATCAATGGTAGAAGTAAATTATTTTTGTTTTAATTTTATGACTTGATAGGAGGATGTCTCCTGTGCTTACGTACCTCGGCTTTAGAGGAGTCAAAGTCAACGTAGTTCTGGTCTGGTCTTTGGTTAGGGAGGGATGATACTAGTTAATATCGGTTCTAGGGGGTTCAGGCCGATATGGATTCGGTCTTAAGTGGTGGAGAGTCTGGGAGTGAGATTCTGTGATTGGGCCGAAATGAACTCGGCTGGGTGAGGAATCGGTGTGAGTGTTAAGTATTAGGCCGAGATGAATTCCACCTTTGATCGGGTCGAAATGAATTCGGCCCTAACAAAACCGGTATGAATTCGGTTTTGTTTGTGCAAGAGGGTAGACTATTTTTTAGTTTACAAGGAAAGGATGAGTTCAGGCTTAAGATGGTATGGATGGGAATAATTCATCTATACCAGAATGGAATCAAAATTAGCCTACAAAGACGATGAAATCATTTATTACTTACCCGGATTCCAAAAATGCTTGATCTTTTTCCTATGACTTCTCGTACTCCTTCCTTCCAATCTTCTTATTATTAGGCGGTCTGCCTTGTTTCTTTTGTACTACAACCAGTTTCTATGTTTTCCTGTTTTTTCTTATCTTCTCTCCCTATTTTTCAAGAAGAATCCCTCTCATTTTCTCTCGCATCTGAAGGCTTTATATAGGCCTCAGAATTGGTTATTGGAAGTTTCAATTTTCCGTAACCAACGGTGAAGTTACTGGGAGTTACCAAGTATCTGACAGTTAACTTCCCAACAGTTGCCTTTTTGTCTGCGGTGGTTAATTTTGTCTTAGAAGGTTTAAGAAAATTCAGGCCCAACATATTGATTGGGTCGAGACCGATTCAGTTTGGGCTTTTATTTAATTTGATTTCAATGATGTTTGTTTGGGATGGACCACAAAGTTTTAAAACGGACTATTTTGGGGTACGACAATATTTTTTAACATGAACATACAACCTTACATATATCAAGTATTGATTTTAAAGTTTATGGTAAAACTTATTTATATGGAATCACTCATCTGACATTCTTATTAAGTTTTAATGTGCACTATAAATTGGTTCATAATACTCTTTGATTAGTGAATAACAATAACTAATTTTAATTTTTTTGATAGTTGGAAAAATAAAAGAAAAAAAGAAAAAATATAAAAATTATATTAAAAAACAAAACTCCTAAAAAAATTAGTTAGCCATGGGCTATTCAATTCAGGAGAGTTCATTGTCGAAGAACAAAACTTTTTAGTGTAACTAAAAGAACATAGATATGATAATAAAAGATGGGCTTCTTCAATCAAATTTAGAGCAGGCGTTGATAACCAATCAAATGTGCTATTATAATAGTTAGAAAGTATTCCAGGCGTAATTTGTTTTTGTTTCTGTAGGAGACTCAAATAATCCATATATTATATTGTATCCTCCTCCTCTTCTTCTTCTTTTTTTATAAACTGATGATATCTTTCAAGTCGGGCAAGAATCAAAGGCAAATTCTTAAGAAATTAATTTATTTTAAAAAAGATTTTTTTTAGATACAAACTCTTGAGATTGAATCTCTAACCACTTAATCAAGGACACAATGTTATCCGTACACATCATTCTTGTACAACTTGACCTGTGTTTGGGGGCAAGGAATTATTGACTTCTCTTGATGTTTTTGTTTGGTAAAAAAAAAAACGTTCACATAGATAAAATCCGCTATTATTAAGGCTTTATCATTTTTATATTCTAATCCACTGATTCAACAATAATATACCCGCTATATAATATTTATTATCGTGTAAACTTGTACACATGCATGTATTGATAAAAACAAACAGTAGATTGTCAAAGTGGACTATTTTGTACGTTTTATCTTAGCATTATTGATAAATGACAAGTTGTCCTGACATTGACTTTACAAACCTCTATAAATTAACAAACAATTCCCATATATCACATTCAAACTTACTTCTCTTATACTTGCAAGTTTGTTAACTTGCTCTATCGCTCTTGTACTTGAGAGTTTCAAACTAAACATAGCGTTTTCCATGGCATACCAAAACCCTCCTTCAATTCCAATCTCAGATCCTGAAGCACTGGAAATCACTTCTACTCATATTCCTTCTACCACCCCACCAGCCACAGGTTTCTCAGCCAAAGTGGTGGTGAATAAAGTAAAAAACAACTTGGTTTTTCATTCAAAATGGGCTGAACTCAATGGTGCCATGGGTGACCTTGGCACTTATATACCAATAGTGTTGGCCTTGACCCTTGCTAGGGACCTCAATCTTGGCACCACATTGATCTTCACAGGTGTGTACAACATCATCACTGGTGTCATTTATGGGGTCCCTATGCCGGTCCAGCCCATGAAGTCCATCGCTGCCGAGGCCTTATCGGACACCGACTTCGGCGTGCCGGAGATCATGGCTTCCGGCATATTAACCGGTGCGGTGTTATTTGTCTTGGGTGTGACAGGGTTGATGCAGCTTGTGTACAAGTTGATTCCTCTGTGTGTTGTGAGGGGAATTCAACTAGCACAAGGCTTGTCATTTGCTCTAACAGCGGTTAAGTATGTGAGGAAAATTCAAGACTTGCCAAAGTCTAAGGCTTTGGGTGATAGGCATTGGTTTGGGTTGGATGGGTTGGTTTTGGCCATTGTTTGTCTGTGTTTTATTGTGATTGTGAATGGAGCTGGAGAGAAGAATAGAGAGTGTTGTGATGTTGTGGAAAGTGGTGATGATTTGGGTGGCCATCAAAAGAGGGATGAGTGTGCAAGAAACAGGACAAGCAGGGTGAGAAAGGTTATTTTCTCACTACCTTCTGCTTTCATGGTGTTTGTGTTGGGTGTTGTTTTGGCCTTTATAAGAAGGCATGAGGTGGTGCATGAGATAAAGTTTGGACCTTCCTCTATAGAAGTGGTGAAGTTCTCTAAGCATGCATGGAAGAAGGGCTTTGTGAAGGGTACAATTCCCCAACTTCCATTGTCAATTTTGAACTCTGTGATAGCTGTTTGCAAGTTGTCATCAGATTTGTTTCCAGGGAAGGATTTCTCAGTGACTTCATTGTCAGTGACAGTGGGGTTGATGAACTTGGTTGGTAGTTGGTTTGGTGCAATGCCAAGTTGCCATGGTGCTGGTGGACTTGCAGGGCAGTATAAATTTGGTGGAAGGAGTGGTGGCTGTGTGGCACTTCTTGGTGCTGCCAAATTGGTGTTGGGATTGGTGTTGGGAAGTTCTTTGGCACACATTTTAAAGCAGTTTCCTGTGGGAATATTAGGGGTCTTGCTCCTCTTTGCTGGAATTGAACTAGCCATGTGCTGTAGGGACATGAATACCAAGGAAGATTCCTTTGTCATGCTTATTTGCACTGCAGTTTCACTTGTGGGATCAAGTGCAGCTCTTGGCTTTTTATGTGGAGTGATTGTTTACGTGCTTCTTGGGCTGAGGAATTGGACAAGAGATAAACCACTTTCTACCATTTGGATGCAGAAAAATCCCGATCAAGTATGAAGAAAAGGAGTATGTACATGATGTTGTTGTTTGTTGTTGCATATCTAGTTCTTTTAATTTGTCTGTTCGTGAGTCAATGTGTTTGGCTTTCGAAAGTAATTGTTGTGTCAATGTGTTTGGCTTTCGAAAATGATTGTTGTCTAAAAGTTTCCTTTTTTTTTTTTGCCCTTAAGTTTGGTTTCCTTGGACCTTGGTATTTGAAGCCGAATGGGGGCTTGTAAGGGTTTTAAGACATTATGCTAGTTGTAATTGTTAGGAGTGTGGATCATAGATAGTAGGAACTTTTGCTCTTTGTACTTTGCATATATTCGTCTCACAGAAATTATATTTATACAATAAAGAATAAAATTGGAATTGTCACCGTAAACTTTTCTTTATACAGTTATCTAATCATCCTATAATTAAAAATTATTGAATTCTATAATAAATATATTAAAATAATTTTTAATTAATTAACAATATGATTTTAAACTGCGGATGCTATTGCGATTGCCATTGCAATTTTGTCGCAAATTTTTAAATTGCAAAAAATTATAGAAAAATCAGATCACAGAAAGTAAAAAAACCTTTACATGATTGCTTGCAGTTTCAAACTGTAATTTAAAATCATGGTTGACAACATAAAAATATTCACTGTAATATATCAAAATTAAATTTTACAGTAAATTTTGTATAGCTTTTGGTACAATAAAAAATAAGAAAAAATATCAAATATGATAGTTCATGTGACGGAAAGAGATAGAGAAAACATATATTATAAAAAGCAATATATAAAAATATGTAATGCTTAATGTAAAAAAATCACAAAGTTGATTCCCTTAATGGAGCTCTTACAAGAGATATTTTGATTGTATGGAGGACTTGTTTGTGTCGGTCTATGTTCATTTATGTGAATGACGTGTGTGGGTAGATTCTTGAACTCATGGGAGCAGAGAACAACAAATGGTCAAGATATATATATACCTTTCCAATTTCCATTATGAGCTCATGTGATTGTCATGTTTTCAATTTGTGACTGCAAACGGGGTTCCTGTGTGATGATAGGCTTGGTGAATATATAATAGAATTACTCTTTTCCTACCATATATGTATAACATTTCTTTCTTTCATGAATATAAGAAAAAAATTATGTAGGTTAATATTAAATATAAGTAAATTTAAACTAATTTCATCCTATTTAATAAATTATTTTTAAAATATTTTTATTTATTTGACATTCTAATTTTAATATTTTTATTTCTATATCAAATTTTTATAAAGGACAATTTTAAAAAATATATTATTTTAAATAAAATTAAATGGTTTTAACTAATTTTCTAAATTAACGTGAGTTATTATTAATTTTGTTTATAATCAAAATGGGAAGGAGTATTTCTATAATATTTTCTTACAATTCTTTTTTATATCTCTTTATCATGTCCCTCATTTATCTTTGAATTTATAAATTAACTAGCATAAGATTATTTCGATTTCACTTGGATAATGCGGTTACATTAAATATTCAGAGTAAAAGACATAATAATTATTTTACAACTTTTTTTCTTTCTATGTCTGTTTCTGTCTTACTTGGAAAAAGAAATATAGAAAAAAAAATGAGTTAAAATAGAAATTCTCACATATGTATTACATTAATAAAGGAGTAAGAAACTTAACCATTATATTTAATATTCTAATAATTATTATTCCCCCTCAAAATGATTGTAAAAATACATTATCATTTACTTATTTGTCCCAAAATTTCTTTTAGAATATGGACACGTAATATTGTACTCATTCTACAATTTTGACGGATATTCTTTTGGACTTAAAATTGAATATTTGGTGCTTGAATGGATCTAGTTTGACATGGGGTTGCCGGCCTCTAATGTGCCTTTATCCAACATTAAATGGTGGCATGACTCTTTTCCAACTTGGTAAGGGACAGAGTATAGTTGCCTTTATCAAACATTTATAGCCTTTATTTGGCAATTAAATGTTGCTATTCGAAACCAATTACGAGCCTTTTAGGAAGTAGAGTATTAGTTCAACAATACTGCAGCTTAAAATTCAAATATTAGGCATATAAAATAGATGTAACTTTAAATTTCAATGTCAAGGACATCGTATATACGTAATTGTCTTATTTTAAATATGAGCATATATATCTTGTTAGCTTAGTTGTGTCGCTATTATATTGTGACAATTGCATATCGATAGAATTAACTCTTATATATGAAATACAATTTCAATTTATCTCATCATTGCTTTATACAGAGCACAGTTAACAGGAACTTCAGCTGTTGGTGACTTTTGCTTCCTATACTTTGTGTTTTATCGTCATGTACGTAACGTTCCCGTCAAATGTGATCATCTCACAGTTTATTTTATAAAATTTTCACTTTATAATCGAAACATATCATATTAATAGTTACACAAGCAAACTTGCTTCCTATGTATGGTATTCATCATTTCAAGTTTTTTTTTTATTCAATTCCTTTATTTATTAATGCAGAATTTTGCTCTAACAAGCAAGATCATCTTAAGTATAGGTTTAGATTGTCTCATTTTGTTTACTGTTACGATCTTCCATTTATGTTCCCGGATGTTTCTTTTTTCTTTTTTTTTTTTATCTAATACATTTATACTAACTACAAATGATTGATGGGGATTGCTGTACTAACTTATTAGGGGTGGGCACAGAACCATGGCCTGAACCGAAATTGGTCTATTCGGTTTTTTTATTTTATTTTTTTTTACTTTTGGGCAATTTCAAGTGGATTATCGAATAAAATAGTGAATTTTTCGGTTTTGAACGAATTACGTTGGGCGGGTTTAATTTTAAATTTGTTAAACCATCATAAATCAAACTCGACCGAACATAAAAACTATGCGACACATAATGCAATGGCCTAATCTCAATGACATGTCTTTGGCATATAAATCTAAATTTATTTACAAGTCTTAGTCAATTAGTGCAACAACTTCTCTCTCCTATGTCCTCTTTGTAACCCTAGTCCTGAGTCCCCTCTTCGTTGCTGGGTATCCTCCTCTTCTTTTTTCTTCTCTGTAACCCTAGTCCTCCTTGCACTGCAAGATGGGAATAGAGACTTCAAAGTAGGACGCTTATGAGTGTAGCATTGGTGGAAGAGAATAAGAGTTCCATTGGCGCTAGGGCTTGAATCCAACCAATGCCCAACCCTAGTGGGATGGTAGTCTCCGTTACGATGTTTTTGTCCATAATTTATAACATATTATATTAATAAAATCTAGACTTAAATATATTTCTAAATTTTATAATATACTTGTTTTACACTTTTGAGTCTTTCAAAATCTTCTTATGATTTTGGTCTCTGTACAATTTATTTTTACCATTTTAGTTTTTAATAGTATTTTTTAGTCCTATTAAAATTGTAAAATTTGATATTAGTCCCTTTTATATTAAAAAATATATATTTTAATTTATATTATTTAAGAAACATTGGGTTTATTTTTAAATGCGATATCATTAGTAAACAGTAGTAGAGACTAAAATCTTAAATAAAATTATATAGAGATCAAAATTAAAAAAAAAAACTAAAAATATAAAACAGGTATACTATAGAAACTACTAATATATTTAAACTTATCATTTATCAATTGACTTTCAAGCAGTGATGATGCAACATGCAACTAGAATTAATGAATCCATTACACCCAAGGATATTTTTGGTTATGTGTACTTATTTGCGTCTCTGTTCATGTATGTGGATGACGCCTTGGGGAAGATTCTTGAACTGGTGGGAGCAAAGAACAACAAAAACTAATGCTCAAAAAGCACACCTTTTCATTTTGAGCCAATTTGATAACCTTTAGACCAAAACTGAAAGTTTTGGTGCTGGCATGAATAAATTTTGACACAAGTGCCTTTATCCAACAATAAGTGGTGGCATGACTCTGTTCCAACTTTTGGAATTCGCCTCTAAACCAAAAGATACTTGCCATTAAAAACAGTGTTAATTTGTTTGTCCTTTCTCATTTCTTTCTTTCAAATTTCAACTCTTAATTACTATTTGTCAAATCTAATTAAAAGTAGTTTTGTTTTTATTGATTGGATGATAATGGCCAGGAATAAACATTTTTGGCTTTCATCAAACTTATCACAAAATTATCCTTGGAACACGGTGACTTGTTAATTTTTTCCGTCCACAAATTTATTTTATATATATATATATATATATATATATATATATATATATATTGATAGGACAATATCTAAAATTTGTATTCAAAATATTATCTTATATATGTTTATAAAAAATTTGTTATGTAAATTTAAAGTATATTATTAATTACAATATTAAAATTTAAATAATTATTATACAAATACTTTTTAAAAATAGTAGTAATTATAATTTTGAGAATCTTATATATTTTTTATAATTATAAAAAAGAAAATACATAAATAAAATAATATTTTTATATAACTTAGTTAAAATTATAAAAATATATATTTTATAATTTGAATTAAATAATTAAATTAAAAGTTATCTTATAGAAAAATATATGTAATTTTAGTGAATAATAATTTTACTACTTTAACATAATCTATATGTTTCTTATTGTTATTTGGTGCATAAAATTAGATAAGATTAAAACTTATTATATTTTTATCATAATTTATCACACTTTCGTATTCCATTTGAATACCAAATAAATCCTTAATTTGTATCTAATTCATTAATATAGTAGTTTTTCTATAATACTTTTCCTTGAATCATTGGATTAACCCAATTGTGATTAGTTTTCAATTTTATACTCGAGATTATACCTCAAGTTTAAGTCTTAGAAATATTAGTTCTTGCTTTCATTTATTATTTGAGTTACTTAAAATAAAAGGATATTATTTTTTTCCCTCTAAAATAGTTAGAATTTGGTTTTCATCATTCCAAAATTTTTCATCTGATTTTAATCCCTCAAAATATAAAATATATTATTTTTTATCCACGTGTCTAACTTCATTAACGAAATGTTGTCATAGTTAGTAGAATTTTACATTAGTAGTGTACACATAGATTTTTTTAGTGATGTGACATTCAAATGACTGTTATGTGACAAGTAATTCTTTTTTTTCCCTATAAAATCCTAAAGTATGATTTTAGTACATATAAAAATTAAAGTTTGATTTTATTCCTCATAAAATTTAAAAGTTCAATTTTAGTCCTTATAAAATTTAAAAGTGTGATTTTAGTCCCTATAAAATTTAAAGTTTGATTTTAGTCTCTAATTCAAAGTTTCATTTATTTGGACTTTCACCTAACCAACAATATCACACAATATCTTTCAAACTACTATTAGGAATTAAAGATGTAAATTTTTTTAGGCACACTATCTAATATCCTTCAATAACTAACAAAGTTCTAAAATTATAACTCTATTTCAATGCCCTATGCAAAACTCTCTTACTAAAGAAATATGAAACAAACTTTGTAACTTTGTTAGTTAGTAAATAGTTTTAGAGATGATGCAACCAAAGTTTTAATATCCAATTTGAATTTACTCATTTTTTATCGTTATATAAGGTCAAATGATCCAAATTTCACCTTCATCATTAATATTTAATAAATAATAATTTGAATCAAGACTTTTAAAATTAGATCGATCATTAAATTATAAAGATAATAGTTCAAGGTTTAATGGTCTAATTGTGATTGGTTCATTAAACTTGTATAATTAAGTTATATTATTAAATTCATAACTTCATAATATTATTGGTAGGGTTGAGCATGAGACGAGTTTATCTTTGTTCTTATTTGATTTGAAACTTTGTTAAGATCATTTATTTGAACTTGAACTCAATCCAATCAAGTTCAATAATATCATGGACAAGATTAAATCAATAAAAAATTTGAAACTTTGTTAGCTATTGAAGATTGTTAGATAGTGTGCCTAAAAGGTTTTATATCTTTAATTCTTAAAAGTAGTTTGAACAATATTGTGTGATGTTGTCGGTGAGCTGAAAATGTTAATAAATCAATCTTTGAATTAAAGATTAAAATCAAACTTTAAATTTTATATTGACTAAAATCGAACTTTTAAATTTTATGAAGACTAAAATCAAAATTTAATTTTTGTAGGAAATTATACTTAAAAATTTTATAGGGACAAAAAAAGTTACGTGTCACATGGTCATCATTTGAATGTCATGTCATTCAAAAATCTATGTGTATACTGTTGACATGAAACTCTGTTAGCTATGTCAGCATTATGTTAACGAAGTTATACATGTGGATAAAAAATAATACATTTTGTATTTTGAAAGACCAAAACTAGACGAAAAATTTCGAAGGGACGAAAAACATATTTTACCCAAATAAAAAAAAAGAAGATTAACATTACAGAGAAATATAAAATATATAATGTAGCAACCCATGTAAATTGCTTCATTGGAGATATCTTTATGAACTTCCTGCATGACTAGTTTCTGTAACATCCTAAAATTTATTTATTTAATTATTTTTTTAGAAAATAAATTACATTATTATTATTATTATCAATTTTATTTTAATTATTAATTGCTCCAAGAAATTATTTTATTAAATAGTTGCATTTTGAAACTGAAATGTTAGTATTATTGTTATTATTCTTAATGATGGTAGAAAATTAATTTAGTATTTAAATATTTACATAACTGATGAGGTATTAATCTGAATTATTTTCATTTATTAATTTAATTAATCGAATTAACGGGGGAGGCTGACGGGCGGGTCGGGGTTGACCCGACCTAGCTAGAATATTAGACAAGGGTTAATCAGTTTAACCTAATTGGTGTTTTGCACGTCAGACAGCGAGACCTAGAGGAGAGAGAACGCAGACCAGCAAGGAGGAGGAGCTAGGGTGTTCAGATCGTCCTCGAGTTGCATCAAATACTCGTTGTTCTTCGCATCTAAGGTACGAGGGAGATGAGTTCGGTTATATGTGAATGCGGGGCTGTACGGGTAGTGAAGGCAATCCCTAAGTCCCTCTAGGATCTAAATTCTCAAATTTGTTTGGTTATTATATTCTATAAATGTTTTAATCGATAGAAAAGATTCGTTGTATTGTGGTTTTGGTTGACTTAATTGATAATGTAATCGGTTACTTTTAGTATGAAGGAAAACCTCTAGAGGGAATACCAAAGGAACAAAGAAGAATGACTTTGATGAACATGTTTTCTTCATTATCCTTCCAACTATGCAGAGATGTCAGTTCTATCTCATTATTTGGGTTTCATTTACATAAGAAAGAGCAGGAGGGTCTTCTCTAGGACCCTTATTAATAATTGTTATTGTATGATTTCTTGTAGCATTCGAAGGGGATTAAATTCTTGGATTAACGTTTTTCCTTAATGTGATTTTCATTTGAAATTGAATGGTTAATTGTCTTAATTACTTGATTCTCATGGTTGTTCATAATTATTCATGGTTGAGGTTCAATTTGGGACTCTTGTGTGTAATGGTAAAATTAGGTGGAATTCAATGGTGTTTTATGTGCGTTTCTGTGCGTTCTTATAAATTATTTATGGTAATGATGGCTAAATTGATATGATTTTGGCATGATTGTGGACTGTGTGAATGATGTATGAATCATGAGAATGAGAATGTGGATGAGAATGCATTGAGCATGGACATGAGATGCATGAGATGCACGAGAAGGCAGGCGTGGCTATAATACCCTGGCCATATGTGGTGTTTCACAGGGTGGACTAATGATGGGAGACATTCATATGCACGGGCCAGAGGTGGTGTTTAACCATGCTACACGCCGGCCATAGGTGGTGTTTAACGGTTGTGTAGAATGTCTTCGCACGGGCCATAGGTGGTGTTTAACTGTGCAACACACCGGCCATATGGGGTGTTTAACGGTGTGGCCATTATTAGTGATAACTAAGGGGATTGAGGAGGTTCGCCCATGGTGTGAAGTTCCGAATCGAGACTCTTAGGTGTGGTGACGAGCATATGCATTGTGCGAGCATGTGCATTTTGTAAACATGAATGGAATGTGATTGATTTTGAATGCGATGGAACGTGTGATTGATATATGAGTATTTGTTAACTGTTAGTAATTAGGTACGGTAATGAGTGAGATTTGGGGTATTATCTGCATTTATATATGATTGAATGTTATTTCTCACCGTACTCTCTTGTGGTTTTCTTTTAGGTAATGTTGAGGGCACTCGTGGTGCCAAGTTTTGAAGAGGCGGGGTCTTGCTCTGATTTGTATGACATCGGGGCTTGGGATTTAAAATAGTAGTTTCATGTCTTTTCATATGTACCTTTGCATCTTAAATATTTGAAAATGATGTGCATATTAATAAGTCACTAAATGCATATAGAAATGAAATTGATTTATATATTTGAAATATGTGTCAAACACATGAATGACATGTTTAGATCAACATTAATAATTTATGTGATAATTTTTTTATATGTACTTAATGTTTGAACATAATAATGACCATGTGAACCTTTTATCCTTAATACGAATTGGGTTTCCTTGGTTTTATCTATTACCTTGTCTTCCTTTTTATTTACTTGATTATTTTAATTTAAGTATTCAGGATAGAAGGGTGTCACATTTAGTGGTATCAGAGCAGGTCGACTCATCGGCCTAAAGTTATGTGTTTACTATGCTTGTGCTGTGCTGAACGGTGATGTTGATTGGATGTGATGATTGTCTTGATTGATTTGTCCTATTTTGACTGCTCCACTTTCTGCATCTAAGAAAAGTAATGGTTGGAGGAGGTAGAAACGACTGTGCTATTGTTGATGCCTTGATGGCTGTGGCTCAGGCTGTTGGTAATCTGAACCAAAGCCAAGAGGTGGACTGGCTTGCTCGGTTCCAAAGGAAAAATCCACCTATGTTTCGTGGGGGTTAACAAAGAGGTGACTTTGGCCACCTTCATGCTATCTGGAGATGTTGGCTTTTGGTGGCAGAGTACACTTCAGAGGATGATTGCTGAAGTACTCAGGTGAACTGGAATAACTTCAAGAGGCTGTTTCTGGAGAAGTATTTCCCTCATGACATCTGCAACAAGAAGTAGGTTGAGTTCCTTGAGCTAAAGCAAGGGGATAATACTGTGCTAGACTATGTGTCTAAATTTGAGGCACTAGTTCAGTTCTGTCCTACCTACGAAGGTGCTATGAATGAAGAAGCAAAGTGTGTGAAGTTCATCAGCGACCTACGCCCCGAAATCAAGCAGGTCTTCAATTATCAAGGTATTGCTCGATTCCATGAACTGACGAACAAATGTAGGGTGTATGATGAGAACAACCGTGCTAGAGTTGCCCATTATAGGAGTGGAGGACCTATAAGGAATAAAAGTAAGCATGACTCATTTAGTAGGAGTAAGCCTTATTCTCATCCTGTTGGAAACTCTAATGTCAGAGGAGGTAGTGAAGGTTCAGTTCAGAGGAGGAGTCAAGCTCCAGCTGTAAGCCAGGCATCTAGGGGAGGAAGTGTGGGTTCTACCCCTCCCATTAACTGTTATAGGTGTGGAAGACCGGGACATCGTGTGTACCAGTGTGAAGCTAGAGATATTACTTGCTTCAGATGTAATGAGCGGGGGTAAATTTCTCGTGATTGTCCTCGTGTGAGGCAAGAGTTTGCGGCGGCAAGTGGAAGTGCTAGCAAAAGTGCTAGTAAGCCGAAAGCTACTGGAAGTATTTGCCTTGAGTGGTACTAAAGCCGCTCAATCCGATGACTTAATCCAAGGTATGTGTTTCATTGATGGAACTCCTTTGATCGTGCTGTATGATTTTGGTGCGACTCATTCCTTCGTATCACATGTTTGTGTGTTTAAACTTAAATTGACTGTGTCTTCCTTGTCCTCTGAATTGATTGTAGAGATGCCAACTAGTGACCTTGTTTCTACTTCTGATGTATGCTTGAATTGTCCTATACATATTAATGACCAAGATTTCTTGGTTGACTTGATTTGTTTTCCTCTAAGTCAACTAGACATTATTCTGGGTATGGATTGGTTATCTTCCAACCATGTCCTATTGAATTGTGCTGATAAGACTATTGTTTTTGGTCAACCTTCTGTGGGGGAGAGCAACGACTTTTTGAATGCCAACCAGGTTAAGGTGTCTTTGAGAGAAGATGCCCAAGTATACATGTTACTAGCTTCTTTGAGTTCTGAGAGTAGTGCTATTGTGAGTAATCTGCCTGTTGTATGTGGTTTCCCTTATGTGTTTTCTGAGGATATGTCTAGGTTACCACCTAAGAGAAAGATAGAGTTTTCTATAGACTTAGCACTGGGGACAAGACCTATTTCAGTTGCACCCTATAGGATGTCACCCTTAGAATTGGCTGAACTTAAGAAAAAATTAGAGGATTTGTTGGAAAAGAAATTTGTAAGGCCCAGTGTATCACCTTGGGGAGCACCTGTACTATTAGTGAAGAAGAAGGATGGAAGCATGAGATTGTGCATAGACTACCGACAATTGAATAAGGTAACTATTAAGAATAAGTATCCATTGCCCAGGATAGATGACCTTATGGACCAGTTGGTAAGGGCATGCGTGTATAGTAAGATTGATCTCAGGTCAGGTTACCACCAGATTAGAGTTAAGGAGGAAGATATACCTAAGACTGCTTTTAGGACTAGGTATAGACATTACGAGTATTTGGTAATGCCTTTTGGTGTGACTAATGCTCCTGCTATTATGGATTACATGAACACAATTTTTCATCCCTACTTGGATAAATTTGTAGTTGTCTTTATAGATGACATACTAGTTTACTCCAAGACTAGAGAGGAGCATGAGGAACACTTAGAGGTAGTACTTCAGGTTCTTAGGGATAAACAACTGTATGCTAAGTTATCTAAGTGTGACTTTTGGTTAGAGGAGGTGAGTTTCCTAGGTCATGTGATTTCTAGGGCAGGTATTGGTGTTGATCCTTCTAAGGTAGAAGTCGTTCTTAAGTGCGACACCCCTAAGTCAGTGAGTGAGATTAGGAGTTTCCTTGGGTTGGCTGGATATTATAGGAGGTTTATAGAGGGATTCTCTAAGATAGCATTACCTTTAACTGAGTTGACTAGGAAGGGGGTTGCTTTTGTATGGAATAGTAAGTACGAACATAGTTTCCAAACCCTCAAGGAGAAATCGACTAGTGCACCAGTTTTAGTTTTTCCGGATCTTAGTAAATCTTTTGTGGTATGTTGTGATGCGTGAAGGATGGGTTTAGGCGGAGTGTTGATGCAAGAGGGTAAGGTTGTAGCTTATACTTCTAGGAAATTGAAGGTCCATGAGAGGAACTACCCTACCCATGATCTTGAGTTAGCAACTATAGTTTTTACTCTTAAGATTTGGAGACATTACCTATATGGTTCTTAGTTTGAAGTCTTTAGTGATCATAAGAGCCTTAGGTACTTGTTTGATCAGAAGGAATTGAACATGAGGTAGAGGAGATGGTTAGAATTTCTTAAGGTTTACGATTTTGACTTGAGTTGTCACCTAGGTAAGGCTAATGTCGTAGCGGATTCATTAAGTAGAAAATCTCTCCATGTATCTTCGTTGATGATTAGAGAGATGGATCTCTTAACCCAGTTTAGGGATTTGAACTTGACTTGTGAGGTGACTCCTAGTAGTGTAAAATTAGGAGGGTGTCACAGTTTCCATTAAAAAAAGGTTTATAAACTTGCACTTTTAGTAACATATCTGACTTTTTATCAATCCTACTTACTTTATCTTGACATTTATTAATCCATTGATTAGAAAACCAACTCCACCATTATGTCACAAGTCTCATAATTTTCATAAAACTTAGAAAGTTCATTCACAAAGTTTAACATTTTTCTTTTTAAAATGGAATCTAATAGGTCAAAAAGTTGACCAGAAAGTTCAAAATCATTGTTACATATACCTATGAACATATTGTGTATTAGTAATTCAATATATTTATTGCATCTTGTATACTAGATGTTCTTGAAATTTTTGCAGTTCAAAAATCTAACTTTCTAAACTTATTAACCATTTATGGATAAGTTTTTGAGTGCAAAGTTTATTTTTGAACTCGAGAAAAAATTCAATAAGCTATCAAAGTTTTAGGTTGAACAAATTTTTAAACAACCACAATTTAACCTTCTATTCTTGTGACTGAACTCATCATTCCACTCCCAATTTACTATGTTTCTTACAAAAAGATGACTCATAACCTTTCGTTGCTTACAAAAAGATGACTCAACCTTTCATTTGATAAATTACACTGTCAACTATGATCCATTAACCATAAAAGCTTATGATTGATATTTGTTTTGATGATGATGCACCTCCAGAGTACCTATTAGTATGAACATGTTAACTATCAATTATCATATGTTACATTACACTATCAGCAATACCTACTAGCCATAAGAAGATTGTGATTCATATTTTTATGGTAATGCATCTCCACAAATACTTATTAGTATGAACATGTCAAATATCATTTGATACATTACACTATCAATTATTACACATTAACCATAAGAAGATTGTAATTGATATTTCTTTTGATGGTGTGATGCTACCTCCACTAGTACCTATTAATAATATGAATAGGTCAAGCATAAAATATGTATTAGGTACATATTTATTAGTCAAACTATTTGTTGTAGATGTTATGATATGTCATTTAATTAGTAACACAATCATTATATGGTTAATTTGTTTCATAATCATATTTAACGTTGTTATAAGAAATAACCAAACTTGAAAAGAAAACTATGTTGAGGTCAAACGTCTCCTATGATGAAGTTTCAATAGCAAATTCCAGGTCTTTTGAATTTACTAAATGAAGTTTCAATAGCAAATTCCAGATCTTTTGAATTTACTAATGGTTTGCTGAGAATATGTAGTACTTGATATTATACCATGAAAAAAAAATCACAAAAAATATGAATTAAACTTGAGAAGAATCATTCCAAAGTTTGGATAGACAAAATAAAAGCTGCATTATATTTATAGCTCCATTAGAAGATACAAATTGACTAATGACCAAGAAAAGCACATTTGCATTGTTTAGAAGCAACATAATTGTTACACGAGAAGGAACATTCTCATAATGGTATTAAAGTATGTTCAAAAATATATGTTATCATGAACTATCAAGTACAGATGCAAACAAAGCAACCAAGAGATAGTAAGATTGATGCACAAGCATTAAAGTTATTCATAACTAGTGGGAGAAGCATCGTGAAAAATATCAAGGAAGGAGATGCTAATGTAGTGACGTTCAACTCCTCTAATCCTCTCCATTTCCATACCCCTTACATGGCTTATCCCACAATTACAATCATCTCACAAATTCCTTATTTGATACCTTTCTGCACAATTTCACCAATTCCACTAATCCAATCAACCATGGTACCAAAATCTCAACCAAATAAGACCATAAAACACCCAAGACTAGAAATAAGTAAAATTTAACTTGATTCCTTTGTGTTATACCAAATTGTTGCCTATTTTAATTCAAAACTCATTGGCAATACCTTGTCCAATGAAACCCCTAGAATCGCCATATCCTAGGGGATACGATGCTAATAAGCGTGACTATCATCCAAGGGTTGTTGGCCACTCCAAAGAAAATTGTAAAGTTTTGAAGTTCAAGGTACAAAGTTTGATTAAAGAAAGGTGGTTGAACCTCAAAGCTTTACAATTTGTTATAGAGTGACCAACAATCCTTGCATGTTAATCACACTTGTCATTAGCAACATATCCCTTGGGATATAGTAGTTCTAGGGTTTTGTTGGAGATTGAACTAACAATGACTTTTGAAGTAACAGATGCAACAATTCAGTATAAGACATAGAAATCGAGTCAAATTCAACTAGTTTTTAGTTTTGGGTGTTTTGTCATCTTATTTGGTTGGGATTTTTTTGGTGTCATGGTTAATTTAATTGGGGTGGTCTCGTAGTATTTGTTGTGGATGGAGTATGTGAAGTTATGTGGAAAGGTTCATGATAACAAATTTATGAGATGGTCATAATGTTGGGGTAAGCCATGTGAGGAGTATGGAAATAGAGAGTACCAAGGGAGTCAAATGTCATTACATTGACATCTCCTTCCTTTTTATTCCTCATCCCACCTAAATGCTTCTTTGTGTCAACCATTATAGAAGAGTCAAAGAGCAATTTTGTTACTCATGTCGTTCTCCACTTTCTCCTCGATAACTACTATAATTAGAGGTAAAAGAAACTATGTATTGATTGAATTAAATAATATAATTTCTAATCTCCCTTTTTATAGGATAAATGTGAACTACTTAAAGATAACATATATAACATAAAAAAATAAAAGATAAATATAAAGATAGAATGAGATATTCACAATATCCTAATAAGATATTTATGATATCTTAATTATATATATATATATATATGATATCCTAATAGATATTTATGATATTTCCAATACTCCTCCTCAAGTTGGTAAATGAATATCTATCATTCCCAACTTGTCATTGAGTTCTTGAAATCTAGCTGTTGGGAGCCCTTTGGTGAAAACATTTGCCACTTGGAGCCCTATAGAAACATGTGTTGTGACTATAAGTCCAATGTCCAACTTTTCTTTAATGAAATGTTTGTCAATCTCTATGTGTTTTATCTTGTTATGTTAGAATGAATTATGGGAAATATTAATAGCTAAGTTGTTGTTACAAAGCAACTTTATAGGTCCCTCATATTTTACTTTAAGCTCATCAAGAATAATCTTCATCTATAATCCTTCACATATACCATGTGTCATGGCTCGAAATTCTACTTTTACACTAAATCGAGAAATCATATTTTGTTTCTTTCTCTTCCATGTTACTAGATTTCCTCCCAAAAATATACAACATCTAGAAGAGGATCTTTTATCTACAACTAATCCTGCATAGTCTACATTTATATATATTTTCATGGACAATGTACCTTCTTTTCTGAACAACAGTCATTTTCTTGGACTTTCCTTCAAATACTGGAAAATCTTTTCATACAATGTATGGCCTAGTATGGGATAACTAGATCAATTTTCCCACCAATCTTTGATATTGGAACTTTTCTATGGTTGGACTTTTTTCACACCCAATCTTATGGTTCTGTTCAATAGGTACCCCTGAGGTCTTGCATCCAAATTTTCTTGTTTCTTTGAATAAATTGAGTACATACTTCCTTTGGGAGATAAAAATACCTTGTTTGGAATATGCAACCTCTATATACAAGGAAGTATTTCAACTTTCCTTACTCTTTCATTTCAAATTGTGTTGCCAGTTTTTCTTTTAGAGTTAGTTTTTCAATCTCATCATCACCTATAACAACCATATCATCTACATAGACTAGGAGAAGAGTGATTTTATTAAGGGAATATTTTATAAAGAGAGTATGATCACCTTGAGTCTCCTTGTATTCTAGGGATATCATGACTTAGGCAAATCTTCCAAACCATGCTCGGGGAGACTATTTAAGACCATACAATGCCTTTTTGAGTATGTATACCTTATTTTTTTTGTTTATTATGAGAATAAAATCCTGAGGGAATCTTCATGTAGACTTCCTCTTCTAGGTCTCCATGAAAGAAGGTATTTTTAACATCAAATTGTTGCAAGTTCTAGCCAAAGTGGGCGACAAAGGAAAGAGTAATTCTTACCGTGTTCATATTTGCTACAAGGGAAAATGTCTTCTCATAATTTATTCCATAAGTTTATGTATACCCTTTAGCAACCAATATTGCTTTATATCGATCAAGGGTCCCATCAGATTTACATTTCATAGTGTATATCCATATACAACCTATAACTTTTTTGTCTTTTGATTTGTCAACAATCTCCCAAGTTGAATTTTTCTCTAATGCCTTCATCTCTTCTTTCATGGCTTGAACCCAATTCTCATCTTTCAAAGCTTCCTACTAATATAGGTGTTTTGATTGCATTAATAGCTACAATAAAACTCTAGTGTTGTACAAAGAGATGGTTAGTATACACAAATTGCGAAAAAGGATACTTGATGCATGATCGCTTCCCTTTCCTCAAAGCAATATGCATGTCATCAATAACATCTCTAATGAGGTTCTCAAGGATACTCACCTCTGACATATTATTAGTAACCTCCCCAATGCGATTCTTAGGGATACTTACTTCTTCTCTCGCTTTATTATGGGTCTTTTCAATGATAAGTTTTTTAGGGGTGACTTCTTGAACTTGAACGTCTTGAGTGGTAAAATGTGATGACTTGATGATAGACTCAACTTCTAGATAACTCTCCCCCTAAAGTGGACGATTGACAAAGAATGATTTTATTTCATGAAAAGTAACATCCATTAAGACAAAGACTCGACAACTCGAAGGGTATAACACTTAAACCCCTTTTTATTTGAGGGATAACCAATAAAAACACATTTGACAGCTCTAGGATCTAACTTCTCATGATGTGGATTGTGAGAGTGGACAAAGGCAACACATCCAAAGACATGACTTGGTAAGCTTAACATTAGGGAGAAGAAGGAAAGAATGACAACATATGTTTAATTGGACTAATACCATTTAATACATGAATGAGTAACTTGTTGATGAGATAGGTGGCAATTGGGACACCTTCTCCTTAATTGACATTAGGAACAGACATTTGGAAGAGGAAGACTCTAGAAACCTCAAGGAGATGACATCTTTCCTTTCTGCAACCCCATTTTGTTGGAAAGTATTCACACACGTCAATTCATGAACCACACCATTATCTTTAAGAAAATTGGAGAACTCAAGATTTACAAATTCAATATCATTTTCTGATTGTAGTCTCTTAATAGATTTACCAAATTGGTTTTTGACAAGACGAAAAGAAATCGACAAATATTTGACGAACCTCAAATTTATGTCGCATAAGAAATATCCATGTCACATAGGTACAATCATCAATAAATGATTCAAACCACTTAACTCCCGATATAGAGTTACTAGCTGGCCCCCACACATCAGAGTGAATAAGGTCAAAAGGAACAAGACTTTTATTATTACTAGAAGAAAATGTTGCATGATGATGTTTTTAAAACTAATAAACATCACAATGAAAGAATCCGACAGACTCTTTTGTAAATAAATGTGGAAATATTGTCTTAAGTAAACTAAACGGTGGATGTTCATGATGTTTATGGTGAAGCCAAATTGGAGAAGTTGTCTAAGTTTTTGAGGTTGCCCGTTACCTATCTTTGTATGTTGTAAGTAGTATAACTCACCTTGCTCTTTAGAAACTCTAATAGTCCTCCCTGTTGTAAGATCCTAAACAACACGATGAAAATAAAAAAAAGGTTATTATACAATTCCAATCTTATATAAGCCTATGTATAAAGATAAGGTTGTTAGTCAGTTTAAGAACATGAAGAACATTGTGTATGGATAAAGATGACTGAGGTTGGACATTGCTAAATCCAATAATTAGAATATGATCTCCATTAGCAATAGTAATGAGTTGTTTTTTGGATACTTTAGGGTATGATGCAAAATATGAAGGAAATGAGGTTATATGAACTATTGTCCTGGAGTCAAGGATCTAGATGCATCGTAGAACTGAACCATAAATAGTGAAGGAACTCTTACCCTTCATAGTCAAGGCATACGAGGTAAGGGGCTTACTTGATGAGTTTAGGAGGGCTTAAAGACAGTCTATCTCTTCCTTACTAAAAGCTTGAATATCTTGGTTAAGTTGCAAGGCAGAAGGATATTTAACTACATTCTCTTTATTAAAAGTCGTTTGATTCACCCATATTCGAGTTGGACCTTTATTTTCGTTCATTCATTCAAGAACTTTCTTCTTTCCATAAAGCTTGTAACAAGTATCCTTGGTATGTCTTTGTCATTTGCAGTAAGTGTAGTATTCCCTACGACTATTCTTTGTGAAGGGTTTTCCTTCGGAGATTAATCCTTTTATGGAACCTTTTCTTGTCACCATGGCATATCCTGTGTTGGAGCTTTCTTTATCAAGCATGACTAATCGTCGGGTGTCTTTACCCCGCATAGTAGAAAATACCTTAGACAAAGAGGGAAGCTTCTCCTTTGCCTAGAATCTAAACCCGAATGGGATTGTATTCAGAATTAAAGGCATGGAGGAACTTAAAGATTCTCCTTCTTTCAGCAAGTCCAGTGTATCCAATAGAATCAATCCTTGGTACTAGTCCATCTTGATCCATAACCCATTCAAAGTCTCACAATACTCTATTACTATGAGGGTTCCTTGTCTAGAGTTGAAAATCCTGCTTTTAATATCATATCAAGCAACAAAGTCTTTTTTTTATTGAACATGTCTCATTGAGATTCTCCCATATCTCACCAATGGGGAATAGAGCATATAATTTTGGCTTATTTCTAGTCATAGAGTTCCATAGTCATGTCATAATGAGAGAATCATCATCATCCAATGCTTCAAACTTTAGATAATCTTTAGGTGGGCCACCTCTTTCAATATAACTCAACTTCTTGCGCCCTTTAAGAGAAGTATGAATATATTGTACCCACTTTAGATAATTATGACCGTTAAGTCGAGAGGAACCCACTAGATTTGAAAGTTCATTAAGTTCCAAGATAATGACTTTGTCTTCTACCATTATCACAAATCATTGGTAAGGCCAGAGAAGACTTTGATGAGTCTGACATCGACGTGTGTGTCTCGTAAGAGTGTAGTAGTTCATTGGAGCAAAGCAGTGAAAACAAAGCTCCCAAGATTGGGAGCTCTAATATCAAATTAGAAGGAAAAGAAATTGTTTATTGATTGAGTTGAATAATACAATTTCTAATTTTTTTAAGGTAAAAGTGAACTACCTAAAGATAACATAGATAACATAAAAAATAAAAGATAATTATAAAAATAAAATGAGATATTTACAATATCCTAATAAGATATTTATGATAGCTTAATGAGATATCTATGATATCCTTATGAGATATTTATGATATCTCCAACAACTATATTAAAGAAGTTCAATGAAATGTTCCCAATCATCTTATCATAGAACGATGTTCACAGAGTATCAATAAAAAAGGCCATTATTTCTTTGTCAGATAAAGGAGGCTCCATCTAAGCTACCACTTCCCACCATCTTTGGGCATATTCTTTGAATCTCTCATTATCCTTCTTCAACATATACTACAACCCAAATATATTTGGGGGTAATATCAATGTTGTACTTGCACTATTTTACAAATGTATAAGATAATTTTTTTTAGCAATGAATATGGTCGAACCAAGATGCATGTACCAACTTAAAGCTACTCTAGTTAGATTATCTTAAAAGAAGTAAATGAGTAACTTGTCAGCACGAGCATGCACTACCGTCTTCCTAAAGTACATAGTTAAATGGCTCTTTGGGCAGTTAGCTACCTTGTATTTACCAAATACTGACACCTTAAATTTAGGGGGAATAACTACATTTGGGACCAAACAGAGATTAACAACCTCTCTAATGTCGTAATTTCTCCCTCAACAGGCTCCCCGTCTCTCCTCCAACATTTATAGTTTTCTCTTTGGTTAAAATTGGTCATTTGAATACGTTGCCCTCCGTGACTTGGTGGCGAGTTGAAGTGGTGTGACCAATCAAAGAATTTTATAGGGTGGTGAGGTTGAGAGATGATTTATGGGCTAGCAAAGGTTGGACCCTCGATAATATTCATGGATGAAACTCGTGGTTAATAGGTCATAGCTAAGTAGGTATGAGGGTATTTCTTGGCTAGTTCATAACTATTAGGGGTGTATAGTTAAAGGGAATGCCATCTGGTGGCCATTGGACCTCTAAAAAAATTAACTTGTTGTGTAGGTTTATTAAGATGTTGAGTTAATGGAGCCATTGATCCTTGCGGTTGTGCAAAAGTTGAGGTAAAATCGGGTGGGAATGTAAAAGTAAATTATGGTTCTCCTTTAGTCACAAAAGGGGGTCTCCTGTGAGCTTTTAATTTCTAGAGATTGCAATGTCTCTAGAATATGCGCCATTTGTTCCTTCAATTGATTGACTTCACTCCTAAGCTTTTCATTGTATTGCTCAATCTCATCCATGATTCTTGCTTCATTGCTGGTAAGATGTTAGAAAACACTTCTCCTTCTTGATTTATCATTTTGGGTATGGAAAACATTGATATATATATATATATATATATATATATATATATATATTAGAATAACTATTTTAAATAAAAACATTTTTAGGAATTCTTTTGACTTTTTATTTCGATTTATCATTTTTAATTTCATTAAATTTAAATTAAATTTCAATATTTAAAAAATCATCAATAATTAAAATAACATTGTATCATAAATAAATTATTTATTATAAATTTAAAATATAATTATATTTCAAAAAATATTTATTTATTACCAGTTTTATTATAATATAATTTATATATTTACAAATATTTATCATAAATTTTAGTTATATAAAATGAATATTTGTTAGGTGTAATACACAAGTTAAAATACTAGTTAATTAAAAATACAAATAAATAGAGAAAAGAGAGGTGAAGAGGGGAAGTTTTGAGGATATTCTTTTTTATGAAAATAAATATTAAGAAATTATCATTGATTAGAATTCTTTAAAATGAACTTATTTTTAGCAAAAATATTTTTTTTCGAATTTAAATATATAAAGAATTAATCTAAATATGATTTTTTTTCAAATTTAAATATATAAAGAATTAATCTAAATATGACTTTTTTTCAATGTCATTTATTTAATTTATATTTTATATTTTTGAAAATTTTAAATATGAATTAATCTAAATTATTAAGTAACTAAATGATAAATATTATCTTATTTTACTCTCTAAAATGATAAACTCCCTTTAAAGGATCTTCATCCATCCTTATCTTTCGCACCAAATAGCATGGTTCTTAAACTAATTTATCTATAGCTTGGTAAGTTCCATTACCCCTACAATGTAATAGCTAAATTTTCTTTTGATTTGTCAAACTTTTGCTTTATCATAATAGATGTTACCTAATATCTGAAGCTTTTAGGTTAATTGATCCCTTAACATGGTATTGGTCAAGATTTCAACTCATGTCAAATTAAATTTTTGGCACGCGAGTTAATAATGGGCCTATACATCATATTTTTTTCAGGGCCGAAGGGGTGTATAACAGATAAATTTTCTTTTAAGTCAAACAGTGCATTTGAATAACTCAAAATAGTAATTCTCGATAGTAATTACTTCAAGATCATAAGCTTAAACAAAAAGGACAAAGTTTATAATTATATGTTGCGAGAAGATATGAATGCATTAGCTAACAAGTTATGGGCAATGAAGAAATAAAGGAGTGATTGTATGGAAGATTGGTCATACAAAATTATATTCAGAAGTTCTGTAACAAATTTGTAATATTGAATGTGACACCTCAGTTGATAAAGTCAATCCTGCTTCACACATTTGATCAACAATATCAAGTGCTACATGCACCTGCATTACAATTCAAAATGAATTCATCTTAAATGCACTCCAAGCTTTTCATGGAGTAATTGGAAAATCTTCAAAATATATATATTATATTGACTATTGAAGCCCATTGCTAACTCTTGATAACAGAAGTTCTCTCCTCTTGTCATCTATCACCTCAGCAATCTTGCTTTTCTAAGTGTTAGTGACTTCCCAATGCTAGAATGTGAAGATTAGTTATGATTACTTGAGAAGGAAATATCATTTTATAGGCGAGTGTCTCTAAAGTGCAGGCAATATTCGTGAGCCAGGTGTGGATTCACAGATACTTTCCAGTTGGTGGAAGGAGAGCAGTTGAAATTTTAATGCAAACCAAGAAGTAATTTATGCTAGCAGACAGCAGAATGGTTTCAGTTTGTTCTCCCGTTATTCTTATATCACATTAATTAAAATTTTGTTTTGATTATTTTTATATAATTAATTTATAATACTTTTAATAAAAAAGTTATTTTTTATATCAGTCAAATGGATGTGGACGTAAATTTGAGAATCTAACTTTATCTTATATAAAAAATATTTTAATAATCTTTCTTTTGATTCTTCTCACGTATGAATAATAAAATTAAAGTAATAAATATATGAATTATGAAATACTAAAAAAATAAAATTAATATAAAAATATAAAAATTTATTAACTAAATAAATTAATTTTATTTTAGTTTTATTGAATTAGTTAATTGAGTTATATAAAAGATTAATAAGAGTATATAGCAAGTGGGTCGAAGTATAATTATGAAGAAAAATGCAGATGATTTTTTCATAGAGAGTACTTACTTTTACTATTATATATATATATATATATTATTTTGATTATATAATTAGTTAATATAAAATTAATTTATAATATATTTCTCTCACGTTTGTAAGATTAGATATTTAATAATGAGAGGTTAAATAAATCTAATAACATTTACTATGATAAATTTTGATACTATTTAGAATTTAGGCTTAAACATAATTTAATATAAAAAACTAACTCATGGAGTGACAGTTGTCCCTCACTTTATACACTATTTTAGTCTATGTAAAATTTCTAATATATCTCTTACATTAATAACTGAATATTTAAACAGAAACAGGACTAAATATATGTAAATAATTTGATAATGATCTGATAATGAGTGACTCATTACGCTAAGCAGCAAGCATTAGAATTCACCTTGTTACCATTTTAAATTTTGAATTTGAGTCTAACTCAACTTTAAAAATTAATAAATAAAATAAGAATTATTCATTACATATATTTATTTTTTTTTAGTTATATTATTAATCAACGTGAAATATCCACCAACAAAGAAAGCTAGGTTCAGTGACATTCCATTTAGGCTTGGCAATGGGCGTAGAAAAATTTATAAAAGGTGAGGACGGAAAAATGAAATCAATCCCAACTCCGTCGAGTTTTATTGGGTTTAGAGACACATACAAGGAACTCATTCTATATTTCTTTTCTAATTTATTTTACTTATATATATTTAAATAAATAATATATTAAATTAATAATTATATTTTAATTCAAATATAAAAATTAATAAATAATAAAGAATTTAAAATTTATTTAAAAATTAAATTTTATTTTTAGTTAAATGTATAATTTTATTTTTATTATTTAATTAATTATTTTAATTATTAACTACTGCAATAATTTATTTATATTTTAATATTTATAAAAAATAGTATAAAAATAATTATATAAAAATTATATATAATATGCAGCGGACGAGTTCGAAGACGAGAAAAGCATGGGTAGTTGCATCATCTTACCTGTGCTCTGACAATATTTTCTTAAGAAACGAAAAACTCAAATCTGAATTGTCTCCTATCAAAGCAAGATATTTTTCCGCCAAAGTCAGGACAAGATTAGAAGAGTACCACGGTTTAGAAGAAAGCAGAGTCACCAGGTTAGTTCGGGTAAGGTTAAATGGAAAATTAGGGTGTTTAGTGAATGCAATCCCAAGTATTAGGAAGAGTGAAGTTTAGCTTTTGGGAGGCAGGGATGGTGAAAATGCCCTGGCATATGATTATTTATTTACTTATGTCAGTTACAGATAACAAAGACTTGTTAAAGATGCAAATTTGTTACATAAACTTTCCAGTCTAGTAAATTTCAAGTGATCAATAAATTTTTTATCTCCTATAAAAATTAATTATTATTTTTTATAATAATAAGTATAAATAAAATGGTGGCCTGCAAAGTGACAACATATCACACAGCATTCCAATGATGATTCTAAGGACCAAGGAGGTCACGACTCTATTGGCAGAGAGGAAATGTTAGACAGTATATCTGATTTTCATAAATAGCAATCCTTCTGATGATTTTTTGTATCAATGAACAGGGCATTGGATAAGATCATTAAATTTTTTTCATTAACAAGTAAAGGAATATGTCAACAGCAGAGGAAAGAACTAGCAAAGTCATTGTGGTGGCCAAAAAGAAAAAGGAAATTAGAAATTACTTTTTATGCATATATGTTTTTACTATTCGATAAGAATATATAATTAACAATGAAAAGAAAGTAAATGTATGTGGGTCCTTGGATAAAAAATACGTACTTTTTTGTCAATGGTTTAAATTCTGTTCTTCAGTAAAGGGTGAGGAATCTGATGGGTGCACTTTCAATGTCTTCTGGTGTTTCTGGATGGGACAGTTCTCTTATTTTTCAGTTTTTTTTCTGCATTTTTTCTTCTTATATACAAGGTTCTGGCAGTTACTTAGTAATCATTAAAGTGCAATAAAAGAAGGTTGTGCACAGCTATGTAAAATGAGTTTCTCTGATGGGACAATTATCATGTCAAAGGATATGCATGCATTAAAATAGCTGCTGACATCTCTTGATTGTGGTCAAATGTTCATGTGCAACTATGCACTTTGCAGCATACAAGCACGATGAAGAAAGACCTCATTGGCTTTTAAGTTTTAACCACAACATAGGTAAGAGTTTCAGCAACTGTTTTGGATAGAATCATAAACTGGACCACATTTTAAACACATACCAATTTTATGTGTACCTGATAATTCACCTTAGTGCACTGTAGATGATAACATATAATGTTTTTCTTTTACTCGAATCTAACATTTAACTTAAAAATTGGAATTCAATTTCACTCTTACTAATATCATATTGGTAAATCCTTGGTGCTTAGTTACACTTTAATTGAAAATTCAAACTCTATTATCAAGAAATTGTCACTAAAGTATGCTAATAGAAACTACCAAACTGGCTGTTGTATTACATCAATCACACTCAAGTCTGAAGTAACATAAAAATGTGAAAATAAAATAAGATAAATATCACAAATCACAATTACCACTTGTTTTATAGACTAAAAGGAATTTCTCTGCAACAGATTCCAATAGTAATCTTCCTAATGTCTGAAATATCTTTGCTACAGATTCAGCTTACGAAAGATTGTTCATTTTTTTGTCTATGATATCCAACGGCTTCGAATCTCCTCCGTCCTTTAACGATCAATAACTTTTTGCAGCATAACTTTCTGAAATGAGAATCTGATAAAATAAAATAATATTAGACAAAATTTTATGTACTACAGTGAAAAATCTAAGTTTCTAAATTTAATCCTCTACAGTAATTCTTTCAACTTACTATGCCAAATTTCCAAGAATAAAATTTCGAATCACTACATTAATGTAAATCTAATATTTCAAAATTAATTTACCCTCAATTTTTTAACCTAGATGCCAATGGCTAAATGCCAATGGCTTCCCTTTATTCAATGTAGATCCCTCGGTTGGGCGTGTGGTGCCTCTGCCCGAAAGTTCAACGGAGAAGGGTTGGGTTCGGTGTAACCATGGTTCGGTGGTAGATTATAACGGGTTTTTTTTAATAGATCATCAACTGAATCCAATGGAGTTTTGTCGTTGGTGGTGGAAATTTGTTCAGTGAAATTAACCATCTTAGTTTTCGAAAAGATAACTTCTTACCGTGATTCTAATCAACAAATTAATAGTTAACTGCGGGACTTAGATCGAAATACTATTAATTTGGTACGCATTCTTTTTATTTAAATTAGCAACTTTCGGTTTTCAACTTGAGAATTTTATAATACCATCTTAAAAGTTTACAATTCAATTCGGACAAACACTAATTATTGTGCAGACATCATAAAATTCATAAATAAGGACTAGAATTGTAATTCTTAAAATGTGTAGGCAAAAACATTTTGAAGGTGATTCAAAGCGGTGGATTAAAACAATTCTGATAGCGCCGGTCGGAATACCACATATCCAACTCTTATCTCTTTTTAATTGTCTATCTATTGAGATTAAATCTCTCGTGTATGTATTATCTCTCCTCTCCTTTTATAACTTTTCTTCTTATCTTATTTCTCAAGAATTGTGTAATTTGTTTCTTGACTTTTCCTTTTACTGCTATGCCATCTCACTACCGCGACATGTGGATGGTGTCTCTAACCCTTGCAATGCATGTGCGGTCGCCTAATCCTTATGCAGCATGCTTTATACTAATAATTTAAACTCTTACGATCACATTGTTAGTAATCTTTGTCAAGTTAAAATCGGTCATCCTAGTTAGCCGTTCAGCAGTCGACTAACTGATCCAGTTCACAGCCTCACAAGTGCTGAGTGAAAACAAGGGCGCTTAAAGTGCTGGAGTTGAAGTCAACCTTTCGTTGGTCTTCCCTAGTCCTTTTTATTTCCTAAGGACCAACCATCATTGGTTTTAGTCAATTTGACCGTCTCTCACGGGGTCTTATTTTGCCCGAGGTCATTTTAACTGTCTCTCACAAGTCTTTTATTTTACCCGAGAGGTCATCTTTGAGTGACCTCTCGTGGGTCTTTTTATTGCTCGGGGGATCGTTTTGGCTGACTGCCTCTCATGCGTCTTTAATTTTCTAAGTGGTTGTTTTAGCCGACCGTCTCTCACAGGTCTTTGATTGCCTAAGGGTTGTTTTGGCCAATCACCTCTCGTGGGTTTTTAGTTGCCCGAGGGATCATTTTGGTAGACTGTCTCTCATAGGTCTTTGATTGCCTAAGGGTCATATTGGTCAACCACCTCTCACAAGTCTTTGATTATCTAAGGGGTTGTTTTGATCGATCGCCTCCCACAAGTCTTTGATTGTCCGGGGGATCATTTTGGTCGACCACCACTTATAGGTTTTTGATTGCCTGGGGGTCTTTTTGGTCGACCACCTCTCTCAAGTCTTGGATTTCTCGGAAGATCGTTTTGCTCGACCGTCTCCCGTGTGTCTTTGATTTCTTGGGGGTCATTTTGGCCAATCGCCTCTCACAGGTCTTTGATTGTCTAGGGCTCGTTTTGGCCGACTGCCTCTCACAATCCAAACGTATGGACATAGATGACAGAAAATCAAAAAAGACTCACTTGTTGGCTCACTACGTCCAAAGACATGGATGTAGATGATAGAAAACAAATAAGAGCCACTAGTTGGCTCTCTAGGTCCAAACTCATGGACGCAAATGACAAAAAATAAAAAAGAGCCACTAGTTGGCTCATTGCATCAAAGACATGGACATAGGTGACAAAAAACAGATAAGAGCCAATAGTTGGCTCGCTACATCTAAAGGCATGGATGCAGATGACAAAAAAATTAGAAAAAAGCCACTAGTTGGGTCACTGCTTGCAAAGGCATGGACATAAATAACATAAAATATATAAGAGCCACTAGTTGGCTTACTACATCCCAAGGCATAGACATACATGATAGAAACAAAGAAGAGCCACTAGTTGGCTTTCTACGTCCAAAGACATGGATGCATATGACAAAAAATTAGATAAGAGTCGCTAGTTGGCTCTTTGGGTCCAAAGACACGGATGCAAATGATAGAAAATTAGAAAATGGCCACTAGTTGGCTCACTACGTCCAAAGGAATGAATGTAGATGACAGAAAATCAGAAGAAAAAAAAAGTCACTAGTTGGCTCACTACATCAAAAGGCATAGACGTAGATGACAGGAAATAGAAACGAGTCATTTCTTGGCTCTCTACATCCAAAGGCATGAATGTAGATGACAAAAAACAAAAAAGAGCCACTAGTTGGCTCACTGTTCCAAAGGCATGGATGCATATGATAGAAAGCAAAAAAAAAATGAAGAGGGAGCCATGGTGGCTCTTTGCATCCCAAGGCACGGACACAAATGACAGAAAATAAAATAGCAGACATGGAGCCACTTGTGAGCTCTTTGCATCCAAACGTATGAACACAATATTGGATAACAATAATGGGAAAGGCAGAAGTCACCCAAGGCTTTACGTCCAAAGAGCTTGGATGAACCCAATGACAATAATAGATAATAATGAAAAAGAGTAGAAGAGTCATTCAAGGCTCTGCATCCAAAGAGCTTGGATGAACCAAATGATAGTAATAGATAATAGCAAAGGCAGCAAAATTCTCAAAGCTTGTGTCCAAAGAGCTTGGACAAGCATGATAATAGTAATAGATGACAGCAAACAAGAAAGAAGGAGGGACTGCTCAGGTGGGCGTCCAAAAGACCTTAGCATCCAATGTGAGGCTAGGTCTGCAAGTAAATTAGATGGAAGTACAAGGACTGCCCAGATGGGCACCCAAAGGAGCCCAACATCTAAAGGGATGCTGGGCTAGCAAACCAAGATGTTGAAAGGGAGGGATTGCTCGAATGGGCTCCCAAAGGAGCCCAGCGTCCAAAGGGATGCTGGGCCAATGAGTAATTCACTGGACATGGAAATAAGGAAACACAAAGAGTTGTGTTCGGGGTGTGCCCAAAGCATGGATGCTAGAAGTACTGGGAAAGAAAAAATGCAGATAAGCAGGAAACATTCCAAGAGATTATCCTAGGTATGTCTAAAGGAAAGCTAGAATGGAGGTAAAGGGTTTAGACGCGTCCAAGAGCACTTCAACATCCAAAGGAACCTTGCATCTGAAGATGCATATGCCCTAGTGATGTTCCAAGGCCTCAAGCATTAAACAAGCAGATACAAATCAAATATTATGTGCCAAAGCGTTTGGTCCAAGGATTTAACAATACTTGTTTGTCTTCAAGAGTATCTCTATTTTTCTTTCGTGCTACTGTTTGAGAGTTTGTAAGAAGGTCTTCCTCTCACATCCTACTTTTACAGTTACCTCTTTACTTGTCTCAAACTCATGCAGGTTACCTTCTTCTCTTTTAGGGTCTCTCCTCATGCTTTATTTTTCTATGTTTTTTCTCTCCCTTTTTCTCTCAAACTATGCTAAAAGGATCTCATTCCATTTTGGTTCCATTTATAGGCATTCATAAATTGATTTTTAATTTAACTTGGCTGCTTTTCTTTGCAAGTTGGTCATTTGCAATACACTTTTCAAAAAATAAAGCATGGCCATAATTTGCAGAGGTTGAAACATGGAGCAATGTAGTCCAAAGAAGCAAGGAGGAAGGGGAGGTGTATCTCCTTTGGACGCATTGGTAAGTCATAGAGTAGCACAGAGCCTCCTTTCGTGCTTCTGTCATGTTGTAGAGTTTCTTAAGTGTAGTAGAGCTACAAAGCAATTTGGTTGCTTCGGGATGCATGTTCGTCAACTTGCTCCTTTCTCCTTTGTGATTCAATAGCTTTTTCGGTGGAGAGTAGGTGTTGAGTAGAGTCGCAAAGCTTGACTCTACATTAGTTGCTTAACCAGAGAAGGAATTGGGCTTTGGCTTTGGACGCATAGTAGAGGAAGCTAGTCTAGGGAGGAATGGGCTTTTTGCCTTGGACACCTAGCAAGGAATTCAGTCTTCTCCTTTGGATGCACAACAAAGAATGTTGATCTTCTTCTTTGGACACAGAGTGAGAATTGGCACTCTCCTTTTGACGTTCAATAAGGGAGTTTCTTTGGACGCTCATTCAGAGGCTGTAGGATGGTTTGGATGTCTTGCTTTGGACGTATAGCAAGGGGGCTTGCTCATCCAAAGGCTACAAACTTGATTTTGGACGTCTTGTAGGGTTTGGACATCTTACTTTTGGAGGCACAGCAAGGGAGTTTCTTTTGATGCTCGTCCAAAGGTTGCAAATTTGATTTTGGACGTCCAAGAAGGATTTGAACATCTTGCTTTGGACACACAACAAGGGGCTTGCTCTCCAAAGGCTACAGACTTGATTTTGGATGTCCTGCAGGGTTTGGATTCACAATAAGGTAGTTTCTTTGGACGCTCATCCAAAGGTTGCAGATTTGGTTTTAGACGTCCAAAAAGGATTTGCACGTCTTACTTTGGATGCACAACAAGGGGCTTACTTGTCCAAAGGCTGTAAACTTGATTTTGGATGTCCAAAAGGGTTTGGATGTTATGCTTTGGACACATAGCAAGAAGGCTTGCTCATCCAAAAGTTGCATACTTGATTTTGGACATTCAAAAGGGTTTGGGTGTTCTACTTTAGACGCACAGTAAGGGGGCTTCCTCATCCAAAGGATGTAGACTTGATTTTGGACATCCAAAAGAGTATTGACGTTCTACTTTGGATGCACAACAAGGGAGTTTGCTTATCCAAAGGTTGCAAATTTGATTTTGGACGTCCAAAGGGATTTGGTTATCCTGGTTTGGAGGCACAACAAAGGGGCTTTGTTATCCAAAGGTTGCAAACTTGATTTTGGATGTCCAAAGCCTTTTTAGCTTTGATGTTTTTTTGTTTTTTATATATTGTGCTAACTTTAGGTATACAAAATTAGGTGTTCATAGCTATACAATATTCGATCATGCCTTTTTACATGCAAATAAGGTTCACAATTATTTAAAGAAGTTCCATACATCCTCATTAAATCTTGTTCTTTCAAACTCAAATTATTCCCTAATTGCTTGTGAAAATAGGGTCCACCCATAATCTCAAAGAGTCCACTTAGGCCATAGGCCTCTAACTCAAGCCCAATGCGTAGAAATTCATTTACTTGGACATACAACATCCTATGACTTTCATAGCTACACTATTCAAGCACACAAGTAAATGATAGTTCATTCAATTTAGAGGCAACATTAAGAATTAACTTATAATATCCATGAGTATGCATCAAAGCATTATAAAGTTCAAAAGAGTTAAAAGTAACATGCAAAGACTTCAAATAAACTTTAGGCAACATGCTATTTGCACAACACATATGATTTCTTGGAACAAGTGCAAAGGCATCCTTTGGAGACATGGATGATCTTTGATTGTAAGACCCAAAATCTTCCTTAGCATGGATATCACTTCCAAACTCCTTCACAACTTGCCTCAAACCTACAAAAAGAGAAGGCTCATAACACAAATGAAAGTCATAAGAAGTTAGTAAGCAAAGACTCTTCCTCATTAACATAATTCTCTTAACTCTTTTCACTCCTAAGCATAAGGTTCCTTTCTTTTCACTCTCTTTTTTACTCTGACTCTTGCTTTTCTCTTTATTTTTTGCATTTTCTTTTCTCTTATCCTTTTTGACTTTCTCTTTTTCTTTTCTCTCCTCTTCCCTCTTTTTTTTCTCATTTTCAATTGGTCCTCACACACCTCTCTTGGAGACAAAAGCTTGAGGATCACCTTTTGTCCCATATGTTTAAAAGAGAACCTATTTGTAACCCCATCATGGGTCACTCTTCTATCAAATTGCCAAGGCCTACCTAGGAGGATGTGAGTAGCCTCCATGGGCACCACATCATAAAGGATCTCATGCCTATACTTTCCTAAGGTAAAAGCCAAGGACACTTGTCTATACACTGCCATTTCACCTTTGTCACTTAACCACTAAAGCTTACAAGGTCTTGGGTGAACTAAGGTAGGGAGACTCAACTTCTCTACTAGCATAAGACTAGCTACATTGACATTACTACCTCTATCAATAATTAGGGAGCAAAGCTTTGCCATGACTTGACACCTAAAGTGATAAATATTCTCCCTTTGAGAGTCAATATCCTCATTCACTAAAGAACTCATCAACTTTTTCACCGTGAGAAGATCACCCTCACAATAAGAGGAATCAATTGAAGACTCAACCTCACTAGAGGAAGAAGAGCCTTCATGAGAACTCTCACTCTCCACAATCTTTATCCTTACCCTTCCAAATACTAGAACAATTAGGGTAAGACCTCTTAAAGGCTAGATGTCTCTTAATATATGACTCAACTCTAGTTGCTTGATGCACTAAGTCATCTAGAGACGAATAATGGTACAACACTACAATATCCTGCACCCCCATATCCAAGCCATGTAAAAATCTAGCCATAGTGACTTCATGTGACTCTAGTACATTAGCTTTCATCAAAGCAACTTCCATCTCTTTGAAATACTCCTTTATACTCTTGGACCATTGGTACATTCTTTTCAATTTATTATACAAGTCTTTAGCATAGGAAGCTGGCCCAAATCCAACCGTCAATTCTAGCCTAAGATCTAACCATGTATTTATGTGCCTTCTTCTACTATCCCTTACTTTTCTAATGTATTGGTTCCACCACACAAGAGCATAACCATTATAGATAACCATTCTCACTTTTACCAACTCATCATAGTTAAAACACCCAAGGACTTGGTCTACATTCATCTCTCACTCTAGATAGGACTTAACATCTCCATCTCCCTAAAATGGTGGAATTTTACATTTCAAAGTATCCAAAAGAGATCTCCTAGATTCTTCTTCATATCTCCTAACCCTCATAGGTTCATCCTCATATTTCCTCTCTCTCCTAGGCTCCTCTTCCTCATGTCTCCTCTCCCTTTTAAGTCTCTCACTCCTATTTAACCTATGAGACCTAATAGAAGGAGTAATGGGGCTTTCACTATGACTTCCTTCACTTTCTTGCATGGAGACATTATGTGTTTTACTTTTACCTTTACTAAGGCCTCCACTATAGCATTGACACTTTGGGTGTCTATTTTTAAGGACTCAAGCCCTCCCCCAACCCTCTCTAACTTCTCCTCTAATCTCTTCATGTGTCTCATCACCTTTCTAGTCTTAGGTGAATAGCTATCCACATCATCACTAATATCACCCATCCTTTCCTCCTTCATAACCAAGCCAAGAACTGCACTTTAAACACACAAAATACTATAGTAAAACCATGAGGAAAAGTAGGAAAACCTCTTCACTCCTAAGCGTCTACACTTTACAACTTGTGTATCACCCTGTGAGGACTTTTTCTATAATGAGCTCTCTTTACTTTTTCCTCTATACTCCCAACTATGGCTTGAAATAGAACCTAGATTCTACCAATCAAGTTCTTAGAAATAAGTGAAATATGTCAAATCTCAATATCTCTTAAGAAGTTCATAGGAAGAAAACTCTGACAAAACATAGAAGCCAAATGAGATAAGCAAAAACGTAGTAGAAGGAAAAGCTTACTCAAGTAGGAATTTATATAAGACAACAAGAAGACTCGAAGCACTAAAAGAAAACTAAAAAAATGCTAAACATGCAAGGAAATTAAAGGAAACATTGTTGTTCTATGAATATACAAAATGCAAATCCAAACTACAACAAAAACTAGTAAAAAAAATTTAGCTACTAGAATTAGGTGTAACATGTGACTTGTTTTTGGACCTTCACTAACGTTTCTTTTCTTTTCTTTTGCTCTTTTTTTGAACACTTTTGCAGGGGCTAATACTATATTTTACTACACTTAATCGAGCCACAAATCATTCACAAACTTTTACTTTTAATACTTTTATCACACACTTTTTGGTCCATACTTTTACAATACAATCAGCAAAATTTTTCTCATAAACTCTTCAAGATTCCAACTCAAATTTCTCATTAGCAAATCATCAAACACTTTGTGTGCAATGTCAAGAATACACTCTACAGTAACATGAATAACAAGGAAACCCCACACAAATTGAAAATTAAGATCCAAATCAAGAACCAAGACTATTAGTCTACACAAATTCAAGAATTCAAGAACACATCATTTTTTCCTCAATTTTCTAGCATGCATCCTATGACTCAAAATCAAGATTGAACCATGGAAATCAAAACCAAAACCATGGAATTGATGGACAAGGACTAGGTGAAGGATTAAAGCTAATTAAAAGGCATTAAGCCTTGCTCAATTCGTAGCCTAAAAACCCAATTAGAGAAAGCACTCAAAAATCCCTCGCTAACTCAAAAATCTCTCGCTAACCCTTTGCTGGCAGCGATTCCATCACTAATCTCATTACTAAGCCCATTGCTAATGGGCTTTGAAGCTCAAACTAAAATACAAGGAAAAGGAGACAAAACTCCTAAGAGAATTACAAAGGAAAGCAAACTAAAGAAGTTTTACAAAGGACTCTACAAGCTACTCAAGGGCATTGCAAACAATCCCAAAGTGTGAATAAAGTTGGGCCTTCAATGGACCCTCCTTACCCTATAAGGAGACTCATCTTCTCTCGAACTTCCTTCTCAAACCTCTTCAATCTCCCTTAGTCATAGGTCCTTGATAGGCTTTGACCTCCTTATGCTCAGTGTCCTTCCTATGCTCTCCATGTCCTTCCTATGCTCTCCATGTCTTTCCAAATTCATATCACAATTTTCAAAACGAAAATTATCCAAAATTGGATCCAAAAAAATAAAATAAAAGGGCACCACGATATTTAACAATTAGATCCTAAATCATATAAAGTTGGCTCTAATACCAAATGCAAGAAAAATCATGCCATGAACAATATACTTTACTTTATATGAATTTAGAACATCAATTAAATACTTACTTGTTGAAGGCATGATCAAATGTACCGGGAAATTGTGTGTTCGTTTTGTACGGCTCTAGAAAACCAAGAAACTAAGTCTTCCTTTGTCTAATCACACATTCTAGATTTTAGGTTTTCAATAGAGTAAACTGTAGTGAACAATTGTATGTTGTTGTTATTATGGTAAAGAGAACATAATCACACTATTTATTAACTATAAACATCTCCCATTATAAGTCTTGAGGTTAGACTTACATTGTCTCTCACATAAACCAATATTAAGTATCTAAAGCCCATTAGTAATATATTCTTATTATTTTTAATTTTTCATCACTTTTTATAATAAAATAAACAAGTTTAATTAAGTCAAATTTTAATATAATTTCTTCTAAATTTCATTTTTATTTGTTTTAAACTAGACATTCGTATATTTATTCTATTTTTTACTTATTTCTATTATTTTATTAAACATTTCTTTCTTTTCTAATAAACAGCTTTAAAAAGAGAATTCAAAACTTAAATTAAATTATTCCGTTAAAAATGCTCCCATTGACAAAATGTATTGGAAAAGATCACCTAGAAAGTAGAAAGTACTTTTTTACCATTTCTCAACAGTATAAATAACCAAATCTTATTCCATTCGCACTCACTCCTACAACCAGTGTTGACAACTAAACTCTTTGCTCCCACACAATTCAGAGCCAAGAGTCTCGCACATGGCAAACCAAAACCCCCCTTCAATTCCAATCTCAAACCCTGCCACAACCGAAACCTCTCCAACCACAGGTTTCTCAGCCACGGTGATCCTGCAGAAAGTCAAAACCAACTTGGTTTTACGTTCAAAATGGGCTGAACTTAACGGTGCCATGGGTGACCTTGGCACCTACATCCCAATAGTGCTATCTCTAACACTTTCCAGAGACCTCAACCTTGGCACCACGTTGATCTTCACAGGTATCTATAACATCATCACCGGTGCAATTTATGGGGTCCCCATGCCGGTCCAGCCCATGAAGTCCATCGCCGCGGAAGCCTTATCGGATGCAGGCTTCGGTGTGCCGGAGATCATGGCTGCCGGCATCTTGACCGGCGGAGTGTTGATCTTTCTCGGTGCAACAAAGCTGATGCAGCTTGTGTACACACTGATTCCTCTAAGTGTTGTGAGGGGAATTCAACTAGCACAGGGCTTGTCCTTTGCTTTCACGGCAGTTAAGTATGTGAGGAAAGTTCAAGATTTGCCAAAGTCTAAGGCTTTGGGTGATAGGCATTGGTTGGGGTTGGATGGTTTGGTTTTGGCCATAGTTTGTTTGTGTTTTCTTGTTGTTATGAGTGGTGCTGGTGAGAAGGATCATGGGTTTGAATGCGATGGTGAAGATTTTGGTTGCCAAAAGAGGGTTGACGAGGGTGAAAGAAAAAAGAGAAGTAGAGTGAGAAGGGTTGTTTTCTCGCTTCCTTCTGCTTTCATAGTGTTTGTGTTGGGTGTTGTTTTGGCCTTTATAAGAAGGCCTAAGGTGGTGCATGAAATAAAGTTTGGACCATCCTCTATGGAAGTGGTGAAGTTCTCTAAGCATGCATGGAAGAAAGGCTTTGTGAAGGGTACAATTCCTCAACTCCCATTGTCAATTTTGAACTCTGTGATAGCTGTTTGCAAATTGTCAAAGGATTTGTTCCCAGAAAAGGACTTTTCTGTCACTTCCCTGTCAGTGAGTGTGGGGTTGATGAATTTGGTTGGTAGTTGGTTTGGTGCCATGCCATGCTGCCATGGGGCTGGTGGACTTGCAGGGCAGTATAAATTTGGTGGAAGGAGTGGTGGCTGTGTGGCACTTCTTGGTGCTGCCAAGTTGGTGTTGGGATTGGTGTTGGGAAGTTCTTTGGCACACATTTTAAGGCAGTTTCCTGAGGGGATCTTGGGAGTGTTGCTCCTGTTTGCTGGAATTGAATTAGCCACCTGCTGTAGGGACATTAATACCAAAGAAGATTCCTTTGTGATGCTTGTCTGTACTGCATTTTCTCTTGTGGGATCAAGTGCAGCTCTTGGCTTTTTGTGTGGAATGATTGTTTATGGGCTTCTAAAGCTAAGGAATTGGACAAATGATAAACCATTTTCTACCATATGGGTGCATCGAAGCCCCGAGCAACTCTGAAGAAAAAGTAGTATATATATATGTAGAATATTATTGCTTGCTGTTGCTTATGTATTATGTTGTTGTGTGATTATAACGACTAAATAAATCAGCATGCATGGATGAGTTTCAACAATGATGTTTTTCTATAAAAGAAAATTAATTTCTTTTCCTTGGTATTTGAAGCTAATAAATGGCGCGGATGAGATTAAAAAATGAAAGCTTATTATTAAAATTTGAGTCTTATATATTTAATACTTTAAAAATAATATGAAGAGAGTAAAGAAATAAAAAATTTCATTGAATTGGTAATTGAGAAAATAAAAAGTGTGGACTCCCAACCTTTTTATTTCTTTTGCTAAAATAACGAAGAAATTCACTTCATAATCGATTAGGCAGATTTTTTAATCGATTATTAATTATTTTCAATACATTGAATATATATATATATATATATATATAAATTATTATTATATTATAAATATATTTATATTATTATTATTATAGAAGGAGAAAAACAGTAAATATTTTTATAAAATTTATTGTTTATTAAATAATTTATTAAAATTAAATATTTAAATAATTATAAAATAAGAAAAATATTTTTGTCCTTCCTTCGATGAATTTCTAGATACGTCCTTATAAATTCTATTTTATTATTTTTTTTACAAACAATTTTACAATATTTTTTCTTTTATTTTTTTTCTTACCAAACACTCTAAATTGCAATCTATTTCTTACATATTTTTTTTCTTTATGATTTTTCTTCCCTCAGTCTATTTTCATCTTCTCTTAAAAAAAAATAATCTAAAAACTAGTTTATAAGATGATAATTTTTTTTTACTTTTTTAATTATTAACAAGTAGCTTCATATACCCAATAGCAATCATTAATTAGGATAAAGTTTGGTAACATCTTAAAATTTTAATTTAGTCTCAATTCAAACATAAAAATTAGTTAATAAATTAAAATTTTAATTTAGTCTCACTTCAAAAAAAAAGTTAGTTACTAAGATAAGAGTTATTTATATAATATTTTAGCACCGATATGGCAAAAACTTGAAAATTGTTGCTGAGTTTCACTTCCTGTGACTTTTTTACCTCATAGGAATTTTTTTTTTCATTAATTAACAAAACAGGTAGATTTTGAAAAATCACTAGAATGGAGTAAGTCATGTTTCCCAAACATAACCTGTAGATGAGAGTGGTATCTTCTTTCTGGACTTCAGTAATTATTCTTTTATGGAATTTCGTTAACCATATAACCATTTGCATATTTTCTTTTTACCAAAATCGTATATACGGTTTTATAATTTCGTTTTTATTTAAATTGAAGTGGCAAAATTAAATACAACTCTACTTTTTAATTAAAACACGATTTTAAATTCGATGCGAAAGCAGATAAAATAATTATGCATAGATGCATAGAATTTCGGCAAGGTATATTTGAAACTAATACATATGATCGCTTAGACAGAATTACCATTACTATTGCTTAAGTACTTTCAAGAAAAAGGTAGTTATTAAAAGATCAACAATTTAGCTTAATTAAGTTCATAGCTCGTGCTGCATATAAAATCTTTAAAAAAAATTATGAAAAAATTCATTGTTAATATTTATCCCCATTCTTTAAAAAAAATTGTAAATAATATTTAAAAATAAATAAAAATTAGAATTGTAATTTTTTTTAAAACGAAGATATGCCTTCTTAATTAAAAAATAAAATAAAAAAGACAAAAGTCGTGTAAATAAACACGACTTTTTAACAAAAAATTCAGATAAATTATTTTAAAATCTATCCCATTTCAGTAATTTGTGAAAAAAAAATGATCCCTTATAAGGTAAAAAGCCACTCCATGTCCATGTGTAGATGTGGTGTATGTAACGTTTAATTACTTAGTTACCATATAAAAGAAGTTGCTTCAGCTACAAATCTATTGCAATAATTATTTGTTGGATGGATATGGACTTGTTATATATATGTCTATAGGTAGAATTTTGCTTTAATTTCATGATAAAAGAAGAAACAGCAAAAGGAATATAACCTTTCAATTTGAGCTAAATGTGATACCCTTTTCGAATAAAATTGAAGATTGGATGCTCGAATATATGAAATTTGTATTTTGAAAAGGCTTGCAACTTAGCTACACAAATGGGGTGTGATGCCATTCCAACTTTCGAAATTCGCCCCAAAACCATAAGGAATTAACCACTACCAGTAGTGTTGTTTTCTTTTTCTTTCACCTTTCCAGTTGTTTGATTCAACTTTCAACTCTAAATTATTGTCAAAGCTAATTAAAATTAAAGTAGTTTTCCTGTTATTGGTCGTCAATGATCAAGAGAAGAGAGTAAGCATTTTTTTTTCTTTCACCACACCATTCTCTTATTACTAGATAATCCCTCTAACGTGTTGAGTTGGTGACATGATGAAGAATAGAAATTAAAGGTAAAAAAATTACTATAAGATTAGCCATGGAATATAGTATGAATGAATCATAATCGTTTTATAAAATACGGATATATAGCTTAATTATCTTCCACTCAGCTAGATTACCCTAGAGTTCTGTTCATCCACTTTATGTCCAAAGTTGCAAATATAAAAATATTAACAGCATAAAAAGATAAGAATACCCAAAAAGGTGTTCAGCCCGTAAAAGATAAACAAAAAAAATGTTAATTTAAATTTACAAATAAGTAATGATTAATTTATCACACTAAATTCTTCTCACAACGTAGAGTGGTGGTCTTGAGGGCCGTCGAGACGAGCAATCGTCCAGTGCCTTATTTTTAGAGGACCATTGATATGTATATATATATATATATATATATAATCTATATAACTTAAAATTATGTAATTTTTTAATAAAAAATAAAACAATTACCAATAATTAATCAATTAACTAATAATGTTTTCAATTCTAAAAAAAAAAATTGTACAATATTAAACATAAAGAAGAGACTATAGTATATTATTTTTTTCATATTTCTTACCCTGAACATTCCTCTCATCGATAATGAATGTAAATAACAATATTAAAATTTTATTTCATCATTAATATAAATAACAGTCTTAAATATCTTTATTTTTCTTTAATATCTTATATATGATCTCTCTTTAATCTCTGTCCCCCACCATGTTGAACTACTTAAACTCAATTACGTAAAACACCACTCCAATGTCAATCATGTCTTTTCAATATTAATTTTGTGTTTTTACTTTTTCTAATATATCTGTCACTTTATGTGGACTAATTGTTTTCTTAATGCATATATAACTTTTGTAAGTTAGGAGGTACATTTCCTCCTACCAGGTCGACCTCTTTAGAGTAAAATGATATTTCTAGTTGTGACTTCATGACTAAATTGAGTATCAAATTCAAACCTTGGTTAAGGAGTAAAGTGTTAAATCACTTATGCTAGTAATTTTCAATCTTATAAAAATAACATTAGTTATTCTACTTACGGTTGCATCTACTAAAAAAGTTTTTTGAAATTAAAATTATTAAAATCTTATTTGCAATATATTATGTAATAAGGTAGATTAAATTTTCTTACTTTTATTTTTATCAAAATAATGTTTTAAAGAATCTTGATTATGAACAAATATTTACTAATAATTTTGTAATAAAAAATTCAAAAAAAACAATATTTAAATGATTATAAGAATATCATTTTCTCGGTTTCTCTATGTACCAAAGATCTCTATGTTAGTTACATGTGTAAAATAATTAATTTTGACACACAAATAATTTAAAATAAATAAATATAATTGTATACTATTATTGATTTGTACTTGTAACACTAATAGTTGAATATTTCTTATAAAAAGATAATAATAACATGTAAATATTTAATTACAGTTTAATTTGTATAACAAGTTGTTAAGAGTAAATGAATGTGTGCCCCAGTTCGTATTTATGGTGCTAATAATTAAATTTATGTATCAAAAGTTATTAATGGTGTCACGAAGTTAATAAAATGTAGTAGTTAAATTTGGCACACAAATAATTAAGAATATAATATAATTGTACACAACTATAATAGTTAAATAATGTGTATAGTTGCTGCTTTAATAGTTAAATATGCATTATAAGCAATGAATAGTGTGACAAGGTTATTGGAATTTAAATGATAATTAACTGCTCCTTAAAAACAGTTAATTGTGCCAGCTAAAGACTAGGCGAATGTTTTCAAAGAGACATTTATAATTTTTGTTCAGAAGAGAAATATATGTACGACCCACTTAGACTTAGAGGAGTAAAGCATGGCTCTTCCTTATCGTTCTTCACCCCCACATTCATTTCTGGCCTAATAATTGCAAGTTTTTTAATTCAAAATTTTCCTCTATCCTTTCCCAAGGGGCAAGAGGTTGAAAAGGTTAAAATCTTTGAATCACATGCCAAGTCTATAATGGATGCTTTTAAAGCATATTCTCTTCTCCACAAATACCTAGATTACCTGCCTTTAGTTTTTTTGTTAACTTACCTGATTCCACTCTAAATTTTTATTACCATTGGCAACGTTTGATAACAGGGAAAGTGTATGTAGTGTGACATTAAACAAAAAGAAACCAACGGCGTTGAGAAGGACAAGGGTGAGTGAGTGTCTTGAGCAAGAGATCACGACAAAAATAAGATCAATTGAGAAAGTGCTAGGGAAATAGTGTTGCATAATGGAAAAGGTGAAAAGAAAGTTATCAAAAGGAGTTAAGAAGCAATTTAAAGAAAAAGTGATCATCATTAAAAATTACGAATAACATTGGGAAGTCATGAGGTGAAATTGAGAAAAGACAAGAAAAAGAAACCAATATAAGTATAATTTGAGTTTGAGCCTAATTAAATATTATAAAACTAATTTAGAAGATAAAAATTGCTCATATATATTTTATTTTAATTATATTACTTGTTAATATGATATTTTCAATACATTTACTCATGTCGAAATCTAAGTATATCAAGTATAAAATATAAAACTAAACATTTGTATGTGGATTCCATATTGAGTGACTATATTAAATGAAGACAATCAATAACATAAAAATAGAACATGACCAACTATAATTACATCAACAAAAATAACATTACCTATTATTATAATTATTAAAGTAACATGAGTAGTTTACATAAACAATCATAATTATAATAAATAATTAAAAAAAATTATAAGTTTAGTATCCTCGTAAATTTAACAACAATCATGAAGACAGTGATACCATCTCAAACCCACAAAATTAATGTGGCAAGGAGGCTCCATATCTTGTTCTACTTTAGCTTTTCTAGATTTATATAGATATCGGTGGATATGATTGATCTACATTTCATTAGAGTTTAATATAATAATTGTCGGTACAAACTGTTTCCAGGCAGGTTCCCTATGAGGTCTCAATGTTACATTTCAGTCATGGTCATGAATGACTATCATATTCATGTAGGGGCACATAGGGAGAGACTAGGAACGTATAGATTTTGCAGTGACAACCCATGTCTGTACAATCGAATTTCTTTTAACAATTAGAAGCATGGCACTAGAATAATTTAAAATTGTTATGCTTGTCATGTAGCTAAATTTGCAAGAACTATAGACAATTTTATATTGGTTTCGACCACAAATGTATCCTTAACTGGCCAACATTGATAGACATTAATAAATGTGACTAAGAAAATTTCAAATAAACTCATGAAATTTTTAATTATTTCATCTTAATATCTAAACTTAACTATCAGCTCCTTTTATTTTAGTCATTAAACATATGTTAATTTGATCTTAAATCACACATTGCATATAATAATTAAACTAATGCGGTGGACTAATTGCAGTTTCATATACTTATTTTAAATTTTCTTAATTTCAGGGGGACCAAACTGATCTTTTACCAAAAAAAAAAATTCAAAGTTGAACGTTTTACTACAAGTAACAACATCCACCATTATTTTGGACATCAAATCAACATTACTAAGGTCTATTGCAACAATTATAGCAAAAGTGATCATTTTTCCACCCCCTTAGTTCTTACCCATGACGAGCAAAGAAAATATTTGACTAGTATTGTTATGTAAAAAAGTTAATTGTACAAATTTACATGTAATTCCAATAAATACAGGTACATGTAGTTAGCATTGTATGGTTAAATCATTTGATTAGCAGCACTGTGATATTCACCTGTGCGTAAAATTTTCTGCATGCACTAGGGAAAATGTACATACCATGTGTTCTATATTTACATTACAATTTACAAAGGAAACTATGGGTCAACATGGCACAAGAATGACAGGATCATAGTATTCCTCCAATTTTCGTGGTCGACACAAGATAGAAGATTGTGAGAGTAGGGAAAATTGTTTAAACTAGTCAAATGGATTTCCTCTTGTATTGGAAAAAGAATTTGAAGTTTTGGGGTTGTTGTATCCCATATTTGACTGTTGAATGGGGTCTAGAGATCCAAAAGCAGTTATCTCACCACTGAAGCTCTCCGCTCTTTGTGGTCTACAGAATATTAAAACAGTTACAATTACAATAGGATTAACATTTTCAACAGAAAATATCATCTTAGCATTAACTCTATATCTAAATAACAATAAACATATGCTAAAAGATGCAGAGGATTTGACAGCATAAACATAAGGATGGAATGAAGTATTTTGAGAACAACTTACCATTGTAAACTTAGTACCCTTCATTTTGAGAAAGACAAACAGAATGATGTTTCCTAACATTGGCATCCACTTAATCACCAAAAACCACTATAGTAAGGATTCTAACAACCGTTATAGGAAATGATTAACTAAACTTTTATTAATTCATTTATTTTTGGAAAAGATTGTAGTAGTAAGGACAAGTTATTCTAACACCATTGGTTATGATATTGTCATCCTTGATCCTAGATAGGCAGAGCTACAAGGCATATGGAAATGGAGAGTCTTATCCGAATCCTGCAAGCTCCAACCAGTTGAACCATATAGCTTTGGCACTATCTTCCTCTTCTGATAACTCTGTCTTTTTAAAATTATTCTTCTATGTATGTTGATAGTCAGTTTTAAAGAGAAACTGTTGTTTTCTAAATTAAATTGATTATTTTCCTTTATATCCCTATTTTAGCTAAATTTCTAATAATAAGAAATAGCTTGTCTATTGTTTTAAATATAGAGAATCTAGCTTTGTGACATGATTCATAGCTTATAATCCAGTGACTATACTATAACCAAAATAATACCATGAATAGGATTTACCTAGGGGGTTGCTTCTCATTAAGAAGATCAAAGTAGGCACCTGAAAAGAGTAAACAAAAAATAACCATGAGAAAAGAAAATAAAGAAAAAATCTTCAAAGGAAATGGAACATAACAAGGGAAATACCCATAGGAACTGGGGATGCATAACTTGGGGACGGAGACCCCATTGTCGCCATAGAGCCAAGGCTTGAAGCATGCATTAATCCTGTGCTGGATGATGATACAGCTGGCGGTACACCGTGCAAAGATGCCATACAAGGAAGCTATATATAGACAAATACCACCAGTCTTGAAGGTTAAAACAATTTATTGGCTTCATTCAAAGATGTAAATTTAAAGAAGACAAGCCTCATGACACTGCACAAATAGAATATGATAAAAACTTGTACTTCAATACATGCCAATCAGGTTGTTTGGAGCAAATTTTATAAAAAAAAAAAAGAGGTTGAGAGCACAAGATCAGATGATAAATTAAGACATATCCATCCTCGGAATGTCTGTCAGGGACATTCTTAAAATATCCATTCATTGAATCTGAGAAGAGAACCTCTCCCCCCTACACGCGCACACAAAGCTTGCTTCACAAGCATTTCAGAGTAACAAACGTTATTTCCTCAATTAATGGAAGGTTCTATGATCTGAATTTAGTTATAAATTAATACTAAAATTGTAGGATCCAATTGCAAGATATAAGACCTGAGTCTCTTATTGGAAGAATGAAATTCTAGTGTGAGCTTTATAAGACTTTGAACTCTCCAACCATGATAACAAACTTTTGTAACCTGATTTTTTCAAGGTTCTTATTAACTGATATGGAAGTTTTCCACCATGTCTCAATTGCAAATGAGTGAAACAAGTGGTAACCTGGCATTGTAATCTTCATCTGGGACTAGTCAAAAGTGCATAGCCAGTCCGCATGAGCTCCTAGACTGCAGAGTGTGGGGGGATTTTAAGATCTAATTGTAAGGCATGAGACTTGAGTCCCAAATTAAAAAAAAAAATGAGATTCTAGTGTGATATTTATAAAGTTTAAATTTCTCCAACTATAATAGTTTTTGTGACGTGGTTCTCCCGATATTTTTAAAAATATATCAGTTTTAACAATATATTCATGTTTACTCAAACAATCAATAGTATCAACAAGTTTTTGGCATACTGCATAGGTTTGGTATCAGATTCTTGAATACAAATACAATTAAAAACTTGTCCACATAAAACCTTTTTATATCTCAGGCATAAAAATAAGCCCTTCTTATTAAGTTTCAACTTGTAAACAAACAACTGAATTGGTTATATGTTAATAGATCCTAGAATCTCAAACGTAGATCAATAAAATGAAAAGGGAAACAAAATGCTCCTAGGTGGTGAATCTTGTTAACTAATTATACTCCTTCAAAGGGATACATAAGATGAGATAAGGATTGAGTCTACGCTGGACTTGATATAAAGTTAATATGTGATTATTTAATCTCAATGGCTCTGAAATTCTGAATTACGTAAAAACTGTTCTCATTTGCCAACTTGAGAGTTCTTTCTTACTCACTCTATGCTTTGAATTGCATCAGAAGCTTCAGGTTTAATTGCAGAAACAAGCTAAAATAAATCAGTTTAATGCTGTACATACCGATGAGACGTGGATTAGACTTCTCCCATCGTTTACATCGAAGGGGTTTGAGGACTTCACTGCATCGGCAAGGGCTGCGGGAGGCTGTATATGAAACATCATATCAATTAATCCGCAATTCATATCGAAACGTGAGTTTGGTCCAAAAAAACCAACTTGTAAAATAAGAGTTGGTTTCTTTTTATATACTTTATTTAAGTTATTTCATTTGTTGATGTGAAATGTTAGTAATGAGTTGCATAGAATGGTACCACTGCATTATGATAATACTGCATGCCATATCCCATGCCATGAGGTTGAACATTCTGCCAACCTGCATGTGGTGCAGGGGCAGATGAGTAGCCTGATGTAAAAAGGTCCTGCAGAGAATTTCTTTATGCATTAAGGTTCTTTTATCTTAAAGAAAACAAGAAACTTATGACAGATGGTTACATCTGTTACCTCTGGAAGTTCCTTTCTTCCACTAGACTTGGTCTCTACTTTACTGAGCTGGGAGCCAACATCAGGTCTGGTTTCTTGAGTAGGTTTTGAGGTAGTTTGAGAAGATAGTTCAGTAAAAGCACATAAAGATTCAGTTGTACTAGGAGCAACTGATGGCTGTATGTAATCAAATTAAAGAACAACATTAGTAACTATGTAAGTAGACAAGAAGACATAAAATTAAGGCTCTCAAATACAAAGACAATGTTGGCATTTTTTTTTGGTTCTCTACAGATATCCTCTTTTTGAGGCAATCCTGTTTAAGGTATTGTCAAACACTAAAAGTTGAACCGTGGTTCGCCACATTGTGGAGAGATTAACACCTTCTGCTAGACTCAACCCTCATTATATAGACAATGTTAGCATTTGCTTCTTCTTCTAACTATTTCAATATATAAAATTAGAAAATTTTATTGGTAATGTTAGTTCCCAGATATCAGATGAAACCATGGCATGCGCTAGATTTTACCAAATAAATTGACAGTAGTGTTGAGATTTCAATGCTTTGTATCAAGAAAGCCATGCTGCATATCTCACCTGATTATTTGAAACTACATGTTGGACTGGTGAATTTGTTGGTTGTGTTGTTGAACTACAAGCTGCAGGTACAGAAGGAAGATATTGCATGCTTGATGGTTTATGTGCATGTGAAACTTCAGTTTGTGGAGGAACTTCATTAAAAGGTTGTACTAACTCAGTGGCTGGGGTTGATGTAATTGACCAAACACTAGTATCGTTGGGTGATGCAGTTGCCTGCCCTATGGAAATAGGTGGAAAGTCCCAAGTACTGGCATTTTCTACTGTTGTAGTTGTTGTTGGAACATTGTTATCACCACTGGGGACTAATGACATGCCACTTGGAATCACAGGGCACGACAGTTCCAAAAGTAAAAGGTCTAAATGACTTTTTGAAGATGTTGGTGGTTCAGATGCTGCCTTTGTTGTTGAAGGATCCAACGTATCTGTGTTTGGAGTTTTAGGATCATTGTTCTCTGTTGAAACTTCAAATATGGCCCAGTTATTTTCATTTGATTGTGTTGTAGGTGGTATTTCTGGTCCAACTCCAGCAGCAGCATGAGTAGCCTGAGACTTAGTACTCAAATCAATGGAGCTTTCTGGATTATTATTTTTTTGTTCAGAATGTGTGACCTTTTCAATTAAAATATATCAAAGATTCAATTCAAGTGGTAATCTATAACTACATAAAACTGCAATAAGCTCTCTTAAAATAAAGACTATGAAACATGTATCACAAACAAGAATAGAATATTCTTGACTTTTCTTTTCAAAAAGTAAAATAAAAAAATCTACTTCAACATCCTGAAAAAGTATTAAGAAATAAAGATCATATGAGAACAATACCTACATACACAACACCAAATTATGAATGATAGACTTAGGGTCAATTTGGATAAACATATAAAAAATACTTATAGGAAAAAAAATAAAAAAGTAAAATGAATTAAACTTTTTTCATAAGTTAAAATCAGTTTATACACTTCTATTTATAGAAAAATTAGATGTGTTAGAGTTGCGAGATTTTTCTTATTTGAAATTTGAATAAGTTATAGTTTAGATTTTATTATTGTTATAAATTTCAAATTAATTGTAAATAGACATTATCTTTTATGAATTTAAACATTAATTTTTTTCTTCAATTTTAATTTCTCATTTATTACGAAGATTTCAATATTTTTCACAAAATATTACCAACAAGATGAAAGTTAGCTAGATAAGATGATCTTTACTTAATTTACTATAAGTTCTTTTTCAGAAGTTTGTGCAAACTTGTCCTTAGTAGAAGAATTAGTTTTTCTGTTATTTCCTTCAGATTGACATTCCTTTTATGACATTTTTAATATTAGTGCAGGACTAGAAGTTCAAGAAAAGGGGTTCACATTGTTATACTTATGACTTATGAGACTACATGCTTGAACATTTAAATGCATGATCATAGTAAAATTGACAAAGAATGTAACACATTTCTGCTTTCAAGCCTGAGAAGGAAACAATGAAGAAAGAAACTCTCAAAAAGCTAGAAGTTGATGAAAAACAAATATCCAAAAGAATTTGATAGTGGTAACTAAATGATTTTGTGCTTGAGGAGGTTCACCTACTTGTAAAGGTGGAGGATTGACCCTTGGCATATCCCCAAGAGGACGTGCAAGTACAACAGGGAGTTGGGATCTTTCCACATTCTTATTACCATCAATTGAGATTTGCTTCAGTTTTGATTCTATATTTGAGAGCCTGCTTTTTCTATAATCCTCATCTCGAAACCTGTCATCAACAACTTCAAATTTTATAGGACTTCTGGCCTGGCCACCATGCCGCGAATACTTTTGTGTATACTTAGGACTTCTGCTTTCATCATACAAATATCTGACACTCGCGTCATCACTTCTTGGAGCAGGACATGATTGAGGACTTCTGAACTCAAGTTGAAATGAACTACTCTTCCTACTTGCATAGGACTCCTGCTTCTCACTCTGCTGCATACAAAAAACACCAAAATGAACTCATTTTCAATCATCTTTTATTGTTCAATTCGTGATAATACATGTACAAGAGTATATAAAAGTTACCAATCTAATCTTAGGAAGACTACAACTTTCACCAGAATATCTTTTTTCCACATAGACTTGCTTAATGAAATCTCGAAGTCTCGGTATATTACTGGATGCAAAGATTTGAGTTAGACGAGATGCTATATGAACTATTACTACAAGGGTACATGTGGATAAATAGCATAACTAAGCATATCCCGATAAATTTCTTCATAAATATTTATATAAAAAAAAATGAAATAAATTTTTTCATTATTTATTTATAAGTTAAAATAAGTTTTTGAAAAAATTAATATCAGAGAGTTTTAATAAATTATCTTATACATAAACTAATTTAACTTATAAAAGGTTTAGGTACCGAGACTTTGTTCATATATAAGGGATGTTTGAAAGTTCATATATAAGGGATGTTTGAAAGAGCTTATGTCTTTTCTGTAACCTCGATTCACTTTTTCAGTTTATTTTTATAAGCTTTACAGTCTAACAAAGATGCCAAGTTACCAGGAATCAGGGTAAGAATGGCGCTGAGGATCCCACACTTTAAAAAAAATCTGCTTTGCTTTCTGTGCATGGACTAATGTTAGAAGTTTATTACCAAATTACTTGTAGCTTGAAATTTGAGGATAAAAGTAGCATGATCATGCATACCTCATTGCCACCTGCTTGAAGAGCAGTGACTTCTTCTTGAGTAAATTTAGCCATTGACACGGATTTTACTCTATGGGTAAACTCTCGACTGTAATTTATAAAACATAGTAAGTAAACACAAATGACTATGAACAATGATAAGAAAATCAATCTCTACTAAGAGTGCATGTACTATTTTCTCCTCTACTAATATGCAAATAATGGGAGTGTGTATCTTCTCTCATACGAGAAATTTTCAGTAAGAGAGATAATAAAAAAGTTAAATGATAAAATTTGAAACATTCATCTCCACCTTGTATGTATATATCTCTCCTACTAAAATATTTTTATACTGGAGAAGATTTACGATATATAAAGGTTACGTGGAACTTGCCCAATTAAATGAAGTAAGAAAAGGATAGAGTGCACGTGAAAAGAAATATATATCAATCCATCAAGGGCATCAATATGTAATTAAGAAACAAAAACAAACACAAAATGATTTCTATGCTTACTGTATCCCACTGCAATTTGTGCAGACAAATGTGGAGAATGTTGTACATACATATTGTGGTCCCTGATTCATGAGAATAGTCGATGTCATGTTAGATAGATTGTCATATGAAAATGTTGCCCCCACACACATGTATATATTTTAAGCACATGAAAAGTGAGACATATAATCTAGTAAGCAATACAGTTCAACACAAATTATAATCGTCAAATGGAAGATTCTTATTTAAAGTTTTAAGCACATAAATCATTTGAAAGAACTGGTTTATTGTGAGAGTATGAGAAGTCAATAAAGCATTGTTCCATAAATAGACATTTCGTAACCAATTAAAATTTACCAAAATGTGATGCCAATAGCTCGCAGTTGTAGAAAATAATTAAAAAATGAAAAGGGGATGATAACCCATTCACATTCCAGTCATCTTCACGGAGTAACACTATTCAAGGAAAATATGTTATATATGACAGCAAGAGCCAAGAGCAGAAGAAATCAACGGTAACAAGCCTTCACAATCTCTAATTTACAAAAACCCTTATATATTCTCTCTTATCTGTGCAATGTATTTAGTTAGAGCAAAATGTGTTTACCTGTGCAAATTTTATTTCGTGTTTCAAACTTTTGGTCACTATCTTTTGCCTCTCATGTAAGGATATAAAAAAAAATTCGAACACGTAGATATTTGCATATAAAACTCGCCATCATAAAAAGAAAAAAAATAGGATATATGCATATAATAGACATGAGAATTTTTGTTTTACCAGTTGATTAACGTGACAGGAATGAATATGCTGATATCCATATTTGCGGGTAATTGTTATATGTTTAGTTTCTAAATTTAAGTATTTTAATTAGTATAATTATGTAGAATAATTATATAAAATATTTAAATATCTTTATTTTTGTAGCCTTTAAATTATTGTTTTTAAAAAAAATTCAAAATAATTAAATATTATGTTTTAAATATTTTATTAAAAAATATTTGTAAACTATTTTATTTTTTAATAAATATTCACTAATACTTGCGAATATTAAAAAAAAATTATAAATCTCTACTTAACGGGTGCTGCATGAATATGAGGCAAGCATTAATAAATATTTATCTAGGGGTAGGAAGTGGAAGACTACTAATCATATTTGTCTTCAATGACAACCCTACTCCTATTTTTGTCTCCTTTGATATTAAGAAAATTTTTTAAGAAAAAAATGGTTTATAATTTTTAGTATGTACTAAATAAATTGCATTGCAATCTTACTTTTTTTCATTTTTTCATTTGTTCTATTTATCTATAAGAATAATATAGGAAATATTTCTCATTACACATTTTATTAGACTATTTATTTGTTAAAATCACTCATTATCTCTTTCAAACTCGTGTCAAAATAATCCTATTAAATTGTTAAAAAATAAAAATTGTTAAGAAACATCAAATTTAACATTTTAAAAAAATGCAAACAGACACTTAGTGGCTATATTTATAAGGACAAAACTTATATATAATTTCATAGGTGTTGATCTTCTATTAGAATTGAAGTTTTATAGGTTACAAAAATCATATAATTAATGCCATTGGGTTTGATTAAAAATCAAATTTGTAGGAATATCATTCACCAAGAGATACCTTTTAACAATTTCTTTAGATAAACTATTCAATTTACTATTTTTACTAGTACTGCCAGTTGCCTTAACTAATTTTTTGTCTTTCTTGACAAGTGTCATACAAATATCTTCCGGTAACAATTACTTTGTATGTATTTAACTAGTTAAAAAAAAAAAGAACAAAATGGTCTTCCCTTGCATAGTTGATTCACTCCTCATAATTAAAAACTACATTACAATATGATGATTGCAAGCCTTCAGCACTAAGGCATTTTGCTTTTATGTTAAAAAATATTTTGGTCTTGGAGAGCAGTCATTTCTCCGTACAAATCAAAATGCTACATATTTTGGACTATTGTGAACATAAAGTTATGCAAAAGTTTTAGGACAAAAAATTGCAATAGAAATTTCATACCAAAAGATTGCAGTTGATACATCTTCGATTTTCGGGAAGTTTTAAAAGACCCCGAATTGCTCTTTCAATCTTATCCTCTTCTGTCTTCCGATTTCCCATTTTCGATTGCTCCGAACCTTAACCACAATAAACATCAATGGAGAAAGTAAAATTTGTCAAACTATCATATATCAGGTGTTTACATAAAAAAAAAATTTAAATCATATACCAAGTAAGAAGAATTTTATATATGACAATTCACCTCATAGTTAGAAAATGTTTAATTGAAGCTAGTCAATAGATTTATAAATGATTGAACGTACATAAAACTTCTAATAGCATTATCTAACATAATTACATGTTGTCACTTGATTGAAAGAAATTAAATATGATAAATAAATAATGATGTGTCAAATTATCATTAACTGCGGAGACAAATTAGTCTTAAGTAATGCATAAAAGAATTGAAAAAGATAACAAACTATTTTAAAAGTCATACTAAAATATATATTTTAATTAATTAGTAAAAACTTTTACTATATTCATTAAACTCAAGAATTTACTGTGACATATCAAAGTTAAACTTATAAGTTTTAATTATCTTTTTAATTTGTAGGCAACTATTTAACCAATTGTGTATGCTGGACAAAACAAAAAAATAATAATTACCTTTGCAGGTGTGTCAATTTCTCTTTTCTGTTACAGAGTTTGTTGTATAACTCTAGCCATCTGTTTTTGGGGGGTGTATCTTATTTTCTATTATAGGAGACTTCTGTATAAGTTTCTTCCTATGAATGAATAAAACACATTTTTTTTCTTTTGCAAGTTTCTCTGATATGGTGTCAGTTTAAACAGCTTCTTCCTTTCTTCTTCTCCACTCTTGTCTCAATAATATGAACTTTCACCTCCTAATTTATTATATAAAAATTGTTTCTCTTATATATTCTATTCAGATTAGGTCACTTATAAAATCTCTACCATTCTTGATATTTATGCATAACTGCCAATTCCTATCAAGATCCTACCAGTCATTACTATTTTCATCCAAATGAAAACTCATCCCTTATTCTTGCATGACACATTAATGTGTCTCACGGTAGGAGAAAATGATTTTTTTTTTATTTCTTCATGGTCTTAAGGAAAATTACTCCACTGTTCGTTCTCAAATTTAATTCAACAGAATATTGAAAATTTAAAACCGGTCATCTATCGCCGAAGCTATCAGAATATTTTATCACTCTCTAACCCAAGGACCTTATCTTATTATTATATTAAATTTGTAAAGCATGTTACAAAAAAATGTGTCACATTGTCTTGCATGCCAAAACAACATAAAGGAGAAAAACTGTTAGAAAATGAACCTGCTCCTATCTGATGAGAGAAACAGCAAGGCTTGACGGCAATGCAAATTGATGTCAATGCAAGAATCGCAGAGGTTTCAGAAATTAGGGACAAAGATGTGTTCTAGAAAATGCAGTTGTTTAAGCCAAGGAGGTAAAATTGCCTATAATAATGGTAACGCCAACTTTTCATTACTTCTTTTGGCCAGTGAACGAAATTCTTTTTGGTATTTTTTTTATATTTTATTATATTTAGGCAGAAACAAGACTTGGGTATTTTTAATCTCGACCATTATTCTCATCAAAACCTAATGGATGGTGTAGATTGTAATACATCATCTCTTAAATTCACCATTTCATGTTCCCTTGCATATATAAGATGTGTGGGTAAAACTAGCTTGTAAGCTAACTGAAATATTATGAACTATAAATTAGGAGATGAAATGGTTAAAACTTATAAATTATCTAGTTAAATTGAAAGTTTTTTATAAGATTAATTGATAAATGTAAAAATAATATAAAAAAATACATATTTAAATATTTGATTTCTAAATTAATAACAAAAAAATATTTCTAAAATTTAATAAGTATAAAAATAAAAAAGTTAATAACTTATAAATTAAAAATTACTAAAATAAACTCGTGTATTAAATAAATTTATTTTGATCAAATAATTTATAAACTAATCAAATTACTTACCAAACACACTCGTAGCATTAAGATTTTGTAATTCATAGCCAACCTCGATATATAACACAAACAAGACCTCTAGTATGGTAAATGCAGGGACAGATTAAAAATATATTCAAGGGGAACTTTTTTTTCTTCTTTTGCAATTATTTAAATATCTATCTTCTAATAAATAATTATTTGACAAAAATTGAGTTACACAAAAACATTTACCGATTCAAAATTTTAACTTTTTTATTTCAACAATAAAAAAAATAAAAAGAATTTAATAAAAATTTCTATCACTGAAAATTTTCTATTTCAAACAATAAAAATTTATATATTTCATAAGATATATCTTATGAAATATATAAATTTTCCTAGAAAATTTACCTGCGAATTTTCCTACGAAAAATAATTTGCAGAAATTTTATGTGAATTTTGCTGTGAAATATAATTTGTAAGAAATTTCTACGAATTTTACTACCAAAATATATCTGTAAAAACTTCTTGTAAATTTTGTTACCACTTTAATAATCGTAGAAAATTTATTTTGCTGCGGAATACAATTTGTAAGAAATTCCTATAAATTTTGCTACCAAAATATATATGTAGAAATTTCTTGCAAATTTTGTTACCACTTCAATAATCGTAGGGAATTTATTTTGCTGTAGAATATAATTTTTAAGAAATTACTACGAATTTTTCTACTAAAATATATCCATAAAAATTTCTTACAAATTTTGTTAGCACTTCAATAATGGTAGGTAATTTATTTTGTTGTGAAATATAATTTGTAAGAAATTCCTACGAATTTTGCTACCAAAATATATCCATAGAAACTTCTTGCATATTTTGTTATCACTTCAATAATGGTAGGAAATTTTTTTGCGGATAAAAAATGGTAAAAAATTTCGTAGATTTTTTTTGCTTCCTACGAATTTATTTGAAAATAAATAATTGCAAGAAATATTTCATACAAATTTAAAATTCGAAGAAAATAATACCTACGAATTTTTTCGTAGGAAAATTCACAATAAATTTCACAGAAAATTCACAATAAATTTCACAGAAAATTCACAAGAAAATTCGCAATAAAATTCACAGAAAAAATTTTCATTAAATAACTATTATAATTGAATAAAATAAAATATATTATAAAATTAAATTTATTAAATTGAATATATTATAAAATTCTTTCGATAATCTCTATTCATAAATAAAATATATTTAACTATAATAAAAAAATATTCTTAATGTAAATAAAAAAAATAAAAAAAATAACGAAATGAAAAACAAAAAATAAGAATATTTTACGAACTTTTTAAATATAATGAATCCTGTATCGATTTGTAGAATTTTTTAAGACAACCCAGCTAGATTGGTTGTTACGGGTATACCATCATTATCGCAATGCTTCAAGATAGTTTTCTCTCCGACTCTCCCTTTCATCTTTTTCATATTCAAACAATAGGAAGCAAACCAAATCAAAATTAGTCTTCTCTCGTCTTCTCGTACCTCCTACCTTCGTAATTTATATATATCAAAGTTTGATTCACATTCAGAACAATAATAAGAATAATGCAACTAACTAGAAGTGTTGCGAGCTTCTGAAATCGAAAGAAATGGTTTTCCCTCTCTGCATTGTCTTCGTGTCCGACTTTTGCGCGGAATCGAATTCCCCGAAGTGAACGACGCCGAAACTCGCAGTTACTTAGGCACCACCGCAATGACGATGAAGACGGCGATTCTTGCCCGGAGGAAGCACCGCGCATTTGGACTCTGGTGCTGCATTTTGTGCGTCGCGATCTGCGCTAGGGTTTGCGGCGCAGCCAGATCCGACCAAGAAATGCGCGAGAGGTTCTACGGGAACATGCCCAATTCGTCTTCGCCTGAATCCAACAATACCTTCGCCAAGACGTTCGATCGCGTTCTCGTGAAGGAGTTTTCCAAGAATGACCAGCTTGAAGGTTTTCCTTTCCCATTTTCTATTTATTTAAAAGAGAAAACCAAATATAATTTTGTTTGTAGTATATAGTTCTGTTTTTTTTCCTGTTATTGTGGAGAAAATAGCTTGATGTTAGGTTGGTGTTCACGCTAGATAACAATTAGTGAAGAGTTTTAAAGCCAATTACGAATTGATCATCTTTGAGTGTTCACGCTAGATAATAGTTAGTGAAGAGTTCACGCTAGATAACAGATGGTGTTCACGAAATGAAGATTCAGATGATGTGACAACTTTGATTGACAAAAAGGTGTGCTAAAAAATCAGCCTGAGTTCTTCAATGTGATGTTAAACTAATTTTATTCTTGTTTCAACATCCTTACTTGTTTATGCTATTGCATTGCAGGACAATGTCTTTGTGATGTCAAACAAGAAATCCAAATATCCTATGCTTCAAGTGGATTTGAGGTTGACATTTGTTACGACGACTTATATCCCTGTGATTACTACTCAAAGAATTCTCTATCAACTTGGTTGACTAATTGAAGGATATTGATTTTGTTAAGAAGTTGCTTTAAACTTGGACAAAATACTATGTTTCTGGGCTGATTTCTGTTGTTCGTGAATCTGTATTACTAGATTATGGAATGTGTTGTTTTAAATTATGTGCTAATGTTAGAAATAAATTTTTTTTAGAAGATATAAGTGTGAAAATGACAAACCAATCATCTTGTTTCCCTCTTTTTGTGTTTTTCTCTTTTTCGTGTGGAAAAATAAATAGGTGTAGATTTTTCTTTACTTGCTCTTGGAGGTTTTACCAAATACTTTCAAGTTAAAACCATTTTTGTGTGCTCAAAATAGAGAGGCCAGGTATCAATGGATTTTAAATTTCAGATAATATTTTATGGTGATGTGATACCTTTGTATTTGTAGATCTTGTGATTTGTTTGAGTTTCTGCAATTTGTTCTATTTTTTTTCTTCCATGAGATCTGATCAACCTTTGAATAATTGCATATTCATGCAAGCTAATATCGGATTTGGTGGTTGTCATAGTTTCTGCAACCATTGGTGGAATTTTCTTTTCCTATTTGGGGCAACCAGTCTGTAATTGTTACTGTTTCTGATTGTGACATTTGATGTCCTTTATGCAGTAGATATTTTCATTTTAAATTATATTTTAGTGATATTAAGTGATTTATTTGAGTGGACTTCAATGATAAGTAATCCATGCAGAATGTTGGATTTCATCTACATTTTGTTTTAAAACATGTAGGTTATTATGGGCTATCTTCTTGCAGGCTCCTTTATTGGACCTGGCGGTTTGAAATTCATTAGTGAAATGGTGCATGTAGGTTGTTTTGAGTGATTCACTATCATTCTTGGCCAAAATTTGTGATCAAAACTAAGTTTCTAATCTGATCTGTCTTCTCTATAAAATTTGTTGCCTCACATATTGTGATGGTTAAAGATCACAAATTTAAGGTTTACAATCTTGAGATCTAGATTCCTCCATATGTGTACATCATGATCATCATAAATTTGCACTTCCATTAATTCTCAAAATCTTATAGAATTTTATTTTTTCTTACTGATCTGCCAGAGCCTTTGCTCAAGGTACTGATGGCTGCTCTCAAGCAGGACTAGGGATGGTAGTGACAAAATTGATATAGGACGGTGAAGGAATTATCATGTTCAAGGGTTAAGGATGGGATTTAATCCTCAGAGAGCATTTGGTAAAAGAGAAGTTTTTTTCATATTTGGGGTCATGATTCCTAGGAATTATAAATCCTAGGAACATGATTCCTATGAACGACAAAAATCCGTTTGGTTGGTCATAAATGTTTATATATATTTCTTGAGAATTAAAGTTTCCATGTTTTAGAGAAATAACTATATTAGATAAACTTATCTAAAACTTTATTGTAAAAATATATTTTATTTAATTTTAACATAATAAAAATTTTCATTCTCTCTACTTAAATTTTTTTTTTCACAGTTTCTAATAAAACATTTCTTGAATGTTACAATAATACCTTGACAATTTGTTAACTAATACCTTGACAATATTTAAATGCTTAAAATAAAAATATTCCTGGGATATTGTTGATTCCTAGAAAAGTGACATTTCTATATTTTAATTGATTTTATTGGAGGTGAGAATGTTGCATTCCCATGGGAATATTGGAAGTTACCTTGTAATGTGGTATTAACTTCCCTTCCTACCCCATAATCATTTGAATTTTCAAAATGATTTTCAAGAATATTAATTTCTAACCAAATATATTTATACCCCAGCAATAACATTCTTGGTTATCATATATTAATATTCCTAGGAATGTTAAAATATACCTTGAAACAAATACCCCAGAAGTAAGATCGATGTTTCAAAGTTTGGAATTTGGATATATTTATGTTTTTTTAATGGTTCATTATGGTTGGTTGGGCAATTTGGAAGTAATACTACAATTAGATGATGACCATTAAGGGCTTGATTTGGTGCCTTTTGGGTGCTACTATGCACAGAATTAGAAGTGGATTTAGTGGTTTGATAACCTCCTGGCCTGATTTAGGCCCAAACAAAGGTAATATGTAGTGTTAGGGTACTTCAAGAGCATTCTTTGGAAGAAATTGAATTGTGTAATTCAATAAGAAAAATTTCACATAATCTGATTTTTTAAAATAAAAATTGCTGTCATTTAAAAAAAAAAAGCATTAATTTAATTTAACTGTAGATTTTTCAAAATATATTGACCTGTAGAAGATGAAATCATAATACTAATCCATATGCATGATGTAGGCATGTTGAGGTGCAAATACAGACCTTGATTAGGGATCATGAAAATAATAAAAAATTCTTTTGAAAACTACTAAGATGCCCTAAACATTGAAGTTAAACTGATCAATCAGCTTAACATATTAATATGATCTATACATTAGTAATATAGAATACAAAGTAACTTTTGATGGTTTATGACTACCTACTCCATCCATGGAATAAACATTGAAAAAGTGGTATTTCCATCGATTTTTTAACTTTAAATTTCAATTTAAACTGTTAATTGTTCTTATGTTGTTACTTGGTCATTTTGCACTGAATAGCCTTATTTTCCTTGTCACTTATGTGCGGGTTGAGACTGTTGCACAATTTGGTGTAGTGTTTCTTCTCTTTACTTTGGGGCTGGAGTTTTCCCAGGCAAAGGTTTGTTATTCATGTTTTGCAAAAGCTTCTTTTGCAGTTTCACCTATTTTAATGCTATAAGCTCGATCTCAGCTAAATCTCAAACCATATTTTAAGATTGTATGGAAATATATTTTTTATCCTCATCTAAGGCTTTTGATGCAGATTACTAAAACTTCATTGGTATATTGAGATATAAATTTCAAAATTTTTCATTGGTCATTAATCTTTTTTAGGACAAAAGAGTTACTCTTTTATTTTCTTTAATAAATATTTTTAGGACAAAAGAGAAATAATATAAAAAACTAGAAGTTAGCATTTTAAAAAACATTACAAGCTTTTAAAAAATTATTTACTAAAATAGATCTAACAAAATTTTTAGTTAATAAAAAAAATTAAAAACTAGCTAAAATAAGACATGAAATATAATCAACTAATGTTTAATACAACGTTTAAAGAAGATATTATCAAAATAAAAAATAATTAACATAAATTTACAATGTGGGTGGATGTATATCTATTAATATCGGGATTTCGATTGTAACATTACATCAACAGTTGTCTTTAATATTCTATAAATTTGATAAAACTTTTAAATACTAAAAACATATAAAATTTAATTTATATGAATATTGATTAAATTTAAAAATTATCAAAAAAAATTGTTATATTTTTAATTAAAAATTATGCAAAAATTCCTGCATAATCACAATGTGCAAGACAATTATTTAGGAATAATAAAATTTCCAAGAAATATATTTACAAACTTTCATACTCATGATAAAAATATATCTGCGAATTTTCTTACAGACATATTTGTAGAAAATGTTTCTTTCCTACGGGTTTTCCTACGGAAATTTTCACAAAAAATGCTCCTACTTGTATATTTTCTTGCAAATTTTCTTGCTGATTTTTCTATAAATTTTTTTGTGAATTTTTCTACGAATTTTTCTGTGAATTTTGCTGCGAATTTTTCTGCAAATTTTCTTGCAGAATCCAAACACTTTCCTACGAATTTAAAATCATAGGAAAATGTTTTCTGCGAAATTTTCCTACAAATTTTGCTGCGAATTTTTCTACAAATTTTCCTACGAATGTTCATACAAATTTTCCTGCGAATTATATTCGTAGATAAATTTCTTGCCGATTTATAATTCGCAAGAAAGAGTTATCCATCAATGATTTTCCTGCGAATTTAAAATCTTAGGAAAATTCACAGGAAAATAGCATGTTTCCTGCAAATTTTCCTACGAATTTTTCTGCGAATTTTCCTACAGATTTTCTTGCGAATTTTCCTGCGAATTTTTCTGCCAATGTTCCTACAAATTTTCCTGCGAATTTTCCTGCGAAATATATCCGCAAATAAATTTCTTGCCGATTTATAATTCGCAAGAAAGAATTATCCACCAACAATTTTCCTGCGAATTTAGAACCGTAGTAAATTTCGCAAGAAACACGTTTCCTACGAAATTTTGAGGAAAATTTGCAAAAAAAACAGCACATTTCTAGTAGTGATATCAATTATTTAAAAGTTAAGAAAATATAACAATTATTTCTTAAAAAATTTGTTAAGCAGCTAATAGTTGTCTAATATTGACCATTGTTGAGTAATTTGTATGTGTATTTTATCTACTTGTTAATTTTTTATTATTATTTTCTAATGGAGATAGTAAACAAAATAAGTTTGATTTTAGACCTTTGGTATCAAAATATACTTATCTGATTTGTTAACTTTGTCACACGGTAAGTATTTTTTTTTCATAGAAATTTTAGTCTCTTTAAAATTTAAATTTTGATTTAATTTCTTATAAAATTTAAGTTTAGATCTCATAAATCTTTATTATTGGTTAAATTTTATCAAAAAATCACTTTCTAACACACTTTTTACTATTTGTTAAAGTTTATTATAAACTACAAAATTGAGTGAGACTTGTTAAATTAAAAACTTTACTCATATATTTTCATAATTTCTAATAAGTTTCGACTAATAATAGAGAGTGTGTTCAAAAGAATATGATATAAAGTATGTTGCTATCATTTTTCAATCAAATATATGTTATAACATTGAATTTAACAACACAAGCATAGATTCTTTATATGACTAATTTTGAAAGTTGACTGAATTGGTATGGTCGATAGGGATAGGAATAGGTTATGTTTTGCATAAGTAAGTCTGACCTGTTTGATAAAGTTAAGGTGTAAATCTTACATATTATCTCTCAAAGGCTTCTTTTTTTAAAGTCTAGCCTTTTCAAAAATTTGGTCTAACCTATTAGCCTACTTAAAAACTTGTTTTGTATTAAAACATTTAAATAAGTCAATAAAACTATCTTTTTAAATAAGTCAACAAATTAAGTAGACTAATAAACCTATTTTTAAATAGATCAATAAGCTTATTTTTAAATAGGCTAACAATAATAATTTATTTTTAAAAATAAAGAATTATTTTATTTTGGTACAAAAATATTAAAACATTAAATATATAAAATATAATGTTATATTAAAATTTTAATTATATAGAGAGCCATAAATAGACTAACTTATTAGGTTTAATAGATTTTTTGTGAACCAAAACCTAACCTATTTAAATAAATAAGTTTTTTCAAAAGTCAAAACATAACCTCTTTTATTAAAAAGGCTAGACTAAGACTTTAAGGAGGCTAGGCCATATGTCCTTATAGATGGCTTGACCTATTTCCATAACTAGTTTCCGATTGAATTGATAAATATATATAATTTGAATCAATCCTTTTAAAACCAAATCATTAAATCAATTAAAACATTAGTTTAAAGTTCAAACTGTGGTGTCAAGTTGTGATCGAACTGATATTAATAAGATAATAATATTAATTAAATAATAAATAAATATTATTAAAAAAATATAATATCATAATTTTATAACATTATTATAACTAAAACTAAAACATAACACAAAGATTTGTAAAATAAAACTTATTATAATAATTAGGTATAAAAGTTCCAAAAATACATAATATGTTTATTAGCAATATCAACTTTATATCTAGAATAAAAAAAGGAAATGATAAATACTTTAGGTTGATTTTTAATTTATTTTAAGAAAAAATAAAAATGACATTGTATTAAGTATTTTTCATTCACCAATGTGAATTTTTTTTTTCTACTTATCTTTTATTTGTTTTCTATTTCTTTGACCAATTTTCCTATAAGTCAATTATATGCTTTATTTGAATTAGACACTTGATCAATTCTTTTTTAGTTCGATTGACGGCTCTGATCAATTTTTAAAACAATGATTTTTTTTTAATATGTAGGAACCGAAGATAGTATAGAGAGGATTCAACACTCGTGCACCCTACTCTCATCCAACTAAGTTAGATCCTATTGGTAACAAAGAACTCAACAATGATTTGAATAATATTATCTACTTAAGTGGGTAAGATGAACGAGAAAGTGAATGAAGAAGATATTAATTTAAAAAATGTCTTGCGCTTTACCAACTAAGCTAACTTTTAAATAAAGTATATTATTGATTTATCTTATTTATTATAGTTTGACAAAAAAAATATAAAAAAACAAATGTGCTTTTTTAAAAATTAGCTTTAGAACACTAGTACAAATGTATTAGAAATATGAACATGATTTTTATGATTTTTGAATAAAAATGATATTTTATGATTTTTGAATAAAAATGATATTTTATGATTTTTGAATAAAAATGATTTTTTTATGATTTTTTAAATAAAAATGACTTTTTAAATAAAATGTTTTTGATGATTTTTGAATAAAAATAAAATAATTGTAAAAAATAAAATATCTTTAAAAAATAAAAAATAAAAAATAATAAAATTATATTTTAAGCATAAAAATATATTTCGAGTATTAAAATATATTTTAAAATATTCTTATTCTTGTGAAATTTTGTTATGACACTCTTGAGATACTTTTCTAGAGCAATTAGAAACATTAAATAAATTTTTAAAAAAATACTTATAAGAACTACATTATTACTAGTACAAGGATGATAAAATATTATTTCACATTATTTTAAGGTGTTATATAAAATTTATTACAAAAATAGCTCTAATAGTTATAAGAAGTAACAAAAATTAATTTCCCATTCTTTTGTTTTATGTTGGCAACTGAATGTGGAGCAATTTCTTAGAATGTAGATTTTGACTGAACTTAAGTTATACAAATAAGCTTATAAGGTGTGTTTGCCCTTACAAAATAGATTGTCCACAGTGGTCCTCAAACTCACACGGCCACAAGTATATTATTGATTTATCACAAGAGCCTTGCGTTCTACCAATTGAGCTAGACGGGCACATTTTTATACTAAGTATATTATTGATTTATCTTATTTATTCTAATGACAAAAAATTATAAAAAACAAATGTGTTTTTATAAAAAGTAGGTTAAGAACACAAGTATAAAAGTATTAGAAATATAAAAATAATTTTTTATGATTTTTTGAATAAAATGAATTTTTACGATTTTTTGAATTAAATGATTTTTTATTATTTTTGAATTAAATGATTTTTTATTATTTTTGAATAAAAAATGATTTTTTTATGATTTTTAAATAATGTAGCACCCCATGTTCGTCCGAGTAGACACGTGGCTAAATTTGTTGCGAGGGTGACCTTAGGGGTAACCTATAAAAGGCCCAAGTATGAAGAAAGAGGAGTCGAAAAAATTGGAGGGAGAGTGGAAAGAAGAGATTGATAATTTCCTGAGCATAGTGGCTGGAGCTAAGAGCAATCCCTGAGACTTAAGAGCATTGAAGGTGCGACTTGAGAAGAACGATTTGTGAAAGTTGAAGAGAGGAAGGTCGTCAACTCCTGGATACCAAGTTAGTCACTGATACCTAGTAGACATACCTTTTCATAAGCCAACATAGAATAGCTTAGTACACTATTTTGTGATTTACATCCCTACCTACTAAACTTTCCACTCCAAGCATCAGTTATGGGTATAGACTACCCAATATATAGTTGGCACCTCACGGGACCGAGTCAGTCTCGATCCTCCTTTTTGAGCGATTACATTCAAATCCAATACACCTCTTCACTTATGCTAATTCTAGACAGATCCTGGCTCCATATAAGTTGAGGACTATGTTAGCTCCAATCCCAATATCACCTACTTCACAAATTTACCCAGCAAATACTGCATCCTGTGAGATAGATTTCGGACCGACTCCTGCTCCTATGTAGCCGAGAGTCGGCGCTCTCCAAATCATATATCTAGCTTCGTGCTAGGCTCATTTAAGCATGAGCTAGTCTATCCGACTCTATGCTGAGACCTAGCCAGCTCTATTTCGAGACCATCTATCTGGCTCTAGGCCAAGACCCATACTGACTCTATGCTGAGATCATCCAACCGACTCTATGTCAAGGCTATCCAGTCAGTTCTATGCCGGCTCTGGCTCCTTTCCACCCAATCAACCATATTAAGAACTATGTAAACTTTGATTTCTCCACGTAGTAGGAGATACGTAGGAGAAAGAGACAACTCTTATCAAGTTATCCATCCAAAAAACACCAAAACATTCTCTAACTGTTCCTTGTAAATATACTCCATTTTCAAAAAGGCGTAAACCAATGTAAGAGTCATTTTCATTTATGCATCTAGTTAGGGTAATTATCGTGTGATAGACGTGTTGGGATACCCAATGATCCCTACGCGTAACCAACTCCCGAGCCTATTTTCTAATTCAAGACTAGCCTTATCTAACTCAAAGGTTTCCCTGTTTTAATGCCAGCGGCGACTCCAACTACGCTAAGTCAGGGATCTGTCCCTATTTGGTGACCACGAAAATTCCATCTAGAGCGTGACTTGTTTAGTGAAAAACCACATTTCGGGAATTCCTTCCTATTTGTGGTGAATTCGCAAAAGAAGTACTAAGCTTTAGAGGCCAAACTGTGAGGTTGAGATACCATTGCAAAGGAACCCATAGTAGACTCAAAACCCAAACAGGATCTGTCTTAACCCGACTTGTAGGAAATGGGAAGAATACATGCAGATCCATGGCCAGCTCCATCTCGGCCACTATGCCGATTCCAAAGCGGACCCCAATGTCGATTCCAATTCGAGTCTGGCTCAGTGTCGTCTCCTTTTACTCAATTTTGTCCCAGCCCCTTGTGCCAATTCCAATTCAAGTATGACTTTATGTTGTCTCCTTTTTATTCAATTTTGTCCCGCCCCCTGTCGATTCCAATTCAAGTCGACCCCATGCCATCTACGTGTCAATTTGGCTCCATGTCGTTTCGTGTCAATCCGGCTTCATGCCATTTCCCATTTAATCTGGCTCTGTTCCATTTCTCCAAACTTTGTTCTACCCCCATGTGACTTCCAAAGCTGGCCCAGTGCCATTCTAAATTCGGTTATGACCTTGTCCATTTAGGAATGCAGAATCAGTCAAAAAAATATAAAAATAAAAAAACATCATACATCACATTCTGCACACATCACATTTGCATTCCATCACATTTGTCTTATATTCCTCACCAAATAGCCAACCAAGACCAATAAAGAGATAGGGATCAAATTCCAAAGAAACCTCTACAGGGCGCTTCCCAAGGCAAAGCGAATGGAGACATCTAAAAAGGATTTAGTATAGTGGCAAGAAGCATTAAAAAGTGACGTTAGTCAATTAAAGGTACAAATAGGCCAAATCATGGAAATGTTGGAGTCAATGACAAACCAGGGGGCATCGGAGCAACCTCGAACCACCCCCCATCATGTCACTTCAAACCAAACCCTGCATCAGGGCCCTTACTTTGAAAACGGTGGGGCCTAAACAGTCATTCCACCCTATGCTCACCCCAATGAAGACTTCTAGTCTGACCAAATGCTACAACTCTTCAAAGAAAGACTGGATGCCTTGGAGGGATTTAAGCTCACCGGAACTGACGCAACTAACTTGTGCATATTCCCAACATTGTCATCCCTGCCAAATTCGAGTTGCCAACATTCGACAAGTATAGAGGAACTACATTTCTCAGGAGTCACCTCACCATGTACTATAGGAAGATGGTCACACACACCCATGATGATGCTCTACTAAACCACTTTTTCTAAGAGAGCCATACGGGGGCATCTCTTAGATGGTATTTGGGATTAAGGCGTGAACATATCCCAACCTAGAGAAGCTTGACAGAAGGCTTCCTTAAATAATACAAGTATAATATGGATATGGCTCCAGACCGCACTCAATTGCAAAACATGGCCAAGGAAGAAGGGGAAGCCTTCAGAGGATATGCCCGACGTTGGAGGGAACTAGCCGCCCGCATCCAACCCCCTCTATCTAACAAGGAAATGGTAACGATGTTCATCGATATGCTCCACTAGAAATTCTACAAGAAAATGGTGGGGAAAGTGTCATCAAATTTTTCAGATCTACTCCTCATTGGAGTAAGGGTGGAAGTAGGGATGAAGAAAGGGAAGATCGTGCTAGAGGCGGTAACCTTCTATACTAACAAATCCCGGGAAAGGAAGAGGAGGAGGCAAACCTTACTGCGACTGTGAACCTCCAACTGTTGGCTCCATGAACCAGCTCGACAATCAATCTTAAAAAAAAAGGGGGTGTAAGTTGAGTCTTGATTAGGTCGCATCGTAAGAAGAGCCTCCTGTTTTGTAGTCTTTAATCCTTTTTCAAAATTGACTATAATGCTCTTTCTTCAAATAATCAATGAAATATACTTTGATTCTCCATGATTCATTTTCTCTCTCCACACTTAAACCAAGCAAAAAAAATATACCAATAAAAAATCCAATGCTAATATCTTAATTTTAATTTTGATTATTCCATTAATCAAAAACCAATAAGGATAATAAGGATAATCTATAAAATCTCAAGTATCTAGCCTGGTTACTTGGCCCATAAACCAAGAATGAAAAAGTCTACCCTACCAAACATTACTTCATTTAAAAAGGAAAGAACTCTCGTTGGCTCAATGCCCCAAGAACAAAAATAAAAATAAGAAAAAGCGACTCACTAGACCAAAAACTCAAAAGAAATGGTCTAGGAAAAAGTTAGAGTCATGAAAAAAAAAGAAGGAGTGACTCGCTAGGTTGACACCTCAAAATAACAACCTAAACAAAAGTTGGAGTCCAAAAAAAGCAAAAAGTTTGCTAAGGCTGAAAACTCAAAAAGGGCAGTCTAGGCAAAAACTGCAGTACTAGGGGCAAGCCACCGACATAGGGAGCAGAAATGACCCTTTAGGAAAGCCAACTAGAAGCAACAACCCCAATCATAGAGATATTCCAAATTATCCTCAAAGGCGATGTTTGATGGGTTTTTCAAAAATTGCACATAAGAGTAGTATTGTCAAAATTTGTTCATAAACTCCTCCGCAAAAATAGCAAAAATACTATCCCCTACATATCCTCATCATGATCCTTCCAAAAATGGAGCATGAGAGCTAAAATGGAAAATTTTAAAGATCACCTAAAGCAATGAGTCTTTGACTGATCCCAAACATGAGCACAAACAAGGTGACGTAATGGCAAAAAGCACTCTAGACGCGCCCAAATTAAAGTAGAAGAAGCTCATTTTCCTCTACCATGAGTCTTGGAATAGCATAATTGTAGGGAAATAAAAACTTACCCCTGTAAAACGATCATGCCCTATCCATACTCCGTGCTGAGTTCGATCAAATCCGACTTTGTGTCGGGTCTTTGGCGACTCCGTGTTGAGTGTCCTTGCTAACTCTGTGTCGAGTGTTTTGTCGACTCTATGTCGAGTGTCTTGCCGACTCCGTGTCAAATTTCTTATCAACTCCCTATCGAGTTCTTTGCCGACTCCGTGCCAAGTGTCTAGCCAACTTCGTGTCGAGTTCTTTGCCGACTTCGTGTCAAGTGTCTAGCCGACTCCGTGTCGAGTGTCTAGCCGACTCCGTGTCGAGTGTCTAGCCGACCCCGTGTCAAGTGTCTTGCCGACCCCATGTTGAGTGTCTTGCCGACCCTGTGTTGAGTTTGTTAGCCGACTCCGTGTCGAATCCTTTTACTAAAACCTCCACGCCAAGCTCATCCATCCAAGCATCCGATTCTAGGCCAAGTCCTCTATTCAAAGTCATGACACCAATCGAATCTATGTCGTGTTCGGTAGCAATGCCCGGCTCCATGCTGAGTTTAATCAATCTGACTCTGTGTTGCTCCTAATAACGACGTTCGACCCCGTGCCGAGTTCAATCCACTCGACCCCATGATGAGTCATGTTTTATACACCTTACAAGGACCTAAGATGAGTGCTTTTGGGATTATTTGGTGCTTAAGAATTAAGTTTTAGCTAAGATTCACATTATAGACCTAAAAATAGAGGAAGAACAATTATGTGCTAATTTGCATGTCTTAGCTAATAAAAGATTCACTCCTTTTCGCAGAAACCATTGATTTCGACCCATTTAGAGAATCTCGGCCCAGAAGAGTCGTCCCGGCCAGACCGACTCATCCAAGATCGGCCTACTCTATGATCCAACAACCCAATAAGGAGCAATCCATTTGCACTATCCATGTAGGCAACCTAGCCCAGGTGCCAACACAACTCCAAGTAAGCTTAGCTGCCATGTCACCCTTAGAGAAGCTTGCAGCGCAAGGAGAATTTGCACGAGGGTAGATTAGGAAATACAATCTGAAATTCTGTTAGGAAATCGTTAGGCGAAGCGTGTGTTGTAAGAAAACCCAGCTCATGTATATATAGGCAGAGTTGGGTACTTTGTAATAGTTGTTGAATTCAGAATTCTAAATGCATTCATTACAATTCATTTTCTCACTCACGCTCTCCATTCTCATAGTGGTGCACGGTGCACTTAGTGGTGTTTCTCTTGATCGAGGAAATGCATGTGAAGAACTGAGAGGCCGAAGGTCGTCAAAGGGGACCACTTGGTTTGCCATCGCACTCTAGTGGACTTGATCCTCAACGTCTTGGCTAACAGAGGTGAACCATCACCGCTCGTCCATGACGTTCATCGTGGAAGACGGATTCACTAAATTCACACCTTCTGTTTGTACTCTGTTCTTAACAATATAAGTAGTTTCTACTCCAATCTTTTGTTTACAATTCTTGCACCATAATCTGCTTTGCTGTGTTGCGATTGCACATTGTTAAGTGGACAAACGTTGAACCAGGTCGATAGGAACCAATTTAACAACTTTAGTAAGTAATCAATTAGAGAACCTAAAATTGACTATGAACTTAATCCCTGCCAACTGATGAGGTAGCGATTGTGTAAATCCTCGGTATGGCAATGGACGAATGTTTGACGATTGTCATAAGAAAATCTCAAGTTGATAAGGAGCGTAGCCTTAAGTGAAGGAACTGGAACTGACTTAATTGTTGAGACTTAGCATGAATATAGTAGTAGTAGTAGTAGAGGTAGCTTATTTTAGCTTACATTTACAGTCTTACTTAGTTTAATTTCTGTCCTACTTTACCTACAACAAAATCCCTCTTATTTCTTGCATTCTAGTCCGAAACCAAGTCAGTCCAACTCTGTTGCATCAGTCTGCGCTTAGCCGAGACTGTGTCGAATACGTCTCTGTCGAGACCATATCGGACCAGTCTTTGCCGAGAGCAACTTGGTACCTAGCCGAGAGTGAGTCTGCATTCTACACTTGAGAGTTTTTGCATTATTCTCATTTCACACAAAGTCAGAATTGAGCGCACTATGTCCTTGAGAGAACTCGACCTAGGGTTGACTATGTTATGGTTAGATTTAGTTTATTTGATGTGCGTAGAGACGACTAATTATAAAGTTATCACCCCGTGACATCTATTCTACTTTGTCCCGCACCATTTGATCCAACGTCATCCAAAATCAATTCTAAACCAGAATCAATTCAAATATGATCTAGCTCCATTCCCTCTAAGGATCTTTGGACGCTAAAGGGATAGTCTAATTATCCTATCCAACTCTATCGACGTTGAAAGGATAGTTCACCCCTCTAAGGATCTTTGGACGCCGAAGGGATAGTCCAATTATCCTATCCAACTTTGTGGACGTCGAAAGGATAGTTCAATTATCCTATCCAACTCTGTGGATGCCAAAAAGATAGTTCACCCCCTCTAAGGATCTTTGGACACCGAAGGGATAGTCCAATTATCCTATCCAACTCTGTGGACACTGAAAGGAAAGTTCACCACCTCAAAGGATCTTTGGACGCCGAAGGGATAGTCCAATTATCCTATCCAATTCTGTGCATGCGAAATGGATAGTTCACCCCCTTCTAAAGGATCTTTGAACGCCGAAAGGATAGTCCAATTATCCTATCCAACTTTGCGAACTCCTAACTTCTAAAGGATCTTTGAACGCCCAAGGGATAGTCCACCACACCTAAAAGGAAAACCCACTAAGCTAATATTCATCTAATCCGGCTTCGCGTCAGGCTCATTTCGACATGAGCTAACATCTTTTATTCTAACTCCGTGTTGGGCTCATTTCGACATGAGCTAATATATCATCTATTCTGGCTCTGTGCCAAACTCATTTCGACATGAGCTAATTCCGGCTCCGTGCCAGGCTCATTTCGACATGAGCTAATATCCTTGATTCCGGCTCTACACTAGGCTCATTTTGACATGAGATAACATCATCAAATCTGACTCCACACCAAGACGCCTATCCGACACTGAGTCGAGATTACCCATTCGGCTCCGAGTAGGGAACCCCTTGTTTCTTTCTCAATTCTTATGCCTATCCGAAATCTGCTCACCCACTCCATTCGACTGAGTTCTTCATTTATGTTCATTCAGAAAGATGTAAACCATCTTTTTGATTGAATACAAATAAAGAGGGGGCAACTATAGCACCCCATGTTCATCCAGGTAGGCAGAAGAAGACAAAAAACCAGTACAACACCTTTTCGCCTTGCACAACCTTTGCTCTGCACCTGCACTTTCTGCTCTGCCCCTGCACTGCACAGCCAAAACAAGGTGGCAATGTGATAAAAAAAGAAAACGACAAGGAGTTGACCCCTCGAAGTGGACGCGCCACGACCTAACATGTCATTTTGCGTCTAACATGTCAGGGAGGCACAACCTGGGCGCACAATTTGGCCCTGTCAAGGATCTTGGGACCCTTGACATCAACTAGAGGACAAAAAGGGAGATAACAAAGAAATCAGGGGGAATGGGAGAGAAGACATGTGGCTAAATCTACTACGAGGGTGACCTTAGGGGTGGCCTATAAAAGGCCCAAGCACGAAGAAAGAGAGGTTGAAAAAATTGGAGGGAAAGGGGAGAGAAGAGATTGATAATTTCCTAAGCATAGTGGTTTGAGTATAGAGCAATCCCTAAGACTGAAGAGCATTCAAGGCACGACTTGAGAAGAACGATTTGTGAAAGTGAAAGAGAGGAAGGTTGTCAACTCCTAGATAGCAGATTAGTCACTGATACCCAGTAAACATACCTTTTCATAAGCCAACATAGAAAAGCTTAGTACACTGTTTTGTGATTTACATCCCTACCTACTAAACTTTCCACTCCAAGCATCAGTTATGAGTACAAACTAATTAATATATAGTTGGCACCTCACGAGTCGGTCTCGCTCCTCCTTTTTGAGCGATTGCATTCGAATCCAATACACCTCTTCAATTAGATCGATTCCATATCAAACTAGGGTCCATATAAGCCGAGGACTATGTTAGCTCCAACCCCAGTATCACCTACTTCACAAATTTACCCAGCAAATATTGTGTCTTGTGAGATAGATTCCAGATTGGCTTTGGCTCCTACGTAGCCGAGAGCTAGCGCTCTCCAAATCACATATCTAGCTCTATGCTAGGCTCATTTAGACATGAGCTAATCTATCCGGCTCTATACCGAGACCTTATTGGCTCTGTGCCAAGACCATCTATTTGGCTCTAGGTTGAGACCCATACTAGCTCTATGCCGAGATCACCCATCCGGCTCTATGCCGAGGTCGTCTAGCTAGTTCTATGCCGGCTCCGACTCCTTTCCACCCAATCAACCATATCAAGAACTATGTAAAGTTTGATTTCTCCGCGCAGTAGCAGATACGTAGGAGCAAGAGACAAGTCTTGTCAAGTTATCCATCCAAAAAAACACCAAAAGCATTCTCTATTCGTTCCTTGTAAATATACTTCATTTTCAAAAAGGAGCAAACCAATGTAAGAGTCATTTTCATTCATGCATCTAGTTAGGGTAATTATCGTGTGATAGACGTGTTGGGATACGTAGTTATCCCTACGCGTAACCGACTCTCGAGCTCATTTTTTGATTCAAGACTAGTCTTATCCAACTCAAAGGTTTCCTGGTGTTTTCCATAAAATGTCAGTGGTGACTCTAACCGTGCCGAGTCAGTATCGGCACTTTGAACGAGTTGACTCGATGCTGGTTCTATTTGGCCGAGTCGGTCTTGGCACCCTACTGGTCGAGTTGGTTCCGACTTCGTCTTCCTTGTTCCTTCTCCAAAAGGAACTCAGATTCCAACCTTAAACTTCTGCGATCTCTGCATCGTGATTTAGGTTGCGAAAAATAAAAATAAAATAATTATAAAAAAATAAAATAGATTTAAAGAATAAAAAATTAAAAATTAATAAAAATATATTTTAAGCATAAAAATATATTTTGAGTATTACAATATTTTTTAAAAATATTTTGATTATTGTGAAATTTTGTCATGACACTCTTGAGATACTTTTATAGAGCAATTAGAAACATTAAATAAAAAAAAATACTTATGAGAACTACACTATCACTAGTATAAGGATCAAAAAATATTATTTCACATTATTTAAAACTTTTAAGGTGTTATATAAAATTAATTACAAAAATAGCTCTAATAGTTACAAGAAGTAACAAAAAATCAATTTTTCATTCTTTTTTCATATTGGTCGCAATTGAATGTGGAGCAATTTCTTAGAATTCGAGTTTTGACCTAACATAAGTTATACAAATAAGCTTATAAAGTATGTTTGACCTTACAAAATAGATCGCCCTTCGTGGGGCTCGAACCCGTACCCTTGCACTCTACCAACTAAGCTAGACATGCACACTCTTATATTATGTACATTATTGATTTAACTTATTTATTTTAATTTGACAAAATATTATAAAAAAACAAATGTTTCTTTTTAATAAGTTGACTTAGAACAATAGTACCAAAGCATCAGAAATATTAAAATGAATTTTTATGGTTTTTTGAATATAAACAAATTAATTATAAAAATTGCTTTAAAGAATAAAAATTAAAATATTAAAATATTATATTTTGAGCATAAAAATATATTTTGAGAATTAAAATATATTTTTAAAAATATTTTTATTCTTGTGTAATTTTGTTATGATACTCTTGAGATACTTTTATAGTGCAATTAGGAACATTAAAATAACTCAAGAAATGATAAAAAAAATTAAGAGAGCTAACCTATCACTAGTAGAAGGATCTTAAAATATTATTTCACATTACTCAAAACTTTTAAGGTGTTATATAAAATTAATTACAAAATTAAATCCTAACTAAACTAAGTTTAATGTTACAAAATAAATCACCCACCTAGTCACTCAAACCCACAACCACAAGATTAAGAGCCTTGCGCTCTACTAACTGAGCTAAATGAGCACTCTCTTATATTAAGTATATTATTGATTTATCTTATTTATTTTACTTTGACAAAAAATGATAAAAAAATCAAAGGTGTCTTTTTACTAAGTAGACTTAGAACAATAGTACCAAAGTATTAGAAACATTAAAATGAATTTTAATGATTTTTTGAATATAAAAAAATAATTAAAAATTGCTTTAAAGAATAAAAATTAAAAATTAAAAAATTATATTTTGAGCATAAAAATATATTTTGAGTATTAAGATATATTTTTTAAAATATTTTGATTCTTGTGTAATTTTATTATGGTCCTCTTAAGATACATTTATAGTGTAATTAGGAACATTAAATAAACTCAAGAAATGATAAAAAAAAAATTAAGGGAGCAACACTATTACTAATAGAAGGATCCTAAAATATTATTTCATATTACTCAAAACTTTTAAGGTGTTATATAAAATTAATTACAAAAATAGTTGTAAGAAGTAACAAAAATCCATTTTCCATTCTTTTTTTCATGTTGGCAATTAATGTGGAGCAATTTCTCAAAATGCTAGTTTTGACCTAACTTAGGTTATACAAATCAACTTATATGGTTTGTTTGACCTTACAAAAGAAGTTGTCCACCATGGGACTCAAACCCACTACCACACAAGATAAAGAGTCTTGCATTTTACCTATTGAGCTAGAGAGGCGCATTTTTGTATTATGTATATTATTGATTTATCTTCTTTATTTTAATTTGACAAAAAAATTATACTTAGAACAATAGTACCAAAGTATTAGAAATATTAAAATAAATTTTTATGGCTTTTTGAATATAAAGAAAATAATTTCTTTAAAGAATAAAAAATTTAAAAAAATAAGAATATTATATTTTGAGTATAAAAATATATTTTGAGTATAAAAATATATTTTGAGTATTAAAATATGTATTTGAAAATATTGTGCTTCTTGTGTAATTTTGTTATGATCCTCTTGAGATACTTTTATAGTGCAATTAGGAACATTAAACTCATGAAATGATAAAAAAAATTAAGGGAGCTACTCTATTACTAGTAGAAGGATCTTAAAATATTATTTAACATTACTCAAAACTTGTAACGTGTTATATAAAATTAATTTAATTACATAAATAGCTGTAAGAAGTAACAAAAATCAATTTTTCATTCTTTTTTTTGAAAATGACCTTACAAAACAATTCTTCACTATGGGGCTTGAACACACAACTACAAGTTGTAAAGTCTTTCATTCTACCAACTAAGCTAGACAAACACATCTTAATATTATGTAAATTATTAATTTATTAAATTTATTTTAATTTGACAAAAAATTATAAAAAAAATGTGTTTTTATAATAAGTAGACTTAAGACAATATTATTAAAGTATTAGGAATATTAAAATGAGTTTTTATGGTTTTTTGAATATAAAGAAAATTATAAAAAAAAATCTTTAAAGAATAAATAATTAAAAAAATAAGAAAATTATATTTCGAGAATCAAAATATATTTTGAGTATTAAAATATGTATTTGAAAATATTTTGCTTCTTGTGTAATTTTGTTATCATACTCTTGAGATACTTTTATAGTGCAATTAGAAACATTAAATAAACTCAAGAAATGATAAAAAAAAAATAAAATAAAACAAGAGAGCTATACAGAAATAGTTGTGAGAAGTAACAAAAATCAATTTTCCACGTTGGCAACTGAATGTGTTTGATTTTTTAGAATACAAAATAGATCATCCACCATAGGGTTTCAACCCACAATCACAAGGTTAAGAGCCTTGCACTCTACCAACTGAGCTAGGGAGGCACACTTCATATTATGTATATTATTGATTTATCTTATTTATTTTAATGTGATCAAAAATTATAAAAAACAAATGAGTCTTTTTAATAAGTAGACTTAGAAAACAGTACCAAAGTATTAGAAATAATAAAATGAATTTTTATGGCTTTTCGAATATAAAGAAAATAATTATAAAAAAATTCTTTAAAGAATCAAAAATTAAAAAATTAAAAAGATTATATTTTGAGCATAAAAATATATTTCAACTATTAAAATATATTTTTGAAAATATTTTGATTCTTGTTAATTTTATTATGATCCTCTTTAGATACTTTTATAGTGTAATTAGGAACATTAAATAACCTTAAGAAATGATAAAAAAAATTAAGGGAGCTACTCTATCACTAGTAGAAGGATATTAAAATATTATTTTACATTACTCAAAATTTTTAAGGTGTTATATAAAATTAATTACAAAAATATCTGTAAAAAGTAACAAAAATCAATTTTCCATTTTTTTTTCATGTTGAGCAATTTCTTAAAATGCTAGTTTTGACCTAACTTAAGTTATAAAAACTCAAACCTACAACCACAAGGCTAAGAGCCTTACATTCTGTCAGTTGAGCTAGATAGACAGATTTTTTTTATGTATATTATTGATTTATATTATTTCTTTTAATTTGACAAAAATTTATAAAAACAAACAAATGTGTCTTTTTAATAAGTAGACTTAGAACAATAGTATCAAAGTATTAGAAATATTAAAATGAATTTTTATGGTTTTTTGAATATAAAGAAAATAACTATAAAAAATTTCTTTAAAGAATAAAAATTAAAAAATTAAAAAATATATTTTGAGCATAAAAATATATTTTTGAAAATATTTTGATTATTGTGTAGTTCTGTTATAATACTCTTCAGATACTTTTATAATACAATTGGAAACGTTAAATAAAGTCAAGAAATGATAAAAATAAATAAAAGAGCTACTCTAGCATTAGTAGAAGGATCTTAAACACAAGGTAGATTGTCCATTGTGGGGCTTGAACACACAACCACAAGATTAAGACCCTTGCGCTCTACCAGCTAAGCTAGATGGGCACAATTTAAATAATATATATTATTGATTTATCTTATTTATTTTAATTTGACAAAAGTTATATAAAAAAAAAAAACAAATGTGTCTTTTTAACAAGTAGACTTAAAACAATAGTACCAAAGTATAAGAAATATTAAAATGAATTTTTATGGTTTTTTGAATATAAAGAAAATAATTATAAAAAATTTCTTTAAAGAATCAAAAATTAAAAATTATATTTTGAGCATAAAAATAAATTTTGGGTATTAAAATATATTTTTGAAAATATTTTTATTCTTGTGTGATTTTGTTATTATCCTCTTGAGATACTTTCATAGTGCAATTAAGAACATTAAATAAACTCAAAAAATGATAGAAAAAAAAATTAAGGAAGCTGCTCTGTAACTAGTAGAAGGATCCTAAAATATTATTTCACATTACTCAAAACTTTTAAGATGTTATATAAAATTAATTACAAAAATAGCTATAAGAAGTAACAAAATTCAATTTTCCATTCTTTTTTTTCATGTTGGCAATGAATGTGGAGCAATTTCTTAAAATGCTAGTTTTGACCTAACTTAAGTTATACAAATCAACTTATAAGGATTGTTTGACCTTACAAAAATATTATCCAACATGGGGCTCGAACCCATGACCACAAGACAAGCATATTTTTGTATTATGTATATTATTGATTTATCTTATTTATTTTAATTTGACAAAAATTAAAACAAAAATGTGTCTTTTTAAGAAGTATACTTAGAACAATAGTACGAAAATAGTAGAAATATTAAAATAAATTTTTATGGTGTTTTGAATATAAAAAAAATAATTATAAAAATTGCTTTAAAGAATACAAAATTAAAAAAAATTAAGAAAATTATATTTTGGGCATAAAAATCTGAATGTGTTTGATTTCTTATAATGCAATTTTTTATCTATTTTAACCTTAAACACAAGGTAGATCGCCCACCGTGGAGCTTGAACCCACGACCACAAGACAAGCATATTTTTGTATTATGTATATTATTGATTTATCTTATTTATTTTAATTTGACAAAAATTAAAAAAAAAAACAAATGTGTCTTTTAAATAAGTATACTTAGAACAATAGTACCAAAGTAGTAGAAATATTAAAATGAATTTTTATGGTTTTTTGAATATAAAGAAAATAATTATAAAAAATTGAAAATTATATTTTTGACATAAAAATCTGAATGTGTTTGCATTCTTATAATGAAATTTTTGTTTTATTTTGACCTTAAATAAAGATAAAATAAACCGCCCACTGTGGGGTTCAAACCCACGACCACAAGGTTAAGAGCCTTGCGCTCTACCAACCGAGCTAGACGGGCACAGTTTAATTTGTATATATTATTGATTTATGTTATTTATTTTAATTTGATAAAAAATTATTAAAAAAAAAATCTGTCTTTTTAACAAGTAAACTTAAAATGATAGTACCAAAGTATTAGAAATATTAAAATGAATTTTTATTGTTTTTTAATATAAATAAAATAATTATAAAAAATTGATTTAAAGAATAAAAAATTAAAAAATTAAAAAATTATATTTTGAGCATAAAAATATATTTTGAGTATTAAAATATATTTTTGAAAATATTTTGATTCTTGTGTAATTTTGTTATGATCCTCTTGAGATATTTTTATAGTGCAATTAGGAACATTAAATAAACTCAAGAAATGGTAAAAAAAAATTAAGGGGGCTACTCTATCACTAGTAGAAGGATGTTAAAATATTACTTCATATTAACTCAACTTTTAAGGTGTTATTTAAAATTAATTACAAAAATAGCTTTAATAGATTTAAGAAGTAACAAAAATCAATTTTCTATTCTTTTTTTCTTGTTGCCAATGAATGTGGAGCAATTTCTTAGAATGTGAGTTTGGACTAAACTTAAGTTATACAAATCAACTTACAAGGTGTGCTTGACCTTACAAAAAAGATCACCTACCGTGGGGCTCAAACCCACAACTACAAGGTTAAGAGCCTTGTGCTCTACTAACTAAGCTAAACAACCATACTTTTATATTATGTATATTATTGATTTATCTTATTTATTTTAATTTGACAAAAATTATAAAAAAAAAATGTGTCTTTTTAACAAGTAGACTTAGAACGATAGTACGAAAGTATTAGAAATATTAAAATGAATTTTTATGGTTTTTTGAATATAAAGAAAATAATTATAAAAAATTGCTTTAAAGAATCAAAAGTTAAAAATTATATTTTGAGCATAAAAATATATTTTGAGTATTAAAATATATTTTTGAAAATATTTTTATTTTTGTGTGATTTTGTTATTATCCTCTTGAGATACTTTCATAGTGCAATTAAGAACATTAAATAAACTCAAAAAATGATAAAAAAAAAATTAAGGAAGCTACTCTATCACTAGTAGAAGGATCCTAAAATATTATTTCACATTACTTAAAAATTTTAAGATGTTATATAAAATTAATTATAAAAATAGCTGTAAGAAATAACAAAAATCAATTTTCCATTCTTTTTTTTCATGTTGGCAATGAATGTGAAGCAATTTCTTAAAAGGTTAGTTTTGACCTAACTTAAGTTATACAAATCAACTTATAAGGATTGTTTGACCTTACAAAAATATTATCCAACATGGGGCTCGAACCCATGACCACAAGACAAGCATATTGTTGTAGTATGTATATTATTGATTTATCTTATTTATTTTAATTTGACAAAAATTAAAAAAAAAAAACAAATGTGTCTTTTTAAGAAGTATACTTAGAACAATAGTACCAAAGTAGTATAAATATTAAAATGAATTTTTATGGTGTTTTGAATATAAAGAAAATAATTATAAAGAATTGCTTTAAAGAATACAAAATTAAAAAAAAAATAAGAAAATTATATTTTGGGCATAAAAATCTGAATGTGTTTGATTTCTTATAATGCAATTTTTTATCTATTTTAACCTTAAACACAAGGTAGATCGCCCACCCTCGGGCTTGAACCCACGACCACAAGACAAACATATTTTTGTATTATGTATATTATTGATTTATCTTATTTATTTTAATTTGACAAAAATAAAAAAAAACAAATGTGTCTTTTTAATAAGTATACTTAGAACAATAGTACCAAAGTAGTAGAAATATTAAAATGAATTTTTATGGTTTTTTGAATATAAAGAAAATAATTATAAAAAATTGAAAATTATATTTTTGACATAAAAATCTGGATGTGTTTTGCTTTCTTATAATGCAATTTTTGTTTTATTTTGACCTTAGACGTAAGATATACCGCCCACCGTGGGGCTCGAACCCACGACCACAAGGTTAAGAGCCTTGCGCTCTACCAACTGAGCTAGACGGGCACAGTTTAATTTGTATATATTATTGATTTATGTTATTTATTTTAATTTGATAAAAAATTATTAAAAAAACAAATTTGTCTTTTTAACAAGTAAACTTAAAATGATAGTACCAAAGTATTAGAAATATTAAAATGAATTTTTATTGTTTTTTTAATATAAAGAAAATAATTATAAAAAATTGATTTAAAGAATAAAAAATTAAAAAATTAAAAAATTATATTTTGAGCATAAAAATATATTTCGAGTATTAAAATATTTTTTGAAAATATTTTGATTCTTGTGTAATTTTGTTATGATCCTCTTGAGATATTTTTATAGTGCAATTAGGAACATTAAATAAACTCAAGAAATGGAAAAAAAAATTAGGAACATTAAATAAACTCAAGAAATGGAAAAAAAAAAATTAGGGGGCTACTCTATCACTAGTAGAAGGATGTTAAAATATTATTTCATATTACTTAACTTTTAAGGTGTTATTTAAAATTAATTACAAAAATAGCTCTAATAGATTTAAGAAGTAACAAAAATCAATTTTTCATTCTTTTTTTCTTGTTGGCAATGAATGTGGAGCAATTTCTTAGAATGTGAGTTTGGACTAAACTTAAGTTATACAAATCAACTTATAAGGTGTGCTTGACCTTACAAAATAGATCGCCTACCGTGGGGCTCAAACCCACAACTACAAGGTTAAGAGCCTTGTGCTCTACTAACTAAGCTAAACAGGCATACTTTTATATTATGTATATTATTGATTTATCTTATTTATTTTAATTTCACAAGAAATTATAAAAATAACAAATGTCTTACCACAAGGTTAAGAGTCTTGCGCTTTATTGATTGAGCTAGACTTACAGACTTTTATATTATGTATATTATTGATTTATCTTATTTATTTTAATTTGACAAAAATTATAAAAAAAAAAACAAATGTATTTTTAATAAGTAGACTTAGAACAATAATACCAAAGTATTAGAAACATTAAAATAATTTTTTCTTATTTTTTGAATAAAATGAAAATAATTATAGAAAAATTGCTTTAAAGAATAAAAAATTAAAAGATTAAGAAAATTATATGTAGAGCATAAAAATATATTTCGAGTATTAAAATATTTTTTTGAAAATATTTTAATTCTTGTAAATTTTTGTTATGATACTCTTGAGATACTTTTTTAGTAAAATTAGAAATATTAAATAAACTCAAGAAATGATAAAATAAAATTATGAGAGCTATCCTATTACTAGTAGAAAGATCATAAAATATTATTTCACATTACTAAAACTTTTAAGGTGTAATATAAAATTAATTATAAAAATAGCTCTAATAGTTATAAGAAGCAAAAAAAATAAATTTTTTTTTTATGTTGGCAACTGAATGGTAAGTAATTTCTTACAACACAAGTTTTTGCATGGTCGGGCTTAAAATAAATCACCCACTGTGGGGCTCAAACCTATAATCATAAGAACCTTACGCTCTACCAACTAAGCTAGACATGCATTTGATTTTAATTTGCATATATTATATATTACTTAACATATTGTTGTCAAAGACGATATTTAGTTGTTTGCTTGTTGGTTGTTTGTGTTTGATTATGACCAAGTGTTTAGTTGTTTGCTTTTTAGTTACTTGTGTTTGACTTCTTCTATGATTAAAAGTGTGTTTTGGTTGTTTTTTGTGGTTTCCTATCTCTATCAATTTATAGAGTATAAAGCCTTTAACCTTATGGTCATGGATTGAGATTTTTTCTCCTAAACCCCAAGTTTGTATGCTTTGGTTTTCTAAAGGGGGAATCAAGTTAATGACTTTTACATATGGTTAAAGAATCATGGTTTCCTAAGAGGGGAACCAAGTTAGGTGTTTATATTTAAAATTATACGAAATTATGTGATATGTTCGTATATTTCGTGAAATGTCAAATTGAAAACATGATGAGTTATAATATGCATTATAATAATAAGAATGATGAGAAGTGATATGAAAATGAGTAATAAGGATAAATGTTCTCGAAGGGTAACCTAGTTTATGAGAGACAAGAATGATACTTATTAATCAATGATGGGTTGTGAGATGGGGTGCTTAGCTTGTGAGAGACAATAACGATCCTCATTGACCCAATGTTGAAAGTGGAAATATGACTAAATTGAACTACATTTAATGCATCATTTAATGAAATTGGTGTGTAAGGAAGTAGAAACGAACCTGAGCGATAAGGTCACTAGACCTCCTAGGGACTAATTGGTATGAAAATCCTAATGGTCATGATTGATCCTACGAGCCAGGATAAATAATGCAAGTTGAGTAGTACCAAACATGTTACCAAAGGGCATTATGCTAGTGTGGGATGACCAAAAGAGAGGTTGAGTTGCATTCCCCTAGCCTACTTTCTTTGATTGAAGTTGATATTACATGACATATGGAGTAGTACTAAGAGTGCATCATTATCATTCATGTCATATGTGGATTCTTTATTTTATATCTTATAATTAATTGTACGGATGTTGACACGATCTTAAAATTGAACCGTCTTGAAAGCAGACGAAAAGAGGAACTTGACCCTAGCCGCAACCTGCCGGTAGAACCAAAGTTATCAGCAGTGCGACCCTAACCGCAACCTGCCGGTAGAACCAACACTATAAAAGTTCTTTAACCTAAGAACCAAGGAAAAAGTGCTCACAAAGAAACACAGATATTATTCAAATTATGAATTCTCCCCTGCTGGATGGTTACAAGAGTTTATTTATAGGCTTAACTAGACAATCCTGAAATCAATGCCCCGTTAATATTTTAATTGGCATAAAATCTCATGGATTTAATGTCCATTAATACCTTAATTGACATAAAATTCCATCCACTAAATCTCCCTACTAACCTTTTATTTCCATCATTAATGACCTTCCTATTTTTCAACCAACTATCCAACTTTCCCTTTTTCTACCAACTATCAAAACGTGATTTATGCGAAAATACATCTAAATAAATCCTAATTAACTACATAGCCCAAATTACATAACAACGACTTTGGGCTTTATATGTGTTCTTCAATATGGGCTCCAATCTTCATCAACTTGTAATAAAGTGACCCATTTTGGTACAGTCTCTGATTCACTTTGCTCTAAAATTTTCGTAATTCCCAACTTTAGACCTGGCAATAATTGCTTCATTATTTGGGTTTTTAGCCTAGTCATGGGACCTCCAATGTCACGTCAATTATCTTTGACTTTGTTGCTTGGGTCTCTATCATTCTCTCCCTCTTCAAAAGGATTCGTCCTCGAATCAAAGTCTTCACCTACAACAAATAAAGATAAATAAGTAAAATTTAAAGTAGAACTTACATTACCATATGTAGTTAGTAAATCCAACTTGTAGGCATTGTCATTGATCCTTTCTAACACTTGAAATGTTCCATCTCCTCTTGGTTGCAATTTGTATCTTCTTTGCGTAGGAAACCTTTCTTTTCGCCTATGAACCCAAACACAATCTTTAGGCTCAAAAGTCATAACATGCCCTTTATTTCCTTGGCTTGCATATTGTTCATTCCTTGGCTTGCATATTGTTTATTTTGAATGTAAATTTATCTTTTTCCCATTTGTTTATAACCCTTGAGGTTGTCAGCATTCCATCTTAAACCTTTAAACCATGATCATACCTAAGTCATATGAGGACATAAGTAGACACTTTAGGTACCTGTTAAGGTCAATTAAAAGTGTTGTTAAATGGGAAATATATAGAAAATTAAGAAATATGAAAGGAGTTTAGGTTCCACTGTGTAAGATGGTGTGTTAAAGGATTATTCCATGAATGATCTTTGGGAGTTATATTTTACTTTATTCTAGAAGGGTATGATCCCAAGATAAGAGTAAAATATGTATTGAGATGGAGTAAAAGTGCACTCATGATGTTAGGAAGCATAGGGCTATCAAAAAACGATTGGGGAATTTCAAAACCTGATCTATGATGAGATTAGTAGTTTGTTGGAATAGGAATACATGGGTAGTGGCTCACTAAAACTCAAGGTTTTACAACGACCTTGACTCCTTATGGAATTAGTCGTCCCATATCCTCTAGGCATGATTGCCTCCACCTTTTATCCAACACTAGATTTGGAAGTCCAATCTAGACAACCATCCAAACTTACATGCCTACTCATAATGCAAGTTATAATTTCCAACTCATAGCGTAGCTTATAACTGCCAACTTGCATAACTCAGCATGTAACATCCAAAGCAAGCATAATAGCGCACTATGTAGCCAACCCTAGTTGTTTGTCTTCTCTTATTAACCATTTTTTGGTGGGATCAAATTAACCAAATTCCTAAATATGATGTCAATGATCTGTCTAAGATGGATAAGAATGATATATTTGAGGTGGACTTGATCTATCGAAAGTGGACAACTAGTGTTGATTTGGACTCCTAAGAATGTCAATTTGGGTGTTGTGTAGGTCAACATTTAAGCTTTGTAACAATTGGCTTGTGCACTAGGTGGCTGAGACATTATGGAAAATGGGTGGGTACATACAAAAAACACTATAACACTCAAGTTAGAAAGAATAACAACAGAGTGACAATGTGTATTAAATGTTTACTTGCTATAGCGACATTGACGGTTTATAATGCATTAGAATTGGGCTGAATTCCTTAGCATGGACATAAGACCTCTTTTGGGTTATATCCTATTTTGGGGTTTTGGACTCGATAAAAGTCATATCTTGGACTTGGTTTAAGGCTAGGAAGGATAGTGCTCGATGTTCCTTTTTTTTTATTGGTGCATTAATCTCGTGGCTTTTATTTTTAGAGCTTGAGGCAACCAATTGCCTAAGGGTTAAGGGAGTTTGAATATCCAATGAATTTAGCAATGAATAGAAAAGTGGTTTTTACCAAAATTGGTAAGAAAGTAAACTGATCAAAATTTGTCACAATTGGTTAATTTCACTTTTGAACTTTATTACACAAATGATAAGGTAACAATAAATGGTATAATCACTTTTTGTCATAAATGGAAAGTCAACTAGTGATTTACCTCAATTTACGTGCTAACTACATCAAGAAGTATGTTAATGACATCGTGTTATTAATTCTCGGTATTTTTAAACAAAGTCATTCACTTCATCAAGGTATTGCCTCAGACCATTCCAGCCTCATTCAAGACTTTCTCAAAAAATGTGCTAACTTGCTTTTTAAGATTTTATGTAAAAATTTAAATTTAATTCTATCTTGAAATCATCTCAATTACTTAATTAATCACATAAAAAAAAACATAGTGATACGTATTAAATTCTATTACCAATAGAGACATATGTATGAGAAAAATATCCTAGCAAGCATTTAGATGTTTTTCTAAACGAAATATTATTGATAGGATCTCCGAACATAATCTTGTTTCAAACTTACACCATAACTTTAAGATTTTATCTGAAAATTTAAATTTAGTTCTATCTTGAAATCATCTAAATTGCTTAATTAATCACAAAAAAAAGATAGTGATACGTATCAAATTCTATTACTAATAGAGACATATATATGAGAAAAATATCCTATCAAGCATTTGGATGCTTTTCTAAAAGAAATGCTATTGATAGGAGCTCCAAACATAATCTTATTTCAAACTTACAGCATAACTTTAAGAGGAGCAGTGGTAGCCCCCTAAATAGGTGAGATTATATTGAAAATATTAATAATTATTCACCGAACTATACCTCTTCATACTTTGTCAATTACAGTTTATTTTTCTTTATTCATTTTTCTTGTATTGTTACATTTTTACTTGTGATTATCAATTTTTTTCAAATGTATAGTTGTTTACATTTATTACTCTACTTCGTTCTTGATTTCCATTTAGAATTGTGATTATAATTACAAGTGTTGTAAAATGTTCATGTTTGTTGGTTAATTCTATGTAAAATGTTGATGGTAGATTTTGTAATGGTAATTTCTAGGTTTTGCTGAAAGTCGGACGAATATGAAGTAGTTCGGTGATGTTGTAATAAAATATTAATTAGTGTGGGTTGTTAGTGCTGGTTAGATTTACAAATAAATTAATTCTTTTATAAAAAAAAAATATGTAAACCACTAAAGTTGGCTTAACCTATGCAAAAATTGTAAAGTTTCTATAGAAAAATAATTTAGCATGTGTCAACAGCATCAGCTTGCACCCGCAAAACTTTTCATGTCTACTATTTAAAAAAAATTAAAATAATAACATCAACCCACTTTAGTGTCGTTGATAGTGTTGAATGATGTTCCACCCTAGTTGAGTAGAATTTATGGTGGCGGACGCTAATTTAATTGTGTAGACTTTTGGGAATAATGTCGTCTCAATGCTAATTTGTAAATTTACAGTAGTAAAAGACTTCTAGCATGTGTTAATATATTTTTTCAAAAGAATTTTTTTTCTTCTTTTTCACTTTCTTTATATTTGTGTTTTTGGTTGTATTATAATACTTTTTTATGAACTATTCTCATTTACTTTTTATAACTTAAAATTGTAAAAATATAAAACAAAATAAAATGTAAATAAAATATTTGATTTGAATTTAAATTTCTTATCTGTAGAATATTTAGGTATTTAAATTCAACTATCTTCTTCGTTCGAAACTTTTGAATTAGGTTAGCTTATAAATATTTTTACAATCTTAATCTATCCTAAATTGATTAAACTATTTAAATTTTATTTTACCTCAAACTCAACTCAACACCTTCTTGGTCAATGTGATTTAAATTTTATTTTGTATTAAAACCACAATTACTTTTATGGAAAAATACACACCAGCACGTCTTTTTTCTAATGATAGGTGTTGTTTTCGAATAATGAGAAAGAGAATATAAATGATAATGCAGTTTATTAATAGATGTCTAAAAATTAAAACGCATTTGACTAAATTAGAATAAAATAGTATTTATCTTAATTTCAAAACACTTAAAAAAAAGTTTCCTACTTAAAGTTTTAAGAATTTGTTTGTAATTGGAGAGCGAACAAAAATAAATATTTCAATCGGTTAGTAATCAAATTAAGAAATAAAAAAATTATATATAGATTTTACACCTTATTTTTTTTTTCTTCATTATGTAGATTTTTTAATCAATTTTAATATATATATATATATATGTCTTATATTACGAGAATAACTTTTTTATATGAGAATAAGAATGATTAATTTCAATTCTTAAATTTAAGTAGAAAATTGAAATTAAAAGACCCATTTAAAAAATTACTTAAGTAATTATGATTTTTACTATCATTATTGTGATTATTGTTGTTATAATTGTGCATGTCTCTACTATTGTTCCCACCATCATTGTTATTGTTAGCAATAATGACAGTGGTGATGACGATGGAGTCAATGACAATAATAACAATTACGATAACAGTGACAATGTTCAGAAATATGACCATTAAAATAATTTTTTTTAAATAAGTCTTTTAAGTTCAGCTTTCTATTTTAATTTAAAGATTAATGATTATCTTTCTCATTTAACAAAATCATTTTCATAAAAAAAATTACAAAATTTTGATCAATTATATATAATTAATTATTTTTAATATATTAAATATATAATTAAAATTTATATCTATATAATTAAGTAAATAAATTATATATATATATTTTATTCTTCTATTTCCCTTTTTTTTCTTAACAAACAATATTATTTATCTTTTATTTTTTATTTTTTTTCTTACCAAATCACTCTAAAATTTTACTTTGTTTTTATTCACTAATTCTCTCCCGTCCCGAGCCACCCCTCTTACCCTTTCCCGCGCAATTCTAATAAAATGCCCCAACCTCAATTCTAAATGCAAATTCAGCTCCAAACTGGACTCACTCACAACACGAGAATCAAAATTCCTCACACCCCCACCTTTGCGCATTTCATCAAAACACCAATTGGGTATCCAAGTCCCGCCTCAATTTTTTTATTTTTATTTTTTTGGTCTGACAACACGCTGATGAATAAGATTTCCAGAAGAAACAAACAAATTAACAATACCACAAAAAGAAACTTTTTATTTTTCCCTCTCTCTCCCTTTTCGGGAAAAGGGAAAACAAAGAAAGCTATGTTGCTGGGTTTGGTTGGTTTGTGTATCTCTCTAATGTGAAAAAAGAAAATTTGTGAGGTTTCGAAGGGGAGGCGCAACTAGGCAGGCAATGGCAAGGGTGAAGAATAAAGATGAAGGGAGTAACTTCCAAAATATGAATGTCACGCTCTATATAGAGTGCAGGTCGGCCAAGGATTGTTTTTGTTTTGGATAGTTTAGGTGAGTTGGTTTCCTAAACTCAGATAAAAAAAAAAAAAAAAAAAAACTAAGACTAATTTTTAAAAATTAAAAATCTGATTGTAGTTTCCAACTTTCAATTTTCTACTCTCTTTTTTTTTTTCATTTTTAGTTTTACAATTATTCTTCCCCTTCTACACTTTGAAAATTAATTTATAAAAACTAAAAAAACAAAAACACAATCAAATGCACCATAATTTTTTTATTCCATTTTTTCTTCAATTTAAATTTCAAACTCATTGTTTATTTTTTTCTTCATTGTTACAAACACAACATAAGAATATTAATGCAAGATGGTGAATAAATTATTAATTTAGTTCTTAAAGAACTACTTATTTAAAATAATAAAATTATATAAGTAATTTATGTAAAACTCTGTTCAGTCCATTTCATAACTCAATTAATTATTAATTAATTCATCAAAATAAAAAAAATAATAATCAGTTTAATTAGTAGCATTAAATTTATCTTAAATTTATATATTTTTAAAATTATTTCTATCATTAATAACATATTTTTATTCCTTTATAATTGTTTTATTAGTTTTAATATTTTATTCTCTTTAATCATTAATATATTTATTATTTTAATTTTTATTCACTACGTAAAAACAAGGATTCTTCAAATATTTTTTATATAAAAACAGTTAGACTCAGTTAACTCAGTTAAGTTAAGACATAAAATTGGATTTACCTTATTATTTATCGATCTTAAAAAATACTAATAATTAATAATATTTTATAAAAAATTAATTAATACACAAAATACTTTAGATCAATTCCTATAAAAAAAAATTCACTGCAAAATTCTAATTTAAATCTTATTAAAAAGAACTAGAAGTATTAAAAATTATACTACATAACTTCTCAAATATTAAAAATTCTTTCAAAATGATCTCTCATTGTTAGTGAAATGTATCAAAAATAAAGATTAAATCAATGAATTTTCAATACTTTAAGGCTATCTATAAGAAAAAATATTTTTTTAAAGATTATTTAAGAAATAGCAATACCTACCTGAAGAATCAAATTGATAGTTTATTCGAAGATAGCAGGAGTAAAACTGGATGGAATGACCAATTACGGATCATACACTAGTCCCCTATTTTACCTAAAAAGTAAACTAAGAAAGAAACAGGACTATTTCGAATTCAAAGTGGTGTTGTATTATTTGGCCGATTTCTATTTTCATATTTTGAATGTTTGAAACTGAGGAGGGAGGGAATCTGTACAAATATAGGCAGTCAAAAAATCAGACCTATACACCTGGCAGATCAGTGCTACAGTTACTCTGAACTGAGAAGATCCCAAGCTGGAAAAGGTTCCAGTAGACAGTGCGAGGGAGTTGTTGCAGTATGCAACAACAGATTCTCCCCCCCTCCACTGAACCCAACTCTCATGATTTAAATTCTCTATTGAAAAAAAGGCCACACTTATGATCAAGTAAACCAACCATAGGCCATGTGAATTGCCAGATTAGTCCTCAGAAGCTTTGATTTCACCAAGGAAGTCCTCAGAAGATTTCATTGCTTCTGCTATCATTAGAGCAGTCATGGCCTTGTGAATTGCCACGTCTGCCTTATACAGCAATCTTTTAGCCCTCTCTCTCTTCAACTTAGCTACATGACGTTTATAACGAGCTTCAGCCACGGCGTCACGTAATCTTAACTCCTCAAGGACTGAAGCATCCAACTGTTCAATCCCTTGCCTCTTAGGGCCAGCAAGAACGTGATGCCTGTTACCAGGCAAATCATATCTGGACTTGTGAAATTTTGGGATATGATTTCTATATCCCGTTCCGTTACTTGTAGGACGGTATTTCAAGCTGCCACCATCACGTGGTAAGAATACCCTTGGTGAGGTCACAGCCAAAGAGGAATCATCAAAAGAATCGTAACTGTGGCCTTGGTATAGGAACTTCTCGTCGCCAAAAGGCAATGCGTTATGTCTTCTTCCTGAGTTTACAACAATTAGATGTTAAGGAGAATGTTCTTAATTTGTTTCTAAAATGTAATTATAATCAATGAAATCAACTTGTAAATCATATACATACGGAAAGTATGGAAGCCATCCTGATCTGGATTACTGTTTGCATGCCCAGAGACTGAAATCTTCTTTTGGGATCGATGTTTCAATCCCTTGTTCGGTGATTCCAGACCCCTAGGTTTCAAACAGAAAGCAAACATGGCCGGCTTCTCCAATGTAACCTTATACGGGCATCCATTAGAAGGGGCATTGTTCTTGGTCATGGCTACTTCCCACTCTCTTACTTGTTTTTGATATATTTCCCATAGAGGGGGCTGAAAAGTACATAAAGATTCAGAGATGAAATTTCAGGCAAATAATAATGAAGCATACACATCAGGTATAGAAGAAAACAGGCCATGTTGAGAAATGCCAAGAGAAATTTGCATATAGTCCTCATGCTTTCAGCCAATCAAATATAAAATTATGCTCACTTGTTCTACCATAGCAATTGAAATAAATCATCCAAAGTTGTAACCAAGAAATGTTATACAAATTCATTCTCACCTAGCGTGCATTATTCTGTGGTGGCATTAATACTGCATAAATCATGTCTGAATGTATTCTGTTAAGTTAGTACTGCCAGAATCAAAGACTGGCCAACATTTATGAATTGAATAACTATCAGGTAGAAATCCAAATAAGTAGCATGGTTTTAACCTGGAAGTCATAAACACAATTAAAAGAATCGAAATTGTTAAGTAAACCGACAAATAACATGCATCACTATTCAATGGCTCAGAAAATTTGTCCTTAGATTTGAAAGGTATCCAAGATAGATTGATATAATATTATAAGCTTAACAAAGCTAAAGATCAACCATTACTGCATATTAATCCTCCTATCCAATTATATCAGCAAAGCAAGTATGTCTTTCACATAAAGTCATTAAATGGAGGCAGGGACATATTCCCAAACTAATAACATAAATATTTGAAAGATAATTTGAACATTACCTGAAAGTGCCTTATTAAAGCCATTCCCTTCTTCTGCCTCCTCTGCTGCCAATGGTCATAAATGATTTTGACAACACACAAAGGCCCAACATGAACCATGAGTTCCTCTATCTCATTAGGAGTAAAATGATCACGCTTCTTAGCATATGCAGCCTTTTCAAACACGTCTATTGTCTTCTCAAACAACTCCTCTGAGATCCAACTCAAGTCACTGTTGTCATTTACAGAATTTTGAGCATTTGAAATCCACTGCTCATCCTCACTATCCATGTCATACAGAACACGGGATGGATCCAGAGCCATCTCAAGATCTGTTTCGACCTGTTGGAAGTACTTACAGCTTCGAACAAAAGTTGCCTCACATCCATTATCATCATTTTCTTCTATCCAATGAACACCAGGAATAGGTATGTTTTTAACCGAAGCAGCTCGGATGTTCCGGTTGTAGCATTCCTCATGCATCTCCTTGAAAAGAACCCACTGACTCCTATCAGGAAATTCCAAGATCCAATCCTTCCCTCCTTTCCACATCATTGCATGTGTGTACCGGTTTGTTGATCCAGGCTGCAGAAACTGATGTGCTTTGTATGAATACCTAGTAATTCCTAATAGTTTCACAGAAAGTTTCCACTCATTGTGGTCAAACAGCTCTAGTACAACATGGGCACCAGATTCTCTCCATCCCCTATCACCAAGAGTAATCAAGATATTTGCACCACAAGATAAGCATTCAAAATTCTTTTCAGGGCCCCTTGCAACATCTGATGACTTCTTTTCACTAGCCTTTCTAATTCGCTTGTGAGGAAGCCCTTTCTGATGATTGTTTCTCTGCCTTGAACTGAATTCATACCCCGCAGAAGGCACCGAGTATGATACTTGTGTACGTGGTTTTTTAGGTCCATTGCTAAAATCATTGTAAAGAGAGTCCGCCTTGCCATCAGACCACACATGAGACTGAAATCCCAATGACAAAGAACTACTCCGGTTCCGATACCAAGAACTTCTGCGAGCAGTTGGATTGGAGCTTGGAATAACACCTTCATTTATATTCCAAGAAAAATCAGGAGAATGTTCAACATCATGTAAATCACCGTCACCAGGTTTCTCAAATTGATCAACTGCAGGAATTTGGATACTGAGGTCACCAATAAAAGAATGAGAACCATCATCGGCCTTATCTTGATGTATTAAAGAACTTGAAGGTAAAGAGCCTAACTCTTGTGCCAAATGGTGAGATTGCCATTCGGGTAAGTAAGTTGTATCAAGCCTCTCAGAACCATGGGAAATGGAAGTACCAGCACAGTTAAGACCAATGTTCTGGTAATTTTGGGAGAGAAATTGAACACTGCAAGTAGGGTGATGATCTGAAGCACAAGACCCTCCATCACCTGAAGCACCATTTGACGAGGTCTCCATATCTGTCCTCATAATAATTTCAGAATTCCTGTTTGAGCAATCATCAGTTCTAGTACATCCATTTGTTATCAAACCTGGGTCTTCCTGATCATATATTGGCATGTGATCACAAAACTTTATATAAGTTGCAGACTGCTCCATCAGAAACTTGAGATGCAAGCAAAGAAAAAATGTAGGTGCTGCAGCAAAAGAAAGGGCAAATGGAGGAAGTTTCCTCACACCAGCATCAGAATACTGATTAGTATCAGCTCGAGTGGACACTTTGGAAAAACCCATGATGTTAATCCCTCGCCTACTCTTCTTCCGCATGACCTGTTCATGCAGAAGTTGCATGATTTGATTCACAACAAAACCCAACATAAGCTAACTTGCAGTGACTTTTGGAATCTTTGATATACAATGTTGAATTAAAGTAACAAGTGTTAAACATGGCAAATAAATTCTTAAAAATGGGTTATGGCTGGAGTTACCAATCAAGATATATATGATAAAAGGGAACAAGTACCTTGACTGAGGAGGACCCACTGACAGAAGTTATGGAGAACCCACTTGTTCCATTTTGAAGTGCCTGGATGTTATCATATGTGCATTCAGAAAGATGGAGTTGCTTACTGAGCAAGCAATGCCTCTTTAGCTTAGAATCTAAGCACATCCACTTTGAATTCTTCACTTCAGAGAAATTATAGAACTCAAATACAAGTGGCTTCTTAATAACATGAACACTCGAAAACTTGAATCCAATAGATGTACATGGAAACTGCAAATCAACATACTTCCCTCGGCAAGCAGGTTGATGAAATACCCTAAGGACAAAAAAGACAAAGGCTGCAACCGTGTTCAAGCAGCCTTCAAATAATAGAAACCTCAACCCAACCACATTATCAACAAAAAGCATCTCCAAACAAACTCTTGGCCACTTGGTCATAACTGTACCGTACCGAAGTAGCAAAACAGTATAAAGCAACCACAAATTTTCTGATTGAAAAGAGTCATTCAACACCAAATGCATTGGAAAGCTTAAGCCAAATTTGAATGATGCTGACTCCATGTCCCAAAAAAATTTTGATACTCCCGCCTTGTAGGTGAAGCTCAATGGGCCATCACCCTCAACCCTGCCATCACTTGGATTTTTCACATTCTCAACCCCACCAAACATTTGGTCAAAGGAAACAGAACCAGATGCACTTATAATTGTATGGTTTTCTTGAGAGATATGAGGAGATATTGGAGCTGGCTTTCGAATCCGCCTTCTAAAATAGACAATAGGCTGTTTTCCATCATTAGTGCGAGTGGCACTTTGCAATGAGGACTTCTCCCTAAAATCATCACTTAATTTATCTTGTGATACAGAATCACTAGACAAATTATTTTTAACACCCCTCAAAGAACTCTTAGCAAAATGTCCCTTTGCTGTAACAGGTTCATCATATAAGAATGATGACATTGTACTTGGAAGTGTAACAGAAGTTTTTTGTTTCTTAATGCCTTGAAAAGAAGATCTAAGTCGATGAGAAGATCGACCCAACCATGAAATTATAGGTTCTGAGTCCATACTGCTCCCACCACAACGATCATCCTCTTTATTCCCTTCTGTTCTTTGCCTTTCTTTTCTGAATTTGCTTCCCTTTTGGTGATCAGAACTTCTTCGTTTTGTTAAGGCTCTTTCACCCTTTGCATTTCCAGGAACTTCACTACGAAGTAACAAGAGTTTGAATCTCTCAGTATGGAGATTAACCCATTCTACATCTCGATCATCATATTTGATATGGTAAAACTTTCTTCCTTCATCGTAGTCATCTACAAAGCCATAATACCAACTCTGGTCCAAAGGCCAAAAAATTTTAATTCTCCGGTTCAGCACCCAATATGCATCCACATCACCTAAAAGAATTTCATAAAAATGGCGCCTCTTCCTGGAATTACCCTTGTTCTTATATTGTTTCCTAGGCCTCAAAACTCTGCCAGCAGTATCAGCTGAAGCTGATTCTGAACCTGACTGAGACTTTAAACCACAGTTAACAATACTTTGACTAGAAGATCGGAAAAAGGACAAACCATTTGAACCTTTGATAGAAAATCCAGTACAGCTTGGATCAAACCTTGAAGATAGCATCCTAGCTGCATTCTCCTCAAGATTTTCCTCTTCATCTTCTAGTAAATCATCAGATATTTTACAACTTGAAACCAAAGGTTCAGCCTCCTTGGAAACCTTAGTTCTATCTAAAGCCAGAGCCTTCCGCTTCTTATTCTTCCTTCGTGACTTTGTTAAAGAAGAATCGCCACTATTTACAACAGAATGAGATGCACGATCACCATTCTCCTTAAAATGCTGAACTGAATTTGAATCACTATTAGTATTTTCCTTAAATTCATCAAATTCTTTCTTATGCTCAATCTTCAAAGACTCAACCCCCCTGCCCAAATCATCACTACCTAACTTAGTCACTGAATCGCCATAGGCAATTTTACAAATAGGCTGCTCCACCAGATTTGATGCTTGACCAAATTCTGATTTCTTCCTACCCACAAAACTCCTCTTTCTCTTTGGAATCTGAAAATCATCACCACCAACACTAAATGAAACTCTATTTAGCATACTACTACTCAATCTCTGACTCACCCCTAACTTCAACTCACTGCTACCATCACCATTTTCTAAGCTACTCAAAGAGACTTCCTTTCTAGCCTTTTTTCTCTTCCTCTTCTCATCACCACCCCTACTACTACTGCCAATCCTCTTTAAATTCTTCTTTGTAGTCTGTTCTGTCAATTTTGATTTATATAGACTTTTAAGATCCAGAGATCTCGATTTCTTGGGAATTGTAGTGTCATTGGAGTTCTCTGCTCTGCCTTCCATGGAAAATCAACAGCACAAACGGCCACACCAAAATTCCCCTAATTCTCACATTTCATCATACATATCTGAGCATTTTCTTGGATCTGAAACACGAAAACGACAAAAAAATCACAAAAGATCCCTCAACAAACACAAACCTAAATTCAATATACCCAACACCCCCATGCATTGCGCTTATTGTATCAAACAACACCCAGAAAAATTATTCAAATTTTTAACTCCGAAAAAAACACAATTATTCAAAAAATTACTTACCTCAACCGACATACCACCAAACAATCGATTCGCCCCACGGACATCGAAGATCACGAGCGCGAATTGACGGATTAGGGTTTGAGCATCTCTTGGCGATTGGAAAACCCTAATAGAATCCCTGAAATTGAAATTCCCAATAATTTCGTTTTTTATTTTTTTTCGGTTTATTTTTTTTTTCCTTCTGTTTTTTTTAACCGCAAGAGGGCTAGGGTTTCTTTCTCGCTTCTGGAGGTAAAGAAAAGGGTTTAAATTGAAAATTCCCAGAACTTTAAATGGAAAATCAAAATGCAAAAACAGTTTCAGTATGACACGTGGTTTGTTATTGCCCGTTTGATCGAAATCTTATTCACTTGGTTGTGATCGTCAGCGTCGAGGTGTACATTAACTGAGTACTGATTAAAAATTTTAGCAAGTGATTGGGATGTAGCGGCTATGATTCAATGTTTTTGATGAGAACAATTTAGTCAAAACGGGAAAATAGAAAGCGAAATTTACCTGTTTGCACTGTGGGGTTTGAAATTTGACCTTTATTTTCAATAAAACTTCGGAAATGCCATCGAATTTCATTGTGTCTTTGGGCGCCATGGAGAAATTGATAAGATCACACATAACCGAAATTGAGTTGCATGACTCACTGCTTCAAAAGAGCCACGTGTTTGATAATTCACCCAAAAAAGAAAGTTTAATGGTATGACTCATTGCTTGAAAATAAAAACATGTATTCGATACAATCACCACCAAAAAAAGAAATTTAGTACTGTTTGGTAAGAAACAGTGTCTAAAAATAATTTTATATTCAGTTTAATTTAATATAGTTTGTTAAAAAAATTATCAATTATCAAATTATTGATTGAAATTTTATAATTATATATTTTTAATATTTTATTATTAATATTTAAAATAAAAGATTTATCAAACATTATTCTCAACAAAAATTATATAAAATATTTGAATAAGCAAAAATCAGAATTATTTTTTTTTGCGGAACAGTCAATTTTTAAAGCACTTTTCTTATTCAAATTAAATACAAATTTGAAAAACCCGAGGCCAAATTGTAGCTCCAAAACTCTACTTTCTAAAATTGTATAACACATTTTTTCTAGGGTATGTCGAAACTGGAAAAAAAAATTACTTCAAAAAACGTAAGTCAGTTTTGAACAAACTTTTAAAATAACAAATAGATGATTTAAAAAATCAAGCTATATATCATATGAATGATTAGGATGTCTTGTTTTTAACATATAACTTGTTTTTATACGGTGGTTTTATATAAATACAAATTAAAAAAAAAAAGATTTATTGTCCATTATTTATGTTTTTCGGACAACATCCTCCAACTTTGAACATGTATAATTTATTCGTTTCTTAATATTTTTAAGTACTTCTTGTGGTTATATTGTAGCACGAGTTAAGTTTCTCTCAACAAATAGAATTAATTTGTATGGACTACACAGAAAGTTGTGTCAAAATTACTCAAGCATGTTTTGACAAAAATTACTCAAACATGTATAAACAAATAAATATGCATACAAATAAACAAATACAAAGAGGTGAGGTGATCACGTTCAAAGTTATACTAGGAGAGAAAAGAAAATCTAATGCAAACAAACAAAATTGACATAACAACACTCAATCAAGAATCAAGAATGTGAATTGATGAAATGGAATGTTACGTGGCTCAAAACTCTAATCCAAATGATTTTATTAGATTAATAAATATTGGTCAAACTTGCATATGCAAGTTACAATCAAGAGTGTCTAATTTAATGTAAAATAATAATAAAGTCATATGTCTTTCATCATACAGCTTCATCACGACCTGGTGTTCATGCTTGTCAATTGCCACAATTCACTGGCACACTGGAAAAAAAATATTTTTTTAGCATAAGCTAAAAGTCGATGCTAAACAACGAAAACTAACGGTAAAATTCCTTTAGTATTGGCTTTTATATTGGCCTTAAGTTTGATGCTAAATTGTTTGAAGCAAAGCTTTTGCATCCATTCTTTTGCACTCAAGCTAATGGTCCTATATGGGATTTTGACACAAGGCTAATCCTTAAGCCCCTAAACCATAGGCCCTACTTCTCCAAGTCCTATGACCCACCAAATATAAGCAAATCACGTGCAACTTATGTACGCAAAAACATTCTTATTACTCAACTTTTTCACCCAATGATACATGAAACTCTTGAGTACGAAAATATTCTTATTACTCAACCATATTAGTTTTCCAATAATAACCAATAATTTTCCATCACTCTTATTTTGAATGAATGGATTTGAATGCACCATGAAGACAAAATCAATTCTAATAGGATATGTATCATTCATGGATGCATGAGATTTGAATCATAAATATTATTCTAAGTTTTGAAAAATTCTTGTCCTAGAGAGCTAAGTCATTTACAATGGTTTGAAATCTCCTAAATATTTCATCAATGGTTAAGCCCATTTACAATGGTTTGAAATCTCCTAAACATTTCATCAATGGTTTCATCTTCTTTCATTGTGAATATCTCATAATGTCTCCTTTGTTATACTCAAATTTAGATAAAGTACATGTAATGATATATCTTGCTATGGCATTTAGTTGTAGAGTGTTGTAATCATCTTAGGTATAATCTATTTCTAGTTTGTTTACAACTTTATCACCATGTTTGATGATCCCTAGACATTGTATTGAGTTGATTTTATATACATCTCCATGTGATCTCTCTAGTAAGGATATCTTTTTATTGTGAAAGTAAGAGGTCTTGTCAAGGAGGCTAAGTTGATGTGAATGTGGACCAGGGCTTAGGAGATACTCAAGAGGACATGGAGAGCATGGAGAATACTGCACTTTAAGGTTCTATGACAAGGGGTAGATTGAGGAGATTGCAAGAGGAAGTACAAAAGGAATTAGACCTCCTTTAAGGCCAAGGAGGACCCAAAGATGACCATACTTTGTACTCTTTGTTTGGCTATCAAATTGTCCTTTTTTTAGTATTTTGTAGAGAGAATACTTGTATTTTCATAGTAAAATATTAGTATTTCCTTTGTATAGCTTGCTTTTGGGCCAAATGCCTAATTTAGGATATAGTTCCTTTGTTAATGATTTTTAGTCACTAATATGTGAACTCCTTATGATTGAAATGGACTTGGCTCTTCTTGGGATGTTTTGGGCCTTGTCTTAGCTTATCTTAGGATTAGTTTAGTTTCTAATTAGGATTATAGAAAGACTATAAAAGCTCCAAATGTAATTATCTTGATCACTTTGACATGAAATAGAATTTGTACATTGCACTTGTAAAAAACTTTCTCTCTTTTCTTGTTCTTGAACAAGAAACCTAATTCTTATCAAGTTTTCAAGATGCTTTTGGCAAATATCTACTCTTATCTAATTCATTAGGATTAATGGTGAGTTCATATTCTTCCTTACTCCATTTTCTATTTCTTTTTTCTATTTCTTCTTCATTCAATTTTTTGTCACTTAATTTCTAATGGATTTTTTGGTTTTGCTTAACTTTTATGTAGATTGTGGATTCAAGGTTCCATCAAGTGGTATTCAAAGCTTTCAATAATCACTTCAGTATTGGATTACACCTTTAATTGTAGCAAAACCATGGAAGTTTTCCTAGGGTTTTAACCATCAAGTAAGTGAAACTTCTTTAATTCTATCTTCAACTCTTGGTTGTTTTGCTTTTAGTTTGTTAGGTTTTATGCGAATTTGATGGTACCCAATTCTTAGGTCAATTTTAGGAAACACATAAGCACCATGGCATTCACCATGCAAATCATCTAAGTGTGGGATGAGGTATCTATATCTAGTCGGGATTACATTTATAGGTCTACAGTTCATACACATACACCAAGTGTCATCCTTTTTTGGTATAAGGATAACTAGCATAGCACAAGGACTCATACTCTCCCTTACCAACCATTTGTCCAAGAGTTGTGTGACTTGTTTCTGGATCTCCTTTGATTCTTTTATTTTTACCCTATAAGTTGGATGGTTTGGTAATGAAGCACCAAGCACAAAGTCTATTTAATGCTCAATCTCTCTTATGGGGGCAATCCATGTGGAATCTCCTTTGGGAAAATGTCCTTGAACCCTTCAAGCATCTTCTCAAGATATGTTGGCAAGTTAGCTAAAGGAGAATTCATCACAAAACACATGTTAGTAGGTAAGAGAAATAAATGTTCCTTTTTATTAAGAAAGACTTTCTTTAAAGATTTTCTACTAACAAGTAAACTTCCACTCTTGTTTTTCTTCTCTTTCTTTTCTTTCTTTTTCTTTTCTTCTTTCTCTCTCAATTTTCTCTCATTTTTATTTTCTTTCTTCATCTTTTTTTTATTTCATTTTTATTTAATCCTCTAAAACTTCTTTAGGAGATAAGGTTTAAAAGTAACCTTATGACCCATATGCACAAAGAAAATTTTGTTAGTAAATTCATCATGAGTCACCTTTTACCTTTCTATCATATTGCCAAGGCCTTCCCAAAAGTATATGGGTTGATTCCATTGGAACCACATCACATAGAATTTCATCTTTATACTTACCCAATGTTATGGCTAATGATACTTGTCTATCAATAATCATGTTCCCTTGTTCACTTAACCATTGAAGTTTATAAGGCTTAGGATAAGGTAAAGTAGAAATTGACAATTTTTCAACTAGTCTTAGGCTATCAACATTTACACTACTACCATCATCAATTATTAAAGAACAACATTTTCCTTGAATTAAGCACCTAGAATGAAATATATTTTCTCTTTGAGATTGGTCATCTCCAATGAGGGTGCTCATCAATCTTCTAACCATGAGGAGGTCTCCTTCGTAGGGTGTCTCTTCACTTGAGTAGTCACTTTCACTACTTGATGTTTCTTCTTGAGAGCTCTCACTCTCCACTTCTCCATTCTTTCTTAAGATCATTGTCATTTTGTTTGGGCATTGAAAAATTATGTGTCATTTACCTAAACACTTGAAACATTTAATGTTACTAAATTTAGAAGTGTTAGGTGTAGAAATACTTACCTCTTCTTTTCGGCCTTGTGAGGGTGCACTCCCCTTCTTGTGATTAGGCGTAGTGGTTTCTTGTGATTCTACCTCATGAGCTCTTATCAAAGTCACCTCCATTTCTTTAAAATGTTCTTCAATGCTTTTAGATCCTTGAAACATTCTTTACAATTTAACAAAAAGATCTCTAGTATAAAATGAAGGTACAAATCTTTCACACATTTCTCTTTTTAATTCATCCCAAGATTCAATAGAGCTCTTCTCATTCCTCTAACATTAATAGAAATTTCATTCCATCATATCAAAGCATAACCTTCAAAGGATAAAACAATTAACTTGACTTTCATCATGCCATCACAATCAAAACATTCAAGATTTTATTCCACTTTCATTTTCTAATCATAGTAAGAATTAGGTTCTACATCACCAAGGAAAGGTGGTATGTTACCTTTTATAAATTCAATGGGATTTATTTTAGGTTCATCCCCATGTATCTCATGCCTCCTATCCTTTTCACTTCTTTGGGACCTAGAAGATTTACTAACATGACTACATGCCTTTCATCATGACTACCTTCACTCTCCTCCTAAACTTATGTTTCTCATTTTCCTTTCCTTTACTCAAAGCATAAATTTTGACATTGACAGAGTGTCTAGCCTCATGGATTCCAACCCACCTCCTAACTTATCAATTTTTTCCTCTAACTTTTACATATACTCCATCATCATCTTGGATTTTGGTGAAAAGGCCTCCAAATCCACACTAGAACTATCCATGATTTGTACTCACTTTTTTCTCCCTCAAAACTCAACTAAAGGCTACAACTAAACCTCCAAATCTTCCACAAAAATCAAGACCAAGAATAAGGCAAAACTCACCACTCCTTAGTGTTTACACTCTACTCTTGTGTATGTATATTTTTTTGGCCTTTACTCTAATATTCTCTCCTACCTTTTGCCACTTTTTTTACTATTTTTGACTTGTGCTAAAAATCTAAATTATTTAATCAAGTTTTCAGTTATAAATGAAACACATCAAATCTCAAGACTCTAAGAATTCTAAGGGAAGAAAACTCCAAAGACAAAATTAGAAAGAAATGACAAGCATAAAAAACACAAGAAGGAAGTTAAACTCAAATAGAATTTTTAAAGACAATAAGAAGACTCAAGAAAAGGAATAAGAATCAAGAACATATAGGGATTCATCATTAATAGAAGTATAGAATTCATCCATAATGAAAAACTTTACAATAATAACAAAAACTAGGCACAAACTAGTGAACATGCATACTAGTAATTTTGATGTGTTTACAACTCTTTTCTTGGACAATTGCATCATGTTTTATTTACTTTTTTGTGTGGCTACTCACTGTTTTTAACTCTTTTCAAATGTCACAAACCAATTTTTTTCCACTTTATCAAAAACTTTTCTTGGTCCATAAGTTACACAAATTTTTCACACAAACACCAAAAGTTACCATATTTTCTTTCAAGCACTTTATGAACATTCATGCATGGATTTTTCTACAAGCATTTGGTATGCACAACATCATAACACCATTGTAGTACCTTTGTAACATACAAAACTCAACTTAAAAATTTAAGAAACCTTGGGCACAACACATAACATGCAAATCTAATGCAAGATTTCAACAAAAACTCATCATGAACTCAATGTTTCTTCATGGCATTTCTGCAATACCTTATCAACATACTTTCAAGAAAAAGATTCAAGACTCAATTATGGAAAAGAACATAATAGAAACATAGACACATGCTAGGTAAACAAAACCTAACAAGAAAATTTCAAAACGCACCACAATTGAAGTTGTGCAAGGCATGCTGTTTTTTGCTAGAATTTACTTGTGTGCCGAGAGGTTTTGTGCAGTCTTTACCATGAATCAAGCTTCAAGACTCCTTATAAATGTGCCAATGTAAGCCAAGAAAGCTATAAATACCACTTAATACACTCCTAGATCCACTTTCTCATAAAGATTTCAAGAAGCTCCAAGAAAGATGGTAACCGTGAACAAGAGCAAGGAAAAAGGAAGAGAAGAAAAATGTAAAATGGCTAAGGGAAGGAATGGTGCAGCTCGCCATGTACCCATTGGTGTGATAAGATAAGAGAAAAAATATTTGCCATGTGCCTCTTGAAAACTTGATAAGAATTGAAGGCTCTTGCTCAAGACAAGATAGAGAATTCCTCTCCAAAGTTGCAAAGCAACACAATATTTGTATTTAATCAAAGATGAATTTACAAAAGGTGAATAGGGCTGTATATAGCCAAGGATATCTCACATTTTGGGGGGGCTAAAGGAGTTAAGGATGTTTGGATAAGAGGCTAGGATGCACATCCATGCAACAGAACATCCATGGAACAGAACATCCAAAGTAGCCAACCAAACAAGTTATCTTTAAACTAGTTAAGAGTTTGCCTATCTAGCCTTTAGGACTTTAATGAAACTAAAAAAAAGCATGCACAAAGGAAGCTATGCTGAAGATTTACAAAGCATTATGAAGTCAAGGTGCAAGCTCATACAGAGTATATGGTTGGGCTTTGGGCAGGCTTTTCTAGACTCTTGAGAAGGCCCATCTTCTAAAACGCTTCCTCTTGCTTAAGGTTCTTCTTCAAGGCTTGTCAAGATTACTTTATGAACCCTAGAAAATTAAATTACAAGCTAGGGTAGGAATTTTCCAAAAATTGAATCGTGAGAAGGTAGATGTGTTTTAGGTGAACAAAACCTAACAAACTAGAAGCAAAGCAACCAAGGATTGAAGCTAGAAATGGAGAAATTGGTACTTGTGCTTCGCCTAAAGCCTAAGAGTTTCCATGGATTTACTACAATAGAAGGAGTAATTCAATACCTAAGTGATGATTGAAAGCTTTGAATATCACTTGATGTAACCTTAGATCCACAATCAACATAAAAGCAAAAAAACCCATAAATCTCTCACAAATTAGTATGATCGAAAATTGTAGAAGAAAAAATAGAAAATTGAGAAAGGTAGAAGATGAACTCGCCACTACTCCTAATGGATTAGATAAGAGAAGTAGAGATTCAACATAAGTATCTTGGAAACTTGATGAGAATTAGGGTTCTTGTTCAAGAACAAGTGTGACACTCTTTACCCCTAATACTAATCAATACTAAAAAAAATAAACTCAAAACAATTTAAATTTGAAAACATACATCGACTGGCAAAGGATTCACATTTTGGTCATACGCTGTAATTTAAAACAAACATGCATCCCTATTAGCACTCCAAAGGACAATTTCTAGTGTCATAAAATATAAACCAAATTACGTAATCATAAGTAATTACAAAAGCGTCCCAATGTCACATATTCTATCAAATTGTAAACCCAAAAAATAAAAGAAAAAGTAGTAAGTGAAGAGCCATAACTCAATTCACATGCTCCTGCTCAACCTTAGCTACAAAATGGAATTCAACCCAAACATAGAGAACACACAACACAAGGGAGTAAGAAATGTACTTCACTCAAGCTCATGGTACGAACATAACATAAGCAAAACACATACCTATAATTCACGAACAATAAACAAACAAGTATGCACATGAATGATGACTATGTACTCCTAGTACTACTCCATATGCCATGTGGTACCCACTCTAATATAAGAAATAAGCTAGGGGCATGTAACCCAACCTCTTTATTAGTCATCCCACACTAGCATGATGCCCATTTAGTAATACATCAAGTACCACTCTACTTGCATTGTCTAACCTGGCTCACTGGATTAATCACGACCATTGGATATTCGTATTGAGTAGACCCTAGGAGGTCTAGTGAACTTACCATTCAAGTTCACGTCTACTTTGTTATACATTTGTTTCATTAAATGATGCATGAATGCGATTCAATTAGATCATTATTTCACTTTCAACATTGGTACAATGAGGACCATTCTCGCTTCTCATAAGCTAGGTACCTCATCACTCAATCTATCACAATTAGGAAGTATCATTCTTGTCTCTTATAAGCTAGGTCACTCACTAGATAAATGTCTCTCGAGTCTATTCTTGCTCTCAAAGACTAGGTCATCCTTCGAGCACAACTATCCTTATTACTCATTTTTACATACCATCATTCTCAACTATGCAATTCAATAATATAATCACACACATCTATATTTGAACAATTTAAGCATTAAACTCCATTACAAAAAACTCATACAAACACAAATAGGACAACATGAATGTACATAGTCATGGTGACTCTACATGGGCATGCACAAAATCTGCATAGGCATGCTCAAATTCTACACGGGCATGCACAACCTACATAGGTTGTGCTTCATGAGCATAATTGTACTCAACAACCTCCTATCGAATTTCCTAAGTTTTTGCCCAAAATTTCGAATTTAAATGAAGGAACCTATGGTTTTTCTACGTTTTGCATACACACAACCAATTTCATAAAACAACATAAGCAAAATGAACCTAATCAAGGGAGCTCAACCCCCTTCAAAGAATGCCAAGAACATACAATTTACAACTATACGATTATCAATAATCTTAATAAAAGGAAGGGTTCTCATCTAGGGAGTTCAATATCCTCTTTAGATAACCAAAAACATACAATTTCGGGAGTCCTAGGGATGACCCTTTCTACCCACAGTTATACTTATACTCCTGAGCAAGATTTCTCACTTTCCTCTTACCTAGAGAAGTGTAAACAAAGAAAACATGTTCCTTATAGTTGTTCTTCTTATTCTTTGGGGTTTCCTATGAGGTTCTCTTTTCCCCACTCTCTAGTTTGTAATAATGTATTTAGAAAAATTAACTCATAACATATATCTTTACTATTCTTCTAGTTGCTCTTTTATATAGCTTCAAATATAGGCCTTGGAGCTTCCTTTAATAGCTCATGTGAAACCCAACCAAACAGTTCCCACATCTCCTAAGGAAGCTATAAGAGATGAGAAAGACTAAACTATCATGGGTTCAATGCTTTTCATCAAACCCAACTTGTGTATAAGCTTTCTTGCCTTCCTTATTACTTGGTATTCAATTCTTTATATAGGAGAAGGAGACAATGCATGAGCTCATATCACCCGATATGAGAATTGAGTTATCCTATTTCTTATATAGGAAAAGCAGCTGAGGCATGAGCTCATGTTGTCCGATGTGAGACTTAACCTTTTATCATATTTAAACGGCCTATTTTCTTAAGTTAATTAATCAAAATCCAATTTAAAACTCAACTTATATTTCTCCCAAAATATTATTTATTTAATTATAAAACAATTAAATCACTTATCAATAATAATTAATAAAATACAATATTTACAACCAATAATAAAATAGAACAAAAATTAGGTGTTACAACTCCCCTTTCTTATAGGAATTTTCATCCCTAAAAATTTACCTATTGTAAACATCTCAAGATACGAAGCTCTCATTTGGCTCTCTTGCTTCCATGTAGCATCGACCCCTGATCTATGCCTATTATCGCATATCCAACCCTGTACCTAAGTCGAGCTGGAACACTCCAGATGGCGGCTTATGATAAGCCCCTACTTGGGAACTGAGTCGATCAACTTCTCCGACTTTCAAGTCGATATGTCCTGCCTCACCCTAGTTATCAAGCATATTCCTCAAACCGCTCAGTAGGAGCACTCCACCCGGCACTGAGACGGGACGCCCATCGGATAGTCCTGGTCTCGACTCTATACCATAGGAGCCGAACGCCAAATGGAAAGTTTGGCCCCTATACCCCTAACCTCGATTAATGCCTAGCGAAAAGTCCATTGGTTCTCACTTCCACGTTGTCGACCATGCACTACGAGGGGGACGCCCAATGGACAGTCTGACTCTCCCTAACTTACCAGAACTACGTTAACTTTGATTTCTCCTACCCGGGAGATACGTAGGAACAAGAAGCCTACTCTTGTCAAGTTAAGTTCCCTTTTCACCTCATATCTTTGTGACATCTGTCGAAATAAAAAGGGTTATGTAACATTGATAAGTCATATTTTATACACCTCACAAGGGCTTAAGATGGGTATTATTAAGACTGTTTAGTGATTAAAAGTCTTGTCTTAGCTAAGATTCAAATTATGGGCCTAGAAATAGGAAAAATATAAATTTATGCTAAAATAAGGATTTTAACTGATAAAAGATTGAACTTGTTTTGCAGGCCTAAAAGTCGAGAGCATCTCGGCCCAAAAGGAGCATCTCAGCCCAGTAAAAGCCAAGAGCATCCCGGTCCAAGCCGACGTCAGTGGCCAAAATCACTCCGGCAAGAATGCAGATATGATTATACTAAAATTAAGGAATCTGTAATATAGATTTGATTTTCCTAGAATTAAGGAATTTGTAATACAAATTTGATTTTCCTAGAATTAAGGAATTTGTAATGCATATATGATTATGCTAGAATCAAGGGATTTGTAATCTTCTAGGATTGAGAATCTGTAATCAGTAATTCAAATTTGTAATTTGTTAGGACCAGGAAAATATGTAATTAAGGTAACTGAGCAAGAAATTTGCTAGGATCAAGGAATCAATGATTTTGTAGGATTAGATTTAGATTTAGCCAGCTTATGTATAAATAAAGCATGCTAGGCCACGTCTTCGGTGTGGAAAAACAGTGGAATTCTAGACCTAGCACTGTCAGCACTGTAGACGTTCCAAGCTAGCACGATGGTACACGAAGCTTTAGTAAGGTGTCTCTCTCGATTGAGGAGGTACAGAACCAGGATTTGGGAAGCTGGAAGCTGTCGGAGGTGGTCGCTCAGTATAGCCGACGCACTTCGGCGGATGGAAACCTCAACATCTGGCCATCACTAGTGCACCACTGTCGTCCTTCCATTGGCGATCGTCGTGGAAGGCGAACTCTCTAGAGAACGCTGAATTCCTACCTTTATATTCAATTCTCTTTTCAATATTATGACTGGTTTGCAATTCTATCTCTTGATTACAATTCTTGTGCTTTAATCTGCTTTTAACTTTATCACGATTGCACATTGTTAGGAGTAGATCACGTTAGACTAAGACTGATTGGAACTAGTTTAATAATCTAATTAGGTAGAGAACCTAAAATCAACCAAGTACATACTCCTTGCCAACTGATGAGGTAGCGATTGTATAAATCCTCGGTATGACAATGGACAAATGTTCGGTGATTGTCGTAAGAATCTAAGGTTGATTCAGAGTATAATTCTAAGTCAGAATGGTAAACTATTATGTATTGATTCCCGAATTGGTACAATAGTTAGTATAGATTAGTTTAGCTTACTTTTCTGCACTTAGTTTATTTTCTGCACTTAAACACAAAACCCCCTCTATTTACTGCTTTCCAGAGTCCAAGACCAAGTCAGTTCGACTTCGTCGCGTCCATCCGAAACCAAGTTAGTCTGACTTTGTTGCGTCCGAGTCTGCCCTTAGCCGAGACTGTGTCAGATTCATCTCTGCCAAGACCAAATTGGGTCAGTCTTTGCCAAGAGCAAGTCAGCATTCTATGCTTGATGGTCTGCATAAAACTCTGATTTCTACACTTAGTCACAATTTAACACATTGTGTCCTTGAGAGAATCGACCTAGGGTTAGCTATACTATAGTTATCTTTAGTATTTATTTGAGGCGTGTAAGACGATTAAAAACACGCTTATCAAATTGGCGTCGTTTCTAGGGACACAAGTTCTTTTGTGTCTTTGTGTGCCAAAACTGAGTTAAGCCGAATCCCGAGTCTGTGGAATGTTGTGTTTGTCATTTGAGTTGTAGAGTCATAGAGTTTGTTGAGTCTGTATTTGTTTTATTTTTGGTCGAGTCTAAGAATAATATAGCATGCTAAATATGTGTTAAATTTTTGTTGCGTGTGTGTGTTGAATTTTTGTTTACGTGAGTCTTTATATTGCTAAAAAAAACCAACAACAATAATAACAACCATCTCTGCATCATTGCATTTAACTACATGTACATAATTGATTTTGTTTTTGGATAGCTACTTGTTTTCTGTTTTCTAATTTGCATAACTAACTCTAACTTCTTTTGCATAACTGATTTTGATTTTTTTGCATATTTGATTTTGCAATTTCTTTATATGATTCTTTTTCTTTTTATGCATCAATTTTTTTTAAAATTTATGTTATTTCTCATTATTCTGTTTCCCTTTTGTGTCTCTATTTCTTTTGTTGTTTGTTTTTCTGTTTCTATTTTTGTTTTCTTTCTATTTTTCTGTCTATTATTTTTCTATTTTTCTATTCTTCTTCTTATGCTTTTTTTTGTTTTAATTTAGTTATCTTTCTGTGTTTTTTTTTTTTCTATTTTCTAATTATGTTATCTTTTTGTTCTTCTTTTTGATTTTTAATCCTATTAACAATACTTGCTCATTCTGATACTAGTATTATTCCTAATTCTTCTAATCTTGATAATTTTTCTCCTAGCTCCAATGAAGAAAGGAATCAATTGCACATTGATGCCATGATGTATCAACCGTAGTGTCCTCAATATCCCGAATGGGATGAAACCTGGTCATACGAGAATTATCCATCTAAGCTAACAACTTTGCTGCCTGAGTTTTATGATTTTGCAGGTAACACTCACCATTTTGACAATGGGGATCTACGACATCTAGAGGAAGGAATGGGATTGCTGCTGCTAACAATCAGAGATTTGAAGGATACATAGACGGATGTGGCATGTGTGGTTCTGTAGGACATCCACCCAATGATTGTCCTATTTTGTAAGAACCACCACTTCCATTTAGACCACAACCAGTACAAGAAAGTTCCTTAGAGGATTTAATGAAGCAATTGGCCATGAATAACATTCAATTCCAAAAGAATGTGTCTGCCACACAATAACTAGTGCATCAGCCTAACAGTTCACCTTCTCTAGTACAACAGTTTCAACAAAATACCATGCAGATTCAACAAAACAACATGCAGATTCAGCAAAACAACATGCAGTTTCAACAAAACATAATTGTCACAATGAAAGAGTTGATAGCACAAATTGGTCAACTGGCCACCATGATAAATCAGTTGTAGTTCGAAGAATATAAGTGACATAACCATTCTAAGTCCACAAGAGAATATAAGTGACATAACCATGAGGAGTGACATGGAGCTGTCGCAACAAAAATCACTAAAGTTCAATATGAATTTTCTGAAAATCCGAATTCAGAGAATTCAACCACTATGTTGGGCTATGCCGACTCCAGTAGTGTTGCCAACTGCTTACTGCTACCAACTCTACTAAGATGGCTGAGATTGACGATTGTGTGCCAACTATTTCTAATCTGGTTGATGTGGTTAAGATTGAAAATTTTATGAGTGATGTTACTAATCTTACTGATATGACATTGAATGAGATTTCAGACCAAGTTACTAGGGTCGAGATAGCTGATCCCGCATGTGTTGACATTACTAATCCCATGTGTGGTGATGCCAAGATGGCCGATCCCAAATATGCTAATGCTGTTAATGCTGTTGGTGATAGGGCCAAGGATGCTGATTCTCTGGTTGACAAGTCGAACAGTGTTAATATGACTGAAATGACCAACTCTGTAGTTTTTATGTCGGGCCATGCCAATATAATAGAAGTTGCCAACTCTATGATGGAGGTTCTGAGTCTTGCTGATATAATTGAGGTTACCGACTCTGGGGTCGATATTTATGCTTTTGTCGATATGCCTGAAATGTCGGATTCTGTGGCTAACATGTCCAACTATGCCAATGTGGTTGATAATTCTAACAGTGTCAATATAACTAGTTTTAGATTCTGAGACTGAAGTGTCGGATTCTGTTAAAAATTATTTGGCTCATGAACCAACACTTGCCGATTCGAGTAATCAAAATCGAAACTGCAACCATGTCAAATCTGTGTCTTACCCCAAATGCCGAATCCATAACCAGAAGAATGCTGCGACGGACTCGGCACCCCAAGGCCGAAACTTGGTGTGGGCCGAAAGCGACTCAAGTAAGGAGACTAATGCCGAGTCCGACATGAGCATACGGCCAAGAGTTGAAGGCAACTTGGAGGACGAGAACTGGAAGCAGCTCGAAGTCAAATCCGTTTTGGACAACCACATCTAATGGTAGGAACCAATCGAGTCTGACTCTAGCAGCCAACCAGGAGCCGAGTCCGATTCGGGTAGTTAGAGCTGGAACCAACCAAAGGTCAAAACTGACTTGGCACACCACTTATCGAATCCAGGCCAAGCCAGCCAATCAATAAATCAAACAGCAGTCACGTCTGGTTCAAGTGGTCGAAACTGATATCAAGCAAAGTTCGAATGTGTCCTCGATAGCCAATGCCACAACTTGACAGATGCCGAGACTATATCTGGTAGCTGCATCTACACGTGGACAACTAAGATGACACGCGACCATCCAACTCTACATTCGAAAAGCTGAATCCACTCCTGGTAGCCGAGTCAAGAATCCACGAATGAACCTTCTTCACTTTTCTCATCAGTAGCAAGAATCAATACAGTGTCATCCATAGTGCAGCCATTCCATGCCTTAGTAAATTTGCAGTCTGAATTGACTAAATACTCTGAAATTTTTGGAAATATGGATTTTAAGAATTCTGTTAATTGTGAGAGTACATGTACTAGATTAACTAAATCTTCTATGTGTGTTAAAAGTAGCAATGCCACTAATCCTAGTTTAGGAGTTATGGGCAATATGGTAGAGAAGCTACTCGAGGATATCATGTTGAAACTATCAAAATGGATGAGGTGAAAGCTCCCCCAAGTTGTAGACAACAAGAGCGGAGCAAAAATACTGGATATCAGATTTTGCACATTCTTTCCACCCTAAAAGTAGTTGTTCTTATTTCACCCCTTCTTTTTTGCACACATATGCTTTGCATTGAAGACAATGCATCATTTAAGTGTGTGTGTGGGGGGGGGGGGGTGTTCCGTAGGAGGGTGACAGATTGTTTAGTTTTGTTTTGTTTTTAGTTTTGTTATTTTGTTTTTATTTCATTCCTATTCTATTTCATTATGTTTCTTTTCTTTTTATTCCAGTTCTGCTATTTTTATTTTTCCTGAGTTTGTGCCGACCATGGTTCCATTTCTGCTGGGCCCGGATCGACTTTGGTTTTGTTCAATTTTGGTTTTCATTTTCGTTTTATTGTTTTCCTAATTGACTTCTGATTTTTGATTGCCAATTACTGAAAATACTATTTTTAAAAATTCTGAATTGATTTCTTTGAGTAAAAATGAAACAGAAAAAGGTATGCATGACCCTAGAGGGAAGATTTTTCAAACTTGACAGGGAATGAAATTTTTGCATCTTTGGGCATTAAGTGATTGAAAATTGAAAAAAAGGAACCTTCAGTGATTGAGCAACCATCCGTGTGAGAATTTTCAAGCCTTGCATACATAATGGTTTTACATCTTGCCATTCCTTCCTTTCTTGTGTGATATTTGCATTCATGATGACTGGTTACTCTAGATTTTGCCTTGACTCTCTGGATACATCTCATTTCACATGCAGGAGTGATATGATCTAGGCCATATTTCTATTAAGCCCCGAGCCAAATGGACATACCTTGCAAACTTTATCCCTTGTTTATCCTCTTTGAGCCTGAATAACCATTTTTTTTAATATGATAGCTCATTACAAGCAAAAGCCTGAAAAACCATGATCAACCTCAACCTTAGGGGGATAAAGGAGATTTGGAATTGTTTTGGGAGTGGGTCTCATTCAAGTGTGAGGGAGACACCTGAGGGCATAACAAGAACAGTGCATCCAAAAGGGGTTGAAAAAGGAAAGAAAGAAAACAAGTACAGGATGAAACAAAGAAAGGGAAAGCAGCCAAAAGTTATAAGTTGCAACAAAAATACAACACAAAGCTACAAAACAAGAAGTGAGAAAAAGAAGAAAATAAAAGTGGAAAAAGGAAAAGAAAAAAGTGAGAAAGAATGCTCTTAATAGAACCATAGTGTCCTGGGGGATTCCCTCCATGCTACGAACTCATTCCCCATTGCTCTTCCCTTCCATATGGTTACTAAAGCTCACTTACCATCCTGTATCCTACCCTTAACCTTGGCCACGTTACAAGTCGACAAGAAGTCCTAATGATCATGATTGCATGTGATTTTGAAGGTGTAGAAGGAGAGGCTAGTTAAAGTTCTGTAGTGTCGGTTGCATGGGATGCTTGAGTGTATACACAATCACAAACACTTGAGAGATTGAGAGAATATGCCTTGAGAGAGAACTCGATCACTTCTCGGTTACTCTTTAATGTTTGCAAGTTGCTTATTTGCTTTGGATGTGGAGAAAGTAACTCTCATAGATTGTTTGAAAATCTAAATTCTGGGATGATTGCATGCATGATCTGTTTATCAAACTTGAAAAATTCATTTGAAAACATATTTCCTCTTTCAATTGCCTTGAAATCTGATTTTGCCCAGGAGTGCAAAAGTGTAAGTGTAGGAGTCTGATAAGTCATATTTTATACACCTCACAAGGGCTTAAGATGGGTATTATTAAGACTATTAGTGATTAAGAGTACTATCTTAGCTAAGATTCGAATTATGGGCCTAGAAATAGGAAAAATATAAATTTGTGCTAAAATAAGGGTTTTAACTAAAAAAAGTTTGGACTTGTTTTGCAGGCCTGAAAGCCGAGAGCATCTCAGTCCAAAAGGAGCATCTCAGCCTAGTAGAAGCTGAGAGCATCCCGGCCCAAGCCGACATCAATGGCCAAAATCACTCCAGCAAGAATGCAGATATGATTATGCTAAAATTAAGGAATCTGTAATATATATTTGATTTTCCTAGAATTAAGGAATCTATAATACAGATTTGATTTTCCTAGAATTTAGGAATCTGTAATGCATATATGATTATGCTAGAATCAAGGGATTTGTAATCTTCTAAGATTGAGAATCTGTAATCAGTAATTCAAATTTGTAATCTGTTAGGATTAGGAAAATATATAATTCAGGTAACTGAGCAAGAAATCTGCTAGTATCAAGGAATCAATGATTCTGTAGGATTAGATTTAGATTTAGCCAGCTTGTGTATAAATAAAGAATGCCAAGCCACGTGTTCGATGTGGAAAAATAGTGGAATTCTAGACCTAGCACCGTCAGCACTGTAGACGTCCGAAGCTAGCACGGTGGTACATGAAGCTTCAGTAAGGTATCTCTCTAGATCGAGGAGGTATAGGACCAGGATTTAGGAAGCTGGAAGCAGTCGGAGGTGATCGCTTGGTATAGGCGACGCACTCCAGCGGACGGAAACCTCAATGTTTGGCCATCATTGGTGCACCACTGTCGTCCTTCCATTGGCGATCGTCGTGGAAGGTGGACTCTCTTGAGAATGCTGAATTCCCACCTTTATATTCAATTCTTTTTTCAATATTATGACTGGTTTGCAATTCTGTCTCTTGATTATAATTCTTGTGCTTTAATCTACTTTAACTTTGCCGTGATTGCACATTGTTAGGAGTAGATCACATTAAAGTAGGGTCATTGGAACTGTTTTAATAATCTAATTAGGTAGAGAACCTAAAATCAACCAAGTATATACTCCCTACCAACTGATGAGGTAGTGATTGTGTAAATCCTCGGTATAACAATGGACAAACGTTCGTTGATTGTCATAAGAATCTAAGTTTTATTTGAAGTATAATTCTAAGTCAGAATGGTAAACTATTGTGTATTGATTCTCGAATTGGTACAATAGTTAGTATAGATTAGTTTAGCTTATTTTTCTGCACTTAGTTTATTTTCTGCACTTAAACACAAAACCCCCTCTATTTACTGCTTTCTAGAGTCCAAGACCGAGTCAGTCCGACTCCGTCACATCCATCTGAAACTGAGTCATTCTGACTATGTTGCATCCGAGTCTGCCCTTAGCTGAGACCATGTCAGATTCGTCTCTACTGAGACCAAATTGGGTCAGTCTTTGCCGAGAGCAAGTCAATATTCTACGCTTGACGTTCTGCATAAAACTTTGATTTTTACACTTAGTCACAATTTAACACATTGTGTCCTTAAGAGAATTGACCTAGGGTTAGCTATATTATAGTTAGCTTTAGTATTTATTTGAGGCGTGTAAGGCGACTAAAAACCCGCTTATCAAGCATGTTATCTAGAGGGTAACTACGAGATGGTAGGCAGATGGGGTGACACGTCATTCCCATGCGTAACTGACTCCTTACCCAATTTCTCTACCTCGAGACCTCGCCTTATCCATTCCCGATTTCCAGTGTACCCTTGAACACTGGTGGCGACTCCCATCCGGGTCACTCTGGCTAGAACCAATCTTCCCCTGGCTAGCCGATATTGACCCTTCTAGTCGTGCACCCGCAAATGCCAACGCCCGACACCCTTCAAGTTAATCTATTCCAATCAAATTCTAGGCTGAGCCTCAATCCCATTTCGGCTAGATCATTGCTGGCGCGATTTAGGTCATGTCCCTAGACAATTTGGTTCATTCGTCCTCTACTACTTAGATCAAATATAACTTTTTTTTTTTTGGATTCTAGGCAAAACCTACCACAAGGTCCACAAGGATACTTTCCCATTTTCATCTTGGAATACTCAATATTGCAACCTACCTAAGGTTTTTGATGCTTTATCCTAGCTTATTAAAAACTAACCACCATACATAGGTCCAGTTACCTTTTCCTTTAAACTAGGTCACCCAAAAATCTCTCTAAGGTTCTGATACGTCCTCGCGGCTCCTAATTGAACATTCAAACCACTACTAAGCTACTAAGTCCTCTTTATAGAATTAATTTCCTAAGCTCGATTACATCCAGCATATGAATCTTATCATAAAATCTCATTACCTCATTCGTTCTTATCTTAATACCAATCTTCTTTTCATGAGTCATCACTTTACCAATCTAGCATATATAAGCCTAGTCTTTAACCTTCTATACTCTCTGCCATTAAATCACTAGTTACCTTCAACATAACCAACTTCATACTCTTTAGAGTAACCTCACATGATAAGCTTAAGTCTCTTAAATCTTTATAACCATTAAAGCAGACACATATAGAGATTTCCTACTCAAGGCATTGGCCACTACATTGACTTTGCCTAAGTGGTGACGAAGATTGAAGTTATAATCCTTAAAAAATTCTAACCATTTATGTTGTCTCACTTTCAACTTTTTTTTTCAATGAGTGCCTTAAACTTTTTATGATTACTAAAAACCTCAAATATAGATTCATTCACTAATGTCCCCAAAGTTTAATCACAACACTACAACCATTAACTTCAATTCATAGTAAGATAATTCCCCTTCACAGTCTTAAGCTATCTAGGTGCCTAGATCACTATCAAACCTTTAAGCATAAGCACATCACTTAAACTCATCTTAGATGCATCATTATACAATATAAAAGGTTCACTTAAGTTGGGAAACACTAATATCGGTGCATCAACTTACAATTGCACCTCCTTATGATACAAGATGACCTAGAGACTCACCTCTTAGGCCAAAACTCATACTTGGAATCTTGGTATATGACTACTTGTCCCTATAGACTTGTAACACCACTTTCAGATGCTCAACATGTTCTTCCCAAGTCTTATATTACACTAGGATATCATATATTAAGACAACTACAAATCTATCTAGATAGGGATAGAAGGTCATATTCTAAAAGGTCATCTAACTTAGGAAGAAGGTATCTATTCTTAATCATTATCTAGTTGACTATAATCTACACACAATCTCATACTCTCGTCCTTCTTCTTGATTGTCAAGGGTGGTACTCCCACTATGACATACTAAGCTTTAAAAATTGTTTCTTTAGAAACTTCTTTAATTGTCTCTTAAGCTTGAATAATTATAAGGGTGACATCCTATATGGTGTTATGGCAAGGGTCCTGTACGAGGTATTAAATCTATGTAAAGCGAAACTCCACGCTCCAAGGGTAAGCTACAAACATCAATGAAAATGGCCTCACCTTTTGCCTTTAGGGAAATTAGTGTTACATACACTTGGACATCTTCTCTTAAGAATTTATTCACTTGGTTGGCTCGTAGACTTTAATCCTTACTATTCAACTCCTTCTTGGGATTGGGATGATCCCTCATAATGCATCCTTTCTTGTTATAGTTGAAATGAATCATGGTCTCATCCTTGCATATGCACACGACATGTCCATGTTGATCACACTTCTTATGTTTTTGTGGTAGAAAGAACTCTTTCTCTACTATCGTCACTAGCAGGTTAGCTTGTCGTAATCTTCTGGTTGTTGTAACAGTTATGGACAAACTAGATGGAACTAAACATGGCTTCTCATAGTATGATTTCTAACATTTTTTCCTTCATAGGGTCCACATACTTTTGTAGTGCACAACCCTTGCCCTATTGTCCTTGTCAAGGATCCTGCATCTATTCACCAATTAGGGACATTAGCAAATTTCTTGATAGTTTATGGCTAATTGTATCTTTGTTCGTAGACTGTTCACAAATCTTCATGCAATTGAAATATTCTCCAACTTTATTCAAATAACAAAGATAGCTTAATGATTCTTCAACTTGATTGCATAATTTGCCACAATCTTGTTGCCTACTTGAACTTTAGGAACTTTATTCCTTTGTAGTTAGGAACGCCCTTCGAAAGCACGTCTTTCAAGAATGTCTCTTGAAATTCTCCTTAGTGATTATTCCGACCTTATCTTTCAAGCATTGACGATTGTTTTCCCACCAAATATCAACCTCTTTAGTTAACATGAAGGCAACAATGATCACCTTTTGAGTGTCTATGCACAACATGTCTTGGAAGATCTTCAATTCTTTGCAACCAACTTTGTGCACCAATGGGGGTGTATGCCCCATCAAGCATTGATGATTTATTCCATTAGAACTCATATAGTCCTTGAAACTTAACCACTTCATCATTTCTACTCCAATCCCTTTCCATGACCTAAGCTAAGGCATGGAGAGCATCGACAATAGCATGGTCATACCTACTAGTAGCCATTACTTCCCATGTTAACAATATGCAACAAGTAATGCAACAAGTAATGCAAACAAAAATTGAAAGTAAAAGAAACATTGTATTGATTGAATTGAATAATACAATTTATAATCTCCGTTTTATAGGGTAAAGACTACTTAAAGATAATATGAATAACAAAAAAATAAAGATAATCATTGTAGATAAATTACGATGTTCACAATCTCCTAATGAGATATTTAGATATTTGTAACCACTTAACCAATAAGATATTTAGATATTTGTAACATCTTAATGAGTTATCAATCATATCTTATCAGATATTTATAATATCTCTAACACTCCCCATCAAGTTGAAGTTTACTAAGCTTTCAACTTGTTATAAGAAGAAAAATTTATTTTCCTACAAATATAGATAAAAATTGAGTTCTACCGAACAAACAATAATTTGAAAGGCAACTCAAAGATGTTGGAGAAGTCACAGAAAGTTGATAAAAATATAGCTTAGCCAAAATAGCTGGAACGTCCATTGGCCAAAGAGAAATTTCTTGGCAAGTAAAGCAAAGTTCAACTTTCTGAAAACCACTTTTGGAAGCTTCAAATTAGTAATATTGATAGTGAAAAAAGAGTCACCACCGAAATAAACGTCGATGAGAGAGAAATCACACTAATATGATTCATGTGTAAGAAAAGAGTCTCAATCAGAATGATGATTGGTAGGAATGAAGTCACCACTAATAACTCATATGTGAGAAAATAGTCACCACCTAAAGGTAGAAATAGATCAAGAACAAATGCTTAACCACCATAAAGCAGAAGTAACAAAACTTAACCATCAAGCGTAGAAGCCAAACACAATACTTAACCACTTAAGACAGAAGCAAAATATATCAATGTGTAATCATCTTTGTAAGGAGCTTAAACCAATGCTTAACCACCATATAGAGAAGCTTTTATCAAAGAAAATTGCAAGTATCACAAGCACCACATGAGCAACATAGAAACCACAACCGCAACTTAGCAAACTTATGGTTGAAAATCCAAAATAAATTCAAAACATTTCATCAAATCGTTGGTGTGCACAATAAATCTTGTTCTAATTCCCTCTGTATTCTCCCTTGCGTAACAACAATTTTGACGACTTGAGTCATTCCCTTGCCATATCAATTATGCTTTCACATTATTCTGATAGTGAAAGAAGAGATCAAAATCGAAGAATCTTGTAGTAGAAAAAAATCATGATGGGTGCCAATGCTCAGTCCACACATCCTGTGAAGATGCACCAAAAGGAATGTGCTGAAAACCAACAGTGAAGTACAATTCTTCATAAATCTATTATAATGGTCAACACCAAGTAGAGACGCAATCGAGGTAACAAGTTTGACACATCCATAAAGCACAAGGGTAAAACCAAGAGAATTTGTGGTAAAGTAGAACATAGCAGAGTCAGATTACAAAATTGCTTGCCACCAGAAAATAAACAAAGTAAGAAGAAAAACACTAGGTTGTCTCTGGCCCGGTAAAAAGAAGCTTTTTTCCCTCTTGCTATAATAAACCTAGGTTGTTCTTTTACAAGAAATAAACCCTATTCCATATGTATCCATCAAAGATCCACTAAAGTAGGAGCCCACAATTTCTCCAAAGGTCGAAGAATCCTAACATAAAGACTGAAGAGATCTTAAGGTGCTTTGTGAATCACCGCGTGCTCTCTCTACAACTATTAATCTACAATAAATCCGAGAAGGCAATAGAGAAGACAAAACAACATCACATTTGTTGTCAATAAAAATAGCCATCAAACTCCAAGAGAGGGCATTGATCAACCTTGATAAAACTAGATATGACCTTCTTCAATAAGCAAAGAGGGGTACATAGTCACTAATAAACCCATATAAAGGTTACAAGCCACACAATGTAGAAAAGCCATAAATCACAACTGCCTCTACCAGGTCCAAATGCAAATCATCTTTTAAGTAAAAGTTCACAACCAACCTTGCAAGTCCTAAAACACCTTGAACAAAATATACCATCACAACAACAACATTACCATGGGACAAATCTACCTCAAACAAGTGCTTATACAACATTTGTGTGGTCATTGACAACTCTAATGACAACATGGTCAATCCCAAGCCAAGAACTCTATGTTTTGCCATTATCCAACAAGGCCCATTTTAGACTATATTCGAGCGTGGCATGATCATTGAGTTGAGGCATGAGCTCTTGATTTCCTCCAACAAGACCATTGAGGGCCATGGTGCGAACGTGCAGATCAAGAATGGCGGTGGCCTCACCATGCAGTATGTGAACAATGTCATCATCCATGGAATTTGCATAAAGAAAATCGTGTTTAAAGATGGTGGCATGATTAGGGACTCCTATACCCACTTTAGGTTGGGGACAATGAGCGACGACGATGCCATCTCCATATTTGGAGCCTCTAATATTTAGATAGATCGTGTTTCCCTCTCTGACTCCGCCTACGGTCTTATCAATGTCATCAAGGACTCTACTACCATCACCATCTCAAATTGCCACATGACTAAACATAACAATGTGTTGCTATTTAGGGCCAAATACCAGCACCAAGCAATAATGAGCTAAGATCCAAAGTTACTCATCTTTAATTGGTATAGAATTGTCAAGGTCCTCAAGGAAGTTATTATCTAATAAGTTCCAAGACCTTGGATCACCTTGCCATTAAATAAATGCCAGAAATTAGAGCCAAGAAATAAAAACAAGCTCACAAGTCATGGAAGGGATAATGGCGACCAAAGTTGCAATGGCTTTTTTGGAAGGGACAATGGCGACCAAAAGGCAAAACATAGTTGAGGCTTATAGTAAAATAACAAAATAAAAGCACGAGTCATGGAGAACATAATGGTTGGTAATGCGACCAAGGTTGCTTTCATTCTCTTGGCCACTTTGGTCGTTATCATTCCATGCCTCGAGACTAGCATTAGTGAGTTTGATAATTTTCTAAAAGCCCAAGCTGAGGAAGTCTACAAAATTGTTGTCAACGTCTATGTCCCGACCCCTGAATATGTCATTAATGAACTCAATCACCATGTTCATTTGGCATAGGAAAACAGCACAACTATAAGGAGGAAGGGATGGCAAGGCTCACTATTGTGTCCAATTTGGTGACATGGAATATGGATTCAACAGTAATGACATGTTCAGGGGTTGCACCACCAAGGATGGTTTCATGGAGGTTAGAATCTAGGACTAGTAAATGGATTCTTCTACCTTTTCCTTTGCCCACTTTTCACTACTTGCTTTGCTTTGTAGTAACCCTTTTCTTTTCGTCTAAGCTCAAATTTGGAAGTTCCTTAGGTCCTAAGATAATAAGTTTATCTTCTACCGTTATCACCAATAGTTAGGAATGGCAGAGAAGACTTTGATTAGTCTCGTGCCGACATATGAGTCTCATCAGAGGGTAGCAGTAGCAGTTCACTTAAGTAGGGATCTAAAGCTTTGATACCAAATTGAAAGTAAAAGAAACTTTGTATTGGTTGAATTGAATGATACAATTTCTAATCTCCCTTTTATAGGGTAAAGACTACTTAAAGATAATATGAATAGCAGAAAAATAAAGATGATCATTGTAGATAAATTACAATGCTTATGATCTCTTAATGAGATATTTAGATATTTGTAACCTCTTAATCTAATGAGATATTTAGATATTTGTAATCTCTTAATGAGTTACCAATCATATCTTATTAGATATATAATATCTCCAACAACAAACAAGTCTTGTAATAGCAATTCAATCAATATTCTAGTATAATACTCTTATTAAAGTTTACACCAATAGAGAGACAAACACATAACACACAAGGACGAATGAATTGACTTGCTCTGATACCACTAAATGTGATACCTTTTACCTGTGATACTAATCCATACTAAATAAAATAAACTTAGAAGAATTTAAATTTGCAAGCATTTGTCAATTGGCAAAGGATTCACAATCTAGTCATACATTGTAATTGAAAACAAACATGCATCCCTACTAGCACTCTAAAGGTTAATTTCTAGTGTCATAAAATATAAACCAAATTATGTAATCGCAAGTAATTACAAAATCACTCCAACATCACATGTCTTGTCAAAGTATAAATCCAAAAAATAAAAGAAAAAGCAACAAATGAGGACCTTCAAATCAATCCTCATGCACCTGCTAAACGCACCTAGAAAATGGTATTCAATCCAAACACAAACAACACACAACAAAAAAGGGAGTGATAAATATACCTCACTCAAGCTCATGGTATGAGCACAATGTAAGCAAAACACAAACCTATAATTAATGGACAATAAGCACATGAATGATGACTATGTACTCCTAGTACTACTCCATATGCCATGCAATACCAAGTTTAATATAGGAAGTAGTCTAGGAGCACACAACTCAATCTCTTTATTGGCTATTCCATACTAGCATAATATCCCTTTGGTAGTACATTAAGTATTACTCAACTTGCATCGTCTGACTCGACTGGTGGGATCAGTCACTACCATTGGGATATTCATACCAAGTATCTCCAAGAGTTTTAGTGACCTTACCACTCAAGTTTGTGTCTACTTCTTTGTACACTCATTTCATTAAATGATGCATGAATGCAATTTAATTAAATCATTATTTCACATAATAGGTCACACTTCGAATACACTTATCCTTATTACTTATTTTTATACACCATCGTTCTTGACTATGCAATTCAATAATGTAATCACAGACATATAGATTCAAACAATTTAAGCACTAAACTTTAGTACAATAAACCCATACAAGTATAGATAGGGTAGCAAAGTTGTGCTCCCATTAGCAGAAATATGCATATTTAGCATGACTCCAGATGGGTGTGCATAGTCTGCACAAGCATGCTTATATTCTACACAGGCATGCTCAAAATCTGCATAGGCATCCTCAAATTCTACACAGGCATGCACAACCAGCATAGGTTATTCTTCATGAGCACGACCGTGCTCAAAAGGTTACTATTGAATTCCTTGGGTTTTTACCCAAGATTTTGAATCTAAATAAAGGAACCTATAGTTTTTCTATGTTTTGCATACACAACTAATTTCACAAACAACAACATAAGAAAACAAGAACCTAATCTAGAGAGTTCAACCTATTTTAGAGAATGCTAGAAACATACAATTTATAACTATATTATTATCAATAATCTTAATAAAAGGAAGGTTCTTCATCAAGGGAGTTCAATCTCCCCTTCAAATAACCTAAAAACATACAATTTTAGAGGTCATAGGGGCAACCCCTCTACCTACGATTAAACTTATGCCCCTTAGCGAGATTTCTCACTTCCTCTTACCTAAAGAAGCATAAACGTAGAAAACGCATTCCTTAAGGTCATTCTTCTTGTTCTTTGAGGTTTTCTCTATAGGTTCTCCTTCCCAACTCTCGAGTTTGAATTCATATGTTTAGGAAAACCAACTCAATAACAGATATTTTTACTATTCTTCTGATTTCTCTTTTATATTGCTCCAAAAATAGGCCTTGCAGCTTCCTCTAATAGCCGACGTGAAACCCAACCAAACAGTCCTCACATCTCCTAAGGAAACTCTAAGAAATAAGAAAGATTAAATTATCATGGGTTTAATGTGGAGCTTGGGCTATTCTACTCCTTATATTGGAAAAGGAAGTGAGACACGAGTTCATGTTGTCTGATGTGGAACTTAAACTTTTATCATACATAAATGACCTATTTTTATTTAGTTAATTAAAACCAAAATATATTTCTCCTAAAATATTATTCATTTAATTATAAAACAATTAAACCAATTATTAATAATAATTAATAAAATACAATATTTATAATCAATAACAAAATAGAATAAAAACTAAGGTTTTACAATAAGAGAAGAGAGAAAGTCTCTCACAATTGCATAACACAAATTATATTTCATGTAAAAGTGATTAAGCTAATTACATTTGGAGCTTTTATAGTCCTTCTCTAATCTTAATTAGCAACTATACTAATCGTGAACTAAGTTAAGACAAGCCTCAAAGGATCCCAAAAAGAAAAAGTCCATTCCGATATCCTAAAGCTACATAGATTTGATATGGAAATAGAGAGCAAAACTACTAGTAAGGAAAAGTAGTCCTAAATTGGGCCTTTGGCCCAAGAGCAAGCTATACAAAGGAAATACCAAATTATACTATGAAAATATAGTTAGTATACTCTTTAAAAAGTACTAAATACGACTAATTTGGTAACTAAACAAGGTATACATAGTAATGCCATCATTAGGCCCTCCTTGGCCTTAAGAGAGACCAAATTTCTTTTGCACTCTTCTTACAACCTCCTCAACCTTCCTCTTGTCATGTGGCCTTGAAATGGGCAAGGATGGTGCTTATTGAGTAGGTTGTGAGATGAGGTACTTAGCTTATGGCATGTGAGCATAGTTCTTCTTGGCCTAGTTTAAAGAGAAAGTAATGAGAATACGAATTGTGTGACATTCATCATATAATGTAAATAAAGTGAAAGAAATTAGACATGAGCCAAGTGGAAAGATCATTAGACCTATTAGGGGATACTCGGTACGCAAACCCCAAAGGTTGTGCTTAATCCCATGAGCTAGGATATATGTTGCATGTTGAGTAGATCTTGACGTGCTACCAGAGGATATCATGCTACATTGGTATTAACTCCAAGGGCAAAGTCTAGTAGTGTTGCTCTTAGCTTACTTTTCTAAGTAGAGTTGGTACCACATGTATATGAAGTATTAAGTAGGTTGCATTATTATCGTAGCACGTGCATATATAATTATTGTGATTCATGGTTATGTATGTTCTTTTGTTTAGAAATGATGTATGTGTTGTTCGACCTTGCTAAGATTGTCTATATAGTAATGAGATGAATTCTCACTCCTCTTATGTTGTTTGTCTTGTTTTGTTTAGGTTGAACGTCATTTGCAAATGAAGATAAGCAGGTATAAGACAATGAGTAACGCTTATATGTTGCTTTTTTTTTATATTGCTTTTGTTGGGTTTTGCCAACTCTTATTGTGTCATGACATTGGGGTTGAATGTGATACCCTTTACCCCAATACTAACAATATTAATAAAAATAAACTTAGAATAAGTTCGAAGTTGAAAACATAGAACCAATTGGTAAATGATTCACATAACCTGGTCATATACTATAATTTAAAACAAACATGTATCAATTTCTAATGTCATAATAATCATAAAATATAAAGCAAAAACACTTAATCATAAAGTAATTACAACTACCCCGATGTCATATGTTATATTAGAGCATACACTTAGAACTTCACATAATACTTTGATTTCCACATTAAGTCATAATTGAATACAGTGTGTCCTTGAGAAGAATGACCTAGGGTCAAGCTATACTATAGTTAGCTCTAGTTTTATTTGATAAGCCACTACAACAAAATGCTTTATCACCGGGCCATCCTTGTCTCTCACAAACTAGGTCACCTTTTGACGAACATTTATCCTTATTACTCATTTCCATGTCACTTATCATAGTACTAAATTATGCAATTCTACAATAACATTTTAACAAAAGCACAAGCATATTTCATACAAGAACCTAGTTTAACATAAAGCAATAAATTCCAATTACATTACAACACAAAAACTCATATGGGCATAAGTAGGGTAGCACGGGTATGCTCCCATTAGCATAGTCATGCATAGTCAGCATGACTTTACATATGCATACATAGGATCTGCATGGGCATGCATAGAATGTACACAGATTGTTCTTCATGAGGAAGATCGTGCTTAACAGCTTGCAACTTGAATTTTTTGGATTTTTACCCAAAATTTCAAATTCTCACAAGGGAACTTCTAATTTTTTATGTTTTGCATACATACAAACAATTATACAAAAATTTCACAAAACAAAATTATAAACAAACAACCTAATTTAGGGAGCTCAGCCTCTCCTTTAAAGACCACTAAGAACATGTAAACCACCAAGAACATATAAATAATAATCATATAATTATCAACAATTAACTAAAAGGGCAATATCTTAATATAAAGAGTTCAATATTCCTTTAAAATAACCAAAAACATACAATTTTAGGAGTCCTAAGGATGACCCCTCTACTCACAGTTATACCCATACCCTTAAGCAAGGTTTCTCACTCCCGTCTTACTTGGAATGTCAACTCCTAAGTAGGGTCTCCGCTCCCCAGGGTTGTTTCTTCTAATCCTCAAGTGTCCTCTTTGAGGGTTTGATAGAACATGTTTAAGGCACCTAATAGTGATTTATTCTAGATATATTTGATAATATTTTCTGGTTAATACTCACAAATTGGTTGAGTTTTTGGTCATTGAGCTAAATTGAGGATAGTTGTTAATCTTTACTTATTTTTGGACCTAACTTTAGGTTGCTATATTGTGCAGGCCATATCTGGAGTTACAGACCTCCAAATTAGACAATCTTGGAAGCCCTAGAAAGCTAAGACAAATATCTAAAACTTTTCTCCTTACAATTCAACCCAGTTCAACCATTTGCAATGTCAAAAATGCACTAGAAGCCACTTCCTCTACACCACTCTAATTGGACCTTCCCCTATAGTTTGGTGGGCTTGTTGGGCTGTTGAAGTTGCTAGCCCAAGCCCATTCCCATGGGCACCTTTGAGCATATGATCAGTTAGGAAGTTTGTTAAGGAGTAGAGGTAGGAAGTTAGTTAGTTGGTAAAAACGATTTTTAGGAGTTGAAAGGGGTTGCTTGTAGGAGAAGTTTCCCATTCTATCCATAGATTTCCCTGCTACATTTTTTGTTGTAATTTTCTCTACATCCTCTCTTTTTTTCCTCCTTTGAATGCTGCTAAATCTTCTTTGATGATGAACATGGAAGGCTAACTTCGTTATCAATTCAAGATTCAAGATTGCAACCGGTTTGAGCTCTTAATTCTTTACCTTCCTTATGCAATTTCTATTGTTGTGTTTTCCAATTCTCAATCTGTTTTCATGATTGTGATCTCACTAGGTTTAGGATTATATTTCCAATAGGTAATCGATTGATAGCCTGAAATTAGCCAATATGATCTTGAATCCATGTTAATTAGGGAATGTGATTGTGATTTTAATATACATGAATAAATGTTAGATGGTTATCTAAAGAAACTTAGGTTGGTTGATATGAAATTACATCTTTCTTTAGAAGAACAATGATAACGGATTGCATGATTGAATTCTTGAGTTGGTGTTCCTTAATTCATTTCTTATTCTACACTAAACCCCCATTCTGGCTTCTATTTTGGTTTCTGATACACATGATTAGGCATGATAGGATTGTGTCCTTGTGAAAGTCAACCTAGGTTGGTCCCTACACTATAAAAATTAAGAGAAATCAAGTAATTTGATAATATGTCGATAACATTATCACGATTCTCCTTCTTCCACTCTTTCATTTAAACTCACGTGTTTAGGAAAATTAATTAATTTAACAATATAAGGTCTTTATGATTTCCTTGGTTGCTTCTCTATATAGCCCCAAAATAGGCCTTGTAACTACCTCTAATGGCCCACGACGAGCAGAAGCGTTCTCCCACAAAAAATCCAAATAAATAGTCCTAACATGATTAGAAAGAAGCTCTAAGAGATGAAAAAGATTAAACTATCATGGGTTCAATATTTTGCATCAAAACCAACTTGTTTATAGGCTCTCTTACTTCCCTATTGTTTGGTATCTCACTCCTTATATAGAAAAAGGATATGATGCATGAGCTTCTATTGTCCGAGGTGAAACTAGAGATATTCCCACTCCTTATATAGAAGAACAAGGTGATGCATGAACTTATGTTGCCTGATGTGGGACTTAAACTTTTAACAATTTAAATGACTTATTTTTCTTAATTTAATTAATTAAACCCAATTTAAAAGCAAACCTATATTTCTCCAAAAATATTATTTATTTAATTATAAAACAATTAAACCACTTATTAATAATAATTAATACAATACAATATTTACCACCAATAGTAAAATAGCATAAAAACTAAGGTGTTACATTGAATATACTATTTGAGTTTAATTACGTTACATTTTATGTTTTAATAGTTAAGTAGTTGGATTGGTCTTTAGAGTGCTAGTAGGCTATGTTGTTTAATAAGTTTATGTTGAGATTATAGACAATGAGTTTTAAGATATGTGAATTTTTTATCCCTTGAGTTTATGCTTATGAGGTTTTATTTTGTTGAAAAATAGTGCATGTTGTCACATTTTTAAAAGAGTTTGTGTTATCTATTTATAAGCAATTACTTAAATATTAGTAATTAGATGGTGAAGGGTGTTACACTAGGTCATAGACTTTGCCTACTAAATGGCTCTCAAAGATATGGAATTGAACAAATGGATGGGTAAGACCTTTATGAGTTCTGATTGGGTGATACCTCCTCAAGTACCAAATTTTACTCTTCTTAATGCATAACTAGTTTGTTGTGATGACCAATTTACATGTACAACAATTTAATTGACCGATATTGCTACTAAATTTATTACATTAATTAAATTCCTTACCAAGTTAACCCACCTTTCAAAATTCTTTTGGGTGATATTATGGTTTATGTTTTTTCCATATATTTTTTATTTTATTTAAATAAGTTAATATTTTTTCTTTCTCGCTAAAGATAAGCTAGCATTTTGTCATACATTTATGTCAATATGCCATGTGTTGTTTGTTATTTAAATTTTTTAAATAATAAAAATGTTATACATTATTCTTAAAGTTATTTTGTTTTAATTTTTTATTCTATCTTTTCCTTCCTTAACTTGAGCCTAAACCTAGAATAGATCCCAACAACTAGGGATCATTACAAACCAAATCCAATATGTCATGAGAATCAACATACTCGAGCCAATCCAAACCATAAAATACAAATTGCTTTAGGTTTACCAGTTAAATTAAATTATTAATAGTAACTAGACCATTCTTAAATCAAGTATTAGATTCTAAACTTGATGACATAATTACCAAGATAAAATAAGGAAAGTAGCATGTGGTCCATTATGCTCATTCAAAACTACCAATTAAATGATAAATGCACCAAATCTTGGTAGGACCTTGACTAGTAAATTTGTTTAAGTCACTCTGTCATAACTATTTTCACTTTCTTTTTTGTCTTTATTTTGTTTTGTTAAAACAACCTTTTCCCATTACCTGAATTAGAATTGAATATTTATGATTAATATTAACATATATTACTACACAAGATGTATTTATAAAGTCTCCCTAAGGATTAACTAAATCCTTTTTCCTGAAATATAAGTCCACTCGATGTTAATTAACCTAAATACGAATTAATTCTACAAAATCTAGTTAAGTTTCACATTAAAACATATGCAAATGTCCATGAATTTTTAACATAAAAAATAAATTATTATTCAAAAATTTACTTACCTCAACTGACATAACACCAAATAATCAATTTGTTCCAAAAATATCAAATATCATAAGTAAGAATTAACAAGATATAGTTTAAGAATTTCTTACTAATTTGAAACCTTAGTAGAATCCCTAAAATTGAAATTCCTAATAATTTTGATTTTCTTTGTTTTTATCTCCAATTTTTTAACTACAAGAGGGAGGATTTTTCCTAGCTTTTTAAGGTAAAGGCAAAGTGAAAAAATTGAATTTTTTTAAGATTGAAAATTACCAAAAAAAAATGAAATAGAAAATTAAAATGTGAAAATTGTTTTAGATCAATACACATGGTTTGCTATTGTCCATAAGCTTAAATACTTATTATGTTGGTTGTAATTGTTTGTGTAGAGGTTTATGTTAATTAGGTGAGTAGAAAAATCGTACACACTTGAAACGAAATATTCGAAGCGAGATGGGTTGAAATAGATTATTTGTAATGGGTAAATAGGTGATTGGGCCAAATTGGCAATTTCACATGGTTGGGCTTGGTTTTAAAATTTTGAACCCATTGGTACTCGACCCAACCAAGTATGCAAATGTTTGAAGAAGAAATTCTATATATAAAGAACTTTTGTAATTGTGTTGGCTATCATTTTAACCCTAACGCCGCTCAACTACTGTAAGTCTCTCTCTCTTGAGTATTGCTTTGCACCTTAACCCTAGAGTTAATCTCAATTTTATTATTTTTCTTCCTTAGATCTTTCTTGTTTCCAATTGATTCAAGTCTCAAAGCTCCAATAACTCCATCCTCAACGCTCACGAAATTTGATTAATTCTTTAGCTTTCACACAAGTGAGGTTTTTGTTTTTGTTTTCGCTTTCTTGGTCATTTGTTTCCTTATGTGAAAATTAGACATCGCAGAGCTAATTTGTTAATGTGTGTATGGAATAAATCATTTTATGTATATGTATGGGACTTAATCTTTGAGCTTGAGAAAAGACAACAATGATCGCATTTTCACTGTTGGCTTGCTTGATCTACATTCCTTCAACAAATATATCATATTTGTTGCCTACTTATTTAAGTAAATTGCACATTATAATGGCTAGTTAGTTGGGATTTTTGCAAGTGTTCAACATAACGATCTATGCGAACGAAAATTTACTTGCTTCCTAATATAGGTATGGCATTTACAATGAATATTAAATGAATCATGGTGTTTAACAAAGTTGTGGTGACTCTGAGTCAATTATCTCTGACAACAAATTTGTATAAAGGTCATGAGGTTCGCCCCCAGAACAATCTCCTTAGAAGTTTCTCAATAGATAAAGAGAGAGCAAACATTATTGCTTAGGTCAAAGTTATGGTATGCCTCTTGTCGTGTGTTTACTTTTTTTTTCCATGTGACTTTTTTTATTTTTGATAAATTAAAGGTCTTTAGTTCATTTAATATTTGCATTTGGTTGATGTTGAAATATGTTGTTAGTTCGGAAGAGACCACTAAATAAGAAGGAAATAACAAAGAGAGGAAGACATTATTTCCATGGATTCAAGTTTTGATAGTGCATGAAAGAAAACTCAAGGTGAGTAAATGGTAGGTTGTCATAGAAATCTACATTTTCATTATGCAAACTCTAAGAGAGTGTTGTTCTGAAGTCACATAAGTTCCTTAACATGAATGAGTTAGTGAAGTTTGAATAAGTGTTGTGTGAAGATTTTATATGGCTATTTGAGCTTTGGATTTAACTCTTGATTTTTATGTTATGGTAGTTGAAGTCATACTATAAAGGTAATTCTCTTATTATGGCATGCTTGACTAAAGGAGAACAAATGTGAACTCAATAACAAGATTTAAGATAATTGAAAGTATGCCAACTATCATGAGCATGTTTTTCTTATTTTCAAAATAAATTGTTAATTTTATAAAAAAGATGTTCGCACTTGTTTTTCCAGAATTTTCTCAACATTGACCAAAGAATAAGAAAATTTCAATATAGTTTATCTTTAATATTTTTTCAAATAAAAAAAAACCACATTCTTCATTTTTTTTTTCATTTTGTTTACATTCATTGTACTTGTACCACACTATAATAATTTTCCCAAAATTATTCTCTTTTAACACTTTTCTTTGAACACTTTTCTTTGAACTTTTCTCATCTCCCCTTCTTATAGCTTAAATCTCTAAAAGTCTTCAGATGCTTTCCTCTTCCTATTTTTTGTTAACAGGATATTGTTAGCATGAGATATCATTCTACAAGCACCAAAGGGTATCACAAAAATCGTTTCCTAAAATTTTACAGGAACAAGCCCGAGAAATTTGAATCATTTAAGTATCAAATGATTCACATATGAGAGATTCTTTTTAGAATTTTTTGTTTTGGTCTTTTATTAATTGGTGTATTTTGTTTTATTAAAATATTGGTTGGATGTATCATCTGATATATTCTTATTTATGAGTCCAATTCTATTAAGTGATCCAATTTGGACTTTAACAATCACCATGTGTTTATGTGTTTATTGGGTCTAGCCTAATAAACTAGTGTGCTGATTTTATATGTAGGATCCAATGAGCCTAATATACATCATGGATGAATATTAGGTTACTTGTATATTTAAAGAATGATGGGATCCCCACTTGACCCTAAGTGTTGTGCAATGACTCATTGCTTCATCGAAGAATCGATTTGTTGGAGAAAGGAGATCAAGAAATTCACATTCTTGACATCTATCCTTGTGTACAAAGTTTTATAAGATCAAATTATTACAAGATGTCTTCAAGAGGTATGAAATTTATGAGTACTTTAATTTCTGATGTTTAACATCTTTGCCAAACATACATGATTAAAGCTTTAGTTGTTTTGCTATATTTCATCATGAAAGAAAACTATCACTGCATAAGTATTCATATTTTGTATCATATGTTGTAGTATATTTTTAATACATTAATAACATATGGTTATTATTAGTATTAGATTGTTGAATTCTTTTGTCGAAGAAGACTGTTATTGCTTCGACAATATATAACTTGAAGTAGTAATATATGATTTACAACGTGACCTCATTAATATAACATTATCATATTGTTATAATTTATTTGACATGAAATTATATGTTTCATTGTTATATATTATTGATGCTATTAAAAAATTAGAGTTAGATAAGGAAAAGAATTATGAGCAATTGAATTTCTATTAAGAGTTATATTAATTAAGTCTAATTCTTCATAGTGGGTCATTTATAAAATTAGTAAAGTTACCGATTAAATTTTAAATATTGGGATGTTGTGTCAATTAAATTGATTTTGGGGTTAACTCACCCACAAGAGTTAATTCATTGGTTAATTTGTTAAGACATGTTAGAGATGAATTTTATAGTAAAATCCTTCGACCCCATATGTGTTGAATTTTGTAATTATTGTTATTATAAAATATATTCTCTACCTATCGAGGAGTTTAAATTATACGTTCAAAATCCTGTTCTTACATATTAAATTTAAAATGTTGGGACATTTGAATTAATTTTTGAGTCAACTCACCTAGAGAGAGTTAATTTGTTGATTAATTTATTGTGACATGTTGAGGATAAGCTTGACAATAAAATTGTTTAGCTCATAGGTGTTGGATTTTTTTAATTATTGTTATTATATAATATATTCTCCACTCATAGGGAAGTTTGTGTGGTATGTTTTAAATCTTTATTCTTAAAGTAATTATTATTACTAATGATTGCTCAAATTATTAATTATTTCTTTTTTTTTTTCGTTCCTAAAAGAATTGTTTTTTTAAATAGCATTGTCAACCATTTTGAGCTCTTGACTAGAAATAATTATAATAGGTGAAATGATGACATTGTATTTTTGTCTTTACGTATTGAATGTTTGCAACTGTTTTGATTGTACAATATATTTTTCCACTCTATATGAGATTATATTATATGCATACTTTTTTTGAAATTTGATAAGTTATTTAATAATGAAAGTACATTACTCTCATATTAATTTGCATAATAACTTAAGCTATTATATGTAACAATTATGATACGAAGGTTTAAGATATTATCATAAAATAATTTTTTAATTTTCTCCTTTTTAATTATTTTTTTATATTTTTAAGCATAAGAATATAAAGAGAATTTGAGATAAAAATATTTTAAAATTTTTTATTTTATATAATTATAACATTGTTTTTATCCATTCATTTAGTGAACATGATATTACAATAACAAATATGGGCAATAAAATTCATAGAACTATATATCATGTAGTAACAAATCTAATTCTTGAATCCTTTAATCCTCTTACTAAACCAAACTAAACTTTCTCTTTCTCATGATCAATTTAAGTTCTATATAGATCAAAATACCTAATCAGATAAGGTGGTGATGATCTAGAAATGCCATCATTCAATGTGAATTGGTAGATCACTCACTCCTTGTATAGGAGCTTTTAGTTCATTATGTCATAAGATTCCTCAAAAGCTTTCATGACTTCAATAGTCATGAGAGCAATCATGACTTTATGAATTGCCACATCTGCTTTAATATAACAATCTCTTAGCCACATAATGCCTATCCCTACCATCATACATTTGGATTTGCTCTTGTGAGATAAAAATTTAGGGATATGGTTTCTATTACTATATCTCACTTCATTGTGTGTTGAATGATATCCCAAGATACTAGCATCACATGGTCATACGACATTCAATCTTTTGCTAGACAGTCTAAATTGGAAGAAATCCTTAAACTATTAGGTTCATAACTATCATAGACAATTTGATTTATCCATTTCTTTTTACAGTATAATCTTGTGCTCTTTTTGTATTTTTTATTATTTAGTTGGTTTAAGACAATTCCAAAAAAAATAGGTTGTTTGCACTATTTTAATGACTAGATTAGGTGTGAATTTATGGGAAAATCATATAATTTTTTTATCAAAACCAAAATTTGCATATTTCCTCTAATCTTACATTCTACTAATTTCAACAATTATATTCCTTTTGTTGTATTTATGTTTGGGATTGTGTCTTGTTAAAATGGTAACCATCCCTACATACTCTTGAATTTCATTGTCATACTTACATTAAATATGAGATTTCTATAATGTGTCTCATAATATCCAACAAGTGAGAGCTTATATGTCATTCATCAATATTGTATTGTTGACTTCTATTTTTTCTTGTTATTTTGTAGCATCTCTTAGTATTTCAGTTTCGTTGTGTGATGCCAAAAAAGAAAAACCAAAATACCCAATATTAAGTTTGTATCTTGATAATGTTATAATTCTATGGATGAAAATGGTCATGCTAAACCATTTCTCAAATTGTAAGATTTTAAACACTATATATGATTGTAATGTACTTTATCATAATGCTTTGTTTCTTAGGTGGGCGAAAAATCTTCAATATAACCAATACACTTTCCAATTCGATCATTGACTATACTCATTAATATAGAATTGTGATATCTACACCTAATCTAAGTTCTTCCACTTTTAATAGTGCTCCTTTCGGAACATTGCATGGGAAAAAAAAGAGTAATGTTGAGATTCAATTTTCTTCATTAATATAAAATCAATCACATACACCTCCCAAATCTCTTTGGCTAACATGTTTGTATAAAATAAGATATTTTGAGTACTTTTGAAAGGTGTGTTATTATATGCATGAAATAAACACTTCATTGGTCAATGAGAAAAAAACTTATAATATCTTACTTCAACCATGCATGTTACAAAGAGTAATCAAGACATTTGCATCACAAGATAAGGATTCAAAATTCTTTTCAGGGCCTTTAGCAACATTGAATGACTGTTTCTCACTAGCCAGATAGGATATTTTAAACTTAAAGCCTAGAAACCTTGAAAAGAATTTTGAATGTTTATCTTGTGATGCAAATATCTTGATTACTCTTGGTAACATGCATGGTTGAAATAAGATATTAGAAGCCATTTTTCTCTCATTCCCAACAAAGTGTTTATTTCATGCATATAATAACACACCTTCCAAAAATACTCAAAATATCTTATTTTATGCAAGCATGTTACTTGAAGAGATTTTGGAGGTGTGTGTGATTGATTTTATATTAATGAAGAAAATTGAATATCAAAATTTATTCTTTTTTTTCCATGCAATGTTTGGAAAGGAGCACCATTAAAAGTGAAATAACTTAAATTAGGTGTAGATATCATAATTTTGTGTCGACGAGTATAGTTCATGATCAAATTGGCAGGCATGGTATTGGTTATATCGACGATTTTTTACCCATCTCAGAACAAAGCATTAGGATAGAATATATTACAATCAGAAATATATACTGTTTAAAATCTTACAATTTGAGAAATGGTTTCGTATGACTATTTTCATTGGCCGAAATTGTAACATTATCAAGATACAAAACTAATAATGCTAGAAGTTCAACACTCTTGGGTATTTTGGTTTTGGTTATTCTTTTTTGGCATCCTACAATAGAACTAAAATACTAAGAGATGTTACAAATTGACAAGAAAAAATAGAAATTGATAATGCAATTTTGATGAATGACATATAGGCTTTCAATTCATGTTGTTGTAACAAAATAGCCCATATACCTACATTAGAAGCATCACACTCTAACTCAAAAGATTTATCAAATGTTGTTGTAACAAAATAGCCCATATACCTATATTAGAAGCATCACACCTTTTCCTCATCAACTTTGACTCCATGTGAGCCAACAACAAAGCCCAAGAAGACAACCTCATGAGCACAAAAAGTGAACTTCTCTAAATTAGCATACAAAAGATTCTTTTCTAAGAATTTCAAGCATACTTCTTACATGCAAGATTTGATCATTCAAACAAGTAGAATATATCAAGATATCATCAAAATAAACTATCATACACTTGCCAATAAAGCTTCTCAAAACATGGTTATTAACCTCATAAAAGCATTTAGGGCATTAGACAAGCCAAAAGGCATGACAAACCACTTATATAGACCAAACTTGGTCTTGAAAGTCATCTTCCATTCACCCCCCTCCCTTATCCTTATTTGATGGTAACCAGTTCTCGAATCAATCTTAGAAAACACATTGAACCCATGCAATTTATCCAATAAATAATCCAAATGGGGATTAAGGTATCTATATCTAGTATTAATATTATTAATAGGCCTACAATCCATGTGCATTCTCCATGTGCCATCTTTTTTGGGCAAAAGAATCACAAGCATGGCATAAGGGCTCACACTCTCTCTTACCCATCCTTTTTCAATTAACTTGCCAAGTTGATGTTGAATCTCCTTAGCCTCCTCGAGATTGGTGTTATATGCAGACTTATTGGGTAAGGTAGCTCCAAGAGTCAAGTCTATATGGTGCTCAATGCTTCTCAAGGGTGTCAACCCATAGGGCACCTCCTTTGGAAAAACATCCTTGAACTCTTCTAGCAAGGAATCAAACTTTGTAGGAAATGCATTCAAAAGAGAAGAAACACTTAAACATATTTTAGTTGGCATTAAAAATAAAGGCTTTCTCCTAGCCAAAAGTACCATCTTCACTTCTTTTTTACTCATTGGTTAGGACTCTTTTATTCCACTTTTTGTCTTGCTTTTTCTCTCTTTATTTTCTCTATTTTTCTACTATTTTCTCTCCTTTACCTCTTTATTTTCTCTATTTCTCTACTATTTTTCTCACCTTTACCTCTTTATTTTCTCTTACACCCTTATTTTTCTCTCTTTTTTCAATTCTCTTTTTCTTTGGCCTTTTTGGCCTTCGCTCTCTCTCCTTCCTCTCTTCCTTTCTTTATATTCTCATTTTAACTTGATGCTCACACACTTTATTTAGAGACAAAGCTTTGAGGACTACCTTATGTCCCAAGTATAAAAAAAAGTAAACCTATTGGTAAACCCCTCATGGGTCACCATTCTATCATATTTTCAAGGCCTCCCTAATAGGATGTGTGGGGCTTTCATGGGAGCCACATCACACACAACTTCATCCTTATAGTTTCCTAAGGTGAAGACTAAGGAAACTTGCTTCTCAACCATTATCTCTTCCCTCTCACTAAGCTATTGCAATTTATAAGGTTTGGAGTAAGAGAAAGTAGGGACAACCAACTTCTCCATTAACCTAAGGCTAGCTATATTCACATTACCCCTACCATCTATTATAATGAAGCATAATTTTCCTAACACAAGGAACGTAGAATGGAATATATTTTCCCTTCAGGTTTTGGCCTATTCTCCAATTAGGTTTCTCATGAGATTTCTTATTATGAGAAGGTCACCCCCATAATAAGACTCTTCACTAGAAGACTCAACTTCACTTAAGGAAGAATACTCCTGTTATGAACTCTTATTCTCTATCTCTCTATTATTTTTTAAGATCATAGTTCTTCTATTAGGACATCAAGAGGTTATGTACCCTTTCCTAAGCACTTAAATCACTTAATATTGCTTTATTTAGAAGAATTAGCGATAGGTGGTGCTTTCTCCTCTTTACGACCACTTAAGGGTTCACTCCTTTTCTTAGGACTATTGTCTTTCTTAGGCATCTCTTTCTTCGTACCCTTCCAATTAGAACTAGGATAGGGTTTCCTAGATGCTTGTTTTTTCTTTAGTTACAACTCCACCTTAGTATATTGGTGGACTAAATCCTCTATGGAATGGTAATAGTGTAGTTCTACAATGTCTTTTATTTTCCTATTAAGGTCATTGAGGAATATAGCCATAATTGCCTCTTGAAACTCCTCTACTTGAGCTCTCATGAGGAATACCTTCATTTCTTTATGATACTCCTCAACACCCTTAAACCCTTGATATAATCATTGAATTTTGTTATAAAGCTCTCTAGCATAGTAGGAAGGCACAAAACTCTCTTCAATTTAACCCATGTCTCAATAATTGGCATTTTCATCCTTTTAATGTCACAAAGTACTAAATTCCACCACACAAGAGCATAGCTACTAAATTCAAGTGTGACTAGCTTAACCTTCATCTTTTTGTTGAAATCAAAACACTCAAATATTTACTCTACATTTATCTCTCAATCTAGATATGAATCTGGTTTGATCTCACCTAGGAATGGAAGGATCTTATAGTTCATTCTATCCATTTCCTATATCTTAGTGATAAACCAACAGATCCACAAATCAACAAATCCTCAAACAAAATATTCAAGAACAAGAGAAATTGTAAAAAAGATTAAAAGGGGAAAATGGAAAGGGAATTACAATGAACTTGCCACTAATCACTTAGGATTAGATAAGAGGAAAGGAGATTCACCTTAAACAACTTGGAAGCTTGATGAGAATTAGGATTCTTGTTCAAGATAAGAGAAGAGAGATAACTCTCACAAAGTGCCAAGCACAATTTTACTCAAATGTAAAAAATGATTAGCTTAATTACATTTTTGGTTTTTATAAGTCTTCCCTAGTATCTAATTAGCATTAAGCTAATCCTAATCTAGGTTAAAAGAAGGCCAAGCCATCCCAAAATGTACCTAAGCAAAGCAAGCCCACAAAAGGTCACAGTTCACGAATTAGAGACAGTTTTCTCAGTTTATAAGGAAAACACCTATATTGGGGCTTTAAGCCCAAAAGTAAGCTATGTTTAGTGAAATACAAGTATTCTAACATGAAAATACATAATGTAACACGTCCTAAATGAGCTATACAAGGCCAATGTGGTATCCAAACACAATATACAAAGTTTGGCCTTCAATGTGCCCTTCTTAACCTTGAAGGAGGCCTAGTTCCTTGTGCATTTCCTCTTGGATTCTCTTCACCCCTTGTCATGGGGCCTTGAAGTGCAATGCTCTCCTCCCTCCTGGTGCTCTTTTGAGTGTCCTCTACTTGCTTGCTCATATTCATATCATGTTTCCCTTCTTGGAGAGAATTTGACCTCAAATTTGGGGTTGGGGTACTTGCACAAAAAGGAGACAAGTCAACAATGTTAAAGCTATTACTATCCCCATACTCTTAGGGTATATGCATCACATAAGCATTATCATTAATCCTTATTTGGATCCTAAAAGGCCCATCTCCCATAGGGAGAAGTTTAGACTTCCTTAAATTTAGGAACATTTCTTTCCTCAAATGGACCTATACTAGGTCCCCTTCCTTAAACACCTTTTCCTTCTTACCCCTATTAACATATTTAGCATATCGGTTCCTCTTCTATTCCCTATGAGCTCTAGCCCTCTCATAGAGCATCTTCATAAATTGGCTTTGGAAAGCTCATCATCATTAAGACTAGAAGCCAAATTTGGCAAAGATAGCAAATCAAAAGGGGTCAAAGGATTGAACCCATACACCAACTCAAAAGGAGAATAAGATGTAGTAGAACTAACTTATGGTAAGGTATAAAGTGGGTTATTTTAGAAAACCTATCTACTACCACAAAGATGGAGTCTCGACCACCCCTAAACCTAGGTAACGCTAAGACAAAGTCCATAGAAATGTCTACCCATAAGGAAGTAAGGACAGGGAATGAAGTGTACAAACTATGGGAAAAGACCTTAAACTTTACTACCTTACAAATCAAACACCTCTCATATATATAATGCACATCCCTCCTCATGTGAGGCTAATAGAAGTGTTCACTCAAGGTCCCAAAGGTTTTATGCTCCCTAAAGTGACCCATTAGCCCACATTCATGTGTCTCATTTACCAACAATTCCCTAATGGAACTTTTAGGCACATATAACCTCTTCTCTTTAAAATAAAAACCTCCATTGGCCAAATTGACACAAAGTTCATGTCTCCTTAAAATTATCATTCACTAGATACAACTCCTTAAGACACTCAAAGCCAAGCAATTTGGTCTTCAACATGGCTAGTAAATTATGCTTCCTAGAGAGGGCATCTAGTACTACATTAACCTTTCATTGCTTATGCTTTATGACATATGGAAATTGCTCTAGGAATTCAACCCATTTGGCATGTCTTATATTTAACTTATTATGGCTTCTCAAGTGCTTGAGAGATTCATGATCATTATAGATCACAAACTCGTTGGTCAACAAATAATAATGCCACACTTGTAATGCTCTCACTAGAGTATAGAACTCCATACCATAAGTGGAATAATTAAGTTAGACACCTTTAAGTTTTTCACTAAAATAAGTTTGGGGTGTCCTTCTTGCAACAACACAACCCCTACTCCCACATTGGAAGCATCACACACCAACTTAAAAGATTTGGCAAAATTTAGGAGTGCTAGGATGGAGGCATGAATGAGTGATAAAGGGATGCCCTAGGATCTCTTGAAGTCTTGGATCTCTCACTCCATGTTTGAAGAAGGAGTTCACAGGAATAGGAATAAAAGGAAGAAGGAAAACAAGAAAATATGAGTAAGGAAGAAATGATATTGGTGAACTATAGTCCTAGGTAGACCATGCAACCTTACCACTTCCTTGAAAAAAGATTGGCCACAAGACAAGCATCATCAACTTTATGACATGGTAGAAAATGGGCTATTTTAGAAAACCTATCTTCAAACACAAAAATAGAATCCTTTCCACTTTTAGATCAAGGAAAGCTTAAGACAAAGTCTATAGAAAGATCTTCCCAAGGCATAGTAGGAACAAGAAGGAAGGGTATAAAAACTATGGGGTTTAACTTTTGACTTAGCAGACTTACAAACAATGCATTTATCATATATATGATGAACATCACGCTTCATATGAGGCCAAAAAAGTTCTCAAGCAAAGTTTTATAAGTTTTATATTCTCCAAAGTGCCCCATGAGATCACCTCCATAAGCTTCTTTCACCAACAGTCCTCTTACAGAACTTTTGGATGGCACATGCAACTTTTTATCTTTGAAGAGAAAACCATCATGTATATAAAATCCTCCATTTTCACCATTAGCACAAAGATCATAGATTTCTTTAAAGAACTCATCAAAATATTGGTAGCTAAGAAAATTAATAAGCAAGAAAAGTCCAAGAAAGGAAAGCTAAACTCAAAGGAATTTAATGTGACATGTAAGAAGACTTAAGAACAATTAAAGACATTTAGAAATGCAAGGGAGCTAGTGAAATAGGCAAGTTTTAATACACTCAACAATGCACCACAATAAATGCACCAAAACTAGCAAAACTAGTACTCTAGAATCCATGTGTGCCTTATAGACTTTTTCACCTTCAAACAACTCTTTCTTTTAACCTTTTTCTTTTGTTTTTATGTGCCTAAGCTCTATTTTTACTGCAGAAATACAGCCACTTGAAAACTCTTTTTCTTTCACTTTTAGAACTTTTTTTTCACAAACTTTTGGTCTTTAATTTTTTTTAACAACATAAGCACAATTTCTTAAAGGCATTTCATCAAACACATGGTGAACAATACTTAAGTGCAGAATAGCAACTTGATTACATAATAATGGTGCAATTCCAATCAACTTTTCTAGCAAGATGTAGGGTAAAAGCATAGCACATCAAATGCTACACAAGAATTAACTAGCATGCATCCTAGGAAAACCAATAATTCCCCAAACCAATGGAACAAGAACCTTACAACTTAATAACTCAAGAAAATCAAGGAATTGACACAAACCAAACCATGGATAAAGCACAAGGATCATGCGATCAAAACTCAACAAAAATGAAGCCAAATGAATTAGATTTGGATCAAGAAAATGAAGAACAACTTACTAAATAGTGGTTCACCCAAACCACCTAAAAACTTCATGGATCTTCTTGATTTTGAGCTGCATTCAACTGCTAGGTGCAGATTGTCAGCTTTGAATACCAAATGTTGCACCCTTAGATCATTAATCAAGCCTAGCATGCAAGAAATTCCAAGAACACAAGAAGATGTAAGAAACACAAAAATTAATAAGAAAGAAAGGAAAAAGATGGAGAAGAAAGGAATATATTCTCGCCATTAATTCAATGGTGAACTAGATAAGAGTAGTGAGATTCGCCACAAACACCATAGATGCTTGATGAGAATAAAAGTTTCTTAGCCAATCCAAGAACAGAGAGAAAGCTCTCACACAAGTGCAAAACACCTTATATTCACAAATGAAAAAAATGACAAAAGTGATTAGTGTAAGTACAAAGGGTTCTTATATAGCCTTGATTCGTGGCTGTATTAAGCTCCACTAATCATGCTCAAGGACCCAAGCAACAAGGCCTAAAACGTAAGTCGTCCTAGCCATGGTTTTTGCAAGCGAGAAATTGGTCACTATAGCGACTAAATTGGAGACATATTGGCTATAGACATTTTGTTAAAGATTTTAGTACTATTAATGCCTACCTAAATGAAATATTAAAGAAAAATGTTGACTTCAAGTGAGAAGAGAGCCAAGAAAGAGCATTCCAAGCTTTGAATGATAAGCTCACTCTTGCCCCCATCTTAGCACTCCCAAACTTTACTAAAATCTTTCAAGTTGGAGCATAATACTTCCAATGTTGGAATAGGGACTGTGTTTGTTGCAAGAAGGGCACCACATTACATATTTTAGTGAAAAAATTAAAGGTGTCTAACTTAATTATTCTATTTATGATAAGGAGCTCTATGTTCTAACAAAGGCTTTGCATATTTGGCAACATTATTGGTTGCTCAAGGAGTTTGTGATCTATAGTGATTATAAATCTTTCAGACATTTGAGAGTCTAAAATAAATTAAATAAAAGGTGTGACACCTTTTACCTCATGATCTAATTACAATATTTAAGTAATTATTTAAATATGGATAACATTGAACTTTGAAAACATGACATTATGCAACTATTTCTCAATAAAATAAGACTTCATATACATAAACTCAAGGGATAAATAATTCATATATTTCAAACTCAACATCCATAATCTCAACATAAAATCTTCTCAACATATAACCTACTAGCACTCCAAAAACCATCCAACTACTTGATATTCAAACCATAAAAACATAACGTAATAAAACTCAATTAGCATATCCAACCTCGATGTCACAATCCTATCAAAGATGACAAAACCAAAACAAAAGCAACATAAAAGACAGCAGTACGTAATTCAATCACATTGTCCTATACTTATTCATCTTCAACTACAAATGGTGTATAGCCCAAACAATAATAAACAAAATAACTAGAGGAGTGAGAATATGTAACACCTTGATTTTTATTCTATTTTATTAATGGTTGTAAGTATTTTATTTATTAATTATTATTAATAAATGGTTTAATTATTTTATAATTAAATAAATAATATTTGGGGTGAAATATAAGTTGGATTTTAAATTGGGTTTTAATTAATTAAATTAAGAAAAATAAACTATTTAAATATAGTAAGAGCTTAAGTCTCACATCAGACAACATAAACTCGTGCCTCACCTCCTTTTCCTATATAAAGGAGTGAGATAACTTAAGTCTCACATCGGGTAATATGAGTTTATGCATTCTCTCATTCTCCTATATAAGGAGTTGGTCACCAAGAAAAGGAAGACAAAAAAGTCTCCAAACAAGTTAGGATTGAACCTAAATAGTTTAAATCTTTCTCATCTCTTAGAGCTTCCTCAAGAAAGGTGGAATCCTTTATTTGGCTTTCACATGGGCTGTTAGAGGGAGCTGCGAGGCCTATCCTAGGGCAATATAAAGAAGCGACCAAAAGACTTTAAACATATCTATTGTTGAGTTAGTTTTCATAAACACATGATTTCAAGTCTACATAGTGGAGAAAGAGCAAACCCTAAATAACAATAAGAATGATCTTGAGAAACGTGTTCTCTATATCTACGCTTCTAGGTAAGGAGGAGTGAGAAATCTCACTCAGGGGTATAGGTATGATTGTTGGTAAATGGGGGCCCTAGACCCCGCTTAATGTTGTGTTTGACTATCTTTGTCAATTGACAAAGTGTTTATTCAATTTTTTGTTTAGTGCTTGTATTTGAAATGCTTGTATTTGATTGTCTTTATTAGTTGACAGAATGTTTAACTATTTTCTTGTTATTTATTTGTGGTTTCTTGTTGCCATTGATTAATGGAGTGTAAGACTCTTAACCTTGTGGTCATGATTTGAGGGTTTTCCTAAACCGCCAAAGTTATGTGCCTTGGGTTATCTGAAGGGGAGGTTGAACTCCCTCGATCAAGACCATTACTTTTGTTAAGAGTATTAATAATATATAGTTGATTTTATAAATTGTATGTTCTTGGTATTCTCTGAAATGAGGCTTATCTTTGTAGATTAGGTTTCTTTTTTATATTTTTTGTTTGTGGAATTGGTTGTGTGTATGCAAAATGTAGAAAAACCTTAAGTTTTCTTTTAAATTCGAAATTATGGGCAAAAACCCCATGAAATTTGATAATTGGCTATTGAGCATAATCGTGTTCATGAAGAATAGCCTGTGAAGGTTGTGCACTCCCAATCTGTGCATACCCATACAATATCACGATGATTGTGCATGCACGTGCTAATAAGAGCACGTTCGTGCCACCCTATTTGTGTTGTAGGAGTTTGTGTGACAATTGAATTTACTACTTATCTATTAACTTGTATGTCTGTGCGAAATATATTGTTGTTGTTATTGTTGAAATTGCATTAAGAACAACGATATGCAATATAATATAAAAATGAGTAATTAGTATTAAGGATAAATACGAAGGGTGACCTAATTTGTGAGAGACGAGAATAGGCCCAAGGGACATTTATTTAATGAGTAACCTAGCTTGTGAAGGGTCAAAATGGTACTCATTAATCATAATAAGGATAAATATGAATGGTAACCTAGCATGTGGGAGATAAGGATGAGCTTGAGGAACATTTATCTAGTGAGAGACCTATGATGGGTTAAGAGATAAGGTGACTATCTTTTGAGAGGCAAGAATGGTCCTCATCAGCCTTATGTGAAAAAGTGAAAATAACTATTAATTGAACCTCATTCATGCATCATTTAATGAAACAAGAATGTGAGGAATGTAGATGTCTAACTGAGTAGTAAGGTTAGTAAACCTCTTGGGGCTATTCAGTACCAAAGATTCCAGTAGTCATGACTGACCCCACATGTCAGATCGAATGAAGCAAGTCGAGTAGTACCTGATGAGCTACTAAAGGGATATCATGCTAGAGCGGTATGACTAATTGTAGAGGTAGAGATTAGTAAGGTTGCCCCTAGCCTACTTCTTATGTTAGAGTTGGTACCACGTGTGATAAGGATTTGGTTGACACTTAAGAAGACATTCAAGATGACCAACATGCAAAGGATAATCAAGCATTTAAAGGTCCTATGACTAGAAGAAGGCTAAAAAGATTACAAGAAGAAGTGTTTCAAAAGCTAGAGATGCTTAGAAGCTTAGAAGACTCAAGCTCAAGCACATGCTCAAGCCTAGCCATATACTTTGTATTAGCTTGCACCTTCAACAATAGAAAGGTCCTCACAATATCTTTGGTCACTCCTTTATATAGCCTAGAATGGACCTTACAACTTCTTCAAACAACCCTCGATGAGCGCAGGTGTGTTGAATATATGCCCCAACACTTAGCTCGAAGAGATGAGAAAGATTAAACTATCATGTGTTCAATACTTTACATCAAACCCAACATGTTTAGAGGCTTCATTGCCTTCCCTATTGCTTGGTATCCCACTCTTTATATAGGAGAAAAAGGTGATGCATGAGCTTATGTTGCCTGATGGGTTTAATTAAGAAATTAAGGGTGGCCTGATGGGTCACTTTGGGGAGCTTAAGACCTTTGAGATTTTAAGTGAGCACTTTTATTAGCCTCATATAAGGAGAGAAATGTACACCACATTTGTGATAGGTGCTTGGTGTGTAGGGTAGTCAAGTCTAAGGTCTCTCTCCCCATGATATGTCAACAAGTTGATGCATATATGGGAAGTCACACTCAAGGGACTCAAGATGGCGAGAAGAAGGCAGCCACTCCTACACTTGAAGGCCCCATGACTAGAGGGAGACTCAAGAGAATTCAAGAGGAAGTGCAACATGAGTTAGCCATGCTCATTGCTATTTTCATTTTTTCATAAATTTATCGTTGTTCCATCATTAGCACAGGCCTTTTTGCAATTAGGATAATCACTTTTTGAATGAATTTGAATGTGTATTGCACTTTTATGAAAGCTTCCACTCTACTCTTGTCTTGAGCAATGTACCGATTCTTATCAAGCTTCCATGATGCTTGTGGTGAATCTCAACTCTCTTATCTAATTCTCCATGAATTAGTGGCAAACTCCATCCTCTTACTTCTCCACATTTTCATTTTCTTCTTCTAATTTTTTGTTTCCATTTCCATGGCTAATTCGATTCCTACTTAAAGTTAGGTCTTGATTGTGGATCCTAGGGTGTATCATTTGGTAATCAGAGTTTCCAATCATCATCTAGTAGCTGAATTCAAGTAGAAAATGCAAAAAAATCAAAGGAATCTATGTAGCTTTTGGCGAACTACAAGAAATAAGTTCTAGCTTTTATTTCTAGGTCAAATCCTTGTTGTTTTGCTTTCTTCTTGTTAGGTTTTCACCTAAACTCCTTCTTCTTATCTATGATTCAGATTTCCTTTATTCCTTGTCTAGCTTGTGTTTTCGAATTTTAAGGTTATTACACAAAGAATTTGAGGATTTTTTTTATTATACAAGTCATATGATGCATTCTAGTTGAATTTGCACATTGTTGAGCTTATATGCTTTTCGCCTTTGCTTGTAACCTTGAGTTTGGTTTAGTTTGCATCATTTACTAAGCATTAACATGTTCTATATTTATGAAAAATGTTCCATGTGTTTGATGATTATGCTTGAGTAATTGTGTGGAAGTTGCCAAAATATTGTGGACCAAAAGTTTATGAAAAAAAAGAGTATTCAAGTGGATGAAATATTGTAGTAAAAACAGAGCATAGCCACACAAAAACAAAAGAAAAATAGAAAAAGAAAAATTTATTTGAAGGTCCAAAGGCAACACAAGTTACACCTAAATTCTAGGAAACTAGTGCACTAGTTTTTAAGCATTAATTGTGGTGCATTGTTAAACACCATGAACATTCATGTTTGCAATTAATTCTCATGTATTTAATATTTGTTTTTAGTTATCTTGAGTCTTCTTACATGTCTTTATTAAATTCCTTTTGAGTTTAGCTTCTTTTCTTGTGCATTCTCTTGCTTGTCAATTTCTTTGACTTCTATAGTTTTGTCTTTTGAGTTTTCTTTCCTTGAAATTCTAAGAGCTTATTAAGATTTGCTTGGCTTTCACTTGCAGCTAGCTTGTTTGATTTAAGATAGTAATTTCTTGTTCAAGCTTAGAGTAAGAGTTGAGTGATAAAAGGTAAGAAAGCACACTAGAGAAAAAGCCACAAAAGAGTGAAACAAAGTGTAGAGTGAAACACTTAGGGAGTGTAGTGAGTTATTTTCTTAGGCTATTCTGTTTTGGTACTACAGGTTTTCTAAAGGAGGTTTAGGAGGTCTTGAAGGAGAGAAAAGTAAGGGAGAAGTATGAAAGGTCAAAGTGTTTATTAGGGCAACTTGTCCCCTAAATCAAAATTCATGTTGAGCTATATTAGGGAGCTAGGAGAAAAGTTGGATAAGGCTGGGAAGGGCTTGGATCCGATACAAAAGGACACACAAAGTGTCAATGCTAAAGTAGAGGCTTTAAGTAGAGAGAAAGATGAGAGGCCTAAGGTGGTTTCTCTACATGGGAGTGAAAGAAGTTTTAAATAAGGAAACTATAGTGAAAGAGGTAGGAGCTCACGATATTCCATGGGAGAGAGACGTGAGAGGATTGAGAGAGTTAAAAGACCTAGGAGGGGGGAAAGGAGGGAAATGCATGGTAGAAGATGAGAAGAACCAAGGGGGGAAGAATTGTACTTAGCTAAGTTCAAAATCCCACCATTCATGGGGAGTTGCCAATTAGAAGTATATGTGGATTGGGGACTTAAAGTTGAACAAATTCTAAGTTGTTTTGACCTCCATGACCGAATGGTAGTGTGGCTTGTCACCCTTGAATTTTGTGACTATGTCTTGGTGTGGTGGACACAAATGTTGGATGACATGAGGGGACATGTGATAGAACCATGTGAGAGTTAGAGATATTTGAAAAGAATGACGAGGAAGATATTTGTCCCACCTTCTTACACTAGGGACTTGCACAATAAATTGCAAAGACTATATACCAAGGATTTAGGAGTGCATCTAGAAAAGCCTATGTTGGTACCGGTAGTTGGAAGAGAAAAGAGAGAGAGAATGAGAAGGCTAGAAAGGAGAAAATCCCTAAGAAGGGGAGTGATTCCTCTTAAGGCCAAAAGAAAACAACCTTTACCCGTACACCTACGGTTCCTAGGACTAGTAACATTAAGTGTTTCAAGTGCCTAGGTAAGGGACACATAGCTTCTCAATGTCCCAATAGGCGAGTCATGATTGTGAAAGATGATGGAGAGATAAAAAGTGAAAGTTCACTTGGAGAGGTAAGTCCTTCTAGTGAATCGAGAGCCTTAATGATGGTTCTCACTGTGAAGAAGACTTGCTTGTAGTAGGGAGGTTGATGGGAGAAGAGTTTGAGACATAAAGAAGAATATTTTCCATTTTTGGTGTCTTATTGTGGATAACTTGTGCTCTATGATCATAGATGGGGGAGTTGTGTGAATGTAGCTAGTGAGAGGCTTGTAAGGAAGCTAGCTCTATCCACTTTTGTGTACCAAAGGCTATATAAGTTTCAATGGCTAAGTGAGAGAAGAGAGTTGCTTGTAGACAAGCAAATCAAGGTGACCTTCACCTTAGAAGGATATGAGGATAATGTGGTTTGTCATGTGGTTTCCATAGAGGCCACACATCTCTTACTAGGGATGCCTTGGCAATTTGACAAGAGGGTGATTCATGATGGAGTCACCAATAGGTTCAAATTTATACATTTAGGATAAAGGGTTGTGCTTAAACCTTTGTCTCCGAGAAAGGTTCATGAGGATAAAAAAATGAAAGTGAAATGAGAGGTTGAGAGAAAAACCAAGAGCAAGTTGAAAAAAAAAGAGAGGGAGAGTGAAGCCGAAAAGAGAAAAGAAAGAGGAAAATAAAAAATATGAGAGAAAAAAATAAGAAAATGGTTGAAAAAATAAGAGATCAAAAGAGCCAACCATTAATGGAAGAGTAAAATAAAAAGAAAGGAAAAAAAAGAAAGGAACCTTGCTAGTTGGCCCTAAGAGGTTAGGAGGGTCCTTTTGGCCAAAAGGGAATCCTTATTTGCTTTACCTACTAACATGCTTTTGAATGCTTCTCCTTCTTTAAATGCTTTGCCTGCAGGTATGCAAGATTTGTTAGAGAAGTTCCAAGATGTGTTTTCAAAGGATGTTCATCATGGGTTGCCACCCTTAAGAGGTCTAGAACATCACATAGATTTGACACTTGGAGATACTTTGCTAAATAGGGTTGCATATAGGACAAAACTTGAGAAGGCCAATGAGATCAAAAAACAAGTTGGTAAATTGATAGAAAATTGTTGGGTAAGGGAGAGCATAAACCTATGTTTCATGCCTGTGATTTGATACCAAAAAGGATGGCACTTGGAGAATTGCACTAATTGTAGGCCCATAAATAATATTACTATTAGATATAGGTACCCTATTCCCCATTTAGATGACTTGCTTAATGAATTGCATGGTTCCAATATTTTTTTTTCTAAAATTGATTTGAGAAGTGGATACCATCAAATTAGGGTAAGGGAAGGGGATGAATGGAAAACGACTTTTAAGACTAAATTTGGGCTTTATGAGTGGCTTGTCATGCCTTTTGGCTTGACTAATGCCTTTATTACTTTTATGAAATTGATGAACCATGTCTTAAGAAGCCTAATAGGCAAGTGTGTGGTCGTTTATTTTGATGATATTTTTGTTTATTCTACTTGCTTGGATGCCAACCTTTTGCATGTGAAAAGTGTGCTTGAAATTTTGGAAAAAAAGACTTTGTTTGCTAATTTAGAAAAATGTGCATTTTGTACCCATGAGGTGACCTTCCTCAGCTTTGTTGTTGGCTCCCATGGAGTCAAGGTTGATGAGGAAAAGGTAAGGGTCATCCAAGATTGGTCAACACTTAAAACCGTAGGTGAAGTAAGAAGCTTCCATGAACTTGCAATTTTTTATAAAAGTTATGTAAGGGATTTTAGTACACTTGCAACCCCTTTGAATGAAATTGTAAAAAAAAAAGTGTTGGATTTAAATGGGAGGAGAGCTAAGAGAGAGTCTTCCAAGCTTTGAAGGAAAAACTCATTCAAGCTCCAATTCTTATTTTACCAAAATTTTCAAAATATTTTAAGTTGGAGTGTGATGCCTCTAGTGTTGTTATAAGGGCCATGATCCTCCAAGAAGGACACTCAATTTCTTGCTTTAGTGAAAAACTAAAGGGTTCCCAACTAAATTAATCCACCTATGATCGAGAGTTATATTATCTTGTGATGGCCTTGCAAACTTGGCAACATTATCTATTGCCCAAGGAGGTTGTAATCCATAGTGATTACAAAGCTCTTAAACATTTGAGAAGGCAAGGTAAATTAAATAAAAGACATGCTAAATGAGTTGAATTTTTGGAGCAATTTCTTTATGTAATATGCATAAGCAAGGTAAAATGTATATGGTGGTAGATGCTTTTTCAATAAGACATACCTTAATTACCATGCTTGAAACAAAAATGCTTGGACTTGATTGTAAAAAGGAATTGTATGAAATGATCTTGATTTTAGTGAGCCTTTTGCCATGTGTGTCCATTCAGCATTTCATGATTTCTTTAGACATGATGCTTTTTATTTAAAGGAAAGCGATTATGTGTGCCAATAAGCTCCATTCGACAATTGCTTATGAAGGAGGCACATGAAGGTGCCCTTATAGGTCACTTTGGAGAACTTTTTTAAAATTTGCAGGAGCATTTCTTTTGGCCTTACATGAAGAAGGATGTCCATAACATTTGTGAGAGATGCTTAACTTGTAAATTAGCTAAGTCTAAAGTTTCTCCTCATGGTTTGTATACTCTACTCCCTATTCCTAATATTCCTTGGATTTATATCTCTATGGACTTTATACTTGGTTTGCCTAGGTCTAAAGGAGGTAGAGATTCTATTTTTGTTATGGTTGACAAATTTTCAAAAATGGCCCAATTCATTCCATGTCACAAGAGTGATGCTTCACATGCGACCAATCTTTTCTTTAAGGATGTGGTGAGGTTACATGGTGTCCCAAGGACCATTGTTTCGAATAGGGACACAAAATTCCTTAGACATTTTTGGAGGTCCCTTTGAAGTAGGCTTGGCACAAAGCTACTATTCTCCACCACTTGTCATCCACAAATAGATGGACAAAATAAGGTGGTAAATCGAACTTTAGGCCAACTTCTAAGATGTTTTGTTTAAAGAGTTTGATGGATTGGGAGGATTGGATACCCCATGTTGAATTTGCTTATAATAGGGTGTTTAATTCTACTACTTCTTACTCTCCTTTTGAGTTGGCTAACAATTTTAATCCCCTCTACCCACTTGATTTGTTTCCTTTTCCTATCTTGCCTAATTGTGCTAATGATGAAGGACTTTCCAAAGCTTAATTTGTTAAAAGGTTGCATGATAGGGCACAACTGCACATTGAAAAGAAAGGAGAAAAGTATGCAAAAAATGCAAACAAAGGGAGAATGGAACTTTTCTTTAAGGAGGGAGACTTGGTGTGGGTGCACTTGAGGAATGAGAGGTTTCCTCACCATAGGAAGTCTAAACTTCTTCCAAAAGGAGATGACTCATTTAAGATTTTGAAGAGAATAAATGATAATACTTATAAAGTTTCTATGCCCCAAGAATTTGGGGGAAGTACCACAGTTATTGATTTGACTCCTTGTGTTGTAGGTACTCAAGCACCAAATTTGAGGTCAAATTCCCTTCAAGAAATGGAGGATGATGTATATATCAGAAGCCACACTCAAGGACTCAAGATGGCAAGAAGGAGGCAGCCACTCCTGCACTTGAAGGCCTAGTGACTAGGGGGAACCTCAAGAGGATTCAAGAGAAAGTGCAACATGAGTTGGCCATGCTCAAGGGCCAAGAGGAGGCACAAGAAGGCCAAGTTTTGTACCATGTATCCAGTTGCCATTTGGACACTCTTTAGAGCTAGAAGTATTTTATTTTCCTTATATTTTCATAGTATTTTTAGGTGTCTTTCATATAGGATAGGATAGCCTTGGACCAAAGTCCTTTTCAAATTGTTTTTCTTGTTATTTTTTTTTTTTTTAAATCTATCATTCTTTCATTGCTAGCGCAAACCCATTTTTGTTTCGTTGCTAGCCTCGATAAGGGAAATGGCTTGCGTTTTGGACCCTTTGGGCTTGGGCTTTTGGTCTTACCTATTAATTAGGATTAGATAAGGTTAATAGAGACTTAATCAATGGTATATAAGGCCCTCTTGTAATTAGGATAATCACTTTTTAAATGAATTTGGATGTGCATTGCACTTTTGTGAGAGCTTCCTCTCTACTCTTGTCTTGAGCAAGGAAATCATTCTTATTAAGCTTCCATGATGCTTATGACAAATCTCACTTCTCCTTTCTAATTCTTCATGAATTAGTGACGAGCTCCATCTTCTTCCTTCCCTATATTTTCATTTTCTTCTTCTAATTTTCAGTTTCCATTTCCATGCTAATTTAGTTCCTACTTGAAGTTAGGTCTTGATTATGGATCCTAGGGTGCATCACAAGCACTACTACCTTTGCTGCCTATTGGGCTACTACCATTCTATGTTTGTGAACTAATGTCATGGGGTTGTGTATGCTTAACACTATCAACTTTAAAACCTCTTGTATATATGAAACTCATGTATGTGACATAATGTATTTGCATTACATAAATAAAAATTAACTAAATAAGTAATTAATTAAATATTGATAATATATATAAAAAGTTATGTCCAGATACAAAATGAAAACTAGTTTCTATTTTATATCTTGGCATAAAAGAAACTAGTTTTTGTCACACCAATAAATCGCAAAAAAATAAAAACAAAAATAGAACATGCCAAAGAAAAAAAAATTCACACAATGTGAAGAAAAAGACTAAGACCAAGGAAGGAAGAAGAAGTTGAGGCTCGAGGGGGTGATGGTGTAAGGAAGATTTGAAGAGAGTAGGAAGGTGGGGAGGAAGATTTTTTAAAGGCAAATGTTATATTTATCTCTTATTATTAATAAATATTCCTCCATTTTTATTTTTTCTAAAAATTTCCTAAAACATCCTTTATAGAAGTCCTTTTCGGAACTATGTTTTAACAAAAAATACATAGTTTGGGAAAAGTACTCTCTGGAATATGTATTTCTTGTTTTGGAAAATACTTTCTAAAAATATATATTTTTGTTCTAGAAAATATTTTCAGTAGAATTAAAAAATAAAAATTGAATTGTACTTTAAAATACAGTGTTCAACGCTGAAGAAAACAACAACACTTAGAAAATAATTTACATCAATTTGTCGAAGAAAATTATCACTACATGTTGATACCTATTTTAGAAATTATTTTTCAAAACAAAAATATACATTTTGGAAAGTACTTTTCGGTAAAATTAAAAATATAAATTGAATTGTATCTCCATCATCAAATAAAAGAGTAATATCTAGATAACAAATATTACCTCCATGTCAAAGAAAATTATCATTATACATTGATACATGTTCAACAAATATAATAAATGTAAAGCATATATCACAATAAATAATACCTTATTACAAAAAAAAGAAAAGAGAGAAAATCGACGTGAGCAGTTTAAAGAACGGTGAAAATGAATGATACAAAAATATAATTTAAAGAATGATGAAAACAAAGATACAAAAATAAGTTTTAAAGAATGATGGATATGTGGTGCAGGAATAAAGTTTAAAGAATAATAAAAATAAATATGTATAAAAATAGGATATAAAAAATGGTAAAAATAGAGTGGAAAAATATTTTTATATAAAAATATTTTAATAATAAAAAGAAAGGAAGGTATATTTATTACCAATGAGAGGTGTAAATATCATAAGCCTTTTTAAAAAGTAAGGGTTAGAAGTATTGTTGGTTATATGGGTCAACCCGCCCATTTAAGTCTCCCTATGTAAGCCTGCAATTTAAATAAGTTAAATCAACTTGGATTGCGAGTTAAATGGTTTAAGTTTTATTGGCCGATGTATGCACTTCATAACTTGTAAGCTAACAAACAAATTGTGACTTGCAAATAAAAAATAAAATTTTAATATTTAATTTTAATGTTTAACTTGTTTTTTAGAAAAAATATCATATTTCCTAAAATAAAGAATTACAAAATTAATATATATGCATAATAAACTAATCTAACGGTCAAAGGAAAACTAAATATCTTTCATTCATGATTTTTTTTTGTTCTTTCATTTAAATTAAATATGTAAAAAATATAAACAAATAACCAAAAAAAAATCAAAATCAAACATAATTGTCAATCAATCCGATTAAGTATTAATTATTTTTAAATTGATTAACCAAAGATAAAATTAAAAGTCTTAAAATAAATATATTTTAAAAAATATATTTAATAAAAGTTTGTAGATAGGCTCGCAAGTCCGTGGATAAATCTGTGTGAATCTTGGCCTAAACTGTTGGAGCTAAAAAATTTTGCATCTCAAAGGACTAACATATTTTAAGACCATAAGTGTCTGGGTTGCAAGTTAAACGGATGACCCGCATACCTTGACTTATATACCCTGCTCTAATGAGAACTTAGAAGGTGCAATCATAAGGGTAGTTTAGGAATATAAGGTCCAAAGAGTGTGAAAATAAGGATAGTTTAGAAATAATATATATAAAATAAAAAAATAGTGGGAGTGTGAAAAAAAAAGGTAATAATAGCAGTAGCCAAAGAGTAGGTTTTTTTTGCAAGAAGTAGAACCCATTTCTTTTTAGCCTTTCCACCTTGAAACACAGCCAAACAATACCCGTCTCAGAATCGAAACCATCCGGCAGAGTCCCATAGCCATAAGCGAAACTCAACACGACACAAACCACAACGTTCCCGAAAAACAAAAACAAGCCGATGATGATTCAGAAAGTCGAAATTTGTGTTCCGCTTCAATGATTCTTCTTGGTCTCTGTTAAATGAGACCCCACAATGAGTCTGAAAAGCCACGCCTTGTTTTGGGGGACAAGTCTAAATGGTTCTTTGGAAGGTAGCACCAAAAAGAGGAACCCTTTTTGTTTGTACAAAAGGAAGTTGCCGCAGAAGGGTCGTTGCAGTTGCACGTGCTGCGTGTCCGGAAAACGGTGTCGTTTGGTAAGCCAAGCGTTACGTTTTTCAAATTTCTGCGGGCAAAATGTGGGGTTATTGGGAGAAGACCTGTTTCTGAGAAGTGGGTCGAGGTTAGAATGTGCCAGGGAACCCTATTTTAGGAGTGAGGCTTTGGTTAGTTATTTGACACCTTTGTGGAAAGAGGGGCTTCTTTTGATAAGGGCTTCTGTTTACACTGCTGTTATATCTGGGGTGTGTATGTTGGTGTGGTATGGGCAGAATAAAGCCAAGGGTTTCATTGAGGCCAATTTGTTGCCTTCTGTTTGTTCAACAATCAGTGAGCACATTCAGCGTGACCTTGTGTTTGGCAAGGTTCGGCGAATTACGCCTTTGAGCATTACGTTGGAGTCGTGTTCGTTTGGACCTCACAAGGAGGAGTTTTCGTGTGGTGTGGCTCCCACGGTGAAGCTCCGACTCCGACCCTTTGTGAGCCTGAGGAGGGGGAAGTTGGTGATTGATGCAGTTTTGTCGCATCCTAGTCTCTTGGTGGCGCAGAGGAAGGACTTTACTTGGTTGGGAATACCCTTCAATGAAGGTGGCGGGGAGAGAAATTTCTCGGCTGAAGAGGGGATAGATTATCGTACTAGAACCAGGAGGCTTGCACGAGAGGAAGCCTTTGCTCAGTGGGAAAGAGAAAGGGATGTTGCAGCTAGGGAAGCTGCTGAGGTGGGGTACTTTGTTTCTGAGCGGAGTTGTGGTCTATCCCAAGGTGATGATGGTTTGAAGGAGATTGAAACGCGTTCAATGGAGTCAACTGAGTCTGCACCCTTTTTCTGCATGAATGATGGGAAGCATGATCATCGGTTGATGGACAAAGGTGTTAATTATGATACAAAACATGCAGCTTTGGAAAAATCATTTGGAGTGAAATTTCCTGAATCAGGACTTCGATTTTGGTCCAGAGTAATATTAGGGCCTAGGAAACACAAGTTTAAGAGGAAGGCTAATGGGAGTAACATCTTTGCATCCGGTGTTGCTTTCAGAAAGATAATGTTTGAACGTAGTGCATCAGCGGCTCATGCATACTTTTGTGATCAATCACAGTGGAAGTTTGGGGAGCCTTCATCACCTTCGGAATGTTATCATTTTATGAGTCATGATATGCATTTGGTGAAAAGAGAGGTTGACAGAAATACAGTATTTGTTGATGAAAATAGAAGTGATGATAACCAAAGTGGAAAACAATTCAAAGATCTGGGAATGTCCTCCTCGGCAAATGAAGATGTTAACAGTCAATTGGATTATTTACAGACAAGCAGAGAGAGCAAATTTGAAAATTTGAAATCTAGTGATGATGTTGCAGAACCTGCTAATCCAAATAGTAGTACTGAGAAAAATGAGGAGTTTGTACCGTATGTTGCTGACAATCATATTGATGATAATGATAATTCATCAGGAGGCCGACATGGTTTGACATCTGAAAATTTGGGTTTTGTGAAGCCTAATCCGCAGTTGGCAACTTATTTTCAAAATCCATTTGTGCCCTTGCTTGTGAAATTTGGCTTAACCTCATTTTTAAGAAATATTGAAGGGTTGATATCTTGCTTTCTTTCTGGTCCCATTGAAAAGTTGAAGTCTGATGTGGGTCTGAAAGTTGAAGATATTGTTTCAGAACATGTTGATGGGGTAGATTTTGTGCAGTCTGAAGGCGTTACAAAGACTCTGCCTGTTACATTGGATTCAGTTCATTTCAGAGGCGCAACACTGATGCTACTTGCATATGGTGACAGGGAAGTTAGGTGAGAGCTGATCTTGTCATTTACTACTTAATCTATAATCACTCTATAGATGAAGTGATGGACACACCTCTTCACAAGCTTATGATTTTAATATTATGTACATAACTAGAGAGGTTGTTGTGTTAGGTTGTCTTCTGGAAGTATATCATATTGACAGTTAACCAGCTAATACTAATAGCTTACTTTTTAAAGTAGTATGACAATGACAATTAATTGTTCTTCTAGTAGTGTATAGAATCAGGATTCAAATCGTGAATTGGAAGACTTACTTTCTAAATCCTGAATCGAATGGTAAGATACATGATCAATAATAAAACATAATATATAGACATTCATAAGCACACATTCATGATCAATAACTAAAAAACATAACTCTAGGAGCATTTTCACATAAAGAAACATGAAAAATCAATATATACATAAATAAATATTAGGCTTATATGACTTTTAAATTTTTTCACGAGGAATTGATGAAAAAAATAACAAAAACAACAAAATAATGAATTGTTGAATCGTGTGATTCATATTGATGATACGAAATTGTATCGTAAGATACAAAATCATTTAAGATTCATCCTAAGATACGAATCGTGAATCATAAGATTCTGATAACTATGGTGTGGACCTCTAGGTGGCATATTTGGTGAGCCATCCTTGTAGTAATTTGATAAAAACTTGGTATTTTATTAGAAAGAATAGAGAAGAAATTCCCACTTTACAAAAAAGAACACTGCAGAACTATGAGGGTTTGCACCTCCTAATGGCCAAAGGTCCCACTTTTCTCAAATGACAAGATTAAATCCCTCTGAACCCCTCTTTCTATTTATATCAACTACTGGTCTACTAACATAAACTCACACTTAATGGGCCTAATCATTTATATGCCCATTCCCCTTCTTTCTAACATAACCTTTGTATTTCTTTGATTAACTAATTACAAATATAACCACTTATACCCATCAAGAATTTCATTCTTGCCTCTGTTTTCTGATTCTTTGTCCAGAATGTTGTTGGGTTGCTCCCAATTTTTGTACCTTTCTTGAATTCCTTTCTTTCCTTGAGCCGCTGGTTCTGTTCTTTCCAATTCTTCATCTTCTGTTATGTTTTCTTGCTGTCTTGTATAGGCTTCTGCCTTCCACTCCATTGGTTCTTGTCTTTCCTCTTGAACTTCATCTTCTTTTCTTGGTCCATTTACAAATTTTGATTCTTCACTGCCGCCTTGATTCTTTTCTTGGTTCTTGATCTCTAGATTTGTTTCTGGTTCTAGTTCACCAAGGTTTCTTCTACCTGATGATGCTTCTTGATTTCTGCCTCCCGATCTTCATCTTGGCACCTGTTTCTTGGCTCCCATAGTTCTTGTTCCTCATCTTGGACCAACACCGGTAAGTCTGGGTCAAATTCTAGCTAGAACTCCTTGAGCAAAGCCTTCAAGAATTCCCACCATGATGAACTTGGATGGTCCTCTTTCCACACACACCACCGAACAAATGCACATCCTTGCATAGCCTTCCCAACACTCTCGATCTTTTCTTCCTCAATTATTCCTGTTGCCCAAAAATACTGCTCCACATTAATCAGCCACCAATAAGCTTCTTTTCCTTTAAATTCTAGAATCATGTTCAAGAATTGATACCCACAGCTCCAAGATCGGAGCCCTGATACTAGTTGATAGAAACTTGGTATTTTATTAGAAAGAAAAGAGAAGAAATCTCCACTTTACAGAAAAGAACACCACAACTCTTCAAGGGTCTGCACCTTCTACTGCCCTAAGGCCCCACTTTTCTCAAATGACAAGATAAAATCCCTCTCAAACCCCTTTTCCTGTTATATTAACTACTAGTCTACTAACATAAACTCACACCTAATGGCCCTAATTATTTGCAGGTCCATTCCCCTTCCTCTAACATAACGCTTTGTATTTCTTTGACTAACTAATTATTGACATAACTACTTATTAACTTATCATAATTTAAATCGGATATTATTATTACCAGAATCCTAGAAGTGAAGTATGAAGAATTAGCTTTTTATATTGGATAGAACATCCTTTTAATGCTAATCATAGGATGTTCAAACTTCGAAGATTCGAATTCAAGCTACTGTAGGTCGTTATTTCAGTTGCTCCTTTGTGTTCCTTTGAAGAATTTAATAGTTTATATATTAAGTTTCCTTTTTCCTTCTGAGTCAAGCATGTGCATATTCCGAGGACAAATATGAAATATCATATAATTCTGCTTATCTAGTTCTATCAAATACAAATGCTTCCTTTGAACTAATAATATGCTAATGTGAAGTCTTAATGTTTGTGTATATCAAGTAATTAGGTTCATGATTGTTTTCAGCTCAACATTTGAGGTTGAATTTTATGTCATTTTAATTTCTTGAGCTTTGAGATAATTCTAATATGGAAAAGCATTTCTTTCTTTTGTGTATCCTTGAAACTTGAAAATTTTGATTTCAGTAATTCAGTTTCTAAAAAATAGTAAGTATACATTCATTTGAAAGAAGATTTATTATATTTGTTTTTTAGATAAAACAGAAGGGATAATTTTGATGTTACTTTTCATCATTGAGAGATTAAATTGAAGTTTGCTTTTGTTGGAGGACCACATTGATGCCCTTTGTATCATTGGGTGAACTAAAATGAGTTTAGTTACTCAATGTTATTGAATATCTTAATTCAAATTTTTAGCCTTGAAAAATGGCAACTGTAGCAAGCTTTGCTGTTAGTATAACTGCAAAACATTGTACTTGAATTTGGTATAGCTTTTACATTATGAACGTTTCCAATTTAGCTTGTCATGTTGGAATTAAAGACTATATCATCTAGTTATGTCACTTTTGTATCTTAAATTGGACTTATTGAACAGTCTGAACTGATACAGAATTTGTTAATATTTTATGTGAATAGTGCTTAATCCTGGTTTTGTAGAATAAAAGGAGATGTGGATATTTTGAGTAGAATGTTTTAGACTATTGAGTATAAACTTGTTTGGGAGATGTAGTGCTTGTACTTGAATCAGAATTAAAGCAGAAAAACACAGTTTCATAGGGATCAAATTACTCCAAGAGTAACTCTTTAGAGCTACTCCCCATCCCATCTCCACCATTCATTTTCTTTTAATTTAATGGTTCTAACAAGTAACTCATATTTAACTGTTAGATTAGAAGAAAATGAAGGATGAGGATAAAAAGTAACTCTAAGTGTTACTCTTGGGATAACTTGATCCCCTCCTATATATATATATATATATATATATATATATTTGACTGTTAGATTAGAAGAAAATAAAGGGTGAGGATGAGGAGTGACTCTTTAAGAGTTACTCTTGGGATAACTTAATCCCTCCTATATATATATATATATATATATGATAGAGCTGTACAAGAGGATTCTCAAAATTAGGGAAAGAATATTACAAGATATTTAGCCTAATTACCCTAAATATACAAAGTTAGTGAAAAAGGAAGTAATTACAATGAATTCAATCAAATGTTTTAACCCAATTTCAGCCTTTATCCCATAAAATCTCCATTCAATCTTATCATAATCTCATCATTTGTATATAATACAAATGATGCTTTTATATTGTAAAGAAAAATCTTTCACCAAAAAATGATGGTCTGCATGAATTTTATTTTTTACTCTTGCTTTCAGGGAGATGGAGAATGTCAATGGACATGTAAAGTTCCAAAACCACTATAGTCGCATACATGTGGATCTGAGTGGAAATTGTAATACTTGGAGATCGGATATTATGTCTGAAGATGGGGGCTGGTTGTCTGCCAATGTTTTTGTTGACACCATTGAGCAGAGTTGGCATGCTAATTTAAAAATTGATAATCTTTTTGTCCCGGTAAGGTATATTATATAGTAGTTTAAGTTCCAATATTTTCTGCTTTGACATTTAAGTTCTCTAGATTGCTTACGTAGTTTGTCTGGCTTGAGTTTTATGCAGCTGTTTGAAAGGATACTTGAAATTCCAATTACGTGGTCAAAAGGAAGGGCTAGTGGCGAGGTGTTTTTCTAACTTAAGTTCATTTACCTTTCTATTCTATTTGACATTTTAGCAAGATTTTTCATGTTTAGGTTAAAAACTATATTTCTTACATATGATATCATGTTAAATAAAAAACACTGCATTTACTTATTTATATTTGGTACGTATAATACTTGTAACTGGTTTTCAGTGGTTCTATAAACATAAGATTTGCCTCCTGACTGGAGCAGTTAGTTCAAGTTAAAAACCAGATTGACCTGAGCAATGTGAGTAATTGCTTGTTGTTTTTCTCCTATAATAATCAGTACATTTCTTCTGTCAAAACAATGTCTAGAGCCAAGTAAAAAAATGTTGAATTCAATGGGGCACATTGGTTTGAATAGGTCACATTTAATTCTGAAAGATATCTTCCTTAGCTTTTGCTTGGAAATTGGAATTATTTTCTGACATGTTTGAACCCAATTGGAGTTTCACTATCCTAGACCATCACTCTGGTAGTCTGATTCATAGTTGTCAATAGTGGCTGGAGTGGCCGCTATGGTGATGAAGCGGCGGTGAGGCGCGACAGAGGTCATGGAGTGGTGCGGTTCAGTGTCACGGCGATTGCGGCTGTGCTGAGTGGAGCATGATCCCAGGAGAAGCGTCTTCCATGGCCACAACAGTGAAACACAAGTGCATTTTGGTGGCCAAAAATGAAAATTCGAAAATACCCTCACGTTTAAAACATTAGTGAGGGAATTTTCGGGTTATTAGAGTTTGAAAGAGAGATTCTGTCTTCTCCTGCGCTCCATTTTCTTCTTCTTTCTCAAAGCCCTAGCCTTCTTCTTTCGTCCTCCGTTCTGTGTTTCATTATTATCCAGTGACCACCAGGACTGTTCTCCGAAAACCACCTGCGAACATCAACACAACCACTATCGATGTCTTCCGACATTTTTCTATCTTCTCCTGCGAGCTTTGTCTTCTCTAGCAAGCTTTGTCTTCTCCGGCGAGTTCTGTTTATGGCATACCCCTTTGAAGTTTCAATTTAAAGTTTCAACCTTTCAAGTTTCAAGTAATTTTTATTTTTAATGATGGTTGTTAGTTGATGAATTTTGAGTAATATTTATGTTTTTGAGCTTATATATATATTAATACTTTTTAAAAATATATATATATATAAATAAAATATTAAAATAACGGTCATACTACTATCTGTTATCCCGCTATCCCAATTTGGAGGTCGGCCGCTCTGCTCTGCTATCTGGGATTAACTACTATGGTCTGATTATCTGATTATTTAATTTCCTCTGTTATAATGTTCAAATTTCATGTTAATAATTTTAGAGTCTATTTCTAGGTTTTGACAATACATATATCCATTTGTGGAGATTAGTTTAGATACGTCAATGGAAGCTCCTTTTTCACACCTGTTTTATAGATTCAATCACTTAGTTTTAGTATATTACTTGATGAACTAGTATGTTATATCATAGGCACAGAAGTCCTATATTTTTTTGTCTCAGGCTGTGTTGTGGAGCTTTATGTCTCATGTTACCTCCAGTTCTTCAGACTGTTATAAATTATCTTGGAATGATGCTAATTTTTCTTGATATATATATTTTTTCCTTATGTAATATTTTTTATCCTATGTTTAGGTTCACTTGTGCATGTCAAAGGGGGAGACTTTTCCAAATTTTCATGGACAACTTGATGTGACAGGGTTGGATTTCCAACTGTTGGATGCTCCATCGTCTTTTTCTGTATGACTTCCTATACACTCCGCTTATGACACTTGAAGTTTCCTTTTCTATATATTTGGTATTCCTTCTTTAGTGTGATTAGACTTGGTGTCTTTTGAAAGGTAACTTAATTGTTTCACACTCGTTGCATTTATATTGTTCACTCATCATATGCTTTGTTTCAGTGTAAAGCCTGAGTGATGAACTTTTGTACATTAGGTACCTTATCCATCCTGAAATTATAAATTTGAAATATTCAAAGTGCTATTTATTGGTTAAGTGCAATTACAGTACTGAAATTTATACCTTTTTTCTTCATTGTCTGTCAGATAAGGATTTGTGTAATGATAGGAAGGAAATTGGCAACTTTTGTTTGAATAATTGTCCTTTCTTGTTTCATAATGGTGCATTGGTTGGCCAAAAGTTTAAACATTTTGAGGGGGGCATTCTTACACCTTTTAGTATGAAAGTTTAATTTATCAATTGTTCTTAATGGGGTTCTCGTTTATAATTTCATTTTTTTTAAAATTAAACAATGTAACTTTGTTACTTGGTTCTTGTTCTGTTAAAACAATGCTTGCACTGCTTGCCTAAGGGCGATCTATTCATGTGAGGGGCCAATTGACAAAAGGCTTTACTGAATTGAATCAAGCTGTGTCCAAGCCGAGTTGTAGCTGAAAAGTTTATTTTTAAACTGAACATGCATGGACATGGTCATCAAGTGTGTTGGAAATATGTCCAGCTCGTGGACATGACACCATACTTGTGTTTACATGCTTTATGATCTCTATGTAATGTTATATGATTTTCGTGTCTCAAGACTCTGGCTGACTTCATAGTTGCTTGTAACAAGAAAACAATATCTAGTTCCAGGACTATTGAGTGGAAGACAATACTGGCTTGTTTCATAAGGAACCTGTAGCTAGAAAAAATTGGAATTGCATTTTCAAAATGAAAAACATTCCTTTGTGATTTGCACAAGGGCTTTCTGCAATTAGTTGGTATGGCTGAAGTGCTGTTCGACCAATCTTTAGTTCTTCAACCTCAGTGCTTGGTTTTTTGTTTATTTTTTTTTGGTTTCCATTAGCTTTTTTAAGCCTTTGATTTCTTATTTTCTTTTTCTTCCTCCAAGTTGTTATAACTTTTGTGCTTGGTGTACTTGGTTCACTCTTCCTTGGTACTCTGATAAATTTAGTTTTGATTTGTAGATTGTGTTGGTAATAGGTATATGCTCATACAGGGTGCTGCTTTTTTATCTGTTTTTTGTTTCAGATTTGCAACCCTTGTATTTTTTTTTACTTTATCTTTTGAGTGTTTGAATTGGTATAAAGCTCATAGTCTTTATAGAGGGGATTCCCTTACACATATCATAATTCACAAGGGACTGGGTAGCCTTGCTCACTTATGTTTTCTGTTTTCTTTGTTTGTATTCTCACTTTTCAGAAGGATCTTTTATTCTTATCTTTGTATTTATCTTCTTAATGAAATACTTCTTTTACTGGTATGAACGCATAGGCATAACTGTTGATGACTTCTGTATCTTTAATCACAAATGCACAGTACTTAGGCATGTAGATATGTAGCCTACTAAATATTTTTCATGGCATGAAACTGAAATTTGGTTTCCCCTTTTTGTTCTGTTTTTTGTATGTCATTGAAGAACATATCAGCGAGTTTATGTTTTCGTGGTCAAAGAATATTTTTACACAATGCAAGTGGCTGGTTTGGCAGTGTTCCTTTAGAAGCATCAGGAGACTTTGGCATTCATCCTGAAGAAGGAGAGTTTCATCTTATGTGTCAGGTACTTCTCTCTTTCTGTCACACACGTGCACGCACATATGCAGTAGCTTGGTCAAATATAGTTTCTACTTTGTTTAAGAGTTCATTCAGATAATTTGATCTCTAACTTTCCAGAAGTCATCCTTTAAAGTAGGCAAGAATTTTTCACTGGTGATTTCAAAGTTCTCCTGTAATCTGCAGTCATACTAGTTTTATTTCCAAATGTGAGTTTTCTTGTCAAGAATTAACTATTTGAAAAACTTGGGTTGCTTTTTTGCATGCTCCTAACACGAAAGTCCTTTGGGCTCAAATCATGCATTGAGCATATGCTCACCTCTCTTCGTGCCGAAGAAAATTAGTTTTAATTTAATTATATAGCATGCCATTGCCAAGGAACCAACTATTCTTAAAATTTGAGCATTTTCTAATGATTTAGTTTAGAAAGTTAAAAATACGTATTTCTTGTCGAATTTAAGTGAAGTCCTTCATATTCCACTCTGTTGTGTTTATTGGTAGTACAGGCAGCACCCCTAATTAGTGTTACTGCAACTTCAGCCCATGCCCATTAAGCCTTGTGGTAGTTTTCTAATGTATTTATTGTACATACTTAGCATTCGAAAAAAGAGTGTACAGCTCAGGGAATAAGAAAGTTTAATTTGTAAATGGGAGAATTTCCAGAGTTGTCTCTGTACAGTTTTGACATTTCTATATATATCTGAAGTAATAAAGACATGATGATCATTCAGACAAACTAACAGTGATGTGTTCTGTGATATGTGAGACTTTCTTCAGTTATCTCCTATTTATTTTATGTTTATTTCCCTGTATATTCTAGGTTCCTTTCCTTATTTACATTAGTAAACTATCATGAATTAGGTATAGTGCTGTAAATATATATATATATATTAATTTGCTTCTCAATTCTGTTCAGAACCTATCATTTACGCACCTGATTCAGTTCATGACAGATAGTAGGAACAGTTTTCATATATCTTTTGAAGTTGTATTCTGAATATAGTCCACAGTTGAAAAATGAATTTGAATGGGCCATATAATATCATATAATCTGATTTGCTGTGAATCTACTGTCAACATTGCTTTTGTGGTTATGCAATGAGAAACGTAAAATCTCAGTCTGGTTAGTAGTTAGCAAGAGTCTTTATAGTGAGTTCATTTTATTCATACCTTGTTCAATTTTGTGGTAGATAGTTGGGATTCTTTTCATCCGTCCTTTAATATTTTGTATGGTCAAATTTACAGGTTCCTGGTGTTGAAGTGAATGCTCTGATGAGAACTTTTAAGATGAGACCTCTTCTCTTCCCGGTACATTTCTTTAGTTCAGTGCATTAATTTTAATACTTTCAGCTTTGAATAAGCTAGAACTTGATTGGGAAGAGTCCAAATATTATTTCTGAATAATTTGAAAGCACAACATTATGGTGTATATACTATGTTACTTCCCTAAAATAAAGCTCTATCTTCAATAACTAATAATTTGCAATACAACAACTACTTTATCCCACTGGTCACTAGGTAAGGTCGGTTACATGGATCACATGATGTCATTGGGCTTGATTAAAAACCAAATTCTCAGGGAAATTATTATTATGAGATCCCTTTTAATTATTTTCTCTAGTGTCCTTCTTGGTTTCTCTCTACTACTTTTCACAATGCTAAATGCTATCTACTCTCCTAACCAGTGGCCTTTTTGCACATGGCCACATGTCTTAACCATCTTAACCAATATTTTGTCATCCTTTCCTTGATATGTGTCACACCAATATCTCTTTGTAAGTTTGTATACAATGATTCTGTATCCTGTCCTTTTTTGTGTGGCCACACATCCATTTTAACAATTTCATTTCTGCTACTCCCACTTTTTTTCTTCTTGTTGCCCCTTTAAAGCCCAACATTTACTACCAGAGTATAGTTGGTCATATAAATATGATAAAACTTCTTGTTTGTACCTAGTTATTTCTGACTTATATATAACAAAAGTGGAAATGTGGTTTTTCAAAATTTGTAAGTCATGACAAAATCCCCTAAGATCGATTTTAACTTTCCTTTATTTCTCTTTTCTTTTCTCATATTGTTGATTGCAGCTAGCTGGATCAGTAACTGCTCTATTTAACTGTCAAGGCCCATTGGATACTCCTGTATTTGTTGGCACCGGAATGGTTTCCAGGACGTTCTCTTATTTACAGACTGAGACCACTGCATCTGTAGCATCTGAAGCACTTGCTACGAGTAAGGAAGCTGGAGCACTGGCAGCATTTGATCGTGTTCCATTTTCGTATGTATCTGCTAATTTCACTTTCAACACTGATAACTGTGTAAGTTGACAGGGATTATAATTTAGCATTGGGTGCTTTAGAGTAATGATTCATTGTAAGAGTTATGTTATACTATGGTAGCGCTTACTCTGCATATTGTAGGTTGCTGATTTATATGGAATTAGGGCATGCCTTGTAGATGGTGGTGAAATTCGAGGGGCTGGGAATGCATGGATATGCCCAGAGGTATACAGCTGCCTGTTAGAAAGTCTTTTTCTCTTCTATTGTTTGGTTAAGCCATTGTTCAGATTTCTTTTTAAATATTCTGGATCTAGAACTACTTGGAAGCATTAGCATCATCATGTAAGGTGGAACCCCTGCTATATACACTCACTTTTTGACCTTTTATTTTCCCTGGGGGAGGAGAGGATTTTATCATCAAAATTTTCCGTTAGTTTTTTAAGAATACTGATTTAATCCTCTCCACCTGCTTTAAATGTCTTCTACATGATACAATGAAGTGATAATCACTCATGGAAAGGTATGATGCATTGATACAATACATATCCAATATAGCAATATGATTATTCTAAAAATATATAGAATATGATATGTATGATACATATCTAGATATGTATACAAATTTATAAAACATAATAAATATATTATATAGTTGCAATTATGCAAATGCAAATTAAGAAATACTTCTTGGACATTACTAAAGGCAAAATAAAATTATAAATAATTGTCATTATAAATCATTTCCTATCCTCTTAAGGTAGGAATAATATTAATCTCATTCATTTTTGGTGATCATCCATAAAGAGTAGTTTCCATTTTTGGTTCATCAAGAGTTCATGCTTCTATGTCTCACATGTAGGTATATTAGATGTTGATCTTTTTTTAAAGGCTTGGATATTTCATCACAATCTAGAAATTAGGAGGTTTCATGCATTTGGCTAAAAAATAGTGTGTGAATATCCTTTCCCATAGGAAATAAACCATCTCTAGAATTTCTGTCCCTTACCCTTACTAATGTTTACCTATTTTGTTCTCAGGGTGAGGAGGATGAGACAGCAATTGATGTGAATTTCTCTGGAAGTTTTGCCTTTGATAACATCGTGCTTCGTTATGTACCAAGTTATTATCATCAGCTGCCACTTAAATTAGGAATATTAAATGGAGAAACAAAACTTTCAGGATCTCTTTTAAGACCGTAAGATGAACTTCTCTCCAGTATTTAATAATTTGTCCAGTTTTTGGTAATTAGTTTTCATTGACTATGATTTAGTATTATTCTTGCTTGTAATAATTGATAACATATGCTTGGGAGGGGGAGCCTTGTGTCAAGAGTACGGTTTTTGCCTTGGGATCTAGTTGTGGAAACTGGAAACAGCCTCTTTGCTCATGGAGTTTAGGTTAAATATACCTGACCTTTGTGCTCCTCAATTATGGGAGCATCATGCATAGGGCCACTCCCCTATATTATTAGCTTCTGTTTAGTCAATGATGGTGGCTGGTATCCAGAAAGTTGCTACTAAAGACATGGTCAACCAGGCTTGCATTTCTAGTATGGAGTTTATAAGAGGCCTTTGACAACAAGTATCTTTTGTGGTATGGTTCTCCCAAGGTGCTTATCACATTGGCATGTAGTCATTTGGATCGTTAGATAAATCAAAGGGTCACTTGGGAAGGGACTTGTTTACACTGACATTATTAGATACTCTGATGATGATTGGACAGGAGATGAAGTGATGGACAGACCACTTTGTGCTATTGTGATGGATGAACCACTTTGTGCTATTGTGTTTTTATGGGTGGAAATCTTCTTTTTTCTTTTTGATGAAAAGGGTGGAAATCTTATATCATGAAAAAGTACAAAAGCAAAGTATTGCTACCAAGACAAGTATGGAAGCTGAGTATCAAGCCATGGTAGAAAGCGGTGGTGGGATTTTAATAAGATGCCATCAAATGGTGGTGGCAGGGTGGGTTGTTAATGGTGGACCATTGCAGCTACCATATGCATGATATGATTAGTGTATTTTAGCCTCCCATTTTCGACGTTTCGGAATGGCTTTAGGAGCTGAACTCGGCCCATTGAGATGCCCCCACAATTCCCTCCCTTTCACCAAACATTTTGAACTGAAACTCTCAACTAAAGTAATTCTTCCTATTGAATCGAACAATGGAATTTTCTACAGACATGATTAACCAAGAGGAACAATTTACCATAAAACAAGATTTCAAGAATCTGAATACGTAACAAGAACCTAAAAAAAAAATTGGGCTGGAGTACTTGAACAAGATGCAATGAGATGTGCAGACTTTTAGGTTCTTGTTGGAAATAGGAGCATTTAAATGTTTATTACCCTTCCAAAGAAGCTTAGTTAATGTTTAGCCAAGTTCAATGTATATTAGGAAGCTGTAGTATTTTAATTGTTCTTTTGAAAATAGTAGTAGTTATTTATTCTCTTTGTAAATACTCTTATTATAAATAGATCAATCTGCTGAGTGAAAATTTCATTCAAGCACATTCAGAAAATTTCCTTTCTCATCTTTTCACATGGTATCAGAGCTCCTTATCTAAGGGGGCTCTGCTTCTGCACATTGTAGAAGGTCTGACTAGGCTCTTGAAGTTGTTAGACATCCAAAACCTTAACTAGAATTTTCTAGCAGTAACAATTAATTTTTTCCAACAAGTTATCCATTGTCAGATTTTTCTAGCAACTTTTCCAACGACCACCTGAATTTTCAGTGACTTTCCGACAACTTTCCGACAACTTTCTAGCGACTTCCTGGCAACATTCTGGTGACTTTCTGGAAACTTTCTGACGAAGGTAGAAATGGTAAGAAATATTTTCAAAAGCATGGGAATTTCATCGGTTACTTGTACTTCAGTGTATTTAGGTATGCTTCCACTTTCATTCGGATTTAATGTCTCAAAAACATCTTCCCCATCCTTTTGGATACTTGATTCCAGGGTCACAGATCATATGACTCCTTCATCCAAATATTTCTCCACATATTCTCCTTGTTCCAGCAATAAAAAAGTAGTCATTGTAGATGGCACACTTGTAACAGAAGCTGACATAGGAAATATTAAAATAGATTCCTTCATAACCTTAAAAAATGTTCCATGTTCCAAAATTATCCACAAATCTTGTTTCCATACAATAACTTATGGAAGACCTATCTTGGATCGTGATTTTTCACAATGATTGTTGTATTTTCAGAACAAGAATTCGGGAAGGATGATTGGACGTGCTAGAGAAGGGAATGACCTTCACTATCTTGAAGAGCCTTGTTTGTTTGTCATAGAAAATGCCCACCCATCTCAATCACTAATGTCAAAATCCGAATTATTGAAAAGGGAAAAAAATTTCCTTTTTTATTCTCGGTTAGGACATCCTTCTTTTGAAACCATCAAGGTTATGTTTCCATCATTTTTTTTGAGTTAAATGATGAAAGTTTTCAATGTGAAATTCCAAAGCACAAGCGTATACCATTTCCTTTAAATAACAAAAGAAGTACATTTCCGTTCTATCTCTTCCATACTGATGTTTGGGGTCCATCTCCTATTCCAAATGTGTCTAGGGCTCAATGACTTATAATTTTCATTGATGATTGTACTCGAGTTACTTGGACTTTCTCCAAATTTATAATTTATAATTCTTAAATACAAGTCTGAAGTGATCTATTTTCCAAATTTTCTTCTCCATGGTTAAAATTAGTTTGGTGTTTCCATAAAAAGACTTATAGGTCTGATAATGGAAAAGAATATTTTAATCAAGTCGTTATATCATTTTGTCTAAAAGAGATCAACTTTCAACAGAATGGGATTGCAGAAAGGAAAATTAAGCATCTCTTAGACCAAACTCAATTATTGTTCCAAAAAAATGTTTCGAAAAATGATTGGGGAGAGGGTGTTCACAGCTACATATCTTATTAATAGGCTACCGTCTAGAGTCTTGGGATTCAAGTGTCCATGGAAATTCTTTCTTCTTTCTGTCCTAATGTGTCTACTACTAATAATCTTACACCAAGGGTCTTTGGGTGTGTCTTGTTTGTTCATATTCATAGTCAAGGCAGGGGGAAACTTGATCCTAGAGCTTTAAAATGTGTTTTTGTTGGCTACTCTTCTACTCAAAAGGGATAGTGTTACCATCCTCTTTCTAAAAGATTTTTTGGTGTCTCGTGATGTAACCTTTCATGAAGATCGGGCTTATTTCTAACAAACTTATCTTCAAGGGGATAATTTACATGAAACTCAACTTGAAACTCTTGTCCTTCCTAGCCTTGAGTTTACCATTCATGTACCTGAGTCAAAACAAACATCTCTTCCATCCTCATCAACTGAAAATGTTCTTGAAGTTGATAAAAGATTTGAAAAAAATTTGGTGTACCAAAGGTCACTCCTGGACCGACACATGTTCAAGATCCCAACCAATTCCTTCACGTCAAGTAACCAATTTTGACCTTCTTGTTTTACACAATAATTGTTATTCCTTCCTTACTTGATAATAACCCTATCTTTCAAAATGAAACGACCATTCAAAATGAAATAGAAATCCAAACAATTGAAAATGACCTTTATCTTCCAATTACCTTTAGAAAAAGAACCAAGAAATGCACCAAAAAATTTTGTATCCTTTCTCAAATTACCTCTCATTTCATAAATTTTCTCCAACTCAAAAAACATTTCTTGCCAACCTAAACTCTATCTCAATTCCCACTGATGTTTTTGAGGCATTATCTGGTAAAAATTGGAAGCAGGCCATGGATACAGAAATGGAGGCATTGGAGAAGAACAAAACATGGAAGTTGGTTTCTTTGCCAAAAGGAAAGAAATTAGTTGGTTGTAAGTGAGTATATACAGTAAAGTACAAGAAAGATGGGTCAATTGGGAAATACAAGGCAAGATTGGTTGATAAGGGTTTGACTCAAACCTATGGGATATATTACTCAGAAACCTTCACTCTAGTTGCAAAGATGAATACAGTTCGGGTAATACTATATAGCTGGGAATTACAACAATTTGATGTGAAGAATGCTTTCTTGCATGGGAAGCTTGAGGAAGAAATCTATATGGAGGTCCCACCGAGATATGAAGTTGCTGCCAATTCTGTTTGCAGACTAAAGAAGGCTTTATATGGGTTGAAACAATCCCCTCGGGCATGGTTTGGGAGATTTACTAAGGTCATGACAACCTTAGGGTACAAACAAAGTCAAGGAGACCACACTTTATTCATCAAACACTTGACCTCGAGGGGAGTGACTGTATTGTTAGTGTATGTGGATGATATTATTGTTATTGGTGATGATTGAAGGGAACAACAATGCTTGAGTCAACATTTAGCTAAGGAGTTGAAATAAAAACTCATGGGAGCCTAAAATATTTTCTGGGAATTGAAGTGTCCCACGTGAAGAAAGGTATTTTAATATATCAGTGGAAATATGTCATAGATTTGCTTAAGAAGACAGGTATTACAGCTTGTAAACCTTCAAGTACTCCCATGGATTCAAAACTTAGATTGGGTAATGCAAGTGATCGTGTAACAATGGATAAGGAGATGTATCAATGTCTAGTGGAAAATTAATTTACTTGTCTCACACAAGGCCAGATATTGCATTTTCTGTAAGTTTGGTTAGCCAATTTATGCATTGTCAAAGAGAAGTTCACTTACAGGCCACTTATAGAATTTTGCAATACCTTAAGGGGACACCAGGTAGAGGAATTTTATATAAAAGAAATGGGAATACAATTCTTGAAGCCTACATTGATGCTGACTATGTAGGGTCAATAATTGATAGGACATCCACTATTGGATATTGCACCTTTCTTGGAGGAAACTTAGTAACTTGAAGTAAAAAACAGAATGTTGTAGCTCGATCTAGTGCTGAAACTAAATTCCAAGCTATGGCATAATGTATTTGTGAATTGCTTTGGTTGAAAATTATCTTAGAAGACTTGAAGATTAAATAGGTTGGACCTATGAAACTCTATTGTGATGATAAGTCAGCAATTAGCATAGCTCATAATCCTGTTCAGCATGATTGAACGAAACACATTGAAGTAGATGGGCATTTTATCATCGAAAAGTTGGATAATGGTTTGATTTGGACTCCATATGCACCTTGACAAGGTCAACTTGTAGATATTCTTACTAAAGGATTGTCCAGTCCAAATTTTGAAATAATAATATGCAAGCTGGGAATGGAAAACATCTATTCTCTAGCTTGAGGGGGAGTGTTGGAAATAGGAGCATTTAAATGTTTATTACCCTTCCAAAGAAGTTTAGTTAATGTTTAGCCAAGTTCAATGTATCTTAGGAAGCTGTAGTATTTTAATTGTTCTCTTCAAAATAGTAGTAGTTATTTATTCTCTTCGTATACTCTTTATAGATCAATCGGCTGAGTGAATATTTTATTCAAACACATTCAGTAAATTTCCTTTCTCATTTTTTTCAGTTTCGAGCTCAAGCTCTAGTACCATAACAAAATTGACCGAATGCCTCTCATTATGGAGAGAATCCCATTAAATAATAATCTCTATAGCTAGCTATACATGGAAACTTTGCCTAATGACTAATTTACAGCTATTCACATCTGCCAATTAATGAAATAAATGCAGTAAATAAATCAAGAACGTTGTAGAGAAATTATAGGAGAAGCAATAAATTAGATATTTAGCTAATCCTATTGACACTTGGTCATGGTTAGATAATTAAATTTTCTCACTAGTCTTTGGTATCTTCCTAGATGAGGATGGCTTCCCCTGGTTGGGTAGAAGCATTGCATTAGGATCCATTGGATCGTCCACTGGTTTGCAATCTATAAGACCTGTGTCTTCCAACATATTGAGCGCATACTTCCTTTGAAAGATAGCAATACTTGACCTTGACTGAGCTACCTTAATCCCAAGAAAATAATGCAGAGGATCTAAGTCCTTAGTTTGGAAGTGCTGAAATAGATGCTGTTTGAGAGCCTTGATGCCTTCCTGATAAAAATTATTCTTATTTGATGATGAGCATTTAAAGAAAACAGAGTGGTCTCTACTTTGCAACGAGTCATTCCAAACTGCTGTATAGCCTTGCTAAACTGACCAAACCAATCACAAGGCGATTATTTTAGGCTATATGAGAACTATAATAGTTTACATACAAGTCCCAACTCCCCTTGAGCAACAAACCCTGGCTATTGCTCCATACAAATCTCCTCTTCTGAGTCCCCATGCAAGAAAACGTTTTTAATGTCTAATTGAAACAAAGACCAATGCTTCATGGCAGCCATGGCTAAAAGCTGAATGGAAGCCATCTTTGCAACTGGGGAGAAAGTATACTGTATATAGATTATAGTCATGATGGGACCAAAACGTATATAATACCTCAGGAAAGAGATTTTTGTCTGTCTGGGGAGCATCTGTAGTGTCTGTGATGGTAAAGTTTGGTGTGCCTTCAAAAAAGGTGACATTTGTGGAGATATAGAACTGATGTGGTTTCTGCAGGGTGTAATTGAGACATGGTTTCTAGATTCCTTTGCTTTTATTCTCTCTCACTCTCAACGTGACATTATTATGGATAATGGCAACTAAGGACAGAGATGAGTATGAAATGAGCCTATAAGAACTAGGAGGCATAGCCACTTATATTTTCATTGTCTTGACCTGTAGGAAATTTGACTTATTAGTATCTGTCTATCTGGTGATTTTATGATCTTATCATTAATTATTTTATGCTTTCAATGTCTGTATTATCTTCTCTCTGATGCAGTTGTAAATGAGTTTGTTATACTTTTGATAATCTCTATTTGCTACAAAATGTTTCAATTATGCTTTTTGTTAAGTTAGAAATTTTCATTGATATTCTGCAAATCTTTTTACCATATTTTACATTTTCTTAGCATGGCCATCATGCTTCCACTGTTGGTTGTTACGCCATCCAAAAAATATCTATCATGGATTTTTGGCTTGCCTCCATGGGCTGTCATTCACCATTAGTGTCTTTTATCTCTAACATTTTATAAAAAAAATTTAATGCAGAAGGTTTGATATAAAATGGACTGCACCTACAGCAGAAGGGTCTTTCAATGATGCTCGAGGAGACATCATAATCTCACATGATTATATTACTGTAAATTCTGCTTCAGCTGCATTTGATCTGTATATGAGAGTTCAAACTTCTTATCCTGATGATTTTCATCTTAAAAGAGAAGAGTTTAATACTCCAAGAGCCATTCCATTTACTATTGATGGAGTTGAGTTGGATTTACGGATGCGTGGGTTTGAATTCTTCAGTTTGGTTTCTGCATACGCTATGGATTCCCCAAGGCCTTTGCATTTGAAAGCAGCTGGAAGGATCAAGTTTCAGGGAAAGGTTTTAAAACCTAATGGCAACATTAGCGAACAAAATTTTGAGATGACAAGGCAGCATGTGCAAGTGTTGGAGAAAGGAATTGCAGATAGTCTCGTTGGTGAGGTTTCAATCTCTGGTCTCAAACTGAATCAATTGATGCTTGCACCTCAGTTGTCTGGGTTGTTGAGAGTTTCTCCTGAGCGTATCAAGGTGATGCATAAAATTATCTCTTCCAAAAAAAAATGTTTCATCACAAGAAATTATGGATTTGTTGAAGTTTACCTCACTGCTCAGCCATATCATATATTGTAATATTCTCATTCATGGACATGGTTTCCACTGAAAGTGTTTGAATTTAATATTGGAAAAATCACAAAATTAATTCTTGGTAAAACATTCCCAGTTCAAAAATAATTAACCACTCAATTGGTGGCTATGTTCAAAGAATAGGTTTTGAAAATCACTTATTGGCTTAGTCAATCACCTGAACAGTTTATTTGTTTTCTATTCCAGGAAATTCTTTTTCTAATTTCCCCTATACTAGTATGTGATATCTGTTAATTTTTGTCATATTTGATGGGTAAAATCTGTGGTTCTAGGGTGAACTTATGATTCACTTAGAACTTTTTGATACAGTATTTTTATTCTTGGTGCTTATTTTAAGCAGCTAATAGCTAGCATTGCTTTGTAGCCAGGGTCAAACTCCTCTGTGACAGTTTCAGATTATATGACTCTATTTAATATATATAGTTGTTGTAACTTTCAATTATTTTTGCAATACAGTTGGATGCCTCTGGTAGACCTGATGAAAGTCTTGCAGTGGAGTTTGTTGGTCCACTACAGCCCAGTAGTGAAGATGGTCTGCAAAGTGGAAAACTGTTGTCTATTTCCCTTCAAAAAGGGCAACTGAGAGCTAACATTTGTTTTCAACCATTTCATTCTGCTAACTTGGAGGTAACTAAATTTAAATTTTTGGACCACTATTTGAATCTAGACCTGTTTTGTTTTCTGCTTGCATGATTTAGGTCACTTAGTAATTAGACCAAAAGTTGGTATTGAAATCTTACTTTCCTTTCTCCATGTTTGGATGGAGCTTACTTGTAGGTACGGCATTTTCCACTTGATGAATTGGAGCTTGCTTCTCTCAGGGGAACTATACAGAGAGTAAGGCATCATATCAGCCTGTCTGAAATCATTTTTCCCTATTGTCCTTGCTCTTTGCTGTACTCTCTTACATATATCTGGATCATTACAAAGTTGGTCCAATTATATCAGGGAGACTGTCTCTATGAGCAATCCATCTTGACATTTGACCCTTGATTCCAATTTAGGAGGTCCTAACAAACAAATTCCGATAAGAGAAAAAATTAACCAAAATTTGACATGTGGTTAGTGATTTTAGTTATTGTTTGGTTAATCATTTACCATTCTTTGAACAAGGATTGTCCATTATTTCCAACTTTGGTTAATTCTTCATAAATTGGGAATAAGTTGGCCAAGATTTCCTAATTTGTAGTTCTACTGTGCTTTGTTGCTTCGTTGCTTCACATATCAAAGTTGAAAATTTTCCAATTAACCATATCAATTATTTGTTTTGGTTTAAGATTGACAATCTTATTTGTTAAAATTTTTTAAAATTGATTATGACTTGAAAATATAGGTGTATCAACTAGATTTATGTTCTTCTAAAATCACCAATGGTGTAGTTGTTCCTCCACTTTCTGTGTATAAAGTGAAAATTAATTGGCTCAGAATCTGATAGTGGCCTCAATAATCAATGTCAAGAAATATGTAAAATTATTTGTTAATTTTTTCAAACTGATTAAATAAAACAAGGATCTCTAGATGACCCATTAGTTTAGTAGCAAGAATGAAGTGTCAAGCCCCCACAATTCCAAATTCTTAAGCTATTAGGAGAAGCCAAAGGAATAATTATTGATTAATAATATCTCTGATTTCTCCTTCATCTAAAAGCCCTTTATGCCTAAAATGTGGTCAAATCAGAGGCAATAATGCCATTTTTGGACCAACAATTCCAGAAACTTAGATGACATAGAAGGCCAGAAAATTAATCTCTCTAACAAACTACATCAATGTGCATTTAGAGAAAAGATGGACAAGTAGAATAAAATTGAGAGTGGAAAACTCTAACGTGCAAATTTGACAGTGCAATCTTCCCTCATCTTTTGCCCCTCTTTTTCTTTTTTCATTATTTTTTCAGTCCTACCTAATGATAACCTGTTTGAGGCATTATTTAATGATCATGTTATAGAAACAAGTATGATGTTTTTCAACTGCTTTCAGGCAGAAATTCAGCTTAATCTTCAAAAAAGAAGAGGACATGGAGTCCTGTCTGTTCTTCAGCCAAAATTCAGTGGTGTGCTTGGTGAAGCTCTAGATGTGGCTGCTAGGTGGAGTGGAGATGTTGTGAGTGCATAAGACCATCCTCTTATATACTTATATGTTTGCACCTGAATTTGTGTTACCTGTTAGTTTACTTATTGCTGTTCGGGTAAAATGAAATTGTCCGTTAGCCTGTCCAGAGTTAATTATGAATGAGGTGAAGTGTTCATTAGTTTAATTCTGTAAGTTTGTTCTTTTTTTTACTTGCCCAATGTTAAATCTAAAGTAGTATCTCTTTATATGTTTGCCCTTGGTGTGATGGTCAGTAATAGATGTATAGTAATATCCTTTTAATATAAAATATACAGGTGCTCAGTTGATTATCTTATTGATGTTTGTGTATAGGCGATGTTCTGAGTGAGAGGGCTATTTTTATGAGAGTGAGATGAGCAAATCTTGACCATATAACCACCATCCATTTATGGAAGATTAAAAGGTTACGTAATGATTGCACGATCACTTAAAAAATATGCACGACTTTTATGTTTTAATCTTAACCATTGGTGTAAGATCTAATGGTCTACATTTGCTGTTTCCCAGTTTCCCTCCCTCTTTCTAAATGTTTGTGTGTGACAAAATCAATTGACAATGAGTGTCAAAGTCAAGAAAACAACACCTCTGATAACATTTTATAGAAATTAAATTTAACCAATCCAATTGCTGAATCATATTATATTATCCTGATGCTCATGTATACCAAATTCATTTAATTCAGACATGTGTAGATTTGTAATCTAATAGTAGAAATTTACTTATCTTTTAAATAACATATTATACATTAAAATAAGGTAATGTAATGTGATGGAATATCAATTAATATTTAAATTATATGAAATTTTGTAGATGCGGTCTACTTCATGAGATCTTCCAAATTCCAATGCAACAATTGAATTGATAAAATTTAGCATCTGTAAAAAGCTACTAAAAGAGTCACTTTACCAAGTTTAACATCTTAATGGACCATTAGTTAACCAGTATTGGGCCATTGAAGATTTTTTTTTTTTTTTTGTTACCTTGGAATGCAAAGAACATCATCTATTGAATTCAATGTTCTTGGAGCTGTTAACTATTTTTTTGTCTAATACTGATCCCCAGTTGGTGCATTATTGTTCAGATCACTATTGAGAAAACAGTTTTGCAACAGAACTACAGTTGTTATGAACTTCAAGGTGAATATGTGTTGCCTGGAACCCGAGATCGAAATCCTGTTGACAGAGAAGGTGGCCTTATAAAAAGGCTAATGTCTGGTCATATTGGTAATGCTATATCCTCGATGGGGAGGTGGAGAATGAAACTTGAAGTTCGTAGAGCTGAGGTTGCTGAGATGCTTCCCCTTGCAAGGCTTTTTTTCTCAAGTATGGATCCTGCTGTTCGTTCAAGATCTAAGGTTGTATCACTATCATTATTTATGTCTTGGGAGGTTACATATATTCATAGTTTAACCATCGTAATATAGCATAGTTGATTAAGATGCTTTGCTAATCCATTAATATTTGTAACTGTTAGAAATGTGTATTATCTAGGTTCAGTGTGAGTGTCTAGGTTTATTTTTATCGTGTAAATCTAGTAATTTAGGAAATTGTATTTTTGTATTTATTATGTTCATTATATAAATATCAAATTCATGACGTTGATTGGACATACAATTTACTACATGTGCTTGTTTATTTTCTCTCAACATATTATCCAGAACATGAAGAGAGGAAAACCAAAACTGTGCATGTCGGATGGACCCACTGCCCACTGATGACTTTAATGTCAACTGGTTTGTTGACCTCTGCTACATCAGTTTCCAGTTGATAACTGCCTCTGGCCACTGTTAATCACCTCCGTTTGCTTGGTCATTCACCAAAGACCCAGCCACATAGGCCACACCACATGCCCTTGACATGCCCAAGTTTTTGCATCTCATCCTACGTATCATTACATGGTGGTGGCATCATTACATCCCCTCTTTAGATTGGCCTCACCAACATTTGTGCCCTGAGTTGTTCAATGCACTTTGCTCAAAGGCATTGCAGTAACTCAAGGTGTTCATTTTTTTGGATATTGTGATCTAACCCATGGCTGGTAGCAGTTCTTCTGAGTTCCAATGCACTGAAGTACACTGTTAAGATATCTCCCATTGGGTAGGAATATGGCCAGAATAAGAATACTCCTTACAAGACTTGGACAATCCTCTCTCTTTAGTTAGCTTTTAGGAGTGAGTTAGGCCTGGTCCATTTCATTGGTTCAAAGCCTATACAGTCTTATTGTTGGGCCACTCCTAGAATTTAGACTTAGGGCTTAACTCAACTCCACAAAATTGACTTGTAAGGTGAGAATTGCTCAGCCTTATAAAGACTACATTGACCATATCTCTCCCAGCCCAAGCCTAATTTCAGCCTACCTTACACACACCCTTCTCTGGCTTACATTCTCTCCATACAACAAACCCACACGCATCCCTCCCCCCCCCCCAAAAAAAAAAGCTCTGCTGTTAGGTAGCTATCTCCCTCCCCTAAAACTGATCAGGTGTACCGCACCTTTTACCTCTCGTTACATACACGTTAGTGATCTTGGGCTTGGGGCTGCATCATTCTGACATCAAGTTGTGTAGAGAACTTTTTTGAATAAAAAAATTTAATCCAGTTTTTTCTGTATCTTTCACCAAAATCCTGTATTCATCTTTATACTTATTTTCTTCTCTTAAGCAAAACTAATTATGCATGTTGCTACGCTACATGTGCAGGATTTCTTCATTCAAAGTTTGCAGTCAGTGGGATTATATACTGAAAGCCTTCAACAACTGCTTGAGGTATTGTCAAAGGATTGCTATATTTTATTTTCCTTTTCAAAAGATGCAATACCTGATGCCTCTGAGGTCAATAAATTAGCCCAATAAAATGTATTTAAAAAGTTGATTTGCTTTTGCCATTGTCAATGATATACACAACTTGCAGACAGTGAGGGGGCTTCATGCTCCATCAAATGATGTTGTTCTTGAAGATTTAAGTCTGCCTGGTTTATCTGAACTCAAAGGTCACTGGCATGGATCTCTGGATGCTAGTGGTGGGGGGAATGGAGACACCCTGGTAAAATGTTCAGTTTTTTTTATACTTGGGAGTTGCATGAATAATCTATTTTTTAATACTGACTTTCTTATTCTGTTATTTCAGGCAGAATTTGACTTTCATGGGGAGGACTGGGAATGGGGAGACTACAAAACTCAGCGAGTGTTGGCAGTTGGGGCTTACAGTAATGATGATGGTTTGCACCTGGAGAGAATTTTTATCCAGAAGGATAATGCCACCATCCATGCAGATGGAACATTACTAGGACCTAAAACCAACCTCCATTTTGCAGTCTTAAATTTTCCTGTTAGTCTAGTCCCAACTGTAGTTCAGATCATTGAATCTACAGCAACGGATGTGGTTCATTCTCTGCGACAGTTGTTGGCACCCATTAAGGGTATATTGCATATGGAAGGAGATCTTAGAGGAAGTTTAGCAAAACCAGAATGTGATGTGCAAGTAAGGCTCCTGGATGGTTCTGTTGGTGGCGTTGTTCTTGGAAGAGCCGAAGTTGTTGCTTCTCTAACCTCAACCAGTCGTTTTCTATTCAATGCAAAATTTGAACCTATAACCGAAAATGGCCATGTACTCATTCAGGGTAGTATTCCTGTTGCATTTGTGCAAAATAACACGTTACAGGAAGATGTAGAATTAGATAAGAGTCAGGCTACTTGGGTTCCTGATTGGGTGAAGGAGAAGAATAGAGGGACCATCGACGATGCCAGCGATAAAAAAGTTTCTAGAGATAGAAATGAAGAAAGTTGGAATACTCAATTAGCAGAAAGCCTTAAAGGTTTAAATTGGCAAATTTTAGATGTTGGAGAAGTCAGGATTGACGCTGATATAAAAGATGGGGGAATGACATTGGTTACGGCTTTGTCTCCTCATGCCAATTGGCTTCATGGCAATGCAGACTTGAAGCTTGAGGTGGGTGAAATGAATATAATTTTTCTTACATATTGGTATTTACTTCTCTGAATCTTGTCATATGGCTTGACTTAATAGGTCAGAGGTACAGTTGATCAACCAGTACTTAATGGACACGCATCTTTCCACAGGGCATCTATTTCTTCACCAGTGCTCCGAAAGCCACTAACCAACTTTGGTGGAAATGTTCATGTGCAATCAAACAGGTTATGCATTACCTCACTGGAGAGTAGGGTAAGCAGAAAAGGAAAGCTTCTTGTAAAAGGGAACCTGCCACTCAGAACTAGTGAGGCAGCCCCAGATGACAAGATTGAATTGAAGTGCGAAGTTCTGGAAGTACGGGCACAAAAAATTTTAAGGTTGCTTTCGTAACTTCTATAGATTTCTATTAGAAAGCCACTTTAATTGTGCTCACCCCATACCCGCCTCAGTTGCAGTCTTTTTGGAGACTGCCTTAATTGCAGCCTCAAGGGTGTTGTTTAGTCCCACATTGACTAAAAATATGGCTTAAGTAGAGCTTATAAAGCTTGGGCAATCCTCACTATACAAGCTAGTTTTGTGAAGTTGAGTTGGCCCTAAGCCCAAATCCAAAGAATTTCTTAAGTTAACATCTTGACTTATTAATGGATGTAAAGTGGCCACTAAATCATAAATATTGATTTTTTGGAACTGCATCCCCCCCACCCCCCCCCAAAATATATAGTCTCTTTTAAAGAAAATGCTCTACTTTTGTCAGTGGTCAGGTTGATTCTCAGTTGCAAATAACTGGTTCGATATTGCAACCAAACATATCTGGGAATATCAAAATAAGTCAAGGAGAAGCATATTTGCCACATGATAGAGGTGGTGCTCCTGCTTCTAATAGATTTCCATCAAATCAGTCTGTGATTCCTACTGCTGGGGTCAGTCGTGTGTTTGCTTCAAGATATGTTTCACGATTTCTCAGCTCAGAATCTGCTTCTTCAAGGGCGAAAGTGTCTCAATCCTCTAGCTCTGGTATTACTTTACATGTCTATCAATTTATCTTCTGATCTATTATTTGCTTATAATTTAGTGTTGAATGCTCTGCAATCAGAATGGACTCCCTTACTAATAATTGAAACCGAAAGCTCTTACTTCCCTTTCTAAAGGGTTCCCCCCACCCCTGTGTTATCATGATTCCTATGGAACTGATTCCCTACATTCTTCCTTGTTACACCTTAGTAATTGTGGGCCTGCCTGCAGGCTTATGAACAATGTTCAATACTTCAATCCAATGTATTTGCATACTTTCAGAAACACTCACCTCTGTAGAATGATTCTAAATTATATGCATTATGTTACTTGCCATGAGCTTTTTTCTAAATAAATTACAATTACAACAATTAGAAGGTAACTGCCATGATCATAGCTTTTAAGCAGTGTTTTAAATTTGGACCAGTCATTGACCAGGTTGAGGTACCGGGTCATTGGATCAATGGTCAAACTGGTGGCTCACTAGTTGAACCTCATCAACCACTTTGAACTATTAAAATTAATTAATATATATTATATTTGCATTCTATATGTAAAATAATTATTTGGTGTAATGGTAAATTGTAAATTGTTCGGCCCTCCTTTCAGGAGGTCACGAGTTCAATCCTCATTGGGTGTATATTTTTATGTCACTGCTTTTTGGTAGTCATTTCTTGTTATAATAATTTAGGAGGATAAGATGCAAAGCAATTAACATAATAATTTAAATTAGATATAATTTTGTATTAATCAATGTATCTACAGGTCATGTCATATATACATATACAACCTTTAGGCATACGAGGATTCTTTCCTTTCCAAACACTCTTGATTTAAGGAGCTTAATTTATGATTGACCAAAAGTGAGAAAAGAATCAAATGATCAATTATGAAGTGGGACCAATAGAATATGAATTACATCTCTGTTGACAATGACACCTACTCATTAATCCTTCACATACGTCATATGTCATGTACCATGGCTTGAAACTCAGCTTATGCACTAGACCCAGCAACATTTTACTTCTTACTTCTTCATGTCACTAGATTTCCTCCAAGAAACAAACAATAACTAATCTCCCATTTGTGACTGACTCTGCATAGTCAGCATCAGTGTATGTCTCCAGGATCAGTTAACCTTCTCTCTTAAATAATAGTCCCTTACCTGGGCTTGTCTTCAAGTAATGGAGGATCTTCTCAACTGCTTGAAGGTGTCTCTCATGAGAGTCATGCATAAATTGACTAACCATACTAACAACATAGACAATATCTGGGCTTAGTGAGAGATAAATATATTAGTTTCCCCACCCGTCTCTGGTATCGAGACTTCACGACAAGTGGATTTTCTTCACTTTCAATCCTGTGGTTTTGTTCAATACGCATCCCCTATGGTTTTGTTCAATACGCACCCCTTATGGTTTTGTTCATTGTGATCTTCCCTTTCTACTTCATTGTTATTTTCCTCTTCTGCTTCATTATGATCTTCCCTTTCTGCTTCATTGTGTTCTTTGTGTGTGTTTTCATGATGGTGTCTTGGACATCCTGCAAAGACATAAGAGGCAATGATCGTAAGACCGACTCGATTTTTGAAATACTCTCCCCCTAAAGTTGAGGGCTGATAAAGAAGAATTGTGTTTCGTGAAGAGTGAGATCCATTGATCAAAAGAAACGACAAGGTAGATGCATAGGTTAGATGGAGAGTGGAGGGAAAACATCGAGTGATTAGCCTCACAATGAGTCATGTCGAGACCAAAAATTTGAGTATAGCCCTTAGCCATCATGTGAACCTTGAAGCGATCAATATTTCCATTGAGGCCAACTTTCAGTGTAAACCCAACAGCAGCCAACAATGGTTTTGTCAGGAGGTAGGGGGACAAGCTCCCAAGTGTTGCTGGTTTCAAAAGTTGTCATTTCCTCCAACATCTTGTCTATTGTCTGATGGGATCAGCCATGGTGCCACCTGTAGACTTAGGGATAGACACACAAAATCTAAAGAGGAGATAAAAGAGAAATAAAAGGGAGATAAACAAGCATAATTAGGAGTACAAGCATATATGGGATTAAGGTTGCAAGTAGACTTAATACCTTTACAAAGGGCAATGGAAGGTCATGTGTAGGAGACGATGGCAAAGAGGCGTTTGGAGCAAGAGATGATGCTAGAGGATAAGTAGATGATACCATCGGTTGTAGCTATGTTTGTCTATGATAAGTGAGCAATGGAGGTGGAGCAAAGGCAATGATTGAGGTTGGAACAACAGGCAGGACCATTGGTGGTTGTAGCTATGTTTGTCTATGATAAGTGAGCAATGGAGGTGGAGCAAAGGCAATGATTGAGGTTGGAACAACAGGCAGGACCATTGGTGGAACATCTAGAGGACCATCGTCATCGATAGAACATGGGAAGAAAGGGTTACTCTTGAAGAAAGTGACAATAACAAAGACCAAATACTGTTGAAGTTGAGGACAAAAGCAACGATAACCTTTCTGAATGCAAGAGTAACCAAGAAAAAGACATTTTACAAACCTGGCAAAAAGTTCACTTTTACCTTAAGTGAGGTCATCAACAAAGCACGGGCAACCATAGGCATGGAGAGTAACAATGTATGGAGCTTGTTTAGGGAACAAAACAAGGTAAGGAACCTAATTGTCAAGGATGAACAAAGGCATGCAGTTGATCAGGTAATACGCTCTAAGTAGTGCATCACCTCAAAGCCAAAGACGAATGTTATAGTGAAGGAGTGTACGAGCTTTGTTCGCTAGTCACTGTGCCACTTTTTTGCTAATGTTCCTATACATCTAGAGTCACCACCCTCTGGTAAACATAACACCGCCAACCGCTGTTTGACTTTTTTTTAATCATGGCCTCTCACAATTCCTTTTCTGATTTTAGATTTACTTTTGACTTTCACCAATGTCCTGCTAATCATGTGTGAAAATTTAGCTGAGACAGCCAAATCGGGCACATGGGCTGCTACTGTTCAGTTGTGGTAGGAGCGTATACTGTTAAGTCATGAAAAAGAGCACTCATTGTGGCAGAAAGGGAACGTGAGTATTGTTCATGTGTTGCTACTGTGGAAAAAAAAAAAAAAAGAAAGGATTGGGAAAAAAACTTGTGTTCTCGATATCATGTAAAAATGTATACTAAATGTTTGTGTATTACCCACACATACGATGTTTTATTTATAATTAAATAAAGCTAAAATTAAGGATACAAATAATGATAGAAATCTCTAATTCTATCTATGAAATCTTTCTATATTTCCCTATTAACATAGAATAAATGTATATCCACTTACGAATTCTGGTAGTTCTCTACAACCAAATCAGGCACAAATTCACTACATATTTCGCACTGCTGCAACAAATCAAATGTACTAATCATATTATGTATTGCTGTCCAAACCAAAGCATTAACTTGGAGATGTTCCCCAAAAAATCTATAAGAGCTCAATCATGTCAAGGGTTAAAAAATTTAACAATGACATATTTTAGACTTTTTTACCAGGCCACATAAGTCATCAGAACTGAATCAGGAGATGCCAGGATCAATCATTTGATTGCTTGATCTTCTAGTTTTGCTTATGCTGTGCATAATTTAGTTGAGTTCATTATGTTATATTTTTCACAATGGCTGCTAGTATGTATTATGACATCTTTCCTTCCTAAAAAACCGACAGTGGCAGTTAATAAGTCAACTCAGGTTGAAAAGCAGATGGAGCAAGTGCAGATTAAACCAAATGTAGAAATCTGTCTCAATGATTTGAAGCTTGTGCTTGGACCAGAGTTGAAGATAGTTTATCCTTTGATTCTTAATTTTGGTGTAAGTGGAGAGCTTGAGTTAAATGGTCTGGCCCATCCCAAATGGATAAAACCTAGAGGCATACTGACATTTGAGAATGGTGAAGTTGATCTAGTTGCAACACAGGTATGTGTAACATTTTATTTTTATAACTTGCAAATTGTACCCTGTGGTAATGTGGTTTCATCTAAGCTATAGTTTTCTTTTGGTTTGTCTTAAGTATTTCTTAACACCTTGTTGATGTTGGTAAAATCCATTTCAAATGCAGGTGAGGTTAAAAAGAGAGCATTTAAACATTGCAAAGTTTGAGCCTGAGTATGGACTAGATCCAATGCTTGATTTAGCTTTGGTTGGATCTGAGTGGCAATTCAGAATTCAAGGTAGAGCTAGCAATTGGCAGGACAAACTTGTGGTGACCTCAACACGTTCTGTGGAACAGGATGCACTCTCACCTACTGAGGTAAAATATATGCTCCTGTTATCTTGCACAACCAATTTGGAGCTCAAAAGTCAATTTTTTTAGTCCTGTAATTTATGTTGTTACTGTCAAACAATCACATATAAAGCACCAATAGTTAGAATGATATTGTTTAACAATTACACTTTTCTGTTCTAGGTGAGTCCTTGCTCTTCAATTCTGACATAAAAACGTGGCCTTTACTCATTATAATTATTATTATTTGTATTTGCAAATTCACATTTCTCTAACATATAAATAATAAATATATCAAACACATTCAATTACAAGAAAATAATTTTAATCATCTCATAGCAATTACTAACAGAATGTAATCAAGTAAACGTATGAGTTGTTTAAGTTATTTTCATGATATAGGAACTCACTTGAGGATATACAGTCTATTATTTCACATCCGAGTTGTAGTCATCTCAGGCAAAATCATAAAGAATTGAAATCTTAGATTTTATATCCCTATTTGTATCCTATTAGTGTTGGATCAGGTCTTAAGCTGGTTAATCTCTCAAAATCCCCAGTTGGGACAAAACAATTGGAGCCTTGGAATGTTATGTGGATTTTAATAGATTTATTAATGCTGATGGATATAAAAAAATTTCATTAACTAATTTTAGTGTGAATAGTTTCATCTGTGAAAATCAATGCCTTCATGATATTATTTTCAGGCAGAATGGTTCTATTAGTTGTTTTTATCTATGCAGGCTGCCAGAAGATTCGAGAGTCAGCTGGCTGAATCCATTTTGGAAGGCAATGGTCAGCTTGCTTTTGAAAAACTTGCAACTGCAACTTTGGAAAAATTGATGCCACGAATAGAAGGGAAAGGAGAGTTTGGCCAGGCTAGGTGGAGGCTAGTGTATGCACCCCAGATTCCTAGTTTAGTTTCTGTTGATCCTACAGCAGATCCTCTCAAGTCACTTGCCAGTAATATATCGTTTGGTACAGAAGTTGAAGTTCAGCTTGGCAAACGTCTTCAGGTAATCATAATAAAACTAGTTAATCTTTCAAACCTTTGCTTGCCAATACCCATGTTATCATTAATTTCAGTTAACTAACTTGTGTCAGTCATTTAAAAATCTGTATCAAATATCAATAGAGGGAAATAGAGAGAGCAACACTTTTCTAATTGTGACGGCTAACTATGGAAAATTACAAAAAGAAAGAAAGAAAGGAATTATGGGTAAAAGCTTTACCAATTTAGGAATAATAAGTGGTTATTCATTAACCACTTTTTGAAGATTGTTAACACTAAGTGGTTAATTAACTTAATTGTTCCTAAACTAAATAATTTTTTAAGTAGTCCCTAAATATAATCTTGTGGCATATGATCTTTATCAGTTTATTTTTCTGGCCAGTGGCAATGTTATCAGTACCATATGATTCACGATACGATATGTGTGATTCAATTCGATTCTAGCAGCTGGCAATACAAATCGCTGTGCGAATTCTTTTGGTGCTTGTATCACACCATGAATCGCAAGAATTGGACCTGAATTGCATGCTAGAGACGAGTCGCATGGTTCTTTTGCACATAGGTCGCACCCCAAATCAGTTATGTAAAACCCAAAAAAATGGGGTTTTATTTTCCCGAAAAATTAGCTTAAAAGAGAGGGAACTTGCGGATTTCTCCCCTCTTATCAGACTTAGGGTGACTCATTATCTGGTTTTCATGTTTCTACTTTACTCTTCTCTCTCCGAAATCTTAGTGTTACTTTTGTTCTCTTCTATTTTCCTCCAATCGTGTTTATTGAGCTATGGCCTACGGGTAACTTTTGTTTATTGAACTTTTGGTCCCCTATCTCTACATGTGTCACCCTTGCATATGCCTCTCAGTTATTTTCTTTTCTTTTTTTTTGGTGTTTGAAACTGAGTTATATTTTAAACAAGTTTCAAAAAATATATATTTGTGTTATGTTTTTAAAATTATATTAGTTTTATATATTTATAAAATGTATTTTTTTTTAAATTAACTAATTATCCTTAAAAATTTTAATATATATTTACATTCAAAGTATATTAAATATTCAAATAAATGGGCCTGATATATTTTAATATTTTATTTAATTTAAAGTATGTTTTGACTTCTGATATGATTCTTTATGGTAAAATGTTCCTATATTTATGTTTTTTAGTTATTGTTCATTAATTTGTGTTTTTGTCTTTATTAGTTGTATATGCTATTTTTATTATCAGTCATGAATCTTACGATTCATGATTTGATTTGATTCATGATTCGATAAATAAGTCTTCTGATTCACGATTTGAATCACAATTGTTTTGTTGACATTCATTATGGAGATGTATGGTTTCCACTAAGCAGACATTCTAAATTATAAACAGATAATGTAGTTTTTAGTTGCTACATCATATAGAAGCATCTATTATTTTTGTATGGTGAAATTCCAAATACTTCTCTACTTTTCACTGAGAACCTGTGCCAATGTTAAAGCTGCAGTCGTTTTTCTAAAGCAATGAGTTTTCTTTCAGGCCACAATTGTTAGGCAAATGAAGGAGTCTGAGATGGCAATGCAATGGACATTGAGCTATCTGCTTACGAGTCGTTTGCGAGTGCTCCTACAATCTGCTCCATCTAAACGCCTTCTTTTTGAATATTCTGCTACATCCCAGGATTGACTAGCATCAAAGTAACATTTTCAACTTTTCCTCACCTAGATCAAGCCGTATAACTGTTAATAGTAGCAACCTGGAAATGCATCTTGCAACTATTGCCTTGGTAAAAATGCAGCTTAAACACATTCCACTTCGAATTTTCCTTTCATATTATGTTTTAAGGGAAGGGGAATCTTGGGATGCTTTTTGAATGTGAAAAAGTAGTGTAGATGCATATTATTTTTTGCTCAGATTGAGCCTGTTAATATATAGATGCTTAATTCTTGGATAATTCAGCCAATAGTTTTGTACATATATTCAATTTTAATGAAGGAAAATATAGCATGATTGTTTGACACATGAAGCTAAGCTCCATGCATGGGGATAAGAGCTGTGGTTTTCTTTCTGTACCAGAACCATCAAATCTTAACTTGCATCCTTAATTATCCAATTTAATGTCTTGATTGCTTCATTGCAGTACGTGCTAGATTTAGTATTCTTGTAACAGCCGCCTTTAGATTTTTATATGCTTGTAATTTCACAAACATCTATTGTATTTTTAGGGTAAAGACAGTTGTAGTTTTAATGTTAAACAGTAGTAAATATACTATGTTACTAATTGGAAAAATGCAATTTTGCTTCTGGAGATATGTTTTTCTTGTTTTCATAAAAAACTTTAGTGTAATTATATTTAATTTTAGGTAGCCTTGGTTTTGAACTATGATTTTGACGAAATTCGGATTATTATGCAAGCACAAATTTGGCTTGTTGAAAATGAGAGGTTGGTTTATGAATTTTCATGATCTATAGTGTTAGCGATCATTTACTTATGACACACTAGCAGGTCAGAGATATACATATTTTCTCATTCTATTGGATCCTTGACATTCTGATTTCGTTTTTGTTCAACCCCAATACTAGTTTGTCTCAATACGATATTGCAGTCTGTGTATGGAGAAGCAAAATTAACTGTGCTTAGTTCCTTGTGAGAATGACAGTGGTACAAAGTCCCTTGCAACATTGCCAACTTGTGATTTTTAATTATTGAAAGAGACAGAAAAGAAGCATGTGCTGAAAATCATGTCTTCACCTATAGCAAAAAGGAGAAATGCAAGGATTTGAATCATCCACAAATCATCTTGTTACGATTAAAGGAAATGAAATTCTCGTCACTACAAAATCTATTTATAATCTATAAAACCTGGAGCTCAAGCTATGAAGGTGACACTTTGACATAACATTCTCTCTTATCAAGCCATCTCAGCATCAATACTCTTTGATAAGAAACTAGGTCATTCATCCTTACATTCTTTTACTTATATCCCTTACTTTAATGTTTCATTTATCACAATGTTTTCGGTTTTGACACCTCTTAATTGAGTGTAATTATTTATAAATGAGTGATGTTAATATTGAATTTCAAAATGCACTTCATTTAAGAAAGATAAAATAATGAAAGAAAAACATGACTAGTTTTTTACTAAGTAGGAATTTTTTGACAATGTAGCAAAAAGAGAACCATCACAAGTGAGATTAAAACATAAACTACACTTGGATATGCCAATTTTAATCTTTTATTTTTTTCTAAGAGATTTAAGTAAGGAGCAAATCTTGGAGAGCAAGTTGTCTTGGAGGACAAGTAAACTTGGGGAGCAAGTTTTGCCTTTTATAGTTTCTTAGTAAAAATGATTAAATGGACTTTTGATCCCAAATGGGGTTCTTTGGAGAATTGGGGGGGGGGGGAGAGGAGTATAAGGAAATGCTCCCACATGCGTTTGAATTTTGACATTATAATCGCAAGATAGAAAGTTTTGATCAAAGTGTAAATAAAGATGTTTTGTCATTATTGTAAAATCTCATCATTAATGAATATCGGTGTGTTTAATTATCTTATTAGACTACACAACAAATTAAAGATAAAATGATAATTTCTCAAGTGTTGAAAATGTTACTGTGTATTTCTCTATTTTATAGCTACTTTTTATAAAATATGTCTTTGGTCTTGAATAAAATAATAATATTTTATTGTAGAGTATCATAATTATTTTTAAAATTTTCAAAATGTTATTTATGATTAATAATCACTAATTATAGTAATACTTATGATAAATTTTATTGCATTCTCACGTAATTCAATATAATTTTTATTGTCTATTTTACAACACAATTTAATTTTTAGTTAAATATATACTTAAATCTTACACAAAAAAATCACATCAATTCTAATTAATTAAATTTTATGGTTTAATTAATAATTTTACTTAAATGATACAAATCAAGTTAATTAAGAAATAGTATCCAAAAAAAACTAGGTGATATGTAAAATACTTTTATATTATCATACAATCACAATCACTCTATATGATAAATTTGTTTATTTTTACAATAATAATCTTAAAAATCATAATAATTATTATTATAATTAGATAACAGTTTAAAATTAGTTTACATGGTCGCTAAAGAACCATTAAATTTCTTTAGATAGTCAAGATAAAAATCAAAATCATCTCATTTTACAAGAATCAATCACATTGACTTCAAATTTTTAAGAAAGAAAATAAAGAAAACATTTTGTAGTTAACCTTTTATAAGAACTAAAATATATTTAAATCACACATTTTAAAACCCAAATTATTGAGATAACAAATTTAATTTAAAATAACACTAAAATACTTACAGTATTGTATTTAAATTAATTTAGATTTTAATATTCTCTTATAATTAAGACTAAATTCTTTCTTTGATTATTCTATTTTTTTTTTCAATTTCGTCTCACTATTATTAAAAAGTTCAATTTAAGAGTTAAACATCGTTAGAGGATCTGCAACAACAATTTCAAAAGTTATGAACTGCGGCAGTTTAAAATCCCATTATCATAATTTTAAATCAAAAAATAAATAATAATAATAATAAATATAATAATTTAACAACAAAATATTTTCAAGTCCATCCAGTTTTAAACCACCGTCACTATAACAAATTTATAAATTTAATTTAATAATTAATAATATGAAAAATTTGGAAATTTAATAATTTAGTAGTTTAATAATTAATGTTTTAATAATTTAATAATAATTACTACAATAACTATAGTTTAATAACTAAATAAATAAACAAATAATTTATTATTGAATAATTTAATAATTTCATAGTTCAATAATTATATTCATTAACAATTAAATTATCCAATAATTAAAAAATTTAGTCATTTAATAACAAAATATATTTATAATAAAATAATTTAATAATTCAATAATTCAATAGTTGAATAATTAAATAATTAAATAATTAAATAATTAAATAACTTATTAATATTAAAATGCACAAATTTAAAATTTTAATAAATTAACAATTCAATAAATTAGTAATATAATAATTAATAATTTAAAATTATAAAATTTAGTCATCTAATAATTTATTAATGTAATAATTTAATATTTTAGTAATTTAATAACTTAATAACTTAATAATATAATAATTTAATAATTTAACAATATAATAATTGAATAATGTAATAATTTATTAATTTAATAACTGAATAAAATAATAATTTAATAGTTTAATATTTATTAGTTTATTAATTTATTATAGCTCAAAAATTTAGTAATTTAACAAAATAATTATTTAATAATTTCATAATTTTTATTAATTTCATAATTTAGTATTAGAATAATTGAATAATATAACAGTTTTATAATTTATTAGTTTAATAATTACTATTTTAATAATTTTATAACCTATCATTTAATAATTTATTAAGCTAATAATTTTTAATTTAGTAATTTGTTAAATTAGTAATTTGTTAAATTAATAATTTACTAATTTAATAATTTAAAAATTTTATAATTTAATCCTTTAGAATTTTAATAATTTAAAAATTTAACAATTTAACAATTTAATAATATAGTAATTTAATAATTTAATAATTTAACAATTTCATAATTTCAAAATTTAATAATTTAACAATTTAATATTTTAATATCTTATTAATTTAATAATTTAATAATTTCACAATTTAGTAATGCATTAATTTAATAATTTAACAATTAAAGAATTTAATAATTTTGTAGTTTAATAATTTAATAATTTAACAATTTCAAAATTTACTAATTTGATAATTTAAAATTTTAAAGATTTAAAAATTTAATAATTTAAAATTTTAATAATTTAATAAGTTAATAATTTAAAATATTATTAATTTAATAATTTAATAATTTAATAATATAGTAAATAATAATTTATTAATTATTAACTTAATAATTTACTAAATAAATAATTTAGTAATTAAATCATTTATTAGTTAATAATTTAATAATTTAATTATATAATTACTGAACAATTTTATAATTTTATTATTTATTATTTTAGTAATTTCATTATTTATTAATTTAATAATTTTCTATTTTATTAATTTAATAAATGTATTAATTAAAAACTTTTGTAATTTAATGATATCATAAGTTAATAATTTAATAATTTAATAATTTACTAATTTTTTAATTGCACAATTCAGTAATTTCATAATTAAAGAGTTTAGTAAGTTAGTAATTTAATAATTTAATAATTTAATAATTTAATAATTTCGTAATTTCATAATTTAATAATTTAGTAATATAATAACTTATTAATTTAATAATTTAGTAATTTCATAATTTAATGATTTTGTAATTTTGAAATTTATTAATTTAGTAATTTAATAATTTATTAGTTTCATAATTCAATAGTTTATTAATTTAATAATTTAATAGTTTATTAATTCAAAATTTAATAATTTAATAATTTAGTATTAGAATAATTGTATAATTTATTATTTTTATAATTCATTATTTAATAATTTTTATTTTAGTAATTTAGTAATTTAACAATTTATTAAGTTAATAATTTATTAATTTAGCAATTTGTTAAATTTGTAATTTTTTAATTTAATAATTTAAAAATTTTATAATTTAATCATTTAGTATTTTAATAATTTAACAAATTAAAATTTTAATAATTTCGTATTTTAATAATTTAATAATTTAGTAATTTAATAATTATTAATTTAGTAATTCAACAATTTCATAATTCCATAATTTCATAATTTAAAAGTTTAATAATTTAATAATTTTATATTTTATTTAGTTATTTAGTTATTTAGTTGTTTAATAATTAATAATGTGTTAATTTAATAATTTAACAATTAAATACTTTAATAATTTTCTAGTTTAAAAATCTAATAAGTTAACATTTTAATAATTTACTAATTTGATAATTTAAAATTTTTAAAATTTAAAGATTTAGTAATTTTATAAGTTAATAATTTAAAGTTTTAGTAATTTAATAATTTAATAATTTAATAATTTGGTAGTTAATAATTTAATAATTTTCTAATTAATATTTTAAAAATTTTCGAAATTAATATTTTAAGAATTTAGTAATTTTCATTTTATTAATTTTTAATTAATAAATTAATAGTTCAAAAAATTAATAGTTTAATTATTTAATAATTTTATATTTTTACTATTTAGTAATTTAATGATTTAATAATTTATTAATTTAGTAATTTTACATTTTATTAATTTAATAAATTAATTAATTCAATAATTTAGTAATTTAAAGATATTACAGTTTAATAATTTAATAATTTAGTAGTTTAATAATTTAATAATTTAGTAGTTTAATAATTTAATAATTTAGTAGTTTAATAATTTAATAATTTAGTAGTTTAATAATTTAATAATTATAGTTAGTAATTTAATAATTTACTAAATTTTTAATTGCACGATTTAGTAATTTAATAATTTAAGAATTTAATAAATTAGTAATTTAATAATTTAGTAATATAATATTTTAGTAATTTCATAATTTAATAACTTTATAATTTAGTAATTTAATAAGTTAATAATTTTGTAATTTAGAAATATATTAATTTAGTAATTTAATAATTTATTAGTTTCATAGTTTAATATTTTATTAATTTAATAATTTAAGAGTTGATTAATATAAAAGTTTAATAATTTAATAATTTAATAATTTAATAATTTTGAAATTAATATTTTAATAATTTAAGAAATTAATATTTTAATAATTTAATAAATTGATATTTTAATAATTTTGTAAATTAATAGTTTAATAATTTATTAAGTTAATAATTTAACAATTTAACAATTTAATAATTTAATAATTGAAGATATTAATAATTTGATAATTTAGTAAATTAATAAAATAATAATACAATAATTTAATAATGAATTAATTTGTTAATTTAATAATTTATTATTTTAATAATTTAGTAATTTCGTAATTGAATAATTTTATAATTTAATAATATAATAATTTAATAATTTAGTAGTATTAATATAATTATTTAATAATTAAATAATTAAATAATTTAATCATTTACTCATTTTGTTAATTTATTAATTTACTAATTTAATAATTTAATAATTTAACAATTTAATAATATAATAATTTAATAATTTAATAATTCATTAATTTAGTAATTTAGTAATTTAATAATTTAATAATTGAATAATTTAATAATTTAATAATTTAATAATTGAATAATTTAATAATTTAATAATTTAATAATTTAATAATTTAATAATTTACTAATTTAATAATTTAATAATTTAATAATTTAATAATTGAATAATTTATTAATTTAATAATTTAGTAATTTAATAGTTTAATAATTTAGTAATTTAGTAATTTAATAATTTAGTAATTATTAATTTAATAATGTAGTAGTTTAATAATTTAAGTAATTTAACATTTTAATATTTTATTAAATTATTAATTTAATAATTTAAGATTTTATTATTTACTAAATAAATAATTTAGTTATTTAATTATTTTTCAATTTAGTTATTTTATAATTCAGTAATTTAATGATTTTATAATTTCATAATTTTATTATTAATAGAATAATTTAGTAATTGGATAATAGAATAATTTAGTAATTTAATAATTTAATATTTAGTTATTTAATAAGTTAATAATTTTAGTATTTTATGATTTTTTAATTTAGTAATTTAATAATTTATTATTATATACAATTATCTTGTCTAAATAAAATAATAAATATATTACTTAATTAAATTATATATCTAAAATAATTTGATTATTAGAATTTAAAATAATTTTTATTATTTATTTATTTTAATTAATATTATTTATTTTATTAATTATGTCAACACTAAATTAATTCTAGTGAGAATACAAAAAGAGAAGACTAATAAAAAATATTAAGAGCTGAAAATAAAAAGGAAAAAGAGAATAACTAAAAGTAAACGAGATAGACATAAGTGCATATAAAACGGATTTAAGTTTATCTAAAAAAAATCCTCTTAACCCATCCAGAATTACATGTAATTAAAATGCAAAAGTTGCGGGGCACTGTTTTCTTCATTTTTTTTTATTTTTCTATAAATTATTTATTTTATATATATATATATATTTTATTCCTACTTATTGATTTCTAACCAAATCACATTTGCGCAAAGGAGAAAATAATTTAAGTTCTCTGTCTCAATCATTTCATTATAGTTGTCTCTCCCTTCCGGTCATAGCGATCTCCAGAATTAGGGTTTTCTGATTTGAATCTTACTGGTTTGTTCCCATTTTATATTCCCTTTCTTTTCTTTTCTGTCCAATTCCAATCACAATTCTATTATTCCCTAATCGTTGCAGATGGAAAAGCTATGATCAAATTATCATTGGGTATTCTTGGGTTTCAATCAATTATTTTTTCGATCGATGTATCGCTGCAAAATTCTTTTTTTTTTAAATAAGAAATTTATTTTCAAATTTGATTGAAGTTTTAGTTTAGCTTGATCGGGCTGGTGTTTGAAAAGGGATCGCTAAAAAGTCAAATTTTAAAGCTTTGTTTTCTTTTTCTTTAGTGTTTTGATCTTCTCAGAGTAAATTCTTGATCTGATCTTTTGTATTTTGCTGTGTGATGTGAGTGCTCTATCAAGGACTGATAGAAAAATTTATGATTGAATCTAGTTACTTATACATGTACTTGTTAAAAGGGTTACAAGAGAATTTAGAGCTTGTTCAATCATACTCTACTCTCTCTGTCTATCTTTTTTTTTTTTTTTCTTTTTTAATTTTTGCATTTGTAGATTCTTTTGGATTTGAAAGCTTTGGATTCTTTCTTGTATTTTTGAAGTGCCCCATGAAAAGAATTTACCTTTTGATTGACTTTAGCATCATGTTGACTGATTCTTTCTTTGTATATATCGGAAAGGAAAAGGAAGATCAAGAAGAAGAAGAATAGTTTATCTCTGTCTGATTTGAGTCCATGAAGCCACAATCATCTTTGAATCCATATGCAGCCTCATATATTCCTCTCTCTAAAAGGGGTGCAGATGGTAGAACATCTTTGACAGAAAAAGATTCTAAGAACTATGATGGGACTGTTTGGTTTCAGACTCATCATGGTGCCACAAATGATCAGCAACATATCAACTCTAGCTCGGAAAGGCACTCAAAATCCGAAGCTTTTCCAGCAAAAAGCCAGCCAGCTTCTAGTTCTTACACTTCATCGTCACAGAATGTGGCAGAGTTGATAGATAATCAGTTGCTAGATGAAGATCTTGATATGGATTTGGAATATCTTAGGATGTCATTTCCTGGTATATCTTATCAGTCCCTTGTAGATGTCTATAATGTAAACAACAGTGACTTGGATGCTGCTATTGAAATGATCAACCAACTTGAGGTATAGTTTTGAAGTTATTAGTTTTTGGGATTTAGATCTGTTCATCCACAGCCACATTTTTATTCTTCTAATTGATTAAGTGACAAAACCTTTTGTCTTCATATACATTAATATTAACTTCTATTTTTTCTGTGTAAATGTTGAATCATACAATATGCTATGACATTTGACTGGAAATTTTGGGTTAAATGTGTAACAAAATGTAGATGAAATAATAAATTGTTTCCCCTTTCTGTTTCCATTCCTTTCCTTCCAGAAAATTGTCACTTCAGATGACATTGGATGGAAGAAAACATTTCCGTCTTATGGTTGTGGAACCTCAAAGTTATCCAAGATTGCCATGCCAAGTTTGAATTTTTTTATATTTTATGTTCCTAGATTTTTGTTTTAACAATTGGTTTGCTCTTCTATTTTCTTCCCAGACGTATAAATAACTGTAGGTGTTTTAAACTGCTTTGTTTTCGTTCCTGTCCCATTGTTCTGTTTTTATATTAAGTGGCAGGAAGTTGAAATATTGCATATCACATTGGAAACTGGTATAAAGGAAGATTTGTTACAAGGAAATACACTGTTCTATGTTATATATGCATATGAAATAGCAACTAAATGTTATCAGATCATCTAAAAATTCCCTGTACCAATTAATGTTAGTTTGTCAGTTAGTTGGATATAATGAATTGATAGAATTATCATACTTTTATTTATGCCAATTGCAAACATTTGCTTCGAGGAAATACTTTTAGTAGTCATGTCAAGTGTTAATGATCACTTCTGAAATACATTAAGTTGCAAATCCATTTTTTGAGTGTTTATTGTTTTGATCTTACAGTTAGAGGGAGATGAATCTTCTGGAATTCTTCCGGAGACACTGGATATTGGTGATGTTTCAGAATCTGGATTGCCAGCTGATTCTGCTTCATTAAAACAGAAGAATGTAGCAGAGGAAACCAGCACTTCATCTATTCACATGGCATCAGCCAATGTGTTGTGAATTGATTTGTCATTCACAATTGGTTTGGTTGGATATAATAATAAGTGTAAAAATTCAAAAAATTACTTTAGGTGGAGACTTTGTATAGTTCTCAGCTTTGTCTTGTTTTGGTCATTATGGTCTGAAATGTTTTTTTTGATGAGTTGCTTGTGCTTGGTGCAATTGGGACCCTTTCAATTGTGTGAATTTGAAAGGCAGAGAAAGAGAGGTAAAAGAAAAACACATGAATGAAGGGTGATTTTCTCTTGGGATGGATAAGTGTCTTTTTGACTTGCTTGCTGGATTGTACCGTGGTGAGCTAACTTGGAGCTTTTGCTGTTATAGATATAATACAACATATTGTCCTTTCTTATTCAGTTGACTGGTATTGGTTGTTAATGTCAAATTTTAAATAAATTGAATATTACATACTTACATTTTGAAAAACATTATATATTAAAATAGAATTAATTAATAAAAAATATATAATATTTAAAATTGTATAAATTTTCATGGATTTATTTTACTTAATGTAAACTCTCAATCTAATGGTTGAATTAGTATAATGTAATATCTATAAAAAAAAATTATTAAATGATGTAAGACAAGATTTAAGACATGTTTCATTAATACTAGTAAGAAAAGAAAATAAAAATTTATTTCTCATAAAATTAGTTTATAAATAAGTTAAAAATTAATTTTTAAAAAAATAATATAAAAGAAAATTTACAAATTTGTTTATCTTTAATTTTAGTTTATAAAGGAGTTTATTTTTTTTTATTTTTTTTTCTTATAAATACTTATAAAAAATTTATCTAAAGAGATTGTTGCTTTTAAAGTAATTGAATTTGTTCTATATTCATAAGATGTATCTAGTAAAAATAAGTCATTTTTACATGAGAAAATAAGCATATTTGGATATTCTTTTTTAGTGAATACATATTTAGATATATAACCCCATGCAGATTATCAAAATTAAAAAACAATTCAAATTTGATCACTTAAAATAGTCAATTTCTTTTTAAAAAAATGCATGATATTTTAATTTTAAATATTTATAATAAAATTAAATGGTCAATTACTTAAAAAATAAGAAAATAAGTCATGCACAGTAAAGAGTTTTACACAGTTGAATCACAACTCGTTATATATATAATAATTTTGATTATTTCTACTATAACCACTTTAAAAGTCATAAATTATGATTTATAATCAGACATTTTATTATTTATTTACTGTTATTACATACCCATTAAGTTCTAAAAAAAATTATATAATCATCTAAATTATTTACATGATTTATGTATTTTATTTTAAAATATTTATGATAAATCTAAATGGTCAATATTAATTTCTTTTTAACTCACATAATAAAAGCTCTTTCGTATATATGTGTGTGTGACACCTGTTATTAATCCTAAGAGACGTAAATGTTGACGAAATAAACGATTCTGACGTCCGCAATTTTGACCAAATTAAAGAAATAAAGAAGAGAGAGACATGACGCGAAGCAAATGTATATTGTTGAAGTGCACTCATTTAAATTAGAGATAAGAGTGTGATAGTGGAACTTGAAATTATTTTATTGGAAAATGGAATTATCCTTGAATTATCAACCATTGAAAAAATATATGAATAAATCTTATCACTTATTATGTAATTATCCTTGAATCTATTTGTCAAAATTCTGGTTATAACGAACTTAGATCAAACTGTTAAAACATAACATGCTTATAATACCATGGTGTATAATAATTTGAATCACCCTTCGATGAGTAATTCCACCCGGTGGTCATCTCTCTCGTCAACCATGTTCCCTAATAATAGCTAAATAGCCTCCTTCCGAGGACTAAAGACGCCTTCACTTATGGCCACATTTATGTCACTGACTTGTAGTATTAGAGTAATATATACTTATTACTTAGTCACTATTATTTTTCTCATAAATATTATTACAAAACTATATGATAAGTTTTCCTTGAATGCGAATATTTTTAACTATTACAAGCACTAATTCTTAATCAAGTAGGGAAAAAGGAATATAAGATCATGGGAATATTCTTGTGGTAGAACTCTTAATTCATACAACTTATTATATAGAGAGAATAGATGAAATTATTTTTAACTCTTTATCTTTATTTTCAATTTTATCCTTTATTTTTTTAATATATATTAGATTGCAAGAAAATGAAGAGTAATGATAAATAGTAATTCTTTTAAAAAATTACTTTAATAGGAAGAGGGATTCATTTACTCTAATAATAATTTTAAAAGAGTTATTCTCAATCTTTACACTTTATTTTCTTTTAATCTAATAGTCAAAGATAAGTTAATTATTAAAACAGTTAGATTATAAAAAATGAAGATTAAAAATAATGTCATATGAGATTAAAACTCAATTATAAACCATCTTATGAAACCAGTACACCATCTTCATCACTACCAAGATGGTAATGATGGTAAGTACAGTAATGACAAAGATGGGTGGCAACATCAGTGGTGATGAGGAAGGCAACGATAATGTTGGAGTGTTGATAGTGACAACAATAATGATGACAATAGTGGGTGGTAATGGTGGTCGTAAGAGTAGTGACGATGATTGTAGTAGAAGTGAAGGTGGCGTAGTATTAATGTTGCATTTATAATTGAATTTTAATTTTGATGATTTATTATTTTTAATCTTAATTAAATGGTTATTATTATTTAATTGCATGTTCTTTTATATGTATGTATACAGGGGAATGACCAAATTACACCATATAATTTACATCAATTATTACACAGTCAATAACTTCATAAGAAATGCAAATTTTATCAATTCAACTATTGAATTATAATTTTATGTTACCTTGATTGTTTAAGTCAAATTTTATTAAAATTGAATAACAATAAGAAAATAATTAAATGATACATATTTTTAGTATATTTCGAAACGTATATATTTATTTTATTTTGATTAATATGGATGAGATATCAAATAATTTTGAATTAATATAAAATTTTTATATATGATCTATGTAAAGAAAAATTTCAGTCTAATAATTGGATATATGATGTTATTTAATAGTATAATAGTTAGTATAAGTTACATTAGTATCATTCGATCTCTCTCATGTGTGTTTTATTTCATAATGCTAAATAAATAGTATAATATTATAAAAACAATCAAATTATGTTATTTTTATAATTTAGTCACTCTATATAAAAAATCAGAAAATTATGTTATTTTAATTTTTTTTATACTTTAGTAATTGAAATAAGATATTGTTATTAATATAATATTTTTTTATTTCAATAAAAATAATTTTCTAAATATGATTATACTTGTATATCATTGTCTTGAGTTTAAATTAAATAGTGTAAAAAAATTTTATACTTTGATTGAATCATAATTTGTCATGTATGATAAGTTTATTATCTTTTATAATAGTTACTTTAAAAGTTATATCTACCATGATTTTTATTAGTTGACAATATAATTTTTTGCTTTAACGTGTGCATAAAAATTAAACTTCTAAAATAATTATTTTAAAACAATACAATTTTATAAAATAAATATAATTTATAATAGAACAATTAAGAAATAAAATATTAAAAAAATTAGTAGAGTCTAACTCAATTGGTTGAATAGTGTGTGATTGTTGTAATTTGATTCTAATATTTGATAAAAAAAAATTTAAAAAAATAAATTATTATTTATTTGATTTTATAGTATTATATTATTTATTTAATATTAACAAATATACGTGCACTTCTGTCTGATCTCACGTATATTAATAATAATTTTTTTTAGTAATATGTTAAATAAGCTGAGTAACTTATTAATTCTCATGTTGATCTAAAGGCATGCATCAAGAAATAGGTCTTGAATTTAAACCTCATCTTTAGCATTTTTATGAATTTTTAAATCACACGTTATCTCACCACGTCAGTATTTTACGGCTTATATATTAGTTACATCAACATAAGACACTCTCGTCGCTCTTAACAGAACACGTTGACAAAAAAAAAAAAAAAGTAAAAAAAGTGAACGAGAACCGAATGTATAATAATTAAAGTTTTAAAATTGTTCTACTCTCGAAATCAGAACCTCTCTCACAACTCTCTTTTTCCATACCCCTCTTATGGGATCTCCCTCTCCTTTTTTTACTCTTCCTCCATAAAAGTCCATTTTTGTCTTCTAGTGGAGATAATCCTCATAATCATAGGCAGGTGAGGGTAGGTATATCAGTGTTGGAAGTTTCGATGTGGGGAATCGTGCACGCAAGGTCCTGACACTTTTTTTCCTATTTTGACCTCATGATGGGCTAGTGTAAGTAGCCTAGGGGCGGGACCGGCTTTACGATTGCCGGCAGATAGCGAGGGCTACCCGGATCTCCAATCGACGCGGTTTAACCATGGTCGTCCGGTACCCCATGTAGGCCGACCGGTACACAGCCCCTAATTAATTTTAAATCCAAAGCAATGAAAGCAGTATCGTCTGGTACCCCATGTAGGCCGATTGGTACATAGCCCCCTAAGCTTAGTCTGCAAGACATAAGCTTATCCTCGTTCAGTCGTCTTCGGGGGTGTGACGTCGTTATGGATCGGCTCGCGACTTCTGGCTTGGTCTTAGGGTTAGGTGACGTTTGGGCGCACTGTAATTATTGCTTTCTCGGGACTACGTGACTTGTAGATTCCCTACAATCATTAGGGAAACGTGGCTCGAGGCATGCGAAATAGTTGATTTGACCATAGGATTCTTCGACGCCATTCTCTTACTCTTCATTCTTGCTTCTTCTTCGTCATTTTTCTTCCAAGGAGCACGTGTTTTCTTCATCCTTCAGCAACTTCGTATTCCTACTCCGAAGCTTTCTCTCGATGGCACCTGCAGGTAACTTTTCTTGACTTTCCAGGAAGTTTTTACCTTTTGATTTCTCCTTCTTTCGGTTTGGGTTTTCTTGTTTCTGATTTCCTTCGACTTTCCGAAGGAACTCGTGCCCTAGCCAGGGTCATAATCTGACCCTTGCTTTACTTCGTTCGCAGGAGAGTCTTCGAGGGACCCACTGGGTGCCTCCACTCAAGAGACCCATCCTTCATCAGGTGTGACACCTGACGTTAGCGCCTCCGACAGGGGAGGCGGTTCCTTTTCAAGCTCAAAGTCCTACGACAATTACCCTTTTGAGATATGGTATCGCGACCATACTTCTGACAACGTCGTCGAGGACCCATATTCTTGGGTGGATCCGGAAGTCCTAAGGGTCTCATCTGTCTTGATGCAACCCAACTCATTACTGGGGATGACTTCTGCTATTTGTCAGCCGAAATCATGGTCGGTGTCGGTGTCGCCTTGCCGGCAGGGGGAATCGGTATGCATGTGCTCGGCTGAAGGAGCTGAGCCATTCTTCTACTTATATGACACGCTTCATTTGAAATTGGGGATAAAACTCCCTTTTACCCATTTTGAACGGGCGGTCTTGCACGCCCTAAATGTGGCTCCCACCCAACTTCACCCCAATAGTTGGGCATTCGTTCGGGCTTTCGAACTTCTATGCGAAGACCTGGGTAAAGCCCCCTCCTTGGGGGTGTTCTTCTGGTTTTTCTCTTCTCGCAAGACCGACCGAGTGGGTTGGACCTTGTTGAGCAACAGGGCAAGGCGTAAGCTACTGAGACCGTTCCTTGAGAGTTACAAGACTTTTAAGGATCGGTTCTTTAGGGTCGCACCTAGTGATCCAAACTCCAAACTGCTGATTGACCACTCTGGGCGACCGTTCTTTCCGCTTCAATGGACCCGTCAACCGACCGTGTCTATCACGATCGACCGCAAGAACTTAGAGAGTTGGGAGTGTTCCTTCATTGCTGAGTTGGAGGTGATGCCCGTCCTCCACAATGCAAAGATTATTAAAGGGACAGGTTTGTGGAATGATTTTCGTTCACCTGTTGTTGTCTTCTTATTGTTGCTTAACTTATCTATTTCTTGCTTTTTTCAGGGTATTCGATCAAGGCCTTGAAGGACCTGAGGAAAAGGAAAGAACAAGCCTCTTAGCATGCCTCGCCAACGGTCGGCATCGAGGTTGAAGCTGCTCCCCTCTTTGTCGCTGGTCTTGTTGATCCGCCGCAGTTTTCTCAAGAAGGGACGTTGCGTACCCCTTCAATTTTCGTGCTTGAGAAGACCGCTCCCCCATCTCCTAGTGCCTGACGGTCGGCCGAATAAGCACCCGCACTTAGAGGATCCAATTCACACAAACTACGAGGATCCTTCTACCAGCCGTGATGAGTTCATACCTCTGCCTTTTGACCCCAAGCTGCAACTTTACAAATCCTTTATCCGAGCGGTGGATCAAACTATGGCTTCTTCATCACTGGGGCAAGACGTTGAGCGTTTAGGCTTCATCGAAACCTATGCTTCCCTTCAACAATACACGGCTCACGGGTTCGCTCTTGCTCGTGCGGCCGAGAAAGAGTTTGGGTGCTTGGAGTCAGAGCGGCTGTCTTGGGCCGAACAGGGTAAGAAATTTGGGGAGGAAGCCCATAGGTTGTCTTCGACCCTTTCTGAAGTTGAGTCCCAACTCAACGATTATAGGTTATCCACGGAAAAGCTTCAGGAACTCCTTCGAGCGACGCAGCAAATGAACGGGGAACTCCTGGACGCCAAAGCTGAATGGTCGCAAGCAAGGTCAGATTTCGAGCTGGAGAAGGATTCGCTCCAAGCTGAATTAAGGAGGCTGCGCGAAGACGTCGCTGACTTGGAGGAGGTCCAAGTACGAAGTGGGTTTTGAGCGTGCCATAGGACAAGTCAAGTTCCTCCATCCCTCCATTGATATTTCAGAGGCTGATCCTTTCAAGGAGATTGTAGATGGCCGCCTAGTGTCTGTGGAGACTCCTCCAGGGTTCTCAGTTCCTTGATTTGTAAATTTTTATTTTGACTTTGGAATATTGGTTTGCTTCCTTTACTGCGCTCTTTAATTTGTACTTGCTTTCGACTTTGATTCTTTTCTGAGTGTGTCGCTCGTATTGATTTTACTGTAATGTTTTGCGTTTTATATTTAGTTCGTGCTTTGATTTAAGTCTACGGCTATTCTCACGCTTTTTCTGTCCATTTAGACCAAGGCAAAATGAATTGCTCTCGTCACGTGCTTGTAACCTGTTTCAAGCGCCTGTAACCTATTTCAAGCGCTTTCGTCCCAGTTCTGAGGCACCTATGGGTTGATTGTATTAGGTGACCATTAATGGATTTTGCGTTAGGAAACGTTCGGTCGGTTAAGTTAGGTTATTCGTTTAGGTCGCCCTTTAGGTTAATCGAGGTGAGTCCATAGTCGACCGTGTGGATGGTTTTCTTAGAACTCGTTCGAGGTGAGCCCTAGACGATCGTGTAGGTGGCACTATAGGACTATCCAAAGCCAGTCTTGGGTCGACTTTGTAGAATCGCCCTTCTTGGACTTTCCGAGGCGAGTCCCTGACCGACCGTGTAGGTGGCGCTATAGGATTTTATCCGAGGCAAGCCCTGGCCGACCGTGTAGGTGGCGCTATAGGACTTTATCCGAGGTGAGCTTTGGCTGACCGTGTAGGTGATGTTATAGGACTTTATCCGAGACGAGTCTTGGCCGACCGTGTAGGTGGCGCTATAGGACTTTATCCTAGGCGAGCCCTGGCCGACCGTGTAGGTGGCGCTATAGGACTTTATCCTAGGCGAGCCTTGGCCGACCATGTAGATGGCGTTATAGGACTTTATCCAAGGCGAGCCCTAACCGACCGTATAGGTGGCGCTATAGGACTTTATCTGAGGCGAGCCCTGGCCGACCGTGTAGGTGGTTTTATAGGACTTTATTTGAGGTGAGCTCTAGCCGACCGTATAGGTGGCGCTATAGGACTTTATCCGAGGCGAGCCCTGGCTGACCGTGTAGGTGGCGCTATAGGACTTTATCCGAGGCGAGCCCTGGCCGACCGTGTAGGTGGCGCTATAGGACTATCTGAGGCGAGCTGTTGTTAATAGCATATTGCATTCTGCATAGAAATAGCATTTCATGAGTGTTAACTATAATACATTCGTAAAGAAGTGGCATTCCAGGTCCTTGGTATCTCTTTGCCTTTCAATGATTCTAGCCAATAAGCCCCCTGCCCTACTTCTTTTCTGATTCTAAAAGGCCCTTCCCATTTGGGCGTTAGTTTGTTGTTCTCGGTCTTTTGAACTACTTTTCTCAACACCAAGTCCTAGGGTTTGAAGCTGCAAGAGATCACTCTTCTGTTATACATCTTGGCGACTCTAGTTTTAATCGCAAATTCCCTTATGTGGGTTGCTTCCCTTACTTCTTGTAACATGTCCAGGTTTGCTCTTAATTCAGTCTCGTTTTCGCTTGGCTCAAATAACGTCGTGCGCGCAGATGGATCCCCAATCTCCACTGGTATGACGGCTTCAGTTCCAAACGTCAAACGAAATGGAGTTTCATTCGTAGTTAAGTGAGGGGTAGTGTGGTATAACCATAACACTTGTGGCAATTCCTCGGCCCACCGGCCCTTCGCTTCCTCCAGTCTCCTTTGTAACCCTTTTAGAATGACCTTGTTGGCCGCTTCGCCTGTTCCGTTCGATTGTGGGTGTTCCACCGATGTGAAGATTTGCTTGATCCCCAACTCCTTGCAAAACTCTATCGTGGTCTTAGATGCGAACATTATCTGACACTATCTCGGCTGGAAGGTCAAAACGGAAGATGATCTTCTTCCATAAAAAGCGTTTTACTTTTTCTGCGGAGATAGTAGCGACTGGCTCTACCTCGATCCACTTAGTGAAGTAATCCATTACTACAATTAGAAATTTGATTTGTCCTGGAGCCAAAGGGAACGACCCTAGTATGTCCACCCCCCGTTTGCAGAACGGCCAGGGTGACGTGATTGTGTGCAACCTTTCGAGGGGTGCTTTGTTCCCTTCAGCAAACCTCTGGCATTTGTCGCACTTTTTGACATAGCTCATGCAGTCGCCTTTTAAAGTGGGCCAATAATACCCGGCTCTAGCAATTTTGCTTGCCAAGGCCCGCCCTTCTATGTGCATTCCGCATACTCCCTCATGAATTTCTTTCATCATGTACTCTACCTCGTCCCCGTCCAGGCATTTGAGGAGGGGAAAAGTGAAACCTCTCCTGTACAACTGTTGTCCTACTAAAGTATACCTCACTGCTTCTTTTACCACTCTTCTGGCCTCTCGATCATTCTCCGAGACTCGGCCATCTTGTAGGTATTGGATTAGCGACATCATCCACGTCATTTTTTCTTCCACATCCCAAATCTCTTCCCTATCTATGGTTGGTGTTTCCAAGTTTTCATGAATGACCGACCTTAATTGCCCCCTCCTCTGGGTGCTGGCCAGCTTGGCTAGCAGGTCAGCCCGTTCATTCTGATCCCTCGGCACGTGGATCAGTACAAACTTTTCGAAAGTGGCTGCCAGCTTCGTCGCTTGCTCCCGATACTTGGCCAGTTGGGGATCTCTCGTCTGATATTCGTTATTCACTTGTCCCGTTACCAACTTCGAATCACTTTTGGCGATTAGGCTTCTTGCTTCCAGGTCTCAGGCCAGTCTCATCCCGGCCAGCAACACTTCATATTCGACCTAATTATTACTGGCCCTAAAATCAAAGTGTAGAGATTTCTCTATGAGGACGCTGTTTGGTCCTTCCAAGATGACCCCTGCCCCAGATCCTGATTGGTTCGTAGACCCGTCCACCGACAGGTACCATTCGCCCTTGCTATCAGCTGGAGGGCCTTCTGGGGTCAATTCTGTGATGAAATTGGCCAACGCTTGTGCCTTAACGTGGCCTCTTCGTTCAAATGAGATGTCAAATTCCGACAACTGAACGCTCCATGCGACCATCCTTCCAACCATATCTGGTTTTCTTAGCACTTGGCATATGGGCAAATCTGTTCGAACTATTATATTGAAAATTTGAAAGTATGGGCATAGCCGTCGTGAGGCTATCACCAAGGCTAGAGTAGCTTTTTCAATCTTTTGGTATCTCCTTTCAGCTCCCTGGAGTACCTTGCTAGTAAAGTATACAGGTCATTGTTCCCCTTCTTCCTCCTGGATTAAGGCCAAGCTGACGACAGCATCAGATACAGAAATATATAAGTACAAGGGCGTACCTGGACTCGGGCAGATTAGCACGGGTGGGGCAGCCATCATGGCCTTTAGGCGCAGGAAAGCTTCTTCACATTCGGCCGTCCACGTAAACTTCCATCCTTTCTTGAGAGTGGTGAATATGGGTGTAGCCGTCTTTGCAGCTTTCGAGATGAAGCGGGACAACGCTGTGACTTTACCCATGAACTATTGGACCTCTTTAACACTTTGAGGACTTCTCTTGTTGGTGACCGCCAGACACTTCTTAGGGTTGGCCTCAATGCCTCTTTCAGTCAGCATGAAGCCTAAAAACTTCCCTGCACGCACACCGAACGAGCATTTATCCGAATTCAATCTAAGCTTATGCCTTCTCAAAATACGAAACACTCGTCCTAGCGCTTCACAATGCTCCGCCACTCCTTGGGACTTGACTACCATGTCGTCGACGTATACCTCCACATCTGTCCTCATAACTCCTTGAAATATTTTATCCATTAAGCGCTGGTAATTGGCCCCCGCATTCTTGAGGCCGAAGGGCATGACCCTGTAACAAAAGGCTCCATCATCAGTAATGAATGCCATTTTCTCTTCGTCTTGCGGATGCATCTGAATCTGGTTGTACCCTGAGTAAGCATCCATGAAGCTTAAGAGGGCGAAACCTGCGACGCTGTCAACCAATCTATCTATACTAGGCAAAGGGTACAGGTCCTTAGGGCAAGCTTTGCTCAGATCAGTGTAATCCGTACACATCCTCCATTTACCACTTGGCTTCTTGACCATTACCACGTTGGCCAACCAAGTCGGATACTGCACCTCTCGCACAAATCCGGCCGATAGTAATTTACGTGTCTCTTCCCTTGCTGCCTCGCGCTTCTCTTCTCCTTGTTTACTCTTTTTCTACGTGCCTTGCCCCCTATTCTATTGATAGTCAATGGCATATGAAATCAGGATCCACGCCTGGCATATCTTGGGCCGACCATGCGAACATGTCATGGTTAGCTTTTAAAAAGGTCACCAACAGGTTCTCCTCCTCAGGGTTCATGGCTGTCCCTATCTTCGTTGTCTGCTCAAGTTGAAACCCTAGCTGGATCTCCTTTAGGTCTTCGGCCGGGTGGGGTCCCTCACGCTCATACCGACCCCTCGAGTCCAAATCCAAATCTAAAGCGTTCACGGTACCGACTGGCATGCACGCCCCCACTCTCAGACTATCTTCATAACACCTTTGAGCTACTTGGGAGTCAGCCCACGCGCTCCCTACTCTCCTCCCCACCGGGAACTTCATGCACAAATGTTTGGTGGACACGACCGCCCCCAACCTGTTTAGTGTCAGCTGGCCTATGATGATGTTGTACGATGCGGGTGCGTCCATGACAATATAGAGGACCAGAATGGTCCTAATATCAGATCGTTCTTCAAAACTAGTTTTCAACTCGACCGTCCCCTTGATGGGGACACATTCTCCCGCGAAACCGTACAAATTCTTGGAGCACTCCTGCAACCAACCAGCCGGCAACTGCATCTTCTGCACAGTGGACCATTAAAGAATATTGGCCGAGCTTCCTTGGTCTATTAAGACATGTTCTATCTTGTATTCCACCGCTACAACCGAGATTACCATCGGCTCGTCTCGCCCGGTCGCTCTGCATTTCATGTCTCGGTCGTCGAATGTGATGGTGGGTGCGAGCTCTTTTCTTCCAAGAGGTGTCACATTCGCTCCCGTCAGTACTGTCTGAATTCTTTCAACTCTCCTCCCATCTTCGGTCCTCTTCGTCCCCTTGTCAGAGTTTGTGGAGAAAGCGACCACCCTTCCTCCAAAAATGGTGGCTATGGTGCCTCGGTGGGGTGGGGGGGGTTCTTTGACATGATTGGCTCCTTTCCCCCCTGCTAGTGTCGGCTGACCTTCCCATGTTCCCGCCTTGTATCTGGTGTCGCCTGGGAGACGTCCGCCGAATATAACGGTTAAGGTGGCCTGTTTGCACCAGTTTCTCAATCTACATTCTCAATGCCCAGCAATCTTCGGTAATGTGGCCGAACGCCCGATGGAAGTCACACTAGCATCTTTGTCCTTTCCCATCACCTTCCCCTTGGCCCCTTGCGGGTACTCCAAAAGGGAGGTATGACAAATTTCACGAAGATTTGAGTCCTCTTTTCAGTCAGAGGAGTGAAGCGTTGTGTGTGTTCGTTGGCTCGGGCGAGCATGGGGTGCTTGTCTTCTTTAGCTTTGGCCAGGTGCCTTACATCCTTCCGGTTGGACCTTCGTTCTGATTTTCGTCGTTCACATTGGTCTTCCTCCATCTCCACGTGCTTCTCAGCTCGGACACCTAACTCCTCCATATTAACTGGTTTTCTGAGGGCCAAGGCATTGCTAAATGGTCCCGCCCTCAAGCCTTTCTAAAAATCTTTGACAAAGAATTTCTAGTCAGGGTCATCTACTCTGACCGTCGCGTTATTAAAGCGCGCCAAGTAGCTTTTCAAGCTTTCTCCTTCGGTCTGTTTGATATCGAACAAGTCTACTACCTCCAACTTCTTCACCTTGTTGGCGGCGAACTGTGATACAAAAGAGCCGGCTAGATCTTTGAAAGTCTGGATGGATCTAGGTGGGAGTGTGGTCATCCATTGCATTGCGACTCCTCTCAACGTTCCTGGGAATAATTTGCAGCTAAGCTTGTCATTTCCACCACTAATATACATCTGCGTCTGGAAGGTTTGCAAGTGCGCATAGGGATCCTGGCTTCCATCGAAGGGCTCCACAACCACTTCCCTGAAGTTGAGGGGGATAGGGGTTTCGTCTATCTCCCTGTAGAACGGTTGCCCCCAGAATGGTTGGGCAGGATCTTCCTCACGTTCTGTCTGATCTTGCCCACTTGCAGCTCGAAGAGTGGCAATTTGTTGACGGAGTTCTTCCTCCCTCTGTTCAGCTACTCTCATGGCTCCTAGGTGTCGTTCCTCTGCCTGGCGATACCTTTCCTCAGCTTCTGCTTGTCTATGCTCAGCTTCTGCGCTTAGTCGCGATTGTTCGTCGCTTCGCGCTTGAAGGGAAGCTACTACTCGGAGCAGTCTTTGCAACGTATCTTCTTCTCCTACGTTGGTGGAACTTGCTTGGTTTCTGGTGATCGGCATCGCTCCTGCTTCGCTGTCCTCCCTTTCCTATGGTCGTCGGGATTAATTTTACCTAGCCCCACGGTGGGCGCCAATGTTCTACTCGCGAAATCAGAACCTCTCTCACAACTCTCTTTCTCTCTCTTTTTCTAGACCCCCCTCTGATGAGATCTCCCTCTCCTTTTTTACTCTTCCTCCGTAAAGTCTATTTTTGTCTTCTAGTGGAGGTAATCCCCATGATCATAGGCAGGTGAGGGTATGTATGTCAGCGTTGGAAGCTTCGATGTGGGGAATCGTGCACACAAGGTCCTAACACTCCTTCTCCTATTCTGACCTCATGATGGGCTAGTGTAAGTAGCCTAGGGGCGGGGCCGGCTTTACGATCAGCCGACTTTACGATCGGTCGGCAGACAGCGAGGGTCGTCAGGATCTCCAATCGACGTGGTTTAACCATGGTCGTCCGGTACCCCATGTAGGTCGACCGGTACACAGCCCCTAATTAAGTTTAAATCCAAAGCAGTGAAAGCAGTATCATTCGGTACCCCATGTAGGCCGACCGGTACAAAAATAATAAGCTAGTTAATATTTTTATTAAACTTAACAAAAACGTGCATTTAGTAATTGTTTTTGTATAATTTAAAAATGGGGTTAACAATATTTATAACTTGCATTTAGTAATTTAAATATTTAGAAAATATGATTTGTATGAACTAGATATTTTTCATAACATTTTGGACTAAATTTGAATGACCAGTAATGATTAAAATGGGAAAAAGGGATTGAAGGATTCAGATCCTCTGCAGTTCAAAAAAACCTGCACCTGTGCAGTTATAAATCCAGCTGCTAAAATATAATTTAAAAAATAATATATTATGTTATAAAATAAACAATAGATAGGATTCGTGCAGTTCTCCTAGAAGCCGCAGAGGATCAGAATCCGGGATTGAAGTGAGATGAACTTCAATAGTTACTGTTCTATTATTTTGATATTTTGTGATGGAATATATGGTTTCATTGCTCATCCTCAAATTGAAGAAGAAAAAGAAAGATATTATATGGAATGAAATAGAATATTTCTTCCTATCATTAATTTTAAACAATGAAAGCTTTTATTCTAGTCCATTGCATTTCATACCTATGTTTGTATAGTATAACTTTTCATGTAACTACAAGTGCAACTCTAATAAGGCAAGTCCAAGCAAACAACTTCAACATGTTGCCTAAAATAATTTTATATAAACTGTCACACGTCTTTACAGCATCTCGTCATTTTTACAATTTTAAACAATCTAATTCATTCTTCTCTCCTACTCAACATCTACAAGTTTCTTAAATAAACCTATAACCAATCTCACACTTTAATATTTTAGACTTATTCAAATTTAAAACAAGTTTGTTTTTTTTTCTTCAAATTAAAAAATAATTTTTCATCTTTAAAATTTAAAAATAGTTCATTTTAATCTTTCTCATAAACATCATTTCACTCATTATTAGTGTGACTAATGGTGTTCACATCATTATTTGTCACATAATCATATGTCACAAAAATATTAAATATTTTTTTATGAGTAAAATTTTCTTTTGTTCACCCAAATTTAAAGACAATTTATTTAGTTTCCCAATTTTAAAAGTAACTTTGAAAGACAATTTATGGAGGTTTTAAAGTTTTAAAATTTATATTGATGAATAATATTTTAAAATATGCTTCATTACATTCTTAAAATAGGTCAATATTGAGAAAAGAGAAAATGTTAGTATTTTTGTGAGGATAAGAAGAGAAAAAGTAATTGTTGTTTTGGATAAAGTATCTAGAGATTTATGAGAATGAGAACAATAATTTTGTGAGTGAAGGTATTGTTATTGAATTTCATGACAATAGTTTGTTGAGAGAGGGGGTTTGTCTCTCTTTCTCCTTATCACCTTCTCTTTTATTCACCCTTTCTTCATTTCTCTCACTCATTCTCTTGCTCATCCTCACTTTCTCTCCCTCCCCAACTCCTCGTCACACCATTGTAGATTGGGTTATTACTTGCATTTTATTGTAGATTGGGTTTTTACTTGCATTTTATTGAGTTTGAGGTATAGTGACTTGTGGTTGAAATGTACGGACATAGTATTTGAATAGAAGATTGTATGATTTCTTTTATTTTGATTTACTAGATTTTGAGAGTTTGAAAACAAACCATGTTTTAAAACATTTTGTTAATATAAATTTTCAGTTTAAAATTGCCATTAATTTTTTTAAATTTAAAATTGTCAAAAAAGATATTACTAACCACATTAACTAATTATTTAACTGTGTCAATTTTGAAGACCAAAATAAACTTTTTCAAATTAAAAGACTAAAAAAATCACTTTTAAATTTAAAATAAAACTTAGCCTAAATTTGAAATATCAAAAGATATTAAAATAAAAAATGTAATATTTACACGTGATTGTGGTGAGTGTGGTTAATCACATAGCAATGAAGGTAATGTTTGTGACAAACGATTAAAATAGTTATTTTCAAAATTTAAAAACAAAAAACAAACTTTTTCCAAATTTAAAGGATAAAAAAATATATATTTAATAATATTCACTTTTATACATACTACTGTGTTTCAAGATCAAATTCTTTAACCATTCTGTTTATGAAAATTTTATTATTTTAAATAACACTTGAAAACAAATAAACGTGATACCTCTATAAATAATAATCCTCCCGAATAAGAAAATTGAAAAAAAATACATTTACAAAGACATGACAATTGCCAAATGATGAAAATGGCACTAACTTCACGTTATATATATTCCTGTGACTCATTTACATGAAATCATACATTTTATCTCCCATTGTCAATACCATACAGCTTATGGCCATGATGAGCGTCCCTTGAACAATCAGCTGCATCACAAGTAGACTACAGAAGCTGCTGCCTCGTATCGTCAACATACACTTCCAACAAGATAAAGAAAATACATCACCAAAAATGGCATGGAAAGGATGGCCTCAATCAAACATCCTTCCAAAGTAAGAGTGGAGTGCATAGAAACAACTTTACAAAAGCACAAAGTGTGCATATGTATAAAAGGGGCTTCAGATTATTTCCTTTTCCTTGAGAAAGACGAGCTTCATGTTACTAGAGAGAAAAATACAGTTTATTGTATAGAGACCCACCATAGCCTTTGCAGGGTCCACTAGTTTTATAAATAGGTCATTAGTTCTTTCTCTCTCATAACTTGCCAGAGGAGATTATCCGGTTCTCAAGGAAAATGAGAGGGATCCAAATTGTATATTTGTATATAACTCCACTAAGCTGAGGTATTCGTGAGGCCATTCTCAACCCTGCTCTCACCCCTTTCTTGGCTGGCATCTTCTCCAGAGACCAATCCTGTTAAGTTCTCGCCAACGTCACTCTTGCAAAGAGGGCATAATGCATTTATCTTCAACCATTTATCAACGCAGTCTTTGTGGAAAAGATGTGAACAAGGCAATTCTCTCAGCTCATCGTTATTTTCATACTTTGCCAGGCAGATACAGCAAACCTGAAGACAACCAAAGAAAGTACCAATATTCCCAATCATAACCAGCAGACAAACAATAAAACAATTAATGTCCCGGTTACAATGAGAAAGGCATACAGGGATACAGGGTCTTTTAACAATTTACAGTTTACACTAAAGGATTCAGTAGCATAAATTAAATCATAGTAGTTAATCCAAATAACAGAGTTCGTCAGATCTGTCACCGGAGAAGACGGAGCTCACCAAAGAAGACAGAAAGTCGCCGACGGTGGTCACGCAGGTGGGCTTCAATGGTTGTACTGGTGATCACCAGAGAAGGACAATAGACAGTAGTACAAAGGAGGAGAGCTAGGCTTTTGGGAAAGAAGAAAAAGGGGTGCAGGACAGCAAAAACACAGCTACCTTACCTATTGCGGCCAAGCAAAACGTGATTTCCGATCACACTCCGCGCCGCTGCAATCCTAAACTGTGCTACACCACCAGTGCTCTCGCGCCTCGCCACCACGATAGCAGCCACTCTGACCGCTATTTATGAATTAAATAATAGTCGAATTCAACACGACCACACCAAATCAAACTTCCTTTACCTCATGGCATGGATGATACAAATACGAATAAAATTTTTAAGATACTATGGCTAAAAAAAGCTTCTTACACACAGCAGCTATCCATTCTCCTAAAGCAACAATATAAGCTATCATACCAAGAAGCCTACAAGCCAAAATCTGTTCCTCCATATCCCAAAGAGATAGAAGTTTGAATAAATATAAGTGCCATCATACCAAGATAATCTTCACATAACTGGACATAGTGTAACTAGACCATGTCAGATGCTATGATGTTGGGTAAATTATATCCTCTCCTAAGAGACGCTTAAACAACATTACATCCTCTTCTAAGAGATGCTAAAACTGTATTACTCTCCCCTCTATTTTGAAAAATTGCAATCCCCTCCCCAAAGAGATTATATTGTGTGCTGAACTTTTAGTCTATTTTAATGTGAATGAGTCTCTTAGTCTTAGGGGCAATTTTTTCTGTAACTCAGCATCATCAACAGCTAGTTTGGATCCCTAGTAATGACTTAGGAGGTTATAAGATGAAATTAAGATTTTTGATGAAGCTACAAAGCCAATAGTTGAGGTGTTCAAAATTTCATATCATCTTCTAGAGATAGATATATACAGTCCTCTCTAAAGTCTCTTGTAACTGTTACTGTTATTAGGATTCAGTTACAGTTACTGTTAACTGTAACAGAATTAGTTGCTTGCTGTGCAAGACTGTCAGCTCATGTATATCATTGTACCTCACTACCTCTCAGATCTTGCAATCTTTAATAAGAAATAATACAATTTTATAGTGCAAAACTTTTCTCTCCCATTTAATCTGCCTCAGTTCTCTCTTTTCTTTGATTTTCTATCATTTTCTCAGTATGCTTGAATTTTAAAATGGTCTCTATTGAAACAGAAGGATGGCTCCTCTAATTGCACTCAGATTCACTTCTACAAGAGGTGTATGTTGTGCACACTCGTGGCAATTTTGGGAAGAAGGTAAAAATTCTTCCATACTCAAACTTGAGTTTGACAGTTCAGATCTGAACTGAGAAATACAAAAGGAGGGAGAAGTATGTCTGAATATCTATTGTGCATCGAAGTTCTTGTCGTTTCACTCTTCTCACTTGGTTTTCTGGTTTCTGCTCAAGAGCAGCTTGATGTTGTTCTTGATGGTCTTCTAGATGGATACAAGTCCTCTGTTACTACAGTGAGTAATAAGAGTTGATCCTTACACAATTGATGAGGTTGATCTTTGTTCCTCCATCATGAAGTTCAATTGGAAAGGAACAAGTTGGCTACTAGCTTGGATCAAATGTCCATCAATGTGATGCAGAAGCAGCCCGGGTGTGCTATTGAATCTTCATCATTTCCTCAATCTTCCCCTACCTCATCACACAAGTACTCTTTTCAAGGTCAACAATACTCAAATTTCTCCAATTTTAGATCACCATGCCATGGAAACCAAGGTGGTAGAAATCACAGAGGCCATCATGGAGGTTATAGAAATTCTATTCACTGCCAACTATTGGGAAGCCGCCTTAATTGCAGCCTCTTTAGTTTGCCTTCATTGCAACCTCCAACACTTTCATTGTGCTTGGTGTGTGTGCGCATTGGGGGCGGGGGGGTGTCACATCACCAAGTGATATGGCTTAAGTAGTGCTTATAAGACTTAAATCATCCTCACCGTCCAAGTCAATTTTGTAGAATTGAGTTTGACTCTAAAGCCCAAATTCTAATATAATATCAAAGTTTATCCTAAATCCATTATTAGATACATTGCCCACACTCTTGGCCCATAGCCTTAGGCTTGAGGGGGTGTATTGAAAAACCACATTAATAGCAGCCACTCCTAGCTGGCCTTAATTGCAGCCCCTTTGGTCTACCTTCGTCGCAGCTTCCAGCACCTTCATTGTGCTAGGTGTGAAAGAGAGTGTGTTTACTCCCACATCGCCTAGAGATACGGCATAAGTAGTGCTTATAAGGCTTATAAGGCTTGGGAAATCTTCACATTACAAGCCGGTTTTGTAGAATTGGGTCTGATCCTAAGCTCAAATTCTAAGACCAACTTTGCAATAAGTTTGGCCATGATGCTTTGGTGTGCTATCACCTACTCAGATCACAATTTTTGTAGTGACTAGTGGCATATCCTCAACTTAGAGTCAGCATCATCCTTTTTCCAATTATACTGTTCTTCCACCTCAAAATTCATCTTTAGCTCCATCCTTGACTTAATCAATTTCAATACAATGTTATCAATGGCAGATGGAAAGGCAAAAATTCTGCCATATAAGCATGCTATTGAGTCCTGTGGCGCTGGCATAGTGGGCCTCCTGTCACAAATTGCCTATGGAGGTTGGCAAAAAATCTGCCACACCATTCCACCATGGCACCACCATTTAACAACACTGTTTCAATCTCCATGGCAGCAACATTACAGAAGATTTAATCAAAGTTCTATTTCTCAGTATAGAAGCATGGCCCTTACTGTTGTAGAACTGAAAGCATTTTGGATTCAATCCTTACTGACTGACCTTGGTCTTTTAGTTCCAGCTTCAGTTGTTTATTATGACAATCAAAGTGCAGTCACGTAATGTCATAATCCTGTGCAACATGCCCACACTGAGCACATGGTGTTAGACATCCTTTCCTTCTTGTTCGTAAAATGGTGCAAAACAAGTCTCTTGTTTTCTCACCTCTATACTCCCCTCGCAACTTTTTATTCTGTTCTTTTCCCTCCTATTTCCAACTATTCCAGTTGGATGTCCCATTTCCCCTCCTTTTCTCGAATCCCAACTAAGTTTAGAGGTCACTAACTATTGAACTGCGAGTAACAGAAATTGACTTGGGTTCTCTCCTTTGTTCACCCCTATTTCGCCTAATATACACCTAAGTAAGGGGATTTTACTTACTAATAATACTCCCCCCTTTAAAAGTTTCACCTTGTCCTTAAGGTAAAAGCAAGGAAAATGCTCCTGAATGGCAGCAAAGGACTCCCAGGACCCAGGTATTCTCAAAATCTTGTAGATTATACCATTAGATTTTAGATAAGCAACTCCACATCAACAAAAGTGTTTTTGGGAGCTATGACCTAGGCTGATAGAACTTGTAGCTTCCACTCCTCAAACAACATTGGAAGCAATGATTGGGAAGAAACATGAGGTGATAGCACCTTCTTTAAGAGAGCAACTTGGAACACCAAGTGAATTTTACAGTGAACAGACAGGGCAAGGTGATAGGCAACCTGTCCTATGCATTTCAAAGACCAATAGGAGCCAAAAATAAGGGACTCTATCTCTCATTGACCCTCTTGGTGCGAGACTTAAGTTTGAAAGGTAGAATCTTCTGATAAACCCACCCAATCACCATTGTCATACTGGACATCCCTCTTGCACTTATCAGCTTGGGTTTGCATTGGATCCAAAGCCTGAAGCAAATTAGACTCCAACTCCTCCAAAATCCCTTCCCTTTCAGCTTCTATTCTATTAACCTCTTCCATTGCAGAGGGTAGTATCTTTACGTAACAGAGGAGGATCCTATCCATATAAGGCTTTTAAAGGTAAGTAGAGTTGTGATAAACATTTCAAAGGCTCTTTCCACGTAGTACAGGTGTGCTTTCACTCTCGAATGATCATGAGAGAACTCCCAGGATTTGGAAGCTCTTATAATGATTTGAAAGTGAGACAAGGAATGGAATTTTATTGTTGTTGGATATATTTTCTGTTTATAGCTGTTTTTCTGATTGATTTATACAGTGGTCTTTCTTTCTCCTGTATCCTTACTTTACTTGTAACCATAACTTACTGTGCATATGATGATGTATTTTGCTGGGTTGTGTAAACAAGGACCTAATATAAATAAAACTCAAAGTATGTATCATGGATACCACTTAGTTCACTATATTTTTGTCTGTTTAACTTGGTATCAAAGTAGAGCTTTACTCTGCCTGTGCCCATAATTGAAGGTCATCATCTGGGGTGTCGGCGCCGCCATCTGCCTCCGGAAGTTTTGTTTTCCTGTGTACCATGACTGAGGGTTGTCGTCTGGAGTTGTTGTCGCGGCCGTCTATCGCCATTCGTTGCCGTCCACCACCGTCCGCTCCTGTTGAAATCCTCCAGATGATACAGGGTTAAGTGCCCTGTGGGTTATGCCACAAAACCTAGAAAGTTTCAGAGTCAGAAGACCCTCCAAGCGCCGCCACACGCCGTTCCCGTGGCTCAAGCCTATCGGTGCGTGAACTCCACGCACCACCTTCTAGACCTCCATTCTCCGCCGCGAGCCCACTGTTCTATTCGTCGGCCTCTTCCCTATCTATTCCAACCCTTAGAATCTTGGTTGGAAGTATTGTAAATGGTAGATCTAAGTTATCGTGCTACAGTTCACTAAAAAAAATTTGCAGTGTTTAGAATTGTTTGAGGTTGAAAATGGTCACTGCCAATTCGTTTTCTCAAGGATCTGTTATCTCTTTTTCGAGAACCCCAACTATCAAAGCGAAGAAACTCAACTGGAAAAATTATAGGACTTGGTCAGATTCAATTGAGTTGTGGTTTTTGGGACAAGGGTTTCATGACCATTTGGAGAAATAAGAGGCTGAAATACCAGAAGAAAACAGATCTCCATGGCTAAAGCTTGACTATCAAATATGTGCTATTTTGTGGCAGTCCGTCAACCCTGAATTAGTTAGTAGAAATCTTAAAGTCATTCAAGACCTGCTATTCTTTCTGGACGAACGCTAGAAATGTTTTCACTGATGATGTTCAACGTCTATTTGATTCAACTCAAAAGATTGTTTCTCTTCAACAGACCAACCATGATATTGTGTCGCACATAGCCAAAGCCAGGGCTGCTGCTAAAGAATTGAAAGGTTTACTCGTGTGTAATGTGTTGAGGAAACAACAAAGCGAATTGACAAACTACTGATGGTTCTAATCCTGCGAAGTCTGCATCTTGACTATGAGCATGTTCAGGATCAAATCTTGTCAAGCGAGCAGATTTCCTCTATGAATTGCCTGGTTACTAGGCTTATTCGAGTTCCTACCATAACGAAAGGTGATGGTATTGCTATTGAAAACTCGATCATGGTAGCCTCTCGTGGTGGAGGAAGAAGCGGTCATGGTATTAGAGGAATGTCACGAAATGGTAAAGGTGGTCGTGGTAAGCTTATCTGCTCACATTGTGGAAAAGAAGGACACCTACAAAATAGATGTTATGATTTGATTGGTTGGCCAGACAAAACTGCAAATATATCTTCGAATGATATCCCTTCAAATGGAAGGACTAGTTCTTAATTGATCTCGGATGAAGAGTATAAGGAGTTCTTAAGGCTCAAGTCCAACAACCACGCCCAATCATCTGCATCACCAAGTGTTTCAACTGCATGCATTTCTCATTCCATGGGGAGTCAAGGTCCATGGATAATTGACTCAGGTGCTTCTGATCACATTTCTAGTAACGACTCAGTGTTCTCTTCTATCTCCTCACCTAAGTTTCCTCACTTCATTTCATTAGTCAATGGTCCCAAAATGGTATCTCAGGGAGTTGGTCAAGTTTCTCTATCCTCATCAATTAGTTTAAACTCTGTATTGTACATTCCTAAATGTCCCTACAATTTAATTTCTTTGAGTCAATTGACTCGTTCTTTGAATTGTTCAGTAACCTTTTATGCTGGTTTCTTTGTTATATAGACCAAAATACGGGGTCAGGTGATTGGCGAAGGACATGAATCAAGAGGACTTTATTACCTATCGAACAATCCTTCTACGTTGTGTTTTGCGTCTGTATCTCCAAAGCTTTTGCATAATCGTTTAGGGCACCCCAGTATTGCAAAGCTAAAGTTAATGGTTCTTAGTCTCAATAAATTGTCTACCTTAGACTATGAGTCCTGTCAATTAGGCAAACATGTCAGATCCACCTTTCCTAACCAACTCAACAAAAGATGTAATTTTCCTTTTTCTATTATCCATTCAGATATTTTGGGACCAAACCGAGTAACATCTTTTGGTTTTAACTATTTTGCCACATTTATTGATGAATACTCACGATGTACTTGGGTCTATTTAATGAAAGAAAGATCTAAACTTTTGTCCATCTTAATGTCCTCTAAAGAAATGGAAAATCAATTTGAAAAAATCATTAAAATATTGAGAAGTGACAATGCAAAAGAATATTTTTCTTTCAAACTAAACTCATATCTGTCTTCAAAAGGAATCTTACATCAATCCATGTGTCCTCATACTCCTCAACAGAATGGTATAGCTGAAAGGAAAAATAGGCATCTAGTTGAAACTGCCTGCACCTTACTCTTAAGTGCAAATGTCCCTACTAATCATTGGGATGAAGCCATTCTTACTACCTGTTTTTTAATAAATCAAATGCCATATGCCTCTCTCGAGAATCAAATTCCTCATTCAATTTTATTTCCTAAAGATAAAATATATCATGTGCCTCCTAGAGTCTTTGATTGTGTATGTTTTGTTCATGATCTCTCCAGGTCGTGATAAACTTTATGCAGGAGCAATCAAATGTGTGTTTCTTGGATATTCTCGTCTTCAAAAAGGGTACAAATGTTACTCTCCATCCACAAAAAGACACTGTATGTCAGTTGATGTTACACCAAAGATGATTTTGACTTCATCCAACAGGCACTACCAATTTCATATCTTAGTTCAACAGAGTCGTCATCCTTTGAAACACATAATCAAGACATACTCCAACCTTCCTCTTCTGTTCATTTTGAAGCTGAATTGTCTCCACCTTCAATGTCTACATGTCAAAGCAGGACACAAGAGATGGGTACTTCAATATGTGAAGATCTACTTGATTCATGTCCTTTATCCTCAGCTGACCCCACACCGAATCCTCCTTCATCCTCACCTTCCCATGATTCTAACATTGGTTGGCCCATTACTCTCCGGAAAGGTACTCGCTCCACTCATAATCCCCATCTTATTTACCTTAGTAATCATCGTTTATCTCCTTCGTATTTTTCTTTTGATTCCTCTGTCTCGTCCATTACTATTCCTAAATCTGTTTATGAAGCACTTGATCATCCTGGATGGCAACAAGCCATGGTAGTTGAAATGCAAGTGCTGGAACAAAGTGGTACTTGGGAGTTAGTTTCTCTTCCTTCAGACAAGAAGGCAGTTGGTTGTAGGTGGGTATTTGCTATTAAAGTTGGACCTAACGACACAGTTGATCACCTCAAAGCTCGATTGGTGGCCAAAGGATATACTCAGGTATATGGTCTTTATTATGGAGATACTTTTTCTCCTATGACAAAAATCACTATTATCCGCCTTTTACTTGCAATGGCTGTTATTCATCACTGGCCTCTTCAACAATTAGACATCAAAAATGCTTTTCTACATGGTGACTTGGATGAATAAATATACATGGAGCAACCTCCTGGTTTTGTTGCTCAGGGAAGTTTGGTTTAGTATGCAAGCTTCGTAGATCCTTATATGGACTTAAACAGTCCCCAAGAGCTTGGTTTGGAGTTTAGCCAAGTTGTTCAAAACTTCGAGATGACAAGTGAAGCAGATCATTATGTATTTTATTGTCATTCCTCTTCCGGTAAATGTGTGTATTTGGTTGTGTATGTGGATGATATTGTCATCACAAGAAATGATGATATCAAAATTTCCCAATTAAAGCAGTACTTATTCAGCCACTTCCAGACCAAAGATCTTGGCCACCTGAAGTACTTTCTTGGGATAAAGGTGGCTCAATCCAATGAAGGCATTGTTATCTCTCAGGGAAAATATGCTCTTAATATCTTACAAGAGACTAGTATGAGTAGTTGCAAGCTAGTTGACAGTCCCATGGATCCAAATATGAAGCTAATGGTAAAACATGGTGAACCTTATTCTAATCCAGAGAGGTATAGAAGACTAGTGGGAAAACTCATTTACCTCACTATCACTAGACCTGATATCTCCTTTGTAGTGGGAGTTGTAAGTCAGTTTATGCAGACACCTTGCATTGATCACTGGGCAGCAGTCCTCCGTATTCTTAGATATATCAAGAAGACACCTAGACAGGGTTTACTATATGAGGATAAGGGAGACACCCATATATCAGGTTATTGTGATGCTGATTGGGCAGGATCTCCCATTGACAGACAATCTACTACAGGTTTTTACATATCTATTGGGAGAAATGTGGTCTCTTGGTAAAGTAAGAAGCAAAATATTGTTGCTCGTTCTAGTGCTGAAACAGAATATCGAGCTATGGCTTCAGCCACTTGTGAATTGATATGGGTAAAACAACTTATTCAAGAATTGAAATTTGCTGATGTCCAACCAATGAAACTGTATTGTGATAATCAAACGGCTCTCCACATTGCTTCTAATCCCATATTTCATAAGAGAACCAAACACATTGAGATTGACTGTCACTACGGGAGAAGTTGTTGGCCAAAGAAATCAGTACAGAATTTGTCAACTCAAATAATCAACTTGCTGACATTTTCACTATATCTTTAAGGGGACCACAGATACAAGCTATATGTTCCAAGCTTGGAGCATATAATCTATATGCTCTAGCTTGAGGGAGAGTGTTAGATATATTTTCTGTTTATAGTTGTTTTCCCTATTTTCCCTATGGCTGTTTTTCTGATTGCTTTCTGCAGTGGTCTTTCTTCTCTCTATATCCTTACTTTACTTGTAAGCATAACTTACTGTGTATATGATGATGTATGATGTATTTTGCTGGGTTGTGTAAGCAAGGATCTAATATAAATAAAACTCAATGTGTGCATCATGGATACCACTTAGTTCACTATATTTTTGTCTGTTTAACTATTGCAATTCTCTCTTGTTCTAGGATCTAAATTTTGATCCTACAAACAAATTTCTGGTGAGAATTACAGTAGAAGTATCTCTCTCTACACCTTCCCCCCCCCCCGCCCGCTCCATAATCTGTCATACCATGCACTCTCCACCTCCTTTTCATTCGTGTATTTCCCTCCTTTTCCCAACTACTACAATTAGAGATCCCATTTCCCCTCCTTATCCAAACTAATTCAGTTAGAGGTCCCTAACTACTCAACTGCACTAACAGAAAGTCAGAACTATCTCAGGATTTATTCTTCTTTCTTCACCTCTATTTCACTTAAAATACACTTTAGTAAGTGGGAGTTTACCAACACTCACCTAGAAATTCAATTATATCAAAATGGACTAAAGTATAGTACATTTTCATCTTTGAAGGAAAGGAAATTTTTAAAAATAGAGGGAGGCTGTGTATTTGTGCATTTCTCAAAGAAGAGTATAATCTACCCTCTATAAGTTTTAATGAAGTATCCTGAATATATATAAAGATCAGATGGTACTTACCGCATCTTCTCCAGATATCACACGCTCTTTTTCAGTTCCTGCAGCTACAATTCCACCTTCGGCAGCAGCTGAGCTTCCTTCGCCATTTCTTCTATTTTTCTTCATCTTGAACTTGTAAGTTGGCAAAGCATTAATGGATTCAGAAGTTGCCCCTCTGTTTTGTGACATATCCTCTCTAACCCCAAGGATGGAAATTATACAAGGGAGACAACAGCAGATTGTTGAACATAGAATGAAGGGCATAGCATAACCAATACAGCTAAATGCAAGAAACACTATACATAACCTGCCAAGCGAAATGAAGCAGATTTAATTTCCAAGACTCTGAAAAAGCAGAAGATTAAATAGAAGAATGAATGAAAGGCTATACCTGTACAAGTTAGGAGCTTCATCAGCAGATGAATGTCCCCCAAAGATCCATACATTTCCAACAACAAACCATACGGCAAAAAAGCAATCTAAAGATATTTTGAAGTATTCCACTAGTGTCTTCATTCTGTGGTGCAAGAATGAACAAGGTCTTAGCAGCTTCACAAGCTATTACATTGGAAGTTATAACCATGAAACAATACATTAAAATTTCAAATCTTAATGAATAAACAGTGAAATTAGAGCAAGTGGGCAAACATGGGAACAGGCATGACATAGGAAAAAGAATATTTAAACATTAGAATTGGATGTTTCCTTCATATCAGTTTTCAAAACCAACCTTTAACTTCTTCCCCATAACTATTATGGGTAAGATTCTCAAGCCAGTAATCAGTATCACACCTTCATCACAAATTAGAGTAAAAACAGCTACATTCTTTGATACTTCAAAATTTTGTTGACATAACCTAACCTCAATTATTTGTTGAAGAAAAAAAAAATGAAATGACTTGGTGAGTTGGTGTGCATTAATTGAAAGTTAGCCATAGGTTCCTAACCTTCTACTATTGAATATACCACAGCTTGTATTATGCAAGGAAGCAGGATGGTCTTTATACATACTTAAATAACATATTATATACATGTGTGAATATGTCGGTGTATATGTGTTTACCATACAAACTTTGTTCTAAATATGAATGCACATTAACTTAATATAACTCTAAACACTAAAGCAACAATTTTGATACAATTGTATTCAACATAATTAGTTGCAAAATTCAAACTTCTGAATACACCAAAAACAGTGACACAATGCAAAACAATGTCAACAAGACCTTATTTTTATCAACAGTGAAGGATGATTGCACATTAATATATGTTTTACATCCAAACTGAGACAAAGATCATAGTGAGAGTCAAAGCAATATTTCAAAGCAATCCATCGCTCTCATGGTTTGATTGGCTTGAAAGAGATGCAACAAAAGAAAAAGACATGGAGGCATAGCAAGAGCACTTAGTAATACTTTTTAATTGCTTTGGTTTGGTTACCAGAAGGGCAAGGGAAGGTAATAAATGTCCAAACCAAAGCCATTCAAGGCTAAAAGCTAGAGTTGAGGACTAAAATGTTCAGATTTCTTAATATATCCTACACTCAATTTTCAATCCTAGGTTTTGAAACCAGTTTTCAACAATAGTAAAGAGGTCTAAATATTAAGCTCTATGATGAATTCACAATAGAACTTTCATGAATTCACACAAAAGAAAAAGGATGTCATTCTAACATTGTAAGAAAATAAATCGACAATAGTAACTAATTCACTACCTTCTATTCATCAATATTGAAGCTTGATTGCTTCTGGAGGACGCAACAGCAGCCTGACCATCTTCTCCACCATTAGTTCTGGAACTGAAAAGAAGTGTCCCTGAAGGATCATTAATCCGAGGAGATGTTTGCCTTGATTGAGATGAATCTTGCTCTCGTGTATGGTTATAATAATACCGCCAATAAAGCAAAGGGAGGGTAGCAGCACATCCAGAAGCATAACCAATGATCCATTGAAACAATGGGGTATGTGGATGCTCATGCCTTGACAAAGACAAAACAACAATAGATGCAACAATCTGGCTCACTAAGAGGACCAGCTCAATAGATATCCATAACCCCGAATGCACGGGACTCCTATTCCGCCGACTATCCCCACGTCTTATGAACGAGGAATTCCTACTATTTGATCCATTAGATACACTAGTGGCTGAAACCGAAGGCTGAGAAAGAGGCATCCTTGCACTGCTAATTCTTTCTTCATGTTGTGTTGCATCTACGCCATTAAAATGTCTATCATGATGTGAGGCAGCCAATGTGGTAGCATCGGCACTCCCAGCTATTTCTATAACATGCTGACCGCCGTTGAAGCTCCCAGGCCGCTCCATCAACGGCGGCAAAGTGTCGTTCGACCTTCAAACACAGATACACACATATCTAAACCACCTTTAAATACAAATCGACTGAAAACAAACGCTTCTCCTTGCACTAGCAAAACCAGGATGCAGCAAAATCAGCTACTTCCATTGGTATTCTGTTAAAAAGTAAAATTTATTTCCAAAACCATACATAGTTCCATCTTTCACTAACATTGATAAATTTAATTTAATTTAAATTTCAAACAAACTTGTTAAAAACACAATGCACACAGTTGCTTGCAAAGCGCGAAAGGAACATAACCTAACCTAGTTTCTGCAATTGACTTAATTATGCATGAAAAAACACCGATTAAAACCTGCAGAACAAGAGAATAACTATAAAATCGTTACACAGCGACGAAAACCTAAACAATTAAAAAAAATAAAAATGAAAACGCGTTTTTCTTTAAACGAAATAACAGTGTACGATTTCGTGACATCACGTGCGCGTGATTCTGTGAATTTTAGGGATGAGTTAAAGGAAATTGGGAATGAAAGAGAGTACCTGAGAGAGTGACGAACGAAAGCGTGTGAAGAGGGTGGTTTTGTGTGGAAGAATCGACGAAACGATAATTAAAAGAAGCGAAATGGAAGCGTTGACTCGAAGAATCGCAAGGCAAAGCAAAGCACGACGAAAACGACAACGCGGAATGAGATGGAGAAACGCATCGGGGGGTTCAGAAAGAGGGAAGGAGCGAAAGAAACGACAGACGAAAGCGAAACGGCGCCGTATGGGTACTGGGAGATGGTGACGGAGGGAAAGAGGAACCGGGTCACAATCACACAAAGGCTGTCATGCACACTTCCATTGCTTCCTTGCGGTGTTGTGTTACCTCGCAGTATCTTTTCTCTTTTTTTTTTTTTATCTTTTGTTTTTTTCCTTCTTCGAAAGTGATGACGAGAAAGAAGTATTTAATTAATATAAAATAAATAATTATAAATTTCTTATATCAAATCCTAGATTTTGTTGTTTATATAAAATATAAATAATTAATCCATAAACTAGAAAAATAACTGAGTTTAACATGTATACATGTAATAATTTTATATTGTGAATTAATTAAAAATTATTGTTAGTATAATTTTTAAATAATTATTATAAAAGTTAATATATTTATTATATATAATAGAATGTACAGACTTTTTTTAAAATAATTAAATTAATTAGTAATATCATAGATATTTTTTAAAAAAATAATGTTAAAATTTAAATTTTATTTCAAAAATATTTATAAAATTAAATAATTTTACATTAATTATAATTTAAAAAAATTCTAATGGAAATAGCTTATATTATTAATAAATTAATAAATGTATGAACTTTTGCATCAGAAATATATAAATGTGTCACTAATAGATTTCATAGTAAATTAAAAATATAAAAAAAAATTAACAATTAAAACATCAAAAATAGATATATCAATATAAAAAAAATTGCATCGATTTGTTTTATGTAAAACATTAGAGATGGTACATTTTAATTAACACATTATCATTAATTATATATATCTTGTATTTTTTCATTAAATTTCACTCTATAAAAATAATATCATTAGGTTACATATAATAAATTTTTTATCTTTTTATTTATTTATGGATCATATGTATCATTCATTGAAAACAATTATCCTCGAATTGGGTAGGATTATTATACGTAATAAAGTTATTCCTTCGGATATTTAATACAAATTCATCCTTAGAACTTGAAAAAAAAAACCTTCTCTCCAAATTTTAAAATTATTGTTTTTAATCTTTATAAAATGAGTAAATTCTAGATTTGATCTCTATAAAATATTTCTCTTTGATATTCATCATCTCAAATTTGAAAGCATTATTTTCTTGATCTAACTTACACTTTAAGATAAATAAGTAACATTTATTTTAAGAACTTAAAAAAAATAGAGATATCACATATTGACATGATAGTAGTAATATTAATGGGTGTGATATGAAATGATTACTTGATCTTTGTTAAACTTCTTAGCAATTACCAAATTGTCACATAATAGTAAAGACCTTAATTAATCATTTTATCTTTTTAAAAGATGAAAAAAAAATTATAAGGACAAAAACAATTCATAATAAAGTTATGAATTAAAATGTAAAGGTTCACAAGTGGCAAGGCAAAAAGTTAAAAATGAAAACAAAAAAAAATTATAAGGATTAAAATCAACTCATAATAAAAGTTATGCATTAAAATGTAAAGGTGTACAAAGTGTGTGACTGAGGCACAAAATTTAATGGTATTATATTTAAGTTAGAGATATATAGTCATCCATATAAAACTAGCCTATGATATGTGTTATATATACTAAATAAAAAAATAGAAACTCCAATATATAATGAATACGATTTGTATATGAGATCATCTCTGGTTGGCCTATATTAACGATCAAGAAACAAAAAAAAATCACATTATCTAACTCTTGGATGGCTTCTTTAGTGACCATAATATTATAAATTATGACAAAATAACTATCATATCTTATTGTAATAAGTTATTTGTTGTGCTAATAGGATATAAGAGATATTAACAAAGGTTGGTCTCCTTGATAAGGATTGAGCTCCACTTTCAAAAGGAAGTGGGTTCAAGTCTCACCATCAACTCTAAATACCTTTGTAAGGAGGGAGTTGGATTAAGATGTCACAAGATAGGATAGGATAATGAGTGACAATAAAAAACAACTTTATTATTTGAGTACTTGATCTCTCATCTTATATAATAATAATTATTATATAAATATAATTTACAATAATATATATAATATTTATATAGTTTTAAGAAAATAACTACATACATAAAAATTATTTTTATATAATACAATAATGTTATTTAGTATGCATCAAACGTTGGATATGATTAAAGTTTATCATGTTTCTATCTTACCATACTCTCATATCATATTTTATCTTATAATATCCTCGCCACCAAATGAACAATAAGATTTTGGGTGGAGAGTAGAATACTCCATAGAAGAACTAAATTAGCTCACATCATGATAATCAACAAAAAAAAATGTTAGAGTCATAATACAATAAGGGGTGTGACTAACAAAGTTGGTATAAATGTTTGTGATAGTATAAATAATGATGTCTCCATCAAAAGTCACCAACGTGTTGGAGCTTTGTCTCCCAAATTCTAGATGTGCTCCAATCTAAGGGTTAAAGTCATTGTTCACACTATTAAAAACAAATTTTTAAAATAGGCTTAAATATATTTTTGTTCCTTCAAATTTGGGCTAATTTTATTTTTTATCCCTTAAATTTAAATTTTTTTTAGTTCATGTATTTTTTAAAATAGTTAGTTTTAGTTTCTCGCCTTACATGGTGAATAGAATACAAGTGATCATTTGTTACAAATGTTGAAAATTGAATAATGTTGAAGGAAAAACTCTAGGATTAACAATGTTATATAATTTTTACTATACACATGACAAATAATGACTTGTATTCCATTTATCACCTACGATGAAGATTAAAATAAGTTATTCTCAAAATGTAAGGACTAAAAAATAATTTCAAATTTTAGGAACAAAAAACAAAATTGACCTAAATTTGAAGAATCACAAACATATTTTAGTTTTTTAAATAATATAAAATACTCCCTTCAGTCTCATTTACAAGCAAAAAAAAACCTAAATTATGCTAATTAAAAAAATTAGTTAAGTTTTATTTAATAATACATATTTTTCCCAAACTAATATTCATTGAAACTTAAAATCAAGAATAAAATAAGGTCATAGAAAATAGAACCATCTAATAAATAAATGATATTTTAGAGATAACTCCACTAAATTATGTGAACTTAGTTAAAATTTGCTTATATTTGATACTAACATTCAAGATATTTTTCTTTTTATTTATATTTGATATTAGAGGGAGTAATAAGGAAAAAAATAATAATACAATAACAATTTAATAAGTGATTGAGTAGGATAAATAACCATAAAGTTTAAAGAAAATTAATATTATAAAATTTGCAAATAAATTAAAAACCAAAATTAATTCATAAAAGTAACTTTTAATCAATAAATGAATATTGATAAACACATTTTATATAATATATAAAACCAAAATATATATAAATGTAATGCAAATTTATATAGCATATGAAGCCCACATTTACTCCATGAAGAGATCTTATATATCAAAGAAGCAACCAAAAGGACATGTGTATAATTCTAATATGTTATATGAGATTCACTAACAAAAATAGCAAAAAAATCTAATTTAAAAATAAATATTCATTTATTTAACTTTAAATATTTTTTTTGTGATTTAGAAATGGTAATGTCAAACCTAACATAATTAAACAAATTTAAGATAAGTAAATGTTGTATAAGTCATGCACATTAAATAAAATATAATAACATAATGTGTCTAATAACATCACAATAATGTAGTTGTAGTAAATTTCATAGTATTTCAAGATGCATAAGTACATGTAAGTGGAAATCAGTCATCTAAAAGAACTTGAGGTATTCTAAGATAGACAAAATGGATAAGCTTATTGTAACAAAATTTGTCTCCTAAGTTGGCCAACACTAAAAAATTATCCTAAACAACTATTATTGCAATGCCTCAATTCGATCTCCATAAGTTGTTGAGCTCTTGTCATTAGTTCCTACAAAGTCACAATCATCACATACACAACAAACATACAAGTAGAAGGATAAGCTTATAAAAAAAAAGGTGCAACAGTACATGCACGATCAATGTACTTCAAACAAAATAGCATAACAACAAATAAGAACAATCACACCTCATTAGGTCATTTAATATAACATATTACATCAATAAATAATTCAAACAAAGTAGGCACAAAAATAATGCATTTTGTTTATAATAATACATGCAATAGACTCGACTCCATGAAGATCTTTAATCAATAAGCAACCATCCACTCATGTCCTATAACATGGTATGACAAAATCATCAACTCTTAGGTTAAAGCTAACACATGCCAAAAATCATTAAGCGAACATCATTATTGATTATTGAGCTAATAGTTGCATCACCAGGATATCAATATCGATAGTTGCTATCATGACACAAGATTTGCAAGAAAAAATTATATATATATATATATATATATATATATATATATATATATATATAATTACACTAAAATTAAGATAGTGTTGTGAGCTAACAGTGTAAAATTACATTTCGAAAGTAAGGAACCAATTAAAGGATCTATAGAATTAATTGCGATTAATTTATAATTAATTCTATCACTATTAATTAAAACAATTTTATTTGAATCCAATATATGATCTTTAATACAAGGAAATAGCCTAAAAGAGAAAATTATATATAGGATCTCTACAACTATTTTTAATTACCCAAATTAATATAGATATTGACACATTAAAAAAAGTTATTAACACAAATACCATGTTAACTATATGGCAATACCTAATTTTGCCCTTCATTATTTTTACAAATTTAATTTATTTACTTACTTTGCATGTATGATTCTATCACTTTGAAATAATGTTAGTTTGATGACTCCATTTTATTTCTTTTGTATTGTAAAATTTTCACTGTTTATTGTTGCTATTTTACTTTATTTTCTTCTATTTTATTATTTTATTTTATTTTATTTATTTATTTTGAAATAAATTGAGTTATTCTGGACTATTTTTTTATCCTTTTTTTTTAGTAAATTGAGCCAATATTGGCCACTTGGGCCATTAATTCGTTTTTTCGTTTTTCTTTCTTTCTTTTCCAAGTTGAGTTATTTTGGATCTTTCTGTATAATGAAAAAGAACTTAATTGGTCGGTCAAATTGGTCCCTAAAATTAATAAAATAGTAAAATAGTTTCTTAAATTGTATATTATTATTCAATTTAGTCTATGAAATTGTAAAACACTAAATGGTTCTTGAAATTGTAATTATCAATTAATTCAATTCTTAAAATTATAATGATCAGTCAAATTAGTTTATAAATTAAAGACTTAATTGCATCTTTTGTCTTATAACTTTTAAAATTTTGTGAATTTTATCCCTAATTTTTTTGTTGTTGTACATTTTAACCCTTAAACTCATATAATTTTGCGAATTTTGTCTTTTACTTAAGAAAATTTTCATATATTTACACCTAAAGTGTAACTAAACCTTTAAAAAATGGTGAAAGTTTTGGAATTAAGATTTGAACCCATAACCTACAAGCCATTAAGCCATTTGACTTATAAAAAATGTTATATATACTATTACTATATTTGTTAGTTGCACTTTTGATCTCTAAATTTGTATGAAAAATATTTAATAAATAAACTTATATAATATTATAACTAATAAATAATTTTATATAATTTTTAAATAAAATTATATAATTTATAAATTCGTATAATTAAAATAAAATATTTAATAAATAATTTTTCCATCTAAAAAATGTTTAATATTTTTTCATCCAATAAATATGAATATACAATTGGAGAACCTAAAATGCAATTAAAAAAATATAATAGTGATATATATAATATATACTTTTATATATTTTAAACAAATCAAATGACTTGTTGGATTTGCAAGTTATGAGGAAAGGATGGATCAAAGGTTACCTACTGCCTTTTACCATTTATTTTCTAAAGACATAATGATACTTTAGGGACAAACTTTGTAAAATTATATAAGTTTAGGAACAAAATATGCAAAAAAAAAATTAGGAGTAAATTTTGTAAAATTTTAAAAGTTATAAGGAAAAAAGTGCAATTAAACTTTTTTAATTTTAGGGATCAATTTGATCAATCATTTTGTCATTTTATTTATTTTAAAGATCAATTTGACTAATCCATTATAATATCAAGAACTAAATTGAATAATAATATACAATTTTAGAGACCATTTTATTACTTTATTAATTTTATGGATTAATTTAACCAATCATTATTATTTCAGGAACTAAATTGATGATTTACTCTAAAAAATTGTTGTTTTTCTCTTCTTATTGTTGTCACAATAGTGTTCAGCTTCTCTTCCTAGTGCAACCCCTACCCACTTCCTTATTGCATGGTACACTTTCCTTGCAAGCTTCACCCAATTTCCTTGATTGGTGCTATAGATTGACTTAATGTTTATGCAATCACACTACCTTGCTTCAAAAATTGAGATAATCTCATGCAACTGTCATCCCTTTTTGAGTCTATAAATACCTTTGCATTAAATAAGATGAAAAAGGTTCTAAAACTGAAAAAGTAAAAAAATTGAAAATGGTTATTGCTTCCCTTTGCCAAAGATGATCGTTGACAACAAAATCGTCTCCCACTACTAGAAATGTGCTATTTACCTGTGAATTTTCTTGCGAAAAATAATTTGCAGGAACTTTGTGTGAATTTTGATGCAAAATATAATTTGTAAGAAATTCCTATGAATTTTACTACCAAAATATATCCATAGGAACTTTTTGCAAATTTTGCTACCACTTCAATAATCGTAGGAAATTTTTTTGCGGATAAAAAGTAGTAGAAAATTTCATAGATTTTTTTCCTTCCTACAAATTTATTTGAAAATAAATATTTGCAGAAAATAATACCTGCGAATTTTTTTTGCAGGAAAATTCGCAGGAAAGTTCTTCATTAAATTATTCTTAATGTAAATAAAAATAAAAAGAAGATTAGAAAAAACAAAATCCTGTCATTCCCAAGTGTGGTTCTGGCCAGGCTTTCCTTAGGTATCTAATAACCTTGCTTCTGTTGGCCCACCTTAAGGTTCCTTTCGCTACCAATTGTAATTTCACTAAAGAATCCTAAGAAGAGCTTTTACCCCATAAGACATAAAAGCTCTTGTCGTGAGATTCCTAAGAAGATTTCACTGAAGTAGGCTGAGCGTAAACCAATCGTAAACCTGAGCATAGCTAATGAAAGAGGCTTAGATTAGAACCGACTATAAGCCTTGAGAGCCTACAAGCAAACCCCCCGGACTCTCTCTCTTTAAAAAAAAAGCTTACGTATCATTTACCACTAGAGATAGGAAAAACAAGTAACTTCTCTTTCTCTCTTATAACTTCTCTTTCTCTCTTCATCAATTTCAAATTGAATTCCACGATTTCTGAATTTGAAGGTGCTCACTGTTCCTGGCTCTGTAGGTTGTTCTGTCTCGTAGAACAAGTGTTCAATCTCATAGAACCACATTTTAGGGTTTTTGTGCTTCGTCAAACCGTTGCAAAATCGCCACACCACCATTGTTGTCAACTATTTGGTGAGTTGCTCTTCTTCACTCCCTATTTAATCTCATTCTTTCTCATTCCTATTTTCTATTTTCAGTTTTTGAACGCATGAGTGTGTTGTGCTTGGAGGAGGAAAGCCATTTTCTGTTTTTGAACGTCTAGGAAAGCCAAGGTAACTCTTATTTTTAACATTTTCTTGGAATAATTGGATGAGTAGAATGAATTATTAACTAGAGTTGCTCATAAGAAAAGTTAGATATGAGAATGAGATTTTTTTTCAAGAATACAGTTATTGATTCATTTATACGTGCTGGATTTTAAAATAAATAGATTTTGATTCAAGAATATAGATATTGATATCAGGAAAGTTTTGATTCATCATAGTTGTGAATTGGACATATTTTTTCATACCACCAAACAATAGGCGAAAGGTACAGCACAACATATTTTATTAGAAATTTAGAACTATGTCTTGCAGTGTTAAACATGCTCACAAGCTCTGTGCGCTTCTTGTAATACATCTCTGCACATTTGGCAAAGGAATCTGCATCTTCTTCAATTAATTTTAACATTCCCCTTGCCTTCTCATTTAGCTTTGCAATAAACATGCAATAGACAACCACAAATCAGTTTATTACATGATGGGATCAACTTGTTTTGTAGAACTAATCGCTTTGGTTTCACATCTTCCAAAGATTTTCTCATCTTTCTCCATCTATTATTGGTTAAATTGAAATAACCTCTGCTAGCTGTGCTGTACTTTCCTCTTTTCTACCATTAGTTTTCATGCCTTGTCTGGTAGATTTCAACGACGGTCCTCCTTGCTGACCATGAAGATGCATTTCATGATTGCAGGAAATTTGAAGATATTTTTGATGTGGATCACTTCATTGACTACCTGAAGTATGATGTTTGTATTGTTTGTGATATCCTAGAGTGGTTTACTAATAAATTAGAGCTATTTACTAGCATAAGGTTTGATAGATTCCTGTGATTTTTTATTAACCTATTGAAAACTTGAATCCTAAGCTGGTAAAAGAGATGGATAGACATATCCCTTTCCCCTTAAAATTCAAATATGGATTAGTATGTCCTGAACCAGTATCTTTTCTATTTTCTGTTTCATCTGTGTACTGATTGACACAACACAATGTTTGATTGAAGTGCTGGGTTTTATGACTAGGTATCATGATAATTATGAATTTATTGTTAGATTCTCATGCTTTTGATTTAAGTCTTTTGGTCACAACTACATACCCACTACCAAGAAATAGAACATCATAATATTAGTAAAAACAAGCCATTGATAACAATCTATTTTTAATTAAAAGGAATAACAATTTGCCAACACGTAATACATTAAATTGAAGTCATTTGATATCATCTACTTCATCATACACAAAATAAAAACTCACTTAATTCAGCCACACACATAATTCAAAATGGTTGAATTGACCCTATACTTTTACAATAGATCTCAAGAAGCCAAGTATCAGTTGACACCACAAAAGTATTCAGGTAATTATAAAATCAAAATTAAGAGTAAACTCTAAATACCTGCAACACTTGTCACAAAAAAACTTGTCTTCAGCATTCAATGTCTCGGTTGAGCTGAAGTTTTTCAAACAACTTGTAATAGAACTATTTTGTTCAATATAAAGGCTCAGGTCAAAAAAAGGTTTCATCCCTAACTGTTACAGTTTCACATCGCAGGCACCTGGTCTCGTTGGTGAGTATTCCCTGACCAGAGTAATTTACAATAATGAGATTCCTAAAAGAAAGGTGGGGGCAGAGAGAGAGAGGGAGTGCAATAAATTTAATCCAATACAAAGTTCAAAATTTATAATTCCAAACTTTATCGTAAGCAAAACAATATGATAGTTATTGGTGTTGTATGACAGTTATTGTGTTAAGCAACTAACTGTAGATGGTTATTATGGTGTTGTATGACAATTATTCATGGATTTCATAAACAGGATGTGTGACAGGTTTCTGAGGTGATTGTGCATGTTAAAATGCTAGAGTTGGCTTGGAGGAGGTGACTCCTTGGTAGGGCAAAAGCTTGTGATAGTGTTCTGTATTTTATATTCTGGTTTAATTCCAAAATTCTTTCAATAAAACCTTCTAGTTTGTATCCAAACTCTTAAATTTAACACAATATACTAAAATAAAGACATTAAATGTGTAGATTAATGTCACTTGAAAATTATGGTGCACCCAACACTACTAGAAATATGTTATTTACCTGTGAATTTTCTTACGAAAAATAATTTGCAGAAATTTTATGTGAATTTTGGTGTGAGATATAATTTGTAAGTAATTCCTACGAATTTTACTACCAAAATATATCTGTAAAAATTTCTTGCAAATTTTGTTACCACTTCAATAATCGTAGGAAATTTATTTTGCTGTGGAATATAATTTGTAAGAAATTCCTACGAATTTTACTACCAAAATATATCCGTAGAAACTTCTTGCAAATTTTGTTACCACTTCAATAATCGTAGGATTTTTTTTTGCGGATAAAAAATGGCAGAAAATTTTGTAGATTTTTTTTTGCTTCCTACGAATTTATTTGAAAATAAATAATTGCAGGAAATATTTCATACAAATTTAAAATTCACAGAAAATAATACCTACGAATTTTTTTCGTAGGAAAATTTACAATAAAATTCATAGAAAAATTCGCAAGAAAAATTTTCATTAAATAACTATTATAATAAAATAAAATATATTATAAAACTAAATTTATTAAATTGAATATATTATAATATTCTTTTGATAATCTCTATTCATAAATAAAATATATTTAACTATAATAAAAAATATTTTTAATGTAAATAAAAAAATAAAAAAAATAACGAAATGAAAAAAAAAAATCGTATCAATTTGCAGAACACCATTTTCCTACCTCTCCTCTCCTCCTCCCTGGCTGTTACGAATCACCACTGCCTCTTGTCTTTACCTCTCGTCTCCTCCTCCCTGGTTGTTACGGATCTCACCACGGTCTCTCGTCTCCTCCTCCCGTTGGTTGTTACGAATCTCACCACTGCCTCTCGTCTCCTCCTCCCGTTGATTGTTATCATTGCCTCTTGTCTCCTCCTCTCGTTGTTTGTTACCAAACTCACCACTGTCTCTCGTCTCCTCCTCCCTTCGTATTTATATATACCTCACTCCTACTCCCCCTTTCATCTTTTTCAGATTCAAACAAGAGGAAGCCAAATCAAACCGAGAGGAAGCATTTTCTGCAAGCCAAATCAAATCCAGGCAAGAATTTTCTCTAATATAGACTTGTGTTTTCAAAATACTGAATATCGTAACCTAGTGTGTGCTCTTTAATTTGATTCTTCGTATCATCTCATCTTATTTGTCTCTTGAATCGATTCTCTTTTGTATATATTTTTTGTTCTGCTTGAGAGTGTTTTGCTGTATTCTGATAAGAATAGTTCATAATTAAGAAAAATTAATTGCAATCTAGTTGTGGTGTTGAGTATCCATGTCATATACCACTGTTCTTGCTTTGCTAAGCAACAAATTGGAGTCTCAGTCTGATTTGAATGTTATTGTTTGTAGGTTTTAACTATGAAGTAGTGATATTTTTGTAATTAAAAATGAAAATAGAAAATAAAAATAAAGGCCGATGTTGGGACATCACGAAGACCGAGTGGTTCTGATCCAAGCTCCCCAAATCCAAAACGTCAAAAGGTTTCTCTGCCACTTTTGAGTTTGTAAACTGATGTTGACCGCTTTATTTAAAACCACAGCTAGTGTTAGCAACCCGATTATAGGTTGGATAGCATCTGCATAGCATCATAACTGTAAATAGGAATAGTAATAATAATAATAACCACAAAAGCCTAAATGAATCAAATGATACCATTGTGTTATGTTCATAACCAATTCTTTAAAGAGGCCATTTAATTCTAGATCCTTTTTAAGGGTTTCACTTAAAGAGTCTTTCCTGGTCTACCCCTGCCACTAATTATTGGGCTATCATTAATTTGAAGAGGCTTTTTAACTGCTATTTCTATTGGTCTTCTTTACACTATCTATTAATATATTAATATATAATTATGCTTAAATATTCCTCAGTCAATATTACTCTAACCTTCTCTCTAATACTTCCCTTTCTGATATATTAATATATAGTTATGCTTAAAAATTATTTGAACATTCAATGTATTTATATTGCATGTATGAAATGAATATATTTTAACTTACACAAGGTGGATTTGTACAAGAGATTTTCTTAACCTTAAGGATTAAGCTCATAGGATTTGATTTGCTAATCTTCCTTTGTCACACCTAGCATGTGTGTGAGTTCCATTCTCCTTGCTCCCAACTTCATCCCATATTACCTAAATCCATTCAAGATAATAAATAAATGAAATGTAACAGGAGCTATCTAAAGGCATACATAAAGTATGAAAAAAATAAGCCTCTTGCCTACAGTTCCTGTAATAGGAATCCAAATGAAGTCTCTAGCAATGTGGAACTTCTGATTCCAATTGGTGTCTGGAATGAACCTACAAAATGTCCTACCTTATTCCAGCAGCAGAGTAAAGCGAAGCTGTGTATTACACCTTATTCCAAAAGGTGTAATACCCTGAGGTTGACCTTCTATTAGCAATAGAACTTGCCTAATCAACATCATTAGGCAAACTGGATCAGATTATAGAGAAAAATAGATAAGTTTTCCAATTGGTCTTTGGTATCTACCTTAGTCTATTGGTAGTTGTATTGTACCTTTAGGATTGATTCAAGTATACTTTGTGCACGAAGGTGTTTAGGTTTATTTGGTTAGTGATGGTGTTTTGTGGACATTGATCAATTACGATTGATTACTTTTGTGAGATTCGTATTGTACATGCCTTTATTCATGTCATTTTGGGTTTTGACATAGAGTTAATTGGTATTTGATTACTTTTGTGGGATTTGTATTGTACATGCCTTTGTTGATGTCATTTTGGGTCTTGACATAGAGTTAATTGGCCTGTTGGTGGGTACTGGTATTGGAGTTTTGAGATGTAAGTGTTTTTAGGTTTACATGAATCTATTCACTTTTGCACTTGATGGAGTTATGTGCTTGTACTGTTATTAGTATTCTTATTTATTTGGGAGAAGTTTTGCATTACTTCAAAATGATGTACTGAATTTTATGCTCCTATGTACCTGTGTAATATGCTGAAACTAGTTTTGGTCATGTTTGTGTATACTGTAGTTCTCACTTATCAGACAATCTATGCCCCATAGGTTTATATGAGTGGTAATAAACTAGTTTGAACATCTATGGATCGAATAAACAGTAAGATAATAGCTTATTACTTAGGGCCAAATATGGAATATATGTGATGATGATGAGAAATATTTCTATTCCTTGCAATATATAAAAATTATGAACAAAGGAAAATATTGGAACTCTGACGTTCACTCTTTTGGATCTAGTTGTTTGTTTTGCTCACACATGCATATATTTTGCAGTGCTCAACCCAAATAAGTTAATGCTCTCTGAATATCTAGTGTAGAAGAGAGTAATAACACGTGCTGATTTCAGGGAAATGAATCTGTAATATGTGATCTCAAAGAGAAGCTCTTATATTTTTTATGAATTTATTGTGCAAAAGGAGATCTGAAGTTGATCCATTGGCTTTGGCTAGATGAGATGTCTTTATAGATTGCAAAATTATTTATATGGGCAATGATTTTAGAATATAGAGAATGTAAGACCATTGGTAATATTCTAATTTTATTTTTTTGCAGTGATTCATGAAGCAAATGGGTCAACACCATATTCTCAATATGAACATTCGTCTATTCCTGCCACAGTAAAGAAGCTTTTCAACTTAAAATCCAATTTCTTGACAAAGAGAGATGCATGGGCGGGTACCTTTGAAAAGTACTTTTACATTCGAGATACTCCTCATGATGATTGTCCAGGTTTGCATCTACTTCTTTGATAGTTACATTTGATTTAAGCATTCTTGGTAGCAAAATCATGGCTAAAATTTGGTCCATCATAAAAACCTAACTTCAAGTTGATGTGTAAAAACATTACAATACTTGGCTGGGAGAGTGAGGTACTGGGGCTAGATATATTGGGATGAGCAATTTCTGTTTTTTGGTTTGAACCATTTTATTGATCAATAGACTCTGAAATTTCCATCTATGGCAATAAAACTAAACTAATATAGTGCTAGGCAAGCCATGCCTGAATGCAGTCTTAGAAATTTCCCGTGTCTTGCATGCTAACTGCAATAAGAAAAAACCAGTAAGTTTCCACTTCTGTCTATATCTGAAAACCAGGTTTGAAAGCATATTTAAAGGGAAAGTGGGAGATATGTGTTTTGAGGAAAAATAAAATGACAAACCAAACCAATTCTAGCTCATAGCAAACAGTATATTTATCAAACATTAAAGTCAAAATAGATATATTCAGTTAAAGATAGAAGCAGGATAAAAGTGATGTGATATCAATATAATTGCAGACAAAAATATGACATAAATCTCACCTACTGCTTCCTGGTTCCTCTAAGACATCTCCCTATTCATGGTCTCATAACAGTGGAGACGTTCCAATAGTCGAGCAATCTCAAAGTTTTTTGACTCTAATTGAGCTTCCATCTCCATCTCCACTTCTGCCCTGGCAATTCGTTTCCCAATGTTGTTTGATATTTATTCCTCGCATCTGATCAGTATTCTAAATATGCACTGAAACTGATAAATCAATGGAAAAACCAGGATATTCCTTTGATCATTGCAGCAATGCCCAAGACAAATCTCTATCTTTATTTCTCTGATTTCCCCTTCAACCTGTCCCACCTTAATGCAATATTTGGGATTTCTTAGCGGCTCTTCTTCTCATCCACCTTCATCTCCTCAACATAATAATGAAAATAAAGACGAAGATTATGATGAAGATAGTGATCAAACCAGATAGGATGGTACTTGATATCTCACTTTATTTTTCTATTTATGAAGATTGATTCAAATGAAAATTCTAACCATGCTATATTCTTCTAGCTAGCGCTCCTCATCACGTGTTAACATTCACTTATCCACTTTCTCCATGATAGCCTTCCTGCTATAGGCCTCTTATTTTGCTCTTGATTTCTGTTCATCCAGGCTAAGGAGGAGATCAGAGTGGTCAATCTCCCCTGTTGTAGATGTAAGTCAATTTCTAGGCTGGTTTTTTTTTATTGTAAATATACATGTATAATTTTTTAAATGGAATATACACATGTTAATTAGATACTTGGATTCACATGAGTTTATAAGGTTAATTATATTGTTTATCTCTTCCCTTGAAGGAATCTCCACATGTGATTTCTTGCATATCAACTCCAGCTCCTCCCGCTTCTTTTGGAATAGCTCCTTCATCTTGCTTGCTTTTAGTTGATCCAGTCTCTTTACTTCAGCTTCAATTTTGTAAAATGTTTATACCTAACCATTGTATGAACTGTGAAAGTGATTAATGGGTTCTGGAATAGGTTATTGAAAGTACTCAGATTTATAGTAGTAAAGAAAAGCAAGTGGTGAAATTTTTAAAGAAAAATGGACTCCCATTTTAGAACTATATTGATGCTTGAATAAATTGAATTTCAAGTTGTACTCTATTATGTTATACTGACTGCCAAGGTGGGGGGTGGGTGCAGTTTTCTTGAATAAATTGTTGGTGTAGTGATGATTTTCTTTTCAAATCTTCTATGAAGTTCTTGCTAGCAATTATATAATAATAAAGAAATTGTTGTCAGTTGGCAAAACAAAACAAATGATTTGGAAGTTCCTAAATGCATTTACATGTGTTGATTACTATATTATACTGATCGTGGTGGCCAGTTTTCCAGAATAGCTTTGTTGATACAGTGATGATTTTCTTTTCAAACCTTGTTTGTACATCAAGTGTGTACCTAACAAGAGTATGAGATGTATAGGAAAAGTTAATCTTGACCATACTACTAAACATGAATAGTCAAGATTGTTTTACTTAAATCTAATATGGATTTAAGGTCAAAATACGTTTCTCTCATAATAGCATGTTCTCATCTGATATACTCCTAATGCATACATAATTTAATGATCAGTTCGATGAAAGTCTGATGTGAAATTTTTGCGAGTAAGCACATAATAATAAAATTAAATTTTCTTTCGGTTGACAAAACAACACCCAAGGTTTTGAAGTTCCTAAATGCATTACATGTGTTGATTTGATAAGTAGATCACAGACCAAGAGAATAAAAATGTTATGATGTCATTTTCATGATGACAAAGGTCCTATTGACTATATTTGGTAATTTTTGTAAAATTACTTGAACTTTTTATGTCAAGCCCGAGACCTTGATCATCTCTGCTTTGTTCTGCTTCAGGTGTTCGTCACTTACAAATTTATTTCATTACATTATTTTGCATGTTCGATTGTTTTTGTTTAGGATTGAAAGTGAAGCTTCCACTACTCAATCCGGTTGTTTTTTTTATAATTTCACTTTTAACTCATACTGTTCATTATTAACATTGAACTTATGTTTTTCTTTGAGATAGAAAAAATCTCATGAAACTTCGTTATAATACAGTTTGTTGATGCTTTGTATAATCACTTCTTGCGAATTTTCTTACTGATTTTTCTACAAATTTTTTTGTGAATTTTCCTACGAATTTTCTTGAGAATTTTGTTGCGAATTTACCCGTAGAATCTAAACACTTTCCTACGAATTTAAAATCGTAGGAAAATGTTTCCTGCGAAATTTTCCTATGAATTTTCCTGTGAATTTTTTTTACAGATTTACCTGCGAATTCTCCTACGAATGTTCCTACAGATTTTCTTGCGAATTATATCCGCAGATAAATTTCTTGCCGATTTATAATTCGTAAGAAAGAGTTATCCACCAATGATTTTCCTGCGAATTTAAAACCTTAGGAAAATTCACAGGAAAATAGCATGTTTCCTGTGGATTTTCCTACGAATTTTTCTGCGAATTTTCCTACAGATCTTCTTGCGAAATTTTTTGCGAATGTTCCTACAGATTTTCCTGCGAATTTTCTTGTGAAATATCCGCAGATAAATTTCTTGCCAATTTATAATTTGCAAGAAAGAATTATCCACCAATGATTTTCCTATGAATTTAAAATCGTAGGAAATTTTATAGGAAACACGTTTCCTACGAAATTTTGAGCAAAATTCGTAGGAAAATTCGCAGGAAAATAACACATTTCTAGTAGTGCAAGTAACTAAAGGCTTTTTTTTAGCACCATTAGCCATACCATTCTTAGGTCCATTTGCAGCCTTTTTAGATAGTGGTGATGTCTCTTGATCATTTTTTGTAGTCCGTGCCTCTTTCTCCAGAATGTCAACAAGTTCATTTAACAAAAAGTTCAAGAATACGTGGGCATCCTACCAAAAATGATAAGATTTACAATGACAATATTGATTTTTAATCTTAAAAAGGTAACAAAAATTTCAAAAATAAAAATCTAGATGAATAAAAGACATCATGGCAATATACAACAGGAAATAATGGATGACACATGGTGGAGGATGAAAAATGCCACGTTATAGCGTTATGGGGGCACTATAACAGTTATTTAACAACACTGCATCAAGAAATAAACAATACCTTAAGTCTAGCAAATAGAATTAACAATGCATTCATAAATAAAGAATGACATAAAATTAATCAAATTGAGATATAGAACCTTCTTTGAACAGAACAAATTATCATTGTTCAACCCAATGTTACTAAAATCAACTGGATCATTCGACTAGAATGAGGTACAAGGTTACTTCTTGACCCATAAGTATGTAGTTCATGCTCCAAGTTTCAAAACACTATAAATAAAGTATGTAACTCTTTAACAAGTTCAAAACATAAATAAACATAAATTTCTACACATGTTCAAAACATAATTAAACAATAAAGATTAATACAAGATCACAATTACAAGTTTATAATACATAATACAATTGTGCTCAAAGAGTCAAATTTGTACCAAATTTGGACCCCTTCTTGATCAAATAATCTAAACCTTGTCCTTTCCATCGTGTCATTTAATTATTTTGTTTGCCCTTTTATTTCGGACTTTGAGCCTTTTTTTTCATTATAGACAAAACAATGTCACTACAAACCTATTTTTTAACGCACAACCAGGCCAGTTTTGTTACCAAGTCAACAAGACGAAGTCATTGGTCTTTAGCGAAATTGGCGAAGTCAAATGCACTACCCAATCTGGTCTTGCGAATTTTCTTGCCGATTTTTCTACGAATTTTTTGCGAATTTTCCTACGAATTTTCCTATGAATTTTCTTTTGGATTTTCCCATGAAATCCAAACACTTTCTTGCGAATTTAAAATCGTAGGAAAATGTTTCGTGCGAAATTTTCCTATGAATTTTCCTACAGATATTCTTGCAAAATTTCCTACAGATTTTCCTACGATTTTTCCTGCTAAATATTCGCAGATAAATTTCTTGCTAATTTATAATTCACAAGAAAGAGTTGTCCACCAACAATTTTCCTACGAATTTAAAACCGTAGGAAATTTCGCAGGAAACAGGTTTCCTACGAAATTTTGAGCAAAATTCGTAGGAAAATTCGCAAGAAAATAACACATTTCTAGTAGTGTATTGACTATGTGTGTTCAAATAAAGGACATATTGATAATGGAAGAGGGAGTGAAGGTGAACTTGACCACTTATAGAAAGAACAAGAAGTATCAAGCCAATAATAATGACAAGATTTCTGCTGAGCCAATTATAAAGAAAGAGTTAAAGTGTTTATTTTGCAAAAAGAAAGGACACATGAAGAAAGACTATATAAAGTTTAAGAACTGGCTCGATAAGAAAGGTGCTTAACTTTCACTTGTTTGTTATGAATCTAATATGGTTAATGTTAATCATGACACATGTTGGATTGATTTTGGTTCTACAATCCATATTTCTAATACCTTACAGGGTATTGAAAACCTAAGGAAACTAGTGGAAAGTGAGAAATACATATATTTAAGTGGAAGGATGAGTTCACATGTGGAAACCATTGGGACGTGGAATTTGTTTAAGTAGTGGTTTTATTTTAAGTCTAGAAAAAAAATATTATGTTCTAAGTTTTTCTAAGAATTTAATTTATGTTTCAAGACTTGCACCTTTGAGTTTTTCCTTTAATTTCTTGGACACTAGTTTTACTTTATCCAATAAAACTGAAATTATTGGTTTTGGTGCATTAATTGATGGTCTTTATAAAATTAAATTATATATAAAATGTTGCTTATAATTCTATGCATGTTACTATTGGGTTAAAACGATGTGTTATGAATGAAAAATCCTCTATGTTATGACACCAAAGTCTAAAAAGGGTGCAAAGAGGAGCACAAATCTTTTAGAAATCATATACAAATATGCAAATTTCTTCAAGAACATGGGATTGTTGCTTAATACTATGTCTAATTCTCTAGATCAGAATAGTGTGGCAAAAAGAAGAAATCATACTTTAATAGACATGGTGAGATGTATAAGGAGTAATGTAAAACTTCCTCAATTCTTGTGGATTGAATCACTAAAGATGACAACATATATATTAAATTAAGTTTCGACCAAGACTGTCTTGAAGACACCTTTTGAGTTACTCAAAGGTTGGAGACCAAGTTTGCGACATATACATGTTTGAGGATGCTTGTCTGAAGTGAGGATTTATAACCCACAAAAGAATAAACTAGACCTAAGGACTATTAGTGGATATTTCATTGGATATTCTAAAAAGTCTAAAGGATATAGATTTTATTATCCAACTCACAACCCTAGGATTGTGGAATCAAGAAATGCAAAAATTCTTGAAAATGACTTGATTAGTGGGAGTGATCAAGACATTGTTAATATGAAAAAGGATCGTTGTTAGGGTCAACCCTCTGGTTTAAGTGATACAATGATTATGATGAACAACAATTGGTTGAACAACATATTCCTCAACAAGAATAAGGCAGCATTAAGAAGATCTAATAAAGTAAAAAAGTAAGCAATTCCTAGTGATTATGTAATGTATGTACAAGAATCATACTATAATATTGGAGCTGAAAATGATCTTGTGAAACATTTTCACAAGCCACGAGTTCTAAAGAATCAAACTTGTGGTATAATGCCATGAAAGATGAGATGAATTCTATGACATCTAACCAAGTTTGGAATCTTGTTGAGTTGCCTAATGGTGTAAAAGCCATCCAACCATTGGATGTAAATGGATTTTTAAAAATAAAGAAAGACTCACAAGGCAATATTAAGAAACATAAGACAAGAATTTTTGTCAAAGGGTTCACTCAAGGAAAAGGAATTGATTACACAGAGACATTTTCTCTTGTATCAAAGAAAGATTCTCTTCGAGTAATTATGGTATTAGTAGCTCTTTTGACTTTGAGTTACATCAAATGGGTGTGAAAATGGCGTTCCTAATAGTGATATAGAGGAGGACGTTTACATGAAAGAACTTAAAGGATTCTCCTCTAGTGATGGTGAACACTTAGTCTGCAAGCTTAATAAATCAACCTATGGATCAAAATAAGCTTCTCGCCAGTGGTATTTAAAATTTCATAAGGTCATTACTTCATTTGGTTTTGAAGAAAACATCATGGATAATTGTATATACCTGAAGGTTAGTAGGAGTTAGATTTGTTTTCTTGTGTTGTATATGGATGATATTTTGCTTGCGACTAACAATAAGGGTTTACGATATGAGGTGAAACAATTTCTCTAAAAGAACTTTGATATGAAAGATACGGGGGAGACATCTTATGCCATTACATTAAGATCATAGTGAAAGATTTCGAGGCATTTTCAGTTTGTCTCAAGAGACCTATATTAACAAAGTCTTAGAGAGATTTAACATAAAAGATTGTTCGCCAAGTATAGCACCTATTATGAAGGGTGATAAACTCAGTTTGAGTTAGTGCCTAAAAATGATTTTGAGTAGAAACACATGAAAAATATTTCATATGCTTATGCTGTTAGAAGCCTTATGTATGCTCAAGTTTGCACTAGACCTGACATTGCATATGCCGTTGGAGTTTTGGGAAGATATTATAGTAATCTAGGTGTTGACCACTAGAAAACTGCAAAGTAAGTAATGAGATATCTTCAAGGGACAAAGAACTACATGCTCATGTATAGATAGACTAATGATTTGGAGGTTATATTGCCTACTCAGATTTAGACTACACTGGTTGTGTTGATTCTCGAAAATAAACATCTAGTTATATCTTCATGCTAGTTGGTGGAGTTGTATCTTGGAGAAATGCAAAGCAAACCTTAACTGTCACCTCCAATGTGGAAGCTAAGTTTGTCTCTTGTTTTGAGGCTACCTCGCATAGTGTATGGTTGAAGAGTTTCATATATAGACTTAAGAGTTGTGGACTCTATTTCTAAATCATTGAAATTGTACTATGACAACTGGACTGCAATGTTTATGACTAAGAATAATATAAGTGGAAGTCAAAGTAAACAAATCGATATTAAATATTTACCTATAAGAGAACATGTTAAGGAAAAGAAAGTGGTCATTCAACATGTCAAGTTAAGGATTGTCGATCCTTTAACTAAAGGCATGCCACCAAAGAATTTTAAGGATCATGTGGTACAAATGAGACTTGGATCCATTTTGTGATTTCATTGTATGTAAATGAAACTCTTATTCAGTTTGATGTTTTCTCATATGGTTTTATGCACATTTGTTTTGAGAAATATAATTAGAAATATATCTAGAATAAACATATGGTTTATTCATTAAGTTACAGGCTAATAATATTGAAAGACTTAATATATTGTCATACATGGAAGATAATACTCATCATTAGAGGACCTATCACCATAATTCTTATAATTTTCTTGTGATTGTTAATGGGTTAAATGGACCAAGTGGGAGAATGTTAGAATTTTTCATTACAAATATTTAAATCATTGAATAAATTTTCCATTACTGAAGATTGAAATTCAAAATCAATGACAAGAATTTCATTACAGTTAGGCATTGATTTTATTGTCTAAAATTGAATGTGGAAAATGATATTAATGGCTGAATTTGGTCCATTTTATTGTCAAATACAACCCATTATGTTAGTGAAACGTTTAAGGACACTTAATTGTCCAATAAATTGTGTGATTGGCAAAACTTTATAAATTGAACATGCTATTTGTGTCCTCTTTCAGAAAACACACCATCGAGTTTGAGCGAATAAGGGTTCAGAATAGCCGGGATAATACAAGTATTAGTAAGAACATATTTTCTCTACAATGGCTAGAGGTTAGTTTATAATTAAGCTTTCGTTATATATAAAATTTGATATGAAAATGTGTTGTTTAATGATTAGCATGTTTAGATCAAATGATTACATTTAACATAGCTTGTACGGTCTCGATCCCCACTACTTCGTCCACACCGATCTAGAATGAAATCGCCATGACCAGAAGGTCCAACAATGCACACAGGTGGATCCACACACTGATCCACACACTGCCAAAGCACTAGTTTGGGGATCCCGACCTGATAGGAAGGCCCATGGTGAGGACATGCGAAGGTCTAACAGGAACGCGAAGTAGAACTCGAGCTCGACACATGTGAACTCTGTGTCAAAAAGACTGTGTTGCACGTGTATGCTTGAGTTGTGAAGGTGGTTTATGACCTTATCGTTGACTTTGATGCTAATAGGTTCTCCTCCCTTGTGAAGTCATTGATCTCAATTTGAGAGACTTGCTCTAGCGATCGATTGAAACCCAATCCAAGTTGAAACTCCAACATTGCGGATGGTAGTGGATAGAGACCTGCATAACCGTCACCATCGTAGTAGAGCTCAAAGCTACTACTATCATCATTATCCTCCCAATGCGTGGAGAACTATCACAAAGTTGACTAGCTTGGACAAGGCTGCCTTAATAGTGTTTGAAATGATGCCTTGATGCTCCAAGATGTGAATGAATTAAGTGTAGCCGAAGAACCAACATAACGATTAAAATAAAATTAAGATTAAAATAAAATTAAGATTGTAAAAGTTAAAAATTATATTCGTAACCTAAAATTTGTCTCTGCAAATATATTACCCACATTAGCTTAATTGGACGAAAATGATAATATTGAATTGATTTTGAAAAATAAGAGATCAAATTAAACTTTTTAATAATAAAAAGACTAAATTGAATAAAATAAATAAATAAAAGAACTAAGTAATTTAGTCAAATTAAATATTTTTAAACTATAAAACAAAAATAAAAAATCTCGATTGATTTTAAAAAACGAAAATGAAAATCTTATATATTTTAAATTGAAGAGACTAAATAAAAATATAATCAAACTGTTATTTTTATAATGATTCTCCAAACATGCCACTACTACACATCCTTTGAAGATAAAAGGGTGGGCACGAGTATGAATCATGTGATGTCCCTAATTTTACGGTTTTACTTTCCAAACTCTTTCTCACACGCAGTCAATGACACGTCATAAAATACACCCACTTATCGTTTTCTTGTCCTTTCTCCTCTCTCGAGCAATGATAGAATCCACAAATGAATCTAAAAAGTACCCAAAATTATGCAAAATTGCAATAACAATATAGAAAGTACCACACATTGTACTGAAAAAATAAAAAAAGTGCCACAATAATTCGATACTCTGGTTATTTTCACAGCAACCAAAACAAAGAAAGGACATGTCGATCTTGAAAACTACTTTTTTGTTTATAAAAATAAAAATAAGAAAATATATTCAATAAAATTGTTTTTCATAATTATTTTTAAAATAAAACTATTGGTTTTTAAAATAAAAATTGAAACATTTATAGACTTATTTTATTTATTTATTATACATTTTTATTATTTATATTTTCTTTATGCTGTTTTATCTCCATTCTTTTCCTACTCTTTTCGGTTCCTTCTAAAGATTATATTTTGAAAAAACTACAGTAAAAAACAATCACATTCACCGTTAGCAAACTACCCAGCCAGGTAGATCATCCAGAAGATTGTTCAGTTTAACAAAAAATTTTAAATTTAAATATTAAATATATAGTTGTGTAAATATTTAAAAATAAAATTTATCATTTATAATAATTTCATTCAACCAAAATTATTGTCCACGTAAGATTAATGTAATGAAAAAGTTGTAAACTTTTCTTTTTTATATAATTTTGTTGCAACTAAAAAGAAAAATAGAAACCCATTGTACTTTCTTTTTTTACTTTTTTTTCTCTTTTTTCCTTTGTTCTCCTTTCAATTTCATGGAGATGGATCAATAACAACAAGAAGAAAGAAACAGCTGAGAGGGTTCTCTCCATTACCCAAAATCTCTGCATAGCTCCATTATCTCTACCACCACATTCATAATTCCACTTGCCCTAAGCTCCCACATTTTCCACAATTTTCTTTTCTCTTCCTCTCACATTCCCAAGAAAATTTGGAACAATGGTGTTGAGAATGTGAGGTTCTTCAATTCAAATAAAAAATTCTCGTTGTTCATTTTTATCATTCTCACTCCTTATGTGGTAAACATTTTCTCTTTCTCTTCCTCTTTCCCTTTCTCTCTTCACCATTACTCTTTTTGTTCACGTTCTTCGTCACCACAAACCTTCAAGATTTGATTTTTCCATCAATGTGCGTCGCAAAATCGAAAATTTCCTTAAGCCCATTTAAAATGTGGATCTCAATTTCATGGTGCACCCCACATTGCTCGGATTTTCCGGCAACCGAGATCTAGGGTTTCTGCTCCCCCTTTTTAAAGCTTTTGCAGAAATCAACACTCCCGGGTTCGATTGGTTAGGATTCGTCCTTCATGGGTTCAATTTTCATCTGAAAGGTTCGTAATTGGTGGATTTCAGCTTGTGGGTCGCAATGCTCAAGCAAATCCTCAGTAGGCTTCCTCTGAAGTCGTTGAAACCCGACTCGGACGAGTCGACCCGGGCGCGTTCCACCGATTCGCCACGCGCGAGAAGCCACAGGCCGCACGGCGGCAATGGTTCCGCAGCGAAACGGGCTTCGTCGTCGGCAGTGTTTCCGGCTAGCATGGTGTCCGGAATTGAGCCTTTGGTACCGTTTAAGGATGTTCCTAATTCTGAAAAGATGAACCTGTTTGTGAGCAAATTGAGCCTTTGTTGTGTCACATTTGATTTCACTGACCCTGGTAAGAGCATTGCAGATAAAGATGTGAAAAGGAAGACTTTGGTTGAGCTTGTTGATTTTGTGGCTTGTGGGTCAATGAGGTTTAGTGAGCCTGCTATCTTTGCTATGTGTAGAATGTGTGCTTATAATTTGTTTAGAGTTTTCCCTCCTAATTATAGGGCAAGTGGTGGTGGTGAGAATGATGATGATGAGCCTATGTTTGATCCTGCTTGGCCACATTTGCAACTTGTCTATGAATTGCTGCTTAAGTTTATCTCTTCTTCGTGCCTTGATGCCAAGGTGGCGAAGAAGTATATCGATCATTCGTTCATTGCCAGATTGCTTGATTTGTTTGGTTCGGATGATCCTAGGGAAAGAGATTGCTTGAAGACAATTCTGCATAGGATTTATGGGAAGTTCATGGTGCATAGACCCTATATTCGGAAATCTATTAACAATATATTTTATCGGTTCATGTTTGAGTCTGAGAAGCACTATGGCATTGGTGAGTTGTTGGAGATTTTTGGCAGTGTGATTACCGGGTTTGCTCTGCCCTTGAAAGAGGAACACAAAATCTTCTTGTGGAGGGTTTTGGTCCCCTTGCACAAGCCGAAATCTATCGGGGTCTATTTTCAGCAATTGTCCTACTGTGTTATGCAGTTTATAGAGAAGGAGCCGAAGTTAGCGAGCATTGTGATAAGGGGTTTGTTGAAATATTGGCCAGCAACAAATAGTCAGAAAGAGGTGATGTTTCTGGGTGAACTCGAAGAAATTTTGGAAGTAATTAACATGGTAGAGTTCCAGAGGATCATGGTCCCTATGTTTTGGCGGATTGGGTGCTGCATTAACAGCTTACACTTTCAGGTAATGTTGTTATACTGAATTCATATGGTAAATTTTCAGCATTTGCATACTTCTAGTTTTATGTTATTTTTCCATTTAAAAAGGATTAGATTCGTGCCCAATAGCTTATGCAGTTCTGGCAGGTTTTATTCTTTTAATGTTTAATGTACATTACAATCTTTTTACAGACCTGATGATCTTCCATATTTATGTTTTGTATTATATTTTGAGTATGAAAATGTAAGCGAATGCCTGATAAGCTTGAGCAAATTTTGCATGCAATGTGGTTGGATTAGTATTATTGTTTTTTACTTTTCTATGTTTTCTCTTATCTTTTTCCACATTTGAGTTAGTTTCTGCCTAAGCATTTGTGGCCTAATATGCTCTTTATGAAGCAAAATTTTTGTGTTAGCTATGACATTTAGTTAAATATTAATGGTACTGTAGACGATTTAGTTAAATATTACTATGTCTTGTTATTTCCCAGCTGTATTTTGTTTCAACATTTGGTATCTACCCAAAGGTTTTCATGGGCTTCAAATTATTGGGGAACAGTTTTGTTGCCTGCTGTGAATGTGATGTAAGCTGGTAGCTCAGTTACTGCTATGGAGTTAAGTTGTAGTGGTAATAATTGATATGATCTTATCAGAAGTTTAAGCTTAGATTTTTCAGAATCATAAGGTCATGTTTTTTATTGATTGTTTAAACAAACTTTCAATGTGAGATGGAAATGTTAAGCTTAAAAGATTAATTGGGGAGATACTATAAATGGGTCGTTGCCTGATAATATTTTACTTTGGGTTCAAACTTCAAAGATAATACATGTTGCAACTTCTATTGGGAGATTTATCTTGTGCAGGGTGCTTAATTAGATTGTGGTAATTGAGTCCCTGATAGGTTGTGAAAGAAGTTTGTCTTGTTATCCTTGGTTCGTTTGAAAACTCGAGTTGGATCTTAAACTTTTATGGGAATGAGGATATACATTCTTTCTTGTTTCTACAGGGCACTAAGTTTTCTTCAAATTTGCATGTTCCTTGAATCCCTGTGGAAAGGAAGCTGTTTTTGTTAACTTAATGCACTTGTAACATTTTTTATGCTTTTTCCCATTAATCTTTGTCCTCATCATCACACTTTTGAGAATCAGTTGTTTTCATTGACATGCTTGTTAATTGCTGAAACAAACATTTTTGTTTCCTATTGAACATGGATTGTTGCAGGTAGCTGAAAGGGCCCTTTTCTTATGGAACAATGACCACATTGTGAACTTGATTGCGCATAACCGACAAGTGATCCTGCCCATCATATTTCCAGCTTTCGACAGGAATCTTCAAGGCCATTGGAACCCAGCAGTTGTCAACCTAACTCACAATATTAGAAAGATGTTCTTGGAGATGGATGAGAAGCTCTTCATTTCTTGTCATAATCACTTCAAGGAGGAAGAAGCAATCTTGATCTCAGCAGCCGAGAAGCGAAAGGACGCATGGAAACGACTAGAGCATGCAGCCAGTCTCAGGCCTGTAATTGGAAACACTGCAGTTTTAGTGTCCTGACCTGCATCAATGCTGGATTTTCAATCCTTTTACCACAATCTCATGTTATGTATGGTGGAAAATCTCAAGAAGAAATCTGGAATGGCTGTGGCATTTTGTTTTTGAATCCTATGTTCTTGTGATGCTTCTGGTAGCCAGATGAAGTGAGAGGGTTTTGATTGCAACCGTGTGATACACCATGATGAGGACCATGCAGTGAATGAAACCATTTTCTGTATTAAGTTTATTTCCAAATCTTCTGTGTATGTCTTACTTGTACTTATATTACAGTCATCAGGCGCAAGTCTTTATCCCAAATCAAGGACTCGTGTTCTCCAGCTCCATTACCTTGGATTTGCTATACAGGCATTGCTAATGCTGATTAAGGCTAACAAACCCACCTGAGATTAAGTATTAATTAGTTGTTATAATAACAGAAAATTGATTTGAATATTTCAGTCGTTCGATTTTATGTAATTTTCTTTCAAAGAAAATGCAGCCACAAGTACATACCAGTGAAGTTTAATACAGGTAATGGAGAGTTATCAAAATCTTTATCTGATACAATTTAGCTATGTATTAAATGACTTTGTATTTTATAATATATAAATGAATTTGTGTAACTCTGTTATTGAAGAATTATACTATTTAACGATTTGTTGTTTTTTCTTTTACTAATTTTTTTGAAAAAATTATAAAGTTATATATGTTTAAATTGTTAAATGAAAAAGAATTGAAGAAAACTATAGAACTTAGCTTATTTAGTTATTTTACTATTTTATTTGTATCTCAGTAATTCAATGTATTTATTCTATTTAACTATTTAATTGTTTTGCTTCAATTTTTTAAAATAAAGGGTTAAGTTGTTTAAACTAATTCTAGTTTAAATTAAAAAAAAATTACATTCAACACTACACCATCTATATGGTATATTTAAAGTAAGTTTTTTTAGATTCACAATTCAAATATCGATTTAAACCAGAACACCGACAAGTATTTAATTTAGCAAAATATTTCTATTGTTTAAAAATCATACATTATAATATTGACAGACTATAAATTGGGAAAAGATAAAATGTATGGGCTTGTGTATGTATTCAAAAAAACAGTTTTATGATTTTGAAAAAAAATTACTTTAAAGACCATTTTACGTTCCAACTTTGACAATAAATGAACGACCCAATTAAAAAAAATTTAGTCAATCTCATGTTATATCCTTATTAAGAATGCAAGATGCCCCTTCAGCTATAAAAAGATGCTGCAATGTTAATCTATTGGCACGTCGTATAAAATAAAAGATAAAGTAAAAGTAGAGAATTTGACGGCAATTTTTTTTAATTCACACGGATGATTGACACAAAACAAAAGCAATGTTGAAGCACTTGCATAGCTACCAGAAAATGGAGTCTAAAATAGATGCCAGTACTACAATTCTCTGCTTTAATTGTATCACGATGTAACAATTTCACGTTACAATGAGATCTAGAAGCACCAGAGTTTGGTACCATCCTACAAGTTACAACTACTGATCAGACCGAATTTGGTAATTAACAATAATTAGATGATCAAATAATTACAACCAAGGATAATAAATACACCTTTCCTGAATCATAAATTCCAAAAGTCAATATTTAGTCTTCACTTCAGAGATGCATCATTTACAGTTTTATACTTGAGCCTGGAAAAGTGACTGCACCGGTTTCGGAGACAAATTTGCCACACCCATGAACTGTGTCATAGGAAGCAAAATTCTCTTCATTTAGCTAAAACTCACTTATTTTAATCAGATGGAGTGTAGGTTAAAGAAAGCAGAACAACTAAACGTAATAATAGCAATTGGATTGGTGCATGTGACTAGTTCGCCTTTTGGCATGTGCATTTCTAACCTTGTGCTGTTTATATTTTTCACGTATAGCATTCAGACAACAGCCTCTGGTATCAACTTGCAAATCTGCCAGTGCAAGAACAGTGGTTTTAAGTTCTGACACTTTGTAATTTGTATAGTGCTCCATAGTTGAATTCTGCAAATAAATGCACAGTTGAGTATTTGTTATTTGGGATCTGTTTAGATCAATTTCTATACAAGTATTTGTATAAGAAAAAAATAAAAATAAAAATAAAATATAAAATAATTTTTTTCATAAGTTAAAATTAGCTTAGACATAAGTTAAAATTTAAATTTTTGGAAAAAAAAAAAGATAATTTTTACAAGAGACATGATACATATACAACATTTTCTATATCAATCTCTTTCTACCACATCATTAATTACACCACACACTTCTTTCTCCTCTCTTTCTCTTTTTTGTTGTATAAATTGTTGAGTAACATTTCTCTTTTTAAAAATTAACTTATGCATAAGCTAATTTTAATTTATGAAAAGAAATTTTCTCTTATTCTTTTTTCTTGTAAATATTTATGAAAAAGTTTATTCAAACAAGATCTTTATTTCCAAATGGAAAATAGTCAACTAACAAGTAGTCAGAATAAAGTACAGACCCATGGATGTTCTGACTGATTGAGGGTCCATCTGGCAAGTAATACGGCAGATGCAGCTATCAGGGAAGGTAGAAACTGCAAGAAGCTGTATTCAACAAGAGTAAGCTCTGCTAAATAATTTGCCAGGAATTCCAGTTCAACATAAGAAACCTGTACAACACGGAGAATTTATAACCAAATTGCTTTTATTTGTTTTCCTTTCAGCCACGATACTAGTTAAATTGTGGATGTTTAGTGACTACAGTCTATAGTACCTTGTAAGAAGAATGTGCAGCTAGGATGAACCTCCTGAAAGCCAGACAAGGTTGTCAATTGTCATAGTTCAGTTACGCTTTAACTAAACGACATAAACATCACAAATACGCAATAATAACTAAGCCTTTTCCCATGAGGCGGGATTGGCTACATGAATCAAATCATGTCATGTTGTTCTAGTGTAAATCATGTTTATAGACAAATTATTTTCCCTTCTTAATGATTATTCATATTAACTTTCTCGATCTCCCTTTGCCTACTCTCTTTGTTGGGGCTTTAACAATTCTTCAATCAAAAGCCTAAACCACCTAGGGTGAGCTTCTACCATCTTTTCTACAATAAATGCTACCCCAACTTTATAATGCATTTATTCCTAATCATATCATGTTTAGTATGTTCGCTAGTCCAACGCAACATTCTCATTTCTACTACATTGAGTTTATTCTTTACCACCCAATATATATAGTTCCATACATCATAGGTCACAGGCAGAAAAATTTTCCCATTTGGTTACAAATAACACTTGAATCCCATGGTTTACATTTCCCTGTATTTCTCCGTCGTTTAGTATATGATGGAACCCACATAGTCAAACTGAGTGACTTATGGTATGGTCTATAATTTTCACCTCTAAGCTTGGATTAATGGCTTTCTACTAAACTTACATTTCAAGTACCTGTCTTTCTTCTACATAAACAAAAGTCATGTACTTCCACAAAGCTTATCTCCACATTTCTAACTTCCCATTTATTTTCTCTCAGCTCTCCAACGACAAAAACTATTAGTGTGTTTGCCTATCCGGTCAATAAAGTTGAACGCCAATCCCAGATGACCAGTGAGAGTGGGATTGGTGTTCAACGTGCCTAGGAAAGTAGGAAACATGTAAAACAAACATACCCTATATCATCTGCAAAAAGAATGCATCATGTCATCAGCCCTTGGATATGCTTGGTATGCACAACATTAGAATGAAAATTGCATATATAATACGCACCTGATAAATGTTTTAGTGGTGGGAGAAGATAATTGAAAATGCAATAGATTTAGAACCTCACTCTCCATTTTCAATACCTATCAAATGCCAATGATTAGGTTTTTTACATATCACTATCAGCCAAATGAATACAATTTGAAAAGATGAAGGTTCCAGCAATACTACCAAATGTTATACCTCTGCTTTGGTGTACGTATTATCTGTGATGAAGCAAAATTCTTCCACTCGTGGAGCACATATCTCTTCATACTTTCTTAAAGCCATGAAAAAAACAAAAAGAAATTTAGAATTTTTTTATGACATTGAAAAAAGTTGAGATCATATCATATATTGTCCACATCAGATTCATCAAGTGCATTCAAGATCAACATTGTCTGGAATAAATAATAATAATGATACAGCAATTTGGCATCCTAACTCTTCACAGCTATGTAAAAATAGCAAAGCAAAACAAGAAAAATGCTACTGCTTTCCAAACTGATAAAAACCTTCGGAGAACCACACCACAAAATTAGTCATTGCAATTGGGGAGCCCAAAACCTTATAAAGCTCACACTAGAACCCTATACTTCCAATGTGAGACTTAAGTCTCATATCTTGCAATTGGATCCTAGCAAAAACGCATCTTACACATTTGCTGGGAGTTGCAGATTTATTAATGGAAATCCCAATAAAATTTCCTTACAACCATGATAGCCTTATCATACAGAGAATAATGATAACAAATCTGTTACTAAACAAACACATACAAGTAAAAGACCTACAAATAAAGTAATTATATAAGAAAGAAACTACGTAAAATAATAATCATCAATTCATCGGAGAGAAGCATAAAAAAGTTTAAAGTAGAGCATGTGGAACTTGCATATTACTTAATCACAGCCAACCTGGACATTAATAAAGTATTGTACTTACGATGCAATCAGCATGCAAGTAACACCCAGCAACTGGAGCCTTTGTTTCTGAATCAAACTTTGAGAAAGAAACCGATCAATGAGATTCACTGTAAGGTAAAGAGTGTCTGGAACTAGCTTATATTCCTCAGAAACCTGAAAATAGAACATAACAAAGCTTAAGCTAACCCATTCAGCAGCCAAAAATAGAAGCAACTCAGCTAACAGTAATTAAAGACTTGTTTTTTATTTCTAGTGTGCCTTTATCATGGATAATAAGTTATAAAAATCCAGCTCTTCTCAGTATCAATTATTCAACTGTTTCCATTGAAAGCTGTCCATGGGAATGCATGAACCAGATTTTTTGTGCATAATAGAGAGAAGCATGGTGATAATGCTTGAGATGACATTGAAGTCAAGTATCAAATGTAACACCAGATTCAAAAGAGAAAGAATACATGTTTTTTATTTTTTTTTAATTAGGCTTAAGTATGTTTTTGGTCCCTTAAATTGGGAGTGAATTTGTTGTTGGTCCCTCAAATTAAAAAAAATGGTATTTTTAGTTCATATAATTGAGAAATAGTCATTTTTAATCCCTTAACCCAAATGTTTGTGACCCGCTGACGTGGCTAATAGATCCTAAGTCAATTGCCAACATATTTAAGTCTTTCTACCTAGACAAATCTTTCCACATGTCAATTGATGTCGTGTTAGCTACGTCAGCGTGTTCACTAATGCCATTTGGGTTGAGGGACTAAAAACGACTATTTCTCAATTACAGGGACCAAAAACAAATTCACCCTCAATTTGAGAGATGAAAAACATATTTAAGCCTTTTTATTAACTTACAAAACTATTACATGGAGAAGAAAAGGAAACTTGGATTAGAAATTAGAATACAGTTTTCTTATTCCCACTTGGCAAACACCAGGGAATATTAAATAATTCCTTTTTCTGATATTAACTCATAAAAATTTGATAAAAGGGTGACCCAATGCATGAGGCACCCACCTGATGGGATCTAGGGAGGGTACATGTACAAAACCTTGCCCCGATAAATCGAGAGGCAACAACAATCTTACCATTGTGCCAAGGCTCACCCTCAACTTATCAAGATTTGACATTAACTGAAAATATAACATAGTTGGAGAGTATTGAAAATTTTAACTGTGAAGAAAAACACATAGGTTGGTATTGTCTGGTTGATTATTTCAAAAGTTTCTCTGCAATAAACTAGAGGAAGAATCAAAGAAGTGCAACAGTCAAAAGTATGCTAAAACCAAACATTACATACATGCAGGAAGTTGAACAGCATTACAGAGAGAGATTTGCAACAGTAGTATAGATATAGAAAATTTTCCATGAGACTGACCTCCACAATCCAATCAATCAGAATTCCCCGCATGCTTGGAGTAATATCTTGCTGCAACTCGTCCATGTAATTGGCTAACGGTCTCCTTTCAAACTGGAAAGATTTAACCAAAATTTACTATCAATTTTTTGCAGTGAAACTTATCCTTTTCTTTCCTAAGCTCTATCATAGTTTTATTTTCTAAATTTAATTTATGCAACAATATTACAATGTTACTGAATGAAAATGTTATAATACAGTTGGACAATCACAGAAAATAAAAGACAAACAGAAATCATAACAATGTTAAAGAGAAGCTACTACTTTGTCACCAGTCACGTAAACAATAATAGTATAGGAGCAATAATCCAAATATGAAATGACATTCCTACAATACTAACCTCTCTGACACACATATTATTGTATATATCAGGGGCATATGAACTCCAAACTTGAGGATCTTTTAACTCCACTGAATCAATGTCCACAATGCCCAAACCATCTGAAGGTTTAAGTTTCTCAGAAATCATATCAATGTCTGCATAATCCAATCATAATAAAAGAAAATCAGTAATTTATGAAATGCTAACTTGTATGTTAAATTTACAGTGAATACTGGATTCTTGTTGTATACCTATTTTAATGCTTTAGCAAAAGGGCAATCACATAAATTGTAACTCTTAAGAACTTGGAAGTTCCTTGCATAGTGTTTAATTTTCATGTGCTGTCAATGTAAAACTTTTTACACCATCAACCAATTAGAAATCATTCTAGGTATGATTTTTAAAATAGTTATTACAAAAGTTAACAATTTTATCATACATGATGGTCTATGATTGGATGCCAATATAAAAAAGCTTTACACTATCAATATATTTAATTAAGTCCATATTACAAGCAGCAAAAACATAAATAGCCATCATGTGAAGTGATAAATAGCTTCTATATTAAAGCCTGTAGTCAGGTATCATTCCATGCTTCTTGGTAATATATATGGTGGAAATTTTAACATGATATTTTGATACGCTGCAAAAAATTTATACATGTGAGTAAATGATTAAAAATGAAGACAGAGAAGAAAAAGGTACAAACTTATGTTACAAAGAAACAGTTACCCTCATTTTCAACCAGAGAAGTGCAATTATAAATGTCAATATTACAATCATTATCTCATAAGTCACAACCTACAGTCTATTAATAGACACTAGCAGGGACACGTAAGATTATTGAAGAACCTTTGTTTGTAGAGCTCAGGAGTTCATCACACTTCATGGAGTCCTGAGTTGAAAGCAGGGTACCTTCCATAACATGTCCTCTCATGCTACTGGACATACAAGGTTGCAGTAGCTCTCTGTCTTCCAGCCTTTCACCTACAACAGTGTCATGTGACTGTACCATCGTCAATGTGGATAAATCTTTTCCTAACTCTGCTCTAATATCCTCCTGCGTTGACAAAACTTGTAGGGAGACATCCGAAGCTTCCTTTGTGTTTCTCTTCCTACGACCTGCTCTTGTCTATATACAATGCACAGTAAACCAATATCACTAACTCACAATTAAAAGGTACACTAAATAGGTAAGCTAAAAATCATCTTTCGGTTATACAGTTTAGTAAATTTAAGTTACTCCTTGAATTTACTTGTACACATTGGTACTTCAATGCATTTCTCCTTCTAGGCAATCACCTGTTCTGATTTTACATATTATTTTGAACTAGTAGAAAGCTTTTTGGTCATAAACTTCTCCATAGACAATGATGGAAAAAGAAAACAAGAAAAAATAAAATAGGCTTTGCCTGAGCTAAAATGAACTTATGCATAAGTTAAAAATTAAATTTTGAAGAAGCTAATATAAAAAAGCTTTTAAAATTAACTTATGCATAAACTAGTTTTAATATTTGAAAATTTTTATTTCATTTTTTCTTTCTATTTTTTCACTAAGTTTACCAAACATACCATTGTATGATATCATCCCTTTCAATAGTTTGTACAAATCAATATAATGTAGAAAAACAGAAATTAAGTAGTGAAGAATTACAAATTCAAAAACTAACTTATACACGAAATCCCGAAAAACTAATATTGGTAGATGAATTTGCACCTGTAGTGTGGAAGTCCCTATTAGTGAGAGTAAAATAAATATATAAATCATACATTTATACTGCATACCTGAAATTTCGATGTATCAGCATACTTATTTAATGATATTTTGCTTGTATTAGTTACATCTGCTAGTACTACCCTGCTCTTATCAGAATCTTTGTTTTTGCCTTCCTTTTTAAAGGATGGTCTCGAAGAGACTCCCAACGCTCTAGTCATTGCTCGAGTGACCCGAACACGACGCTCTCCGCCGCCACCGCCACCACCAATTACAGAATTTTCTCTATCCATCTTTCATGCCTCAAAGATCAACGGTCCCTGAGATGCAAACAAAACCAGGTCAAATTCTGAGGTGGTAAGAGCCTCTCTATTATGAAAATCTAGCGAGTTAACGAGTGAGCAAGTGATGATAATCCTTAGAATTGGGAATGAGAAATTGAGGAAATATATAGTGTGCGGATGTGAAAAATCTTTTGAATTCAAAATTTGTAGCTGAATTGTGGTAACGACAACGGTGCATACAGATCTGTGCATGAGAATGGTAACGAATTGGGAGGAATGAAAAGGTGAAGGGGGTTATGGAAGAAGGGAAGGAAGAATTGAAAGCAGAGCTTACTGAGTTACTCAGAGCTCATATCTCGTGACCCTTGGAATTCAATGCCAGACAGAGAGAGAAAGCACGAAACAGAAGAGTGTGAGTGCTCTCTGAGTGTCAAAAGCGAGTACAGCAGTGTAATACAAGGGCTGAGACAGCTAGTCAAAATTCAAACATTTTGCTGTCTCACTTTTTCTTTTTTATTCAAATTATAATTACACTAAATTATAATTTTAACTTCATTTTATACTATTATTTTGTTTTATTTTTTATTTATGGTGCGCCTGATGGTTGCTTTTTATTTAAGTAAATGATTTTAGACTATTTCATTTACATAACTTCTTACTTTTTACAGAATTTTTCTTTTTTATTATTTTTTAGAATATTAATAATTTTTTTATAATTTTTATGTAAATAAATTTAATGTAAAACTTTTACGTTTTAAATAATAAATAATTCAAAATCATCTTCTAAAATTATAAATAATTATTTTTTTTAAAAATAACATTCACTTAAATTTAAGAATTAAAAGATTAAACTAATTATTTTAAAGATAAAAGATAAAAATTATGATAAAATAAAATAAACTATAATTTAGTCTTAAAATTAAAATTAAACTTTTATTATGAAAATGTCTATAATAAAAATTTATGTTTAAGTTAATTATTGAGGTCTCATAAAAAATAATTATTAAGGCAAAATTTTAATTTTAAATAAAAATATCTAATCAATTATACTTAAATTTAATTTTTATTTTTATTTTATTTATTTTTATCATATTGCACTACTTATTATATTTTTACTTTGTATTTTTATATTTTTCTTCCTTCCACATCTTCCATTAAAAAAATAGTGTAATAATAGTTTTAATTTCATTTATTTATTCTTGCTATTATTATCAAAACATAAAAAAAAAAGTTGAAAAATAATATATATTCCTTTAAGTTATGTAACAAAATATTCAATGGTTGGTTTCAAGGAGTATACTTTTTCTAATCTAGTTTTTTTTTTCACCGAAAACAAAGAGAATAACTAATCAATTTTAGATATAGTAACATGGTAAAGAACTAAAATATATATAAGTTGTAAGGTTTACAGACAAAAGAATCGCGTATATTTTCATTAAGAAGAAGATTTTCATCATAAGAGTTTTAACTACGAAATTCATGTACCTCAATGCTATAAATTGAGAAATTCAAGTGAATTTAATGGTTAAGATTCTTTTTTAAATAAGAATTTATTTTACTTTTTATGTACACTAAAAAAAAGTACAAAAAGTACAAGTTTTTTATTAGTTACTGGAGTAAAACTCTTTTCTTTTTATATAGAATGTGTTAATTATGCATTAGCACTTTTAGAAAAAAGATGCAAATGCAATGCTTAATCAAATTTGGTGTAGATTAAAAGTAATACTCCACGATAGATTATTTACAAAAAGATTTCAAATTATGAATTTTTTTTCTTAATCAAAATTTTATGATTGTAGCACAGCTCATTTCTTAAATTGAATTCCCCTGTTAGGCCATATGATATATTTTGTTTATTTTACAAATTTAGCCAAATAAATTTGTGAAATAACGCATAACAATGAAACCCGTTATAACATAGTATTTGATTATTGCAATTAATTTACTTGAATATGCACTTTACTTTATAATTATATCACTGTTATTAAATTATAATAGAATACGATAACTGAAGAAAACTGCAGAACCCAAAAAATTAATGAGATTAAATTAAATATCTTTGAAATTATTTAAAAAGTTAAGGGATGAATTATTTTAACTAAAACTGATATGATAAATAACTACATGTACTTAAACCGTCAGAAGGTAAATTGATTAAAATAATTAAATGTACTTAAACTGATAAATAATTTTTCAAATTTACTGTGATGTATTTGATTAAAATATAAATAGCCACGTAAGCCATAGAGCATTCATTAGAATAACCAAGGAATGAAGTTCCTGAATTGATTTTGAAGTTACAAAATCACAGTGTTGTAATATACGTATTTTGTTAATAATTTAAAAATACAAAGATAATAGGTAAAATTTAATAATCATGACCTCTTAGGAAACCCCAACAAGCACCAATTTTGCAAAAGGAATAAGCTCGAATTTTGAAGCCCAATCGAAAATAGTGAAATTAACTCATAAGGGGATGTGATGCTTGCATAGTGAATGGTTTAGACTATCTCCTCATTAAATAAATATATAAATATTATAGTGACCATTTAATGAAGTTTGGTTGCGTGTATTCAAAACTATCTCCTCATTAAATAAATAAATAACTTTTTTTAGTAACAAATTTCAAAGCCTTTGACTAATGAGCTAGGCATACCAATAATGTGACCTATAGAAGAGGTTTTTGCACAGTACGTCCTGAATTCAAATTTCACTGACCTATGGAACAGGTTTTTGCATACCAACTAGGCATACCAATAATCCTAACCTTAAAAATTCAATGTTCCAAAGCTCACTTAACAGATAATCCAATAAATTAACCCCCCGTCATTATTTTGTTTTGAGTTGTTTTTATAAATAAATTAAAATAATTATGTCATTTTTTTGTATTTAAATTAAAATATGATAGATACTAATATTCATTGACAAATTTAATAAACAATAACATAAATAAATGAAATATGATGCATTTTTTTAAGATTTGTTAAAATTATATTATTTGCTTAATAATGTTTGAATAAATTTTTCAATAACACTTTATAAGAGAAAAAAATAAAAATAAAAATAAAACACAAAATAAATTTTTCTCTTAAAATAAAATTAACTTTTGCATTAATTAAAATTAATTTTTATATAAAAAAACTTCTCCATATTAATTTATACATAAACTAATTTCAATTATAAAAAAAATTTATTTTATCTTTTTATCTTCTCTTTTTATAAGTGCTTCTAAAAAAATTAATTTAAATAAAGTAATCTAATAAAATGTATCATTTTTTTATAAAATTATTTATCTATTTTTTACACTGTATATTTTTACATTTACATGTTATAGTCTTGTATATAAAGATTCTTACCTATTATTTCGTTTTGAAATCATAAAATGTGAGAAATCGCCTTGTAAGCAATCAACAAAGGTTCTCAGAGCATAGTTGACGAACTTTAAGATGCAATTTCATCCTTTGCATATTTGGAGTAATGTGTGTCACGTTGGGGTGTTTTATTGCTCACAACATTAAACATCCTTTATGTTTATGAGAGCCTCACTATATATTTGTAGAGTGATTCATGGTTGAACAATTATTAGAGTATCAAAGTTTCCTTGGCCCGCCAATGTGATTGAATTGAAATGTTGTGAAACACAAGGACATTGGAAAATGGGTGGATTCAACTACCCCAACTGCAACATTAGATTATTTTTAAATTGTTGGAATAACGCTCTTGTATAGACACATTGACCATTAAAGGATAATACTTAGGCATTGACCCCACACAAGAGTCTCCTTCATTCCCCGCTCCCCTTATGTCCCATATGCATTTCTTAAGGTCCTAAAGATAAAATGGATGAGATGTTTCTGCACCCCAAAAGTTAATGCCATGTGGGGACAATGATTAACGTGTTTTAGTTTATATCTTTTGTCAGGTTTTTATTTAATTACATGATGCTTAGGTGAATGATAGTGCAAAATTATCATGTCAATTTCTATGCAGTGAAGGGACTATGATAATTTTGAATTACCTATTTCTTTTTCTTTAACACATTTGTCTAATACTTTTTTGTTGGTTAAAATTTATTAAAAAAAAATGTATATTAGAGAGAATATTCATTGTGAATAACAAAACACATGGGAACCATAAAAAAGAAGAATTTATAGCATGACAATGTTAGGCTCCCATGGAACAGGATTGACCATATGCAAAGCCAAGGATTGACGGCTAATGTGTATTTTGAGAAAGGGCAAAGAAAAGGGTGTAAAAGTGTATCCCCACATAATAAAAGGCCAAGAATTTCAAGGTTCCCACTTTTTGGCCCCCTTGTGTTTGTTGAGTACAACCAATCTTGGAACTTATCTTTTCAAGTCTCTAACAGTGAGGTCACAACTCACAAATTTTAAATTTTAAAAACAAGTCTCAATCTTGGAGCTACCTATTAGAGGTCTAGAACCCTCTTTTCTTGTCCAGAATACAAATGCTATCCTTTTCATCTTTTACTCGGGCGTGTTACCCATATCATGTGACTTTTCCACTTTTTCTTCCTCCATAATTCAATCTTACTTATTAAATGCAAATAGAATTTAATATGTTTTTATTTCTTATAAATATAAAAGAAATTCGTTTTAATCTTCTTTTTTTTTAAGTTAGTTTTCATTTTTATTATTCTTAAAATTAATTATTATTACTATTTATTGTTTTGGAGGTGTTCACGTGTGCAGGTACTCTAAACCCATACCGATGCAATTACTTCGGTTTGAATTTTTTTAATATTCAAATAGAACATGAGTTAATCCATTTATTTATGAGTTGAATATGGATTTTACTTTTTGAATCTGCACATAAAATTTGCTGACATAAAATGCTGACATAAAATTTGACACCATGAACCAATTTGCTGACATAATTTTTTTAATTTATTATTTATATATATTTAAATTAAAAAAATACATATTATACAAATTTTTAAATATTTAATAAATAGTACTTTTAACTATTAAATAAGGTGCAACAAACAATTAAATATTAATTTTTTTAATTAAACTAATCTATTTATCATATTTCAAAGAAAGGATTAAATTATTGGAATAATAATAATAATAATAATAATAATAATAATAATTATTATTATTATTATTATTATTATTATTATTATTATTATTATTGAGAAGTTTCAATTTGATAAAATTTTTACTTTTATGTGTATAAATTCTATTTATCATTTCAAAATTAAGAACAGTTTTCTTTGTGGTACAATGCATAATCACATTGTTCTATCAATAGAACAATAAATAAGGATGATAACACGAATGAGATACTCATTCCTTACATTATTCAACTTGACTTATTATTAATTAGATTTTTTTTTTTTTGGATTTGATAGAAAATTTTTAGAAATTTAACTCAATTCAAACTATTTCAACTGGTTATCCATTACAACATGTTATATTGCATAGAAAAATTATACAAATTCAACTCTCGAAAGATGGTTAAACTTACACTGGTTTATATTAGAAAGAAAATAAAACTCAAATTCTACCTATACTTTAAAAATTATTACTGAGAAGGGTATAACCATTGGTGCTTTATTCTATAGATCAGAGATTACTTAAAAAGAAATGATGCAATGCAATAACAAACACTTGCTATAACGAAGAAAATAAAAAATTGTTACCACCCATGATATAACATGTCTTGTGCTTCTGAAATGTAAAAAAGAGATTAGAAGATTGTAATTAAATTTGTTTAGGAAAGGGTTGGAGAAACGTATATATTAGCCCTCCAATGGCAGGTATAACAAAGTTTGGCAAAGACACGAAGCGGAATGGACACGAAACCTATATATTATTGTTTCCTTTCATATCCCAGTACTATTCCTTAAACAGTTATTCAATGCAACAAGCTGTCATCATAATTCATAACCCATTGCTTAATAATTTGTTTATTTCATCAAACCAGAAATTCAGTACTTGTTTGGTTTGGGGGACCATGGTTTCCTTGAAAAGAATTAATTAAACGTGAGTTTGGATATGCTCTTTGCAGCGTGTGTAATTCATTTTGGGAGGGCATTTATGATCTGCACATAATTTTTACTCTAGATATAAAAATGTTACTAGTGGCAGGATTTTAAAATGTTACTATTGACTTAAAAGTAAATCACTAATTAAATTTCATCTATGAAATATTAATTTTCCACTGAAGTAGTTGATGACTGGTTTGATTGAGACCCATTACAGTTAAAAGATTATTATAGCCATCTTGTAGAACAGGATAGCACTGTTGGAGTTCAGCTGAATGCGACTGATACGTGATCATTGCTAACATGCACAAAACTTAGAGGTGTTAAATTCACGTATTAGATAAATTTTGATTTAAATTATAATAGATGAATTAAAAATTATTAATTTATTTATGTTTATCAAATTTTATTAAAAAAAATTTAATCTATCTATGATTTATTAAAAAAATTCATCTAATTCATCGATTAATAACTTTTATAGATGAATATTCTATTCTTTCATAAAATTATTTTTAAAAATTAAAAAATATGACTACTTTAAAAATATTTATTTTTCAAATATCTAAATAAATATTTTTAAATTGATTTTGGTCATAATATTTTTAACTCGATCTCAGTCGAAGAATGATTTCACCTTAGTTGAAACATCAATTTCACCTTAGTTGAAACATCAATTGTGAAAAATTATAAGGTTTCTTATATTAATGAAATATAAAGATGTAGAGTAATTTATATAATTTTAATTTTTTTAAATTATGTAGTTAATGATAGAATTGTTTACATTGCATAAAATAAAAAAGTAATATATTACAATAAAATTCATTGAAAAATTATATAAAAAAAATGAGTTGGGCAACTCTAGGTGAAATCATTGTTAGAGATGTTCTTAAATGACATATATAAAAATAACAAAACCTTATCCAACTAAATGAGGTTGACTACATAGATCAAATAATGTTATTCAACTCAATTAAAGAGGTTAGTTATCAAAGATGTTCTTTCATATTTTGATAAGAGAACATTGCTTAAAAGGGATCTCATAGTGAATGATTTTCTTGAAAATTTAGTCTTTAATCAAGTTCAATGTTGTCATGCAATGTATATAGCCAACCTCATTTAGTATGATAAGATTTTTGTTGTATTGTTGTTGTTTTGAGAAGTCATTTTTTTTTGTTTCTTGTTTACATATATCCTCCATATTACTAAAGACTGTAAGGAATAGTCACTTAGTGTTGGATTCTAGCTTATTCACATTTTTTTTTAAAATCCTCTTACTGTATACTCAATTTCATTATTAGACTTGAGTTTTTTAATTTAACATAAACTCATTTTCAACCATAAACTTGAACTTCTAAATTGTAGTGAACACATGATTTTTGCCTTAGAAAAAACACCTAGATCGATAAAATAATCTATAAATAGAATAAAATATTTACTTTCATTTAGAGATATTGTGCTCATTAGATCACACACACTAATGGGTATAAGTTGTGATTTTTCAATAGCTCTACAACTTACTACTATAGGAAATGACAATATAATGTGTTTTCTAAATTGACATACATCACAAACATCAACATCATCTTTATTGGAAGGTAAATTTTGAACTAAACTATTTAAGCTCATTTGCTTCAAAGTGGAGTAATTGAAATGACTAAGTGTTTTATGCCATAATGAAGAACCATCAACTACACTTGAAAAAACATGCACAATTTTCTTCCATTCTACTATAAAAAAAATTTTATCTTTTATTTTAATAGACATTGGCTCACACTTGAAAGGATCAAATATAGTGTCTCATATCTTTAAAATGCAAGGAATAATTCCTTTCTAGTCTTTGACCTACATTTAAAATGCTTTGGTTTATCTAAGGCATATATAAAACATCTTAAACATATTTGGTATCTAAGGGAGTTTCAAAACAACCACTTTGCCTCCCATTGCTAATGGTAACTTTGGAGAAGTAGGACTATTTTAGTTTCTTAAAAATGCTAGCATGATTAGGCATATGACTTGTGCACTCATTGTTTGTAAGTCACACCTCTTTATTCTTGCTTGTTGAATAGCATGAGACAACAAATAAATGTTCCTTATTTTGTTCTTGTTTAGGAACTTGGGCTTGTTGTGATTGTTGATTTGCTTAGTTTTTTCAAACTTTCTCCACATGACTAAGCTAGTTGCAAGTCCTACATTTGACTTCTAGCTTGAACCAACAAAAAAAATATTGTATGATTTTTTTCTTAATAATGAGGTAGAGTGGATATTTGTCTTTCCAACTTCCTCCTTTATTTCTTACTTCTTTCTTTTTTTTCTTTTCCTTTCTTTTCACTAAATGACTTTTTTTTCTTAAAGCTATTGTTCCCTAATGTCTGCCTTTGGCATTAGTAACAAAGCACCTTCAATTTTTATGTCATCCTTAATTATCTTATATGCTCAATGACCTACAAAACATTCACGAGCTTTGTAATTGATATTCGAGAAAATTTCTTATTTTTTGTAAAAAAGGAAATTTGACTCAAATATCTCTAGAAGATACATCAAGATTTTCTCCACAACATGTTGGTGTGTTTGTTAGAAGGAAAAATGTGAGAAATAAGGTGGATGAAAATAAGAAAGAAAAAAATAGAATGATTAAAAATAAGTAAGAAGTAACATAGAGATACAATCGTCTAGTTTAGAAGAATGAAGAAGAGTGAAATAGAAAAAAAATGCATTTCAATTAATTATAGCAGTTTGTACAATTTTAAACTATTAGTAACCATTTAACTACCACTAAAACTAAAATACCGACCACAAAAAGTAAGAAATGGTGCTTATCTCATCCATTTTTACTTGTCCCAACTAGGAAATAAATAGGTATAGACCCTACCACTTTTATTTTCCTCCCCACCCATTTGTACACAACCATAATTTTTTCATTTCTTGCTCATTTCTTTTCCCTCTTTCCTAATTCTTCATCATCTTCACTCTACCAAACAAAGTATAAGTTCTTCACCTAGCAATCTGATTTGTGTAACCACCTCAAAAAGCCTATTAAGAAATTTCTCCTATGTTAATTTTAGTTGCTTCAAATTTTCTTCTCAAATTACCACATTTATCTTTCTTGTCTTTTACTATATTGGAACTCTTCCTTAAGCTTGTCCAAGCCTTTTTTGCAGTCTTAAAATTCAAGATCTTTGATAATAAAAAAAAAATAGTGTATTGTTGCATATGTGATGGCAAGTGTTTTGCCTCCCTTAGTCACTTCTTCATTGTGGGAACTCATTTGAGCCATTTAAAACCTATAAACCATAATTTTCTGCTACAAACATGAGAGGTGGAGGTAAGGAGCTACTAAATGCCATACTAGTTTGTGGGTATTTTTTGTTTTAATCTGTATAAATGTTTCTAATGAATTTTCTCACATTCACTATCCTTAAATGTTAATAGACTTTTAATACCATGCTAAAAAAAAGAACACAAGACTTTTAAGGTGAGCTATTTTTTTAAGTGAAAATACAATGTTTCAAGCAAAACACCTAATTTTACTCCCTACATTGTTGACTAAAATGATGACATATCAAACAAATGTAAAAATAACATATTTGAGCTACTTGTCTTCCAAAAATAGAGAAGTTTGAATTATAACTCTTCTCTCTTTTTTGTAGAAAAGAGATTCTTTGATATCTATTGATTGAGTTCATTAAATAGGTGAGTGTGTTAATGATGAGAATTTCTTCACGAAAGTGTCGATATATTGAAAAGTTATGAAACTTGGTATTGTGTTGGTCTAGATTCCGCATTAATTTCTTGTTCTACAATATTTTACTATCTGTGTAGTGAATCATAGAAATTTGGGATTAAGGAACCTCTATGTATTTCAATTCTACAAAAAATCAACACAACACTTGAATTTATTATTATATTCAGGCTACTCCTTCGATTTTAAAAAAATATTTGGTCTCTTTTTAGATTCAAATTGAAATATAAGAACTGCTAGAATATTATAAATTCAAGATCTAACATATACACCAATTCAGAAAAGAACAACTATTTTTTCAAATACAATACTTTGAATACACCATTATACAAGTTTTTGAGAAAAACTATACTCAATCATATTTAAAATTTTGATCCACCTAACACTGTTTTTCAGTGATTTTAGACATGTTAGTTACATTTACTAGTATTATCTTGCTAGCAAGCTTTATTTTTTGCATTCATTTTTAAAGAAGGGTTGAAGGAGGCATATATTGATCTTGAGTTGAACTCTCTTTGTTTTCTAGAATTATTATAGCAACGTGAACATCAATGCTTGGTATGAAAATCTCCCTTACAGCTATGTCTAATGTTAAAGTACCCACAACACATTAAACTTAATTATAACTTTTATTCTTTTTGTACAGGTTCAAGTGACACGTGAACATACATGTGGGACTATATTACAGGTAAAAAATAATTTTTATTTTATTTATTTCAGCAACTGTGAATATATTACATGATTTATTTTTAAGATCCCTTTGTTCAAATTTTTAATTAGATCGCTATGTTAACAACACTTAAAAAAATCCTTATAAATTAAAAATTTTGTAATTAAATGATGTCATTACAATTTAATTAATTTATTGACTATATAGGACATGATAATTAACTTTTTTTTATTTCTTATGCTTACATGTATCATAATATGGTAATTATTCTTTTATTTTAATCTTTTTTATTTTTAAGAGTTTTTAAAATCATAATTTTAATGGTTGGGATAGATATATGGAATAAACTTCTTATGCATATATACTCTTAATTTACTACATTGATAAAATGTTTAGGTTCACATTGCATTGCATATGTATTAACGATCTCAGATTGAAAAAAATTATATTTCTCATTTTAATTGCATATAGTGGCCACTTAAAGTTGATGTTTGAAAAATTCAGATTCCTTGTTGTTTATAAAGTATCAGTAAGAATTGTATGAAAATTTATATTTTTCCTTGTTATAAAATACTATAACAAAAATACAAAGTTCCAAGAAAATATTTAATACAAGAATTAATTTTTCTGATTTTTTCTTTTTTAGTTGTCCAAAAACTAGATAACAGAACAAATTTTTTTGTCTACTTTTATTTAACTTTGTTTCTATCTTTTTTCTATCTCTTTCTCTATCTTCTCTTCTTGTACGCAACAAAATATCTCTATTTGGTTTTGTATGAAATTAAGGACGTAGAAATCCTTACAAAATAAAAATAAAAATGCAATTACCATATTAATTAAGATATCACGTCAACATAATAAAAAAATAAATTATCATATAATAATGTTTGGTTATAATATAAGTTATACCTATGCTAGTTTGGGAGGATTTTTTTTGTAAACCAAGAAGCAACCAAGGCTATTTACCCAATTAATCTTGTTAGGATTTAATTACAATTTTTTAAAATTATAAGGACATCTTTAAAGTATTTTTAACTATAAAGACCTAATTAAAAACTCAAAAATATGGAATTTTAAAAATTAATTTAACCTAATTAATATTCTTTATTTTATTAATCATGTCATTGGTAAATTAATTAGAGTTAATGATTAGGTTTAAAAAAAACATTAAAAAATGCTTAAGATATAAAAATAACAAAAAAAATTGTAAGGCTAAACTCAAACAAAGTCATATTTATGGGGATTTTAAACATATTTAAGTTAAATATTTTAATATTTTTTGTACGATAGATTTTATTGTTTAAAATAAATTTATTAGTATATGTTATTTTTAAATATAGTTATTTATTAATAAGGGATTATAAGTATACTAAAAATATTTATTAAGTATAAAATAGTTTTATTTTGAGTAAATTACACTTCACTTGCTTAAGAGATATATATATTATATTATCCTCCCTTGTTAATTTGAAAATTAGATTTCTCTCCTGTAATAGATTCAACTACATTATATTTTACTCATTTTTTTTAAATTTTCGTTAAATTTCCGTTAGTTTCCGTTATTTTTTTTATTACCAAAACATCTCTTACACTACTACCTTTTCAAAGATATAAATATTACATTACTCTTCCTCCTTATGTTAAAATTTATTTTTATATTTGTTTATAAAATTTATTTTAAATATTTTATTCAATTGTATATATTTTGTTATATACATATGTATAAAAATTTATCTCTTAATTTATTTCTTTAATAATTATTTTAGAAATTTATTATTAATTATACTAAATTTATTTGTATATTTAATTTTTATTTTTAATAATTATTATTATTTTCACAAAATATATTTTAAAATAATAAAATTAAAAATAATTTATCTATAAGTAAAATAAAATTAAACACAAGTATTAAAATATATTTTAATTTATGTTTTAATATTATATTTTTAAAATGTTTAAATAAATTGATAGATTCCTATATAGTATTAAATATTATATTCATTAAATTTAATATATAGTTAATTTGAAGAATATTAGTAAAAAATATATATTTATTAAATATAATATATTTACTGAATTTAATAAATGTAATTTTAATATATGTATTTTAAATATACAATATTTTCAATGAATTTAATTATATAAAAAATCTATTATTAAATAAAATGTCATTATTAAAAATTTAATACTTATATATATATATATATATATATATATATATATATATATATATATATATATATATATATTGAAATATAATTAAATTTTATTATTTTATTATTGCTTATAAAATATATTTTTAAACAGAAAAATTCAAATATATATACACATATAATTTTTCTTATAATTTTTGTTTTTAACTATAATTTTAATAAAGAAATTAATTAATATAAATTTAATTTTATATTTTATAAAAAATATCGAGTGAGTGAATAATAACTTCTTAAATTAAAAATATTTTGATATATATTTTAAAATCTTATAATATTAATTTTCAACAATTTTAGATTAAATAAATTAAATTATATATTTTAACATAAGAGAAGAAATATAATACAATACTCTCATCTTCGCCTTCGTCTTCATCTTCAAGAGAAAAAAATATAATTTATTTTACATTTTAATATAAGACAAGAAAAAAATATAATTTATTTTACATTTTAATATAAGACAAGAGCATGACCTACTCTAAATATTTTTTTAATATTATATATATATATATATATATATATATATATATATATATATATATATATATATATATATATATATATTATAATTAATTAATGCAAACTTGATAATTCTAGATTTTAATTTAGGCGCCAAAACAAAAAACAATTTAAAATATATTAAATAAAATGTCATTATTAAAAATTTAATACTTTTTATATATATATATATATATATATATATATATATATATATATATATATTGAAATATAATTAAATTTTATTATTTTATTATTGATTATAAAATTAGTTTATAAAATATATTTTTAAACAAAAAAATTCAAATATATATACACATAATTTTTCTTATAATTTTTGTTTTTAACTATAATTTTAATAAAGAAATTAATTAATATAAATTTAATTTTATATTTTATAAAAAATATCAAGTGAGTGAATAATAACTTCTTAAATTAAAAATATTTTAATATATATTTTAAAATCTTATAATATTAATTTTTAACAATTTTAGATTAAATAAATTAAATTATATATTTTAATATAAGAGAAGAAATATAATACAATATTCTCATCTTCGTCTTCGTCTTCATCTTCAAGAGAAAAAAATATAATTTATTTTACATTTTAATATAAGACAAGAGGATGCTTACATATTTTAAGAGAGGGAAATGTAATATTCTCAAATATTGGGAGAAGAGAATGTAACTTAGTTTAGTGGTGTTAAATTAAATAAATTAAATCGTATATTTTAACATAATAAAAGATAACAAAGTAATATCTACATCTCTCAAAGAAGGGAGTATAATATACTTTTTATTTTTTAAAACTATATTAAATATACTATAAATATTTATTATTTTTAAATATAGTTATTATTTTTAAATATAATAAAAAAATTGTTTCAAAATGAAGTAAAAAATGTTGCGTGATATTTTTGTATTAAATGAGTTAAACTTCTACCCATTTGTGGGAACGTTTTTGTGAAAATTATTCTCAGAAACAATGTCTTCTGCAAATATTATTTTAAAGGTAGTATATCCAACATAAAAAAAAAACTAACCTCTCAACTTTATATTTTCGATAAATAAAAAAGAATTCTTCTATCAAACGTCCCCAAAATTTAAAAGTAGTTAACATTAATAAAAATATTTAAGTTAACGTCAACCATAGCATGGACTGGCCCCAGCTAATTTATAATTTTTTAAAAGTATTTTTTATTTTTAATGATGACCAAGTCAATGTTTTTGAATTTGAGGGAAAAAATAAAAAAGTTAAGTGAGCATGACCTACTCTAAATAATTTTTTAATATTATATATATATATATATATATTATAATTAATTAATGCAAACTTGATAATCCTAGATTTTAATTTAAGCGCGAAAACAAAAAACAATTAATGTGAATTATAGCGTGAGCTAGACTGAGCTAATATATATTTGAAAGTCTTTTTATTATTAACATCAGCCATAGTATTTGACACAACTTTTAATTTAACATCAAATTGTCTATTCAACGTATTAACTTTAACCAATTTAGGATCAATCATAAAGTCGACACAAAATAGATGCTAAAGTCATATTTAGTGTCAATTTCATTAGTTAGCATCTTTTGGTAGAGATAATCTACATTTTTTTTGGGTTATTAGCACTAGTATTTTTTTTTGTTAAATTATAATTTAAATCTTTATCTTATAATAAAAAATAATTTTGATATTTTATCTTTTAAAAATTTATTTTGATCTTTTATTTTTTAAATTTAAATCAATGTCGTTCTTATAAAAAAATATTATTTTTTATTTTGATATACGATTTTGAACTTTTTTTATTAATTGAATACGTAAAACTTATCTTATCAGATATATTTATATAAAAACTATAGAAAACAACTAATGTTCAAACAAAAAATAATCATAAACAAGTTAAAAATAGCATGAAATGTTAGTTCGAGCAATTAAAAAATTAAAAAAAAAATCGTATCAATTTTTTTTTCTAAATAAATAAGACTCATTTTTCATCATGTTTATGACTCTTTTCAATTCAAACCTTAATTTAGTTTTATAGTTTTCAAGTAAATAAATTTAATTAGACAAGTTTTATATCTTGAATCAATAAAAAAATAATTCAAAATTATCTTTCAAAATTGAAAATACTTAATTTTTCAAAATGACAATATTGACTCAAATTTAAAAATTAAATAATTAAAATATTTTTTTAAATATAAAAAAATTAAAACAAATTTTTACTATAAAATAAAGAATCAAAATTATAATTTAGTTTTTTTCAATGATATATTGTCATTAAGTTTAAAGGAGTAAAAACCTTCATGACATACTGTGCTTTCCTTTTAATTCGTGGTGGTTGTTAATTAGATCATTATAAAGTTTGTGTGATTTGTGTAAGATTTAATTAGATTTATTTTAAGATTTAGGGTTTATTTAGAAAATTAACTTAATTAAAATCTTATGTATTAAGTTTTTATTATATAATATTTGAGGTCATAAGTGCTTAAAATTTTCATTAAGTTATTTACGTTTGGATATACATGTTGATAATTGCTTACACAATTTTAAAGCATTTGGATTCATTGTTATATAAATACTTATGAGATATAAATTATAAAAAATAAATCATGATTCAAAAAAATTAAAAATTTAAAACTAACTAAATAATTAATATACTAACATTATTTATATAACAATTTTTTTAAAAAACAAAAGTCACTAGTCACTATTTTTCTATTTTTCGTTTTTTTTAATTATGTATCATAAATTTTAAAAAATTATGTAACACACGTAAAAAAAATCACCATGCATCTATCAATAATTTAAAAAATTAAAGTATTAATAATTAAAACATGATTAAAATTAAATTAAGGTGTTTAAATTAAATAATATATATCTTAAATTTATGATCTATTCACATGTATAAAAATAGTAAATCATTATAAAAAATAACCAATGTGCATTACTATAGAAAAAATATATAAAAAATTATTAATATTGTATAAAAGAAATTACTAGTACAGTATAAATTATAAATTTATTTGATTAAATTATAATTTTTAGTGAAAAAGAAGGAAATATATAAAAAATAAAAAGTTACTGGCAATGAATAATTATAATTTAATTTGTGTTGAAGGAAATATTTATATTAATTTGGGTGATGAAACAAAAAATAAAATATTTTATTTGGAGAAAAAACAAAAAATAAATAAATAAAATATGCACATTCTATATATTTGATCTTGGATTCGAAAATTAGTATTTTTATAAGTTTCGCATAAGCTATTCATAAAATCTATATTGAAAAATTTATAAAAATAAGCTAAAAAGATCTTATGGATTAATCATAAAATATTTTTATAAGTTCTCCCAAACACTCTCACATGCACTTATAACATAATTCAATTTATAAACTCTTCGAAATGGGACCTTAAAATACCATAAGAATTAATTTAATTTACATAGAGCACTTAAAAGGAGAATTTTTTTTTATATTTAGAAATCATAATTATTAGAAGTGATTAAAATTTGTTTGATTAACTTAAATTTTTTTAGGAATATTTATGTATATTTCTCGAGAATTAAGGATTTCATTATTTAGTTTTAAATGAGTATATAAGTATTTTTTTTCTTTCAAAAATGTCCTTCTGATGGAATAATTATATTATATATTATTTTTTCCACCAAAAATATATACTCTTTTTTACTCAAATTTTATCGTGAAATATTATATTCAATTTTTATATAGAGAGAAAAAAGAGAAAGAAATCATATTAGTTATAGATCATATATATAAATTATTAGATTATATTAATTTATTTATATTAACAAAAATACATATGACTTTTTTAAATAATCACGTGGTTGTTAACTAATTTTTAATCTTAAATATCTATATAAGGATAATTAAAACTTAAATTTATAGTTTTCATTTCTTACAATAAGAATAGTTCACAGACATACACATACATATATAATGTGCATCAAGTGAAAACTTTTGATTAGCATAAGAAATAAGAACTAAAATTTTAAGTTATACAATCATCTATGGATTATCTAAATTAAAAGTTAGTTAGTGATTACATGAACAATTAAAATGTCATGTGCATTTGTTTTTTAATCTTCATCATTTATCTATGATCCATGTTTATAGTTTTTTTTCAAGAGTTTTTCACTTCAGAGACACCTAGTATGAGTGCACATCAAATTTCTTCTACCATAACTATATATATAGAGAGAGAGAATTTAAAGGTTATCCAATATGACTTTTATGTTGTGTTTGAATGTAGAATTTTAATATTTTATAAATTTCAACTATTTGAAATTTGAATTGTTTTAGTTTAAATTTTTCATTTTTTTAATGCTTTATTTGTATAAATCAATTCAAATTTCCTAAATTTAAATTCTTAGTTTGAACATGACTATTTAATTTTTGCAATATGTAAAATATACTTTTTTATATATGTGTTTTAAAAATTAAATTAAAAATTTAATATTAATATTTTAAATATTTAATCATTTTAAAAAACATAAATGTTAGATCTTTTTACATCAATATTAATAGAGAAAAGAGAGAGAAGAAAGAGGAAGAGAAAAGAAAGATGAAAATGGGAGAAGATAAAAAAACAAGTTAAGAAAAAGATAAGAGAGAGAGAAAAGATATATGTGGAACTTAAAAAAGAGAAGAGAGAGAAAAAAGTGAGATGAAGGAATGGAAGAGAAAGAACATAGAGAAGGGAAAGGTGAGAGAGGGAGAAGATAAAAAGAGAGAAAAGAGAAAGACAATAGTATAAAGAGAGAGGAGAGAGAAAATAAAGTGAAGAGAGAGGAAAGAGAAAATAATGTGAAGAGATAGGGAGAGGAGAGAAAAAGAATGAGAGATAGGAGAGAGAGGGAAAAAAAAGAGAGAGATAAAGATAAAGATAGGAGAGGGTCAGAATAAAGACAATGAACAAATTGTGTTAATAGAGAGAAAATAATGTAAAAATAGATAAAAGTGAGAAAAGACATAAGAGGTGAAAAAAAAAAGAGAAAATGAGATAGAGAATTTCAATTTTTTATTTTTTTTAGTGGAATTTAAAATTCTACCATTTTAGATAATTAAAATACTCTCATAAATTACTAAAATTTCAATTTCTTTACAAATTTTTTACGCAAACAACACATTTCACTATAAAATATTTCAAATTCATCAAAAAAAATAAATTACTCTCTTAAAATTTCCTATTTAAACACAATGTTAAGATTTATAATGTAAAACTTACCATTACAATGAGCTATGATTTGATAACAGTGAAAAACAATTTTAGCATTATAAGTGTATATTTACGTGTTATATTAAAAATTCTTATTAAGTACTTCAGTTTTACATTTTTTTATTAAAACTTAAATTATTTGATAGTTCATTAAATAAATTAAATTCAACATATAATATACCTTTTAAAATACAAGTAAATGTTGAGTATAAGGTGATATAAGTATAAGATTATATAATTACAAATATTTGATTTATCTAAAATTCAGTGAACATGCTCGTTGAGATAATATCAAATATTATCTCTCTATTCATTTTATATTTTCTTTCATTCAATCAATACTCTATTCATTTATTTTTCTCTTTAACAATAAAACTAATATTCTAACCAGCTTGCATCTATCTTTAACCATCTCTCACAGTCTCTGACATTTACATTACTTTATTCCAATATTTTGCCCATACTTATCTAAATTGGGAAAGGATGAAAGCGACCTAGTTGTGTGAGGAGGCTGATCTATAGCAGTGACTATTAATAGGAATCATAATCTAAATAAAATAGTAATGCACTCTGATGTCTAATAATAGAACAGTTCACTAAATTACAGAGTAGGTTTTATATTAACAACACTAGAAAAGGCATCCCAATTGAATGGCCAAATCATCTAATGCAGTAGAGCAGCCTGAGGAGTCTGAGCATTAGCATGTTGTTATGCAGCAAAGTGCTTCTTAAGGTTACCTACCTTATTCAAAGTTGCCTTGGACAATACAATGTCTAAGGTGACTACAGTCCATTGATATTCAATGTTGTGTCTAGTAAAACATTTCCCAGATGAATTGAATCCTTTTGCGGTGGCTATATTTGGTTAGGAGGAAACACTTTCTCAATCACTTTCTTATACACTTTTTTATTATTGACTAAAATTTACTAAAATTATAAATATTGGTAGTTCCATCTCTTATTTAACGAGTCGAATCTTTGTTGATTTAGAAGTAAAATCTAAAAAAAATAAAATTGTGATCTTTAATAAATTTCAATTAAAGTGTTGTTAGTCTTCCTCTTCCATTACAGAGAAGTAGTAATAGTTGTATGTGTAATATGGAGAAGAAACTCTAGTTCTGCACTAACTTGCCATGGCTGAAATTTTTTCCCCATGAAAACTTATCAGTTTGATGGCAGTAAATGAAATAAACAGGAATGCCAATTATGAGATATACATAGCAAGGCCTTCTGGATGTCACAGGTTTATGGTTTTTTTAGATAAAGCAAAATTTATTAAAAGATGGGGGTACCCCTGCCCTTTACATCAAGCCACACTGCTAATTTTGCAATACCAGGATTCGACACCATTCATAATAAGACATCGATGATTTTCTTTTTTCTATTTGGCTTTTATCCACAACCAGCTTCTAACTTTAATCAGTTCCACCACCTTTGATTCACTTGAGAAGCATAGAAACAAATTTGGCTCCTATCTATCCATATAGACTATAATATACAAAGACAGATAAATTTCTTAATATTCTTGTGTTCCTTTCCTAATGCCATTCCCAAATTTGAACAGAAGTGCTTCTTTGCACGGCTTGGCAAAACTATATTTTTTCTACCCCACCAAACATAACAGCATTGCCAAATTTGATAAGAGAAATTACAAGTAAAGGAAATGTGTTCGGTTGTTTTCAAATCTTTTACATAAGACAAAGTAAAGAAGATAATGACCCTGTCTCATCTGTGAGCCATCTACTTCAATGGCATTATCAAGCATATTAGCACACTCTTGCCATGTATGAGCACCATTTTGGCACTTAACTGCACGGGTGGCCACTCTGTTAATGTTAACAAACATTATTTAATGGTAGGACTAAGCGTGATGGACAGAATCATCTTTCAAGGATCATGAATTTTGACTAAATCAGTCAGGAATTAATTTGATACATAATTGATCTTTTAGGATTAATTTGACGTTGTGTACAATGATTTATAAGGGGAAAATTTTAAGTACTATCAATTTATGCAGGATTTTAAATTTTCAATCAACAAAGACTTTAGGAGAAATAAGAAATAAAAAATAAAAATAAAATAATTTTTTTTATAAATTAAAATTAACTTACACATAAGGTAGAAACAAATTTTTAAAGAAACTAATAAGAGAGAACTTTTCCAAATTAGTTAATTTTAACTTATAAAGAAGTTTATTTTTTTTTCTTATTTTATTCTCTTATAAATGTTTATGAAAAAATTTATTTAAAAGAAATCATTAGCTAAAATGAAGGAAGTGATTGTAATTTGTTTGAAGAAGAAATACCATTTTTTGCAAATTGCACATCAATGATAATGTTTCATTTGCACTCTAGCAGAGGTTTTTAGATAATGTATCATACATTTATCAAAGTATATAATCAAGTTCAAAATTGCATTAGCTGGTGTTTTTTTTTTCCTCTTTTATGCATTGTTCGCAGATATTCTGCATATTGGCTCGTTGTTTGGGATAAAGCACGCACGGTATTATACAAGATTTGTACCCTAACCTAAAGAATAGAAACCAAGTGGCAAGGATTACAAAACATCAAGGGAAATTATACATATAAGTACATTAAGAACCAAAGCAAAAGTTTTCATAAATTTATGATGCAAGCATCAGTGGTTTGCAGTGATTCTTCAAACTGTGTTAAATCGAGGAGGAAAATATGGAGCTTTTATACTTTCTAAAGCATCAAGAGGTTCTGCTCGGCATGGTCTATTACATTACTTCTTCCACTGAGGAATCCTTTGAACAACAACCTAAAAGGCCATCATAGCAAATATATTAATCCACTAGATCTATTGCACATAGGAAAACCAATTTTAATTTTGAAAGTAATCACTAGAGCTTTCAATATTTTTATACCACGTTATCTAAGACAGCATTATAAATAGAAGAAAGATTCCCTACTCACAGGATTTCGTTTACTTTAAGGTGAAAGAGACTAGCATATGCTTATTTACTTTCTCCATGCTATAAATGTATTCATTATTGAGGGTCCCATCATAGACTTCATAGGAAAAGATATGTTACTACTGGTACTTGTAGTGAATTGGGATCAACTTGATAACAGAACCAGATATTGAAACTTTATGAAATATGGCATCCAGTCAGATTAAATTTTTACAAATTCAAATAACTTTTTATTTAAAAATCCAATGAAAGTAGAGATCATGATCATGGTATATGCTCTGCTTTACACTCGTGACACCACTCTCGCTACACAGAACAAGTAATATAATAAAAAAAAAACAAAAACAAAAACAAACTATGTAAAATGAACCAGTATTTTGAAAGATACCTTGCCAGAATTTTCTTTGTTTCCAACAATAGTTTGACAAGCCAGCCTCCAAGATTCTGGTTTCTGTTTAAAATAGCCCAAGTTTAAAAGATCAGAAAATTTCACCATATCACCTTCAAAAAGTAAAAGGACCTTTCTATGAAGCGGGTACTACAAAATAAAAAGGGGTTATCACCTTGTTCCATTGGCTTCAATTCAAGAACCATGATTTCAAATGACTTTCACGTAGATTATGAAATTTCTACGCTGGTTTAGGATAGGAAATTTCCAATCAATTAAACCGTGATTTAGTTATCTGTCCATTCATTTATTATTCAATTTAACTACGAAATTAACCGGTTAAAGTTGAGTCATGACTTAAACAATGAAAGTGTTCTTGTATGTAAGTCTAAGAGGGAGAGCGAGCATACCTTCTTAAGATATCTGAGTTCAGTATTTGTTCTTTCATTTAAAAGATCCTTTCCTTCAATAATCTGCAACAAAAGAATCAACATAAACTTGCAATAGAGATTGACGAGTATATATTTTATAAAGAAGTAGAGGTTAAAATAAAATTTGGTTTCTTTATTTGAATATTTTTGTTTTACTTTACTCTCCTAAGTTTAAAAGTTTTATTATGATACTTTAAAGTGTCTCAATTAGAACAAAATAATCATTTCATTAAGATTTTACATTAATTGTGTTAGTTTTGGTTGATGTGACAAACATATATGTAACGTGATATCTTTTACAATTTGTTACATGTTATTTTGTTAGCTAAATTAATGTAATAAATAGATAGAAAGACCAATTTTGTCTAATAGGAACATATGAGATCAAAGTAAAAAAAATTTAACTTAAGGAACCAAATAAAAATTAAAAATTCAAATGAGAAACCAAAATTATATTTTATTCAAGAGTAGAAAAAATATATTATGGAATGTGAAAAGTTCGAAAGAAATTTCATATTTCATATATGTTATGCTAATTACTTGACCAAGTCAACATATTCATGCTTCAGTTAAAACTAGAACTAAAGTTAGAACACTGTCTATATAATTACGAAAATTTATTTTCAATAAAATGATTAATAAATCAGTCAATATTACAGACAATATGAATAAAAAACTAATTGAAAATTTAAAATTAGTATAGCTCTAAAGAATTTTCTTACAAGAAGTCATTTATAGAAGATTATAATATTTTGTTTGAGAGAATCGTAATGCATTGTTTAAAGTACTTATTAGATGTTCTTAAAAAGATCTTTTTTATGTGAACAAAGAAAAGAACACATATTTAAGTAAATTTTTTCGTATAGAAAAAAAGAATAAAATAAATAAAATAATTTTTTTATAAATTAAAAATCATTTTTTTAATAAGTTAATATGACGAAATTTCTATAAATTAATTTTATCAAAAAAATTTATTTTATTTTTTCTTCGTACAATTAATTAGGAAAAAAATATACTTGAATAGCCCAAAAATATTGAAATAAACGAAACAACAAAATTCCTTACATCTACTATGCAAGTTCCGCAGCTACCACCTCCCCCACAATTCATCAGCTTCCCCTGTTATGAAGCAATTAAAACTAGTTTGCAATAATTACAACAATATAGTGTGATTTAAATATAACGGTTTTTTATTTGCGTTTCTTATGTTTTCAACATTATTCTAGTAATATATACTGTAAAAGATTTTTATTAAAAATAATAATAAAATTAAATGTTTTACTTTTTAATAAAAAAAAAATAGTATTAATCCTTAACGATTGTTACTACAGTACTGATTAGAATAAATCATTTTTTAAAATGTAATTTCGACACTATTATTTTAAATTTAGTTAAATGATTATGCCATTTAATATTGAGTTGAAAAACTTTATAGACACTTTGGATCTTTAAGATAATTATTGATAATTATTTTAAAAGTATTGTTAGTATAAATTTAAGATAATTGTTTTAAAAATAAATAAATTTAATATATATAGTGATTCGTGATTAGATAAGTATACAAAATTATTTTATATTATTGGTGTATAATATATTTATTTTTAATTTTTTTAATATAATCTTAATGTAAAGATTTTATATTGTGATTCAATTAAAAATTACTAAATATAACTTTTATAATAGTTATTAAAAAATTAATAATTTTATTTTTTTTAAATAAATCACAATTTTAGTATAGAAAATATATAGTATTGTCATATTAGTTCTTGAAATTAAAAAAATTTTAAATAAATTTTTGAAATTTTTAGTTGTTTCATTGAACACTTGTCATTTTAATATCTAAACATGTCTTAATATTATTACTCAAGTCACATATTTTTTAAAATTCTAGACTAATATATTACCAAATTATACTTTTAAAATTTTATTAATTTTAAAAACTAATATAATCATACTATACATTTTTGGAAACTAAAGTATTTGTTAATTATTTTACAGTACATGAAAATCAATAATTAAATGACAATATTAAAAATCTATATATGGTCTATGCATTTCAATTAAATAAAAAATATAAACAATAAATGGTTTTTATATTTTTAAAACGAAAATTTAGTGACTATCTTGTTAATCATGACTGTCTTAGCGAAATAAATAAAACTAGATATGTGGTGTAAAAGATGTGAGTGGTTGTGGTTGATTGAAATAATGTGGTATGAAACGTACATAGGTGGCATAAAGCTCGATTTTGTTATCCACCATGATGTTCCTCAACAGCTTCTCTCCGCTTATTGCTTTTACTTTATCCACCGGGTACGACCCATCACTTTCTGCTTTGGGCTGCAACATTTTCACATTTTCAGTTCAATCATAATTTCCTACATTACAAACAAAGCACAAGCAATAATGTATATATAACTGAAATTTTATTTAAGCTAGGTAGGAATTAGGAATTAGGAATTAGGAATTAGGAATAGGACTAATTAAACATACCCCAACGAACTCGAGCTGTATTTCGGGAGGAGATTCCGAGGAGGCGGCGGCGAAAGAGACTGAGTTGGGTCGCCGCAGGGGAAAATAGATGATCGGATTCCGGACGTCAGCGGCGAGGGAAATGGTGGTGAATATATTCATGGAAGCCATTTTATGGATGGTTGGCGCGCAACTCTCTCGGTTTTTATCTTCTGTGATGTTAATAAATAGTGCCAAGGCAAACTGTTTCTTATTTATTTGCTATTCTAGAGCTCACTCCTTCTTATCACACGAAATAAATATAAAATCCAATTTTGACTAATTTCTTGAACAATTTTAGTATTATTTATTTCCTGTGAGAAAACCAGGAGAAAAAGATGAGATGAGAAAATAAAAGTAAAAAAATTAAGGGTTTTTGATTTTCAAAAATAAATATCAAAACAAAGTATGGTTGGTTAAAATAGAGATGAAATGGTTTTTAACTCAATTTTAAAATAGTTTTATATTCATTTTCAAAATAAAAAAAAATGTGAATTTGAATTTGAATTTTAAATTATATACTCTCATTATATTTGGCTGTTATCATTCTTCCTATTGTCTTCGTTGATGTTGCTATCACTATCCCTACTAGCACTACTACATCATACTAGAACTACCACCACCGACACCATTAATAACATCATTGATACCGTCACAACGTTGTCACACCACTTTCATCGTCCAATCATCATCATTACTAGTACACTACCATAACTAGCACAGGCGGTCTACCGTCACTCCCACCACCACCTTATCAACATTGTTGTCACTCCCACCACCATTCTCATCGACACCACCATCATTGTTACTTCAATTCGTAGTACCACCATCACCCTATTAGCACTATCGTCACTCCACCACCACCACTACCATCATCATCATACCAACATTATTATCATCATCACTGTTGTCATTATTGACATTACTCTTGTCCGTACCATTATCACCACTATTAGTACCACCACTAATACTAGCAATTTGCCATCACCACCACCATCTTATCGACACTATCATCACTACCATTACCACCACTCCTCCGACACCACCACCATGACCACCCTACCAGCACCTCCGCTACTACCACCATCACCACTGGCACTGATATTGACAGTTTGCTATCACCATGATTGCCACAATCAACCATTGACACCATCATCACCACCCCATCTCACTAGCACCATCACCATTGCTCTCACCCACTCAACCTGAAAATTAAATGAGTTGTATTTTTTGTAGCCTATCGAGGTAGAACAAATTGATTCACTATTTTTTTTCCTATATTTTATATAATTTCTAAAAGAATAAGTGCAAGTCAAAATAGGTTTGATGCATTTTGAGTCAATTTTTGGCTTGTTCTAGCCCATTAGGCCCGTCAGGCCAGTCCAATTAGCCTAATTCCTTTTGAGCTACAACTTTTAGAGCTTAAGTCGACCTGACCATTAGGCCAATTGCCCTACCCAACTACTACCATTACCACTACCATCATTGCTACTAATTACAAACACATTCTTAAACTAATTTTAAAATGAAATAATTTTCAAAATAAGTTTATTTTAAAACTAAAAATTAATTTTTAAAATAGATAAAAAAAAACTAAAACTAAAAACTAATTTTGTTTTTTTTTTAATTTTGAAACTTGAAAAAAAAACCAAACGAGTCCGGAGAGTTTAATGACTATCATCTCTTTACAAATCATCTTTTAATTTAAGATAATTATTATGAAAGTTAATAAATTTATCGTATATAAATTTTTTTTAATGTTTTTGGGTAGTTTGCATAATTAATTAAGAGATAAAAATGTCAAAGCAAACTTGGAGAGTAAATGAAGATATCACTTTTATTAATTATTATAGATATTTAGCAATTTAAGTGAACAAATATGTTGGACGTCATATTTTTAATTAACACTAGAATTTTAATCCGTGCATTCCACAATTCGAAATTAATAGGTAAATTTTAACATTATAATTGATTACCATAAAAATATAAATTATTTATATTAAATAATTTATATCATAAACTCTAAACCCTAAACTAATAACATAATATTATTTGTATAATAATATTAAATATATAATAATCAATAACATAATAAATCAATATAATTAAAATTTTAAAATAATTCTCTATTTTAACACATTTTAAAGTTTTAGTAAATGAAACTTGTGTCAAAGATATTCATTTTGATCAATTGGTGAAGATTTAGATCAAGAGTTTTTTAGGAATAGTTAAAACTTAACCTATATAAAGAAATTAATCCTTATGTTGCAGTCAATTCCTTTTTAGTATATCTCTAAATTATAACAGATATAAATAGATTTTTAGAATTACTTGGATAGGTATTCGCCATTTGATTCATCCAATGTTAATTCGTAAGGAGAGAAACTTTAATTTGTGAGGAGATAAACAATTCTTATTCCACACTATTTTTGCTTTCTATGTAGTCTCAATGGGACAACTACATTGCAAATAATGGAAAGGGTTAATGGTCTCTCCCTATGTTAAAACAACATGGGTTCACTTACCCATTATAATAAGCCCACACAAAGCCTTTCATATCAACAAGTAACATAACATTATTATTGGATAATAACAATAATAATAATCACATAATATTAATAATCACTCAATTGGATTAATATATACTATAATATCTTGACATCTAATTAATCTGAGTTTTAGAAAAATTAATAACATTAATTATAATTGTCCAATATAAAAAAAAATAATCCAACAATCTTACACTTGGACAATATAATCAAGATTATTAAATTTACAATGAAAAAAAATAATACTCTATATTAATTTCACAAAATGTAGTCATAATAAGATGTTAAAAAATTGGAAAAATGTTTTTATTAATTGGTCCAAAATGAGATTATAAGTGTTTAAGTGATACAGAAAGTCATACCCGATAGGGGTACTAATATCATGTATACTAGAAACTTATATCTTGATAATCCAACAGTATAAGATGTGGAATATGAAAATACATATAAAATTGTGATCAATTATGCAATTCCAATGCAAAATTGCCCCAGCATCTGCCCAAGATGCTCATTAAAATCAACAAAACATCTCAATATGACATAATGAGACTAAGTCCAAAATGTCTCTAAATATTATACAATATTGTGAATGAATAAAAAATTGTGCAAACAATTACAATATTATATGTTAATAACATCCATAATAATGGTAGCAACAATTTACTTATAGAAGTCTCTCGACATGACAACAAAACACAATGTTGCTACAAAATCACAATAAAATCTCCCACTAACTCAAGGCATCAAAAGATCTTACAACGCCTATATGGATTACATGATCTACAAAAATTTTAACGAGTAAACCCTTGGTTAAGGTATTTTCCACCATGAGTTATGTAGGTATATGCTGAACAAGAGTTTGGAACTCTTCAACCTTCTCTCTAACAAACATATATTTGATATCAAATGAGAAAAGCATACTACAATAAAGTTGTTACAATATATGGTTAAAGGCTTGGAGATACTTTCCACAAGATAAAACCCAAAAATAAAATTCCTTAACCACACAGCTTGACGAGTGACCTTATAACAAGCTACATATTCTACTTCCATTGTTGAGGTAGTTGTAAGTGTCTATTTGACACTTTTCCAAGAAACAACTCCTCCTGCCAACATAAAAAATATCCTGATATGAATTTATGGTCGTCTAGACAACTACCATAATCAGAATCAAAATAACCTATCACCTCAAGGTTAGTAGATCTCTTGTAAGTAAGCAAGTGCTCCTTAGTACCTTGTCAAAACCTCATAACATGTTTAGCAACTTGTCAATGACTCATACCAAGCTTACTCAAGTATTCCAAGTACACTAATTACAAAAGCAATATCAGGGCATGTACAAACTTGGACATACATGAGACTCCCAATAGCAAAAGCATATGATACATTTTCTATTTTTGCTTTTTGTTTATCATTTTGAGAAACTGGATATTAGAGAGTTTATCACCCTTTTGAATGGGTGCAACATAGGTATTACAAAGTTTCATATTAAATCTATTTAAAACTCTTTCAATATAATTCTTCTAAACCAAGAACACCATTTGATCTATCATGATGAATTTCAATGCCTAAAACAAAAGAAGCATTACCAAGATCTTTCATATAAAAAAGAATCGTCAATATTTGTTTGATCTCAAGTAAGAAATTCATATTAGTACAAGCTAGAAGGATATCATCAGCATATAATATAAGAATGATAAATTTGTTCCCACTATTCTTTAGATAAATGCACTAATTTTCTTTAAATCCAAGAGAGAAGATACTTTCATCAAATTTCAAGTACCATTGCCTAGAGGCTTGTTTCAACCCCATAAATGAAATTTCTTAATTTACATACCAAATGTTCTTTACCTTTTTCTTTGAAACAATTAAGTTGATCCATGTACACATCCTCACACAATCATCGTTCAAGAAAGTTGTTTTAATATCCATTCGGTGAAGTTCTAAATCAAAATGAGCTACCAAGCCATTATAATACGAAATGAGTCTTTAATAGAGACGGGAGAAAAGTCTCCTTATAATCAATGCCTTATCTCTAGTCATATCTCTTAGCAACAAGTCTAGTTTTATATATCTCTATTTTCCCTTTTGCATCTCGTTTGGTCTTAAAGACCCATTTACACCTAATAGTTTTACAGGCTACAAGTAAATTCACCAATTCTCAAACACCATTTTTTTTCATAGAAGTTAGTTCATCCCACATGGATACCCTCTTGAAAAGAATTGGGATCAGAGTCCCCACTAAGAGAAATTTCATGTTCTTGTAGATAAATGAAATAATCTCTAAATTTAGTGAATCCAGTAGGCTTGGAAATCCTCTCTAACCTTCTAGGTGGAATAAAGTCTTCAACTTGATTATGTTCATCATTAACAACTTCTTGTTGACGGATTTCGGTGTCATTTATAGGTTCAACAACCTCATTATGAAGAAAAACAAGTACCTCTTCCTCAAAAGAAGGAACAAGAGGTGTAGGAATGACAACACTCTCATCCATAAAACCAATAGTACATGGCCTTGAGTTTTCACCATACTCCAATTCATTCTCAAAATAGACAACTCTATGATTTGATAACTCTAGTGGTATGAGAAGGACAATAGAACTTGGATCCTCTTGAGCCAATACAATACCCAATGAAGAAACCACTAACTATTTTAAGATCTAGTTTCTTTATTAGTGGATTATAAGGCCTTACTTCTTTACAACCCCAAACACGAAAATGCTTCAAGCTCAGTCTTTTACTCGACATCTATTCATAAGGAGTCTTAGCAACAAATTTACTAGGAACATGGTTCAATATGTATGTAGTTGTTTTTAAAGCATATCCCCACAAGAAGACTAGAATGGTGGAATGGCTAAGCATGCATCTTACCATATTTATAAGGGTGCGATTCCGCCTTTCAGCAACCTCATTTTACTGAGGTATGCCAGGCATGGTATATTGTGCCTCAATACCACAATCCTTTAAGAACCTTGCAAAAGGTCCAAATTTTCTATCGATTTCATTGTACATACCATTAAACTTACATCCTCTATTATATATTACATTCTCTTCATACTCAGTTTCAACTCAATTGTAACCTTGAATGTCTTAAAAGCATCCAATGATTCAAATTTCTTATAAAGTAATTCAACCCAACCATACCTTGAAAAAATCATCAATAAAGGTAATGAAATACATAAAACCACCCATAGAGATAAGGGTAATAGGTCTACAAATATTTGTGTGAATCAACTGTAAAACTTTTTTATTTCTTGTAACCCCATTCTTTCTAGCTCTAGCAATAAGCTTCCATTTTATGCAATCAATACATGTATCAAAATAAAAAAATCCAAAAATATGCAAGATTCCTTCTTTAATCAATCTCTCTATTCTCTCCTTGGAGATGTCTCAGACGCTTATGCCATAACATGGAAGAATTTTCAATATTTATATCCAACTATAGAATTAACAATTGAATTTTCTCCAATATCAGAAATAGAGAAGACATCTAACATATACAAAACATCATGTAGAACACAAAAACCAACAACAATCATTTTTGATTTTGGGGAGGAATATATTTCATTGCTACAAATATGGATTATTTAAAAGAAAAAGAATAAGACATGTATTTGGATATTTTCCTTCAACTTAACTAAAATTGAATTATTATTTTTACATACATGAATAGAATAGTTGAATCATAAGATAAGGCAACTCTTTTATTACTAAAGTGGAAAGAGTAGCCACAATTATCCAAAACAGAAACAAAAATTAGATTTCTTCTCATAGAGGATACATAAAAGTATCTTTTAAAGTTAAAACATGTCCAAAAGACAACTTTATGGAAACAACTCCTATAAGTTTAACCTCCAAGCTAGCTTCATCTCCAACAATGATCACCATATCTCCTTTATTTAGCTTTTGTTTACTTTTGAACTCCTTTCTTTTTCTCAAGCCAATTTTTAAACTTCCAACAATCTACTTGCTTATACCCAAGCATGTGCAAATTTTGTATTTCCCATTGAATTTGTGTTTGGACTTATCAAAACTTTCTCGAGAGTGTTGCCTAGAAGAATGACCACAATATTCAGAATTACCATTCCTCTTCTTCTTAAATTGAAACTTCTTACCCTTTACCTTAAAGATCTTTTTCTTCTTGTTATTGCCATTGTGAGATACAAAGTACACATTATAAGGCTTTCCCTTCTTCATTATCTCCTCCTCTTGAGTAAGGATAAATATCATCTCATCATTGCTCCATTCACCATTCTGTTGAGCTTTATAGAAAGTCCTCGTAACATCAAATTAAGGTGGAAAAGGTTCAAACACCTACCATATTAGAAAATCCTCTCCTAGCTAAAATTTTATGGATTTCAATTTGTGGTACCAATTCACCACCTTTATAACATGTTGAACACCTCCTACTTCATTATAAGTAATCTTTATCAACAAGAAAAGATAGTAATCCCTTTTAGCTTTTATCAAACCTCTTGAATTTCTCACCAATAGCATTGAGAAACTATCTAGCATTTTCAATATCATGAATGTTGTTCTTAATTGTCTTTTCCATAGTGTATTTCATTGCCATCAAATACGCTTTGTTAGAGTGTATCCATTTGTCATATCCTAACCTATCAACAATAGAAGAAGTGCTTATGGGTTGGGGAGGCTCATCCTTAGTGAGAGCCATATCCACATTAGACACAACAAAAAAACAATTTTAGAAACTCAACATAATCCTCATAATTGGTCTCATTTAGCCTAGTCAAGGTATTCATTTTCATAGACAATGTTGGATAGGCATAATAAAATAAAGAATTCTTTATCAAGAATGTCATTGTATAAAATGAGCAGAATTTTCAATTGAACACTTGAGCCATTGTAATCCCGCCTAAGGATCCTAAATTATAAAATGCAAGTAAACTCCATAAGTATCAAATTATGTTCTTAAAGCTAATATTGATAGGATATTGAAAACTCTTAGAGCATATATTCAACAAAATTCCACAAAAAATAGGAATTATATCAACAAGGACAAATCGATAGGATAAGCACAATATTAACATAATTCCTAAAACAGTTATATTAACATCTTTGTTACAAATGGTCCCACGATAGGTGAGTATGCAATCATAAAAAATGTTCCAAAAAAGTATCATAAACAATAGTTTAGGTTACATAAAATTATCTTTATTTAAGATTGTTAAATGTTTTAACTCAATTCCTAACCTACAAATTGAGCAATAGTAGTGTCCACTTTTGTCTCCCAAAATAGGGATTTTTATCCCAAAATAATTACCATATTATATATGTGTGTGTGTATATATATATATATATATACACACACATATATATATACACATGTCACTCATTATCCAGAAAAACAAAAAAAAAGTACAAAACTCTTGTGTGGATGATGTTTCTAAATAAAAAAGGTCATTGATACGAATGAATCATTCACACCCATTATGCATAAGAATTTGGAATTTGAATCGATGACTTATAAGTCCATCTAGATACATACACATCATTTGCATCTATGAACTGAATAATGAATTTGAGAAATAAATTATACATACAAAAAAAAACATATCAACACTTCATTATTATATAATAATTTTATACATTTATAATTAAGATTAAATTAGCTCTTATATCAATTGTTAAAAATTAACCTATATAAAGAAATTAACCCTTATGTTGTGTTCAATCCCCTTTTAATATAATCCTTAAATTATAACACATATAATACAAATATTTTTTTGATAATTACTTTGATAGACATCGTCATTTGATCCATTCAACATTGATCTATGAGGAGAGAAACTTTTATATGTGAAGAGAGAAATTATTCATATTCCACATTCCTTCTATTTTTCATGTAATCTCAATGGAGCAACTATATTGCAAATAATGAAAAAGAATAAAAAATTTGTGTTTCTGCTAGTAAAACAATATTGGTCCACTTACCTCGTAAGCCCACATAAAGTCTTCCACATCAACATGTTACATATAATTATTATTGTATAGTAACAATAATAATAATTTTATAATATTAATAATCACTCGATTAAATTAATATATACTCTAATATTTTGATATCAAATTAATCTGAATTTTAAAAAAAATTAATAATATTGATTATAATTTTCCAATATAAAAAAATAACTCAATAGGAATTGCATCCAATTATGTTAGAATAAATTAAAATTATTTTCTATTTTAATAAATATTCAATCATACTAACTAAAATCATAAAACTATTATGAATCAAGATCTATATAAAGATACATTAAAAAATAATCAAGATTTTACGGTGTCTACGTAATACTTTTATATTGATTATTTTCTAAATGAATACAACTCTTCTTCTCCATGAAATCCTAAAATTTCAATTAGATACTAAAAATTTATACTTCTAGAAAAATAAATGAATACATATATAATATAATAATACATAAATTTGACATACTACTTTAGGCAACATATTTGACTAGATTCTTATTGTAATTCATTTTATAATCATTAAAGTTTCTTTAATTTCTTCGATATTTTTTATCCTAATTTTTTATCATTTTTTTTCTCAGGGAGGCTCTTAGGCCACCTCATTTTTTATCATACAGAAAAAATTATAAAATAATATCCAATACAGTAAGAGATACTGACAACTTTCTAACCTACAAATTAACAATATAAATTAAAATTAAATAAAAATATTATAATATATTAACTTGTGCTATATGTAATATTCTAATAAATACTTAATTCTGAGTTTTATCTTTTAATAAATACTTAACCGAACTCTTATTTGTTTCAATTTGTCCAACAGTTCAATTGTGAAAGTATTTGAAATTATTTTCTTTACAAGCTTCCTCTAAAAACTCTTTCAAAAATATCTTTTAGACAATCATTTGTGTTTTACACAAATAGTCTTTTACACAAATAGTCTTTTACAAGTTCTTCAGATAACTTTTGTCTACCTTTTAAAACTATTGTCTGAATACTTAATTTCTCTGCGAAAATATTTTGTCATTTAAAAAAGTTAAAAAAAGATATAATTAAATTCTTTTCCTGTATTTTTCTCTTTGTCTTTTTGGAAGTATTGAGAACTATCTCTTCAAGAATATGTTCAACTTCAATTATACCTGAATAACGACTTTTTTCCCGTTTGGGACAAATATATCTTAAATTTACACAAATCGTATAATTTTACAAGTGTTTATCGAAATAGTATAAATCGATAATTGGATTGTCAATTTTTTATTACTTTTTAAAAAGTCAATTCTCTAGTTGTCGATTAATTAAGCTATGTAATTTTTTTTAATTTAGGAGAATCAACAATTTGTCGAATCACTCTCTATTTATTTTTTTGTTAAATTAATCACTCTCTATTTTTTATTTTTAATATTTAAAAATTAATAATAACATTGTTATTTTTTTTAATTGTTGATGTTGTATCCGATTACATTACTTGAACTCAATATCATAATATCTAGAAAAATATTTGGTATTTCAAATTCAACATGTTACTAATGTTTTAGGTTTTTTTTTCATCCTATGTTTTTTATATTGATTATTGTGTGTTCGAATTCTTCGACGTGGGGCTTGACGAAGGTGTCAACAGAACTGAAGCAAAGTTGAAGCTCCTATTCCTGTTACTGGAATAGAAGGTTTAAGGTTCGGAGTTTGGACGGTGGAGGATACATGAAATTTTAACTATAAACTATTTAATAATCATAGTCTGATAATTGAGGATATAACAAGTGATTAAAACTATCCCATTTTTATGTTTGAGATTTAATTTACTGCGTTATATAAATATTATAAACTGGTACTATATTCTATTCTTACGTATTAAAATAAAAAACTATCTCATTTTTGTGCTAACATGAGAATATTGTTGGTAACTGAAGTCTAAAACTTGATGATGGATATGGTTCCACATTATTGGGCTCAACCGTGATTAAATTAAAGGCAAATGAAACACAAGGGGCGCTGAACGTTAAGTGCACGTAGGCACTTCTTTAACTGCATCTTGAAATTGGACAAAGTGTGGAACATGGTTCTGAATTTAGGGACCGCAAAGTTGGTTCTGTTGACCTTTTTGAGCACATAGGTTAATGTCATTGTGTTCATGTAAGAAGGAGAAGAGTAATGAAGCACACTTTAAGTTTACGTGAGGAAGAGAAAGAGAAGAGCACGTAGGTGGTAGGCCAATGGCATTCTGATTTTTTTTTTTTAAATAACAAAATTGATATTGTCATTTTCAACTTTCAGATGTTTTAAAAAGGATAAATTGACAATAACATTGTCAATTCTCCTAAATTTTTAAAAGAATATATTGTTTAATAATTTGACAATAAAAGAAAATTAACAGCTTAGTTGTGGACTCCTTATTTCAATAAATAATTTTTAAGTTATAGTATTTGTATAAATTTCATATATATATTTATTTTAATTGAGTAATCCTTGAATAATTTTAAAAATACATATGGTAGAAGCTATCTTTATTTTGAAGATGAAATTAAAGTTGGTAAGACTAAAGCGAGAGATAGGAGAGACATAAAAGAGAGTGAAAAATAAAAATAGAGTTTTGTCTTTTTATCCTTTTATGGTCTCAATGTGTTATCATATTATTATTTATTGTCTCCCAATACTTCTTATTTGGATTAGTGACATTCTCAACATAGAATATAGAACTCCATGTGCATCCAATAAGTTATGTTTTTCTACTAAGCTAATTTAATTGGTCCTTAAATGTTCTACATTATAATATTGTCTATCTATATGCTTATTTATATATAACTCTTTTTGAGTTAGGGTGATGTTTCTTGTGTGATGGTGTGAGGAATGCTTTCATGCAAAATCTCACAATTTACATGTAATTGTTGTTAATAAGCTTGAGTCGTATTCTAATAGCTTACATTTATATTGATCATTGTACATCATTAAGGAGATTCTTAGGTAAAATGGGATGTTGGACTACTAGTCATGAAATTGTGAGTTGAGTCTCATTATCTTCAAGTCTACATGTTTACTTTGTTTTATCTGCTTTGATAATATGGGTTAAAGTAAGTTCAAGATAACGACCCAAAAAAATTAATAAAAAAATAATATTTAACATATCTTTATTATTTTAAATAAAGTTTAATACATCCACAAGTCGTTAAAATATTTGAAAATTTTTAATTAGGTCTTTAAATTAAAAAATTGTAATTGGTCCTTGAACTTTTTAAAATTTTGTAATTAGATTCTTGAAATAATTTTCTGTTATGCTTACATGAATATTTGACCTAAAAAAAAATTTCCTAAAAAATTTAATTTAGGATTTTAGAAACATATTTTCACTCATTCATGTAGTCTCATCCTTCACATTCTCCATCTTCATTTTCTTATATCCTTCTTCATTCACTTCATTATTTGTAACATTGATTAATATTTTTCATCTTCTTCATCTCCTTCATCTCTTTCTCTTTTTCTGTTTCTTGCAATTTCATTCACCATTAGCTTATCATTATGTCTCAAAGTTCATCAGTCACTCAAAGATTTTAAACAAATTGATTCAAAGATTTTAAACAAATTGAAAGGTATGATTTACAAGTTAAAAAGATTATGACATTTACACATGTTAAAGTTTAGATAATTGAGGGAATAATAAATTGATCTTCAGATACGACGACATAGAATAATAGTATAATGTGAATATTTTACTAGACAAAAATCTACAAATCAATGTCTCTATCTCAATGACTTAACTATAAAATTAACAAAAATTTCAAAGATCCAATTATAAATTTTTTAGTTTAGTGATCTAATTAAAATTTTTTTAAAAAAATTCATGAACATATATATTAAATATTTATTTAATTATTTAAAAAAAATCAAATATATTTTAAAATTATAATAAGTTGTCGGTCCTGGAACAGATATAAAACGACTGGTCGCATAGAAAGAACCCTTTCCCTTGATCATATTGGGTGTTGTCAACATGTGACAGTTATGTTGCGAGTTCCCCTGCTTCCAAGTGCCAAGTTTCAAACCCAATGCTCTCTCGTCACATACTCTTCTCCCTCCGTTCATTACCCTTTACCCTAAATCCCAACCCCACCCCTTCAATCCGAGCCTCCTCTTCATGGCTATCCGAACCCGGAAACCCAATCATCCAATGGCCCTCACTACCCCCAAACCCAATCACCCAACCCTCTCCGAACCCGAACCCAACACCCGACCCTACTTCTCCCAACTCAAACGCTTTCTCCCTCATCGCCAACCTCTTCGCCGACCCTTCCGTCTCGCCCGGCCCGGTCCTTCACTCCCAACTCGACCGGTCTGGAATCGAACCGGGCCCGTCCCTCCTGCTCTCCGTGTTCGACCGTTTCGGCTCGTCCCCAAAGCTGCTACACTCGCTGTTCCTCTGGGCCCAGACGCGGCCCGGGTTCAGGCCCGGCCCTAAGCTCTTCGATTCCATGGTCAACGTGCTCGCCAAGTCGAGGGAGTTTGACTCTGCTTGGAAACTTGTTCTCGATCACGTCGATGCAGACGCGGAAGAAGAAAGCTTGGTTTCCATTGGGACCTTTGCTATCATGATTCGACGCTACGCTCGTGCAGGTAACGGAATATGGTTTGCGATTAAGGGTTTTCAATTGTTCAATTTGAGTTTGGTGGTTTTGCCTATGCATTTTAGTGTTTTCACTACTCAAATTAAGTGCGTTGTTGTGAGTAATTGGGCTAGATTTTGCAAACTGGATTTTACTTGCTGTTGGTTTTCATGACTTGATAAGTTAGTTTATAAAGAGATTCATTTATATGTACTATCAATTTAAAATAATTTTACATTGTGGACCAATTGAAAATTATGATAGCTTAAGAGTTTAATGATCTTGGTTTAAAGTAATTTTATATTATTAATTAATAAAAAATTACCGATAGTATGGTTTGCGATTGAATGGAAGTGTAAAATTGCGAGTAGTCTATTTTCTTTAAACTTAACATGACGATCTTTTTATTGAATCACATTTACACTCTTGATAAAAAAACCTTAGACATGTAATTGTTATTATGAGTATATAAGTATTGTTAAAAGTAATAATATAATATTAAATTATGATGATATTCTTTGACCCAATGGACTGGGGAAAACCGGTGAGAGACCAAAATAAGGATGATATTTTGTTAGTATTTAATTAAAATGCATAGATATTGTGAAGAATTTTATATTGTTATCTAATTATGGATTGTCATGTACGGTTAGATTTTTAACTTTTGTAGTAATTATTTTTAAAAATAATATTTATTATGATTTCTAATTCATTGATATGCTAAAATTCTTTACAGTGAAATACTGAAATTAAACTCCTTTTTTTTATACACCTTAAAAGCAACAAAATATTGGTTTTGCAGTTGGGTGACAAAAACATGTAATTTAGGTTTTCAAATTGTTGAATTTAAATTTGGTATATTGCAAGTGAAGGTTTAGTTTTGCCAATATGTTTATGAATTTCATAACTCAAATTAAATGTGTAGTTTTGTCCAAAATTATTCTGTTTCTTTTTTAATGATGAATGCATTTGTTTTGTTTTTTGAAAAAAATCAGGTATGTCCAAACTTGCAATTAGAACATATGAGTTTGCTAGAAATAACAAGTCAATTGTGGATTCTGGCTCAGAAATGAGTTTATTTGAGATATTGATGGATTCACTTTGTAAAGAAGGGTCTGTGAGGGAAGCTTCAGAGTATTTCCTTTTGAGAAAGGAGTTGGACTTAGGTTGGGTTCCTTCTATTCGGGTTTATAACATAATGTTAAATGGATGGTTTCGATCGAGGAAACTCAAGCAGGGTGAGAGACTTTGGGCAGAGATGAAGAAGGAGAATGTGAGACCAAGTGTTGTGACATATGGTACCCTTGTGGAAGGGTATTGTCGGATCGCCGTGTTCGAAAAGGCACTTGAAATGGTTGGTGATATGACCAGAGAAGGAATTGCACCAAATGCAATTGTGTATAACCCGATAATTGATGCACTAGCAGAAGCTGGAAGATTTAAAGAGGCTTTGGGTATGTTGGAACGTTTTCATGTTTTGGAAATAGGCCCTACTGATTCAACATACAATTCTCTGGTAAAGGGGTTTTGTAAGGCAGGAGATCTTGTAGGTGCTAGTAAGATTCTTAAAATGATGATAAGTAGGGGTTTCCTTCCAAGTCCCACCACCTATAACTACTATTTTAGGTACTTTTCAAGATGTGGAAAAATTGAGGAGGGGATGAACCTGTATACAAAGATGATTGAATCTGGTCATACCCCAGATCGGTTAACTTACCATCTTCTGGTGAAGATGTTATGTGAAGAGGAGAAGTTAGAGTTGGCAGTTCAAGTTAGCAAGGAAATGAGGCATAATGGATATGACATGGACTTGGCTACGAGTACCATGTTGATTCACTTGCTTTGCAAAATGCGTAGGTTGGAAGAGGCTTTTGCGGAATTTGAGGACATGATACGAAGGGGTTTAGTTCCTCAGTATCTCACTTTCCAGAGAATGAAGGCCGACTTAAAGAGACAAGGTATGACTGAAATGGCTCAAAAACTTTGCAAGTTGATGTCTTCTGTTCCCTATTCTACCAACTTGCCAAATACTTATGGCAAAGAGAGAGAAGATGCACATGCACGAAGAAAATCTATAATTCAGAAAGCTGAAGCATTTTCTGAAATGCTGAAGGACTGTAAGGACCCTAGTGAACTCCGTAAGTATAGAAGTTCATCAGAAAATGCTGTCTCAAGCACAAACTGTTTGAAAGAGGATATTAAGAGGAAAGAAAATACAGGATGAACATCTGCAATCTCAGTATCACAGGGAGCAATTATGGACAGTTTGAACACATGGGAATCAGTTCACATTCATTCACATTTGTTAAAAAATTTCTGCTGTACTTACTTCCCTATGCAATTTGTAGGCATCACTCACAGTAACAGTAAGGGGATAAGTGAACTGATTTACTATTGTCTACATTAGCACGTACAAACATAGTTTGTTATACAGAAAATAGGTTCTTGTGAGCCAAATTGTGGATATTTATCAATGAAGATGGCAGCAACTGAGTTAAATACATAAGTTCAAATCGCCATATAAAGGTTGTATGACTGGAGTAATCTTCATTGTTTTTCCTTCACGATGGGTGTGTGATGCTCGGCTGGTAACTGGAGTTCAGAGAGCCATGCATAATCCGGGAGATGTGACTGAAGATTGATATCTCTGGAGGGAATTTTTTTTTTTTTTTTTGCTAATAATTATCTATAATCTGACATAATATTCAGGTACTACTGTTTGGTGTACTTTATTCTTGCTATTGGAGCTCACAGTAAATTGCTTCTAACGACTTGTGATCCATCAAAAGGTTGGTACAAATCCCAGTAACCTTTTCTTGGTAAAAATCTCAGTAATCTTCTGATGGATCAAATAGAGGGGGCTGTTTAAGTGAAAATTCTGGTTGTGTTTAATCTGGCATATATTTGTATCAATTTGTTTGTCACCTAATATGCTCATCTCTTCCCTAAAATGATCAGAGTAAGTTTAATGACAGAACTGTGTTCATGAAAACTGGTTCAAAGGACTTTTAAGAAAACTCACAAGTGGCTTCCCCCTAAACTTGAACATTTTAAATCAGATCATAGATTATTGTTTCTTGTCAAAGCATGACTTATCACAATTACACATCATATAGAAAAATGGATCATCTGCACAGGTAAATTTGTATGACACTGTTTAACAGGATCCATTTTCAATGGTCCCACACTAGAGAGTATGGATATTACACACAATATAGATGCAAAACAGTTATAGAATTTATGGGGTGGAAATAAAGTGGGTTAAGTTTAGGGTGAGACATGGATGGATTGAATAAAATTTGAATTGAATTATAATGAAGGGTTAAAAATTAATTAATTATTAATTTGTTTATCATTCATTAAAGTATATTTAAATTTTTAATCCATCTATAATATAATAGAAAATTATTTAATCCACCAATTACTTAATTTTATATATGGATATTTTATTGTTTTATTTTTTTATAAATTAAAGTTCAATATCTATATGGATTCTAATGCTCAAAGTTCAATGTCCATGTGTATTCTAATACTCAAATATTATAGTCCAATATTCGACCCTTAAAACCTTTTTTTTTTATTATTTAACTTAACGGATTATAAGAAAGAGTATAATTTTTCATGCATTATGAGCTGCATTCTGAAAATTGAATTGGATTGGTTGCTCCTGCTGGAAAATCGATGAACTAGTTTAATGTCCGGTTTAAATAAATTAGAGAAGTGGTATTTAAAAAAATCAGTTAAAGAATAAGAAAATTAATGAAATAATTTGTTTATAATAAGTTAATAAAATATTTAATATAATATTATTCTGATTTATTTTTTTAAAAAATTAACTTAAAAGTATCTACTATTTTCTTAGATGAGGACAATGTAATGGTGATGAGAGTGATTTGGTATCAAATAATAGTTAGGGTTGCAATGGTGGAGAGAGAGGGAGAAGAAGAAATGTGGAGTGATACGGTGGTGGTACTGGTAGGGAAGAAAGAGACGAGAATGGGATAGGAGGTAACAATTTCAACACCCTTTTTTTTTATTTTTTTAATGATCGTTGATATTGATTGAGGAGTTTTTTAGAACACGAAATCACAATTAACATACTAAAATTGTGTGATTTCATAGTCGATTGGATAATTTCTTCACCACTTTTCATTACCCCTTTTTCATTGTTTTGCTTCAAATATGATATTTGCACATTCTGACAATGATTTTGATTGAACGTTTTAGGGCCTTTCTCTCGTCATTGATGTGTACCATTTACTTTAAAAAATTTCTATGCTTCATCATGTGTATGTGGCCTATACATGATGAATAAAACGAGTTAAATTACGAGTCACGTGACTTGATTCACTATTCTAGAAAAAAAAAATCATTGAGCTTTAAGTAAATTGACAGTGAGATTTAACATCATTATAATAAATTTAAAATTGGCATAACAATATTTATCACATGAACTAAATTAAATCAAAACATGTTAAAAAAATTAACCAAAACTTAAACTAAATTTAAATAATGAAAATATAAATTTTGGTTATGTTTATATAAGTAGCTGAAACATTTGTTGATAACGTTAAATTAATTTATTGAATTATAAATAAGGATGCAAGGTAGATACAGATAATAGTCATTCTATATTAATCAAAGAAATATTTGTCTGTGCTCCATTCTATATTTGTTGGATACCGGTTAAGTAGATATTTATAATTTTTTTAATATGTGTGGATATTTGTATATATACATTGTAACGCTATTCGTTTCAGATGTAATCCTCAATATAAAAAAGTGAAATTTATTATCGAAATTTAAATTTTAAAAACTATAGGTTTGAAATACTTATAATAAAAATAATTAATAATAATAAATTTTCCACATAAAATAAAAATATTAAACTCAAACTTACCAATTTTTTATACAAGTTATATAAAGATATCCAACAACTGAATATTTACTAGCAAATTCGAATAATAAATATATAAACATATTGAATTAGAGATAAATTTCACTCAACTAACATTTAACTAGTTTAAAACAAAAATAAATAAATAAATAAATATTAAGTCTTTTAAGTCTCTTCAATTTTAATAATTATCATGGACGCATTATGAAAACAATGTTCGATATAATCTTAGTGAATAGAAATAAGTTCAAACAAAGAATTTCGTAAATAGTGTTTGTTCTCAGTCAATGCGGTAGTCAATAACCTTGTCCATAGTATCCACGAATTAAAGTTATAAAAAAATCATTTACAAACCAATTAATACATTCTCTCATCGATGTACTAAAAATAAAAAACTCAAACATTTAATTAGAATCACTTAACTCGATTCCTTGATTCTTGAAACCAATGTGGATCCCATATTCACCTCCTACATCCTGGATGAAGGTATCACATAACTCATCTAAAATGTGGATATGTGACAAAGTAGGGTATCTCATCCTAGATAATAATACCTACCTTATCTATCTCGAATGAAGTATCTCATTTCTCAAGATGAACTTCATAAATAACATTATTTTAAATCAAGTGTAAGACATATACTACACATATAATTACAACAACAAATCAATATTGTTCACAACTATATTTATATCTTAAATACTTTTTTTTTTGACTTATTGGTTCCTAAAACATATATGAATCCTAGATTCAATTATCGTTTTGGTTTCCAAAATTAGTGAGTCTAACTCATAGTAAATTCCATATTCACTTATCATTTTAATTTCCAGAACTAGTGTGAGTTCTTGACTCATTGTGAATCCTAGATTCACTTATTTTTTTGGTTCCTAGAACCAGTGAGTGTTTGACTCACTGTGAATTCCAAATTCACTTATCTTTTTGGCTCTTAAAATCAGTATGAGTCTTAGACTCACTAAGGCCTATGAGCTCATATTCATGAAATGGCCTCTCATTGCTTCGATGGAGGTATTTCATATTCATCCTAGATGATAATACCTTTTATCCTATTTCCAGAATAGAATGTCTACTGTTATTCCTTCATTGAAGGTAATGACCAACTCTAATAATAATAAATTCATCATTGGATGATAGATAATTGAGTTCTCAAACTTCTGTTACAATTAAACTATTCATCAAGAGAAAAAAAAACTCCAATTGAATTTCAACAAATAACTAGGTTTTCTTAAAATACACAATTTTCTATTAAAAACCTAAAAGAAATATATATTTCCCAAAAATTACTTAATCAAACACAACAATTAGGTTATAAAAAAATTCCTAAAGCTTTGTTAATAAGAACTCCAAAGAAATCAAGAATGAATCCCATGGAAGTTAAAAAAGATGTTGTTTTACTCATCTTAAATAAATGCTAAAGGATTGTCTTCTTAGTACGATAACGTATCTAATTTTTATATTAATGGGTCATTCTCAATTGGTAGGAGGCCTTTCAACCGACTCTCCACTTGCGACCTGAAAATAAGATCCACCTATTGAGCTTTCTTTAAGGGCAATGAGATTGCTTAAGTCTACCTTGTACTAGTTGACTTTATTTAGAAGGGTTAATGCTCATTTGGTGATTATCTCACTTGTAAAATCTAATGCCAATAAGAAAGTAATCACAAAATAAAGTGAGAAGGGATAAGGATTGTCTTTTCTCCTGAATTTCTCCAACTGTCTTTTCCTTACTCTTCTAAGTGTGTGCTAGGTTTTCTAACTGTAAAAGTAACTCTTTTTTTTCTTTCTTTTTCCTAATTTTTGTGTATGTAACCTAGTATTTTTTCTATTTACTATTATTTTTATTTTATTTTATCATATTTAGAAACTATTTATTATTTAAATTCAAATACAACCATGTTTGCTTGCATTTTGTTAAGTGGGAACGTGAATATTTTTGTTGTATATTATTTCAATTCAAATTCAACCCATGTGAATCTCCTTTCTTTTTATTATATATTTTTGTTAATTTTTCTTTTATTTTCCTTTGTAACTATTAAATAATATTAATAAATATTATTATTACAATTTTCAATTTCAAACTTTATAACAACCTAATTTTTTTACTAACTAAATAAAATATATAATTAAATAATTATTTTTGAATTTTAGGAGGTTATATACATGGATATTTATTAAAAAAAATTTAAAAAATATTTTAATTATAATATTTAATTATTTTGACAAATTTTTTAAAAATAATTTAAAGGTCAAAATATAAAATTATTTAAATATTTTATATAATTACACTACATAGTTCTACTAATTAAAATACTTAAATTTAGAAACAAATGGATAACTTGGTACTGCCTTTCGTGTCGTTGACAAGTGGGTAGAAAAAAAAAAATACTCTATCAATTCCTCACATGTATTTATTAGAGGTACCCATTTTTAATCACATGTATTTATTAGAGTTGATAAAATTATCTGATGATATAACTAATAAATATAAAATAACATAAAAGATATATTTATAATATTTCATATAAATTTTAATTTTATTTTATATTAATTAGTATAATGAATAAAATATTATGAGATATAATATTAAAAATAATAGAACAAATAAGATAAATAGTGTAATAGTTAAAATAAATTATATAATATAAAAAATATTTAAAAATAATATAAAAAACAAGCTTATCATCTTTTAATATCTTTGTTAAAATAATATTAAATAATAATAATAATAATAATAATAATAATAATAATAATAATAATAATAATAATAATAATAATAATAATAATAATAATAATAATAATAATAATAATAATAATAATAATAATAATAATAATAATAATAATAATAATAATAATAATAATAATAATAATAATAATAATAATAATAATAATAATAATAATAATAATAATAATAATAATAATAATAATAATAATAATAATAATAATAATAATAATAATAATAATAATAATAATAATAATAATAATAATAATAATAATAATAATAATAATAATAATAATAATAATAATAATAATAATAATAATAATAATAATAATAATAATAATAATAATAATAATAATAATAATAATAATAATAATAATAATAATAATAATAATAATAATAATAATAATAATAATAATAATAATAATAATAATAATAATAATAATAATAATAATAATAATAATAATAATAATAATAATAATAAAAAAATAATAAAAAAAATAATGCAATAAAAAGGTAAAAATAACAAAATTCTACCGTATGATAGAAAACGATAAAAATATTTAATAAATATTATAAAAGTAAAAAAAAAAAAGTTAAAGAAAATAGTTAAAAACTAAGTGCATGATAAACCAAGGGTTTACTAACAACAAAGAAGAGAAAACCAGACAGAGACATTCGCCTGTTAAATTGAAGAAAACATTTGCCAGTATCTTTGGTTTCCTTTCTTCCTCCTTTTCTCTCTCATGCACACCCTTTTCTGGTGATCAGTGTTCTGTTCTCTCTCTCTTCATTGCAAAGTAGAACTAAAAGCAGGCATGAAGAGTAACATGGAAATGCAATGGTGGTGCTGAGAATGGCTCAGCACAACACTACCAACAACATTGTGAGCCAACAACAAGAAGAGCTAGTGAAGCCAATGTTCCATGACTTTCTTGGCATGAAGAACAACCCCACTGACTCCAATGTCCTTTATGCCCCTCATCTCCACCTCACCTCCACCACCGTCTCCCGCGCCGCTCCCACCTCCGACCTCGCTTCCGGTCAGTCACTTCCACCCTCATTTGACCCAAAACACCATCTTTTCCTCTTTCCTGCAAACCCCATGTCCTGCATTTTAGTGGGTCGCCTTTTGATTTCTCACTCCAACCCACTGCTTCACTTGTGATTTTTGCTTCTTCTCTCACTTTTCATCCTACACTTTTTTCTCCTGTCTTTTCTTCTCTACCCTCACTTTCTCTCTTACTGGAGTTTTAGTAAGGATAACCAGTTGGGTTTTGTTTGGATAACGAGAATAAAAATAAAAATATAAAATAAATTGACTTCACTTCTATACAGAAGAAGCTCTTTGTTTAACTTCTCTAAAAGCTTAATATATTTTACATTTTTATTTTATTCGATAAATAAGTTGTCATGGTTAGGTTGTTTTGGTCTTTGTTTCCTCATCAAAGTTATGTGAGTGAGAGAGAGGATGTGTTTTATTTTATTTGTTTTTGCAAAATTTCCTTCTCTACTCTCTTAACCATTATCCAGTGTGTTTTTAGTTGGTAGGATTATTTTCTGGTAAGTTTTTACTTTCTTTGTTTTTCATTGTTATTTTTTAGTAGGTGTGTGTTGGTGCGATTTTCTGCATCATACTTTATACTTCCATAAGTATCTTTTGATTTAAAATCGTGAGTAGGAGAACTGAATCTACGCTAGGAGTTTCTGTTGTTTAATCTTGTGCGTTAGGTAACAACACAATGATGACATCAATTTTTAGTCTTCTGTTCATAATTATTGTTTTCATAATGGTGATGTTGATTTCTGTGGTTCTTTTTGTTTTTCTTGGATTTTGTTGAATACGTAGGTGTTCTTAGACCCCTATTTTTTTAAAAAAATATTTTTGAACTGTGAGTTGGAAATTGAAAATGAATTTTTTGAAGTGTTTTCAATTTTTTATTTTCGAATGTAATGTTTTTTGTTGTTCATGATTTTGATAGAAAGACAGGTTGGGAATCATCTTGAGGGAGTTCCATTCTATGGCCCAAGGAGTGATTTTTCTGGCATTGAGATAGGAAACAGACTAGTGGGAAGCAAGAGAAGTAATTCTGATTCCACTTTTATGGGTTCCTCCAGAGATTCCTTCCAAATGGTCCCTGATTCCCTTCAAAACTCACATTTGATGAAGGTTCCTCATAACTCTTCATCTGATTCATGGAAACATATTTTGCTTTTGCCTTCTGTTGTTTGGTACTTGAGAGTTTTGTTTTGAACTTTTGATACAGATGTTCCGGAACACAGCGGGAGTGGATCGCCTTAGAAGGCCTAATGATGATGAAGTGTTCCTTGGTATGCAGTCACTGAAGCCAACTAGTGGTTCTCAGTTATTGCAGCCTCCCACTGGCACCAAGTCTGATGCCAATAAATGGGAACAATCTGTTCTCATGAATGTTGGTCCTTCCAAGCTGCATCCACCTTGTGGTGGTCAGTTAATGCCTTTTATGGACCAAATAACTTCACACAAGATGAGGGATACCAATGCTGGTCCTTCATTTATCTCTCAGTTAGCTGCTGATGAAGGGTCTAGAACCGGAATCAAGGGCCCTGGTATTTTGAGTTCCATAAACACAATCAATGCAGTTGCTGAGAAAACTTCATCTGTGCTTGGTGGCAGCAGACCAAAGCCTGTGACTAACATAGTAGATCCAGAATCTTCCACACCTCTGAAGTAAATCTTATTAATATAGTTTCCTAATTGCTCTTGTTTCTTTTTCTCTTTAGGTTTAATACATCAGTAGATCCCTAAACCACTGGAAAATTTGTAATTAGGTTCCTAAACTAAAAAAATTGTAATTGAGTCCTTGAACTTATACAATTTTTGTAATTAAGTCCCCTGTGTTAGTAAAACCGTTACAAATTGTTATTTTTCTAGCCATCATAAACCAACTCCAGGGATTCTATTACAAAAATTGTAGAAGTTCAAGGACCCAATTACAATTTTTTTAGTTTAGGGACCTGTTTAAAAATTCTCAAGAAGTTTAGGGACTTGCTGATGTATTAAAACTTTTTCGTGTCCTTTGCTTTTACCTTGGAAAATGGATTTGATGTGTTTTGGTATTGACCGCAGTCGACGTGGCTCATCATCTGCCAGCTGTCAGATGACTATTTTTTATGGCGGTCAAGCTCATGTATTTGATGATGTTCAGCCTAATAAGGTCTGTTCTCTGTTGTTAGTGAGGCTTATCTGTTCATTGCATTTAATGAAATATGGACTGAAATTAGTTTTTATTTATGATCATCAAGGAAAGAAAACTTGCATTTTGGAATTTGGTCTCTGATTTACTTGTGTGTGATTTAACAATCACTCTTCCTTTATTAATTAAACTGTGGAATCAAGTCGCTGGAAAAATTTTAGTGACCTATAGTATATATGATAAATGCTGGACCAGAGATAGAAAATGATAGAACAGAAATGAAATTGGTGATCAGTGGCAGAGGTGGAAGATAATACAATGGTTACTTTCTATGGGTATTTGAGAGACTCTGATCTCTCCCAGCAACCAAATTCCTATTCCCAAAATACAAGCTACCTTCCTCTCTTGGTTTCACTCCCTTTTTATAACATCCTTCCCTTTGGTTACTTACCTAACTAACTATTGTTAATATTTATTGTTAGCTTCATTGTATTTGCTGATTTGGTTGTAGTAGGTATTCTGGAGGTCCAATTCACAATTTATTTATTTATATTTCTATCTTCTTTGACTTCCTTGCTACTTTGTATCTGTATTGTGTCTTTGTATGTGTGAGTAACCATTGCCTTGACAATGGAGGAGACTAGATAATGATGATGATGATTGTCATGTGCTTAAACAGGTTTGCAACAGTGATAATAAAACTGAAACTGAATGATGTTAGGCAATATACATCTCATAGAGTTTGAAATCAAATCAGAAAATGTTAACTACATGCTCCATCAAAACAGTATGGTACAGTGATAGTCTGAGTGGAAGAAATGTAACTGAAATGGGCACCAGTCTTTTTATTACATGTCAAATAGCATGAAATGAAAGTGACACCTGCAAGCAGACCTAAATGCTGAATGTATTGCTTGAGAGATGTTACTTAGTAATTTTGAAGTGTTAGCTAGCAACCAATCATTTCCTGAGTTAACATGTTTCTTGAATTGATATTCTTCTCCTTGAGCAAGTATCCAATCAGAAATTATATCACTTGGTTCAACTTAGAATTCAAAATCATGTGAGTATCTATTAGATTGTATATTCTAAATGCTGACTTGGTTTGCTTTTCTGTACAGTTGTCACTCTTCTGTATATCTACATCAGACTTATGTTATAAACCATGTGGAGTGTATAAGTACTCAAATACTAATGAATGGATATTTTTTACACTGATTCTTCTGTAGTACGCCGTTCAGAAAAAGAACACAAATCATTATATGGAAGGAAATGTCCGGTATTCTGCATTATGTATAACAACATTTTTTCAATTTATTTATTTTGTTTGTTGATGTGTGGCAAAGGCATCAATGATTTTTTACTGTTTCCCCATCTGAACTTTTGAACTGGCAACTGTTAGGGCAGTATTGTGCTTTTAAATTAAAAGTTAGCAACACTTGATGTATCTCTCTCTACTTCTCAAAAGATGGTAGTATTATTGCATAATTATCTGCACAAAGATGGATTCTCAATTTCAAATTACTTTGTTTGGCATATTTTGGGGAGCATTTTGTACCAAAATAAGATATTTTACATTGAATCTTGTCTGGTTTTACTTAAGACATGTTTGGATAAATTTCTCTATAAACACTTATAGAAGGAGAAAATAAGAAGAAAAAAAGAAGAAAAAATAAAATAATTATTTTTATAAGCTAAAATTAGTTTATGAATAAGCCAATTTGTAGAAACTCTCTCATATTAACTTCTCCAAAAAACTGATTTTTAATTTATGCATAACCTAATTTTAGCTTATGGAGAAATTTATTTCATTTTTTTTCTTATTTTCTCTTTCTATAATTACTTATGAAAAAATTTACTTAACCAGACCCCTAATACTGTTCGGCAATTTGAGTTTACCAGTTTGCAAAATAGCTAGGTTTTAATATGATGCAATGAGCTTGTAATGACTTTTAAGATAGTTATTATAATAGTGAATAAACTTATTATACATGACATAATGTGATTGAGTAACAATGTAAAAGAGTATTAAATTCTTTTACATTGTCGGTGCATAAACTATTTACTAATAATGATGTTATTGCAAGTTTTAATATGATGCAATGAGCTTGTAATGAGCTTGTAATGACTTTTGTAATGACTTTTGAGATAGTTATTATAATAGTGAATAAACTTACTATACATGACAATTTGTGATTAAATAACAGTGTAAAAAGAGTATAAAAATTCTTTTACATTGTCGGTGCATAAACTATTTACTAATGATGTTATTGCAAGTTTGCTAAGTGCATATGGGTTGGCTTAGCCTTCAATACCTCTGTAACAGAAGGGTTATTATGTATGTTTAAGTAGCCAGTGTAGTCTTATAACTTCTGCATGCTTTCTAATCTATGCAGGCAGATGTTATAATGGCTTTAGCTGGGTCAAATGGTGGATCTTGGTCCACAATATTCTCACCCAAATCTTCTGTAAAGCTACACCATGATAATAACTCGCTAAATGGAGAAAATGAAATAGTTATAGTGAGTAATGTATCTCTCCCACCGAATCTTAATGGGAGATTGTCTATTACCAGCAGTTCTAGTCATGCCATTGGGCCAGGTGATCGAGTAACTACTCCAACAGGTAATCCTGAGTTCCCTACCTTTAACCACCATATTATACTTCCTCAAAATAGTCTTGACAAAAAAGTACAAAATCTTTGCTGCCAAAAACATGAATATTCATGATCCCTTCCTATGTCCTCCTTTTGTTGACCTAAACATTTGGTGAAAATACATTTTTGGTCCTTCATTTTATATTTTTGTTTCAATTTGATTCCTTGATTTTAAAAAGTTTCACTTTGGTTCCCTAAAGGGTCTTTATTGGTCCTGCTGTCAGTTTTTTGTACTAACGATATTAATTATGGTTGAGCATCTCTCACAGTTTGTCACATGCAATCAAATTGATCAAGTTAATGCGGTAAACACACGAAAGTACTAACTTGGTCTAACAGAGACTAAAGTGAAACTTCTTAAAGTTAAAGGATTAAACTGAAACCAAAAAATAAGATGAGAGACTAAAAGTATTTTTTAGCCTAAAAATTTCTTACGGTCTTGCAACCCAAGTTGAAGTATTTTTGTGGTTGTGACATGATTCCTTAAAGGCAAATGCTTGAAGGCACTGGTCAAGGAAATAAAATAGAAAAAAAATATTGGAAAACAAAGCATTTATTACTTGGAAATACAAAAATCCTTTAACATTTTCTTTTTAAAGTATTTGTTATTTTATTTAATGTTCCTTGGTTAACTAGTATCCTCCTAGTTAGCATGACCCTTCATTAAAAAAGTTTTCTTCTTTGACAATAATGTTTGATTTCTTTTGAATTGTTCAGTTTGTTATTAATTGCTAAACAACTAGTTGTAGGCGCACATCAGGGAAGTAATGTAGCTAAAGATACAAGAAATCTGGTTCAAGCAGCAAATCCCAGTTCTGAAGACAAAAGAGCACAATGATAGAGAGTTTGAGTCTAGAAGGTTTTCTATTCCTATTTATTAGAATGCTTAAGAGTTCTCTCTTATTCTGATCACTATTGTGTATAATCCTTTTCTATTCCTATTTTAATATCCTTTTATGGTCTTCTTTATTTTGGTTGGTAGGAATAGGATGATTGTCTGAAGGGGCCTAATGAATATATCAGATAATATATGAATGTCTTTCAACTTAGAAAATATCTTATGTTGCAGTTCCCAAACACTTGTCAGTTTATGAACCCTCACGGTGCCATTGCATGCTCCATTTAAACACATTTTTTGTTCCACTGCCTAACTTGGTGATACAAGTAAAAGCATTCTTCAAAGTCTGTTTTATGGCATCACAATAATAGAACTTGTTTGATTTTATTTTTTTGAAAATTATTTTGTAGAACTATTTGACAGAATAAAAATTGTTCGATTTCAAGTCTGCAGGTATTGTTAGGTTATTGCATTTAAAATATTGTTTGTTTTTATTCTTATGAGTCTTTATAGTTTTGTCCTCAAAAGAAGTTTCGGCAGGTTAAAGAAAAAAAAATGTTTATAAACTATTTTTTGTCTCGACTTCTAAGCTATGGTAGAAAAAAACATAAAACAATGTTTGATGAATTTCATTTTGAGAACAAGTTTTGAAATATTGAGAAGTGGAAGTTGTGCTAATGACTGAAGTGGCAGTATTAGTAGGAGTGATGGTTTGAAGTGAGACTGAGAGTAATAGTTCATGAAAACAAGTTAGAAAAATAAAATAAAAAATTAGTATTTTAATTTGTTTAATGTATAAGATAAATATTTATTTTTATATAATTAATAAAAAATATCTTGAAATATTGATGATTTTTATATTTAAGATAATTTAAATTGTAGTACAATATTATCCTTAAATATTGATGATTTAAAAAAAATACTAAAATTTAATTTAAAAATAAAGATGAGAAGGGTAGACTAAAAAAAGATAGATAGTTAAGAAAATAAAGTAAATGAATGAATATGAAAAGATAGTTGAAAAAGAAAGTTTTTGGGTTAGTTGTTAAGTTAAATTAAATTTGAAGTTAAAAAATATAATTGAAAAGAATAAAAAAATCAAATGTTAAATATATATAATTTTTATAAATTCTTTATTACAAACTCCTAAATATGTCTTCATTTAAGAATGGGAATTCATATATATATAATATTGTTTTTTTACTCAAGATAGATTGTGGAAAACAAGGACATGTTTTTCTTATTTTTGAATTTTTTTTAATTTTTAAAAAGAAAAAATAGAAATTTGAAAACTGTTTTAAGAAATAATATTTCTTTAAAATAAAAAAGTAGAATATCTCAAAGATGTCTTAGTTTTCTATTATTTTTTTTTATATTCTTGCATCTTTCTTCCCTCCTTTCTAAAAATTAATTTTTGAAAACTGTTTTATAAATAGCTTTTAAAAATAAAAAGTAAAAACACAATCAAACACTCTAAGAATCTCTTATTTGAGAAAATAAAGTGTATACTTTTGTATTCACAAATAGTTTTGAAATATTAAATAGGAAATGGAAAAATATTATTTTATTTTTTAATCATTTTTCATGTAAATCTTTTAAAAGTAGGTAACATTTTAAAAATGTATAGTATTATTGTAATTATTAGTTAAAACAAAATAAAATAATACTTTTTCAAACTAACATGATTTGGTTTTCAATAATAGATATATTCAGTATAGTAGGATTAGAAAGAAAACAAAAGAAAATTGATTTAAAAAATGGAGTGTATTGGCCAAATTAGTTAGAAAGTTAAAAGCTAATCATCTACTTTATTTAATCGGAAGTATTTGATAAAAGGATTAATTAAGCTACTCTTCCTATAAATTAGTGTTTTTTTTTATTTTTCGTCTGTAATTTTTTTTTTCAAAATCATCCATATAAGTTCTAAACTATTCACTTTTAATTCCTGCATCCAATCTCGACATAGTAACATGACATGTTAGCATATTGTTTCGTTATCGGTATCATATAAAAAAATGTCACATCATCAACAAATACTAAAAATAAAATAAAAAATTACATAGACTAAAAATAAAATTTTTATAAAAATAAAAAATAAAAATAAATTATATGAACTAAAAAAGGGATATTTTTAGACATAAACAAAAAGTAAGTCTTAAACGTATTGTATATATTTAATTTAAAATTAATAATATAAAATAAAAAATTTAACAAAAATAATTATTTAAAAATAGAGAATGCATCTTAGTTGATATCAAATATCATTTTTTTATATTTTTTTCGATTCAAACACCTTACATAATAATGAAGACTTTAAGACTTTTATTAGAATTCATCACTCAGGTCATCAATCAACTGAGCATGAAATGTGCAAAAGGAATAAAAATTGTGGGTGAGATATGAAAAAGAGAATGTTATGTAGAGAATAAAGATATGAACTTATGTGTCATGCCTATGTGAATTGAACTATTGAGGATGGAAACAAGTTAGGTAAAGTCAGACTTTGTTAGAGCTGAGACTAATCTTAGTTAAGAATATAAGTCCAATTTGACCTATTTACACTTCATCAACTTTTCTATAGACTTAGCTTGACTTGCATATTTATAGACAATCACGTTGCTTGCAACAATTTGTATGGTTGATATAGTTTGCATTCCAATAATTTGTATGCTAGATTTCTCTCTTATAGTTTGTTCAAGAAACTTATCAAGTATGAATGTTGTAAGTTTTTATTAAGAAATATTCTTAATAAAAAAAGTAGAAATATCACATAAGTGTAAAAAAAAGTGAGTGTGAGAGTGTTCACTAAGAACAAATATATATATATATATATTCTTGTGAGATGTGTGTTAGAGAGATAATGAATGATGTATATAGTGAATGATAGATAAATAATATTTGTTTTAGTCATTTAAGATACATGTTTTGTTTATAAATAATGATCTTTTCTTGATATTTAATATTTTTATTTTATAATAATTTTAAATAAATTTATTCATTTTTCATATTGACAAAAAAATTTATCTTTAGTCCTATAATATTTTTTCAATTTTAGTCTATATTACTATCGTAACATTTATTTAGGTGACATTTTTTTTTGTTTATATAACATTGATGACATGACAATATATTAATGTCAACTTTTACTTATGTGACCTGTGATGTTATTATCATGATTTTAACAAATTAATAATTTTGTAATGGAACTTGATGAGAGAGATTACATATGAATGGTTTGGGATTTACAAGAATAAAAAAAATGTAAATTTACATGACAAAAATCTTAATTAAACCTTGATAAAATTAATTATTCAATTAGTTAAAAAAATATAAAATGACATAAAAAATTATATTTATAGAATATTTTTTATATAAATTCTATTTTTTAGACAAAATACATTTTCAGTTAATTATAATTTTAGTTTTTTCATAGGAGAACTAGCACCACGTTGTTTACCCATATTATTATGTGTATGCAATATTTCCAATATATAGCAGGTTAGTATTATCTATGATATTTAACTTTGTTGCTCCTCCTAATGGTTTCGTTAGAGCATTTCTAACAACTTTGTTTCTCTCATTAGGATTCTTACGTGGTCTCACTCGAGTGTGTCTATATATATATATTTAACTAAAGTTTCCAATTTCTCCAATTCAGCATTTTTTTATACATCTTAATGAATCTCATAGTTACATGTTTTTTATTTTTTATTTCATAAATATATCTTTTATTTTATTTTTTATTATATAAATATTATATAGTATTAAAATTAATTATTTATTGGACCCTACACAGTTATATAAGCATATGGTACTTAACAAAATTTCCAACGGTTGAACATAAATAAACACCATGCTTAATCCATTAAGCACCCTTGCAAGATACGCGTTAGAGATTATCTTAGTCATATTTCGGGTGCTGCCAATACCTTGGCTAGGTATTTGGATAATGCTAAATTCACGCATGAAATCATGCCAAAATAAACACTTTTCAATTAATAAATTATCTATGCAAGAAACATATCAATTATATTATGCATCCACGTATTTTCAGCACTCAAAAACAATTATCTTTCCATCACTCCAACATCTACATCCACACATTTTACAAGGTGCATTGAGTCTTAGAAGATGCAACAACATTGCCCCAGTTGTATAATTGTCTTCAAATATTTGATTCTATAATTCCTCAAACGAAGAATTTATTGATTTATTATGTAACTTTCGAGTTTTTTTTTTCTAACAAAATAAGATAATTAACTATTAGACTATAAATATACAAGAAATTAATTAATTCTTAAAATTTAGATTTTAACTTAATTCAATTTGAAAAAATAGTTTATAAAATAAAAAATTATTTTTTATTTATATACATTATTCAAGTTTGATATATGGACAATATAATAGATAAGGTCACCTAATAACAAATACATTCTAGGTTAAAAAAATTAAATTTTGTCTCAATCCACTTTTGTAAAATTGGCTTAGAAAATAAAAAGGTGCTTAAACTTTATAAGTTTTTATGGGACTTGGATTATTTCAATATATTTTTTTTATAAATTTATAATAAACTCTGATACTATCTTAAAATTTAAGTTTAGATTTAATTTATTTTTAAAAACTAGTTAATAGGATAAGAATTACTTCTATTTATTATATTATATAATCTCTAATAAATGTGAAACTAGAATTTTTGGAATACAAACTCTAACTTTAATATCTTATCATTTTACATCATTAAATCATTTGTTAGGTTGAAACAGTCACTAATAGATTTACGAGAGAATGAAAGTAAGGAATTTGTTATAAATGAAAAACTAATTTAATTGATTTCAAAATACAGATATTTTAAGTATTACATAAAAATTTGTTAGTAAAATAGTAGCAAAGTGATTAGAATCAAAATTCTCACATGAATTACCGTACTACTAAATTGGTGAATTTTATATATTACAAATTGAAGGCTAAAAAAACAAAATTGAAGATGGGGCTATTGACACCACTAATTCACTTGTGTGGGCGGTGGAGTCAAACTATGGTGGGTCTAGCTTCGGAATAAAGAGTGTTTGTAAATTTTATGACAAAACCTTTTATAGTTTTAGTTTATGTGAAGGACACTAAAGTCACCTGAGTGACTCACTTTTATAACTCTTGGTGCCAGATAGACCAGGAGAGATGTTCTCGTTGGCCATTGCATGACCCTAATGGTCCCAAAGACATCATTTTTGTTTTTTTCTACAGCCATGCTAACATGATTAATTTATGAATAATGCTACTATAAAGTAAACTTAACCTTAAAATAAATAAATATGTATTCGTATTTTATTTAATTTAAAATATATTATAAATTTAATGTATTAAAATTGACAAATAAATATACTTCAAATCCAAATTCAATACTTTATAAAAATTAACTTTCATTATCTTATATTGCAATTATTTTTTCTTTATTTTTTTATGATAATTGCTCACTACTTCTACTATTAGATGACTAGTAGATTAATTGCTCTTTATTATTATTTTTTTTTTCTTTAACTTGGTTTTGTCACGAACATGCATTTAAATCAAATACTTTATGATTTTATATTAGTTTTACCCGGCTTATTTTAGTTAATTTATAACTTATTTGATTGTAAGCTTATTTTTATTAAAATAGAAGTGTTTGATAAATAATAAATGATTTTATGTTATTAATTTATAGTATTTTTAAGATGTTACTTGAAATAATGTATAAATTTATAATTTTTATTTTTATTTTTAAACTCAATATTCTCTATCATAATCAGGGTTGTAGTAAAAGAGCAAAAATATTGTTAAAAATATAGGAGTAACTACCAATATTTATTAAGAAAAAAATATTATAAAAACCTTCAAAAAGAAAATGATCTTTGAAACAAAATTTGAGTTTACTGGAAGTATTAATATCTTATAATGTTGGTTAAAAAATGATTACCCCAAATTAATTAAGTAATTTATTTATAATTTTTAAAATATTTATCTAATCCTAAAATAATTGAAAATAAAAATTATGATAAAAATTTATTTTTTATCTAACATACATTTATTTTATTTTGATAGATTAAATTATTATTATTATATAAAATAGAGTTAATATATATATATTTTTTAATCTTTTTAGCTCAAGAGGATTTTGGCTTGTTCGTACTATCTTTCGGTATAATGAAGAATCATAGTTACGTAATTCTTTGGATATAAAATATTTTTGTTGATATTTTTTAATTTTATTATTTGTTTAATACAGTTTGAATTTTTGAACGGCTAAAATTCATATGTTCCAAAAATAGAATTAACAGATGTGTACACCCAAGTAAATCATTAGAACATTTTAATTTTGATTTAACTATTTTTTGCAGTAATTTAATTTTGGTTTTAAATTTTATTTTAGAAAAGGATTTATATATCAAGTTATCTCAATTTGATCTTTAAATTTCAACATTAAGAGAATGTCACATTTAATTAATCATTTTACTATAAATTATTTTCTTGAGAAATTATAAAATTTGATTTAAAATAAATTATTTTATTAATAGATTAAAAAAACTTGATTTTAATTAGAGTTCATAACTTATAAAATATTTTATTTAAAATGGACTTAAGACTACTAAACTGTTATAATTTGTGTCTTAAGAAACAAGGATAAAAAACATCACATAAAAATGATCATACTATAATAGATCTCATGCTGTATATTATTCTTGTCTTTTTTTTAGATGAGTTCTTTTATAGTATCCCACGCCTTATATAAGAGAAAGATGAAATATGTGAACTTGTATTTGTTTGATGTAGGCCTTTTATTGATATAGGCCTTTTATTGATATAGATGAAAGTGTGAGAATTAAGTTTTTACCATAATTAAATGACTTACTCTGAGGTTGATTTGCATATAAATTGATTTTAATATCCCCTATTTATGATAAAAATAATTTTTTTCCAAAATTTTTATTTTTTGGGTATTTTTTTACATTTTATTTTTCTTTTAAATTTTCTTATTTTTGTATTTTTATTTTATGTTATCAAATGAAATTGGGTATCAACATTCCCAATATTTTTATTTTTATAAAAAGAACTATAATTTAAAGCAAAAATTTAAAATATGTATCTTAAAAATAAAGTATAATAATTTATTTATTTTTCTTGAAAGGAAATTATATGAGAAAAAGTAAAAAGAGAGAGATGAGAGTATAAAGTGGAGACCAGAAGAGAATTCAACTTTTTCTAAAAAATATTTCGCTCATTTTTTAAAAGTTATTTTTATTTTTTAATATACAATTTAATTTAGTTTTTAAAAATACTTTTAAAAAAGTTTGGCCCAACTTATCATAAAAAACCTAAACCAAATGTTAGACTAAATACTACTTAGAACAAAGTCAACAACTGCGTTAGTATTAATAAAAAATCATCAATATGTCTTTTTAATTTACACCTATGTTATTCAAATAACAAGTATTTGACTATATATATATATATATATATATATATATATATATATATATATATATATATATTATTTTAGATAAAATATATTTTTAAGTCTCTACAAGGGGTAAAATTTATTTTTGGTTTCCCCAAAATAAATAATCTCTTTTTTTGGTTTCTTATTTATAAAAATGTGTCAAATTTTGGTTCTTATTCTTCATTAAAACTATGTTTTTTTTTCTATTATTTATAAAATAAAGACTATATATAATGTTAAAAAAATAAAGACTAGATATAACATGTTTCCACAACTGAGGGACCAAATTTAAACAATTTATTTTTTAAAGATTAAAAATAAACATTACTCTATTGGTAGAAACTAAAAATATATTTAATTAATTAATTTATTTATTCATTTACAAGCATTTAATTGCGTCCATTAAACGTGAGTCATGACTCGACCTAAAAGTGAGCATTACACTATCACAAAGCCTGTGTTTGGTTCCAAGTTTGTGTCCATCAAACGTGAATCTTGACTTCATAAAAATAAATGATTACAACTTATGGCAAGATGTATATGATTTGATTTGAAATGCAAGTCTCAACCTCACACACAAGTTCAACACAAAGCTACTCCGAGTGTAGCTTTTACATCAAAGCAAAATCAATTTTCTCATCTTTCCATTTCCTTTCACCACTCATAAATCTCACCCTTTCATCATCTCTCGATATCAAAGTAAGAACAAGCACCCCAATTGCTTTCATTTGTGTTGTTGGTTCGTTTGAGTTAAAGACTTAGCCTTAAAAAGATGGGGTGTCAGTGCAAATCAAACTGAGTTGTGTTTCGTATGTGCTATTTGCAAAAGATATGAAAAAAAAAATCTTTTATCATATTTAGTTTTTAAAATTACTTGTGTCAAAGAAAGGTTTGGAGAAAGACGTCTACAATACAAAAGAGATCTACATAAAAAAATTATATGTAGATATTAAAATTTATTTTGATAACTATACTATCAAAATTAAAATATAAATAATTATATATAAATATTAAAATTTAGTTTGATAATTATACTATCAAAATCAATTTTAATTATAAGTTTTAAAAATATTCTCTGCGAGACACATATATGATCAAAAATAATTTTGATAAGAATTGCTTTTTATCATTATAGTCACTTTCATGGTAACAAATAATTTTAATCGAAGAACTTATTAAATTAACTATTTAATTATACAGTAGATATGATCATGAAACTTCATTGAAATAAAAAAAAAAATGATCAACAGCATAGAAAATTGAGTATATGAATGAAAGGATAACGAAAATTCGAATTTGAATGTATAAAATGAAGAGATATAATTTAGATAATTAATAAAATATAATAATAATTTTAATTTTTAAAGTCCAATTTCTTGGCTTGCGTATAATTCATTGCCATGATTTTATTTAATATTTATTTCCGGTATAATTAAAGTAGTTTATTTGGGGCCAGTTCACAACCTTGTACTGTTCATATCCATAATGTTTCTTTTTCTCAGTACAGGAATAATTAATGACAATCATTGTTTTTACCAACTAGTTTATCTCACGCTGTTCCACGTCATTTGGAGTACTGTGATAACTACTTTTAGTCATTTCTTATTTGTCATTTTCTTCTACTGAATATTAAAAAAAATAATTTATATTAATTAAAAATATTTAATATTATTTCTTAAATTGTTAAATAAAAATTATTTTAAAAATAATTTTATTAAATATAATAAAATTTATTTATATTTTAACACTAATGAAAAATTTTATTTATATAATGATATTCAAGATCAAAAGGAGTATATCTCCCCATCCTGTGCTGATAATAATCTTGCAAGTCACTCGATCTTCTAGTGGTCAATAGGATATAATCGTTTCTTTTTTTTTTTTTTTTTAATTCAGATATAATGGTTGCTTATATCACTGATTCGTGTATTATATGTATTTGTTTAATTTCCAATTACTTCTTGTCCAAACTTGTAGGTCTTTAATACGCCATTGGAAAGAACCTAATGATTGCCAAAATTTCTTTAACGGTCAGAGTCTCCAAAAATATCTCAACAAGTTTAACCTTTGGACACAGCATAAGAAAGTTGTATCATTTAATGAATTAATTATTGAAGAATATTTTTGACAATTATGATATGAAGTAAATTTGTCTTATGTAATTGATTGGTGGTGCCATTTGGTTTAGTCTGATAATAATTTGGTTTGTTAGAGTCATTGAGAAATAGTTCAACCTTTTACTACCACTACACATTCTACATTCCTTTCCCCTTTTTGATCCTGGTTAAGGTATCTTCCTTTAATTAGTTGCTTAACCTTTTCCCCTTTTTTTCCATTTGCTTGATTCTTTGTCGTTTTCTGAAACTATTATGCAATGATGTCCATTCCAAGTGAAAGTTTAGATGGTATGTGTTGGATTTCTTTCCACTTTTAGATGTTTTTTTTTTACCTTAGTTTGTTTGATGTTTGTACCCAAATAATGACTAAACGGTATTGAAATCTAATTATCTCTTATTGTCCTTGAAAGCAGTTTTAATTCTTGTTGGAACTGCTCCAACAAGTAGCATGTTGTTACCTAGTTCATCCGTGCTTAAATAATTGTTACTAGTATTTGAACAAGTAAAATACATTAAATAAATATTTATTTTATATACCTAAAGTTAAAACAAATAAATATTTATATTATATAAATTATATTATAATTAAAATTTATAATAAATAAATATTTTAAATATATAAATTATATTTTTAATTTATGATAAATAATTTATATAATATTATTTTAAGAGTCTAACAGTTATCATCTAATCACCCATCATCATTTGTATGATTTTTAAGATATATATTATAAAAGTTAATAAACTTAATATACATAGTGGATTGTGATTGAATGACAATGTAAAATCATTTTATATTATGAGTACATAACCTATTTTTTCTTGTTTTTAACTACTAATATTTTAAAGAAATATAAAAATTTAACTTAAAAATAAAAATATTAAAAAGATAAAAAATTAAGAAAATCCTTAAAATTGCTATCACCAAATAAAATTCTATAAAAATGCTTTTGTTGAAGAATGAACTCTAAAATCACTTTAGTACAAGATAATTATTTTAATTTATATAGAGAGAGGATTAATATAGAACTTTGAATAAAAATTAAAAGAAGTAATATTTTTCTTAATATTTAGAAAGAAAACTAACAATGAGATTAATTTTTATGTTTTTCAAATTAGGTATTTTTAGTACCTATCTCTTAGAAGAGAAGAAAAATAATATTTTATAAATAACAACAATAAATGCTTTGACGTAGAGAATGAAGAGCAAAAAGTTAGAAAAAGTAATAAATATCTTTAATATTTTAAAGTGGAATTTTTTTTTACTAATAAATAATTATTTAATAACAAAGAGAGTGATAAATTGATGCCTATAAAATCAATGTTATTCTTCCACTAAAGTTTATTAAATTTAGAGATATTTTTGTGTTTTATGTGGGTACAAATCTAACATGTCATCTTTACACAACCAATATAAAATTTACAATTCATACAAGAAAGAGAAAAAATGTTCATCATTTGTGAATATTTTTTCTCTTTCTTGTATGAATTGTAAATATTTTATTGGTTGTGTGTAAAGATGATGTGTTGAGTTTATGTCCACATAAAAATATTACTATATCTCTTGCATTAATTTATATATGTCCCCTTCTTTTATACAATAAAATTAGAAGGGGGAAATAGATGTTTCATTATAAGGTCACAAAAAAATCAATATTATTATATATCTTTTATTAATAAGATAAATTTGAAAATTAAACTAAATTAAAACTAGTATAAGCACAAAAAAAAATCTACCATATACTAACCTAATTTTCTATATATGTCCCTTTAATACTAAGAGGATGGAGAAGAATAAAATATTGTTTAAAACTGAATCCTACAAACAAGCGACCTCCAAAATTTGAATATAGTAATTTTTGTTATAATATAATATTTGTTTATATTTGCCATATATGTTTCCATCATTATTGTTGCTCTACTGCTACCACCTCCAACCACCATTATGGCGGTGGTGGGAAGAAAGCAATGACGATAATGGGTGGTAGCGATAACGATAGTATGATATTGATAATCTTATAAGAGGTGTTTATAATTGAGTTTTAATTTTATCTGTCTATTATTTTTAATCTTGATCTAATGATTGTTATTATTTGTTCACATGATCTCACGAAAGCAAATGTTTTCATCGAAGTTGCTCTCACATAGGTTATGCATTGACAGTGTAAATTAGTTTTACACTCACTCTAAGTGTAAGGGTGAAATGTTAGTGTTTCTTTAGGATAACGATAGTGTTTTACACTTACTAATGCAACATTTTTCCTAAGCCAACCCAATAGTTTAGGAGGAGCATTACGACACTCTCTTTAACATTCTCTTTGCGCTATTAGTTGAAATTTGTTAGAAATTACAAATTTTTGTAGGTCTCACTTTTAAATAATGAGAAAGACAAGTAAAACCCACTAAATTTTATAATTTTCAATAAATTCTTGTAAATAAAGTGTGCTTAGCATTTCTTATCCATTCATAGTAGGAGTTTGACCTAGGACAAAGCTCCTTGTTACTAGAGTTGTCAAATGAGTTGGACCAACCCAACTTGACTTGGCCTAACAGACCAAATCATGAAACTAGGCAGTTCAACCTACTCTATTAAATTAAAAATTAAATTTTATTTTAACAAAATATAAGAATCAATTATACTTTTAAAACTTTAAATATGCTATTTAAATATAATAAAAATTTTCTACCATAAGAATTACATACTTGAATTTTTAAAATTGAATTTCTTTATTTTTTCAATAGAACATTATAATTTTATATCTTTTTGTTTAATTTATATAATTATGATTTTTGTGATATGTGATAAATTATTATGAATCTTTTAGTTGTTGGTTAAATTTAATATATTAATTTTTAAAGTATAATTTTATTTTAGTTTTTATATTTGACCACCTAAGAAATACTCCAACTCTAGAGTTGTCAATTCGAGCCAGTACAATCCATTTAAGTTGGGCTGATGGCCCATCACTTGCCAACCCTTTTCAAGTTGGGTTAGATCAATTTGACATTGAGTGAAATTTTCCTAATTCATTCCAATTCCTAGTGGACCATGGGTAAAACGTAATAGTTTATTGGTAAATTATTTTTTAAAATATAAAAATTAAAAATTATTAAAATGAATTAGTTTTTTTTATAAAATACATAATAATATAAATAAAATAAAGTGTATCAATTATAATAATAAACTAGTAGTAAGAATTAAAAGCAAAATTTAATGTTTTAAATATTAATTTTAAAATAAATATTAACAACACATGTTGTATTAAATTAAGAAAATAGGTAATGAACTGATAGTGTAAAAGTTCTATTCTCCACTAAATAGAACATGAGCATATTAATTGATACCCTTTTTATTATCTATCAATAGTAAATATAGTCGGTGTGAATCTATTGGTTTAGTTGTCTATCAGTGTGTATATGCATAATCCAACATGTTGTGAAGTAAAAAAAAACTACCCTTGATCCATGCCTAAAATGGATTGATAATAAGTCATAAAAAATCAATGAATTCATGATAAAATTCTTCTGCGTTTTTTATTAAAAAAAATTTCGATAGTCGATAAAGAGGATGGAGATCAAATGGTATAGTTCTTTTGTTGGTAAATTGGAGGATTAGAAACATGACTATTGCTTTCCAATTACCTGTTTTTGCATTCAATCACAAATAAATGGGTATGGAAGTTTGTTAACTTTTATAATAATTATTTTAAAGTCATATCAATGATAATTTGTGATTAGATGATTGGGTAAAACTATTTTACATTGTTAATATATCACTATTAAATTTTATTAAATTAATCATTTATAATTTTGTCAAATATAAAAAATTAAATTAGATAAATAAGTTTGACTCATAGATTAGTCTATTCCATTATAAAACAATCCAACCTACTTCACACCGATGAAATGTTAAAACAAGCTAAATTAGACAAAAATAAATCTGACTTGAATTTTTATAATCTAATTCAACTTATTTTATTAAAAAATTATTAGTTGACACTGTACCGTCTTGAAAGCAGGCAAGAAGAGGAACTTGACCTTAACCGCGACCTGCCGGTAGAACCAAAGTTATCAAAGTGCGACCCTAACCGCGACCTGCCGGTAGAACCAACACTATAAAAGTTCTTTAACCTAAGAACAAAGGAAAGTGTTATTTTTGGGCTCCCAACTATGAGAGTGAATTTTTTACCGAGTAAGAGAGAGACAAAAGAGATTGATAACTCTTGTATTCTTAATTAATCATTGTGGATTAATTTCTTTGGTCTGGAGACGACCCGTGGTTTTTACTTCTCACGTTGAGGAGATTTTTCCACGTTAAAAATATTGGTATCTCTTGTGTGATTCTTGTCATTATTACTTTATTCTCATTTATAGTTACTTCTTAGCGATTTTTACAAGTTAGGGGAATTTTTATCCCCTACGTTGTGTCACTACATTGGTGGTGCCTTATTGGTGTTTCCAGTACTACCTTCCCATCATCAAAGTGATGACTTTTCCCCATCGGAGTGGTATCAGAACTCACAAAGAAATACAAATTTTATTCAAATTATAAATTCTGTCTTGATGGACGATTACAAGAGTTTATTTATAGGCTTAACTAGGCAACAGTGAAATTAATGCCCATTAATATTTTAATATGCATAAAATCTCATAGATTTAATGCCGATTGATATTTTAATTGGTATTAAATCTCATGGATTTAATGCCTATTAATATTTTAATTGATATAAATTCTATTCGCTAAAACTCCCCACTAACCTTTTATTTCCATGATGACCTTCCTATTTTTCCACCAGCTATCAAACTTTCCTTTTTTCGGCCAACTACCAAAAAAATGACTTATGCAAATTACATGTAAATGGATCCTATTTAACTACTCAACCCAAATTACATGTCAATGACTTTGAGCTTTATATGTATTCTCAAAGATGAGCTCAATCATCATCAATTTGTAATAAAGTGATCCGCTTTGGTGCAGCCTTTGATTCACTTTGTTCTAAACTTTCTGTAATTCTCAAAAACTCAGGTCTAACAAAGATTACTTTATTATTTTGGTTTTAAACCTGGTCATGGGACCTCCAGCGTCACGCAAATTATCTTTAGCTTTGTTAGTTGAGTTTTTATCAACTTATCTATAATCCTAAATAATCTCTATTAATAATATTTAATCACGTATTAGGTAAAAATTAGTTAAGAATCTATTTGCATCATTTAAGTCGATTAATTGGTTTAACCAACAGCAACCTGGATGGCTACTTAAAGTCACACCATTTGTTAGGGTTTCTCGTCACCTCCTCCGTCACCTTCTTACTTCTTTAATTATCACTCTTCGTACCGAAATCACTTCATTCAAACTAAATATACATATTTTTCACTTCAACCAAACCAAATATGTATATTTATATGTATATTTTTCACTTCAATCAAGCAAAATATGTATATTTTTTCGCCTTATTAATTCCTACTAATTTCAATATTGAAGCATTTTTTTTATATTTACTGACTGTTGTATTTGTCTGGTCACCAATATCATTACAATTACAAATAAGAATGTCAAAGGACAACAAATATGAACAGCAGTACTCTTCTGCTTTTCGTCTCATAGAATAAATATGTTTCATGTGGATATCTTTTAAGCGGAAACTTATAGAATTTTTTAATATATGCAGATATTCATGTTTTTTAAAAATATTTTAATTATAATATTTAATTTTAATTATTTAATTATAATTGCATGCACAATATTTTGATATAATCTAATTACTCATATGTTCATATTAACTAAAAGATTAAATTTGTCACTCAATTACTTCATCTTAAAACTCTTTTCTTAGTAACATACACAATTGAATGATAATGTACATTTATTTACTAAGGATATAACTTTTTTTTTTTTTTTACGCTATGTTCTATCTATGCTCTGTTTTAGGTTGAGATTCAGGGAACACATGTATTATGCATTATGTCTCCTTGGCAGAGTCAAGAGAGTCGGTACCGACTTGCTGTTGTGTATATAAGTAGGTTTTGTCAAATAAAACTTCAAATTATTTTAAAAATACAAAATGTTTTCATTCCAAAGTTGAAAGTTCAAATCTTAAAAAATATAATTATGAAAAAGACCTTTTAATCTAATTATGACAATCCTCAAAAGTCATCTATCTTATCTACTTATTCAGGGTTATGTTTGAATAATATTTTTACAAGTGAGAAGAAAATAAAAATAAAATAAATTACAAGTTCAAATCAATTTATATATTTAATTTTCATAATTTTTTTTTAATTTTTGAAAAGTTAAATTTTATTTTTTTGTTGCTCAAGGTATTCTAACTGAAAATAAAAAAATTTAATTTATCGAGATATAAACATTTATTTAAGAATTTGAACTTTTCAACAACAAAATTTTCTCAACAGATAAATTCAGGGACTAAACTTCTTTCTACGTACTTAAATAATATAAATATAGTTATATATCAACTATTAGATATTATATTAGTCTTCAAAAATTAAAATAGATAAATCAATTTAAATTTATAGAAAATATTTAATATAAAATTATTATAGAGATTAATTAATTACTTACTTACTTTTGCCCATAAACACCCCATACTTATGAAAAAAATTCTATATACTTCTTAAGTCTCAGCAAAACAATGCGTTGACCTTAATAAATTTTAAAATTCAATTCACATAAACTTCTCTTTTATAAAAAATAAAAAATAAAAAGAGAGACAATGTGTCGGTACCGACTTGATTGCTGTCATTGTTAATATTTTATATATATGTAGGTATAGGCTTTTTGTTATACCATGTAGCCATGTAGGTATAGACTTTCCAATAACTTGAATTTCTGTCTCCATATAATGATCCAATTTGACTAGTGCTTCCCTCATTTTGAACAATTTCATGGTTCTACATTATTCTGTCTACACAGTACACATTATGAATTTTGCTTTTAATAATTATATATTAATTACAAACTCTGAGGAACTACCGACTCCATTGGCAACTCAGAAACTTAATGAATACATGCCCTGCAAGAATTACAATTTATTGCTAAATTTAATATCATAAAATTTTAAATTATCAACCTTAGAATAAACATAAAATTGAAATATAATTCTTTTAGATATGGTTGCTATGGTTGAATGAGTTTTATCTCAACCATATATATTAGTATTTTGTGTAAAATTTTATTATGTATATTATTAAAGTAAAAATCTAATGCTGATGGAAGAATAATACTAATATTTAAATAATTACATATAAATTTTGTTTTTAAAATAATTTTTATTTAAAACACTATATAAATCATGTTGGATATCCTATATATGACTAGAAATATAATCAAAATAATATATATGAATAAAGATTATTCTCACTTTTTATCTATTTTTTGAGATTGAGATAGAACAAATTTTAATTTTAAAATAATATTAAAATTCATCTAAGTAGTTGTTGTTTTGTTTATTGAGTCGTTATCATATTATCTATATTATCTACATATGTGTAGTCCAACAAAGAATGTTGAAGATCATCACTAGCAGAATATGTTGAAATTTTAACTGTGAAAAACAACCTAATTACTTCAATTTTTAAAAAGTGAGACATGATTTGTCGACATTAGGATTTCGACATTAGCAAATTATTGATTCTCTGAAGTCTTAGTCATCTCCGAAATGTAAGTTTTTAATAAAAGTTTGAGTTCAGAGACTTTTCTTGTACTGTACTACGATATCACTTTCTTATCATACAATTATAATAATCAATATTAAAGAAAAGTTTTTCTATCATTTTTTATGCGCAAAGATTCTAGTGATAACATAGTCACACATTTCACATGTGATTAATTATCTTAATTGTATATAATAAGCATATAAGTGTTTAAAGTACGTGATAAAAATAACTACTTTACTAAAGTGATGAAATATGGTCCACAAAATTAACAATAATTCTCTTAAATATCTGTTTAAGTACAAATAATATCACTACTATGATTTTGGTAACCATAATTACTATTTTGATATTGGGCAATTAAATTTTGGGTTGGATTTTGATCGGATGTCTAGACGAACAGGTGTAAAAGTAAGTGAATTCAATATTATTTTTTTAAGCCAAAAAATGTAACTAAGTACAACCTATTATAGGTTGGTGAGTTAAGTAAGTTAGTTTACGGATTGCTTCAATAAATAAACTACAAGTTGATTCAAATTATCAATGGTTGGCATGCATGAAGTTCCTTCAAAATTAATTCATACATAGTGTATTTAATTGTATTTAATTAACTCTTATATAGTAAATTTAAAACTTTATTCTTAAAAATTATGTAATCACGTATTTGATGAATTTTTATGACAAATCACATCAATTTATTTTTAACTAACTATTTAATTAAATAAAGTATTTATTTTTCTTACTTGTTTTATACTTAAATATCTTCGATTAATATTAAGTATGATCAAATATTTTAAATCATCATTTAAATAGTCTTTCATTGATTAAATTATTTAAGAAAATTAAATTTAAAATTTTAAACATTTATACATGTGTTTATATCTTAATATATTTTTATTATTAATAAAATATTTTTAAATTCATATTTTAATATTTTTCATATATTTATAAACTCGCACACTAACTAATCTGATGAGTTGACACAATGACTTGAGACATCACCACTTTTACACATTTGAATTTTGTTAGGATAAATTTTTTTTCCAATAAAATTAATATTGTGGAAAAAATATATTTATCTTAGTTGGAAAATATATTATTTTATGACAATGACATTTATTATCACTAAGAAAGATGTATTTTTCTATGTTAGCCTGTTTAATGTCGGTGCCAAAATGTGTTAATTTATGCAAGCAAACCTAATATCACTGAAAAAAAAGGCTTTTCTATGGTAGTGTGATTAAGGTTGTTGCAAAAAGTATTTTTTATGCTGGCATACACAATGTTGCTAGAAAGCATGTTTATGTTTTTTATGTTAGCTTGCTCAATGTTATTGGAAAAAGTTAATATTTTATATTTTGAGATAATATTAATCCATTCAAAATATATCTCAATAATTGAATTATGTTATGTTTTGTATATTTTAAAAAGACTACAAAGAGACAAGATTAAAAAATTATTTTAATTCCATTGAGAAAGAAGAATATATAGAATGAAATAAATTAATTTTTCTATTTTATTTGCCTAAAAAATACATAAGATAATGGCTAGAAACCAAAATCAAACCTAAATTTATAATCTAAAACATTTTTCTTCCTCAAAAGTTAAAACCAATCCCATGATAGGGAGTGATTTGTTGAAAAAATTTAATAAGTTATATATTTTTATTGTATTTTTTAATAAAATATTTTTATTTATTTTATAATTAAGTATGTTGTGACTTATTCATATTCCAATTTAACATACCGAAAAAATAGGAAGTTGAAAAAAAAAAAGATATTTTACTTTTTCTTACTAAAAAAAATATCTTATCTTTAAAAGTTGTTATCTAATTAAGTTATTTCTTTGGTTACAACAAATATTTATTTAAAAGTTTTTTTTTAAATTTTTGGATTTTACATGAATTAATTGTATATATCTTGTATTTATTTAAATATATTTTACATTTTTAATTTATGTATTTTATATTTTTCTTTTGCCTAGTGTTCCTACCAAATTCTAACACTTGGGATTGAATTACTTCCTTCTTTGTGAGTTTCTTCCTCTTTCCCACTAAATGTTCTTACCCGATTTCGATACTTGGGATTGACTTGTTTCCTTCCTTGTGAGCTTCCTCTTCCCCACTCTTACAATGATGGAGAGGGGAATGTAGATTGACTTGTTTCCTTCCTTGTGAGCTTCCTCTTCCCCACTCTTACAATGATGGAGAGGGGAATGTACATGCAAAACGCACTTCAATGCTCAAGTCAGTCTCTCCTAATTTTAATGTATTTTTTCTCTATCAGAAAACTTACTTTTTTCTTTTACCTCTTTCCTTTTTATAGTGTTATCATAATGAAGGTACTTTATTGTACATTATGATATATCCTTCATTACCTGTCTTAATTATCCTTTATTATGAACATTTCCACAGTTACTTCTGTCGTGCGTTTTGTCAATCAATGAGTTGTTGCTTTGTGGCTGCTTATGTCGGTCGCCAATATCTTCTAGGTCACGGTGTCTGACTTGTTCTAGGATTATCCTATTACAACCTCTGTGAATTCTCCTTTATTACCACGATTATTAAGACTGTTATGCCATTGATTCCTCCATTACTCCACTTATACGTTTTATCAGTTAATGACCCGTTACGACTTATGTCGGGCCATGGAGTTTGTTTAGATCTCGATGCCTGAGTCATTCTTGGATTTTCCAATTGGATTTTCCAAGTACACATGCTCCCCAAGTCTCATGTTTTTTGAACTCAAGGATTTTCCATTTTTCATCTTTGCCACCAAATGAACTTTTGTTTTTGTATAGACTTGACATGTTGGTCTATTTTTAAGAAACTCTCGTATAGACCTCAAAATGTTGGTCTATCTTTAAAAATCTTCAATTTTTGTATAGATTTCTCTTATAGACTTGACGTGTTGGTTTATTTTTGAGAATCTTTTTTAATTTTCTTATATGGACCTCGATATATTAGTTTATTTTTGAGAATCTTCTTTAATTTCTCATATAAACCTCATGGTGTCGATCTATTTTTGAAAATCTTCTTTAAGTTCTTGTATAGACCTCAAGACGTCGGTCTATTTTTGAGGATCTTCTTTAATTTCTTGTATAGACCTAGAGGGGTCTGTATATTTTTGAGAGTTTTCTTTTTCTTCTCATACAAGCTTATTATTATTGGTCTATTTTTGAGAATCTTCACTTTACTTGTGTAAACTATGTAGGAATAAACCTTCTTGACCAAAATCCATTAAAACTTTTAAAACATAAATATCTTCAAAAATATGTTAGCCAAAAAATGATAAATTTTATTTATAAGTGTGCCTCATTAACACCTCGCGACTTCTAACTGTTAGAAATTTATAATTTCTTTTAATCTTTTGGACATTATATTTGATTATAATCCTAACAAATCCAACTTAAGTAATCAAATAGACTTATTAAAAGGACTTGATATGAGCTTAATGAGTGGATACCAATGTTGATCCGTTAGGGGATAATGATAATGAGAACCCTATCTGTAGGCTAACACATCAGGAAATGTTATGGTCCCAATGGTCCCAATACACCAATACAATTAAGGTGATTTGGTTGGGAAAAACCACAAACCAACTGCTCCTGATTACTTATGGCTACATTGCGATTTTCAAACAATTATCATAATTCCAGATATTTATATAATTGTTAAAAGTTTTTTGATGATTTAATATGACGTGATAGGAATATGAGGAATCTAAGAGTAAGAAAACTCTAACAAGTAATATGAGAGTGTCATTATTGTTAGATTGTTAGACTTTATAATTGTCCTCTCAATTTTTAATTATATAAACCTTATCAATTTTTGAAAGATATTAAGAGACATAGTCGAATTACATGTGTCCTATTAGCAATTCCCCACCCTTAATAGAAACCAGTTACGAAGTTCTAACACAACTGCCCACTCTTGCACAACAGCCATGGCCTTGCGCCACCACCATAGCTGTAATAGCAATAGTCACACCTTCCAGATTGTTCTGGACTTCTATAATCTTTATGAACGTTATATAAGATGTGACATTTTTTTTATAACGTGGAATTATTAGGTGTAATTATTATTATTATTATTATAAGGTGTGATGTGTTTTTTTTTTATAATGTGGAATTATAACGTGAAGCGATTCATGCAATCCGGTATGTGCGTCAGGGCAGTTTTTGTTTTTATTGTTAGGCACGTTAAAATTCCAACAATATTATTTTGGGAGATATATGGATACAGCGATTTTCGGGATATATTAATGTTTTTGATCCAGCTTCCATTGAAGCATTTCGTGGGGGAGAGTTTTTCATACCCCAATTTTATCCGGTTTGTGTCAGCGAAAACGAAAAAAAAAATGGATGTAGCAGGAGCACGAGAAGAAAGATGGGACGCCCTTGAAAACTGAGGAAGTGAGTGGGCGAAATTAGAAGCAAGGAAAAGAGTCCCTATCAATGGAAAACTTCGCTATCACTCGGACCCCGACCTTGGCAGACCTCGGACTCGGCATACCACTTACACAGTAGACCTCGGACAAACCTCAAACTTGGCAGACCTCGGACTCGGCAGACCTCAGATAGACCTTGGACTCGGTAGACCTTAGACTCGGCAGACCTCAAACTCGATAGGCTTCGGACTCGGTAGACTTCGGACTCAAGAGGGCTCAGACTCGGCATGAGGATTCAGAGTCGGACTCAGGAGGGCTCAGACTCAGCATGAGGATTCAGAGTCGGCAGGAGGCAATTACTGTCAAGTTCAATACATACCCCAACATCTAACCTTTTGGACGCCAACGGATAGTCCATCCCTGTAAATATCTTCCATTAAAAAAACATAAACCATAGAAGTCATCTTATACCATGCATCTAATAGGGTAACTACTTTTGAAGTGGGCGTATTAAAAGTTTCACACCTCTTGTACGTAACGGACTCCTGGACTTGAACTTTGGTTTTCAGATTTGCCTTATCCAGTTTATGGTTTTCTGGTATTTCCCACAAAAATACCGGTGACGACTCTTTTTGTTTTTATCTTTTCAAAATAAGGATGAAAACAAATAAAATTTATTTTTCATCGAACCCGTCGCGCCTTAGGTTGTGATAGAGTTTAATTTTTCATTAAACCCATTACGTTTTTTTTTTTTGGTTTATTATTTAATAATAATAATAATAATAATAATAATAATAATAATAATAATAATAATAATAATAATAATAATAATAATAATAATAATAATAATAATAATAATAATAATAATAATAATAATAATAATAATAATAATAATAATAATAATAATAATAATAATAATAATAATAATAATAATAATATATTTTATAAAAGGCATATAGAATACTACATGATTTATGGAATTTTGGATCCTTCTCATTAATTTAGATTGTCTAGTAATTTTTAAAATTAAATTAATTGAAGCAATATATTGCCAAAATAATCTCTATTGTGTAAATTGATTTAATTTAAATTACATAGATGTATGTAAATTGATTTATTTATGCAAATTGTGTTTGGCCTAAAGGAAGACACAATTTGGCCAAATAATAACATACCAATGATAATAAATATGTGACAATTATTAAGTTTTATTTTTCATATGGATAGTAGTTGGTCTAAAGAAAGGCTATTATTTGACAGAACTAATTGTCAATATTTGATTATTGCATTGAGAGTACCACTTACAAATTAATTTTTCTGTCCAAAGACTAAAAATTAATGTTGTGCTGGGTATCTTGTAAATGGTCCATTATGTGGTTTATCTTCACATATCTTGTTATATATTTTGTATGCCTTACAGACCTTAAAATATCTAATTGCTAGGCGATGATATAAACTTACAGTTTTGGGTTTTGCGCTTATGCGTGAAACTTGTATAAATATAAGACCTTCTATTTTGATTAAATTGTCTAGTAATTTTGGTTGAATTAATTTAAACAACATGTTGTCAAAGTAATTTTTGTTGTGTAGGTTAATTTGATTGAATTTACATACATGTTGTGTGAGATTATTCATGTGAATTGTGCTCGACCCAAAGGAAAATGCAGTTTGATCGAATAATTACATGCTTGTGATAGTAAATGTGTGCAGTTTTTCTATGTGAACAATGGAGTGTCTAAAGACAATCATTATTTGACAAGACTTATCACCAATGTTTGATCATTGCATTGAGAGTACCACTTGCAGTTATTCCTTTTAATCCAAAGATTGAGGACTAATGGTGCGTTAGGCATCTTGCTTGAATCTTTAAATTTATCATAAAGATTAATTGTGCTTTGTATGTTTATTCTTCTCTTTTTGTTGCTGTTACTAGTAAGGTTAGCGTATCTTCTCAAATAAAAGTATCCCAATGTTGAATGAGACAAATTTCAAGATATGGAAGGAAGCCATAGTGATAGTCCTAGATTGTATGGATTTGGATTTAGTGCTTTGGGTAGAGAAATCTATTCCTACTTTGGATAATCTTCAAGAGGTTAAAATTGAGAAATAGGAACGCTCTAATCGAATATGTCTTATGATCATAAGCACTCGATTCTAGAAGCATTTTATGGCTTTATTTTTCAGAGTCAAAGTGCAAGAAAATTCCTTGAAGAAATTGATCAATTCTTTGCCAAAAATGAAAAGGCAGAGACGAGTAACCTTTTGACTAAACTCATCTTAATGAAGTATAAAGACAGAGGAAATATAAAAGAATACATAATGAATATGTCTAATATTGCAGCAAAGCTCAAGTCACTCAAGTTGGAGCTTGGTGAAGACTTGATTGTGTACTTGCTTTTGATCTCACTTTCTACACACTTTGGGCAATTCAAAGTGAGCTATAATACTCAGAAGGACAAATGGTCCCTCAATGAACTTATATCTCATTGTGTGCAAGAGGAAGAGAGGTTACAAAGAGATAAAATTGAAAGTGCTCATTTTGCTTAAGGGTGCTGCGGAAGGGTCTTCTCAACGAAAGAAATCAATACATATAGATATTTGTCTTAGATATTATGATTGAAGGTTCCGAAAAAGCTAAGGATGTCTTAGAACTAATACATACATATAGTTTTTCAAAGCTGAAGTTGAACTTCAACTTGGAAAGAAAATTAAAGCTGTCAAATCTGATCGTGATGGTGAATACTATGGTAGATATGACAGATCAGGAGAACAACGTCCAGGGCCTTTTGTCCTTTTTCTCAAAGAGTGTGGAATTGTTCCGCAATACATCATGCCAGACAAACCTAGCATGGACGATGTGATAGAACAATGAAACCAGAGTCTTAAGGATATGGTGAGAATTATGATCAATCATTCTTCTTTACTAGGTCACTATGGGGAAAAGCCTTAAAGACCACAACTTACATCCTTAATAGGGTACCAACTAAAGTAGTTAACAAAACCCTTATAAACTTTGGACTGGAAAAAAGTCAAGCATCAAACACTTGCACATTTGAGGCTGTCCAGCTGAAGCACGACCTTATAGGCCGCATGAAAGAAAATTGGACTCAAGAATAATTAGTTGTTATTTTGTTGGCTATGCTAAACGCTCTTGGAGCTATAAGTTTTATGATACCACTTCAAGATCCTTTTGAAACGGGAAATGCGAGATTTCTTGAGGAAGTTGAGTTTGAGAAGGAAGACAGCATAAGGAATGTTGTGTTTGAGGAAGAATCTGTTAATGACATTGGTCAAGTTCTTATGCCTATTACTGTTTAAGAAACAACTTCAATAATAGGAGACAATGATTAAACTATTGTTCCTGACATTGTTCCAGAACAAGACTATGATGAGCTTCTCCTTCAAACACGTATAGAGCAACCTCAACAACCTCAAGAAGTACCATTAAGGAGATCCATCAGAGAGAGGAGACATGCAATTCCAGATGAGTATCTTGTCTTTCTCCAAGAACATAAGGATGATATTGGTTTAATAGAAGATGATCCAATCAACTTCTGTGAAGCTATGCAAAGTTCTAACTCTAAAAAATGGATTGATGCCATAAAAGATGAGATAAAGTCTATGTAAGACAATGATGTTTGGGATCTTGTTGAATTACTTGAAGGTATGAAACTTACTGGTTGCAAATGGATATTTAAAAACAAAAATGATTCTAAGGGTAATATCGAGAGATATAAGACTCGTCTAGTTGCTAAAGGCTTTACTCAGAAGGAAGACATTGGCTACAAAAAACCTTTTCTTCGGTATCTTCAAAAGAATCTTTTAGAACCATAATGACACTAGTAGCTCATTTTGATTTAGAGCTACATCAGATAGATGTTAAGATTGTGTTTCTAGAATGGTGACATTGACAAAACAATTTATATGGTGCAATCTGAAAACCTTGTGTCAAATGACTCTAAGTCTATGTATGCAAACTAAAGAAATCCATTTATGACTTCAAATAGGCTTCTCATCAATGATATCACAAATTTCATCAAGTCATTACCTCATGTGGTGTCGAGGCAAATATAGTTGATGATTGCGTATATCATAAGTTCAATGGGAGTAAATACATATTTCTAGTATTATATGTCGATGAAATGCTACTTGCTAGTAGTGATACAGGCTTGTTGCATGAAACCAAGAGATTTCTAATGAAGAATTTCAAAATGAAAGATCTTGGGGAAGCTTATTTTACATTGGGTATTCAGATACTAAGAGATCGTTCTCATGGTATCCTAAGGTTGTCACAAGAGAACTACATAAGCAAAGCTGTAGGACTCCAAATCTGTCCGGCCCAATGTCGATCCAATCCAAGGAAAGATTCCTGAATAGACTTGCCAGGTTACAAAGACCCAAACTAGGCTTAAGAAACGAGAAAAGCCAGATCGGCCCACTGGTGAAACAAGCTCTCTGACTCGGTCTACCTCTACTAAGAGAAAGACTCAAAATGACAAGTACGAATTAACGGCCCAATCAAGACAAAGGAAGTCCAACGTCGACCACTCACCCGAGTTCGGCCCAACAAGCAAGGCACGCCTCAACCAGTTGAACACAACTCCGAAGGGACTCCACAACTCCAGGTTAGCGCTGACGAAGTCAGCCAAGTCGGCAAAGCCAAGCAAGATCAACCACTTAAGATGGGGAGTGCCACCTCACAAGTCCTGAGCCATCAGGTCCTCTAAGGATGCGAGGAAGCCCTTGATGAAGCCACGGAAGTGAACTCAAGTCCCCACCTGCTAACAGAATGGAAATCCTCGTCAATCACAACAAAGGAACACGCCAAGTCTGCCACTACCCGCGAAAGGCGCCACGAATCCAGGGCGAACATGCCATGACTAGGCATGGGATCCAACGAGCATTAGCTTGAGGATTGATAAGTCATATTTTATACACCTCACAAGGGCTTAAGATGGGTATTAGTAAGACTGTTTAGTGATTAAGAGTCATGTCTTAGTTAAGATTCGAATTATGGGCCTAGAAATAAGAAAAATATAAATATGTGTGAAAACGAGGATTTTAACTGATAAAAAGGTTGAACTTGTTTTGCATGCCCAAAAGGAACATCTTGGCCCAGAAGAAGCGATCCCTGATAAGCGGGTTTTTAGTCGTCTTACATGCCTCAAATAAATACTAAAGCTAACTATAGTATAGCTAACCCTAAGTCGATTCTCTGAAGAATACAGTGTTTTAAATTGTGACTAAGTGTAGAAATCAGAGTTTTATGCAGAAACGTCAAGTGTAGAATGCCGACTCGCTCTCGGCAAAGACTGATCTAATTTGCTCTCAGTAGAGACGAATCTGACACGGTCTCGGCTAAGGGCAGACTTGGACGCAACAGAGTTGGACTGACTCGGTTTCGGATGGACGTGACGGAGTCGGACTGACTTGGTCTCGAATGGACGCGATGGAGCCGGACTGACTCAATTTCGGACTCTGGAAAGTAGTAAATAAGGGGGTTTTGTGTTTAAGTGCAGAAATTAAACTGAACTACGCTAAACTAATATATACTAACTACTGTACCAATTCGGAAATCAACACACAAGTTGTCATTCTTACTTAGAATTATACCCCGAATCAACCTTAGATTCTTACGACAATCGTCGAACGCTTGTCCATTGCCATACCGAGGATTTACACAATCGCTACCTCATCAGTTGGCAGAGAGTATGTACTTGGTTGATTTTAGGTTATCTACCTAATCAAATTATTAAACTAGTTCCAATCTGCCTTAGTCTAACTTGATCTACCCCTAACTATGTGTAATCGCGGCAAAGTTAAAAGCAGATTAAAGCACAAGAAGTATAATCAAGAGACAGAATTGCAAACCAGTTATGACATTGAAAATAGAATTGAATACAAAGGTGGGAATTCAGCGTTCTCTAGAGTATTCGTCTTCCACGATGATCGCCTTGGAAGGACAGTAGTGGTGCACCAGTGATGGCCAAACATTGAGGTTTCCGTCCACCAGAGTGTGTCGGCTATACCAAATGATCACCTCCGACAGCTTCCAGCTTCCCAAATCCTGGTCTTGTACCTCCTCGATCAAGAGAGACACCTTACTAAAGTTTCGTGCACCACCGTGCTAGCTTAGAATGTCTGTAGTTGTTGACAATGTTAGGTCTAGAATTCCACTGTTTTTCCAGACCGAAAACATGGCCTGACATGTTTTATTTATACACAAGCTAGCTAAATCTAAATCTAATCCTACAGAATCGTTGATTCCTTGATTCTCGCAGATTTCCTACTCAATTACCTGAATTACATATTTCCTGATCCTAACAGATTACAAATTTGAATTACTGATTACAGATTTCTCAATCCTAGGAGATTACAGATTCCTCAATCCTAGGAGATTACAAATTCCTTGATTCTAGCATAATCATATCTACATTACAGATTCCTTGATTCTAGGATAATCAAATCTGCATTATAGATTCCTTAATTTTAGCATAATCATATTTGCATTCTTGCCAAAGTGATTTTGGCCACTGAAAGTCGGCTTGGGCGAGATGCTTTCGGCTTCTACTAGGCCAAGATGCTCTCGGCTTTCAGTCCTACAAAACAAGCCCAATCTTTTGTTAGTTAAAATCCTTATTTTAGCACATATTCATATTTTTCCTATTTCTAGGCCCATAATTCGAATCTTAGCTAAGACAGGACTCTTAATCACTAAACAGTCTTAATAATACTCATCTTAAGCCCTTGTGAGGTGTATAAAATATGACTTATCAGTCCCGGCCAGACCAGCCGTCCCGGCCAAAGTAGCACTCTCGGCCAGGACCAATATCAGCGGCGAAAATCACTCCAGCATACAAGGAACAATGTGTGATCATAGGAAGAGTAAATTAGGAAATATGTACTTCAGGTAACTCAGCAAGAAATCTATTAGGATTAAGGAATATGTAATTTGGGTAACTCAACTAGAAATCTGTTAGGATCAAGGAATATGTAATTCGGGTAACTTAGCTAGAAATCTATTAGGATCAAGGAATATGTAATTCAGGTAACTCAACTAGAAATCTGTTAGGATCAAGGAATCATTGATTTTGTAGGAATAGGTTTAGATTTAGCCGCAACTGCCCTGCATGTTTATAAGGGCACGTAAGGCACGAGTTTAAGGTGTGGAATTTCAACAGAATTTAGACCTAGCGCCGTCAACAATTACAGTTCGTCCTAACTAGCACGGTGGTACACGAAGCTTCAGTAAGGTGTCTCTCTTGATTGAGGAGGTGCAGGACCAGGAATTGGGAAGCTGGAAGCTGTCGGAGGTGATCGCTCGGTATAGCCGATGCACTACGGTGGGCAGAAACCTCAATGTCTAGCCATTAGTGGTGAACCATCATCGTCCTTCCAAGGCAATTGTCGTTGAAGGCAGATTCTTTGGAATCTCTGAATTCTCACCTTGTATTCAATGCTGTTTTCAATAACACAATTGGTTTGCAATTCTGTCTTTTGATTTTAATCCCTACGCTTTAATCTGCTGTTTCTTTGTTGCGATTGCACAGTGTGAGGAGTAGATCACGTTAGACTAGGACCGATTGAAACTGGTGTAATAGCCTTGTTAGGCAAGAGAACCTAAAATCAACCAAGTACATACTCTCTACCAACTGATGAGGTAGCGATTGTGTAAATCCTCAGTATGGCAAGGGATAAACGTTCAACAATTGTCGTAAGAGTTTCAGGTTGATTCAGAGTATAATCTTAGGTAAGGAATTAAGGACCGACCATGTGTTGAATTCTGATTTGATACAATAGTTAGCTTAGCATAGTTTAGTTTACTTTCAGTCCTTAGTTATTTCTCTGCACTCAAACACAAAACCCCTCCCCTTTTATTTACTGCATTTTAGTTTGAGATCGAGTTAGTTCGACTCCGTCACGTCTGTTCGAGTATGTGACAATAATTTGATAGTCCTTTACACTACCAATAATAGGAGTTCTAAAAAATTGAAGTTTATCAACATCAAGTTTCTAGCTGTTAAAGAATTGAACATTTCATGTTCTTTATTTTCTGCAAAATAAAGTTAATGGTTTAATGTTTACATTTTGAACTCGTTTATGTTTCCTTGTATCTAATAATTGTGCTATATTCAAAGAATTTGGATTGATCTCCACTAAAGATTGAAAATAAAGATCAATTAGAAATACACATGTTTGAGATTACATTGCATGTTGTCACAACCTAAATTGTGACGCTAGGCGAAGTGGGCCGAAATGGACCGAGTCGAAACCATCTCGACCATTTGCATGACCAAAACCAACTCAGCCACTAGGAGTCACCACCGGCATTTTGGAGGGAACGCCAAGAAACCTAAAGGGAAAGGCTAGTCTTGGAATCAGAGGTATGGATTCGGGAGTTGGTTACCCGTTAGGAACACAGGGTGTCCCAGCACGCCTATCACCTGATAGTTACCCTTGGTTAGCTAAAAAGGAATGAGAGTAATGCTCAAGCTTGGGGTTATATGGTTCGTGGAGTGACAGAGATCAAGCTTACATCTTTTTTGTTTTTTGGTTTCATGACTTGATAAGAGTGTGTCTCTTGTGCCTACGTACCTCCCCTATTGGAGGAGTCAAAGTCAACGTAGTTCTGGTCGGTTGTTGGTTTAGGGGAAGGCAAAGCCGACATGTATCAGCTTAGCCATATTGAGGTCGAGACGGACTCGACATTGGCGATGGCAGGTTTAAGAGGGTGGCTTGCTACATGGGGCCGAGATAGATTCAACCTTGGTGGAAAAAGGCTCCAACAGGACGAGGTCATCTCATCTTGGCAAGAAAGGCCGAGATGGACTCGGTTGTAGCAAAAGGAGGTGTGGGAGGAGGGTAGGCTGTGCAATTTTGACTGGTTTCACTCAAAAGTAAGGCCATCTCATCTCGGCCAGTGGGCCGAGATGGATTCGACCCTAACAACATGGGAGAAGGGTGAGTGGGCGATTCGGTTTCAGTTTCACTTAGAAGGGGGCACTTCCTAAGGCTTCACCCCAAGGAGATGTGCATGCATTCACTTTACTAACTTGGTATCCAGAGGAGTTGAGTGCCTTCTTCCTCCCATCCAATACCTTCTTTCTTCCTTCGATCTAGCTCTGGGATTCCTGCTTGGTCTCCTTCGAGCGATTATCAGTTTTCTCTCTTTCCTGTTCTCTCTTGCTCCTTTTTTTGACCCCTTTTACTTCATTCTCGAGACCTTTTATAGGCCTTGAGGCTGACTCCTCCGTGCCTCTACATTACCACAATCTCAGCTCAACTCTCCCACGATCTGGCGGTTTACTCTCGAATGTTGTGGGTGGCCGACTCCACTACTCCTCAATCATGAGTTAGTGGAGACATGCCAAGGACCAGGTCCCGGACAGATTTAGGGTCTCACACATGTAATTTCCATGCCACTCATCCATATTTGATCTATGTCATTGAGTATATTAATATGGTGATCATTGTGATCTAGTCATGCTTCTTTGTGATGAAAATTGCAATGATTTCATTGTTGACGCGAGCTAAATTGCGCCGACTGGGGCAGATTTAGTGGATGCTGATGTGGGAAATGAAGCGCGAGACGGTTCTTCGCCTTGGTGGTGGAATCTTGACCGATCGCAGTTTGAGAACACGCCGGGTTGGGACCTGGTGGAGCGTGTCAGTATTGATTAAGCCGTCCCCAAGGAGGGCTGACTTGAACCGAAACGACCCAGATTGGAGTCGCCATCAGTGTTTACTGGCACACTGAGAACCAGAGAGGGATAAGGCATTGTCTTCGGAGTAGAGATTTTGGGTAAGAAGCCGGTTACGCACGGGAGTGACATATCATCCCGTCCGCCTACCATCTGGTACAAATTGTACGCTGCGTAACCTCTACTACATGGTGGTCGGTGGAGGGATGTGCTTTGGATAAAATGATTAACTTGACAAAGGGTAGGTCCCTTGCTCCTACGTATCTCCGAGCCAGGAGGAATCAAAGTCAACGTAGTTCTGAAGGAATGTGCGCGGCAAGCAACATAGTCGGACTTTCCTCTAGGCATCCTTCTCTGAGGGTGTGAACAGTGCTGAAAGTTGTAGCACGGTTGGACTTTCCCTTAGGTGTCCACCGAAGTCTGGGACGTAAGGACTGAGCTTTCCGTTAGGTGCTCGACCTTCGCCCTTTAGAAGAGCCAAGCCGGGACTATCCACTAGGAATCCCGCCTCGGAGCTAGGTTTTGCATTTGCATGGCTACATGTTGGGTTGACTTGGACGTACGTTCACTAACTTGAGACCAGATGAAATATGCAGAGTGTTAGGCCGTAGTGGCTAGGACTGCCTCGGTTTCAAGTTAAAACAAGTTGTATACCTGCGATCCAAAGTATTCGCAAGCTACTTTAGTGTGAAGATGGCTTGCATGCCATCTGAAGTGTGGCAGACCCTGGGGACGGAAACAGGATGGGCATGGTCAGCTATTGGGACAGTTAGTGCGCGGGGGACTTTGAGTGTTTGGACTATATGGTCTTGGGAGTGCTGGAAGTTTAGTGAGGAATATGGGGGGCTCGTGTGGCGAATTACTTGTTCGCCATCTGAGGTGTTCACAGGGTTTGACTAGGGCTTTGGCCAAGAAGTTACCCAGGGATCCCAAGGGATCAGTCGCTGTGTGTGCTGGTAGTTGATCTTAGGGTTTGAGATGCAATTTTGCAGCAATTCCCAACGATTATGCTCCCTTATTCTTCGATTCTTGGCCCCAACCTCCCCAAGCCGAGGCCTTTTATAGCCTTTGAGAGGGTGACGAGGGTGCGTATGATCTTGCCACGTGGGGCTCGTTCCAGCCTCCTGATCCAGTTCATTAGCCTTGGTGATCCCAAGGTTGATACTCCTGTGCTTGATCATGGCGCGTTCTCCTAGATTCGCGACGTCTCTCAAGGGTAGTGGCTGACGTGTCCCCTTCTCTTGCTGCGATTGGCGAGGATTTTTATTTTGTTAGGGACAGTGGGTCCCTTGTCCCCTTGACGTGGTCTCATCAAAGGCTCCACCCTCTTGGAAAATCTCATGGTTCAGGATCTTTGGAGCATGCCGTCATGGCGTCTTTTCATGCTGAAGTGGAAAATTCCATGACCGCTTCTGACCATTTTGGCCCCCTTCTTTGTTTGCCCTGCAGGGGAATATGAGCACCTGTCCTTTTGGGCTTCATCCGAGTCGTGGGCCGGGTCGGGTATGTCTTTGTTAGTCCTGCCCTACTGTCAAGTGTGTTGTGTTCTTCTCCTTGGATAGGGTCGTACGGCTGACTTCCCTGACGGGTCCCTTTTGTACGTGAGTCTTCCTTGGGCTTCGATACCTTGCCTGATGGGCCAGACGAATTTGGGGTCCTACAATTGTTAATGTACAAGATGGACCGGATTGTATTAAGAGAAAGTCTAAAGATAAATAGCATACAGGCGTGTGCCTAAGGAATTTTGTAATATAATTGTTTCAAGAGAATATGAAGCCCAAGTGGAAGATTGTTAGAAATTTATAATTTCTTTTAATCTTTTGAGCAATTTATTTTAAATACAATTATATCAACTATTTATTTAAAGTGATTATAATCCTAAGTGATCCAACTTAAGTAATCAAATAGACTTCTTAGAAGGACTTGATATAGGCTTAATGAGTGGATACCCATGTTGGACTATTAGGGGATAATAAGAACCTTATATGTATGCCAACACATCAAGAAAGGTTATGGTCCCTAATACACCAAATAAAAAATACATTTTTTGTTCTCCCTATCAAAAAGAGAAAACGAAGGTCCCTGGAGGAATTAAGATGATTTGGTTGAGGAAGACCACAAACCAACCGCTTGTGATTACTTAAAGCTACACTACAATCTACAAGCAATTATCATAGATTCAGGTATTTATACAATTGTTAAAAACTTTGATGATCTAATATGATGTAATAGGAATATGAAGAATGTAAGAGTAGGAAAACTCTAACACTAACTAGATGTTGCTAAACTCTGACATGATCTCTAAATTCTACAATTTCCTCTATTTGAATGTATCTGGACGCTCTTTCTCTTAACTTGTCAATTAATGTGAGCGGCTTTTTACATAGGCTATTTGAAAATGGCCCAGGTTTCAGTACCATTATCATTGAATGGAGTACCACTTTTGGGCTCAAATATCTGATTTTGATGGCTATAGCTAAGAAACGCTCCATGAAAGTACAAAGTGAGTCATCTTCCTCCTGTCTCAAGTTCACCAAGTCTATCGATGTTAATTGATAAGGTTGACTTGTAGCATACTAGGCTCTAAACTTCTTCACCAATGTTTCGAATGAATCGATAGAGTTTGGTGGTAGTCGGGTGTACCAAATCAATGTTGTTCCCTTTAAGGATGTTGAGAAGACTCGGCATAGAATAGCATCGTCGTTGGTAAATAGATTCACTTGAGTCACGTGGACATCTATATGTTTATCCAGGTCTATTATACCAACGTATTTGTCCAAGGTTAGATTTTTCCATCCTACAAGTAATGGGTCTTAATGATCCCATCTACAAAAAGATGTCTCCTCAACCAAGATCTTCTCAAGGAATTTCTTTCTACTCTAGAATGCATGTTTGTCTCTTGTTGACCAATGATTTCTTATTATGATTGTGGTGTAAAATGATCCTCAACATCATTGGCTTTGGTTTCATAACGGGTGGTTGTCTTTCTAGTGACGCTATGCCTAAACTTAGTTTGCAACTTTTCATTCTCCCTTCTTAGAGCCTTTATCTCCTCGACATTTCTCTTCCACATCTCAAACATCTCTCAATGCAATGGTGTTATCTCCTTATTCACACTTGACTCTCATCCTCTACTTACTTTTGCTTGGTTATTTTTGTTTCATTTCCCGCAGATGGCGCCAAATATTGTTACCCAACTCTGATATATAGGATTGAACTACTTCCTTCCTTGTGAGTTTCAATTTCCCCATTAAATGTTCTTACCTGATTTCAACATTTGAAATTGTAATTATAATTTTAATATTAGTTTTATTTTTAATTTTTAATTTAAATAAACATATAATTTTAAATTGAATTTACTTTAATTTGATTTTTATTTCTTTCATTTTCACTTTAATTTTAGTTTAGTGCATTTTTCATTTATTTTTATTTTTAATTTATTTTTAACAATAATTTTGTATCAAATTTTTATTTTAGTTTGTTTTAATTTTAGTTTTATTATAATCTTAATTTCAATTTATTTTTATTTTTAATTTTCAATTTCGATTTAATTTTATTTAATCTCATTTGATTTTATTTTTATTTTTAGGTTAATTTTAATTTTATTTGTAATTTTTATTTTAATTATGAGTTTAATATTAAATTAAATTTAATTTTGATTTTTTTAATTTTAATTTTATTTTTATTTTAGTTTACTTTTCATACAAGTTTTATTTTATTTTTATTTTTAAATTTTATTTTGATTTCACTTTTAATTTTTTTCTATTTAATTTTAGTTTAGATATTAATTTTATTTTTATTTTTAAAATTAAAAATCAAACTAAAACTAAAACAAAAAACAAAAATAAATTAATATTAAAAATAAAAATAAAATTAAATTTAAAAATAAAAGTGAAATAAAAATAAAAACTAAAAATAAAATTGAGATTAAAAAATAAAAGTAAATTAATTTAAAACTCAAATAAAATGTAAAAATAAAATTAAACTAAAACTCAAATTAAACTGAAATTAAAATTAATACTAAAATCAAACTTCAAATTAAAATAAATGAAAATGAAAACTAAAATTGAAATTAAAAATGAAATTAATATTAAAATTAAATTTAAATTTCGACTTAAAACTAAAGTTTAAATTATAACGAAAATGAAATAGAAAATTAAAACTGAAACTAAAATTAAATTAAAAATAAGACTAAAATGAAAATTAAATTAAAAACTTAAAGTAAAGTTATTAGTAAAAAAATTATAATAAAAATTAAATTTAAAATGAAAAATAGTAAAATCAAATTTAAAATTAAAATAAAATAAATTTAAAATTAAAATTAAAATTAAAACTAAAATTAAAATTAAAACTAAAAGTAAAACTAGAACTAGAACTAAAATTAAAAATGAAATTAATATTAACTGTAGAAGTAAATTGAAATAAAGTAAAATGAAAACTAAAATTTAAAATAAATGAAAATGAATGCTAAAATTATAATTAAAAAATTGAAAATAAAATAAAATAAAAACTAAAATTGAATTATTTATGACAAAGTTAAAACTAAAACTATAACTAAAAATAAAATTAAAAATAAAAGTAAAGTTAAATCTAAAATTAAAATTAGAATTAAAGATAAAATTAAAATTGAAACTAAAAGCATAATTAAAATTAAAATTAAAACTAAAAACATAATTCAAATTAAAAAAAACTAAAAATAAAATGAAAAATAAAACTAAAATAAAAATATAAATTATAATAAAATTAAATTTAAGTTAAATTGAAAATTATAATTATAATTATAATTAAAATTAGAACTAATATTAAAATTAAAATGAACAATTAAATTAAAATTAAAAATATAACTAAAATTAAAATTAGTTTTAAAATAAAAACTAAAATTAAAACTAAAATTAAAACTAAAATTAAAACTAAAATTAAAATTAAAATAAAACTTAAGTTAAAAATAAAATTAAAGTTAAAATAAAACTAATAATAAAATTATAAATTAAAAATACGACTAAAATTTAAAATAAAATTGAAAATAAAGATAATAATAAATTTAAAATTAAAATTAAAAATTATAATTATAATTAAAACTAAAATGAAAATTGTAACTATAAACAAATTTAAAATTTAAATGAAAATAATAAAACTTGAAATAAAAGTAAAAAAAAAAGTTAAATATAAAATTAAAATTTAAATTGAAATTAATATTAAAATGATAAGTAAAACTAAAATTAAAATTAAATTTAAAATTAAATGAAAATTAAAATTAAAACTAAAATTAAAACTAAAAGTAGGATTAAAGTTAAAATTAAAATGAAAATGAAAATTAAAATGAAAATTAGAATTAAAAATAAAAGTAAAATTAAAGTGAAGATTGAAAATAAAAATAAAAATAAAAATAAAAGTTAAAAATAAAATTAAAATTAAAACTAAAATTAAAATTAAAACTAAAATTAAAATTAGAATAAGTAAAAATAATATTTTAAATTACTTTTTAGTGTATGTGTAAATCTTCTACATGGTTATGTTGATCATTTTCGTATTTTTTGATAATCATTAGTATTATTGTTCCTATTATTGTTTGATTTTTCTAACTCTTCTTCTACGTTAACAATAGTGAAACATAGTGTACCAAGATCATCCCTATTTAAAATCTCATAATCTTGTTTTACTAATAGTATTTCTAATTGTTACTATGTGTCAGTCAACTCATTGAGTTGACATGGTTGAAAGTCATTCATCGGTTGACAATGCAAAAATATTTCTTGACTTAACTTTAACCATGATATACTAATTTTCTTGTCATTATCTTTTACATAATAAATCAACCCAGCTTGAGAACTCAAGACAAATGGATTATTTGTGTAATATAACATTGTCATATTTACACTAATAAATCTATATTCACCTTTCTTGTATCCAGTATCCTGGTTTTGATTTTGAGAAGGAGTTCCAAACCAATCTTATTTAAATAATATATAACAAAGTTATTTTCTAAATATCTTAGTTCAATAGTATTTCTAATTACCCATGATAATCAACATCTCTTGTCAACTTATCTCCTTTCAGAGTCACATTGCTGTTTTGAGTTTTAAGTTTTTCTTAGCATCTTTTATATAAAATTTAAAACCATTCAAAATGTTTCCACTATGATTAACGATTCGAAAAGGCAAATTTTAAGAAGTCACTAATGCCCTTTAAATATTATAGCAAACTTTGTTCTCTAAGTTTTATCCTCTCTTCATCACAATTCCTAGAATCTAAATAAATGAAGGATATATATAAAATCAATAACAAAATTCCCCCTACCCACCCACTAAGGAGCCAGATATTCAAAATTAAAACACAGTTTAAAACATATAAATTAAAAATATATTTAAAATACATAAATTAAAAATATATTAAAATTAGAATATATAATTATAAAATAAATAAAAATATTTTACTAAAAAATTTAATAAAAATATAAAACTTATTAAATTTGTTCAACAAGTAGCTCCTAAAAATCTATCGTGGAATTGGATTTAACTTTTTTAAGAGAAAAAATGTTTTGATTATAAATTTAGGTTTGATTTTGATTTCTAACAATTATCTTATGCATTCTTTTGGTGAATAGATCATATAAAATTAATTTATTTCATTCTATATATTATTCTTGATTAAATGTTTCTTAATGGAATTAAAATAATTTTTTTAATTTTGTCTCGTTGTATTCCTTTTAAAATATACAAAATATAACATAATGCAGTTATTGATATACATTTTAAATTTATTAATATTATCTCAAAACATAAATATTAGTTTTTCCAAACATTAAGTGAGAAAAAAAAAACACATGTTTTCTAGCAACATTGTGCATGTTGGCATAAGAAATACTTTTTGCGACAACCTTAAGCACAATAACATAGAAAAACTTTTCTTCCCCAACAATATTAGGTTTGTTAGCATAAATTAACACATTTTGGCAACGATAATAAGCAAGCTAGCATAAAAAGAGACATCTTTCCAAGTGATAGTAAATCTTGTTATCATAAAACAATATATTTTCCCAACGACATTTAAAAGTCATCGAAATAAATATATTTTCTCCCACAATATTGATTTTGTTGGAAAAAAATTATCCCAACAAAGTTCAAATGTTGCTGTCAAATATTTCTTTTTACCATTAGCACATTTGTTGCTAGAAAAAAAGTTGTTGCGAATAACATTTTTTCTTGTAGTGTATGTATTTTTTCTTTTAGTAATGAACCTTTTAGTAATTAGAACATGGAAGATATATAGGATAGCATAAGCAATTAAACCAATATATCAATTAATTTTAGTTGTTAAAGTTAATAAAGGAGAATATTTTTAGGTCGACACTCTTTACCCCAATACTAATCATTACTAATAAAATAAATTTAGAACAATTTAAATTCAAAAACAAACATCGACTTGTAAAGGATTCACAAACAATCTCATTATATAGAGTAATAGCAAAAAATATACGTCCCTATTAGCATTCGAAAAGCCAATTTCTAACGTCATAAAATGTAAATCAAACATAATTACAAAAAACACATTGATGTTACATGTCCTATCAAAGTATAAATCCAAAAATAAAAGAAAAAATTAGTTAAATGAGGAGCAACTTAATCCTCACACGCTTGCCTAACTTCACATGCAATATGACATTCTGTTAAAAACATAAACAATACACAATAGAAGGGAGTGAGAAATATACCTAACTCAAGCTCATGATATGAACAAACTATAAGTAGAACACACTTATACCATTAACTATAAAATAGGAAATAAGAAAAACACAAATACACAATAGACAATAAGCAACCACAATCACCACAATCAATAGATAATAACAAACAAGTATGTAGATTGTGGGACCCCGAAATCGTTCGGAACTAAGTCTACACCAAGCCTCCACGGGACCCACCACAACCCGCATCAAAGAGGAGAAAATCATGGGATTATGGAGGCTGAGAAAATCATGGGATAATGGATCCTAATATCAAGGAGAAAATCATGGGATTATGGAGGCTAAGAAAATCATGGGATAATGGATCCCAATATCAAGGAGAAAATCTTGGCATAATGGATCGCAATATCAAGGAGAAAATCATGGGATTATGAAGGCTACCAAAGCCTATAAAAGGCCTCAACATGAAGAGAAAAGGACTGGAAAATTTTTAGTAGAAATTGGGAGAAAGAAAAGAGAGGAATTTTTAAGTGGAGACATTGAGAAAAAAGCACGAAAATCCTAAGGGGAACTGAAGGAAAGGCCGAACCTTTGAAAAAAGAAGGAAAGAATGGAAAAGTTGACGATAACACAACGGAAGCCGCGTCGGGGAATCCAGAGTGAGGCAGAGAAACGGAAGGAAATACTGGATCAAAGCCAAAAAACAACGTACGCCTTTGGATACCAGGTTAGTAACATAAACACATAGCATGCCTTAAGGTGAAATGCTAGAAAACTCTCCCCCCTTTCTCAAACGAAATGGAAACCCGAGTCACCTAGCCCTTCTCTGTCGGGGCCGAGTCTATCTCGGTCTCAATTAGCTAAAACGAAACTGACTCTCACTTGAGAACCCTCTACCGTTAGCGCCGAATCCATCTCGGCCTTACACATTGACAGACCCCCACTCAGATCCCCTAGCCACCAAGGTCAAGTTCATCTCGACCCTAAATATGGCTAAGCTGGCACCGATCGACTTCACCTTCCCCTGACCCAATAATTGGCCAGAACTACGTGGGCTATGACTCCTCTAAAGCTGAGGTACGTAGGAACAGGAGACACACTCCTACAAGTCTTAAACCCCAAAAAACCCAAAAATACTCTACCTGTACCTAGCCATCTCGTGACCTATACCGAAAAGACATGACTCAAACCCAAGCACCATATTCCTCATAGTGTCTCTGATTCCAAAGACCAGCCTTCCCCCTATAGGTTTTCTGGCGTTCCTTGAGAAAAACGCCGGTGGTGACTCCTTGTGGTCGAATCGGTCTCGACCATTAGATGGCTGGGGCGACTTCGGCCCATTTCGGCCCACTTCGCCTAGCATCACAATTTAGGTTGTGACAGATGGCGACTTCACTGGGGATACATGTTGAGAGTTAAGCCCTTTAAACTAGCCATGTAGGAAAATTTTGGTGCATGTGTACAATTATTGCTTAAGGTCGGTATTTGTTTATTTTTCACTTTGTTTCCTATACAACTATTTTGCGAACTTGATATGATAATTGGGATGGAGTTTCTTATGGGGACTACATTTAGCGAGTGTATCTGTGAGGGGTCTTATTTCCGAGCCTGTGCATAGGGAGTGAGGAATGTGTAGCGGCACCCATACTAGAGGTAATCTTTGATTAGTGGCTGCGATAGTTCCACCTAGGACTAACTACCTTAGGGAACAACCACATTACGGGACTTAGTCCTGACTGCGAAAGTGTTATAGAAGGTGGTCTATAGGTCCAGGAACCTAAAAGTGAGGACCCCAAAAATTGAACGGAACCGTCCCAGATGGAACTGTCCAAGACAGGACCATTTTAGATAGGACCGTCTAAGATGGAACTGTCCAAGACAGGATCGTCTCATATGGAACCATCCAAGATGGAATTATCCAAGATGGAACCGTCTTAGATGAAACCACCCGAGACAAGGCCATCTCAAATAGAATTGTCTGAGATGAGACCGTCCAGGATAGAACCATCTCAAACGACACTATCTCAGATAAGACTATCTCAGATGGAACCATCTTAGATGGAACGTCTCAGATGAAATCGTCTCAGATGGAGTCGTTCTAGATAGAACCGTCCAAGACGAAATTGTCTGAGATAGAACCGTCCAAGACAAAAATGTCTTAGATAGAACCACCCGAGATGGAACCGTCTGAGATGGAACCGTCCAAGACGGGACCGTCCGAGACGCAACCAACTGGAATGGAATCGGCTATTGTGTCGTTTTCAAACCCAGCCCCTGTGTCGATTCCAAGTCAAGTCCAACTTCGTGTTGTCCTCCCTTTATTCAACTTTATCCCGGGTCTTGTGCTGATTCCGAGTCGTGTCTAACTCCATGCCACCCCTTTCATTCAATTTTGTCCCGGTTTCCATGCCGATCCCATACTTGAGTCCGGCTTTGTGCCACTTCCGTGCCACCTCCTCTTATTCAACTTTATCATGGCCTTGTGCCATCTCCCTAAGCGTCACTTTCTAAGTTGGCCCAACGCCATTTTTCAGTTCGGTACTAACCTTGTCTGGTCAAGAATGCAGAGTCAGTTAAAAAAAATAATATATAAAAGTAAATAAATAAATAAATAATGAAATAAAATAAATAGCATACATCACATTCCCCATTCATCACGTTTGCATCCAATCACCTTTGCCTACTTTTCCTTACCAACCAGCTCACCAAGACCAATAACAAGGCTGGGATCAAGTTCCAAAAAACCTTTACAGGGCGCTTCCCAAGGAAAAACACATGGAGACAACTATAAGGGATCTAGCAGAACAACAAGAAGCACTAAAGAATGATGTTAATCAATTAAAGGCGCAAATAAGTCAAATCCTGGAAATGCCGAAGTTGATGCAAAACTAGGGGGCATCTCAAGCCATTGCCTGCCACACCATCACAAAACCATAAAACCAGAGGCGACGTCGTGATGCGAGGGCCAAAAACTATGACCCAAGGGCCAAATGCGAATACCATAGGGGGCCTTGAGACATACCACTGAGAAATGTTGGGGATTGAAACACAAGGTACAAGACTTGATTGACGCAAGATTGCTGGTTCTTCTAAAAGAACGATCTGAAACCCATACTAGCAAGCCCCCCAACACAGAAGATGAAACGAACTTGACTGTGACTTCAAATCTCCAATTGCCGACTCCATGAACCGGCTTGGACTCGGCAAAAAAAAAAGTGAAATCGAGTCTTGATTAGGCCGCATCCCAAGAAGGGCCTCATGTTTTGTAATCTTCAATCCTGTTTCAAATTAACTGTAATGCTCTTTCTCTGAATAATTAATGAAATATACTTTGACTCTCCATGATTCCTTTTCTCTCCCCACGTTTAAACCAAGTCCAAAATAACAATAAAAAATTCATCCCTAATGCTAATATCAAGTATTCTACTTTTGACTATTCCATCAATCAAACCGGCAAGGATAATAAGAGTAATCTATGAAACCTCAAGCATCTAGTCTGGCTACTTGGCCCCCAAACCAAGAAGGAAAGAGAGTCTACCACATCAAACTATACTATGCTTAAAACTCCCATTGGCTCAATGCCAAAAAAAATGAAAAAGGAAAGGAGAAAGCGACCCGCTAGGTTGAAACCTCAAAATAACAACCTAGTCCGACAAGTCAAATAAAAGTTCACTAAGACTGAAAACTCGAAAAGGGCAGTCTAAGCGAAAATGCAATACTGGGGGACAAGCCACCCCTTAGGAAAAGCCAGCTAGAAGCAACAACCCAGCCATAGAGATACATAAATTATCCTTAAAGGTGTTGGATAATGAACTCTTCAAAATTGTATACATGGGATAACACTGTCATCCCACCCCATAAACTCTTCTACAGAAATAGCCTAAACACCAGCCTCTCCATTCCTCCATAAGCCAAAGTAAACAAAAGGAGCATTACAGGTAAGATAAAAAGTTAAAGATCGCTCAAAGCAGTGAGCCTTTGATTGGTCCCAGCCCATGAGCAATAACAATGTAACAGCATTCGGGACATTTCCAACACCAAAACTGGAAGAAACCCAACTACCGCCACCATGAATCTTGGGATAGCAAACTACAGGGAAATAAAAAGACTTGCTCTACTAAACGCACACCCCCTATACCCTATCCAACTCCACATCTTTCCATTACCTTCGCATACACCCGACAATCCATTCATTCAACAACCCACACAACTAAACCTCCATACAAACCTCCATACATCCATACTTCCACGCATCCAATAGCCCACGACAAACCTACATACATCCATACAACCATGCATCCAACAATCCATGCAACCTACATGCATTTCAAGCCTACACGCATCCGACAATCCATGCATATGACATGCATTCCAAATGTCCATCCTCCCATAAAATAAAAATCTAAATAAATTTTGCATACATGCATAAATACATACATATAACATGCATGCACACCATCCCATGGTTATTTCCTTAAGACTAATATCGATTCTCGCATTCCAACACCATGTCAAGGCCTATACCGACTCTATGTTAAGTCCTTTTCCCTCTCCATCCTGGGTTGACCCCGTGTCGAGTCTCTCTGCCGACTCTGTGTCAAGTTTACATGCTGACTTCGTGTCAAGTCTTTGCTAGCACCATGTCGCGAGATCCTGGCTGATTAGTTATAACTTAGGCCTTTTTGCCTCCATGCCAACACTCTTATTTCGACCCCGAGTCGGTTTGTCTCTAAGTTAGTCATTTAAGTCCTAACTTAGGCATTTGTGGCTCAGCACCAACTTTTTCAGTTTGTCTCGGTCATTTTGGCCCCGTGCCAACTTAGTCATTTTGACCCCCAAGTCAGTTTTTCCTCAAGATAGTCAATTTGGTTTCATGCCAGATTTTCCATTTCAACCCTAGGTCAAGAAGGGACACAAGTTCCCATCTATGATTTCTATTGTCATAGAGTAGGGGTTGAGGTCAAAGTCAGGGGCTAGCAAATCTAAAATCTAGGATCATCCAAACCAGCTCTAGACCTTTCAATCGGCTCTAGGCCGAGACCCTTCAACCAGCTTTATACCAAGACCCTCAATTATGTCGAGACCTTCCTACCGCCTCCATGTCGAGGACGTTTAACAGGCTCTACGTCAAAACCTCCAGGCCAAGTCCAATCTAACAAGCTCCATGGTAGCATCCAAGCATCCAGCTTCGTGTCAGGTACCCCATTCAATGCCACGCCAACTTCGCGCCACTTCTAGTATTAACGTTTCAAATCTGGCTCCATGCAATTCCTCTATCATAACACCATTCACGCCCTGATCTCTTCCCATGTGATCCAATGTTATCCAAACAAGCTCCACGCCGAAATCCATTCTAAACACCAAAATCAATCCAATCTAGTCTATCTATCCACCCACTCTAAGGATTTTTGGACGTCGAAACGATAGTCCAATTATCCTATCCAACTCTGGACGCCAAAAGGACACTCCATCTAAACCTCCTCGTCCCCCCAAAGGACACCCCACCACATCTAAAGGACCTTTGGACACTTAGAAGAAAGTCCACTAATCCTAAATTCACCCATTCCGGCTCCGTGCCAAGCTTATTTCAACATGAGATAATATCCTCCATCCTAGCTCTGTGCTAGGCTCATTTTGGCATGAGCTAATATCGTCGATTCCAACTCTATGCCAGGCTAATTTCGACATGAGCTAACATCATCAAATCTAGCTCTATGCCGAGACGTCTATCCGACTCCGTATCGAATCATCCTTTTTTGACTCCATGCTGAACCATCATTTTTCTGACTCTATGTCGAATCATCCTTTTCCGACTTCGTGTTGAACCATCCCGGGCCAACTCTATTTCGAGCCTCCTTATGCCGGTATCACTATCCGATTCCATCCCAGAAACAACATATTGATCCTTTCAACTTTGGACGCTTAACGAATAGTCCATTGACAAATCAAACCTGGACCCCTAACGGAAAGTCCAATGAACTTCTCAACTTTGGGCCCCCAATGGAAAGCCCATAGACCAATCAAACCTGGACCCCTAACGGAAAGTCTAGCGAACTTCTCAACTTTGGGCCCCAAATGGAAAGCCCATAGACCAGTCAAACCTGGACCCCTAACGGAAAGTCCAGCGATCTTCTCAACTTTGGGCCCCCAATGAAAACTCCATAGACCAATCAAACCTAAACCCCAACGGATAGTCCAGCGAACCTCTCAACTTTGGGCCCCAATGGAAAGCTCATAGACCAATCAAACTTGGACCCTTAACGGAAAGTGCAGCGAACTTCTCAACTTTGGGCCCCCAATGGAAAACCCATAGACCAATCAAACTTGGACCCCTAACAGAAAGTCTAGCGAACTTCTCAACTTTGGGCCACCAATGGAAAGCCCATAGACCAATCAAACCTAGACCCCTAATGAAAAGTCCAGCAAACTTCTCAACTTTGGGCGTGCCATACTAAATTTGGGGGCAGAAGACCCATGTACCCATCTTCCACTCTTTGCTAAGGCTATTACCTCAGAACGAGGGATCTTAGAGTGGTAGGACAACACGTCCTTGTGAACCCACTTAAAATGCTCTGCCCTTGGAATAATGGGGGCAGGGGACCTAGAAGAGGTCTCCTCAGCCACAACCACATGCATGGCTGCCAAAGCTTCAGAACCAAAAGAAGATAAGGACAAAGACAAATCTCCAGAACTGGATGTGGAACCTGACATTCTAGCAAAGAAGAAGAAAGGGCTCTGAAGAGTTCTAAGAAAGCATGAAGAAAAGTGGACATGAAAGCTTGAAAGAAAAACTCAGGAAACTCAAAGCAAAACCCAACAAAATGAGAAATGAAAATCTAAGGAGGGAAGCCAAGAAATAACCCTCCAAACCATGCATCGCACTCATAAAGGCATGTCTGGGAACTTCGCAACGGGCCATTAATGGGACATCCCTCTCCAAGACGGCAAAATCATTACGCCACTAGCATTAATGTGGCTCCAAAAAACAAAGAGGCATGCCTGAAGGCAATAATGTGACTCCAAGAAATGACGGGGCATGTCTAAAAGCGCGTCCCTTCAGGCGCAACCCTTGGCATTCCTTCAAATTCAAATTCAAATTCCTCCACGTGGCGCAAAAGCAAGTCATCTCAGCCAGTCCCCAACTCGTCTCGACCAACACAACTCTTCTCGGCCAGCACTAAGTCATCTCGGCCAAACATCAGGTCGCTGGGGTTCGACATGATCTCGGCACTTGCCCAAACATGCTGAAACCATCTCGGCGCCGCAAGAAAGTATCTGATACCAATTTGAAAGTAACCCGGCATAAATCCAATCAAACCTGAACCCCTAACGGAAAGTCCAACGAATTTCTAAACTTTGGGGCCCTAATGGAAAGCCCATAGACCAGTCAAACCTGGACCCCTAATGGAAAGTCCAACAAATTTCTCAACTTTGGGCCCCCAATGGAAAGCCCATAGCCAGTCAAACCTAGATCCTTAACAGAAAGTTTAGCGAACTTCTCAACTTTAGGTCCCAATGGAAAGCCCATAGACCAATCAAACCAGGACCCCTAATGGAAAGTCCAGCGAACTTCTCAACTTTGGGACCCAATGGAAAGCCCATAAACCAGTCAAACTTAGATCCCTAACGGAAAGTCCAACGAACTTCTCAACTTTGGGCCCCCAATGGAAAGCCCAAAGACCAATCAAACTTGGACCCCTAACAGAAAGTCCAGCGAACTTCTCAACTTTGGGCCCCAATGGAAAACCCATAGACCAGTCAAACCTGGACCCCTAACAGAAAGTCCAACGAACTTCTCAACTTTGTGCCCCAATGGAAAGCCCATAGACTAGTCAAACCTGAACCCCTAACAGAAAGTCCAACAAACTTCTCAACTTTGGGCCCCCAATGGAAAGTCCACAGACCAGTCAAACCTGGACCCCTAACGGATAGTCTAGCAATCTTCTCAACTTTGAGCCCCAATGGAAAGCCTATAGACCAGTCAAACCTGGAGCCCTAACGAAAAGTCCAGCGAACTTCTCAACTTTGGGCCCCCAACGAAAAGCCCATAGACCAATAAAACCTGGACCCCCAACGAATAGTCCAACGATCTTCTCAACTTTGGGCCCCTAATGGAAAGCCCATATACTAGTCAAACCTGGACCCCCAACGGATAGTCCAGTGATATTCTCAACTTTGGGCCCCCAATGGAAAGCCCATAAGACCAATCAAATCTAGACCTATAACGGATAGTCCAACGAACTTCTCAACTCATTCCTAGACCCTAGTAGACAGTTCAGTGACCACTATGAACACCTAATGGATAGTCCATTGACCAATTACTCCTGGACCCTAAATGGACAATCTAGCGAACCCAATCAACCTTGGGCACCTATTGGATAGCCCATTGACCAAACAATCCTTGACACCTATAGGACAGTCCGGTAGTCAACCTTATGGTAGCCCATAGCTCTAACCCAATTGTCAACCTCATCATCAATCTTCAATGGGCAACCCAATGATCAATCATCCCATAGGCTCCAACTCAAACCCACAAATCCACAGCGAACCCCAAAACATGTCTCTTGGATTCCTTATTTATGCTCATCCAAGAAGACTCACATTGTCTCCCCTAGATGAACACAAATAAAGAGGGGGCAACTGTGGGACCCCGAAATCATCCGGGACTAAGTCTATATCAAACCTCCACGGGACCCACCACGACCCGCGTCAAAGAGGAGAAAATCATGGGATTATGGAGGCTGAGAAAATCATGGGATAATGGATCCCAATATCAAGGAGAAAATCATGAGATTATGAAGGTTGAGACAATCATGAGATTATGAAGGCTGAGAAAATCATGGGATAGTGGATCCCAATATCAAGGAGAAAATCTTGGCATAACGGATCCCAATATTAAGGAGAAAATCATGGGATTATGGAGGCTATCGAAGCCTATAAAAGGCCTTAAGACGAAGAGAAAAGGACTGGAAAATTTTTAGCAGAAATTGGGAGAAGGAAAAGAGAGGAATTTTTAAGTGGAGACTCTGAGAAAAAAGCACGAAAATCCTAAGGAGAACTGAAGGAAAGGCTAAACCTTTGAGAAAAGAAGGAAAGAATGGAAAAGCTGACGATAGCACGACGGAAGCCGCATCGGGAATCCAGAGCGAGGCAGAGAAATGGGAGGAAATATTGGATCAAAGCCAAACAGCAGCGTACGCCTCTGGATACCAAGTTAGTAACATAAACACATAGCATGCCTTAAGGTGAAATGCTAGAAAACTCTCCCCCCCTTTCTCAGACAAAACAGAAACCCGAGTCACCTAGCCCTTCTCTGTCGGGACCGAGTCCATCTCGGCCTCAATTAGCTAAAATGAAACAGACTCTCCCTTGAGAATCCTCTATCGTTAGCGTCGAATCCATCTCAGCCTTACACATTGACAAACCCCCACTCAGATCCCCTAGCCACCAAGGTCAAGTTCATCTCGGCCCTAAATATGGCTAAGCTGGCACCGATCGGTTTCGCCTTCCCCTGACCCAATAACTGGCCAGAACTACGTGGACTTTGACTCCTCTAAAGCCGAGGTATGTAGGCATAGGAGGCACACTCCTATCAAGTCTTAAACCCCCAAAAACCCAAAAATACTCTACCTGTACCCAGCCATCTCGTGACTTATATCGAAAAGACATGACTCAAACCGAAGCACCATCCCTACTTCCTCGTAGCTAGCTAAGGGTAACTATCAGGTGATAGGCGTGTTGGGGAACCCTGTGCCCCCAATGCGTAACCAACTTCCGAACCCGCGTCTCTGATTCCAAAGACCAGCCTTTCCCCTATAGGTTTTCTGACGTTCCTTGAGAAAAACGCTAGTGGCGACTCCCTACGGTCGAATCGGTCTTGGTCATTAGATGGCTGGGGTGACCTCGGCCTATTCCAACCCACTTTGCCTAGCGTCACAATTTAGGTTGTGACATAGATGAATGCTGGCAATGCATTCCTAGTATTATTCCGTGTGTCATATGGTACCAACTCTAATCCAGGAAGTAGGCTAGGTGCAACCTTGCTAATCTCCACCTTTGTGGTTAACCATGTCATTCTAGCATGATATTCCATTCCTTTGGCAACACGTCAGATACTACTTCGCTTGCGTCCTTAGGTTCAACACGTGAGATCAATCACAACCACTAGAACTCTTCTGTACCAAGTAACCCCTAGGAGGTCTAGTGATTTTACCTCTTAGGTTCGTATCTACATTTCTTACACACCTGTTTCATTAAATGATGCATAATGTGGTTCAATTAATTTATTTTTTTTCTCATTTCTTACACCCTTTTAGGCCTAGGTACCTCATCAACAGCCCGAGGACTATTCTCACCCGAATAGGCCTAGGTACCTCATCTCTCAACCCATCATAAATTAGTGAGTACCATTTTTGCTTCTCACAAGCTAGGTCATTCATTGGATAAATGTCCTTCAGGACCCTTTTATCTCTACCCTCACTACTCATAAATCATATAAGTTAACATATAAGCAATAAATTCAGTTGGAACACCAAAGACTTATGCAACATAGATAGGGCAGAACGGACGTATTCCTATTAACACGAGTGTGAACAATTAACATGACTCTCTATGAGCATGCACAGTTTGCATGGGTGTTCACAACCTGCATAGGCGTGCACAACCTGCATAGGCGTGCACAACATGCACATGTTGTTCTTCATTCATGTATATGGTTGTACTCGATAGCCTGCTATTGAGTTTTCTAGAATTTTTGTTTAGAATTTCGAATCTAAAGGAACCTATGGTTTTTCTACGTTTTGCATACACAAACAATTACACATAAGACATTCCACAACAAACAATATAACAAGAAACTATAATCTTCAATAAACAAGAAACTATATCTTTAGGGAGCTCAAGCCTCTTCAGAGAACACTAAGAACAAATAACTTCGGAATTTAGGGGGAAAACCTTCAACGCACAACCACAAGGTTAAGAGTTTTGTAACAAATAAAATGACAAGGACAAAACACCACAACAAACAACCAAATACTTCGTCCACCATAGAGGTAGTCAAACATAAACATTTCAAATTCAAGAATTAAGCAGAAAAATGACTAAACACTTTGTCGGTTGAAATGTAGATACCCATAGTCATACCCATACCCTTGAGCGAGATTTCTCATTCTCCTTTATATAGCCTAAAAATGGGCCAAATTGATAAACCATTCATAACAAAAATGTTATCTCCATTGATAAGTTAGCTCCCACTAACAACCTAGGTGAAACCCAAACAAAGGGTCACACCTATCTTGAAAAAGCTCTAAGAAATGAGAAAATTTTAAACAATCTGCGTTCAATACTTCGCATCAATTTCAACTTGTTTGGAGACTCTCTTGTCTTCCTTTGCTTGGTATCCAACTCATTATATAAGAGAGTGATAGGATACATGAACTTGTATTGTCCAATGTGAGACTTAAGCTACCCTACTCCTTTATATGGGAAGAGGAGGTGAGGCATAAGTCTATGTTGTTCGGTGTGAGATGTAAGTTTTTACTATTATTAAATAGTCTATTTTTTAAAATTTAATTAATTAAAACCCAATTTAAAATACGACATATATTTCTCCCAAAATATTATTTATTTAATTATAAAACAATTAAACCACTTAATAATAATTAATAAAATGCAATATTTACAACCAATAATAAAAACTGGAGTATTACAAAGGTTCCTTCGTTAGTTTTTTGCAAAGGCAACATTTACAGAAACTAGTGTAACATTGAGAGTGCTACCCATCACTCTTTTATAAAGTCGCAAAAAGGGTCTTGCTACTCACTCTAATAATCCACGATGAACATGGGCATGCTCACTCGCTACTTGTTCATCACAGGCATGCTTACTCACCAATTGGCCAACACAAGTGTGCTCACTTAAAAATGATCTCACCAATTGGCCAACAACAACAACAATAACAATAACAACATGGAAATTGAGGTGTTATACGAAGTAATAATTGGAATTAAAAGAAACTGTATATTGATTGAATTGAATAATACAATTTCTAATCTCCCTTTTTATAGGGTAAATGTCAACTACATAAAGATATTATAACTAATAACAAATTAAAAGATAACTAGATAAATTCATGATCTATTTAGATGTTTGTAACCTCTTAATGAGTTACCTACCATATCTTATCAGATATTTACAATATCTCCAAAACTCCCCCTCAAGTTGGTAAATGAATATCAATCATTCTTAACTTGTCATTGAGTTCTTGAAATCTAGTTGTAGGGAGCCTTTTGATGAAAATATCTGCCACTTGGAGCCCTGTAGGAACATGTGCTATGATTATAAGTCTACTGTCTAACTTTTCTTTAATGAAGTGCCTGTCAATCTCATTGTTCTTTGTCCTATCATGTTGGACTAGATTATGGGCAATACTAATACTTGAGTTATTATCACAAAACAACTTTATAAGTCTCTCATATTTTACTTTGAGGTCATCAAGAATAATCTTGCTCCTCCAAGTTACTAGATTTCCTCCAAGAAACATACAATATCAAGAGGTGGATCTTCTATCTACAACCAATCCTACATAGTCTGCATCTGTATATATTTCCATGGACAATGTACCTTCTTTTTCTTCTTTTTGAACAACAGTCTTTTTCCTGGACTTGCCTTCAAATACTAAAGGATCCTTTCAACTGCCTGAAGGTGCCTTTCCCTAGGATCATGAAATTGGCTGACCACACTAACAACATAGGTAATATCTGACCTAGTGTGGGATAAGTAGATCAATTTCCCCACCAATCTTTAATATTGAGACTTCTCTATGATTGGACTTTCCTCACACCCAATCCTATGGTTTTGCTCAATAAGTACCCCCCGAGGTCTTGCATCCCAATTTTCTTATTTCTTTGAGGAGATCGAGTACATACTTCCTTTGGGAGATAAAGATACCTTGTTTGGAATATGCAACCTCAATCCCAAGGAAGTATTTTAGCTTTCCTATCTCCTTTATTTCAAATTGTGTTGCTAACTTTTCTTTTAAAGTTAATTTTTCAATCTCGTCATCACCTGTAGCAATCATATCGTCTACATAGATTAGGAGAAGGGTGAGTTTACCATCAAGAGAATGTTTTATAAAGAGATTATAATCACCTTGAATCTGCCTGTATTCTAGGGATATCATGACTTGAGCAAATCTTTCAAACCATACTCGGGGAGACTGTTTAAGTCCATACAATTCCTTTTTGAGTAGGAAAAGCTAATAACTTGATGACAGGCTCGACTTCTAGATAACTTTCCCCTTGAAGTGGAGGACAAAGAAAGAATGATTGTGTTTCATGAAAAGTAACATCCATTAAGATAAAGAATCGATGACTGAGAGGATGGTAACACTTAAAACCCTTTTTATTTGATGGATAACCAATGAAAACACATTTGACAGCTCTAGGATCTAACTTCCCATGATGTGGATTATGAGAGTGGAGAAAGGCAACACACCCAAAGACACGACTTGGTAAGCTTAACATTAGGGGAGAAGAAGGAAAGAAGGATAACATATGTTTAATTGGACTAATATCGTTTAAAACCCGATTGGGTAACCTATTGATGAGATAGGTGGCAGTTAGGATAGCTTCTCCCCAATATACATTAGGAACAAACATTTGGAAGAGGAAGGCTCTAGCAACCTCAAGGAGATGACGATTTTTCATTTCTACAACCTCATTTTGTTAGGGAGTATTCACACATGTCAGTTCATGAACCACCCCATTATCTTTAAGAAACTTGGAGAACTCAAGATTTACAAATTCGGTACCATTGTGTGACTGTAGTCTTTTAATAGATTTATTAAATTTATTTTTGACAAGATGGAAAAAATCAAAAAATATTTGACAAACCTCATATTTATGTTTCATAATAAATATTCATGTCACACGGGTACAATCATCAATAAATGATACAAACCACTTAGCCTCTGATATAAAGTTACTAGCTGGCCCCACACATCATAACGAATAAGGTCAAAAGGTTCAAGAGTTTTATTATTGCTAGGAGAAAATGTTGCACGATGGTGCTTTGAAAACTGGCAAACATCACACTTAAAAGACTCGACAGACTCTTTTGTAAATAAATGTGAAAACATTGTCCTAAGTAACTCAAATGGTGGATGTCCAAGACGTTTATGGTAAAGCCAAAATTGAGAAGCTGCCCAAGTTTCTAAGGTTGTCCATTGACTGGAAGGCAATTCTTTCTTATTAGTGTTGTTACCTATCTTTGTATGTTGTAAGTAGTATAACCCACCTTGCTCTTTAGCAACTCCAATCTTCCTCCCTATTATAAGTTCCTAAATAACACAATGAGAACGAAAAAATGTCATTATACAATTCCAATCTTGTATAAGTCAATGAATGGAGATAAGGTTGTTAGCTGGTTTTGGAACATGAAGAACATTATGTAAGGATAAAGAAGAGTGAAGTTGGATGTCGCCAGATCCAACAACAGGAACATGATCTCCATTAGCAATAGTAATGTGTTTCTTTTTGGATACTTTAAGGTATGATGTAAAATATGAAGGAAACGGGGTCATATGATTTGTTGCCCTAGAATCAAGGATCCATATGTTTTGTAGAATTGAACCAGAAATATTGAAGGAACTCTTACCTTTCATGGTCAAACCACATGAGCCAAGAGGCTTACTTGTTGAGTTTAGGAGGGCTCAAAGGCGGTCCATCTCCTCCTTACTAAAGGCTTGAATATCCTGGTCAAGTTGCGAGGTAGAAGGATGTTCAACTACATTTTCCTGATCAAAGGTTGTTTGATTCACCCACATTTGAGTTGAGCCTTTATTTTCACTCATTCACTCAAGAACTTTCTCCTTTCCATAAAGCTTGTAGTAGGTATCCTTGGTATGTCCTGGTTGTTTGCAATACGTACAGTATTCTCCACGACTACTCATTGTGAAGGGTTTTCCTTCGGAGGTTGATCTTTTTGTGGGACATTTTCCTGTCATCATTGTAGATCCTATGTTGGAGTTTTCTTTATCAAGCATGACTGATCGACGGGTCTCTTCACTCAGCACAATAAAAAATACCTCAAACAAAGAGGAAAGCTTTTCCTTACCTAGAATCTGAACACGTATAGGATCATATTCAAAATTCAAGCCATGAAGGAACTTAAAGATTCACACCCTTTCAACGAGCCCAGTGTATGCAATATAATCAGATTTGCACATCTTCAATCCTTGGTACTGATCCAACTCGATCCATAACCCATTCAGAGTCCCATAGTTCTCTATTACGGAGAGGGTTCCTTGTCTAGAGTTGAAGATTTTGCTTTCAATATCATAGCAAGCAGTAGAGTCTTTTTTCATTGAATATGTCTCAATGAGATTCTCCCATATCTCACGTACGGAGGAATAGAACATATAATTCTGGCTTATTTTTGGAGTCATAGAGTTCCATAGTCATATCATAATGAGAGAATCATCATCATCCCATGCTTCAAACTATGGGTCATCTCTAGGTGGGCCATTTTCTTCAATATGACTCCACTTCTTGCACCCTTTAAGAGTAGTACGAATATACTGTGCCTATTGTAGATAATTATGATCGTTAAGGTGAGAAGAACTCACCAAATTTGAAAGTTCATTAGGTCCCAAGGATCCTAAGGTAATGACTTTGTCTTCTACCATTATCACCGATAGTTGGGAACAACAAAGAAGATTTTGATTAATCTCGCAACAATGTGTGAGTCTCATCAGAGGGTAGTAGTTCACTAAAGTGAGACAGTGGAAACAGAGCTCCCAAGATTTGGAGCTCTGATACCAAATTAGAAGTAAAAGAAATTGTGTATTGATTGAATTGAATAGTACAATTTCTAATCTCCCTTTTTATAGGGTAAATGTCAACTACCTAAAGATATTATAACTAAATAACAAATTAAAAGATAATTAGATAATATTTGATATTCGCGATCACCTAATGAGATATTTAAATATTTATAACCACTTAATCTAATAAGATATTTAGATATTTGTAACCTCTTAATGAGTTACCTACCATATCTTTTCAAATATTTACAATATCTCCATTAGAAATATAGAGAATGGGGGAAAGAGCCACCACCAATAACGATAACAACATGAAAATCGAGGTATTGGAAAAAGAAATAAAGAGAATGGGAGAAAGAGCCACCACCTAAGTTGTCGTAAGCCACTCCCAAGCTACAACTGTCGTTGCAAGCCACTTGCTAACCATAAAAAACCAATAAGAGAAATAAAAGAGAGAAAAAAAAAATAAATGGATGCAGAGAATAAGGAGTAGTGGAAAAAGGTGATGGTAAAAAAGGTACAAGTGACGACCTCAATGTCACTTACTAGCAATGGTTGAAGTGATAACTTAACTCTCGCTTGCATTTTAATTTTAAAAAGTAAGGGAGAAAATAGAAGATCAAATGCATGAGAAAAGCAAACAACTTTTGTACTAAAAAAAAAAATTAGCAACAACCTAGATCAACACTTACAATTAATTTTCTTAAAAGAAAATGTTGACATAACAACAACCTAATTGTTGCAAATTGTGACGGTCTCATGGTTGAGTAAGTGGTCTTCTGCTGATTATATGTTTTGATGTAATTATTACTATTGTTATAATTACCACTATTTTCGTCATGAGACTCATTCCCATTATCATTGTTAATGTCTCCTTCGTTGTTACTAAGTGCTAGTATGATCATCATTATCATTATCGTTTATGCATTGCTTTCATCACCAATCACCACCAAAATTATTGTCATTACCATTAACATTACCTCTATATCAGGATAACCATCAGTCAACCACAATTTCCTTTCATATAATTAATTTTGTCATTTTAATATAATTACTATTGGCTAAATTATTTTATACACATCAACCATTGAATAGGATAACTCTTATATTTGTTTTTTTTGTCTTATATATTCTTATCTTAAGCACCAAATTAATTTATCCTAAAAGTATTGAATATAGTTTAATAGTTATATTAATAAATATTTTATATAAAAAATTTTCGCGATAAAAATGTCAAGATACAAGTTAATTCTGGTTGAAATGTTGAAGGTTGATTTTGCTTAAATATCTATAGTTAACCATAAATAAGATTAATTGATTAAAATTAACTTTCCATTCAACATTTTTTATAATTAACTAATTCGTTTAAACGAACTTATATAGCAATTAACACTGAATTCAGACTCGGATTTTAGGTTGTCGTCATGACATGATTAACAGATCTATAATGAAGGAAAAAGCTCAAACATGAAAAAGTATTTCTTAAGATCTAATATACATAGCACGTGCGCAAGAGACCCACTTTTGGAATAAAATGAATTAGACGTTTCACCTAATAAGTAATGAATGAAATTAAATAATTTTTGTGGAAATGAAATTAAATAAAATAATTAAATATATTTTAAGTTGACGTATATATTATTTTATATGATTTTAGTTTTTGTGAAAAAAATTATTTTTAAATCATCATTTTTTTTAGTTTTCTCGTTTAATTTTTATTATTAAATTTAATTAATTTAGTATTAATATGATACGATTGAAAAAATGAATAATATTAATTAAAATTATTAAAGTAATGATAAATATTTCAAATTAAAACAATTAGATTATTTTTAGATGTGTATTTTAATTAAATAATATATTCATTATTTTGTATAAATAAAATAATTACGTATAATTTATTTTTAATTCTTAGTATATTATGATTTATGAGTAATTATTTTTATTACTTTTAATATTATTTTTACTTTTCAATTCACTAATTTACTTTTAATGCGATTATTATTTTGAAAAATTAGATGCTTATGATTTATTTATAATATCTTACTTTGTTTTTGGAGACAAAAACACTCCTTGTAATATATTAAAATATAAGTTAAATTACAATAAGTTAAAATTAATAAATTTGAAATGTAAAAATAAAATCTAAAGTAATATTAAAAGAAAATTATAAACATCTATGTAAATTATAATATTTTTAAAATGGTAGAATGTTAAAAATAAATTAATGAATTACAATGTAAAATAATATTAAAAACAATAAAAATTATTGTTCATAATATATTAAAAATAAAAATGAATTATATATAATGAACTTATTTATATAAAATAATAAACTTGTTATTTAATTAAATTATACAACTAAAATATTCTAATAATCTTAATTTAAAATATTTTTATTATCTTAATTAATATTGTTCATTTTATTAATCATATTAATATTGAACTAACTACACTTAATGATAATGACTAAAAAATCTAAAAATTAACAAAAAAATTTACAAAGTAAAATTAGACAAATACATATTTAGATGAACTTAAAATGTATTTAAAGCTTACATAAATAAATAAGAAGATATTCAAACATCTTTCTGAAAGTAAATATGTATTTTAGATCTAGAAAAATTATTCAGGAATACAATTATAGTACGTAACCCCTCCTAAAGTCTGGCCTAATTGTCTAATTGGACCTTTTCCTCGTCTACATGTCCTAGTCAATTTCTACATTATAAAATGGAATTCAATTTTACATTTCTACTAATGTTAGGAAATTTATACATGGAAAGTTCAAGTTTAAAAGCTAGCTAGCTCCCACAATGTTTTTCCATTAGATTCTCTTTGAATATGTGTATTTGAATTATTTTGTCCTCATCATGTTCCACTTGACTTCACTCGTATTTTCCGTCAGATCACTCACCATTCAAATGATTTCACTTTACACCTTTGAAAAACCTGCAGAAGAAAGCTTCAATTAAGTTCTTGTCAACCTGCAACTCCCACACACAACAAATGGAAATGCATGTCTTATTATGTACATATGCATAATGCTATTATATAACCTCAAAACTATCCCCACCTTAACTTTCTAACTTTTAAAGCCCATGTCATGCAAATAGGAATCATCTTTCTTTTCTTTTTTAATAAATTATATGTATATTTTACGTAATATAATTTTATTCGAGTTAGATAAAATTATTACAAGCAAAATTCATTTTTTTAAATATTTAATACAATTGAATATTTAAAATTTAAATTTAATATTACTAATTAAATTAAAATAATGATGCATGGATAGGATTCATCCTTTCTTTTCGGGCAAAGGCTTATTAGCAGTACAAAAGTTCTCCGTATGCTCCGGTAGTGGCAGCCTTCAACAATATATATATATATATAAGCATCAAGATGGGGCACTTGCATAATTTTGCAAGATTTACTCAATCAATGAGATCTCCTTCACTTTTCCTTAGCACAGATCAATTTAATTAGTGAGACATATCCATACAATAACTGAGTATTAATATAATCTTTTTTTTTTCATTATGGATATTTAATAGTCAAAAACTAGTTCTTTTAGGGAGTAAAAATTGTTAAAATTAATTTTATCTCTCTTAACAATTTTTTTATATACATAATTAAAAATGGACTATCTAATAATATACTTAAGAAATTCAACTATTTAAACTTCGATGCAGATTATTTCTGTATACCCATAATCTTATATACCGTCACCATGAGTACTTATACGGTTTTGCAATCACGGGTTACTAATTATATACCATTTGCAAATGGAAGAATGTTTCCATTATAAAGTTGTCACATTTATATTTAATGTTAAACCGTATTTCAACTAAGATGGTTGGGGGAAATTATATATCATGTACAAATATTTGTTTATATCTTATTCTGCCAGTATATTGCATCAACATGAAATTATTATTAAATATTCATTTTTATCCAATTAACATCGAACACATGTAAATTCTTAAGTTATTTGGTTGAACAAGCCAATCCTTGTTAATTTGGTTTTCCTACTACAAGACAAAACGTGTCCTATTCTTGTTCACAAAAGCAAAAGGGATCTCTATCAAAATTTCTGTTTTTCCCCCTTTGCCGCATGAGTGAAACATTATCATGGAATAAAGAAAAAAGTTTCTTTCTCTCTTTCTTTTTTTCTTTTTTTCTTTTTTATTTTAATATTTAAGGCTTTGAGATTCCACAATCTTTCTGAATTTTTTGTTTGTTCCTTCTTTTGTCTTACTCAACCATATTCTTTCATAGCCAAAATCCGACACAACATAGTCCAATAGCCAACCTTCACCCAATTGTATGGTTTTAACCTAATCTCATGTTACTCATGTTCTTACAATATTTATATACTTTAGGTTCTAATCAATCAACCACATCCCAACATTTCTAACTTGCTTCCTTATGGCCACTACTCTTTCTGAAGCCTATAGAGACCACCCTCTCCACCTCCATCAAATTGTCCCCTTAGACTTTTCTTCAATTAGGACCTTACCCGATTCCCATGCATGGCCTCAATCTGAAGATGATCATGGTCATGGTCATAATCATGGAGCTGGATCATCATGCATACCCATCATTGACCTCATGGATCCTAATGCCATGGAACTCATAGGCCTTGCTTGTGAGAAGTGGGGTGCATTCCAATTGAAGAACCATGGCATACCCTTGAGTGTTATTGAAGAGGTTGAAGATGAGGCCAAGAGGCTCTTTGCTCTTCCCGCAGACCGGAAATCGAAGGCCCTGAGATCCGCCACCGGCGCCACCGGCTACGGCCGGGCTCGGATATCACCGTTCTTCCCCAAGCACATGTGGCATGAAGGATTCACCATCATGGGATCTCCATGCGATGATGCCAAAAAAATCTGGCCTAATGACCATGCACGGTTTTGGTAAGTACAAATGTTAGAATCTCATGCACTTCCATGCAACGTGGACATATAATCATATGCTAAATTACTAATAGACACTCTCTCTGATAACATCAAGTTTTTCTCGGAATGGAAGCCATTACAATAGGTTGTTGCTTTCGAGTCTGTACTTGGAATAAGAGAGTCTCATCAATTAATTTTAATTTTAAACAATTCTTCATTGAACAACGGAAATAGTAAACAAGCACGCCTTAGTATTCAGCGCACTTCTCTTTCCAAGATAAAATATTAAATGAAAGAATAAAAAAAAAAAATTGTTTCTTTTGTCCTCATTAGCTACATGATTAGATTTTTCATGCCATCACATGGACGTGATAGACTTGGATTAGCTTTAAATCCATAAGTAAAGATATCCTTTGAATATTATATACACACTACATATTCAGTATGAGGATAAACAACATCTCAACAACCTAAAATCAAAATCATATTTTAAGATTTTCTGACTGTATATTAATTCTGTTGAATCTATCAAGCATGCTTTTGACAAAAGTTGAAAACTCGTCCAACAAATATTGACATATAATGTAATTAATGCAGCGTGGTGAATATTATTATAAAAAATATTAAATAATTAGCCTCTATTAAATACATACAAGAACAAAATGTGTTGTGTTTATACAAAAACATGAATTGTGTCCATGCAGCAACGTGATGGAGAATTACCAGAAGCAAATGAAGAGACTAGCAGAGAAGCTAACAAAGATGGTATTGAAGTTGATAGGGATTCCAGAGGAAAAAAAGAGGTGGGTTAATTCGGAAAGAAGGCAGCAGTGCGAAGCAATTCAGTTAAACTTCTACCCATGTTGTCCGGAGCCAAAGCGGGCCATGGGCCTGGCCCCTCACACGGACACGTCCCTGCTGACGATCCTCCATCAGAGTGAAACAAGGGGCCTTCAGATATTGGAGGAAGGTGTAGGGTGGGTCCCCGTGGACCCTCAGCCCGGCACCCTCGTTGTGCACACGGGTGACATTCTTCACATATTGTCCAACTCCAGGTTCCGCTGTGCGCTGCATCGCGTCATGGTGAACAGTGTCACAAACAGATACTCTGTGGCTTATTTCTATGGCCCCCCTCTCGATTATCTACTTTCTCCTTTTGTTACTGATTCCTTGTTGCCTCGCTTTCGCCCTTTGACTGTCAAGGACTATATTGCCCTTAAGGCCAACAACCTTGCTGGAGCATTGTCTTTCATTACTATGCTTAATAACTAATCTCCCTCTTCATTGCTTCAAATCATCTCTTTTTTAATTATAAATTTATACTTATGGTAGCTTTATTGATTTTTATTAATAATTAAAATATCTAGAGCCGGTCATTTGAGTCCTTTTCGAGTTTGTGTCTTTTAACATTTTGCATCATGATTCATTGGAAAACTAGGATGTTGAAAAAGTCTAACATGCTCCTCGTTCTTTGAAATGCGCTCGCATTAAAAATATATATATATATATATATATATATATATATATATATATATATGAAAAGTATAAAATAAAATAAAATTATATAAATGAAGAAAGAAATAAATCTAAACCGTATATCATATATAAAGAGTTTTGAAAATTAGTAAATACTCTAAGTACGACTTTATGATTAAATCAAATTATTTAAATGATTATAAAGTTTAGATTTTTTTTTCTTATCCTTTCATATAAATATTTTTCTTATTTGAGACACTTTTTATATGTATAAAATGAAAAATCAAAATTACTATAAAAATAATTTTAACAGAATTATTCATTATACTCATTTTTTATTTTTCTATAATATAATTATTCTAAATAAATTACTCACCTTTAATAGTTAGATTTTATTTTTTATTTTTTTTAAGTGTAATAACTCTAAACTATTAAATCTAATTAAAATATATATCTAAATTAATTTCATCCGAAAGGGAAGTCACTTTATATATTTATCTCTTTTATTTATTAATTTCAAAATAAAATTAAATCAATAATACCTCTCACCTCTATTTTTCTAGAAATGGTGTGTGTGAAATAAATATTTTTCTATGACCTTTAAAGTTTGAGTATGCAAGTTGCTTATGCCATGACTCACGCTGTTCAGTGCCTAGCCATAAATTAAATTAAATTAATATCCTACGCGCCTAGATGCTTATATATATTAAATGATATATAACTATTAACTAGTCTCTGTCAGCATGACTTTAAATCAGCTTACCCAACATTTGTATTTACTTGTGTACTATTTCATAGTCGTATTCATCTTGATTAGGCGGTGCCATTTATCATTTTGTATCATGTAGGTGTGGCTTTGAGTTTTGTAAACATCAATGCCTAATCCCCTACACGTATGTGCTTCCTAATTAGTTGACATTTGGAAGTTGAATAAGACTGTATTTGGTTTAATTTCTTTTCTTTTTTATTTTTTCTTTGAAAGTATAATATTTCTATTACTTTTTAGAAAATTTTATTTCTTTGAATTTTTGTTAATTAAAAAAAAGCTACTTTCACTTTAAAATATTTTTAATATTAATTTTGTTTGGTTTGATTTTTTCTTTTAAAAAGAAAAAAAAAAGATAAACATTATTTACCTTATTTGTGAACACAACCCATCTCATGGAGAGAATTAATTGCAACTTTTTATAAGATGTTTTGAATATTTTTCTTCTTCTCCTCCTCTTTTTAGGCACACTAATATTACTAGCGTATGGACTAGGAGTGGCATTTTCACTGGTTCTTGCATGGAAGGGTCGGCACTAAATGATTTATGCACTTTATATTTATCAACACTAATGTGTATATTGTAAGATTAATTGCATATATAAATTGTAGTTTTAATTAGCTCATAACAAATGCAAAGGTGTCCCTTTCCATCTGAATCTTCATGATTCCTTAACTTTAACATAGTAAAAGGAATCTTCTGAACATGGCTCAGGAAATATAGTTTAAAGTCATTCTAAACTTTATAGAATCATACCTTGTTTAAAAGTTAACCATATCTATCACATTGAATATAATATCATTATATCAAATATTTCATCTCATTTTTCTTCATTATGTTTTTATTCCATTATATTTTTTATAGTAAGGTTTCAACCATGTACATTTTGAAACACTATTATAAACATGGTTTTTATAATATTTAATAAATAATAAATACAAAATTATAAAAAAAATAATTTTGACAATATTTTAAGAAATATTATAGTTAAATCATGTAACAAAATGTTATTAGTAATATTTTATATGTATTAAATGTTACAAAAGATCATAGCAGTGAAATTGAATATTATTAATATTTATTAGTAGTTGTACATATTTCTCCTGCCGTTTTACATTTTCTCGTAGTATATAACTAATTTTTATTCACATTAAACAACCCATATGCAACCTTTAAGTTGCAACTTTGTACCTATAAATAAGATATCTCATTTGTGGCAATATAACAGGAACTTTCTATTTTCTTGTTTTGTTGTTCTCTATTTCCTCTGCTTCTATTTGTATGTTAATTTCATTACAAAATAAAATTGTAAAAAATAACAAAAATATCAAGAAATTGAATTTGAATTTTTTTATTTCAGTTTTAAGTACTATTTAATAATATATGATAATAAAAAAACTCAAGTTGACTTAGTTCACCAAGGTTGACTTGACAAGTGAGATGAACTGGATCAGAAAAGTTCCAAGTATTTGTGAGCTAATTTTTTTTATCTATAATCCAAGGTGAGTTAAATTGAGAGTAAAAACACAGAGTAAATGAAGAACTTGGAACACATAACACAAGACAAACATAAAGTTACTTAAAATAGAGGCAAGTGGAATCAAAAGGATTCAAGCACAAGGAAAAAATGGCTAGGCCAGGGTCTTCACTTATTAGTGACAATGTTGTGTGATAAAGAGTCACTCCATTAATGATATATATATATATATATAAAAGTTTTATATCATCATGAAAAAGACGTCTCTAACTTCTCATGAAGTACATTTAATCATAAAGTATTATTTTTCTATTAACAAGTTTTTATGCAGCATGGCAAATCATAAAGAAAGAAATCATCGAGCTTCAACTTGTTAATTAAGAATGTCGCGTTGAGGAATTTATGTGCTTAAGGAAGAGAGGATTCTCCTTTACAAGGTAGCTATTGCTTGGTCCTGAAATGTAATGATAAATAGATATTTGAAAAAAGTGGGTTAAGAATTAATAAAAAAAAAATAGAAACAAAATATTTAGTGAAGTCATGCTACTTTGGTAGAGTGACACCTCTATGACACCATGAAGCTTGGCAAATTAAATGCACGATGTGGCTTGAAAAATGCTTTGGATGAAGCGAAAGCACACAAGGTGTTCATTATAAAAAGTGGCTTTATGATAGACAAGGAAAATGGACGCTTTAACACTTATTATCAGTAACTTATTATCATGTCAGGCTGAATGTAAAAATTATATGTTGATTTTTCTAACATATTTAATTTTTTGTTTTATAATAATTAATGACAAATAATATTTTGCTAACAATAGTCTAAAGTTTGAAGAAGAATACTAACAAAAACTCTCTTAACATTATCTCGGCAAAACTCTCAACTATTTATCGATTTATTAAAAAAATTATAAATTTTGGTGAGTAAAATTATAATTTTAATAAATTTCAGCTATTAATAAAAAATATCGTAAAATATTTTGAAAAAATACCTTAACCTTCTTTTTAAGTTTGAATCTTAATAGTTTTATTCTTAATTGTGCGTTGCTTACACTTACTAATGCTCCCTCTCTAGTTAATTCCCTACCATAGATAATTCAGTCTGATATCTATCAATTTGACAAGTGCAGTCCTTAATCCATCAGTTTTACGTGTTCTTTGTAAACCATGGCTTGACTTTTACACCAAAACAAAACCTATGGTCTAGCTGGCCAAACTCTACACCTTTCTAAATCTACCTAAAATGCCGAAGTTACTTGTTAAAGTTAGATGGTACTTTGACCCTTTGACCATGATGCACACTTCAATGTTATCATAAATCACCATCAAATTAAACCATTATTTTCTATGTTTATGAAAAACCATATCCTTAACAAAAGAAGAACAAATCGCTCTAAAAGACTAGTTCTCTTTGATGAACAAAATTAACAAAGTGAAGCATTCACCTGGACATATCCTATCAAAGACTACATTGATTAGAAGTTATTAAAATATTAACGAATATTTGGTATTTCATCAAGTTATTACTAATAAAAACTGAGTTTGAAGATTAAGTTATTATTTAACCTCTCAATTATGTAATTTGCATGCATTTTTATCACTTTAAACAATAAAATAATGAACATACATTTCAACATTTTTACTTTAGAAGAGTGTCAGCACATTCTTTAACATATTTTTTTAATAGTTAAAATTTATTAAATATTATAAAATTATAAGTAAAATTTATTAAATAAAAGTGAAATAATATAATTTTTAAAATTACTGTTGCTAACAATTTTGTTTTAATTTATTTTTTAAAATAAAAAGTTCAAACTAAAATGTAAGTATTGTACTCTTACAATATGTACCAAGAAAGAAAAAACTATTGTACTCTTAACATCTTGGCTTTGACCATATGTTAGAGGATAAAGCCAAAGCTAGCTAGGTGTATAAAATGATTTGTCGTTTGTGCATAGGGAATAAAGAAAAGTTAGGATGCGTGCTTATATTAAATTAGTTTCTTATTTATTATAAAATCACGTTCAATGATGTGGAAAGAATTCAATTAAAATACTCTTGCATAACGACAAATGTTAGAATACGAAGGAATGAAAGTTTTATATTGGGTGCGCATGACGCAGCACGATATGTACACACAAATATTCAAGCTTTTGTTGCATAAAACAAAATCTAGCGGTGAACGCGCTGACACGAACATAAGCACTGCATCACATATTCAGTTATTTGTATTCCTAATTTTGCAGGGAAACAAGTAGCTAAAGGGCAGTCCAAAACTATGAAAGCATCTTATATTTTAAATATAGTTAGTTGCATGAAGAGGTGGATCTATCAAATGTTGGAGTTCTTGTTGATTGCATTCATTTCTTTTTTCCATTTTTTTATTAGTTAAATTGCTAGACAAAAAAATCAAGGACAAAATCTCATAATAAATGTTTATATATAAAAACCAAATATTATGAAGTTATTTTTGTAATTTTAGTCGTACCTTTTATAATTGTAATTTTATTTTAAAATTTTGTATTAATGGGTAATAAGTATTTCAAACTTTTTACATCAAATACCTCGTCAAACTTCTTTCTCGTATACTGTCCCTGTTTTTTTATTTATTATTAAACTCAATTAATGAATTTATTAGAATTGATAAAATTAATTTATTTATATAATAACATTAAATTTATGCTATATTTTTTCTAAAATTATTCCTATTATCAGATATTTTGATTTTTTTATAAATATTTTTTATTAGTTTCAATTCTTTTAGTTTTTCTCCTCATCAATATATTTATTGTTTTAATTTTTATTGATTATACGTGTGAGTAATTATTCTTAAAAAAAAGTTAAATTCTCAAAGAATATAAATAATTAGTGTATTTAATTTACTATTTATGCACCTTAAAAAATATTTATACTTAAGAGTATTTTTTTAAAAAAAAAATAACTAATGCATGAAAAATTTTAAATTGATTCTTATAAAAAAAATCAAGCCAAAATTTAAACTTGAGTCTTATAAATAATAGGAAAAGTTTTTTTTTCTTTCATTCATTTTTTCTTCTTTTAATTCTTGTTCCATTTCTTTTTTTTTTCTCCTCTCCTTTATCATTCTTAATTTATTTGTGTTTTTTTTCTTCTTTAATGTGATTATTTTCATTTACTAGTACACGAAAATACTTTTTATATCAATAATTTATATTATTTTTAAGATAACTTATATAGTACGTGAGATAATTAAAAACAATATTAGAATGAAAATTTTAGATTGATGGTTAAAGAATCAATCTAAAAAATACTTTATAAATCATTTATACTAGAAATTAGTTTAGAAAATATTTTTTAAATCAATTCTTAGCCAGCAATGCAGTATATGTGTTCATTTTTTTAATTTCTTATCTAGATTTTTTAGATTGATTGTATCATAATTGATCTAAAATCATTTTAGATTAGTTATAATACAATCGATATAGAAACTCTTCTTAAAACTTTTGATGTTTCTTGTTTTTGATTTCCTTCTATATCCACTTGTTTGCTCACTTTATTAGTCACATAAGAATGTCATCCAACGAGACTTGTTTGTCCAACTATAAAATATTTATTTTTTGTTGACTTGGTTCCTCAATGCACACAATTTGGGTTGGGGTTTGTTTATGGCTCAACGTTGCTGATGTATATGGATTAATAATGGTCTCTTAAAATGTATTGTTCTAACTAGATGCATTGTTCTAACTAATAGTATACATTCGGCTTTAGATGCATTTGGCTTCTCGATCCTTTGGAAGACATTTGTCTTTAGATGCATTCTTTGGATGATGTCTTGGTCCTTTGAACAACATTCGTCTTTAGATACATGCTTTGGACAATGTTTGAGTCTTTAGTTGGCATTTGTCTTTGGATGCATGCTCAATGTGCCTAAAGCCTTGTTTTTGGGCCACATTTGTTCCAAGGCCCAAGACAAGATTGGTATATATACCTGATCCTAACTAAATTGTAACTAACTTTGGTTGATTTGTGACATTTTGCATAACATACATTTGAGAGAGTTCTCTCGACTTATTCTTGGACTAGAATACTTAATTCTCATCAAGTTCTCAATGAGGCTTGTAACGAATCTCGCTCTTATCTAATTTTCATAAAATCAGTGGCGAACAATTTCTAAATATTATCTATTTTCTTTTTTCCAATTCCTTTTATTCAAAGTTCTTTCACAAATCTACTTTGAAATTAATGATAATTTTGCTCGTATTTTCATAATATTGACAATTATGTTAAGTATAAAATTCAGGATTAGCCTAAATCATTCAAGTGGATTCGAACATTAGGTGATTCATATCAATAAGTTACTTTCTTAATACAATTATTTTGCAATGATATTATTTTTCATTTATTACTTTGTAAATATATTATAATGAGTTGCAATAATATTATTTTTCATTTATTACTTTGTAAATATATTATAATGAGTTGGATTGGTTGATTGTAATTAATTGTAATGCTAGTTATGAACTGATTTTGTATTTGTATCTATATACCAATTGGTTTTGTATTATAGAACAAACTTTTCTACATTTGTTATAACCATCACTCATTTATAATGTACCTCATCTTTGTATAAGTTAATTTTACATTTTTTAAAATTGATTAAAAAATAAAAAAACAACTAATTTAAAAAACAATATTTACATAGATGATTTTGTATGCTTTCTTTCTTTTGAATAAAAATATAATTCCTTTTATACTTCAAGAAATCAAATTATCAAATTTTCTCTCCTTTGTATCTATCTCATATTTAACTTTTTTTTAAAGGAACTTTGTTATAATAATTGTTTTTTTAATAAAAATATGCAGGTAAGCTCCCAAATAAATATTAGAATTAGGGCGACAACTAGACAAGTCAAGCATAGGTAATGGCCCCTCATCACTCTGTGCTTGCTTTTTATACCCTGCATGTATCTATTAAGTGGATACGAACAAACTTAACAATATTTGCAGATATTCATTGGTATTTATAAATACTTATTAAAAAATACATTTTTTAAATCAATTCCTTTGGCCATAATTTTTAATTATTCTAATAGCTTTTTAAAATAAAATTAGGTTAAAGGCTAGAAAATTAAAACAGACATGAAAAACTTATGTTATTTAATAATAAGTAAAAATAACTTGATAATAATAAGATGCTAACAATAAGTAAGAATTTTTCTATTGACTTGTATCAATAGAAAAATCTTAAACGAATAATTTATTTGCACATAAATTCATGTCAATTTTTCTTCCATAATATAAGTGTATAAGATTTGTCTTATTTATGGAGAAAATAATTATTCAAATTTTTAAAATGTTATTCTCTTTAGAGCCTAAGTTCAAATAAAGTTACACTCTAAAGCATAATTATATATAATATTAAGATACTTAAGTCATAAATCTCTTAATATTTGCTCTCACTTTATTAATAAGTGGATAAAGAATTGTTTAAAATATTCCTAAATACCCATTTAGCTATTCAACTTCAATTCATTACAAATTTTACTTGCAAGTATTTACGAGCATCAAGAATATTTTTTTCAACCCTAATTAAAATCTAATAATACTAGCTACATTTATTTGTTCTAGAATGTTTATATTTTATCTCTTTATTTGAAGTGATTTCCTTTTATTTTAGTTATACAAAGAGTTGCGGGGACTATTAATATTGTGGTTCAAGTGATGTTTTCTTGATGTTATCATTTAAAAATTGTTTTGGAATATTAATATTTGATGGTTGATGATTAACAAGAACTTCATATTTTTTATTTTAATATCTGTATAAAACTAATTTAATTGAGTATTAATCCTAAGATCATATTAACTTAGTTTTTAAAAGTAAGACTATGTGCCAAATGCTACAAATTCTCACAATTTGAGTGCAAAGAGAAAGTAAAAGAGATTGATAAAACATCATATATAGGAATAAGTGTGACAATCATTTAACTTTTATTGCTGTAACTTTGTAAACTTTAATTTTCTAACTTTTCATTGACTTTCTTTTTGGAGAATAATAATGAACTGAGATCATAAAAATCATAGAGTAACCTTAACGGCAAAATTTCTACCCAAATTGAGAGCATTAATGGAGTTTTACTATAAAAGTTCTACTATAAAAAAAAATAACTATTAGCATTCATAGATTAGTAGTTATACTATAAAAAATAATGGAGAGATTTTCAATTTTATCATTTTTTTAATTTCAATACTAGCATTCCACTTTATTGATTTATGTACGCTGTAATGAAATTTATTGTATAAGTTGAAATTCAATATTTCTACCATAACTGTATTATTTGTAAATAAAATCTGATATACATGCTAAGTGTGTTATAAATATTCTTTATTATTTTTTTTCAAACTGAAAATTTTATTTTAATATCAATAAAATATTAATATAAATCAATTAATGATCTATCAACATTAACAACCTAATTAATTATTTATCTTTTCCACAATTTTAAATTATATATTCAGTACAATTTCACACATTGTACGAATTGTTACACTAGTAAATAATAAAGAAAAATAAATGAAAGAGTATTGTTAACATTTCTTGTTAGGCTAATATAAGTAGTGACCTCGTCCACCTGTAGCTGTCTTTTTTGTATTTTTGGGGGTTAGGCCTCTGTCTCTGTCTTTGTTTTTGTTTTTGTTTTCATAGTTGTGTTTCTATTTCTTTGGGCACATGGTCCATAGTATGTAGTTGGGTTTTTAGGTTGAAACAAAAAAATAGTTGTATTTCCAGGCTAATAATGTTAATGACTTCGTCTTGGTGTTTGGCAGTCTTTTTTCTTTTCCGTGTCCTTGTATTTTTTATGCAAATTAACTTTTTATTACGTATTATATGTACAGTAAAAACTATTTTTATTCTACGTCTAGTTTATATATACAATAAAAATTAGTTTTTGCCACCTCTTACTTTAATTAATACTAGTTTTCTTTAATGTCTTCCTCTCAACGAAAACTAGTTTTTGTTTGCACCACATTACATTAGATTTTAGCTGAAGAAAAAAAAATTACACTCACTCACCCTATTGTGTTACTTACAAAAGAAGAAATGTTATTTATATAATAATCTATTGTATAAAAGAAATTAGAAAGAACGATAAAAAAGGAGAAAATCGTGAGAAATAATTAATTATGTGACGAAAAGAGATATAAACATAAAGATAATGTATATAAATCGTTGGAAAAGTTATTAAATGTACATCATATGATTCATATCTCTTGAAAAAAAAAAAACATACAACTCCAAACGTATTTTGGAACAACTTCAACTTGTACTCATAAAAGACCCTCTTTCAAGTTCCCATGTCTTTATGATCTCTCTCTACCTGGAATTATGAAGCATTCTCTCTCTTATCCACTTCTTTTTCTCTCTCTCCCTCTATTTCAATTTACACTTCTATGAAAGCTAATAATTTTTAAAATAAATATTCAAAAATAAAATTTGCATATGGTGGAAATTAATTTATTTTATTTAAACAAAAATTGAAACAAAAGAAATTTAAATTGTTTTATCTAATAAAGTATTTAAAAAATAAAATAAATTGAATCAAAGTAATTAAATTTCCATATATTTTAAAATTTTAAAATTTTGAAATCTCTTATCCAAATTATATCTTAATTAATTCTTATTATCCATCTTGTTCAAATTGGTTGTGACTAAGTACGCGTTTGGCTCTGGTAAAGTTAAAAAACACTTCTAAAAATTAAACTAAAGATGTTTAGTATTTTTCACTTATTTTACCTTAAAATTACTTTTAAGTTAATAGATGTGTGATAAAATATTTTTATAAAAACTTTTTTAAAAAGTATCGCAAACCACCAAGTTCAGAGTCACACTATCTATAAAAAAAAATGATATATAGATATTTTTATATATCAAACACTTTATTTAATATTTATTTATTTTATGTCTCTCTTATTAAATTATATCATCTATTGTATTTACATTTCTTTTTCTTTCTAACTGTTGAATACAGTTTAGTGTTGGCCCAACTTTTTCCTTTGAACAACAACGAAGTGCATAATCAGTTAGAATGCAATCCAGAACATTTTTCAACGAGTTGCAAATTTTGAGAAATTATTCTGTTTTCCACTTACTTACAAAACAAGGTTGATGAAAATTAGAAAGCAATGAAGATTGAGGTTGGAAATCAAAGAGAAGGTGTCGACCTTGGAAATTCGTGACTATTCCACATTGATCATAGTTGCGCAGAAAAGCATGATAGAGGTAGAGTATGGAAGGAAGAAGATTTTTTCTTAGCGTATGTTCGGTAAGAATGAAAAAAAAATGAGAAACAAAGTGAATAATAACAAAGAAGAGGGAAAGTGAATAAAAATGCTTATAAATAAAATAGAAATAGAAGTATTTTGTTTAAGAGAAAAAGTGAAAAAATAGTATTGAAAATTTTCAAGTTTACTATAGAAAAGCATAAATTTGGATAGCACAATTTTTTTATTAGAATCTAGTTTTGATTTATAAGATTTAAATCTAAATCTACGTTATAAGATAATATTATAATATATTTTAAATTTTTTATTGAGTTATTTATAATGTCATTTGCATCCCATACTCAATAATGTTGAACGTAGTAAAGAAATATATTGAAAAAAAAATAGTACCTGACGTCATATTCAGCTTACATATTAATTTTGTAAGATTCAATTTGATTTATATTTACATTCTAAGAAATAAAGAATTAAAAAATAATTTAAAGTTAAAGAATTGATTTTTGTTAAACAACTGATTGTTTCAAAAACACAATCACTATTTATTTTTCACACAGTTTTGGAGGAAAAAAAACGTGAAACCACATATTTTTATTTCTCTCTTTTCTCTTTTTTTCCTTGTCAAACATATTCAATTTTTTTTTTATTTCTCGCCTATTTTTTTCCTGCACTATACTATTTTTTCATATTTGTTTTTATATGTGAATCTAATATAATACAAGAAAATTTACAACATTCACACGTTCTATAATACCTCATTTTTTATGTTATTGTTATTATATTGTTTGTAGTTATCTATTAAGTAATTAATTATTATATTTTATCACTTTTTAAAATAATATTATTTTGTGAATAATTAAATAAATATTATTTTTTGAAAAAATATGTATTATTTAAATATTAGGTAATATTTGAACTTAAATATAATTAATAGATTTTATATATTTAAAAAGATATTTATATTATCTTTATGATTAACTAATGTTTAGCAAACTTTCAAATATAATTATACATATTTGAATATTTAAAAAGATATTAATTGTATTTGAAAAATATCTTTAGTTGTTTGCTTGTTGGTGGTTTATGTTTAACTATCTTTATCAATTGACAAAGTATTTTTAGTTTTTTTTGTCAGTTTTTGTCTTTAATTACATCTATCGATTGATCGTGTTTATTTATTGATTGCTTGTATTTGGGTGCTTCTATCAACTGATAGAGTGTTTAGTTTTCTGCTCAATTCGTTGTTTGTGTTTAACTGTCTCTATCAATTAATAAAGTGTCTGGTTGTTTGTATGTGGTTGTTTGAGAGGATAAGATTTTTGACTTTGTGATTGTAGGTTAAAATAGGTTGTCCCTAGAACCTCAATATATCATGTTTGTCTGCCTCTCGAGTACAAAGTTTTTAACCTCATGGTCATGGGTTGAGAGGGTTTTCCCCTAGAATCTCAATTATAGTATTTGGTTATTTGGATGTCTTTGAAGGAAGACTAAACTCCCCTTATACTAGGATGTGATTTCAATGTTAATTGTTGTGAAGTTTACTGATTTTGTGAAAGCCAACTTATATGTGTTTAATTGTATTATCGAGAATTCATGTATGTTGAGTTATGCTAAAATTATACTATATTTATATTTGTTAATAAGGAAGCATTGCATCAAGAATTATGAGATATAAATTGATAAGTAAGTTAACGATGATGAGTATTGATAGGTTATCTAGGCCAAGAGTCAGTGAGAATAGGCCCAGGTAGCACTTGTCAAATGAGTGACCTAGTCCAAAGAGGTAAGAATGGTACTCACTGATTATTGTGGGTTGTGGATGAGGTACTTAAGTCTAGAAGGGAAATAATAATCCTCACCAACCCAACTTGTAAAAAGTGAAACAATAAGAATAAGTTAAGACATGTCATGCATCATTTAATAAAGACAAGTACACAAGGAAGTGAATATGAACTCGAATTGGTAAGGTTACTAGACCTTCTGAGGTTACTCAGTAGTTAACCTCCAATGGTCGTGTGTGATCCCATGGGTCAAAGCATACATGCAAGTTGAGTAGATCCTGACATGTTATAAAAAGATATCATGCTAGTATGAGATAAGCCAACCAAAGGATTGAGTCATGTCACTACCAACCCATTCCTAGTGATAGATTGATACCACTTGCATATGAAGTAGATATTAAGTTGCATGTTATCATTCATTTACATTCGAATAAATAATTTTGTGTAATTGTTATAATATGTTTGTTTGCACTTTTATCTGTTCTACGATGTCGTGTGAATGTTACTTACAGTGTACTCATACCACAAGTCGAGTGAAATGCGTTTCTCACTCCCTTTTGTTGAGTATTATTTATATTTGAGTTGAATGCAACTTGTAGGCAATGAAAAGTTAGAGCATGAAGACTAGTGTCTTCGTGCCTTATAGTTCTATTTATGCTTTGTCTTGGAATGTTCTAATAGGTTGTGACATAGGAGTTAGATTTATAGTGTTTTTAATGTGAGGATATGACCTTTAAAGTGCCATCATTGTATATTTGTTTGTTTTTTTGCATTACTTAAGAATGTGAAATCTTGTTTGTCCATCATTATAAATCCTAGTTAGATTCAAACATATATATTTTAGTTATTGGAAGAATATAAACTCTATTCAACCAACTAGATTAGACTTTATCTATAAAAACTAAACATGGATGAAAAACTAGAAAGATGAAACTTAATAAAGGAAAAATGACATATTACATATTTAAAGTGGGGAAATTGAAAAAAAAAAATATATATATATATATATATATATATATATATATATATATATATATATATATAAATAAATAAACGCCTTCTACTAACTCTCAAGAATCTCCTTGTTTAGCCCCAAAAAAATACTTTTATTAAGTTTTCATTTTTCATTATAGAAAAACTACTTATTTATGACCCACCTTTTACTTACACATGTTGAAAAATAAAATATATATTTAAAGTTAAAGAAAAATATAATTAATTATAATAAATTAGAGTTTCACAACTACCAACACATGCCAATAACAACAAAATAAAGGAATCAAAGATGTTTAAGCAAGGTGCGCTAAGAGAAACTAAATATTTAGATTCTTATAACTTTAGGAATGGAAAAATTTAAGTAAATATATATAATAATAACATATAATTATGCGCAATATAATTGAAAATATAACTTCATAATTGAAGTGGTATAAAAGTATAAAACAATAAAATAAAATATTTAAACAATGACATGCAAACGTGACTAAAAAGCAAGTGTTAGATGTGTAAGATGTAAAGAAATATTTCATGAAATATTTTTATTTTATTGTTGGTTAATGTAATTTAGCTTACATTTTTTTTTAATATATTCTATTATATTAAATAGAACAGTGAACTTGAATAAGTGCATTTTTAAGAGTTATTATTTAATAAGAATGTTTTTAGAAATTTTTTTCAATGAGAATATTTTTAGAAAATTGTTCAATGAGAATATTTTTAGAAATCTTTTAATCTCTTATTTTTTTAATCTATTCTTTTATCTTTATTTTTAAATTAAATTTTAATATTTTATCAATAATTAAAAATAACTTTGTATCACAACATAATTAAATTATTTATCATAAATCTACAATATAATTTACATATTTAAATTTTTATTTACTATAAATTTATTTATAATATGATTTATATATTTAAAATATTCATGCACTATAAATTTTAGTTATAATATATATATATATATATATATATATATATATATATATATATATATATATATATATATATATATATATATAAAATAAACCTTTATGACGTGGGTCTGTTTGGAAAAATAACTTAATTAAGATCTTCCTTAATAAGTTCTTATTAAACAAGTGCTTATATTATAAGTGATTAAAATTCAATAAGTTACGTTTGAATATACATGTTCATAAGTACTTATACAATTTTAAAGTATTTGAATTTATTATTTCTTGAACAGTTATAAGATATTATCTCATTTTAAAAATTATAAAAAATTAAATCATGATTCAAAATAAATTAAAATTTTAAAAATTAACTAAATAATTAATATATTAACATTATTTATATAACAAATTTATTAAAAATAAAAATCACTAGCCACTATTTTTTATTTTTTATTTTTAAAATTAAGTATCATAAATTTTAAGGAATTATGTAACACACAAAATTAACATACATTTATCAATAATTTAAAAATTAAAATATTTAATAATCAAAACACTATTAAAATTAAATAAATATTTTAAAACCATGATGTAAGTTTAAAAAATTCACCATTTACATGTATAAAAATGGTAAATCATTATAAAAAATTCAACCAATGTAAACTACTGTAAAAAAATATAATTAATAATGTATAAAAGAAATTACTAGTAAGATTTAAAAATATAAATTTTTTAATTAAATTATAATTTTTTAGTGAAAAAAGAAGGAAATATATTAAAAAATTACTAACAATGAATAATTATAATTTATTTTGTGTAGAGGATAATATTTATATTAATTTGGATGAGAAACAAAATAAAATAAAAAATTTGAAGGTTGGTCATGATGGGATTCAAATGTTGGTTTTCTTATTGGTTTCACATGAGCTATTTATATAAACTATATTAAAAAAATTTATAAAAATAAATTTAAAATATTTTATAAATTAATTATAAAATATTTTTATAACTTATCTTAAATATTTTTACAAATACTTATATAGTATAAGATAAATTTAAATAAATTATTTATAAATTCTTTCAAACTAGAAGAGAAAATATATTTTAGATCGAATTAATAGATGTTGTAGTTGATATAATCCAAAATCAAAATAAATATGAAAAATATGGTAATGGAAAAATATAACACCATATTCTCTAAAATTTTGTAACTAATGATCACTCAAATCCAAGGATAAAAATATCTGTCTAGTTAAGAAGACTTGCATTCACATCTTTTAAAATTAAGGAAACATTACCCTGAAAAAGTTCTCTTAAGTAAAAATGTGTTTTACATCCAATTAATACTTGTTAAAGAAAATTAAATGTCATTAAATAAAAGTTTTCAAGAAAGAATCTCTTTCCAACTAATTTATGTTCAAATGAATTAAAGAGACTGTATGAAAGCGCACAAAGTTTTGATTTTTATTACTTACATTTCATTTATTGGTAACTAGAAGACTTGGTATTTTCTACAGGAGCATGATTACAATACAAAAGAGATAAAAAAAGAAAAAAAAAGAAAAAAAAAAAAAGAAAAAAAGGACAGTTAAAGATATGATTGAAGAGTATCAGAGGAGATAGTTAATCATGAGAACCATTAAAATAGTACTTTTGATGTATGTTTTTTTGTACCATAAATTCAACTATATTATTACTTTTTTTTTTCAGGCGTGGAGTATTTGTGAATTTAATTACCCACCTCAATTTAATCATTTCAATTGAATTTTTTTAATGTTAAATCAATCCGTTCAAATCTGTTCATGTACGGATTAGATAACGAATTTTAGTTTTTATATCCGTGAACTTATGAATCCAACATAATAATATGAATTTTTAAAATTTATTATATATATATATATATTAATTAATTAAAAAATTATAATGAAATAGATAAATACAATTTCTCAAATATTTAATAAATGATATTTTTGAACGATTGTTACCAACAATTAAAGATTGATCCTTTTATCTTGAATCGAACTATAATATCTCAATGAAATGATCAATTAGTTAAAATAAATAAAAATAATTGAAAAGTTTCAAAGTTTGATTTTCACATGTACAAATTACATTTATCATTATAAAATTAAGAATCATTATAAAATTAAGAACTCATATATTTTGTAATGTCGTGTCTAATTAATCATATTGTTCTATTAATAAGATAATAAATAAGAGTGATTATATGTTCAGTTACCTATCAATTCAACTCAAATAAACCAAATATTGACTTGATTAGTTGAATTTGAATTTGATAGAAAAATTATATAAATATAACTCAACTCAATGATTAGTTCAAATATTAAATTTGATAAAATTCAATCCCAAATCGATAAGTAAAAACTCCTATTTTTTTTAACAAAAGTTTAAAAGATTATGTTCAACACTAGTCTAGAGGAGGATTATCTTAATATAATCTTCTCATGTCTACATGAGTCAAACTCTACTGGTACATTTACAATTACGGAAACATTGATGTTTAAGTCAATATTTATAAGAGTATGAATATAAAAGTAAGAATGAGAATACTTCAAACCTATCAAACCTATTTGTACAATTTTTCTACAATATGTAAAGAAACATAATGAGGCATGAACCCATTTAAGTCAAATTTTGTAAAATTCTTTTTGTTAACAAATTATATTGTCTAATGTGATACACACTTTACAATAATATTGGAGTTAATGTCACTACTAGAAAATTTAAAATTTGCTACAAAATAATTTTGTGGCTAATTTTAAAAATAATAGTTATTTTGTAACTAATTTCTAGTAAAAATAATTAGCTACAAAATTACTACAATATTGAATGGTAGCATGAAATAAGTAGCAAATTAACTAGGAAAATAATCTTAGTTAATTTGTAGTAAATTTTTTAAAATTTGTAGTTATTTCCTAGCTAATTTGTAGTAATAAGAAGTATATATGAATATAACTTCAATTTAGCTAGAAAAAATAATTTTCTAGTTAATTAATAGTTAATTAGCTAGGATTTAGCAACTAATTTAAATGGTAGCTAAAATTAGTAGCAAAATCAAAAAATTCTTGTAATGTGTTACACAAAAAAGTTTTTGATGAGTATCTTATATATCGGCTATTAAATTTCATGTGTATTATATTTTACACAAGTGTTAAATTTAATATTATTTACCAACATCATATATTAATTTTTGTAAAAAAAAATTATATAAGTTTAGGAGCATATATTTTATAAATTAAAAAATAATAGAGAAATATATTAAAAATTTACAATACATTTATTATAAACTTAAACATGAGTTATTAAAGGTTTATACAAACACACAAGATAGGGACACATAATTTTACATTACATAGAGTCTTAGTAATCTATCTCAATATGCAAGAGTCAAACACATAAATAAAGCGAGACTCCTAACGGACCATAATTCTTCTAAGCATTCCTCTTATTTATTATCCATACTACATATGGGAATGTAACATCTAACGCCGATCAAACACCCGCAAACACATCTAACGCATTTTCCTTAAGAGTTGAAACAAAGTACTGGAAGTAATCCCCATAGATGAAGGGTTTGTATCGTAGAGGGTACATCTTGTCTTCCACCAACTCAGGGGGCACCTTAATCTTCATCTCTTCTTTTGGCATTGCAAATTGGGCAAAAGAATACCTTTCTTTTTCTCCACTCATCTTCACCCTGTGTGTAGCAGCATGAAGTCTCCCATTGCTCCATGCCTATAAATCAGTTATATACCCTTAATGAGCATCTCATTTCAGTCAAATTTTCTAAATTAGTCACCATATAAATTAGTGACTACTGATCAAAATTTTACAAGTCTGAAAATTTTCTTGTAATTAATTTTGTTTGAGTTTTGAAAAATCATTTTAAATTGTGTAAGAAAATAATTTCTTTTAAAGATTTGTTAAGAGGTTAATTTTTATGTATCTGGAAAATAAGTTACCGGTGAACCAATTAAATATGATTTTGAAAATACTTATTATAAAAATTAATAAACTAATCATTCGTGATAATTTATGATTGAATAATTATGTAAAAATATTCTACACTAGTATATTTACTATTTATTTTTATAAAAAATATATAAATTAATTAATAAAAAATTATCATTAATATAATTTTTAACATAATTATTATAAATTAAAATCAATTCACTTATTATATCTTATATACCTAATAATTTATATCTAATAAGTTTTAAAAGAATTATCCAATCATATTAACATTTCAAAAATATAATAATTCATTTTTTGGCTTAAAAAAAAAAGTGATCTTTTCTTTAAAAGAAATCAAACAAATGCTCTCTTAATATTCTATGACATGAAGTACGAGAATATACCTTCAATATGTCCCCAACAAAGACCACAAAGCCTTCCCGAGGTATCTTCAACTGAATCCATTTGTTTGTTTTGGTTAGGACCTCAAGACCTTGGACTTCATTTTGGCATATAACGGTTATGGCGCTTTTGTCAGTGTGAGGCAACAGGGCAGTTTCACCAACTTGAAAGGTTTGAGGAACTTTGTACTTCATCAAACGAAAATTACTAGAGCTCTTCATCTCTTCAATATCTGAAGTGTATTGCTTTGGAAGGTTATAACCCTCTAGAATCATCTTCAGAATGATGAAATTCAGTTCAAGCATCTTCGAGCTCATGGACTTCAATGTCTCACTATATAGATCCCATGCATAATCACCATCCCCACATAAAAAGAAAAAACACGTGCACATAATTTACACACAGATTTATATGTAATAATTATAATTATTAAAATAGGGTTATGCTAGAAATTCATTCCCATATAGCTGGAAATGTGAAAGAGCAAAGACACTAGGGTTCAAGTAACGAGGATGCAATGTATCGGAAGAAGGAAACAATCCTAGTACCTCTAACATCGAACATTCCCTAATGTTTTTCATATTTCAAATTTAACTGCCAAAAACTCTCAGAAGAACAATGGAGTAAAATGAATACAACGAAAGAAACGGACTCCAATTTCCTTTACTTTTAGAAATTACGAGGGTGCCACGTGGAGTGGGACACATAATAAACATGTTGAAAGCTAAACCCTAAATAAATATGAGCATATAATAAAGGAGTATGGGAGGGTTTGAGTCAACGGGGTTTGATTAGATAAGGATCAAAACATTCCTCTGTAACGTATTTTCTCTCATTTTTTTTTTCAATCTAAAAATAACATATTTCTCATGTTGTCTGTGTAAATATAAAAAATAGGTATAATTAATTTTTTTCATAAATTAACGAGACTTTATAGGTTAAAAAAAAAATGAAATGAAGAGGATGGAGTTGAGAATTGGGATTCAAAATCTGTATCCAGAAGATTCTGTATATGTTGTAACATCACTTCATTTATTAACTTGAAGAAAGCGATTCAGAGAAAATGTCATGATCCTTTATCGTTGGAGAAATAAGAAGAGAGGATCTCTCAAGTAAAAAGGACTATATAGAAACTAAAGGCATTACAGAATGAAGACTAATTCTATCTACTTGTAACTAATTATAACATATTTATTATCATTTAAGGTGATTTAAGTGTATAAATTTTAATATTTATTTATAATTTTAAATGGGGCAAACACTTAGGTAAGAAAAGAAATTTCATTCCACCCACTATTAGGACCTAAACATGTATTACTTATGATACAAACTCTACTACATTACTTAGTGTATTATTACTAGTTGGTACATTCCTCTTACAAAACATCACACACACGCACATGTTTGCCCGAGATCATTTTATAAGATATCAACCAGTAATAGTAAAGTGAATCATGTAATAACTATCAAGTTATGAATAATAATTCAGATTTTATATGTATAAACTTGAATTATTAGCCTTAACTTTATAGAATAAACACCTTTTGTATTGAAAATAAAAACTAACTAGTTTGGAATTGCTTTTATGGGGAAGTAATCTTTCAAAAGAAAATTTCTGTAACTGATGAAAACAAGTAATTATATCAAAATAAGTTAAAATAAACATCACTAACCAGCATGTGATAATTAAATAAAATATTTAACTTTTATGTACCATCAATATAAATTTGTTTACTTTATAAAATAATTAAAAATAATAATATACATAACTTTTAAGATGATTATTAAAAAAATCGTTTAACTTATTTCAAGTAAAAAATCAAATTAAAAAACTTTATTGTAAATGATTAGTATAATTAAAAAATAAAAAGAACAAGTAATTATCACACTCTTAACCTACACTATTATTTATTAAAATTTATTAAAAACCATAAAATTAAGATAGAAAATCATTAATTATGAAATAAAACTCACAAAAATTATAATTTTTAATAAATTTTAATAATAACACAGTGTATCAACTTTTTTTTAATAAATTTCAATTATTAATTATGAAGTAAGATTCACAAGAATTATAATTTTTAATAAACTTCAATCAATAATAAAATGTATGAATTTTTTTAATAAATTTTCAATCAATGATAAAAAATATATTAAAAGAATGTGTTGGAAAATATATTACTTTTAAGTATACAAGAGAATTGCACCAGTTATACATGATGATGAGATTGGATAGTCCCATTTTTACTTGGATAACTGCTTATAAAACCCAGCAGACTTATCATATACATGAAAGTAATAAATGTAGAAGAAATTAAATACCAGAAAGTGGGGTTTCCTTGAGGCCACATGAGGTTAGTGAAGGCCAGAGCAGAATCCTGAAGGGGAGCATCATCAATCCCAAAGCTTTGACAAAGAGGAATAACGGGACAGTCACAATTGTAGCTCCTATAAGCCTTTGGGCTTACGTGCTTCCTCTTGGTTTCTTCAGGCAAATCAAACAAGTCTTTTATGCACAAAAACATATCATCAACTAAACCCTTAGGAACCTTATCATAAATCAAAAGGAAGCATCCATGGCTCTCACATGCTTCCCTCACTTTCTTGCTCATTTCTTTCCATTCCACACTCCCTTCTTCAAATCCCAACTCATCTCCAGAAAATTCCAGACATGGAATCATCTCACTCTCACTATCCATTTTTTTTTTCTCTCACCCTCTCTCTCTCTATGTTTGATGTTCTTACACAAGGTGTAGTTTACTATATATAAAGCCAGTTAGTCACACATAACATGAGCATAGCTCAGGATATAAGGACCAAAGTGGAAAGCAAAGTTAGCTATTTTTAGGGAAAAGGGTAGAGAGATAGTGTGTCGTCATATGTCAAATTAAATGTTGAAATTAAAATTGAGTTTCATCTTATATTTAATGAGAGCATGTGTAGTATCCATCATTGAAGAAATCATTTAAGACCATGTTAAAGGAAACCTCTTATTTCAGTTTTCTTGCTTTTATTTTCTGCTTTCATTTTTTATTTATAAAATTCTTATTTTATTTTCAACTTGTTTCATGTTTTTATAAATTTATTAAAAAAATTGTAAGAATGACTGTTTTATTTTATTTATTTCTTGTACAAATATTTGAAAATAAAAAATAAATTAAAATTATAATATATATATATATATATATATATATATATATATATTACTTTTATTAACATTTTATTGTATAAATATTATTAATATTTCTATTAATAATATTTTTATATTTTAATTAATATCACATTAATATAAAATATTACTAATGATATTTTGTCATATAGGTTTAAATATTTTAAAAGTCATATATATAATTCCATGCCATAATTTTTTCACATTGTTGTTTTCATTACTTTCATAAGTTCACTCAATTTCTTACATACCAATATTGTTCCACTGTAACTCAAACACCATACTTAAGCATTAGTGCTTGCTTATCTAAGCTAATGGAAGCGAACTCAAACGCAAGAAATAAAAAAGAATGTCCATTTAAAACTATTTTAGGACGTTTGTTAGCATTCTTGTTACAGCGGGAAAAATAACCAAAAAAAAAAAGCAAAGAAAGAAGTATGAATCCCTACATGTAAAGACCAAAGAGAGGGGAACAAAGGTAATGAAAATTTATGTCAAAATATCACGCGATTCAAAAAAATTAATGGAATTTATTATTAAATGAAGAAATATTTAGTGAATTTTCAAATTTTAATATTTTAAATATATTTATTTTTCATTTATTTTTAATATATTTTTAGTGTTACTTTTTCATTTAACTATTCTTTAAAAAATAAAATAAAAATAAGAAAACGTTAATATATAGATTCAAATAATAAATGTTACTGAAAACATTAAAATGTAATAAGATACATTTTACAATATAATTTTATCAATTTTATATATTTAAAATCATTTTTAAGAGTTAATGTTAATACAATCGAAAAAAATTAGTGTCAACTACGTATTTCTTTCTGTTTCATATATAAGAAAAAAATTGATTTATACTAATTAAGAAATAAAATAAAATTATGTTTTATTTAAACTTATATAAAAATAGAATAAAATCATTTAAAATGAAACTTTTAATAAATAAATGATATTTTGAAATAACATAGTTAAATAAAATGAAATAGTTGAATTTTACTTATATGGATATCAACATTTATAATTTTATTTTTTATATTCGGATAAAAAAAGTAATTCATTAGAAAATAATGTTTTTAAAAATTTGTAAAATAATATTGAGGAGTGAGGTATGGAGAGAGAAGGGTGCCACCCTGTAAAGCAGTGACGAATATGTTCATGCATGCAAGCCATTTGTATTAGATTCATTATTAACTAAGTAGGCTATCTGTTAAATACAATAAATGCCTGATTAATTTTTATTTTTCATTTATTTGCCAATGAATGCTTGGTTGGCTATTACTATGTCTAACAGTATCTCTTTCTTACCAGCAAGGCATGAAGTTAATTGATGTATTCCTACTTGGGAAAATCGTCTACATCTAATGCTTGTCCAAAACAGACAGATATGCTTGTCTGGTTTATCAGTAACAGGAAAGAGTGGAATATAATATACCAGTTAATAAGGAACTTTATATTATTATTATTATTTAATTATAAATTATAGTTGGTATAATTATAAGATAATTATTTTAAAATCAATAAATTTATTATATCTAATCATTTGTAATAGAATAACGATGAAGTAAATATAATTTGTGATAAAATAACAATAAAATAAAATTATTTTATATTATTAATATATAACTTATTTTTTTTAATTTATATATATTTAGTGTAATACAAATATTTGATAAAACTTGATCACTTTATCATGCATAAATTAAACTCTACAAAGTAAAGTACAATCGGATCTAGATTTTCTAAAATAAAGAGGCGTATTCTATAAGAAAAGTATAATAATAATTATTAACTAAAAAATTATTATTATTGCACTTTATCTCTAATACATATATTTTCTGTTTATATTATCCAAATCCAACTTGGAAACGACATTCTTGGAGTCTGTGAATTGATTTGTTTTTCCTTAATTCTAAGCACGATATGGTAAAATAATAAAGATACTATAGTGTTTTGTTAATTTAAATTTGTTATTAAAGAGTATCTTAGTTGTTTTATTCTAATGATGTAGTAGTATTATAGAAAAGGATCTTCTCATTTACCTAATAAGTCATGTTTAAATTTTAAATCGTTTTCTCCCAACGACAAAAATAGGGGTTCGGTAACTGTTTTCTCTTTCTGGGTACAGGTTTAAAAAATCTTCTGATGAGAAATACAGAAGATACATCATCCTAATGATTTTGTCGGTTAACAACTGGAATTATTATGATTATTAGTAACATATTTTTAACTATTTATTATAAGATGAGAAAATATAAAATAAAAAAAAATTAATATAAAAAAAATCTACAATTTTTATACAATTAAAAAATTAATTAAGTTTATTAATTTTGATACCAAAACTGAAAACATGAAACAAAACTAGAGGAACGAATTATTGTTGTTGGGTTGGATGGGAAAGAGAAAGAAACGTTACCGGACACATGTTTGTTTTATTCTTGAACGACAGGTTTCTATGACCGCGTGTTTTTGGAGTTGCTGTCGCTACTTATTAGTGCCAGCCGTTACCTTTATTAAAGGCTAAAAGCTCAACGTGTCTATGCTATTAGGGTGGGGAAAATCAACGTGAAGCTCCAAGATGATAATGGGATTTCGATAAATCCCAATATATAAGGGTTTAAATTTTATTCTTTACTTTTCTATAAGGAAACTTTAAAATTATATCAAACATTGATTTTTAATTTTTAAGATTTTTATAAGAAATTAAAGTTACTTTTTATTTCGTTACAATTATAAAAAAAAAATACCCTTCGTTTTGAAAGTTAATTATAATTGCAGTTTTTGTTTTATTCTAATTTGTTTCAAAAGCTTAAATAAGCAAATTAAAAATTCTCGAAAGAGAATATAAAAGTGTTTTTTCGTGAAAAGAAGATAGAATGAATAAATTCTAGATATGGATATTTTCCTTAAAAGATTTATGGAGATAGGTGCATATACATATACTTTATCAATTATTACTTAATCCATGCATATATTAAATCACTATATATAATTAATATTATATAATAGAAAATTATTTGTGTATTTTAACTTCAATTCATTCACTATATATATATATTGACAAATCTTAAAGAAGCAAGATTTATAAGTTTGTGAATTAGCATGTTTTATAACTTAATTATTTGTTACTTGAATTTTGTTAAATGTTTTATTTACCTAAATTGCAGATAATGAATATGAACATTGGTATCTAAGTATTGTAGGTTACGAGAATAGGTAATAAAGTTGCAACCCATGTAAGTATAGATTGAACGATAATTTTATTTATTTTAAAAGAATACTAATATAGAGAGAAATATTATGTTTAAATTATTCATTGCTATCCTTAATACAGGGAAACAAAAGGATGAAGGATTGCATACAAACACATTCTAAAATAAAAAAAGTTAAATATTAAAATAAAAGTTGTTAATAAAAATGTAACTTAAAACATTTAATATAATTGATATTTTGATAAGTTTATTAATAAATATTTATAAGAGAAGAAAATAATAAAATAAAATAAATTGAACTTCTCCTATGTTTAAATTAAATTGTCTAATTCACTTAACTTTTATAAAAACTTTCTCATTTAAGAAAAGGTGAAGTGTATAAGTTAATTTTAACTTATAAAAAAATTTAATTCATGAACTCACTTGATTTTGAGTCCTAACAACCCATCAAAAGTAATATTTTTAAAAGAGTTGAGTTTTTTTATATAAAGAAATCATAAAATTAACAAGAATACGAGTGATATTCCAACCCTTACACAAAAACAAAAAGTAAAATTCAATCCTTAGTATTGTTAAAAAGAATACTTAATATATTTAATTGGATCTATACACTAATGGAGAGCAAATTACAAGAAACGTAGTATTGTACAGTAAACTAAGTCCAAGTTTTTCTACATAATCAAATCTAAAACATAAAGAAAATCAAAACTACAATTATTAAGAATTACATCATTATGCTTCATCAATAAGCTTCAAACCATCAAAGGCCATAACACCTGAAAAAAAAATAATTGTTTTTCTTCTCATGAGACCCTGACTATAAGAATAATGACAAACCACATAATATGGAAGAACTATAAAAAAAAATTGAGTCAAGTATAAAAGGAAGTCTAAACCTAGTGAGAAATAGAACATGTAGAACAAAATACACAAGATACTAAATAATTGTCTATAATCACCTTCCTATGGATAAGGTTTGACCTACAAGTTAATTTATCCAACACTATATGTCAAATGCAAGGACCTTGGAAGAAGCACAACATCTCAAAAAAAAATTAAAAATAATAAGATCATATTTATAACCACCACAAAACTCTTTGATTTAGAGAGCAAAAGGTTGTATGCATATCTCACTAAATAAACCCAAGAACTACAAATTAATCTCCATAATTTACTCATCTTTTCTATCCTTACAAAGAATAATAGAACTAACAATATATTTCAACTCACAAAAAGTTCATCCTCCCAAACTAAAAGCCTCCTTCATAAACTTCAAGACCAACTCCAATCATTTTCAATCCATCTTTCTCAATAGCATTTAAAGAGACATTCTTACAGGTGTGGAGCTAACTTAAATTTTACGATGGAGCACATATAAAGAGTAAATAAAATATATTTTTAAAAATTAATAAATAACTATTTATGCTAGTTGAGCTCGACGATACTTCAAGGAGTCAAATTTATCAATAATAGTTTTTGTACGAAATAGACTAGTAATGTCTTTTCATGTAAACTACTAATTTGTTTGTAAAATAAAAGCTAATCTTCTATTTGTTTCAAATCTTGTCTTAACAATTTTCATTGCGGAAAAAGCTCTCTTTGTAATTGCTATAGAGACTGGAAGTGTTAAAACAAGACAAATCAATCTATCAATCTAGTGATAATTTACTAACTTTTTCATTTTTGCTAATTTTTTGCACAACTCAAAGAGTGTTGTTATATCTTGGAAAGTTTCATGGTGAGGTACAAATGTTCATCTTTCTTGCTCAGTGAAATCATAAGAATAAAAAATCTCTCATAACCTGCAAATTTTATCAATGTAATACATTAGCATAGTAATTTCATATTTTCATAAAAAAATTGATATTATATGAAGTATTTCTTGGTCAATGAAATCATAAGAATAAAAACTATTTACTAACATGCAAATATTATCAATGTTGAATTTCTTGTATTTGTTGCTAGGTCCAAAGATGTATATAACATTAGGTGTTTCATAATTAGTTCATTGAATCTTGAATTTAATTCTTGTACCTAAGAATCAATTACAACTAAGAAATCATCAACCCAGTAATAATACTCCTTAATTACATTTGGTTGACGAGATCGACCTCTTCCCAATATGTAATGTGCACCCATGTGAGAAATCTCTATCTCATGTTTTTGACAATTTTTTCACATTCTCTAACAATTTAAACCATTTCTCATTTCTTAACTGTTGAAGAAGTGATTTTGTAGTAGAAAAAAGATGCATTGAATTTAAAATATCTTTAGAGCACATTGCAATATTTGATAAAGAATATCAATGATTCCCATTATCTCAAACATCAAATGTAGTATGAAAATAAATTCAAACGATGACAATAAAAGCATCTCCTCTTTGAGAATAAGTGGTCCTTTCATCAATAAGAGTATAGTAATAATGCAAAATGCATTGTATATTTTCATTAAGCTACAAATAGATTGAAAATAAGAGCCCTATCAAGTATTTTCATCCCTTTGTAAAGTACCTATTTGATTTGCACCCTTTCCTATTTGAAGTTCACCATTGACAATCATGTTTGAAATGTTAATTACTTGAGAAACTTGCAATTGACCATGCCTTTTAGAAGAAACACTAACAATATTTACAATAAAAGTCAATTGTGTAAAAAAATTCATGAAATGATCTACTTCTCTTGAGGTTGCAACTTATGCAAATTGTAATCTATAAGCATAACAATGGACATAATGTGCAAAGACGATTATAAGTTTTTTTTTTTTTACCAAAATGGCAGCATGACAACCAAAATATAACATATTTTCATGAGAGTACTATAAATAAGAAGGATATAAATCAAACCAACAAGTTTGAAAACAACGAGGATGATCATCATTTGATAAAGGCTACCTTTTAAGAATAGGTTGTCATGACCCATATTTAAGATAAGCATGTTGAATTTCATCTCTTTGATTTATAGGAAACTTTTAAATCATTGATCATAGTTGAATACCTCATTCAATATCCATATTATTCATTTCTTCTTGATGAAGTCTTGGGTGTTTTGGTTCACATTGCTTTTGTTCAAGATATAAAATGTTGAGGTTGGATGTCTCAAATGTAGAAGAACAAATTGAGATATTTGTATCATTTCTTTTAAAGAATTTGTCAATTATTTTCATTTTACTCATACTTAAAACAAGAACTCAATTATACATGTGAATTAATTATTTTTTAGAAGTTATTGTTGGAGATATTATAAATATCTAATAAGATATGATAGGTAACTAATTAAAATGTTACAAATATCTAAATATCTCATTAGATTAAGAGATTACAAATATCTAAATATCTCATTAGGAGATCGTGAATATCGTAGTTTATCTACAATGGTTATATTTATTTTCCTGTTATTCATGTTATTTCTTTTACTTTCAATTTGGTATCAAAGCTCCAGATCTTGGGAGCTTTGTTTTTGCTGCCTCACTTCAGTGAATTACTACCCTCTGACGAGATTCACACGTCGGTGTGAGACTAGTCAAAGTCTTCTTTTTCATTTCCAACTATTGATGATAATGGTAGAAGATAAAGTCATTATCTTGGAACCTAACGAACTTCCAAATTTGGTGGGTCCCTCTCGACTTAACAATCGCAATTATCTACAATAAGCACCATATATTCGTACTATTCTCAAAGGGTGCAAGAAGTTGAGTCATATTGAAGGAAGTCATACTTAAAGCATGGGATGACGATGATTCTCTCATTATGACATAGCTATGGAATTCTATGACTCTGGAAATAAGCCGAAATTATATATTTTATTCATCCATTTGTAATATATGGAAAAATCTCATTGAGACATATTCAATGAAAAAGGACTATGTTGATTGCTATAATATTGAAAGCAAGATCTTTAATTATAAATAAGGAACCCTCATAGTAACATGGTACAATAGGACTTTGAATAGGTTATGTATCGAGTTGGACCAATACCAAGGATTGAAGATGTGTAAAGCTGATTCTATTGTATACACTGGGTTCGTTGAAAGGGGAAGAATCTTTAAGTTCCTCCATAGCTTGAATTCTAAATATGGTCCTACTCAAGTTTAAATTCTAGGCATGGAGAATCTTCCCTCTTTGTTTGAGGTATTTTTTATTGTGCAGAGTGAAAAGACTTGACGATCAGTCATGCTTAATAAAGGAAGCTCCAACATAGGATCAGCCATGGTGATAAGAAAATGTTTCACAAAAGGATCAATAGGTTCCACAAACGGATCAACCTATGAAGGAAAACTTTTCACAAAGAGTAGTTGTGGAGAATACTGCACGTATTGCAAATGACCAGAACTTACCAAGGATACCTGCTACAAGCTTTATGGAAAGGAGAAAGTTCTTAAACAAATGGGTGGAAATAAAGACCCAACTCAGATGTGGGTGAATCAAACAACCTCCGATAAGGAGAATGTAGTTAAACATCCTTGTACCTTGCAACTTGACTAGGATATTCAAGACTTTAGTAAGGAGGAGATGAACTACCTTCAAACCCTCCTAAACTCAACAAGTAGTACTCTTGGCTCGTGTCATGAAAGGTAAGAGTTCCTTCAATAATTATGGTTCAGTTCCACAAAGCATCTAGAACCTTGATTCTGGGGAAACAGATCATATGACCTCATTTCCTTCATATTTTACATCATACCTTAAAGTATCCAAAAAGCAACTCATTACTATTACTAATGAAGATCACGTTCCTATTGTTGGATCTAGCATTGTCCAACTTTAGTCATCTTTATCCCTACACATTCTTCATGATCCTAAACTGGCTAACAACATTATCTCTATACATAGGCTTATACAAGATTGGAATTGTGTAGTAACATTTTTTCATTCTCATTGTGTTATTCAAGAACTTACAACGGGGAGGACGATTAGAGTTGCTAAAGAGCAAGGTGAATTATACTACTTACAACATACAAAGATAGGTAACAACACCAATAAGGAAGATTTGCCTTCCAATCAATGAGCAACCTCAAAAACTTGGGCAACTTCTCAAATTTGGATTTATCATAAATATCTTGGACATCCACCATTTAGGTTACTTGAGAGAATGTTTTCAAATTTATTTATAAAAGAGTCTGTCGAGTCTTTTAAGTATGATGTTTGTCAGTTTTCAAAACACCATCTTGCAACATTTTCTTCTACTAATAATAAAAGTCTTGAACCTTTTGTCCTTATTCATTCTGATGTGTGGGGGTCAATTAGTAACTCTATATCGAGGGCTAAGTGGTTTGTAGCATTTATTAATGATTATACCCGTGTGACATGGATATTTCTTATGAAACATAAATCTAAGATTTGTCAAATATTTGTTGATTTTTTCTGTCTTGTCAAAAACCAATTCAATAAATCTATTAAAAGACTATGGTTAGATAATGGTACCGAATTTGTAAATCTTAAGTTCTCCATGTTTCTTAAAGATAATGGTGTGGTTCATGAACTAATGTGTGTGAATACTCCCCAATAAAATTGGAGTTGTGGAAAGGAAAAATTGTCATCTCCCTGAGGTTGCTAGAGCCCTCCTCTTCCAAATGTCTGCTCCTAATGTCTATTGGGGAGAAGTTGTCCTAACTACCACCTATCTCATCAACAATTTACCCACTCGTGTCTTAAATGGTATTAGTCCAATTAAACATACGTTATCCTCCTTTCCTTCTTCTCCCCTAATGTTAAGCTTACCAAGTTGTGTCTTTGGGTGTGTTATCTTTATCCACTCTCATAACCCATATCGTGAGAAGTTAGATCCTAGAGCTATCAAATGTGTTTTCATTGGTTATCACTCAAATAAAAAGGGGTTTAAGTGTTATCATCCTCCAAGTCATTGGGTCTTTGTCTCAATGGATGTTACTTTTCATTAAACACATTCATTCCTTGTTAACGCTCCACTTTAGTGGGAGAGTTGTCTAGAAGACAAGTCTTTCATCGAGTCATTACCTTTTCCTACTTAGGATGTTCAAGTTCAAGAAGTCACGAAACCCACTCTGGTCCCACAGCAAGTCCAACTGTCTGAGTCGAAGGTAAGTATTCTTGAGAATCCCATTGAGGATGTTACCGATAACATGCATATTGCTTTGAGGAAAGGGAAACGATCATGTGTCAAGTATTTTATTTCTCAATCTGTGTGTATCGATCATCTCTTTGTACAAAATCAGAGTTTTATTGTTGCCATTAATCCAAACATAACACCTACATCAGTACAAGAAGCTTTGAAAGATGAGAATTGGGTTCAAGTCATGAAAGAAAAGATGAAGGCATTAGAGAAAATTCAACTTGGGAGATTGTTGATAAACCTACAGACAAAATAGTTGTAGGTTATATATGGATATACACTATGAAGTGTAAATATGATAGGACCTTTGATTGATATAAAGCAAGATTATTTGCTAAAGGGTATACACATATTTATGGAATGGATTATGAGGAAACATTTTCCCCTATAGCAAAGATGAACATAGTAAGAGTTATTCTTTCCTTAGTCGCCCATTTTGACTGGAACTTGCAATAGTTTGATGTTAAAAATGTCTTTCTTCATGGAAACCTAGAAGAAGAAGACTACATGGAGATTCCCACAGGATTCTATTCTCATAATGAAAAGAACAAGGTATTAGACTCAAAAAGGCCTTGTATGGACTTAAATAGTCTCTCCGAGCATGGTTTGGAAGATTTGCTCAAGTCATGATATCTCTAGGATATAAGCAGAGTCAAGGTGATTATACTCTCTTTATAAAACATTCTCCTAATTGTGAACTCACTCTTCTTCTAGTTTGTGTGGACGATATGATTGTTACAAGTGATGATGAGATTGAAAAACTAACTCTGAAAGAAAAGCTGGCAACTCAATTTGAAATGAAGGAGTTAGGAAAGGTGACATAGTTCCTTGGGGTAGAGATTGCATATTTAAAACAAGGTATATTTATCTCCAAAAGGAAGTATGTACATGATCTCCTCAAAGAAATAGGAAAATTGGGATGCAAGACCTTAAGGGTACCTATTAAGCAGAACCATAGGATTAGGTGTGAAGAAAGTCCAACCATAGAGAAGTCTCAATATCAGATATTAGTGGGGAAATTGATCTACTTATCCCACACTAGGCTAGATATTGTCTATTCTATTAATGTGATCAGTCAATTTATGCATGATCCCAGGGAAAGGCACCTTCAGGTAGTTGAAAGGATCCTCCAATATTTGAAGTTAAGTATAGGAAAAGGACTGTTTTTTAGAAAAAAAAAAAAAAGAAAAGGTACAATGTCCATGGAAATATATACACATATGGACTATGCAAGATCAATTATAAATAAAAGATCCACTTCCAGATATTGTATGTTTTGGGGAGGAAATCTAGTAATATGGAGGAGCAATAAGCAAAATGTGGTTGTTCGATCTAGTACAAAAGTAGAATTTCGAGTCATCACACATAGTATATGTGAAGGATTATGGATGAAGATTATTCTTGATGACCTCAAAGTAAAATACAAAAGACCTATAAAGTTGTTCTATGACAACAACTCAGCTATTAGTATTGTCCATAATACAGTCTAACACAACAGGACAAAGCATGTAGAGATTGATAGACACTTCACTAAAGAGAAGTTGGACAGTGGACTTAAAGTCACAACACATGTTCCTAGAAGGCTCCAAGTAGCATATGTTTTCACCAAAGGGCTTTTTGCAGCTTGATTTCAAAAACTCAATGGCAAGTTGGGAATGATTAATATTTATTTATTAACTTGAGGGAGAGTGTTGAAGATATTATAAATATCTGATACTATGATAGATAACTCATTAAAAAGTTACAAATATCTAAATATCTCATTAAATTAAGAGGTTACAAATATCTAAATATTTCATTAAGGGATCATGAATATCATAGTTTATTCACAATGAATATCATAGTTTACAAAAGTAGAATTTCGAGCCATCACACATAGTATATGTGAAGGATTATGGATGAAGATTATTCTTGATGACCTCAAAGTAAAATACAAAAGACCTATGAAGTTGTTCTATGACAACAACTCAGCTATTAGTATTGTCCATAATACAGTCTAACACAACAGGACAAAGCATGTAGAGATTGATAGACACTTCACTAAAGAGAAGTTGGACAGTGGACTTAAAGTCACAACACATGTTCCTAGAAGGCTCCAAGTAGCATATGTTTTCACCAAAGGGCTTTTTGCAACTTGATTTCAAAAACTCAATGGCAAGTTGGGAATGATCGATATTCATTTATTAACTTGAGGGAGAGTGTTGAAGATATTATAAATATCTGATACTATGATAGATAACTCATTAAAAAGTTACAAATATCTAAATATCTCATTAAATTAAGAGGTTACAAATATTTAAATATTTCATTAAGGGATCATGAATATCATAGTTTATTCACAATGATTATCGTTATTTTTCTCATAACAATATTTTTTGATTTTTCTACTAATTTTAGTTACCATTTAAATTAATAGATAAATTCTAACTAATTAACTATTAATTAACTAGAATATTATTTTTTTCTAGCTAAATTTAAATTATTTATTTTTATTACTACAAATTAGTTAAAAAATAATTACAATAATTAAAAATTTACTACAAATTAACTAAGATTATTTTCTTAGCTAATTTGCTTCTTATTTCATGCTACCATCAATATTACAGTAATTTTGTAACTAATTATTTTTACTAGAAATTAACTACAAAATAACTATTGATTTTAAAATTAGCTATAAAATTATTTTGTAGCAAATTTTAAATTTTCTAATAGTGTCTGTTATTCATGTTATCTTTAAGCAGTGTTTACTCTATAAAAAGGGAGGTTAAAAATTGTATTATTTAATTTAATTAATATGCAATTTTTTTTATTTTCAATTGTTACAAAATAATTTATTATAACAATAAGCATAACAAACTTGATCGTGGAGGATTGAATAGAATGCGATATAAACATGCTGGAGATTTTAATTTTAATAGAGTGAATAAATGTAGGATTTTAGTTTTAATAGAATGAAAAAAAAAAATACAATTCTATAGTAAAACTAATTCACTATCATATACCTAATAAATGAGAAACTAATCTCTTAATTATAGTTATGCGTTAAAACAAGAACCATTTTTTAATCAACAATCTATTTAAAGGGTATTCCACTATTCCTCATATTATGTGTTTATGCAAGAAATAATCACAATAAACAGTTATGCAAGTATACATTATAAGTTGAAACTAAAATAATAAATAAAAGCTATTTTTATGCGAAGAAATAAAAAAATGATATTTTTGTGTTGAAAAATCTGATATAAATGCTTTGACAGTTTACTAAAACTAAAAAAAAAATTAACTTATTTTTTCTACCTTTTAGTGAGTAGTTATGTAGTTGTGCCACTAATTTTCCTGCCTCTATATTGCCTCCAACTCTTCCTTAATCATTTGCCAATGCTTGTTGTTTTGTCCTTGTTTTTTCTTATTCTACCTTGTGGAGTTGGTGACTTAGGATGGGGGGCAATAGCTTCTATTGGTCGTTTGTAGAAGTAAAGAAATAAAAAATAGAAAAGTTGAAAAGAATTTGAATTTTTGTGCAACAGATTTGAAAAAATATATATATACATAATTACATTGTACATTGGAATAACATGAAAAAGAAAATATTGATTTTTTCATTCTTTTATTTATCCAACATGTAAAGTTAATTAATGGGGAAACACTAATATATATATATATATATATATATAAATAAGATATTTCACTTTTTTTTTTTGGGAGTATCCATAGCTCCCCTCCCCATTCTAATGAAAGGATCTGCTCCTGCATTCTTATTACCAAACAACAAGAACAACCTTAAAAAAAGATCTTTAAATCTTTTTACATTCATCCACAAATCATTCCAAATGCAAATGCTTGACTTGTTTCTGACCCTCTTGAACACCCTTTTAGAGAACCAATACAAATGAGATGAATTATCATCACCATTAATATAACACAAATCTCGCCACCACATGGTTTTTTTATTGTTCATTTATCAACTTGACAACCTATTTATCAACCAAATGTTCTTATTTCCACTTGACTAACAAACTTAGATTGATAAATTTAAGTCCTTCACACCTAGTACACCTAGATTCTTTTAATGTGGTTGATAGATTTTAGTCCAATTAATTTACACAAGCAATTTTCCTATTTCAATTCTTCCCATAAAATTTTAAAAAATCTCTAAATATTAGTCAACGTACTTACAACTTTTTTTAGAGCTCTGAAAAATTAGAAATAATAAAGAGAAAAATTAAACAACGAATTCTACAAAATGATATGAACTCCAAGATATACATACCTAACTTTCCATTTTGCCAATCTTTTCTTAAAAGTGTTTGCGTTGGCGTTGCTAAGTAGAGGGCCTTCTATGATTTGCCTTTATAGGCAACCCTAAATAAGAAAAAGGAAGATAACATGTTTTACAAAACAAGAAATTTTATGCACCTACCATGAAATTTGGATACACCTTAATACAATAAATAATACTTTAAAAGAAGTTAACCTTTAATCTAAAAAGCAATTTGAAACTTCTTAAAACTAATTTAATACTCTAGAGTTTTCGACATCTTTTGTTCTAATAAATTATACTTGAATACCTATTTATGATCACATTTCATTGTTTGTTACTACTAGAGGAATTCAACAAGGTAACCACCCTCTTCACATTACTTGTTTATTCTATGTATTAAGCACTTGGCTCATTATGATTTAAAATAAACATGTACACATAAAAGGGTGGTTTAATTGTTTGTATGTGAACACTTGAAAAATTTTCACAAACAAGATATGCAACTTTAAGCACAGAGTGCAAAGCGTCCAATATTCTAAAGCGTGAAAAACAGGATAAAGAAGGAGAGAATCACACAAGGTATTTATCTTGGGTTACTCTCTAACTCAAAGTTACATCTAGCCCCTTTCACTAAATTACAACAAACATTTTTAACAACCTCTTCAGACCTTACACCTATTGTAATTTACAACTGAGATCATAAGACAGCAAATACTCTTTAACAGTAAGTCTCTTCAAGTTTTCACAAGAAATAAAGATTTTTATAAGAGATGATAACTCACTAAGTGAGGATAAAACATTTCAAGCAAAGACAAGCTTTATATGCACAATGGAATATGAAGCGAAGAAAAAAGTCCAACTAATTATTCACTTTTCAATTGTCTTGATGTTCATTTCACTTGTTTTTTCTACTTGACTATTCTGGAGATGATAGTTTATATAAGCTTGTGAAATAAGTAGTAATTTACATACAAGAATTTGTGATAATCTTTGCATTAAATACATAAGATATTTTCTATGCTTTCATCTAGATCATATTGTCATTTTCTGCCAAAGAAAGAAATTAAACAATTGGGCACGTACTTTTGATTTTTCTCAAGTGTCCAAAGTTTCTTTGTATAGAGGGAAAGTTCATTTGGCTTATTTTCCTTTTCTTCTTTACTAAAGGTGAAAGAGAGTTCATATGTCACTAGTGTAAAAATAAGTTTTTACACTGATCCTTTTACATCGATTCTTAAATAAACAATGTAAATAAAATATAGTGGTATTTTTGTAAATATCATGTTTATTACATTGGTTCTTAAAGAACCAATGTAAAAAGTGTTTTAAACACTCTAACAAGCTGCAATATTTCGTCTTCTTCATTCAAAACTTGTTTCTTCTATGAGAGAATCTCATCTGTTCAAAATGATACTCATTTGAAACCTCACCAATTGAAACCTTCATTGGTGACAACATTCATCCATATTTTCATCAATATCATCATCTCCATTGTTATACCTTCGTTGTTCTGTCATTTTTACTCTTATGAGGTAATATTTTTTCTTTTTGATTCTTTTTGTTATTTTTGTTTGTCTCGTTAGTGTAAATTTATGAAATATGCAAATATTGCAAGATATATGAGATCTACCTATTATACGAAAATGGAAGTATAAATATGTAAGATATGTAAAATCTAAGACAAACTCACAAAGCTTCCTGCAAACTTGAAATCATTGAAGTCTAACTGTTATCCAAAATCAGAAGCACATATCTTTGTAGATTTACGTCATTTAATTATCCTATCGTTCTTTTAACTAATTGAAAATGGTTCTCTTAAAAAAAAAAACTAATTGTAAATGGTTACCGGATAATGAAAGATCATATCCCTAATTATAAGCGTAAATACTTAAACAAAAAGAAACACAAAACAAATTCATGATCAAATAAAATAAAGTTTAAAGAGGCAGAAATCAAAATCTCGGTTGATAATATTTGTTCATCCATTATTGTCTTTATCACAGGTGTATTTTCTTTTTATCTCTCTTCAGTTTTAAGTCTTACCATTGTAGCACACCAAAACTGTCAGGCCCAAACAACCACAGTTGACTTTCCCTTAACCGATAACGATAAAATCCTGAAGATTTTACACGTTATCAACAAACAACCACAATTGGCTTTCCCTTAACCGATAACGATAAAATCCTAAAGATTCTATATGTTATCAACAAACAACCACAATTGGCTTTCCCTTAACAGGTAACGATAAAATCCTGAAGATTCTATATGTTATTAACAAACAACCACAGTTGGCTTTCCCTTAACAGATAACGATAAAATCCTGAAGATTCTATATGTTATCAACAACAACCGAAAACAATAAAATCTCCTGGAAATGGGATAAGATACACTCTCATGTCAACCACAGCCTATATAAGGCCTCACCGCGAATAAACGGGGGTCGAACAAATTTTCCACCAGAAAGCTAGAAGAGTGAGAAGCCAAGAAGTCTGTGAAAGCATCCTGGACAAAGAAGAGAAGACTAACACGGCAGGTACTAGGTTAGTAAGATCTTCTTCCCCCTATTTTATTAGACTTAGGTTGATAAAACTAGCTTAAAATTGAATTAAACTCATACATCCTTCCACTGCCAATTAACAAAAAAACTCACCTGGAAATTAGTCAGATAACATAGAAGGAACACTCGCTTAAGGCCCCTCTATCTCTTCCTTCCCATCCTCCCATGTACTCAACTGGGCCGAGTTTGTCTCAGCCCTCTTCCATGACTATCTAGGCCGAGTTCATCTCGGCCTTCTCTCCCAAACTCTCCTTTTCCAAATCGGTCATGGCCGAGTTCATCGAATCCGAGGTACGTAGGCATAGGAGGCACACTCCTATCAAGTATATTCCCCCAAACCAAACCATCCCCCATACATAGGATTTCATAGTATCTTTAGTAGTAGTCTAGGATTCCATAGTATCTGTAGTAGTAGTCTAGGATTCCATAGTATCTTTAGTAGTAGTCTAGGATTCCATAGTATCTTTAGTAGTAGTCTAGGATTCCATAGTATCTTAGTAGTAGTCTCATTTATGGCATGAATTACTGCATGACATTCCCCTCTTTGCATGCACCAAAACCTTAGTAAACCCAAAAGCTAGTCTCAGGTAACTGTTAAGTAACAAGCATGCTGGGGGCACCCTATGCCCCTGGTGTGTAACCAACTTCCGAACTTGCCTGGTTCTAGACCAACCTTATCCTCCCATCTCGGTTTTCCAACGTTCCTAATCAAAACGCTGGTGGCGACTCCTCCCTAGGCCGAATTGGTTTCGGCCTACCCCTTTTAATTTTCCATTTTCGCTTCGTCACAAAATCTAGTTGTGACAGATGGCGACTCCGTTAGGGATCGAACCCAGATTCTCTGGTTTCTGGGTTCCTAGAAAGTTGAGCCTTAATAGACTAATTAGGATTGTGATTTCGGTGTTATTTAATTGTGTTTATTATGTTGTTCTAAATTTTACATGCCTGGCCATGCATTCTTAGGAATATTTATTAGGCTCTTCTCCATGTTTGCTCATGCATTTTACTCTATGTCCCTTCACTACAATACATGTATTTGCTTTAGCTTAGGGTTGTATATGGCAAAAAAAAAACAAAAAAAAAAAAAAAAAAACTTCCCTGTTGACATAGGACCAATTATACTCAAATATGCATGATCCCCCTAGCTTAGGTAGTTTTCACTTTTATTTATTCGAACCTCCATAAAACTTTAACAATTTAAGGGTAGTCGCTAAATATTTAAGTTAAACATTTTATTTTGAGTGGGACCCTATTCCCGGGCCTGAGAGTTAAGGAGTGCGGAATGTGTAGTGGAACCATGCTGGAGGGTTTCCTCTGTACTAGTGATCACGATAGTTCCACCTGGGGCTGACAGCCTTTGGAAACGATCATATTCTGGGATACTCTCCTGTCTATGGTTGCGTTCCTTAAGAGGTCTATAGACCTAGGGACCTGGTGAGAATTTTCTTTTAGCAGCTCAATTGTGAGAACCCATGGGGAAAACCTTTCATCGCTAGGTTAGTTTTTTTGCGTTAAAATTTTCGGCACGTTACTCCAAGATGGAGTCGATCTTAAACACTAATTAATGAATTAACTTTGGCCGATATGGAGTCGGCCTCAACTCAATTGACTAACATCTTGTGCCGAGATGGAGTCGGCAAAGACAAGGTCGATGTGGAGTCGGCCAGTCTCAGTAAAAGCTTAAATCGAGATGGAGTCTTCTTCTCTATCATCCTGTCCCACCTTTCCTCATCATACTCTATTCTACTTCCACACACGACATGCACTGCATTCATAATTCAAAAACTCTGCATACATCATAGATAAACTATAACAATTAACCATGGACATTTCAAAAAAATGGAAAGAGAAAATCCTAGGGACAGACGTTGGCGCTCTATCCAAGTCAAGGAACCTGAGCTCCGCTCTCTTCGCTGTTGGGCTAGTTACCTAAAAGGGTATCACCGTCAAACATTCGAAAAAAGACATGGTCAGCTCCTACAACTCATTGAGGTAGATACTCAAGTCTCGGCCATCGAGGCACTGTTCCAATACTATGATCCACCGTTACGCTGCTTCACTTTCAGAGATTTCTAGATAGCCCCGACTTTGGAAGAATATGAGCGTTTATTGGGTATCCCTCTAGAGGAACCACTCCTTTACTTCCCTCAAGGGTGGTCATTCCCATGGAAAACCATAGCCAAGCTTCTACAACTACCAAAAACAGCGATAGAAGGGATACGAAGGAGTCACAATGGCATAGAAGGAATATGTAGGTCCACCCTAGAAGGAAGGTTAGGACAACTTGAAAGAATGGGAGACTGGCGGGATACCCTATAATGCAACCTCCCTCGGACGAAGGGGCCATCAACTATAACCCCTAACTAACGTTGCAACAAGCGGGATACCCTATAATGCAACCTCCTTCAGATGAAGCTTTGAGCCCTTTCGTAATTCATGGATCGAAAGCCCTCGAAATAAGTAATCTCAGAAAGATGAGACAAGCTTGGGGACGTGTTGTACGAAAAAGAGCCGAACTCGACAGCAGGAGTTGTGGTGCTTCCCGAAGTTATAAGATGTGGCTCCAAGAATGAATACAAGCAATTGGATTAACCGGAGGTCTCCCCTATTCGCAACCAAACCAAGAGATCGAACTCCAAGAGACTATCGAAATCAAAGAATTTGAACAAATCTTAAACCAAATGGAAACTGAGCAGCAGACCCTTAAGAGGAAGTTGGAACAAACACAAGATGAAGTCCTCCAAGAAAGGCAGCTAAAAAAGAAAAGTATGAAAAAGGCACGACGTGAGCACCAACACTGGTTAAGAATGACTAGCTGCTTACAAGCCGCGGATCAAGAAATGGGCCTCCGAAGAACAGAAAGAAACCAGGTGGCCCTACAAAATGAGTCCCTTAAAGAAACAATAACTACCCTCAAAGTAAACGGGATGGAAAAAGACAAACAGCTTCGATCCCTCCAAAAAAAGATCCACCAAATAGAGAATGAGCAATCTAAGGCTCAAACCGACTTGGAACGCCAAGTAGAACAAAGATGGCAGAGCTTGCATAAGCTAGTCGAAGCCCGGACTAAAGCTTACGAAACCCAAACACAAGCCCAAAATACCATCCAAGAATTACAAGCAACCATAGAAGATGGGAAACACAAAGCCCAAGCAATGACTAAGATTGCTCAACACATAGTCGACGCCCTCCAAATCCTTCAGACCGCGGAAGATTCCTCCAAGATTTCAAAGGAACTAGCCCAACTTCAAGAACTCTGTAAGGAATTTTGTAGTGCCATCGGCACACCTTGAGAAAACCATCGTTGTAGTTTTTAGGAAATTCTTGTAACGCCATGAGCGCCGTAGAAATATTTTTGTAATAGGAAACTTTTGTAAACGCCATGAGCATCCTTAGAAATTTTTGTAATAGGTAATTTTGTAATGCCATTAGCACCCTCCCTTTAGGAATTTAATTTTCAATGTAACTCTTAGTTCAATTCAATAAAAGGTTTCTCTTTCCAATTTTATGAAATGATCCACGAATAAGACATTCATACAAGCATACTACTTATTTTTGCATCCCATTAAGTGAACTCGTAATAGACAAAAAATGAACCAAGGGGATTAGAGAGCAGAATGCCGCGACATCGTCACCACACACGAGCAAGGACCAAAGAGATGGAGAGCGCAATCGAACAACTCGAACAACAAAACCAAGAACTAAGAACAGAAAATCAATGGTTAAAAGAAGAAGTAGCAAAAATACAAGAGCAGTTGACGAAAGGACATGTGGAGCAGATGACCAGGCTGTATGAAACCCCTAGACACCCCCCTGGGTTCACACCGCAGTACGGGATGCCCCTCGAGTGGAATAATAACATGGAAAACCAACAGCAATGTCGGCAACCAGAGTGGACGGGACAGTCTAAAGCACATGGATCTGGACCCGGCCCTAGAGGAACCTTTCAACCCCTGCCATTTGAGATAAACAGACCAGAAAGAATGAAGTGGGACGCTTTAGAAGAACGTGTCTGAGCCATCGAGGGAACAGGTAGTCATGGCCTGGATGCAATAGATCTCTGCCTCGTCCCCAACATAACGCTACCTCCAGATTTCAAAATGCCCAAGTTTGAAAAATACAAGGGCAGTTCATGCCCCCGCGTGCATTTGGCCATGTATTGCCAGAAGATGGCCACCTACCACCACCAGGACTCGATTCTAATACATTGTTTCCAAGAAAGCCTTACAGGTGCTGCCCTAAGATGGTTCGTAGGCCTAGAAAGTGGACATATAAAAACATGGAGGGACCTTGTTGACGCTTTTGTCTGCCAATATAAGTACAACGAGGACATGGCTCCCGACCGTTCTTGTCTGCAGAACCTCTCAAAGAAGGACTCTGAGGATTTCAAGGAATATGCACAAAGGTGGCTTGAGCTGGCAGCACGGGTACAGCCACCTCTCCCCAAAAGAGAAATGGTCACCATGTTCATTGACACTCTACTGCCCCCATACTTTGACAAAACAATAGGAAGCGTGGCATCCAATTTTGCTGACCTGGTACTCATAGGGGAAAGAATCGAAACTGCTATCAAAAAAGGAAAATTCATACCAGCCAGTGGCAGTCCCAGCTTTGTCAAAAGAAATAACCAAGATAAACAAAGAGGAGAAACAAACGCCATAACTATAGATTCCACCACAGCCCAAGATCAGACAAAGCTCGTTCTGGGCGGCCACTGATGATGAGCGTTTTTACAGTCGTTTTATGCGCTTATCAAATAACTAAAGCTAACTATAGTATAGCTAACCCTAGGTCATTCTTCTCAAGGACACAGTGTGCTCAGTTGTGAATTGGTGCAAAGTGAAGTGGAGTAGAATCTGAGATGTAAGTACTGACTCGTCTCGGCAATGGCCGAGTTGCTCTCAACAGAAACTGAGCCGAGTCGACCTCAATAGAGACGATCCGGCTTGGTCTCGGTTAAGTGCAGACAGACGCTACAGAGGTGGACTATCTCTGTCTCGGACTTAGAAAGCGGTAAACAAAGGGGGTTGGAATGCAATTTAGAATCAAAACAGAGCTCGACTATAATCAAATGCAATTACGCTACTCCTAATGCTATTGCTATTACTGTGTTCATGTTTAGTTCCAATAATCAAGGTCTTTCTGGTTCAATCACTCCAATTACAGTCCTCATCAGCCTCCAGTTGTTCTTATGGCATCGCCAAAGGTCCGTCCCTTACCATACCGAGGATTTACACAATCGCCACCTCATCGGGTTGGTAGAGATTAAGTTCAAACTGATTTTAGATTCTCAATCAACAATCGTTAAGTGATTACCTCATCGAATTAGCTAAACCAGTTCCAATCGGCTTAGTTTAACATTGTTCCATTACCAGGTGCAATCGCAACACAGTAATTGAACTTAAATTTCAGGAATGTAATGGAGTGCAGAATTCAGAAAATGCTCATAATATTGAAAGCAAAATACAAACACAGGGCCTGGATTCGATGAGTCCATCTTCCACGACGATCGCCATGGACGACGGCGATGATTCACCTCAACTAGCTAAGACGCTGAGGTTCAGGTCCACCAGAGTGCGTTGGTGCTCCAATCGGTCTCATCTGACAACCTTCGGCCTCTCAGTTCTTAGCCTGCATTTCCTCAATCGAGAGAAACGTCATTAACAGCACTATGTACCACCGTGAGCGGAGGAGAAGAGAACGAGAGAGTTCAGAATTATGAACGCGGGAAAGTTTGAATGCCAAAAGCCCCTATTCGTTCAAAGCTCTATCTATTTATACATGAGTGGACACAGCTAACGATGCTAACAAAATTACATGTACAATTCCTATTCTGCCCTTGTTGTGACTTGCGTTGCAAGCTACTCTAGGTGGTGACGTGAAGCTGAGCTGGACCCAAGGTGGTTCTGATTGCTAACGTGGAGTTCCACCTGGACCTACCTGACTGGGCTCTCTGCATAGGTTGAGTCTCGGCCTGGCCGAGAGGCTCTCGGCCTAGGCTTCTGATGGCGGCTAAGTTCGGCTGGACCTGCAATGAAGAGATAGTTAGCTAAAAACCTTGATTAAGCACAGATTGTGTTTTACCCAAGTTTAGGCCATTAATCTGGATCTTAGCTAACAGTCATCTTTTAAGCTCGTGAGTTGCTTAATGGTGCCCTTCTTAGGTCCACTTAAGATGTACATTTGATGACTCATCAGCCACAGCACCCAAACAACATTACCCTTGAACGACGGAACGCCAACCCCGCCAAGAACATGCCTAAGGAGAACCTTCACACCTGTCCCTATGACTTACACCGCTCTACTTCCAACTCTGCTACAGAAAAAGTTGATAACTACCATGCCACTCAAGCCGCAAGAACCCCCATATTCTAGAACTTATGATCCAAATGCAAGGTGCGACTACCGTGAAGGTGTTGTAGGGCACTCCACCGAAAGGTATTGGATCCTCAAACACAAAGTCCAAGACCTGATTGAAGGAGGATGGATCAAGTTCAAGGAGAACGAACCAAATGTAGATACTAACCCTCTCCATGCACATGGAAGGCAATTCATAAATACCCTAATTCATGAAGTGGCGAGAATAGAAGATGCCAAACCAATTGAACCATTGATCATCTACTACGACCCCGCTCCAAGGCCCACACCACTCATTATTCAGTGCCCTACGAAGCCCGCTTATAAGGACAACCATGTTGTACCGTGGTTGTACTATCCTATGTCAGAATCATCAGAACCAAACAAACCAGAACAAGATGTTACCGACATCATAGCACCTAGGGGCATGACAAGAAGTGGAAGAGTATACACCCCCGAAACACTAGCAAAGAAAGCCCCAGCAATAGCAAAAGCCGCGGGGCCCCCAAAGGACACGTCATCTGACACGAAAGCTAAGGAGTTCCTGAAGCACATCCAAGATAGTGCATGTGAGTTGTTAGAACAAATGAACAGGACTCCGGCCCACATCTCATTGCTCGCGCTATTATTGAACTCAGAAAACCACAGGCGCCACCTCATTGAAGTCTTAAGCCAAGCCCATGTGCCCAAAGACATCACAGTTGAAAGATTTGGGGGAATGGTAAACAACATCAGCAATAGGGGGCAACTTACATTCTCGGAGGAAGACTTGCCAACCGAAGGACAAGGGCACAACCAACCGCTGTATATCATGCTCCAGTGCAAAGGTTACACCATCTCCAAGGTCCTAATCGACAACGGTTCATCCCTCAATGTACTACCCAAATCCACATTGGACAAGTTAGAATCTGTTCAAGTCCAACTATAACCAAGCCTGGTAGTGGTAAGAGCCTTTGACAGATCCAGAAAGGACGTATTGGGCGAAATTACCCTTCCAGTCTACATAGGGCCTATCCTATTCGAAATCACATTTCAAGTCATGGACATCCACTCCGCATATAGTTGCCTCCTTGGCAGACCTTAGATTCATGAGGCGGGGGCAGTACCGTCTTCCCTCCATCAAAAGGTGAAGTTCATAGCGGGCCCACATCTAGTCAGTGTGTTAGTAGAAAGGGAAATATTGATCACCACCTATGCACCAGAAACGTTCATCGAGGGTGATGAGAACGTCCAAGGAATATCACTGCAATAATTAGAAGTTGTACCTCTAGAAGAAGAGACGCCTGTATCACCTCCCGCTACATAAGGAATGGCCCTCCGAGTCATGATGAAGGATGGATACCTACCGGACAAATGACTAGGACCTCGCCTAGACGGAATACCCACCCCGATCCAGATCTTAGAAAACAAAGGAAAAGCCGGACTCAGATACCAGAAAGAAGAAGATCCTGAAGAAGACCTGGGGCTCATACTATCAGAATTCTTTGAGCCAGACACCACGCTTTTCGAGTCAAACATCATTGCAACAATCGGGGATGACCCGGTCACGCCCCAAGGAGAAGTCTACATCACGAAGGAGCCCCTGGCCAACTGGAAGATTGAAGCAGTGTTTAATGAGTGTCTTCTTATGTAATTTTCTTTTTTAGCAACCTTTTGTTTTTTTGCTTTCTAGGCCCCTAAGGCGAACAAAATAATAACTCAGTTTAAGCATGCATTTTTTGAATTTAATGCACAGTTTCCTTTTTTTACTTCTCTTGTCCTTGTTCTTTCTTTCTTATGTATCGCGTGTGTATGTATTGAACCTCCGCTAAAACACAATCTCTTTTAAAAATGAACCAGAAACAATAATAGCGCGCCTTCAAACAATACAGAATCTACGCTCGAAGACCCCGATCTAACTAACGAACCAATCGAAGACACAAACGCGGAAGTAGAAGCACTAATGGAGATCGAGAAGCGCATGGAATGGGATAAACCAAAATTCCAACTGTTTGTAGAGGAACTTGAAAATATCAACTTGGAAGGCGAAACAGAACAGAAAGAAGTAAAGGTGGGCAGGCTAATGCCACCAGAACCAAGATCACGCTTGATTGAACTTTTGAAGGAGTACGCCAACATATTCGCCTAGTCATACCAGGACATGCCAGGATTAGACCGTGAAATCGTAGAACATAAGTTGCCTTTACTTCCCAATTGCATCCCTGTCTGGCAATAACTAAGAAGGATGAAGCTCGAGGTAGCCCTAAAAATCAAAGAAGAAGTTGAAAAACAATGGAACGCAGGATTCCTCGCAGTCTCAAAATATCCACAATGGGTGGCAAATATTGTACCTGTACCAAAGAAAGACAGAAAGGTTCATATGTGTGTCGACTACAGGGATCTAAACCGCGCCAGCCCTAAAGACAACTTCCCTTTGCCCCACATCGACATGCTCGTTGATAACACCGCTCAACATGCATTCTTCTCCTTCATGGATGGTTTCTCAGGATACAACCAAATCCTCATGGCTCAAGAGGACTTAGAAAAAACAACCTTCATCACATTATGGGGCACTTTCTGCTACAAGGTGATGCCCTTCGGCCTTAAGAACGCTAGGGCAACATATCAAAGGGCCATGGTAACATTGTTCCATGACATGATGCACAAGGAGATTGAACTATACGTGGATGACATGATTGCGAAATCCAAGACCCCAGAACAACACATCGAGGATTTGCGAAAGCTGTTCACTAGACTCTGCAAGTACAGGTTAAGACTCAACCCGGCCAAATGCACCTTCGGAGTAAAGACGGGGAAATTGCTCGGCTTCATAATAAATGAGAAGGGCATAGAGGTCGATCCAGATAAAGTTAAAGTCATCAGAAAGATGCCAACTCCCAGGACAGAAGTAGAAGTTCGAGGATTCTTAGGGCGGGTGAATTTCATAGCTCGGTTCATATCTCAATTAACAGCCACATGCAGTCCTATCTTCAAACTTCTCCACAAAAAGCATGAACTCAGTTGGAACTCCGAATGCCAGCAAGCCTTCGAAAAGATCAAGACATACTTAGAAAATCCACCGGTCCTTGTCCCAGCAGTCTCAGGTAGACCTTTAATTCTATACTTGACCGTATTAGAAGAATCCATGGGCTGTATGCTGGGCCAACGGGACAACATCGGAAAGAAAGAACATGCTATTTACTACCTTAGCAAAAAGTTCACGGACTGCGAGCAAAGGTACTCAACATTAGAACGAACCTGATGCGCCTTGGTTTGGGCCACCAAGAGGCTCAGGCAGTATATGCTAGCCCACACTATTTGGCTAATAGCAAAGACAGACCCTATCAAGTACATATTCGAGAAGCCCGCACTAACAAGACGAACCGCAAGGTGGCAAATGGCCTTATTGGAATACGATATAGTCTACACAAGTCATAAAGCTATTAAAGGAAGTGTCTTAGCAGAGCATCTGGCGTATCACCCTCTGGAAGATTTCCAACCCCTACTTCATGAATTCCCTAACGAACACGTCATGACAACCATTGAGACTAAGGATGAAGAATGGAGAATGTGGTTCGATGGAGCCTCTAACATACTAGGTAATGGAATAGGAGTTGTCTTAGTCTCACCCAAAGATCAGTGCTTCCCCTTTTCAGCTAAGCTAGGGTTCGACTGTACCAACAATATGGCGGAGTACGAAACTTGCACTATGGGACTCTTAATGGCAGCAGATCATCAGGCTAAGCAACTCAAAGTCTTCGGAGATTCAGCCTTGGTCATCTATCAACTTCGCGGCGAATGGGAAACTCGAGATGCTAAGTTGGTGCCTTACCATGAACACATAAGGGAACTAATGGACTCATTCGATACAGTCACTTTTCACCATGTCCCCCGAGAAGAAAACCAAATGGCTGACGCCCTCGCAACCCTATCAGCCATGGTCCAAGTAAATGAAGGTCAAGAATTAACCATCCACGTTCGGTAACAACCCCGTATAGCTTATTGTCAGTACCTGAATATAGAACCAGAAGAAACAAACTCAAAACCATGGTATGGGGACATAAAGAGATACCTAGAGAAAGGAGAATACCCGGAAGGGGCGTCAGAAAACAGTAAGAGAACACTCAGAAGGTTAGCCGCAAGATTCCTCCTAAGCAGACCCACATTGTACAAAAAGAAGACGGATATGACACTTCTACGATGTATAGACCAACGAGAAGCTAAACAGATAATAGAAGAAGTTCACGAAGGAACCTTCGGTATGCATGCCAACGGCCATGCCCTGGCCCGCAAAATCCTCCGAACAGGATATTACTGGACCAAGATGGAATCTGACTATCATCAACAAGTGAAGAGATGTACCAAATGTCAAACCTACGCCGATCGCACCCACTTAGCTCCTTCCACTCTACACAATTTCACTTCCCCGTGGCCCTTTTTTATGTGGGGCATAGACGTGATCGGACCCATCAAGCCTAAAGCTTCAAACGGACACAGATTCATCCTAGTGGCTATCGACTACTTCACCAAATGGATCGAAGCCTCCTCCTATTCTACTGTTACACGCAGCACGGTAGTACGATTCATCAAGAAAGACATCATATGCCGGTATGGTCTCCCAGCCCATATCATCACAGACAACGGAACCAACCTGAACAACAAGATGATGACTGAGTTATGTGAGCAATTTCAAATCCGCCACCACAACTCCACGCCCTATCGCCCCAAGATGAACGGAGCCGTAGAAGCAGCCAATAAAAACATCCAGAAGATAGTACAGAAGATGGTGATTACCTGCAAAGATTGGCACGAAATGTTACCTTACACCTTACATGGCTACCGCACCTCAGTTCGCACATCTACGGGGGCAACCCCTTATTCTTTGGTATACGGAATGGAAGCAGTACTCCCAGTGGAAGTTGAAATACCTTCCCTCAAAGTTTTAGCAGAAGTAGAACTGGACGAAGCATAATGGATTCAACAAAGACTCGATCAATTAAATATGATCGACGAAAAACGCCTAACGGCCCTTTGTCATGGTCAACACCAAGCCCTGTACCTTCAGAGAAGGAGATATGGTACTCAAGAAGATACTACCAAATGTCAAGGACCAGAGAGGAAAATGGGCGCTCAACTACGAAGGACCCTACATTGTGAAGCACGCCTTCTCAGGAGGAGCTTTAATCTTAACTGACATTGAAGGGTGGGACCTCCGCTATCCCGTTAACGTGGACTCTGTCAAAATGTTCTATCCATGAAGCCTAACTCGTGCAACAAGCCAGCTCTAGTTATAGCAAGTCTTTTCTTTTTAAATAAGGCATTTTTGTAATATATTTCCCATTAATAAAAGGCCACATGTATACACTCATGCTTCCATTTTTCATTTCTTTTCCTTCTTTCTTCCCAATAAGATAGAACAATGGCCAGGTTCAAATCATTCCCAAAACAGGTTCCATCTCGGTCATCCTCAAAACTGGTTCCATCTCGATCAACCTCAAAACTGATTCCATCTCGATCAGACTGGTTGCGTTGAGAGGCCGATTTCATGTCGGCTAAATCATCCTCTTCCAAGGACCGACTCCATTTCGGCCAGTCTGACCCCTTTGGGGAAGAAGACTCCATTTCGGTCTAAAAGACTTAGAAAATTTTGAAAGCTAACTTAGTTATTTCAGTTTAGAACTTAGGAAAATTCCAAAGGCTTCAAGGCTTAGAAAATTTATAAAAACATCCAAGAAAGGTAACTCAAAAAGACCTCTACAGAACCTACCTCACATGAAACGTTCTAAGACCTGTAACTTAAACAAAAGAATTTACAGCCTATCCAGTTCACGTTATAAACCCATTGATTTAAGCATAGCATTACACCAAATAACCCCTCAAACGCGATGTTTCAATTCCAAATCAAATAAAATAAATAAACAAATAAATAAATGATTAAATAAATAAATAATAAAAGCGAAGTCGTCCCATCTCAGCATGACCGAGACGATCTCGTCTCCCACCCCCCCCGAGATGAACTCGTCTCAGCCGGCACACACGCAAGACTCCAGGACCAACTCGTCTCGCCCAAGAAGCTTACATCAATCTAAGATGAATTGTCTCAAGCCAAAACACCCATGACATCACTCCAAGACCAATTCATCTTGGTCAACAGCTCTACCATGGTTCAACGAAGAAAAGAAGACTCAGGACTAACAAGCCATCACAATCTGACATGAAGGCATTCATCAGTTATCAAGTTCAAGACATCATTAGCCGCTCTGAGTAGATTCAATGATCAGATATCAATTCATCAGTCATCAGTTATCAAATTCAAGACATCACTGGCCAACCCGAGTAGAGTTCAGTGATCTCATTTCAAATTATCAAGTTCAAGACATCATTGGCCGCCCCAAGTAGAGTCAATGATCTCATATCAAATTCAAGTCATCAGTTATCAAATTCAAGACATCAATGGCTTTCCCGAGTAGAGTTCAATGATCTCATTTCAAATTATCAAGTTCAAGACATCATTGGCCGCCCCGAGTAGAGTCAATGATCTCATATCAAATTCAAGTCATCAGTTATCAAATTCAAGACATCACTGGCTGCCCAAAGTAGAGTTCAGTGATCTCATTTCAAATTATCAAGTTCAAGACATCATTGGCCGCCCCGAGTAGAGTCAATGATCTCATATCAAATTCAAGTCATCAGTTATCAAATTTAAGACATCACTGGCTGCCCCGAGTAGAGTTCAGTGATCTCATTTCAAATTATCAAGTTCAAAACATCATTGGCCGCCCCGAGTAGAGTCAATGATCTCATATCAAATTTAAGTCATCGATCATCAAGTTCAAGACATCACTAGCCGCCCCGAGTAGAGTTCAGTGATCTCATTTCAAATTATCAATTTCAAGATCTAACTGGCCGCCCCGAGTAGAGCCAGTGACCTCATTTAAGTTTAAGGCATCAAGTTATCAAAACTTTAGGTCAAGCTATCTTAGACTACCAAACCTAATCCAAACCGCCCTAAGCATAAGAACTAGCCTAATACCTCCCAATACAAACTTAACCTAGAACCCACCTTTGATTCTTTATTCATGCTCATCAGGGGGCATCCCTGATGAACACAAATAAAAGAGGGGCAATTGTAGCACCCCAAAACTGTCCGGCCCAAACAACCACAGTTGACTTTCCCTTAACCGATAACGATAAAATCTTGAAGATTCTATACGTTATCAACAAACAACCATAGTTGGCTTTCCCTTAACCGATAACGATAAAATCCTGAAGATTCTATATGTTATCAACAAACAACCACAGTTGGCTTTCCCTTAACAGATAACGATAAAATCCTGAAGATTCTATATGTTATTAACAAACAACCACAGTTGGCTTTCCCTTAACAGATAACGATAAAATCCTGAAGATTCTATACGTTATCAACAACAACCGAAAACAATAAAATCTCCTGAAAATGGGATAAGATACACTCTTATCTCAACTACAGCCTATATAAGGCCTCATCACGAATAAGCGGGGGTTGAACAAATTTTCCACCAGAAAGCCAGAAGAGTGAGAAGCCAAGAAGTCTGCAAAAGCATCCTGGACAAAGAAGAGAAGACTAACACGGCAGGTACTAGGTTAGTAAGATCTTCTTCCCCCTATTTTATTAGACTTAGGTTGATAAAACTAGCTTAAAACCGAATTAAACTCATACATCCTTCCACTGCCAATTAACAAAAAAACTTACCTGGAAATTAGTCAGATAACATAGAAGAAACACTCTCTTAGGGCCCCTTTATCTCTTCCCTCCCATCCTCCCATGTACTTAACTGGGCCGAGTTCATCTCAGCCCTCTTCCATGACTATCTAGGCCGAGTTCATCTCGGCCTTCTCTCCCAAACTCTCCTTTTCCAATCGGCCATGGCGAGTTCATCTCGCCATTGGCAAGCCTACCCTAGGAAACCAAACCGTAACTACGTAGACTTTCGATTCCTCGAACTGGCGACGAAAAGCACGTATGTACACTCCTATCAAGTCTATTCCCCATACATATGATTCCATAATATCTTTAAGTAGTAGCCTGCAGATTCCATAAGATCTATAAGTAGTAGCCTCAGATTCCATAAGATCTTTAGTAGTAGTCTAGATTCCATAAGATCTTAGTAGTAGTATCATTTATGGCATGAATTATTGTATGACATTCCCTCTTTGCATGCACCAAAACCTTAAGAAACCCAAAAAGCCTTCCAGAATGTTAAGTCGACAGTGCATGCTGACATCCTGCCCCCTGCTTTCAGAACCAACTTCCGAACCCGCCTGCTCTGCACTCAACCTTATCCTCCCATCTCGATTTTCCAAATGCTCCTAATCAAAAACGCTTTGATTTTCCTAAAAAAATAATTGATTTTGCCTACCCCTTTAATTTTTCCTTTTCGCTTTGTCACAAAATCTGGTTGTGACAACCATTTATTATATTTATTATTTTATTTTTTTAAAATAAATCATACTTTAATCTTCGAAAATACATAAATAGTTAAATTAATTCTTAAAATTATAAAAAATTATAAAAAAAATTTAAAATTTTTAGTTGTTTCATCTAAATTTCTAGTAAATACGTACGAGGATAAGTTCAGCATAAGCGTGATATGCATGACTCTTATTATTCTGAAGCATCATAGCATATGATGATCTTTGTAAAACCTCTTTGCCATGCTAAATTAATTTAAGCCATTTTTAACTGCCATAAATTCTCATATTTAATTCCTCTAAGGTGGCTAAATATGTAAAGAAAGTAAGAGGTTGATTTTAATTAAAATAGCTTCAATTGTTTATAAAAAATAAATAATTAATTTATTAAGACTAGTAAAAAAACATTTTAAATGGATAACTTTAACTAACAATAATATCATAAATTTAAATTTTATTTTAAAAATATTCACAAAATTAAATAATTTAAGTAATAATTTATATATTTAATGCCATCAACTTAATCACTCTTAATTTCAAGTCACCATCTTTTTCATAAAAATTACTCGGATGACGGGTCATTCAAGGCTAAATTAATACATCCCCTGGCATGATAAATACTCTTTTGAACTCAATCATAAAAAAAATTAACTACCTTACACACTAACTAAAGAATATAATTAACATTATTTAATTCTACTTATCTCATTTAAAAATAATTTCTTTTTTAAATTATCCTTTTTTAGAACTTATATTAACAATAAAAAAAAAACATTGAAAATAGAATCTTAATTAAATAAAGAATATTTTAGAGTTTGTATCGTTAAAGTAATTAATATTTTCTTATACTTAAGTTTACTATTCATGATTTTTTTTACTTATATTTGAATAAGAGAAAATAAGTATAGAGTTCACAATAAAACAAGAGTATACAAGAAATTTAATAATTAATATATCTAAAAATAAGCTTATTTTTTATAATTAGAATAAAAAGATACATCTGATACTTTAAGTGGAGAAAATATTAAGTAACTTTAAATTAACAGTGGATCCATTCTTACTTTTTTACTCTATACACTAACGTTAAAAAAGACAAATCCTTATTCCTAAATCAAGTTTATTATTCTCTACTCCTATATGTAAATATGTAGTTATATGTAATTTAAGAAAGAAAATCCATGCACTTATGAAATTTCTTTTTGAATGCAACAACTCTAAAACACTCAATTCTTGCACACTTCTCAAATTGTGTACATCAACAAGACGGCAATATCACATGCTATATAAAGCTAAATATTTATTTGTATAGTAATACCATAGATCCCTTTGGAAGAGTACGTAATTGACATAAATTATTAGCTTGCTACAACCACCATGTGTGTTGTGTACGCATCACCACCACATCCACTTGTTTACAAGTCATAACCATAAAATTAATTATTTGAAACAGCTTAACTATGTAGATATTTATGTGCATTCCGATCCACACTATTTCTAAAAAAATTATTTAATATTAATATTTATACAATTTTATTATTAGTTAATTTAGTGAAATAGTAATTAAAGTTTGTTCTTTCTTTGGTTAATGAGATTCAAACACGGTTGTAAAAAAAATCACTTTTATTTTTTTGTAAGACCTCTAATTTTTTAAAATGTCTTGCCTCAAAATTAATTTTAGGCTTAAAGATCTATTGGTTCATGTTTCTAAGATGAAAAGAAATGATAATGGTGACTTGAGTATAAATGACTAGGAAATCATTTTCATCTTTGTTTTTGTTTTTTCTCTCTTTTTGTTTATTTGTACATATTGTTTTTGTACAACTCAAAGGTTGTGCAAAATGGCTAATTGGGGGTGACATTTGGAAATGTGTCTAATTAACACATCTAATTTTGTTTTTACATACCTATGTGTTTCCTAATTTGATGAGGGAAAGGAATTCTATCTAGTTCGGTTGTTCCAACTAGAACAACAAAGTTACATAAAGATGAAAGAAGAGAAGAAAAATAAGACTTTGATACACTTACTGTCTGATTGCATAAGGATAAGGAAAGGGTGGTGCTGGCAGAGTGGTGACAAGTTTTAAGCATGGTGTCTGTTATTTGCCGTGTGTATAAAGCATGCATATTCTAAGGTGGTCCAAACTAACAAAATAGCCATTCTCATTCAATGGTTATTGTTTGAGCTGTTTCTGTTTGATATATGCACAAGTGCATAGGGGGTTTCCAGCATTTGAATGGTCCTAATCTACATTAAGGGGACCAGAGTAGTATGTGCAATCTTCTCCTTATTTTATCATTGCTTCTTTCTCCTCTATATTTCTTTCTATAACTCAAAATTAAAGTCATGACATGGAAAGTTAAGGAGTAAACAAACCCAATTGCATGCAATTAACTATTATCAATTTATGGTTAATAGTGTGATGAGTATATTAGAATGCCTTATGGTTATTAATAATGTCTGAAATTATTAAAATACCTAATAATGGTTAACTTTCTCACAAATGTGCACAATCATATTTATTCATGTAGATAATAATCCAACCATCTGACATTGGGTATACATCATATCCATCAGGACAAATATCATTACTCTAGAAAATATCACAAGGTGAATGTGACTCTTTTTCTTGTATTCTCTATTCAAATACTATCTCTGTTTAATGTAAAAATAAAAAAAAATCAACTCACTCTTTCACACTCACCACTATCATACTTAGTATGTAAATAATAGAATAGGTGGTTCGATAATAAATATAAGGTAAGTTTAAATATAATCTTTTAATTTAAATTTAAGTTTAATTCAATGATATGGAATTAGTTTGTAAAAAAAAAATTATCAGTTATATACTTTGATCAAGAAACTTGAATTCTTTTTCAATATCCTATGCAAGATGCATCTCTACAAGGCATATATCAAGCACTTTCGATTAATTTCGAAGAAAACCAAATACCCCTCATATTAGAACTGTTAACTATTAATTAAAAGTCCATTAATTCTTTAAGCTCGGTAATATAAACGATGACCCAACATGATTCAACTAGCTCATCTTTCAGAGGAACTAGTAATCTCTATTAACATCTAAAATAATAAATACAGAACCGCTCAAATGTAATGAGTAAATAAGTAACATAAAATATCATTGCAGCTTTGCAGGTCTAAATTTCCCTCTTTCAAATCACAATTAGGTTGCTGATGCTGATATGGAATATGTCCAAGACTGGATCATCACTAAAATAGAAGAGAACAAAAAAAATGCTAATAACACTTTTTTAGCATATTATTTATTATTGACTAAAACTTATTAATTACTATTTCGTAAATATCACATTTTATTTAATGACTTCCGCTTGTAATTTTATAATTTTTAATCAATAATATTCTTGAGAGGGTGTTGCTAGAACTATTCATACTTATAATGACCAATCTAAATGACGTGCAAAAAATCACTATTCGGTAGATCACACCTTTTATTTAATGACTTTTACTCGTGAATTTGTAGTTTCTGATAAATCTAACCCAAATAGTATTTCAGCGAGGGTGTTGCTAGAACTATTCATACTTATAATAGCCAAATCTGAATGACACGTGCAAAAATCTCCAAGTATAACAATTATGAAACAGGATACAACAGGGGTGGCAATATTACAAAAAAGTTAGTATCTATGGTTACATAGAAAATCAAATTATGCCAAATGGCAAAAGATGGTGGCTGATCAAGCTGCATACAATTAAAAGGGCACATAAACTACGAACATGTTATGAGAGGGTGGATGATGGAGCTAACATAAAAGGGGACATAAACTACAAACATGTTGTGAGGGTGGTTGATCAAGCTACAAAAAAGGGGACATAAACTAGAAACATGTATTAATGACACAACCAAGTCACTTCCAGAGCTTCACAAACTTGTCATGACTGGCTGATGCAACCAAACTATTTACAGTAGAAACCGCCAATGCAGCAATAAGACCTTCATGAGCGGATAGAGTCATCGTCTTGTTCTCAGTCATGTTCCAGAGCTCCAATGACTGTAGATCATTAAACCAATTGTAACAGGTCAAAATTATAAATCTTACTATGGATTGGATTGAATTGGGTTTAATTACTATTTGTCAAGGAAACATCATCATAATAACTAACTACAAACAAATTTGAGGTATTAATGACTCTAGCACCTTCTATGTAAGTATATGTGTTCAATTATTGTTATAATCTATTATGTGAAGTAAATTTGATATTTGGATATGTTAGGTGGAAAGTGATATTAACATAAACTAATTTTCCTTACAAATATGGACTCTCATGAACAGTTCTTTTTTTCAGCCTTCTTCACGGTGCCAAACCCACTACGCCCTATTAAATGTTTTCAATTACTTAAAAATGCAGGTATTAAATGACTTTGGTATTATCAATACAACAAATGCTTTCTTTTTCATTAAATACAAAAAATGTCTCATAAGTGATGGATAAGGTGCTTTTAGAAGGTTTCCCCAGTTCTGAGGGGTAGCACTCCTTTCTAATCAAGCCTAAGACAAATAAATCATCCTTAAGAACCCATTTGATGAACATGATGAAGGAGATAAGATAAGATAAAATAAGCAATAATATTCAATCTTAATCTGTTGTTTGGTGAGTCAATAGAATATCATAAGACAATCCTATCACCCTTTCTTATCATATTCACCAGTTAAAATCTTATCTTGTGGTAAAGGTTGAATCAAAAACCAACAGAATAAGATAAATATTTTTCCCCCTCACCTAATTTTATCATAAGATGATGTCATATGTGATGATCAACTTTGCAAAGATATTAGATCATTTAGTTTTTTATGTGCTCTCCTTTGTACTGAAAGAGAATTAAAAGATGATAGATAACTAAGTATTGAAGAACTAGTGACTATGTTTCAACACATAATGGCACATTATTTTAAAAAGGTTGTCAATAAGTTTCTGTTTAAACGATTTGGAGAATCGATTAATAGGTACTTTAATTTGGCGTTGAATACGTCCCCACATATTGGTTGGATGAAAGATGGAAGTTAAAAATCTATTTCAGAATGTATCTCCAATGTGTTAATATATCTACCAATGTCCTGCCTAGGTGTATGTTCTAGGATAGGAAATTAATTTGTTAAATAGATGGGAAGGATCAGCATCAGACTCGACGATACTGTAAGATGTCATTCCTAGGAGGAAATGATATAAATCTTCTAATAGGTAACATTACATGGCATAGATATTATGATACAAAAAAAATGAGTAATAGCTATATTTCACCCAGTTGTAATAGATCTCAGTTTAGATCACTTGAACAGAATACATATTTTAGTGGTCAGTTTCAATAGTCTTTTCTATCATCTGTCCTTCCACTTTCTGTCACTATCCCTGACTTTCAGTTTGGTTTTTAAATAGTGGCACATCACAACCCCATCTCATTGGCATCTTTTTTATGTCAATATTGTAAGTTTTAAATTAATTTTGGACAATACCACACATCTTATCTCAATTCTCAAAATGTGCTTTCTTTTATTCTGGGAAGCCAATGCAAACTTTTATTTACATTTTTTTGTTTAGGGTTTAGGTATCATCCACGGAAGCCAATCCTTCTCGAACCAGTTAGGATCACTATAAACAACAAAATTCTCCCTCCAAGTATTTTTAACTTTTATTTACATTTTTAAGCATTGAGAAATGTTAGGAAGTTAGTTATTACCTAAGTTTCTGTAGTTTTGTTTTTATTTTCTAATTTTACTTTGTCAACATGTTCTAATGGTTTTACACAATTATGTAATATAACACTATAATGAAATTACATTGATGTACAGGTTTGTGCCATAACCTAGAAATGTAAAAAGAACCTCACAGACATGCTCACATTTGTAAGACAGACAGAGAACTTCTTATCATAGAAAAAAGCTTTTCTCATCACTTTGAAAATTTTGCCAAATAGACCAGATTTTTTCAAAATAGCTTTTATCCTTCAAAAAAGCTTTTTCTTCCCCAAAATAATCTCTTCCAAACATGATCTGATTTCATTTAGTTAGAATTCATTTAGAAATCAAATCTTATGTTTGGAATTCATTATAAAAAAAATATGATTTGAATTGATTCATAAATCAGGTTTGGAACATCTAAAAGATGAACTGAACTAATTTTAGGAATTTTATTTTATTACCCTTATGAGATAGGTAGATAAGGTGGATTAACAAATGAGGGTGAAATCATCAATTCAAATAATTACAATTAAAATCAAATCAAATGAATCAAATCCAACCAAATTTGAGTGGATTTCTAAATACACAACTTAAATCCAAAAGGATTTCAAAATCAATTCTACATTATAACATTCCAAACACAGAATTCCATTCATGAATCAATCGCACAATTTGTGATTCCAAATATACATAGAAGGAAACAAAATAAGGAAAGGATGTAGACTTGCCTGGTAACAACCAACAACCAACAGCGAAGAATATGTTGGATGGAAAACACACGAGTGAAACTTATTGCCATTACAGCTAAGCTCATGAACACACTCCCCTTCACTCCCTGATCCAAGAGTCCAAACCCTGACAGAGTCCTCACTGACAGATGCCAGAAACTCCCCAGAAGGGTCCCAACACACAGAATGTATTGATTTTGTGTGTCCCTATAATCATATTAAAATCAAAGATGCATAAGTAGAGTTTGAACAAGACAACTTACAAGAAAAGGAACATATATGACAGTTGAAGTCACCAACACAACAAATATCCACGCTCCAAAGTTTGCTTGGAAATATATACAATGTGAGAAGTATTTGATTCTTATATAAAGAATGACTAATTTCTTTTCTTGTACCTCCCTCCAGCAAAAACAATTAGGTAGCCAGATAGTATGAGGAGTGTGCGCCTCAAGTACAGACTGACTCAAGAATAATTGCACATCTAATTGAAAGGATTTATCCTAACTCTAACAATGAACTTAAGAAAAAAATATTCAAACCAACCTTTAGTGAATATCGACATTTTTGTGTTTCCACATCAAGTATAGAAACAACATTCTCTGCAGCTGCAGCAAGGAACCTCCCTAGACGAGGTTGAAATCTCATCTGAGCAGTGCCACCCTAATTAGTAAGAAGATTTGTCACTTTAGCAAACTTAAAATTCAATCCCTTCTATACAGAATGAATTAAACAAATGCATATAATATAAAACCACACTAAAATTCTACCTTCGAGACTCTAGCACAACTGCCATTGTTAATGCTCCAATATCGTATCTCGCCATCGACATCACAAGAGCAGATAAGATCATCTTTATTTGGGTGAAAATCTAGTGACATAACAGATGAAGAATGTCCTGTAAAGGTACGAAGCGAATACCCAGGCTGCATTGGTAATTACAAATCAGCTAAATCAGTATACAACGAAAAACACATGAACAAACACACACACATGCACACAATCCAGCAAAATACAGATATAGGCAAACTAACTATCAAAACCTGCAATCATTTGCAACACTTCAGCTCATAAATAGACCTGACATTCAAATCTACCCACAATAATAGGGAAAACTTTTTTCCAGATCCCATATAATTTTAAATATACCCATAGGAATATTAATCTAGCAGTCAGAAATTTGTGCATAGATCACATAACCTTAAACATAAAGATCATTGGAATATTAGAATTCATAGTACAATTCAAGCAACAATTGCAAACACTAAATATTACCAGAAACAGAAATTCCTATACTTGTGAAGCACTAAGCTTGCACCTTACTAATAATCTTTTATCATTAAAGAAATTAGATAACTTTTCTTCCTAAGCTTCTATAAAGAACATCAAAGCATCATATAAGCTGAATTCATATTTTCAATGATAATCTGTAGTGGGTTCCTGGATCCAGAGTCTTGAATAAAAATTTTCATTGCAACATTCTGGTAGCAGTATACTACAGTAGAACCATCTGAGAAATCATATATCAGGAAACATAGCTGCAATACACAATATGTTTCAAACCCATAGCTCACTAGGAAAGGAGTAATTTGATGTACTATATTCTTCTTTTTAGTATATTTTATTAATAATTTCATAAGAAACAAGCACAACTTATTTTATTTCAATATTGTACATATTTTTAGTAAAAGATAACCAAACACACAATTTTTATGTGCCATGCTTCAGATGCAGAGAAAATCCTATACTTATGACATGCATAGCCAAGTTACTTTAAAATATAGATATTAAATATATAGGAAAAAGAAATTCTCAAAAGCAGTACACTACTAGAGTAAAACAAGCAAAATGAACTAACATTGTCCACATCCCACACCCTGACAGTTTTGTCATATGAAGATGTTGCAAGACGAGGCATGCTTGGACTAAAACGAACATCAGTGATTAAAGATGCATGCTCTTCAAGAGTAGCTTTCTGTTTTAGAGTATCTGTGAACCATAAAACAGCCTGCATTATGAAAAAAATCAGAGCAAATGTCACATTCTATATATAAACAGAATAAGTAATAGAGATATTACTAATTTTGTTTTTCAATTTCCAAGCAGGTCAATTGCTGAGTTCACTGCAAATTTCAGGAAATCGGTTGAACAGAGAAAGCAATAAAAGAATGATTTCCCAGAATAATGTATTGACTAACCTTTTTGTCATGGCCACCACTAGCAAGCAATTTCCCATCAGACGAGAAGTGGCAACAGACAACTTTGTTAGTGCTTGCACGTACAGAATTTATTTCAGAAAATGTGAAACCTGAAAAAGTGAATCCATGGCCTCAGTTTCTGCAGGAATACCTATTTATGCAAGTCAATAAATTGAAAAGAAACAATCCACTTTCACATAGAAAAGTATATAGCCCCTTCTAATTCTATTACCAAGAACATATGGTTATTGTTGAAGTAGAAAGTAGTTGGGAGGAAATTGTCTATGGGCTTGCACATTTTAACCTGTTATTTATAGCTTCAATACAATCAATTAATAGAATAATCAAGGAGCTATTTGGATAAATGAATTTGACCTTCTGAGCATTCTGGGATGTTTTTGTCCAAAACACTTTGTTCAATTAGCCAAAATGAGCTATTTTCCATCCAGATAAGGCCCAGTCTTTCATTTGAGTTTAGACTACAGCACTTAACAGAATTATTATTGATGACATGCTGCATGCTTACATGCTACATCCTGGGCGTGCCCAAGGTCCTTGGACCACTTCCTAATGATCAGCTTTAATGATTTTTGTAGAAGACGGTAAATTTTTTGTGGCAATATGCAATCTATAAGCTACAGTTTGCTTGAGAGGACCCCAGAAGTTATATAATTAGTTAGAAAATAGTTATAGAATTAGTTACATGGTTATAGTAGTAGGGGCAGGGGCTTAGCTTAAATAGTAGGAGGGGGGAGATTCATTCTGAATGATAACTTCAGGGAATTGAGAAATGGAACAGTTGTAAAAAGGGCTTGCCCTTTGTTGAATGGAACCCTTGAAAGGAGAATTGTCTCCTTTTTCTGTTCAGATAACATTCCCCAATAATAGATTCATTATTCTCTAGCTATTATACTATTCCTAAAGTCTTGTTAGTGGGTTTGTAATGATTGGTCCAACCTACAGGATCTTCAATTGAGAGACATAGACTCAAGAATTGAAGCATTGGAGTATTCTGTGGAATTTATGAAGAAAGTGACCAATGAATTGATAGGAATGCAGACAAGCAGTTAGTTAAGCCCAAAACTATGACCATACAAATATATCCCCATAGAGCTAAGTCAGCTAAGGCTAATGTTGAGAATGTGAATTAGTTAGAAAGGTGTGATGAAAAGGAAGTTGGTTAGAGGAGAGATAAATGAGAATCAGACATAAAATGGGTGGAGATTCATTCACTCATGCTGAAATATTGTAAGCCTAGAGCTTGGGAAAGGAGAGATCCTCCTTTAGGCAGGAGCAATTTGCTCCTTCCTTTGTTTCCTTTCTCAGTTTTCAATCAATAATAGTGCTCTCCATTTCACAATAGGAATCATTTTCTTATTAGATCATGAGCTCAGTGGTCTGAAAATTAAGAAAAGTGCAGATAGTATTCAGAGTTATCATAATAAAGGGCTCAGCCCACTTGTCTTTATGTACATAACCTAGTAGTATAAATACAAGAGTCACTACACATGGTAGTATATCCATTACAGTTTATTCGCATGCCTTTTATCTTTCTCTACTCTCTCTCTACATGGTAACAGAGCAGAATGTGGATGGATAGCAAGGGCTTAAAAATTAAGTTAAAGCAATTCAAGCCATCAGCGAAGATGCAATAAGCTTTCATTAGCATTGATGGATCTGGCCTGGCCATCTTCTGTATACTGGTTCCAGTTCTGACAAAAGGAAGATGTTTGATCTGCCATGGGAAGATTTATGTCAGCATTGATCCAAAGACTTGGGGGAAGAAGTTCAGGGAATGTCTAGTATGAAAGGCTAACAAAACTACAATAGATGGGTTCTGTTAGGAGTTAGGAAGTTAGTTAGGACAGTTATTGTAATTAGTTAGTAGGAGGAGTTAGTTAGTTAGTTAGAGGGGTTTTGCAAGGTAAATAAATAGGGAATGTAAGAGAAGAAACAGAATATCTTGTATAATCTGTAGATTGAGTTTATGCTCTTTGTGAAAGGAGAAATCATTTGTGAAGGGGAAACCCTTGGAGGACATATTTCTCTCCTATTCCTTTTTCTTTTCATCCTATTCAATAAATTCTTCCTTTTCTTTCCCATTTTTATTCTTGGTTCCTCACAGGTTCCATGGAATACATCCAAGAATTTGAGTTATTGTCATGAGCATTTGCAACTTCAAATGAGCATTTGCAACTTCAAATAAGCAATTGTTAGGATATTTTCTAGATGGCCAACAACAAAAGGTGAATTGTAGGGTGCAAATGCATGACCCTAGTAAAGTTATGGGGCCATCAACTTGCCCAGAGAAGTGCAAGAGGAGCACTGGTTGCAAGGTAAATAAATAGGGAATGTAAGAGAAGAAACAGAATATCTTGTATAATCTGTAGATTGAGTTTATGCTCTTTGTGAAAGGAGAAATCCTTTGTGAAGGGGAAACCCTTGGAGGACATATTTCTCTCCTATTCCTTTTTCTTTTCATCCTATTCAATAAATTCTTCCTTTTCTTTCCCATTTTTATTCTTGGTTCCTCACAGGTTCCATGGAATACATCCAAGAATTTGAGTTATTGTCATGAGCATTTGCAACTTCAAATGAGCATTTGCAACTTCAAATGAGCATTTGCAACTTCAAATGAGCATTTGCAACTTCAAATAAGCAATTGTTAGGATATTTTCTAGATGGCCAACAACAAAAGGTGAATTGTAGGGTGCAAATGCATGACCCTAGTAAAGTTATGGGGCCATCAACTTGCCCAGAGAAGTGCAAGAGGAGCACTGGTTGAGAGTCCCAATTCCACTCTCCAAAGTCAAGTATAAGGCTCAACTCAAGAGGAGGAATCATGTACCAGCCTCTTAACAATCGTCAGGCTGCCATTAAACATATTCTTCGATATCTTAAAGGCACCATCTTCTTGGGGACTTCATCTCCTGCCTGCTTCCTCTACTGGCTCATTTCCTATTACTGCATTCTGTGATGCAGATTGGGCATCAGACCCTAATGACAGACTACCTCTTCCTTGGACCCAACCTCCTTGCAGTGGTCCTGCTTATTCCAGTACCAAGGCTGAAATTTAACTAAACAAAGGATAACAAGGATCAAACTCTAGACCACACGATCAACGAGGCTATGACACTATGCCATATACCAGGGATGAAAATAGCATGCTATAGCACTAGGATAGCATTGTAGTGGGGGAGAGTGGCTCCTGACTGCTACAGGGCCTCCATAGCAGAGCGCTTCACTGTAGCGGCCAGGATCGCAATTGTAGTGACTGGGATAGTGCTGCTACAACAATAACCATTAGAGTGTTTATGTGAAGGGCATATTTATAACTTCAGTTCCCTTTGACTTTTACTAACTTTTTGCTTTTTCTGATGCACAAAGTAACAGCAGAAAACTGTTACTTTTTCACTTTTTTTTTAGCTTTCTCCATTTCATCCTCCTTTTCATCTTTATCCCTACAACCCACTTCTCCAACAGCCCAACTTTTCTCCAGCAACTACTTTTTTTATTCCAACAACTGCAAATTTTCCCATGTTTTCTTATCTGGTAACTGTTCTTACTCAGTTTCTGTTTTTTTCCCACTACTGTTTTGTGATTTTCTCCATCCCTCTATTGTGTTCTCACTTCTCAGCCATAGCAAGTGGAATGTTTAAGCCCTCTGGTGAAAATCTTGACATAGCATGGCAATGGAATAGTTTGAAAGATATCAAAGATAGGAAGTCTAACATATGATTATTGTAAAAAAAAAAAAAAAAAAAAAAAAAACTACAGGAGGGATTACAAGAGCCAAAAAGATACCAAATGAGAATAAGGGGAGATGTTGGAGCTTGCAAGAAAACTCCAGCTGACGTGAGAACTTTGTTGAAGGAAGCCTTTGAGAAGAAACAAGCAGAAAAAGAAACTAACATGAAAGAGTTGCAAGAGGATCAAGATGAAATGGATGTGCAAGAAATTATGAACATCCAGAAAGGGAAAAGGCCTCTATCTACATCCACTTAGGTCTCTATTTTACCTGCTGCAAAGAAAGGCAGCAGCAATGTTAAAGACCCACAGACTTGCATTTCTTTAGGGACCCCAAACAACCATCAAAATTAGGGAAAGCTAAAAAGCAAACAAGCATAAATGATGCTTGTGAAAAGGAAGCTAGAGCAAGAACAATTCAGTATATAGAAAATTTTTATGTACAAATGGGATTCCTTTTACTGTTGTAAATTCAAAAGGTCTCAAATTCATGGTTGAGGCAATTGGGAATTACGGTCCTAACCTAAAGGTGCAAGCTACTATGAGGGTAGAGTTCCACTCCTTAAAAAGGAGTTGGAATACACAAAGGGATTGTTACTTTCTTACTCATTATAAGTTTATTAATTTGGTCTTATGGAAACTTTTAGGAGCCAAGAGGAAGCATTTATATTGGACTCCATGTGCTTCCCATTGCCAGGATTTGATGCCAGAAGACATTGGGAAGATGGCTAAAGTTAAAAAAGCAATTCAAATAGACATTAGTCTAGTTGGTTTCATCTATAACCACACATTGGCCTTGAACATGATGAGAAAATTCACAAACAAGATGGAATTAGTTAGACATGGAGCGGTGAGACTTAGGGGTTTACACTAGGCAACAAGCAAGACAAGAGATAAGTGTTGCCGGTGCATCTACTGCTGCTGCACCTTCAACCCATGCATTGCATATTGATCAAGCTGAAGTTCAAGAGGAGGAAAAGAAAGCAATCCATAACTGGCACATTAGTGATAATGATAACATAGAAGATTTGGACTTGGATAATTGATTATTCATTCTTCTTATCTAGTACCTAGGAGATTATGAAACTTGTATTCTGTTGGTGTTTACTTCTAGGTTTTGTTTTAAGACACCTATGGACATGTGACTTTTTGTTGCTAGTTGTGAATGTCATGAACCATACATTAGCTAATGTGAGCCTGGTTGCTGATTTGTTGTTTTATATGATACAGTTCTTGTGAAGAATTATTGTTATATATGTATATAGTTTACATTATATAAACAATATAAAAAATAATTAAAAATAGTGGCTGTCCCGCTATATGCTATACCGCTACAGCATTTTCGGGCCCAGCTGCTATGCTTCGCTATATTTAAAACATTGCATATACCAATTATCCTAAAAGTTATTGGGTGAAAGCATGTTAATAATTTTATATGTAACATAGTTCACCACAATCTACCACTAATATACAAGTTATCTATAAAGAGAAAAAAAAATGAAATTCTTTTGCATCAGAGCAAGGAAAAAATTAGCATGTACATACAGAGAAATTTTTGCAAAGAGAATGCTAGAATAATTTACTGTCAATAAAAACAATGGTGTATACTGCACCTTTGCTTACATCCATACAACGACCAACTGTATCTCTAGGGTCTGTATCATCATGGGATAAAAAAGACTCAACATTATCATCAAGAGATCCATCCTCCACAAAACGGTCCACATCAGCCTGCAATTCAAGATCTTTATCATCCCACTGCCAAAATGGAATGGCAATGAGTCTACATGCAAGGAACTTATTATTCCTTCCATCGATTGAAAGAGCCACTTACCAACTGGTTTGAAGGTGATGTCAGAGTACCGGCACCATCAGTGCCAAACATCATTAATGGCTTTGAAGAACTACCACTATGAGGTAAAGCAGGCATTGACATCACATCACCAGGTGTATGAGTTGAGGGAGTTGAGGGTGCTGAACTTGGAGATGGGCCAGCTGTATTAGCTGTTCCAGAACTATTGGCAGGACCAGAAGATGCAGGCTGCTTTCTCTTTCTCCCAGTCTGGTTTTTAGAAACCTTAAATTGCATTCAGAAGAAACCATGTTAGGAACCTATTTTAGACAACATTATGAACATACACCAGATCAAATGTCTGCCAAATTCAGGGACATAATTTTATGCTCATGTGATCATAAACCCTAAAAGAAGTAGAAATAAGTAATTCATAATCTCATAAAAAGTCATCAGCCATTTCTTTCATATACAGGGATCAAAATTCAATGAACCAAAAAAGTAGTTGAAGTTGCATTTTACAATTGTTAGATGCAAAAATAGAAAAATATATATATCTGTTGCCACTTTACCAATGGAAGAAAGTTTAACAAAATCCTTTTCTAACTACTCAAGTTTAGAAAACTTGAGGTTAAAGAAGTTATATGTAATAATGCTTGTACTCAACCAATTCAGTAATGGATAAGAAAACAAATTCACTATCCCTTAGGGATTTCCAACTGCTTCCTAATCCCATTGTAGTAAAATTCTCAAAATCATAAAACAAATCCCGTGGTGTTCAAAATCACAAGAAAACATAATAACAATAACAATAAAATTAAAGACATCAACCATGACAGGTAAGATATGCGTGCAGACTTGCATATAGATAGCCAGAGGCAGAAAGTGGAACATAAGGAGAATACAAGCTTCATGTGACTTCTAGTTTTAAAATGATGTATCAAAGGAAACCATAAAATAATGCATAGCTCAATTTCTCAAATATGCATGGGGTTGTGGCAACCATAAAAGGACTGACCTGATCATTGCCTCTAAAGGAATTTGACATGCTACCATCCACATTTACACTACCACCACCTCCCCCTATTTTATCTGGCTGATGCATGTTATGATTTGAAGTCTGAGATTGCTGATTCGAAAGAGTATGCTGTTGCAGTTGCTGCTGTTGTGGATTGACACTCTGCTGTTGTTGATGTAACTGTGCCAGTTTCAACTACACAAACAAAAACATTCAAAAGATGCAACTCGTGACCCTTGCAGCAACTCCAAGGATCTATAAAAAGGACACTTGAAAAAATAATGCAAGAACCAGAAAGAATATGAAAAGATAAATTACAAGAGAACAAGCACCTTCATTAGCATATCTGTATCACCACGTGGAAAAGCAGGACCACCTGCTTGAAGAGGTGATCCAACATTTGATACTACATCGCCAACAGGGTTTGAAAGACCATCCTTAGTTACACCCATATTCCTATTGTTAAGCAGCATTCTGAGTCTTCTAGTATCATCACTGGCAGATGGCGATGCCAAATTTTGTTGTGCTAGAATTAGCTGTTGCTGATGCTGTGGTGTCAACATTGGAAGTTGATGAAAAGGCTGAGGAGACTGTATGAAAGGAGGTTTTTGTTGCTGGAGTAGACCAGAACGCAGTTGCTCCAAGCCCTAATAAAGAATAGGAAAAAAAGCTAAACAAAGAAGCTTAATAACTCAACTATTTAGTTTTATCATTAAATGATGTCAAAGTCACAAAGTAAGCAGGGTGGTAGCTAGAGACTTCAGATAAGCAGGACACAAATTCTACCAGATGAGAGTTTTTGCAGGGTTAACAAGTCTACTTCTGCCACTTGGTAATGACTCAAGCAGTATGGATGGGATATGGTTAGGATAAAAGATCAAAGGTTCAATTCCCATGTACAACATCAAAACAAGAGATGCTACATCCTATCTTACTCTCAAGTTTAAAAGTTCAGGAAGACATGATTTTATCCACTAACAGTAACATTTAATTCAAATGAACATTAAAATAAAAAGAATGCTCACTGTGAGTGGCCACCCTTTCAGAGTCAAATTGTTGCTACCTTGATTCGAACCTGACACAAAAAAACTCCCGTTCACTTGATTTGTGTAAGAGAATAATGATAAAACATCATAACAGTTTTAACATTAATTCCCAAAATACCGTCGCCCAACCCAGCAGGGTGATGAAAAAATTGTAATGAACCAACAAGATGAAAAACAAACCCCCAACAAATGCTGGCAAATCAGCTTCCAAAGTAACAGAACAAACCAGTTACATTCGAGTAAGGACAAGATGAAAGAATACCAGGCATTGCTATCAATGATCCTTCAGGACCCACAGCTCTGGGATTTAAAACAGGATTGATCTCACTCTTTATATCCTGGTTAGCCAAGTCAGGGAAAAACAGCTGGTGAGAAATTTAGTAAGAGATAATGAGTTTAATTTTAAGAACACTAGCATACCGGAGTAGACCCTGGTAATTGCTGACTACGAGCTTGAACTTGTGGAGACATTGCACCAGCAGCACCATGCAACACTTGCCTGAAATCAAGGAATTTTGTGCTAACAAAGTCAACATCCATAGCTATAAAGATTAAATAATACCAGATGCTAACATAATTAATGGAACACCAAATAGATATTTCAAAAACTTAAAAATTAAAAACTAAAGAAGCAAATAACTATTAATTCTTCAAGGTCATGGAAGGACCAGACCCTTTTTAAATGAAATACCACAGCTCCTGCCCCTAGCCTACTCTCCAGAGAAGACAATCTGGCTTCTACATCATTTACCATACAAGATCCCCTTTTTTGTCTCACATTGATGAAGTAAGCTTCAACTCATGTTATTTCAGATCAAACTTAAATTGGCTCAGCCACAGCCAAAGACTAAACAAGCATAACTACCTTCTTTTTCAAGCATATATGTAGCAATTTAAATAGTTAAAAAGAAATAGAAGCTAAATTAAAAAAAAATAAAAAATCACCCTGAAGGCTGGCCGGTAGCTGCAGATGACTTCAATATTGAGGCATGATTTGGATCCAAGAGTTGGTCTCCAAATCTTTGCTGTATAAAATACCATAAGATAGTTATGAATATATGTCATAAAAAAAAGTAGTTCATCTTTATAATTAAGCAACCAAAATATCTCCCTACCTTCATCGCTGCATCTTCCAAAGAGTCCCTTTGAAGAGGCAGTTTTAACCTTTCCTCGTACATCTTTGTTGCAAGTGCATTTGCGGTGCTAGGGTTTCCAACTAACCCGTTCGTACCACCATTTAAGAGATGAGCCCTATCCCTACCCTGCTGTTGCTGTGGTGGTGGCTGCTGATGTTGTGGCTGTGGTTGCTGTTGCTGCTGCTGTGGTGGTTGCTGCTGCTGTTGTTGTTGTTGTTGCTGCTGCTGCTGCTGAGCCCTCTGCATTAGCAGTTGTTGCATCTGCAACTGTTGTTGATGCTGCTGCTGCTGTTGTTGATGTTGTGACTGCTGAGGTTGCGGCTGTTGTTGTTGTTGTTGCTGCTGCTGCTGTTGTTGCTCTCTAGCCTTAATTAACTGGGTCTGCAAAGAGAGTTTCACAAACCATAAACTTCAAGGGGTACCTCAGGTTTTTTTTCTCTTGGCAATTCCTTTGTAAAATTGTATACCCAGCATGACAATAATTTTACAAGGGCAGCATAAATATTGAATAATTAGATAAATAGCTATATCTTGCTAAGCTCATAGTTGTCAATCCCAGATAGCAACATGGAGCAGCCAACCCCAATACCATTATGGCGTGATCCCGGATAGCAGTATGACTACTATTGTGAAATTTCCAGATATAAATTAAATAATTTATACTACAAATATATAAATGCTCAAAAATAATAAAAAAAAATCCATAAATATAGGCATATTCATAATTAATAATTAAAAGTCATAATTTTAAGGCAAACATAGAAGTTAATAACAAGAGTCAAGTTATATAAAAGAAAAAAATGTATGTAAGGTTACCTATCTAAACACGACAATGAAAGAAAAATATAAAACAAAACATAGACCCCTCTTTGACATGAACTGAGACCAGAAAACGATGTTCCAGAGTCCAGGTGTGGTTGGCTGGAAACTCCACTGGAGTGCCATGGGTTGGCTGGAAATGCAGCTGGAAACTCTGGGTCAGATGGTTTGCAGCAAAGAGAGAAGAGACTAGAGTCATTTGGACTTCGAAAGGAGTGAGTGGAAAGTAGGGTCAAATGAAATAAAAGTGGGGCAAAATCCCAAGATTGCCCCCCTTGAACCACACCAACCGTCGTAGTTCGACGGGGAAAAGGGGGTTTTGTCTCTGACCCAGTAGCAGTCGGGATAGCAGCCACAATTCACACCGCTCCAAGCGCGAAAGCTAACTGCAACATGACAGGGCTCCACAGTGCAGCCCATAACCGCGATGCTCCACAATCCGCTATAGAACGCAATTAACTACTATGGCTAAGCTAACTGTCCAAATTGAAATTTCTTATTCTTGCCTAGGCCAAAATAGTAACATTATATACATATAATTTTTGCAATTTAACAAAGCAAGCAAAGAAGACCTGTATGGATCAGATTTCTGTTTCCAACCACAACCAACATGCAAAGGCCTCTCCAAAGATAAAAGAGACATAAATTCATCATAATACAGATTAAGAAAAAAGGTCAAGAGATGAAAAGAAATGTAAGCTGTCATCACAAATTAGAGAAATATTATTAACTAAGTCAGGAACATGAATTTGTAATGGGTCAAGACGCCTCATATGCCTAGAGACTCACTAAGTAATTTATCAACTTCTCAATTTTTCCTCCTAGATTTGCGTAAATATGCATTCAAAGTTGCCTTGCCACATGTTTACAGAACAATACAAAAACAGTTATCTGCATGCAATTAATGATTTTATTTCAGCAAAAACATAAAACACCAAAAATCATTAAATAGTCATAGTTCCCAATGGACAAATAAACATAGGGTCAAACAAAATATTTTTTGAAATCATGCAGCCAGCCACCTAGTCAGCACCCTGGAATTAAAAAATAAAGTTCTCCCTACAATCTTATTTAATAAAAGGTGAATCTAAACAAAAGATTCCAACTTTCCCCAACAGCTAAACTACACATTGAAAGCAAGAAACAGCTAACCAAACCATCCATTAGTTAGGAGGCACAATTTTCATGTTTATAACTAATTGAATGTATACACTTCCTCATTGAATACATGACCGAATACCGCAAAATGTAATCAACTGCTAGTTCATCTAAATACCGCTTTTTCTTCGCTGAACTTCTAGCTTAACAGTCCTACTCAGATTTACCATGCAAGAAGAAGTATGCTATGCATGAACCAACCCCAATAGTTATAGGTGCTATATACAAACTTCCTTATTAAAATACATGAACAAATCTGGCAAAAGTTAACCAACCAACCTCGATATAAGATGCAGCAACCTCTGAGTGCTTCTCATTAGTCCTGGCAATAAATATGTCCCAGAAAACCGACCACCACTCAAACAGAAATCCTCCAGGTGCATCAATAGCTGAAATCCCACATTACCATCAACAAAAGCAACCAATTCAATAAAATGGACAAAACAGAAACATTAAATCCAACTCAACTACTTTGTTTCCAGGTAACTCACCAACAGGGTCAGAGGACACTTTCCCTTCAGCTTGAAAAGCCTGAGCTGAAGCCTTCAAATCCCTCTTCACTAGGTAATCATGGATGTAAACATCTAACCTGAAAATCTCACAAGAACAAGAAACCAGAGGTTGAACTATATGAAAAACAAAGATTGGATCTTTACATCAAGGATACCACACACAGAACAGATTACAAGAAACCCACATCAAAACAGCAACACCTAAATGCAGGAACGAAAGAGTTCAATTCCATTCAATCTAAAGAAACCCATCACACTAAAAAAACCCTAACACACCCATCAAACATTCACACAAACACAACACACACAGAACCAAACTTACAAAAATAAAACCAACCCAAATCAACCCCAAAAGAGAGAAAAGGCAGGAAACAAACCCAGAACCCAAATCAAAGAAATAAAGGGCTAAAATCTTGAGAATGAACAAAAACCCATTTTTCAAAAGTGGCAAAAGCGCTATTAAAAGTTGAAAAAAATGAAGAAGGAGCAATAACACTTACATCTTATCAGCTTCCCAGTTAGTCTGAGACATGCTGACAGAATAAATATTGATGGGTAATGAGAGAATGAATGAAGTTTGGTGAATGTCTGGGAAACTGAACAGTAGAAATTGCAAAAGACACGAGCTTTTGGTGGAGCAGAGAGAGAGACACAGAAGGAATGAGAAAAAAGAACAGAAAAAAGGGAACTGTAAGAAAGCGAAACGAGGGAGGCACAACACAAAAGGAAATAACGGAGAGAGGATTTAGGAACAAAATCAAAGATGGTAAAGAGCAGGAACCACCTTCAAAGTCTTTAGGCATAACAATAATAATATTAATATTATTATAAACATAATCCGGTAACACCCAAACTCCTATATTATAACTCAATTCAATGTAAATTTCATTATTTTATTTTAAAATATGTTATTAATATCTATAAATATATTTATATCCTGTGGGATAAAAATTATCCTTATCTTTCAAAAATCTTAACAACTTCATTTATCTAAACTTTTATTAATAAAAAAATAATTATAATAATATTAGATAAGATTAAGAAGAATTGTGTCAAAATTCAAAATTCAAATTAATTATAATAATATAATATTTATATACATAATGAAAAATATTTTTAAAAAAATAAAACTTAGAATTATAGCCTATTTGAAACCACGCTTTACTAAAGTCAATAAATTATGTTTTTAACGTGAAAAACATAAAATATAGAACTAGTAACATTTATTTTAATGTTAAAATTCACGTCCTTGATCTATTTTTAAACACGCTATTAGAATTTTTCTTTGGTAAATTAGGTGTTAAAGTTTGCATAAATAAGTTATTAAATAAAATTGTAATTCTAATTAAATAATAATAATAATAAACATTTAAGAAAAGTATTTAAGTTTTATTTTTTCTTGAAAATAATAATAAATATATTTAAGCACACGTTATATCATATCATTATATTATATATATATAATTATTTATTTATTTATGAGTGTAACTTAGCGATACACGATAAAAGTTTTATTTAATGTTACTTGTTTTATTATTTATTATTCAAAGAAAAACTGGGTATAACTGTATGTGAAATAAAATAATAAGTTAATTAAAGAAAAGGTGATGGATATGAAGGGTAAAGTTTGTTGGAAGTAGATGGATCTTCTCTTCCTCTATTTGGAATCATTCATCAATATTTAAAATATGGGGAAAAAGAAATGAGTGCAGTGATTGGTGCAGATGCTTTTCTATCCAAAATTGAATAATTGTTGTTTTTCTTTTTTTATTCTTTTCATCTTTCGATGCAAAGTTCTGGAAATTACTATTTTTTTTAGGGGCTTTGGTGAATGAAAGGTGCTGTTCTTGCAGACGGATGCAGATATGTCATAATGGGACTGTTTACTTAATTGCAAACTAGTCCCTTCTTTTATGTCAAATTCTGATGAAGCCAATTTCTTTGGTTTAGAATTTAATTTTTAATGACAAAAATGCCCCAAATTTAGCCAATTATATCTATTGAATTTTTGAAAATCTAATCTATATCTATTGCACCTCCAATTAAATAGATTGAATTTACAATTTATATTCTACTTTTTTAAATAGTTTAGATTTTTTAAAACCACGTTGAAATCGGTTTTAAAATTGATTTGTAGTTTAACATCATATTTTTTAAAAATTAAAACCTGTTTTAAACTAAAAACCAATTCTAAAACTATTTTTTTTAAAGCTGGTTTAAAACCATTTTAAACCATAATAATTTTTTAAAATTATATTAAGTGTCCACACACTTTTAGACCGACTTTTTATAGTTATCTTCAGAAATTATTTCAAGTTTTAAAATTATAATAGTTTAAAAATTGATTTTACAATTAATTTTAAACCATCAACCGATTTTTACATTAATTTTAAAATTAATTTTAAACCAAAAATTGATTTTAAAACATATTTAAAAAAAAACTAGTTTTTAAACCATAAAATTCAGAATTATTTTATGTGTCGAGACCTCTTTCAAACTTAATTTTTATGGATTTCGTTACGAGTTATCTCATATTTTAAAAATCATAATAATTTAAAATCTGATTTGATTTTAAGCCGTAAACCTTAGATTTGAAAAGAATTTTTTTAATTTAGAGAAGAGGATGGAAATTTAATTTAGATTAGTATTAGAAAGTTCTCTTGCCAAATTGGTTAGCAACAAGTCATTGTGTCCAAATAAAATTTAAAAGGAACCGTATTTTTTATATATATAATAAATTTAATAGTTATATACGAATAATATAAAATAGTTTTTACAAATTATCATTGGACCAACAACTATATAAACATATATATTTTGATTGAGAATCGTATATATGGTTAATGTTGTTGCACTCATTTGTCTGTCTCCAATAAGTAATTCTTCCTGACCAAGTCCTATGGTGATCAATCATTTATTTAGCCAATCATAAGATTTTGACTTCTTAATCTTTTGTTGGTCAATCACGAATAATATTCATCATGGATCTATACGGATAACAATCATTAAGACATTCAATAACAAACTTAACGACAATCTTTGAATCACATCTCACTCAAATATGCTTAATACCAGTATTTCAAGCTACTTGAAGGACCGATAAAATCCTCCAAAGTTCTGTCATAAGAACATTAGTTGTCCACAAATTCTTCGAAAACCCAATATTCATTCATCAGATGAAGAATGAAACACACCTACATAAGATGCATGTTGATCATTAGCTTCCACTGATACCTCCTCAGTTGATGAACCACACCTATAGAAGGTTGAACATTTTTTCATGTTCTCTGCCAAAAAAGCCTGCATATGGTTTGGTAATGAAAATCCTCCCCTACAAACAAGATTTTATTCCAAGTTTGTCATAAAACATTAGCAACAATAGTAAAAAGTTTCCTCTATTGTATATCACTTTGAGCAATTTATGTTTCATTCAAGTTTTGTATCAACCAATCAATCAGTCTACTTGAGAAGAAATACACTGGCAAATTGGAAGATATTTTTTGGCAAACAAATTTGGCATTCACACATTCCCTTGGCACGTGAATGATGGTCTCGTCCTCCACGTGACATATAGTGCAAAGTGCATTATCACATAAACCTCGACTTTGTCTAAAAATATTAGTTGAAATATCATTATGCAAAATTTTTTATAGAAAACAACTATCACGTGGGTGAATATTCTTGTCCCAAATCTTTCTCCAAATTTCATGGGTCCTAACACTATCATCCCCTTGTAACAACCTGTAAGATGTTTTTGTTGAAAAGTTTCCATCTAATGAAATGATCACTCTGTAGAACTGATTCTCATAATTCCTAAAATGACCCAACTGGGAATAATCTATTGAAGTCATCCAATATCACATTATCCCCCAGCTGAAACATAATCACTTACACAGAATTTGACGTCATTAATAGGTGGATTCTACCTAACAACATTCATAATAATAACCCTTGAAGGTAACCAACAATCTCTCCAAAACCTTACCCACCTTCCACCACCAATAAGCCATCTTCCTCCTAAGAGCAAATATTTCCATGTAGATGAGATACCTCTTCAAACTTCATATCCATGATCAATACGACCCGTTAAGGAAATAAATTAGTCAATACATTCATATTTATTTCGGAGTATACGTACCCACAAAGCATTTGGATTTGTAATCAGTCCTCACCTTAGCTTCATAATAAGAGCATGGTTAAAAAGATGTCTTACGAAAATCCATATCTCCCACATCCTTTGACAAGCAAAATTTATTTCAAGTAATAGTGTGACACCTTCTATAATTATGTGACTCTCCCCACACAAAACTCCTATTCATACTTTCCAACTTGTCACAAACTTATTTTGGGAGCAAAATAGTTTGCATGGTATAAGCTGGAAGAGCTGCAACAATTGCTTTAGATAAAGTACATCTACCTGCAAAGAAAAGAGAGTTAGCCTTCTAATTACTCAAATGACGTCGGGTTTTCTCAAGTGGATAGGCATAAGTCTCATTTTTCTTCCTACCATGTAACCTAGGAACTCCAATATATTTGCCAAGATCACTTGTGAAAAAAAAAACCTGAAATGTGACTTAATTCCATAGCAGAATAATTAATTAGTGATTATTATAAATTATAGTAATTTAATTATAAAAATAAATAATTGTTGTTCAAGTAAATTTATTTAAGAAAAATAAATGAGTACAATTTTTACTAATTAGCTTCTATTTTTAGTGAGTTAGAGAAGAAAAAAGTGATTTAAATAATTAAAATAAAAGCATAATAGAATAATTATAAAATCATATACGTAACAGTAAAATAATTTTTAGATAAAAAAGATTAGTTAATTAAAATTAGATTGTATAAACTAAATTTTTAAATTTTGGTAAGTTTTTTTAAAATTTAGAAAAGGGTGCCTATGTGTATGTTATTGTCGATGTCTTGATATTTGTTTGTCATGCCTTTAAATGGTTATGGGAGAAAAAAAATATAGAAAATTCCACCAAATCTTTCTAAGAGAAATTGCAAAATGATAACATTCTAGGTTAAAAGCCTAGAGTATTAAAATTTATGCACAGTTAACATGAGGTGTAATGAGGTTTGAGAGGTTGACAGTTTGGTATATTATGGGTTATTGCACTTGTAAGGCATCAAGTTATGAAATTTCAATGGTTAAGTCTTGCAACTTGAATTGGAAAAATCACATAAGCAAGTTGATAATTTTGATATTTATTAAGCTCTAACTAGATAGGTTCTCAAGAACAAAACAATGTTTGTACTATTATAGAAAATAATATGTGATTTTTTGTTGTGAATTATTTGTAATTATATCTTGTAAATTTATTTGTGATTATGATTTACGAATTAAAATACCCCACTCATTTTATTTTTTTTCTTTTTTATTTGTTTGTAAGATGTTGTTGTAGATAGTATAATATGACAGATATCTTGATTATAGGAAGGTTGGAACTACAATTTAGTAGCTTGGGAGCACAATTCAAATATGAGTGATTTGGAAATTTCAAAGTCTTTCACTTGTTTCTAACCTTTAGACCCCTATTATATGGATACTTTCTAATACCCACCATTCATCTTATGCTAACATTGTCTCCTCCACATGGATACATTTAAACTCCTCTTCCGCCTATTCCTTCTAATCATGACATGATGGATGCTATTTTAGTTATACGACCCACCTCATTCACCTTAGTTCACCCTACAGCTCAAAGTACATCTGCTTACACTCTTGAGTATTATCTTGACAAGCTTAATGGATTTTATAATCATGCTCATTTACCTACATCAAACATTGAACAACCTTTTGCAAAACAAACATTTGCTCAATGGTTATCTAGCTAATGAAGAGGAGGCAATTTTGATGATGATAATACATATGGACCTCTATAACTAGTTTGAGTTTATGTCGATAGATTAGAAAATATAATGACTTGGAGGCCTTACAACCTTTAAACAATTAACAACAAATGTGAACAGTTAATTTTAAGAAAACCTTTAATGAATTTATTTTTGAAAATAGCAATAAATTTTTTCTTTTCTTTTCTTGTAATGCTCATCAAACATTAAAGTATAAAATACATGTGAACAATTGAAATGAACATAAGCATGCATCATATGTATAAATGAACCATAAACATGTCTGGTAAAATAAAGTATGGGCCATATGACACGTACATTGAGACAACAAGGAAACTAACTGAAGTTGGGGTTAACAAGTACTCGAAGTAAAGAAATGGATATATTCAAAATAAAGGGGAAAAGGGGACAAGAATATGCAAAACATCCTATAAGTTGGTTCCTATACAACATGTATTAAACTACTTTGGAGGCTGAAGCGATGCTGGTAGAGGAACTTTAATGCCTCTCCTAGGTTTGGCGGATTTAGTCTAGAAGTGTTTGAAACTAGGGGTAAGGTTAGGGGGAGGGAAGTAGAGCCTCTATGCTCTGGGCATCCCCGTGGGAGGACCTCACATGAACTTGCTCAAGAGAAACATCTCTAAGTGAGTGTGACAAGCAATGGTAGACCTAACTAGCTAGTATGTCACGTACTTTATAATTATCTCTCTGTGATACCACACACGCTAGGTGTCATGTTGTATAATCCACGCTCCTCTAGGTCCCACACAGATTCCCCTGAAGTGGATGTGCAAGGGTCTTGAGTAGATCATCACCACTAGTATGACTTGGCACTACCATCCTCTCGAAAGCCTTGACATATGCTCCCACGAACACATAGTTCAAATCATCGCAGTTGTAATCATAACACATACAGCGTAAGGGTAAGTTACAACAAAAATAAACTTATACACAATAATAGAATAATCACTTTAATCGACAAAGAGCGACCTCGTCCCCCCCCCCAACAAACATAAGCGTCAATCAACATAATTATCCACAATCAATTACACAAACACACACACACACACATATATATATAATATTGACATTACCACCATTACTCCATGGAGATATATAGGTCGAGTGGTCATCCTTGTCACTTCCTTAACATACCATTATCTTGGTATTGGGGAAAGAGGATGTGATCCTATGTATTAGATAATGTGTCTATCAAGATAGAGGTACGTAAGTAGTAACATACCATGGTCTCAAGTTTGCAATATTAGGACCTCTTGTAGGATATGCTTGTCTGTTTATCCCCTGGGCTCACTATGCTTCACTCCTCTACTCCAACACTGGTTGTGGGCTCTTCTCATCATAGTAACCCAACTTGCGTGCGTACTCGTCAATAAGAGAGACTCAACATATTAATCAACTGTGATTTCTCATATCACTTCAAACTTTCTTGAACAACGGATATTAACACCATGTATTTACCATCTCATCATGGTCGTCTTCAAGACAAGCTAAATTTCACTACAACAAGGAATGATACACTGCTCATGTCCTTAAGAGTAAGGTAGATCTTCTTACTCATCCAACTAGCATTCAATCTTTTAAGATAAGAACATTTCAACATATTATGTCATTATCTTCATTAGATATCCACTCACAAGCTTTTAACCCAACTTACTCATAATTATCATTTTATAATAGTATTCCTTATGCTTTTATATGATATAATTAATCTCTTGTATAATTTTCCATAACTTAAACATTTTCTCATTGCTAGGAAAATTCTCGTAGTGACAGGGATGATTCGCCTAACGATTCCTACCTTCTAGAAAGATACACATTTGCTTAGGGAAAGCCTAGTCTCACTTAATAGAGCCACAAATAGCTCAAACTTCATTTTGCTTGCTCAGGGAATAAGCCACGAAGACTTAATTTCCTAAACTTCACACATCTCGCTTAGCCAGGGGACTTAAGAGCACCTTAATTTCTCACCTCAATTTTGCTCAGCAAGTGGGATGACTCGTCGGCAAAATGAAGTCACAAAGACTTCAAACCTCAACTATGTTTGTTTAGCCTAGCGAATATCCTTCTTAACTCAGCAAGATAAGCCATAGAGAACATTCTCTCAATTTTTCTCGAAATTGCTTAGCAAGTAGGACAACTTTCTCAACAATAACCTTAAAGACTTAGCAAATTTTAAGTCTCATCCCCTCGTTCAATGAAGGCACTCTTTCACTTAGTGATTAAGAGTCAAAAAGAGCTCTTAAACGCTCGCTCAGCCAAGCCCAAGATTCGCTCAGCGAATCTATGAGTTATTGGGTTTTCTAGAACTCATCTAGGTGTTTTCTTACTAAGTTCATAATTTTGCTCAGCAAGTAGTGTGCTCTCTCAACGAGCATTCATCATCTTCATGATGTTCTTAAGTTTGCTCAGCAAGCCTTCAACAAAAGCCTAGAAAATAGGGTTTTGCCTATCGAGGGGATGTCTCACTTAGCAAAACCTGATAGTAGTAGCATGCAAAAACTCAAAAGCACTCAAAAATTCAACCAAATCAACATGCAACTAGTCCAAAAGCTCCAAAACATCAAACAAACACTATATGGTCGTAAATATAGCAACTTTTATAACATGCAAGGCAAAATAAAAGCTCAAAAGCTTCAGCAATGGCTTCCATACACCACTGTGGATCTATCATGCATTTCTAAATATCAAAACATTATCACAATAGTGTAGAGACAACATGCAATCCATGAAAATATAGTAAGGATAACTCCCCTTACTTATAGACTTAAGGAATGAAAACTTTATGGAAAGAGGAAGAAACTTGGTTAGCAACTTGGTACTTCACTTAGGGAGGAAGAAAGTGACAAAAATAAGAGGTTGTTAAGTGGTTTTGCTTACAAAAATTCAATCCTTGGTGACTTTTTTTTAGGGCATGAGTGGTTGGTCATTAACCAAGGGACAAAAGGGTTATTTTACCTAATGGACCACGGGGTTTGACTACCCATTGGTCCATAGGGGTTTTTGAAAAACAAGGTGGATGATTAGCCTTGGCATTTATAACAACGACAAGGGTTTTCAAGGTTTTCTCTGAAATTCTAATTGGTTGGGGTTTTTCCTTAAAAAATGTGTCGTCGCACCAAAATTGTACCCATGACACTAAGTCGATTAGGTTCAATTAGGAAACACTCTTAGCCAATGTATAACAACTCTCTATGTTTAACTCAACTCGACTGATTATTTTCAAGGAAAGCTTGTCTCGATATGCGTGTTTTGGGCCATTTCGGCCAATTCTAGGATTTTTCTCGAAAAATATGTAAACATGAAATTTTCTTATTTCTTTTTAACAATAATTAAATTTAATTAACTTATAAATTTCTCATTCACTCAGCCAAAGACATGTATAAAATAAACAATCTTATAAAAAAGAGGATATTGTGTAGATATTTTAAATTGCTTAGATTTAGGTTATTTTATCTTGATTGTAGATATAGAGGGTAGGCCACTTTTATGTTAACCTTTCTCTTATGATAAGGTGTACAACAATAACAATCATTAGATCAAAATTAAAAATAATAGATTACTAAGATTGAAAATCAATTATAAATATATCTTATAAGATCACAAATGTTAGTATGCATCTTATCGCCATCGTTCCCCCACTATCGCCAACCACTCCTCGTCCCATGACAATGACAATGGTGAGGACGATAATGAGAGCAACTGCGGTGATAAGTGTTAATGGTGGAGATAGTGACGACAACGATGGTAATAATAGTGGTAGAAAGATGGTGACAATGACGTCAACTGTCGTAAAAATAGACGTTAGTATGTGTGGATGATCGGGATAATGATGGTAACTATGATAGTGGAAAAGGTGAGGTGGAATATAACAACATTAACGATAAGATTTATTATTGAGTTCTAATCTCAATAATTTATTATTTTTAATTTTGATATAATAATTATTATTTATTTTCATATTCTCACGTAACTAGTGTTATCTCTTTTTATATATATATATATATATATATATATATATATATATATATATATATATATATATATATATATATATATATATATATATATATATTCTGAGTTTCTTAATTAATTATATTAAAGAGATATAAGATTAATTTAATAATTCTTATATATATTTCATTAGTTTTACTAATGTAATTTTAGGTGATCCTTAATCACTTAAATCTTTATTGTATGATAGAAGATATATTTTAAATGTATTTTTTTTATTTATAATTTTTAAGTTAGACTTTAATTTAAAAATATCTTTATAAGTTTACATGATTAAGACTAGTTAATACTAATAGTTACATCTAAGTTAAAAATATACACGTATACACGTAATGCACAAAATACCTACAACTATTAACTTAAATTTTTAGAAATCAAAACGGTAGCTTAATTAGTATTGGTATTACTTTTACTCAATTCAATAAATACAACAAGAATTTACGATTAATATATTAAGTTGATTTTATTTTATCTCGGTAAAGTCAATTGTTAATTTCGTATTTTTCAGGATTATAATCACAAAATATAATAATTTAATTATTTTGAAATAAGTCATATCCACTGTACAAACGCTAAATTATTGAAGTGCAAATTTCATTACCAAGAAAAAGGATAAAATTGTTAATTTAACTCTTATCGAACAACTGTTGCTTTTCTTTGCAGCCCTCTCATTTTGATGCATTTATAACCATTTAATGCGAGTAGTCACTTACGTGAAGTATCTAATCAATTTTATTAATAATTAATATTTGTTAAAAATTTTACTGATATTTTTAGTAAAAGAAATTTCTAAAATCTGATTTAAGATCTTACTTTAGAGACCAAAATTTAATTTCACTCATCAATATCAATGTACAGTTGAAAATAAATAAACGAAACTCATTTGTATTTTGTGCAGTATTATTAAGCATGCTGCACTTTTTATACAGTATAAAAATGCATCATTTGTATCAATAAATATTTATTATGATTTATATGATAATAATTATAAATAATAAATATTAAACTAATTATAATAAGAAATATAAAAGAAGACGGTAAAAATATTAAGAATCTAAAAAAATAATATTGTAAGAAATAAAATTAAGCAGAACAACATTTACATAAACTTAAAATATAAAACATATTTAAGTCACAAAAATAACTCCATGTATTATTAATGTTAACATGTGAAATTATATTTATATATTATATATTATTAATATTAGCTTAAAAATAAATTATAAAAATAATAAAAATGCAGATATCTTTAAGCAATAAAAATACTTTAAATATTTCATATGTTTTTAATTGTAGAAATAATACCCGTTTTGAAAAGAAAAAGTCCTTACTTTAATAATAAATAATACTAACCATATTATAAAAAATTATCTTTTACATTTTCAATAAAAATGACTCTAAAAAATAAAAGAAAATCACACAGAGAGTTTGCATAATAATTTCAAAATAAAAATACCACGTTATCAAACAATTACTTATTTTTAAAAATTATCTTAAGAAATTAATAAAAATAAATAAATATTTATTTAAAATAATTTTAATTATTTTAAAATTAAAAAATACAATTAAATTGAACTAAACATACATGCAATTAACAAATGACATTTTTTACCGCGTAACATTCCCGATTCAACATGAAATTATAGTTCAACAATCAAATAACTATTATAAGCTTAAATTAATTAAGATAATTACTATTAAAAAATTAATAATTTAAAAATTATTAGTATAACATAAAAATAAATTTATTATTCATATAACATAAAATAAATTATATTTATATATACTATAGATTATATGTACAAAAAATATAGATTATTAATATGAACAGAAATATAAATTATAAATATAATAGAAATTATATAAATATTTTACATAAATTTACAATAATGAGTAAATTATGAAAAATTTTAAAAATTTACAAAAATAAGAATATTTTTACCCGTGGATAGAAAATTTAGTTTAATCTTAAATGGGCAAACATAAAAATTTAAGAATAAAAAAATGTTAAAAAAATTGAATAAGAAATAAGAATGAATGAAAATACATAGTAAAATAATAATAATAAATGCTTAAATATATTTTAGGTGACTGAAAATATGACTCTATCTAATTCTAATTATGGTAGATTATTTTATCACTTTTAGATCTTTAACATTTTTTTAGTATCATATTTTAGTCCATATCACTAAATCTAATTAGTTTAGTGTTGACACGATCAATAAAATGAATAATATTAATTGAGATAATTAAGATAACAAATAATATTTTAAATCAAGATAACTAAATTATTTTTATGTGTTCAATTCAATTAATTAATGTATTTATTATTTTATATAAATAAAGTAATTACATATAATTTATTTTGTAATATTTTATGAATAGTGATTTTATTTTTTTTATATTATTTTTATTTTCAATTCACTAATATACTTTAATATTGTACTTTTTAAAAATATATAATTTAATTTTAATATATTATTTTTTATATTTCAATTTATTAATTTTGACTTATTTTAATATAATTTATTTTTTAAAATATACCTTAACTCAAGAATGATTTTATCTCTAAAGTAAAAAATAAATTGAAATATAGAAATAACATAAAAATAATATATTAAATTATAAATTTCTAAATAAATTATAATATTTAAAAGATAAAATGCTAAAACTAAATTAGTAAATTAAAAATAAGAATAATATTAAAAAGAATAAAATTACTGTTTATAATATATTAAAAATAAATTATAAAATTAAATTATATGTACTTATCTTATTTAAATAAAATAATAAATATATTAATTAATTAAATTACACATTTAGAAATTATTTAATTATTTTAAAATTTAAAATATTCTTTATTTTTTTAATTATCTTAATTAATATTAATTATTTAATAATTATGTTAATAATAAACTAACTAGAATTAATGATAAAATTAGAAAATAATTTTAAAAAAATTGTCAGAATCTAAAAAAATAAAATATAATTTAAGGATTGAAAATAGAGGGAGTAACTTCTGCATCACCTAAAACATGTTTAGTAAAAAAAAAAATTGGAAATGAAACGACGGTTGTAGTTAGTACTAAATAATTGTTGGATTACTTTAAAAAAAAAAAAACAAGTGTTTGGATTATGCTCCAAAACCTACGTTGATTTTCCGCTGAGAGAAGTATCTAATTTGTATCTTTTGATTTAAAAATACGTTTGGAGGTTTTGAACTGTAACACAAACATAGACTTAGTAGTTAGTTACTTTCTCTGACTAACTGACTCAATTTGACTTTGTCATAATACAAGTTATATTATATATGATTTACGAGAAAGGAAGAAAAATAAATATATAATATTTAATTTATTATAAATGATTTATATATATATATATATGAAGAGATTAACTTATATACGATGTATTTATATATCTAGTAATTTTATATTAGATAGTTTTATCTCAAAATTTATTATTAGATTATAAATACTTATTATGTAATTTATATTTGTAAAATTTATATTAATTTAAAATTATTTAATACTATATATATAAATATACACGATTGAAATATATGACAATAAGAACTAATTAAATGTTTTCTTATTTTTATTCAATTTTACAAAATTCGATCTAAGTAATTTGTTGTTGTAATTTAGTAGTTAAATAAATAAAGTAACATTTTATATAAAATTATTAATGACATAAGAATAAACATAATTATTATAAACATAGGATCACTTTCTCTTTTTTTTTTTTTTCTTTCATTTCTACCTCATTTTTTTACTATCTGTCTCACTACTTATTACATTTGTCACTTTCTCTCACTTTCCTTTTTGTTCCTCTCTTTCTTCTATCTATATGCACCCTTAAAAAGTATTCCATTCAAGTATGGACGATAAAAATAAGGACAAAGTTGTTTTACATGTATAAATATTAATTTTTTTTATTTTTAAAGATATTTTTGTTACTTCATACACGATTTTTTCTTTTTGTTTTTTATGTAACTAAAAGAAAAAAAATCATTTTTTCTTACTAAATAACTTAAATTAATATTTCACCTTTCATTTTTTTCTTTCCTTTTATTTTAACACAAATATAAATTACGAATAAATGTAACGTACATCTATATAAATTATTTCGTCGTGTGAAATGTACATCATACGATATATCCTTTGGGTTACTATGACCAAAGCATTTCATTTTAAATTAAAAGTATACTGTGGCAGTCGTGGCTGTTTGTTGACTTGAAGATAAAAAGAGTATACATTTCAGTTGTCATCAAACAAAATAATACACAAAGTACTCATGACTGCTTAAGAATAATTTATTTTGACAGGTCATGTTTGGTATAAATCAAACGTGTAAAGTGATTTTTTTTTTTTACTTTGTTTGTGTAATTTAAAAATAATTATTTTTAATATGAGTGTATTAACCAGTTATTTAAAAGTTACTATTCAATAATTCATCGGATTGATATCTGAAGGGACGTACTATTATGTTTATAAGATAAGATTTTATCTAGCAGGAGTATTCGTATTTGATTGTGAAATGCACAACAAAATATATACATGAAATAAGATTAATCATTGATTTAATACGTTAAAAGAGTAAGAGAAAAAATCTAATAAATGATTTTCTATTAATTAATTAATGATCTCAAAACTAGTTAAAACTAAATAAAAGTAATTTTACCCTCTCTAATAATTTTATATAACTTGAACTAGATAACTTGAACTAGATTAATTGATATCAAATATTATTGGGTCAAATGTAAGAAAAAAAAACTATTTAGAATCTATAACTTTTTTTGTTTAAAACATTTACTTAAACATTTTTTTAAGACTTTTACTAAATATAAACACATTGTGATTCTTAAGAACATAATTAATTAAAATTACAAATAAATTACATTATTTTATATTAAAATATGCTTAAATTATATTATTTGTTTTTTTACTCGGTTGTTAATATCAGTTCTAAAAATTGATGACTTGCCTAATAATGTTATATGTAGATATTGTCATCTGATCATCAACATCGGTGATATGAATAATGTCACTTATCAAGACTATCACACATACAATGTCACATCATCAATAATATAGATGGGCTAGAAATAAGAAAAAATAATTTAAAAGAACTAAAAGCAATAAGTGACATATTTTTAGGAACGAAAAAAATATTTAAATCTTAATTAAATATTAAAATAAAATAAGAACTTAATAATTAAAATATACTCATTTTCTTTTGCTTGCCCCTTTTATGTTCAAACTTTTCTCATCCCTCTTAGTTGCACCTTTTCTTCCCAAACTCTTTGATTAAGAAACACTTCACTCTTTTCTTCTACTACCTCTCCTCCCTCCCCTTTTCCATTCTCTCAATCCTTCCTCTTCCTTTTCCTTTTTTTTTCATTTCGATCATTGGTCATTATAAGATATCTGTGTTTGAGTTTGTGCTTCAAAGAAGATAATCAATGACTGTCTATATCTGACTATACAACCTAACCACACACATTTTCATTCAAAAAAGAAACAAATTTCCAATGAAAATTCTAGGGTGACTTCTCTTTATTGTCACCATCGCTATTTGCTTGTCCTTCTCCATTAAAATCAACATGCATTGTGAATTGTACACCATATGCATCCTCCTCCTCACCACTTCCCAAATTCGATGGGTAATGGCTTTTGGTGTATATGATTCAACATTGTGGTTTTCTGAGACGTGTCCTTGTGAGTGGTATTTGACTTTCACTAATGGTGTATTTAAAGATGACATCATAGGTTGAGTCTATGGTGATGCGCATAAGCTTGGTGCCATATTTTTAATGGTGGTTCAAATGAAAGAAAGTGAGTGCATCTGAGTCCAACATTTACCACCAAAATTGTTGAGAGAGTATTTATAGTTGTGCATGTCGATTTTCATAGTGGGAATTTGCAAAAGTTTGAGGATGTTGAGTGTGTCAGAGTATTAAGTGTATGAAGATGAATATGATAATCTTTTAATATTTAAGACTTTATTTTATTTTTAATATTTAATTTAAGGCTTAAATATTTCTTTTCATTCATGCAAATATGTCACATTTCGCTCTTAGTTCATTTAAATTATTTTTAGTTTTTAGTCCTTATAATTATTAATGATGTGACATACATATGACGATCTTGATGACATGGCATTATACATATGGGATGTCATTTGCCATGACATCATTTTCATAATGGACTCTAACAATATGAATCAATAATAGACATTTTGGAATTTGTGGGAATGAAAGACAATTTCTTTTTAGAGATTAACATAAAACAAAAGGTGTATATTTGTGAGGGGTAGCAAGATATTTAAACTTATTTTCTAATTTTACAAATTACATTCTTTTTTTGAAAAATGATGTGTTACACTCCTATCTTAATATGATATTTTAATTTTAGAGATTTTTTTCTCTTTCTTTCATTCTTTATATCGTTCCTTGTATCATCCACAATTAGTTTTGATAATTTATTATCAACTTTATAACTTTAAAAGATAAAACACAAATTGCATATGAAACTTCAAATACTTAAAGGCCTATTCATAATCATTTATCATCATTATGAAGTTTACGTTAAAAAAGATTAAATTGTATTACATATTTATCTCTTAAAAGAGAAAAGTATAATGTTTAAAATTAGAAGGGAAGGTAATATGATTTAAGCATTTCTCGATATAGAGAGTATGTTTCACTTTATAATTAAAGAAAAATTAATAAATAAGTAAAAGTGAGAAAAAAATTTACATTAACAATTTTGTAATCCAATTGAATGATATCGAAGATTCGATCATTTTGAAAAGGTAGGTACAAAAATACAAGAAAGAATATTAAGTTGTGTTTTTTTATTATTTTTTTAAAGCTTTTTATGAAACAAATCAAGATCTTTTGGAAAGCATAAAGTGAAAGAATAAAGAAGGTTTTCAAAGATTAGGATGATGTTTAGTCTTATTGGAATATGAATGTAGTAAAGCTTAGGAAAAAAAACTTGTTTTTAAACAATTTTTTTTAATAAAACAATTCCTTCTTATGCTAGTCAAACAAATAATAAGAAACAAGGGAAATAGGAGAAAAATAGTAAAAACAATTATACTACTTTACCCCACAACTCAGATCACATCCCATCTTTAGTTACTCACTAAGATTTTCTCCTATTTAAAAAATTTATTTATATTAATCTTAATTACTCATAAACGAAATATTCTTTACACTTATTTTCTCTAGACACTTAACCCAATTATTTTTTTTATGTAAGCTTCTTCACACTTGATTAATTAAATGTTTATAAGAAAAATTACATTAATTTACTATGGTTTCAAGATGATAGTAGATGTATTAAAAAAACAGTTACAAATTCTGTCAATTAAGTATGCACAGTAAAAACATAAAGAAATTTAGAGAGCTTGTAAAAAGTTTTGAATGTAATACTCAAGCAATTAGTCAATTTTCATAAATACAAACTATTCGTTATTTATAACCCTCAAACTTGATAGATGTTCGAGGAAAAACTTTAATGTGAAACACTTTAGTTTTAATTTGAATGTTGTTGTGATAAACTCACATGTTGAATGTAATACTCAAGCAATTAGTCAATTTTCATAAATGCAAACTATTCACTATTTATAACCCTAAAACTTGATAGATGTTCGAGAAAAAACTTTAATACAAAGCACTTTAGTTTTAATTTGAATGTTGTTGTGATAAATTCATAATAAATTATCCATTCATTGTGCTAAAACTTCAAATAGAAAAAAATGCTTTAAATGGCTAGAACTTTTTATTTTATGATTGCCAAGTTGACATTTTTAAAAATTTAACTTATCTAATCTTTTCTTTTAATGTTACACACAACACTCAAGATTACTTCTCTCTTCAAAACTTAGTGTATATACTATTTTGTCTATATTTGATTTCATGAATGACACTCCCTAGACTTAAATATTCTTTAGGATAATCCTATGGTGATAGTTAATAGGATGACGATTGTGCATGATATTAGGACAAAAAATATAAGCTTCTTTGTATGAGTCAACATTTATAACACACTTATTAATCCCATTGTTTGTTTGTTAATCATTAAAACCTTAGGATTGAATCTTTATTTCCTTAACACATTTCATCAATGTTATGAGAAAAGAAAAAAAAATATTGAAAGTTCAAAATGTTTGCAAGATACCAACTTGCTTGCAAGATACCAACCTGCATTTTGACTTATAGTTAATGCCATTACTTTCGACTCCTTAAATACATTATTTTAAAGTTAGTATTTATGAGTAATCTTCAACATAAAATATAAAAGTCTTTGATTTTATGAAGAACTTGAAAATTGGAATTAGTTAAGCTCTAATTCAATAGAGTATATAATACAAGATAAAATGAATAAAAGAAAAAGTGAAAAAACAAAAAGGAAAAAGAAAGAAAATAGAAGTCAAAAGATAAATGATAAATAAAGATTCTAAAAGTAAATTAAAAGATAAAAAAAAAGTAATAAAAGGATGTATACTCTTGATCTTTAATTAGCAAGTAGCCATTGACGTTAAATGTATTATGCTTCGAAGAAAGTTGAAATACATGTCTCATTCAATGTTAAAGTGTATATATATATATATATATAGTATATAATTTTGAACTCTTAATTAGGAGAATAAAATTTTATCCAAATGTTTAAGGTTTTTGTTTTAAGGACTTTATCCAAAGGAAGTTAAGTTTATTAGATTGGGATTAATTTCAAGAATGATAATGTAATAATAGCTTTAGAAAAAGTTATATTCAAATGTTGAATTAACTAGATTATAACATAAACAAACGAGTGTAGCAATATTACGTTGATCCAAGTGGTATTGAACTCGAATTCTTTAAATAAGGTCTTGGGTTTGAATTTTATAGATGAAAGAAATGTGGTTAAGAAGGGAGACCTTGTTAGAAATTTATAATTTCTATTAATTATTTGCACATCAAATTTTAATACAATTATATCACCTATTTATTTATTTAATGATTATAATATTAAGTGACCACTAATTAAGTGATCTGATGGACTTCTTAAAAATGTGATGTGTGCTTAATGAGTGCATATTCATGTTGGCTCATTAGGGAATAATGAGAACTAAGTTTATACATTGTGAATGGTTATGGTCTCCAATATATCAAATAAAAAATACAGTTTCTACTCTTCCCATCAAGAAAAGAAACAATGTCTCTTGAGAAAACAATTTGGTTAAAGAAGCTCGCATACCAACTGCTTGTGACTATTAAAGATTCTGTTGTGTTCTCTCATTAATCTCTATGAAACCAAATATTTCATCAAATTTAGAAATTTTGATAATTTAACATAATGTGATAGGGATGTTTGGGTTTCGTAAGGATAGAAAATTCTTACCAACCTCACTAAAAGTGGTCAACTAGGTATCTCAACAAAAAATAGTCATCAACTATTGATAAAAACATGTTTTCAAGAAAGTAAACTTGGTAAATTCAAGGATTAAAGATAAATAAATGAAAAAGATTATTAACTATATTTGGTTAGCATTACCAAAAAATTTAGGAGCTCATGGTTCCAATCTATAATGCTTGTAATAGATATAACCCTTAAATTAGATGTGACTCTAAAAACCGTTGAAAAAATAAAATTGTACCCTTATTATTAGCTAAATGTTTTCATTTCGTTATTATTTACTTTAAGACACAAATTTGATGTGATGATTAAAAATATAGTTCTTGAAAGTTAAAATTTGCCTTTTTTTTCTGTTTAAAAAGTTGTCAGTTTCATGCACGTAAAAAAATGCTTTTGGTGGATTTTAGATGATTCTCGGCATTTTTGTCAAAAATAAAAACAATTACTAATGGTTAAAATTCTTTAAAATTACATCCTTAATTTGTTTAATCTTAGTATTTATTGGCGGTGTTTGAGCACCACAAAATTATCAAACAATACTAGCAAATTTTAACTGCAAAAAATGTGTATACATTGTAGTTAATTTAAAAATACTAGTAAGTTTTAACCGCATAATAATATTGCATGTGACCCTAAAAATTAACCAAAAGCATAAATAGTACTAAACGTATCTCCCTCAAACCTCTACAATAATTTATCAATCAAATACATTCTAAAATAATGTAAAGAATCAATAATATTTGTGATAACACACAAATAATGTAAAGACTTCTGCAGTCACTCGAAAGCAACATGATATCATTAAGGTTGTTTGGTTTTAGAAAATATTTTTAATTTTAATTTTTTAAAATAGTTTTTAGTTTTAATTTTGAAATTTTAAAATTATGTTTAGAATAACTTTCTAATTTATATTTTAATTTTCTTAAAATAGTTTGAGAAAGATAACAGAAGATTTTTTGTAATTACTCTAAAGGTTAGAAAAAGATTTTTATAATCACTTTAAGATTTTTGTAACCCAACAAAGGAAATTAAAAATATAGATTGGAACTATTATTATAAGTATATAACAGCATGTTTATTGAAAACACCAAAAACAACAATTTTGTTTTCTAATTTGACTCTATTTTGATAAACATTTTCTTTTAAAATATTTTTAAAATTTAAACTAAATGCATCTTCAACCTTTTTTTTTCTTTAAAAACAAAAAAAAATATGATGAAACCAAACAAGTTGAACCAATAACAAAGATGCACTTTCTATTATCAAAATTGGAGAAATGCTTTAACATCACTAGCAAGTTTTGGTGCTTTAGTCGAATATTTTTAATTTAAATAATTTAAAAGAATAATATATTTTTATAATTAATATTGAATATTTTATTATATAAAAAAATTATCAAAGAAATATATTTTTAGGAAGAAGTTATGAAAATAAATTATTAAAATCAAAACATAGCATCTTTATTATTTAATATGATGTCAAAACTCAAAATTTAAAAATGAAATATAAATTAATATTTATTGAAATTAAAGTAATCTGAAAACTCAAGTTATATAAAAAAAAGATATATTTAAATATCAAGAGTTTAGGTTGAAATAGGCTTATATTGTTTTATTAATCTTATTTCTTTTGCTGATAAAAGAAAAAAAAAATTATAGGATACACTCGACACAAACTTGTTTTTGTTTAGTTGTTAAGAAAATAGTTGCAATATGTTGAATAGACAAATCAAAATTCAACGCTTAATTTCGCGTCATATCATTTTATGTTGTCTATATTTATAGTATATTTGATGGAAAGAAAGAAAATAGAGCGAAAAGAAAAACATGGATAATAATATATTGTTTTTTTTATTTAGTGTTATAGAAATTCGAGTCAATTTCTAGAAATAAAAATAAATTTTTTCTTTAATTTTTTTCTCCCTCACTATTTGCTTTCCACCATATTAAACATAGGATTGATTATATTCATTCTTTCTTCTTACTTATATACTTCCCTTTTATTTTTATTATTTTTTCAAAACTACCCCAAATATTTATCCCTTTATCATTCTTATAAGTTTCTTTTTTAAATGTCATCAAAGGATAAATCATATTTTGATATTACAAAATACAAATACAAGATGAAGAATAATAATACGTAGTTAGTGGTAATTAGTAACCGAATGGATTTTTAGAATAAAGACTTTTTCAATCGACAACGATGAAGTTCAATATGGTGGTGGCGGCAAACAATAACAGAGATTTTAAGACAATATTGATGATGATAGATGCAACTCCTTTGAAAAGTGGTAAGAGATTTGTTATAAAGATAAAGTTAGGTGTATAAACCGTGACATAAGCTTCTACAATTCCACCTCTGTATTGACGTTGTTGTCAAGGTCAATGACACCTCTCATGTAATAAACATAACATCGTGTTGGTAATGTTGGAGAAGCCTTATTCAATAATTGGAGAGAAATTGACTTGAACTAATAAAGAGGAGAGTATTACTCAGGATACTTTAGGAAAAAGATTTAAAAGAAGAGTGAACTAGAAAAGAAGGAGAGTGCATATAGAAATTGCTTGAAGTTTTAGAGCATGAATACGTGTCATTTTGGTTTTTATTTTTCTTGGGCCCAAAAGCTATCCCAATCTGTATATGCACAGGGTTGGTGAAGATGGGCTCACTCATTCGGTTTTGGTTTCAAAGAACTAAAAATCCAAAGTGTTCGGAATGTCTCAAACTGTTAAAGGCCGCATAGGCCCTTAATACAACCACAAAAAAGCTTCTTTTCCTTTTGACAATAATTAAAAAAAAAACTCTTTCTGACAACACTACAAGTCTCTGTTTTGCATTCTTCCTCTAAATTTACGTGTAAATCCGTTTTATGAAAATTTCAAAACTTTAAAGGAATAATCAATGTAACGGTTAATGGAAGGACAAATTACATTTACATCTCTTGAAGTTTAATTGAATTGTGCTTGATGATACTCTTCATTTTTTGACCTAACACAAATACCTTTGATTTATATAGCACCATTACACTGCGTATCTCTCTCTAAAACATTGACATTTCTTGATTTGTCACATAAACCTCTATTGATTTATTATTTGAGAGAGGCCTATGAAAGGTTAAAAAAAAGATATAAAATGCAATTCAACTTATATTCAGAAAATGCCATTGTAATTTGCCATTAAAATTATTATCTTATTCTTTTCACCGGTTTATTCCTTAACTTTCAAATTGAAAAATGTCACATTCTTAACAACAACAAAAGTTCTTAACCTGATCCTATATGTTAATTAATAATTTAGGTAACTATTAAATAAAAATTATTGAAAATCATAATGAAATGTATCGACGATATTAAATTTTACACTTTTCAATAAAAAATTTCACTTTTAATTACTTAATCACTATTCTTAAGACAATAAATAGTAAAATTCTTTTAAGTAATACTACCTATCTTCCATTTTGTCTGACACTTTTAAATAAAAATTTTAAAAAAGAGTAGAAATCCATTCTTTATGATATTATTTCTAACACATTATTTACTATTTGTTGAAATTATAAAATTGTTTAGATTGCATTTCTTATTTAATGAATTCTACTCATAATTTTATAATTTTTAATAAATTTTAAATAAATCAGCGTATTAAATAAAAGTGTTACTAATAGTATATTCGATTTCGTGGTGAAACCACCAAATGTGCGTAAAAATAAGAAATTGAAAACTATATATTGTTATTTCAATATTAACGTAAAATTTTGAATCAATATTTCTAAAAGTGAAGCAAAATCAAACATGCTATAACGCTCCTCTACTATATTTGGTTTTATTTATCTACCATTTTAAAATTTAAAATTTCAACATCATTTTCTCAATTATATTCATGTTAGAATGGAGAGAAAAACAACAGTATATATGAAATGTCTAATTAATAAATAAGAGAAATAAAAAAATATTAATCAATTTACAAAAATAAATTTAACATAAACAAAGAGATTAATTACTTTTATTAATCTATGTGTCATAATCTAAAACAATAAATAAAAGCAAATGGAGCTATTGTAGATACATGATGCAAAATCACTAAATACGCATCATTAATTACTTTAAAAATGAAAAATTTTACTAATATCAATTCTTAAACTTGATTTTAAGCGTCTAAAAACAGCAAGTTTGTTCATTGAAAAAAACATTATCATATCAAAAACAGAAAAAGAAGTGTAATAAATGCATTCGTTTCTAATAAGAATTTATCATTTTTCTACGTTTAAAATCGATTTCAAGAGTTGAACAAATATTAAACGTATAATAAATATTTTTAATTTTTTATTACAATCTTACATACACATTAGAAAAATACTACCTTTTGTTGACGTGAAAGCCCGTTTGAAAACATCTTTACGATAAAACTAAAAAAGAAAAATCTACAAAGATTAAAAAAAGAAGAGAAAAGAAAAGACGTTTAAAAGCTTTAGAATGGCACAAGTTCTTCCTTTCTGTCCCAAACATTCTTCGTAATAATGAACAAATAATAATTGAACCGTGATTGGAATTTCGACCCACCAAACTTTTTCTCTTACATTAATAATAATGATAATAATAATAATAATATATAATAATAATAATAATTTGGTACAGATTTGATCTGAGAGGGGTAGGGTGAAGACTGAATTGAGCAGTGAGGGAAGAGGAAGAGAAGAGGTGAGTAAGTTAGAGAGGCTACAGAAAGGAGGTCACGAAAGGTGGCATTGACAAGTCTTTCTCTTTTGCTGTAACATATAATCTCCATGTGTTGTTTGTGTCAGCTTAACCCAAGCTGCTGCAAAAGCAACATGCCACTGAGATCAAGTGGGCCCCATATACCATAACTATGTGAACCCACTCTTTTATTTATATATCAATTTCTACTCCTTAATCACTCAATTTATATTTTACTACTATAACCTGAATTCCAATTTTATCATTACTACACTAATTTTATTGATAAATAATATATAAGTTTTTTTATAAATATTTATTGAATTTTCAGGTCTGTTTTAATTTTACCATACTTCCATAACTTAACTTAAATTTTTTTTCTCATAAAAAAAATTATCTTTTCTTCAATTCTCCCATCAGTTACTAGCCATGTCCTTATTATGTGAGGGAAAAACAAAGGAATTGAGAGTGACCCTTCCTTATTCCCATGTCATCCCCACCTCATCACTGTTCAAAACATAACAAAAACAAAAATGCATTTTCAAAAATATATATTGATGAAGAATTTTATCATCATTATATCAAGGTTTTAGAATTATAGAAAAATGCACATGATGTATAGTGATACTTTCATGAAAATTAAAAACAAAAAAAACAAAACTGAGTATATTTTTAAGATTCACATCAAATCATTTTAATTGTTTAAATATTAATTAATGTTATATCAAGGTTTTAGAATTATAGAAAAATGCACATGATGTATAGTGATACTTTCATGAAAATTAAAAACAAAAAAAACAAAACTGAGTATATTTTTAAGATTCACATCAAATCATTTTAATTGTTTAAATATTAATTAATGTGGTTTTAAATATATATAATTTTATGTTGAAAAATTAATTTAAATTTTAAACTAATTTGAAGTTAAAGTAAATTTAAATAATTTGTGTTAATTTTTTATAATGATATTTACTATTAATTTATTTTTAAAATAATAATATCAAACGTGACATAGTTGAGAAATGATTTATTCCTTAAACATGCACTGAGATATTTAATTCCTAAGTCATTGTGTATGAAAAAATATATTAAATGAATCTAAGTACTTCAAGATATTAATGATTGATTCTTGATCAAGGAATATTCTAAGTTTATAAAAAAAAAATAATGTAACATTCAAACATAAATAACTTTACTTTAAAATTAATTTTAAACTCAAACACACTAATCTTGTGATTACAAATTGTGGTTAAAAATCATATATATATATATATATATATATATATATATATATATATATATATATATATATATATATATATATATTTAAATTACTCGACAAAAATCAATGACATGTTAAGACTGTGGAAGAGAGGCTTACTTGCAAACTATGTACTTGACTAATTCAACTATATATTTGAATGGGTTTAGGAATTGAATTTTTAAAAGTGAAACAATAAAAAATTGAATTGGCTAAAAATGGAGGATAAGGTATTGGTTTTATGAATAGTTAAAGAGAATAACAGTCGATAAGGGTATGTAGCTGGCACATGCATAGACAAGAAAAATGCTTAATGCTATTGTTATGGCATGCATTCCGTTTCTGTCCTCACCATCAGTCTCCCATCTGATTCTGATCTGATATGATCAGTACCCATGCATGCCATGCCATGCCAATCTTTACTTTGCATAGATACGCCCCCTGTTCTTATGTGCATCGAACTCCGCACCATTTTTTTTATTTCACACACAACCCAGCGCGTGTCATTCTCATCAACTCTTTTTATAAATTATTATTATTATTATTTTTTTAACTTTAGTAGGCTATTATCGAAAATATTGGTAGGTAGTAGTTACTCGTACAATTTAATTAAAATGATTAGAGTTTAAATAAATATAAAAAAATTTATTCACCATTTAATGAATTTACGATTTTCACACTAGTTATTGTTTTGGAGGAAGAAATTTCATATCTATCTAATGCGTACAAAAAAACAGATGTTTTCTAAAATGTTACGAGTTTCATCGTGAAACGATCATTCCTCGTGAAATCAGGACGTTAACGGAGATGCATTATTATTATTATTATTTTTACGGAAAGAAATAGTAAAAATTAAGATATATAAAAAATAAAACAGATAAAAATAAGTAAGAAATAAATAGATTTAGAAGTGTAAGATTTAGAAAAAATAGAGAATAATTAAGAAAGAGAAAAACAAATAAAAAAATAACATTTTAATCTATGTATATTTAATTAATTAAATATACATTTTAATTGATAAAATATATAAACATAAAAGAATGTCATAAATATGGTGAATTTTGCCATTTCTTACTCTTTTGAATTGCCACAAAACCAACTATCACTAAAGATAAATTGCAGTGCTTTTTATTATTCATTTATGCTCATCTCAACTGTAAATTTATTTTCCTACTCAACTATTTTTACACACTCAAACAACCTTTCATATTTCTTCTCCCTCTCGCCCATTATTTCACAATTTCTCACCTATCAAACAAACTCCTAAAAAGAATAAAACAATTTTGTGAATAGGATTATTAAGATGAATAGAGTTTTTTATATTAAATATTTAATATAATTTCATATTCAAAATTTAAATTCAAAACTACTTATTAAATTAGAACAAATATTTAGGAATAATGATTATTATCTTCTAATTTTACATTTTACTATTTTTGGTACAAAATTATTGATGTTTTAAATTTTTTTTATAAATTATTGATGCTTTGCAAATTTTAAGTTTCATTAGTTTTTTTTCATATACATTCCTATTTAAAATACTTCCCCCCTTTGATATCTATTGACTTTTTAGCATTCAAATTTTGTATCCTAATAAATATTATTGTATTAGAATACTTAATAATACATTTATAGAAATTTAAAAAAAATATTTTACTAAAATTGACACCTAATAAATATTATTATCTTAGAATAATTTTTTAATCAATATAAAAAGAATAAAATTTCAGTAAATTTGAAACTGAGGAAGTAACGGGATTTGATTGTTACGATAAAGAATGTACTTACCACATATTTGAAAAACACTTCAATAAATAAAATATCATATTTACATATTGTATTAAAAAATATTTAAAACTAAATATATTAATATCTTATATTTATTAAATATTTCTTAATATTACGTGTATATATATTAACCTTAAACATTTATTTTTTATCTTGGATATAAGAAAATTAATTCATAATATTTAAGAAAGTTATTTAACAATATTTAATTTTATTTAAAATATAATAGATTTTGAAATTTTTATCATTAAAATTGATACTAAAAATAAAAAATATTATTAAAATATAATATTAATTAAATAAAAACATTTCAGAAATAATTTTATTAAATAAATTAAAATTTATTTATATTGAGAACTATTATATATGGTTTTTTTAATATTAAAGAGAACAGATAGTATAATTTTGAACAGAAGGTATTCAACATTTTTTTATGTATCTGTTACTCAATTTCAATCAAATCAATCTAGTTGAGGAGGTATTGGAGAAAGGAAACGCGAGGGGAACCGCGTGGGGGAGTTTTGGAAGAAGGTGACATCATTGAAGCATACAAAGAGTCATGAAATATTGAAATGAATCTATCCAGCAAGAAGAATAGACATAAGGCATAACCACACTCACTGAATATAGAGGGGTGTCCTCGTTGGAACCCTTGAAATTATTTTAATTTTTCACTCTAAAATTTTGATTGAGTTATTTCAATTTAAATTTGATTCAAATTTAAAATTCTATTAATAGACTTACTTTAATTCACTAATCAATATAATATATAAGTAATATTTTAATATGTGTATTGTAGAAAGTAATTATTTATTTTATATAATTAAAATTTATAGTAATAAATATTTTCTAATATATAAATTATATTATAATTAAGTTTTTAATAAATCAATGTTTTTTAATATATTGGTTATATTTTAAATTTATAATAAATAAATACTTTTGAATATATAAATTATATTATAATTAATTTGTTTAGTAAATTAATATTTTTAGTATACAGATTATGTTTTAAATTTATAATAAATAATTTATATTATGAAAAAAATATAAATTCATTTTAGAACTAAATTTATTTAGAATAATATATTAAAAAAATATTAAAAAATTAAAAAAAATTAAAATATTTTCGTCGAAGAAAAATAACTAAACATGCTCTCATAGAAGAATTATAGCTAAAAGTTTTCATTCAAGGTAATTGTTTTGATTTATATATAAGAAGGATTAAATTATATATTTAAAAATATAAAATTAAAAATTGTTTGAAGGATATATTTAAATATAAATCTAAATGTCACAATATATAAAATATTATTATTTTATTATTATTATTATTAACACAAACTTTAATAAAATATAACTTAAAATAAAAATAAAAATTTAAATGATCCAAAATATAGTACAAATTTATGTTAAAAAAACATTAATTTTAAATTTTTAAACTCAAATTCTTCGCTATTATCTTTGAAGTGGAAGAATTAGTGGAATAAACCTTACTTAACTCTATTTATTTGAAATTACATAAAATTTATTTTAAATTATTAAAAATAATTGAAAATGTCCATCTAAACTAATTTTAATTGTAATTTTTATTAAAAATATAAAAATTAATTTTTGAAGAAGAATCAAATTATTTCAAAAGTATTTCTTAATAAAATTACTCCTTAATTATTGTATATATTAAGTTTTATTAATCTAATAATTAAATTAAAAATTTATAAAATGAATCAAGTTTATAGAGTTTTATAAAATTTTAAAATTATTTAATATTTCATTAAACATGTTCATTAAACATATAATATACTTTTATAAATAAAAATAAATGATCACAAAATTACATAACTACACATAATAAATATATAAAGATTGAATTAGTAAAACTTCACGAAAATGGCTAATACATTAACTAAAACATTCATTCTTTATATATATATATATTAAAATTATTTGAAACTATAAAATTATTAATAGATTTCATTATATAATAAATGACTCAAATTTTTTTTATAAATTTTAAAAATTTTAATTAATAGTTGAAAATTATTTAAAAGAATATATTAAAAATATATTATTGATGTTTTCAAATTTAATATATAAAAATTAATTAATTATTCAAAATTATTTATAGAATAACTTTGTGTTTTATTTTTTAAGAAAAAAATAAGTGATACACTTACGTGTAAAATAATTATATATAATCATTCAATTAAAAATTATTATATGTAAAAAAAATTATTAATATACTACAATAACTATTTAAAAAATATGGTAAGATAATATAAATATAATTTATATTATATTTAAAAATAAAAAATGATTTGCCGGTTTATGAGTAAATGTTATGAGAGATATATAAAGGGAAAAGGGAAATGCAATAAATTTGAATCTGGGTTTAGTCCTGTGTGTGTGGGTCAGTGCTGAGTCAGTGGTAGTAATAGCAGGACAGGGAGAGTATATGTGTGTGCATGACGTAATTAGTATAATACTGGAAAGCGTGCTTGGAAGCGTGTCATATGCCTCTGGAATTCAATGCCTCCTATTATAAAATTATTATTATTAAACAAAACCCCATTTACCTCCTATTCTAAATTGATTTTCCAAATATTGTATCACGTTTCTAAATTAGGAATAGATATTTAAAAAATGTTGGTAATTGGAATTGAGAAGGGTGTGGGTGAAGCAGAGCTGTCAATCCAAGAGGTGAGGGTCGTACAAACGTGGATGTGGAAATGAGGGGTCAGAGGGCCATCATTGTCTCAATTATCAGCGTGAGTGAGAGAAAGAAAAGTGAGAGTACATCACTACCTGTACATCAACATACATATACTACATTTCTATATATAATAATATCCTTCTTCTGGGATTGCCTCATTCCTTAGCTAACTTACAAATACCTCCTCCTATTTCTGCTTCTCATACTTCCTGTAACATGATTGAAAATCAATTATTTGATTTTTTATATATGATATTACTTTATGAATTAGTTTTTTTATAAGTTTTAGTTTTAATACTACCTTTCTTAATATTGATAGTCATCTCCACCTTTATATTTTCTTTAATTATGTCAATTTAAGACACACATGGAGGAAACATTTCAATAATGATTAAATTTATTTTCTTTTTATAAATAATTCAAAATAATATTCAAGAAGTTTGCAGTTTTTGTCAATGACGGGTCAAGTTTAAACATTATAGTCATTAGTTCAATTTTGAAAGTTGGAAAGTGACTCAATGCCTACTATTTCTACTGTTCTATATATGTACCTTTGAAAGCTGAAAATAATAAAAGATAAAAGAAATCTAGAAGCAAAACTATATTAAAGGTTGCCATAAAACTAGTTTGGTAGCATCGAAAGGAACTTGTTAAGGTGATGCCATGGTTTTCAATTGTGTTATTATAGGGACATGAGGATATACTTGGTTATTGAAGAAAATTGAGTGTTTTTGACAAAAAAATTTTGTAAAAAACACCTTTCAAAAAGGATATAAGAAGATGTTCATCATAGGAGACATCTCCACGAACATATTTAGTGTCAATGTTGATATTTATAATTCATATAAATTATCATATATAATTAATAATGTTTTTTTAAAGATCATTATATTAATCCTTTCAACTATGTTGTAGTTATGATTATCGTCATGTGTCATTAACATTAGTCATACCTTGAAGTGATTAATAAAGTTGTTACATAAAAAGATTAATAGTTAAAAGTAATTTAAATAAGAAGAAAAGGAAATGAAGAGCATAATATATGTTAGAGTGAGGAGGCAAGAAGACGATTTGTTCTCCTTTTGACCTAAATATTATTTAAAAAGTTGAAGATAAATTGTTTGGCTGTTGAATAATTAATGACATTAGTAAAAGGCTGTGCCTCCAATTTCCTAAAGAAGTTATTTTACTCTTTCACACGTTTTCCCAAAGTAATGGTTTTCACTGTGTTAAAATTTTCAAGTATTGAAAGTGTCTTATGCTGAGTTGAAGGAAAGCTGCGATCACAGTGAGCACGAAAATGGCTGCATACAGAGGCTGCTGGTCTCTGCTCAAAATTGTCATATTTATGTGAAAATCAGGTGTTACGCACGTGCACGCCAAAATACATAAAGGTATTTTAGTATCGCCTAGTAAGTGGAAAAAGAAAAGGTAGATAGATCCACATAGAGTTCTTCTACCCTTTCTTTCGATTTTGGAATTATTTATTTTTAAAAAGGTAAACTCTTCTCTGTTTTTCTTTTTTTACTAGTTTGATCTCGTATATTAGAAAATTCACAAAATCTTATATGTCAAATAAGATGGGATAAACACAAGTCATATACTTTTATTATATATAGTATTAATAAAAAGGATTAGTAATAATACATTTTTTACCATCTCAACACACTGTTTCATCATTTTTATTTTATTTGATGTTTAAGTTTTTCACGCAAAAATTAAATAATATAATTAATATTTTAAATTTTATAAAATATTATGCATTTTCTTAATATATTTCTTACCTTTCATGTTAATTAGATTCTTATTTCACTGTAAATGATAAAAGATATGACAGAAAAAGATATTAATATTTTATTGATGTTTGAAATGATCATCAAAATAAAATATTTATTTTACTAAAATATCAAACAAAATAAAAAAAAATGAATATTTTTATTGGTTAAAATTTATTAAAAATTAATATAAAATTATGAGTGAGATTATTAAATAAAAAAATGAGACTCATAATTTTTATGAATAAAAAGTATGTAACTATTCTCATACGGATAAACTTCTAAAATAGTAATTTCTAATAATAACTTTTATTTATTAATTCTGTAATGAAAAGTACACTGATTAATGAAAACTTTTTAAAATGTGGATTAAATTGACCATCCAACGAATTACCCTTACAAAAAGTCTTGACACAATGATACACATGCCAACATTGTCATTAACTCACTTAATTTGCACCTTGGACTGTACAATTAAAGAAAAAGCACATAACTACATCCTTAAATTACTGTTTCCTTATAAAGTTATGAACGTTTCTCATCGTGATTTTTTGCAAAAAAAAAAAAAAAAGTCCTTAATTAATACCTATAACATATGTTTATAGCAAGTTTTGGAAGGAAAAAGGCTAGCATTTTAATTTTAAATTAAAAATTTATATACAATTTATTAAAATAAACAAAAGATTAACATATTAAAAAGGTTTTGGAAGGAAAAAGGCTATCATTTTATTTTTATTATTTTCATAAAATATTAAATTATAGACTATTTATTATAAATGAAATTTTGACTTCTCTTCCAAAACCTTCCTAAATATATTCTTAAGACATTAGTCAGTAAAATTCAAATTTTAAATGTTTTTTGCATTATTTTTTTTAACCACAATTAATTGAAGTTACACATCAATAGTCTATATTAATGTATTACAAATCTTTATCGAGCAGATAACAAGATAAAACTTCAATTTTAATTAAAACATAATCGATGTTGGTAAAGTGTTTATTGAATAAGTGTTTATCATATAACTAATTGTATAAATTTTTTTTATAAACCAAAAAAAAAAAAGTGAAATAAGCTGAAAAAGCTGAAATAAGCTAAAAAAAAGCTGAAAAAAAAGCTAAAACAAAACCTTCCTATTATAGCATACTTATTAAAATAAGCTGGAAAAAGTAAAAACCTTATAAATATATCATAAGTTATTTTCATAATAATTCTTTTAAATACTCGCACAAATGCTTATTATGTTATAAAATAATTTTAAACAAATTATAAATAAACTCTTTCAATCCCCCTAAAAACATTTAAGAAACTAATCTAAGTTATTTTCTTTATATAAAAAAGTATAACATTTAATGTGACAAATGTTAATGCACTTCTTGCATAATTTTTTGTTTATTGACTCTTAATCACATGTCTTTAAAACTATTGTACACAGGAGATAGAAAATTGAAAAATATTTTTAACACAGTTTTTAAATATATTTTTTAAAAATTTATTAGAATCATAATTTTTTAGGTCTTACTTATTATTTAATAAATTCCTCTTTTAATTTAATAATTTTTAACCAATAGTAAAATATATATTACACAAAGAGGGATAGATAAACCCTTTTTGCAATGAATGACAGTTGAGTTATAATACTTTTTATAATGAAATTTTTTATTGTGTGAATGTATACATAATAGGTGAAAATATTAAATATATTTTATTAAATAATTTAAATTACTTAAAGGGTAAATATTAAGTGAACTGTATTTTTAATACAATAAATACTTTTTAATAAAAATATGTTTACCTTTTATTTTATGTTCACAAACACACTACAGACAATTTAAATGCAATATTATATGCATATTTGGCACTATTTTAATTAAAACAAGAATTTCATTTTACTAACAAGCCTATTAAAAATTAAAATTAAAAGGTCAGCTCTGATTCTTGAGAAAAAAATTAATTTTAATTTGGTTTTACTCTTCATTATTCCAAGAGAGATTATTTATAATTAATAAATAGATTTTTTTTTCTCAAATTACATGTACATTTGCAGTATTAAATGTTATAGTTTTTTTTTTACTAAAAACATTTTACTTTTAATTTATCAACTACTGTCCTTAGACATATGACTATCAAAATCAATTTTAATTTCATCTATTTCCCCCCTTTTTTAGTATCTTTTTAATTCATAAATATTCAGTAAGAAAAAACAGAACAATGCCTGCGTAAATATAGCTATGTATAAACTAGCACACTATCACTTAGACTTTGTTTGCATAATGTAAATCTCGTAGAACATCTCACAAATCTTCTTAATTATTTAATTTACTAAATAAAAAGGAATTAAATTTGACTTCATATTTTATAGAGCATTAAAAAGATATAATAAGAAATATACATCAGTATTATTTCATATTTACTTTTTTTTTTTGTGTGGATACAGGTGCACTTTGTTTGAACCAAGGTACCATTCCATTTATGAAACTGTTTTGTACAAAGCTAGTTAGAAAAGCGTATGCTCCTAAGATACAAAATTGCATGTACATGCACAGAAAACCAGGAAAAGAGGGGTTAAAAAGGTAATAACAAAAAAATAAAAATAAAAACTAGCCCAACTCCGTATTCATGTCTCCTTTCTCCATTTTTTTTTTTTTAACAAAAATAAAAAGTTGCTCATCTTATTGGGGGTAAGTAATTAAGGTCTATGAATTATTGAGTAGGATGATATGCGAATCGCAGTGACTCTTGTCCTCTACGGTTCTCCACTGTTCCGCTATGTCTTCAGCGATCTTGATGGCGTCACACGACGTTCCTTGAAGCCCTCTTCTCGTGAACCCCACCGTATACAATCCCTGCTCCCCTTTCCACCCATGAGGAAAGGGTGTTTTCGGCATTCCGTCTTCCGTGAAAAAGTCACATCCCTGAATTATGAAAAAACATAGTACTATGTGTTATAATAATAGAATATTAAACTCGAACCACTGTAAAATATTAAAATATTACTCTTTTAAACACATTTTAATTAATAAAAAAATTTATCAGTACTAATAATTAATTTGAAGCAAAAGGAATAGACGAAAAGGTGGCACAGTTTACTAATCAGGTTATTCGCACAGCACAAAGAATAATTTTAGGTGTGACTTTTTACAAGTTGGTAAGGAGATATTTCATGAGAAAACGTCACAATGGTTTTGCTTTAATTTGGTAAGAGTAATATATTAATAGGAAAAGAGTAGATAATTAATTTGATTTAATAAAGTGGTAGAAGCAGCACAGGGCCAGAACTGATTTTATTCTTTCTCTTTGGAAGGAAGAAAAGAAGACATTTGTAGGTTTCTGCTCTCTGCATGTGTCCCGAGCGTAGAAAGCGACATGTCATGAGTGGTTCATAATAAGATAGAACTAAAAACGCAATAGAACAGATCAATTCTAACCTTGAGCCAAGTAGGCACGTTGCTCTTGTATCCTGTTGCCAAGATTATAGCATCGAATTCCCTCTCTTGTCCGTCCATAAATTTTGCACCGTTTCTCGTTATCTCCTTCACACCCTCCATCACCTACACAACCCCAACGAATCTTAGCCTCAACAAAATGGGGTTACTTAATTTTAATTTCCTCAACTATATTATATTATATGATATATAATGCACCTTTATGTTGCCGCATTTGATTTGTGCGAGTTGTCCCACATCGAGGACAGGGGTTTTCCCCGTGGCGAGTTTGAGCTCGATTGGGCCGGTTTTGGGCCTCCTGATGCCGTAGTGATTAGTGTTGCCCAACATGAGGTTGGTCACCAGCAAGAGGATCTTGTCCACTAACTTGATCGGAAGCCACTTGTGGAGCGCCATGGCTATCCCAAACGTTGAGAACCCAAACATCTCCCTAGGAAGCACATGTACCTTGCATCGTTTAAATCGTGCAACAAAGTCAGCAAAAACCCTACACTCCCTCAACTTCGATCATTAGTTACCCAAATGGGAAAAAAACATAAATGACGTCAATTTCACTCCTCAACAGTTACACACCATCATTAACACCAAAAACCACCTCCTTAAATCCATCCACCAAAAAGTCACTTTGCCCTTTCTTTTTAGCTAAGATTAAAATTTCACTTCAATAACTTCACAAATATTATATAAAAGGTTTTTTTTTTTTCTTTATTTAGTCTATACTTTTGTCATCTCAATGATATTTTTTTTTTCTATAAAAGGGCAATAAGATTGCAACTCAAGAACTCATGCATAGCATATAAACTACCCAAACCCTTATTTACAAGGAGGTTTGTGAAGTGAAAGAAGATTTTTAGAAAAATAAGAAGATTGGCAATATGAAAGATGGTTTACGAAGAAGTTGATGGAAGAGATGTGATTGAACTTACTGTATTTCTTGCAACCATATGAGGGGTGGCATTGTGTCGACAAAGGTCCAAGCTAACTTCCATTCCGGAATTGCCACAGCCAATGACCAAAACCTTCTGGTTCTTGTAACCAGAGCCAGACTTGTAGACGCTGGTGTGAGCAATGGGGCCACGAAAGGAGTCGATCCCAGGAATTCTGGGGAGGGCGGGTTCAGCATTCTCGCCAGTGGCGACTACGAGCCAGTGAGAAACATAGAGAAAATCGTGAGTCATAACAAGCCAAAGCTTGGAGGGTTTATCGAACTGAGCATTCTGCACGGTTTGGTGGAACCTGGGGCGAATGTTGAAGTGGTCCGCGTAGGACTCCATGTAGGATATGAACTGGTACTTTGTGGGGTACTTTGGGAAAGTGTGGGGGAAGCCCTTTAAGGGAAGCTCGCAGAAGTGCTTGGGAAGGTGGAGTTTGAGTCGGTCGTAGGTTTTGTTTTGCCAGAGTGAAGCTATGCAGGAGCTTCGCTCGAGAATCACGAAAGGGACTTTGTGTTCTGAGAGACACGCGGCCACGGCTAGGCCCGAAGGGCCAGCACCTACGATGATAGGCCCATGAACATGGACAACCTCTTTTTCTTGGTCTTTGCAAGAACCCATGTAGGGATACATAAAAGTAGAACCTGGGGGTGATACTTGAGAACGATAAACAACTTAAAAGTGAAGCCAACCTCGGTTTCTTGTGGGGATTTAAAGAGTCTCAAGTGGGGAAATGGGAAATGGGAAATGAGAAATGGGAAATGGGAAAGTGGGAAAAGCTAGATTTTAATGCATGCGAGAAAAAAGAGAGAGAAAGAGTTTTTTGTTTTTGTTTTTGTTATTGAGGCGTGAAGGTTAAGAAAAGGATTTGATTCTCTTTCTCTCGAGGCTGTGTGTTGTGTGAGAAGGGTCGATGTGGGGGAAAATGTTGGGTGGTAATGTGATGTATAAATACATTGATGCTTCTTGCTTTGCTTCGTTGTTGTTGCTGATGCATGCTGCTAAATGCTAATGAATGGTTCTTTTTTGTTTTTGAATTTTGATTTTATCTGAAGGAATGAATGACTTGTTTTATAAGATTATTTTTTTGTCTTGTTTTATAACTTTGTCACGCTTTGTCAGGACTCTGTAGTGTTCCTGTGGCCCCCTTTTATTTTGCAATTAACAACTTGTATTGTATCTAGTACACTATCGTCCCACCCGTTTTCAATAACTGTAATTTGAAAAAATAAAACAAAGAAATAAATGTTGTGCCCTTTTTTTTTTTTTCTTACTGGGGTAAAAGTAAAAATGTACACTCTTGGGTAAACGTCATTACATATGACTGCTCCAAGTACAAATACAATACTGATAACGTGTATGGTCTAATTGTGTATTTATTGATTAAAATAGAGTTTAATACATTCAAAGTTTTACATTATTGACTAATAAAATTTTATTTTATCATAATTTTTAAAATAATATTATAAAAATTAATAAATTATCATATATAATGATCTATAATCCACTAACTATAATTTTTACATGTACATGTATATATTATTTATTTTAAGAAAACTACTGATAATACACTTTTTTTTTTTTAACTTTTTTTTATAAAATACTCTTGGTTATTTGTTACTTCTTCTATTTCAAATTTTGAGGTCCATGGTCACCTGAAAAAGTGTATTGAAGTTTGTTGATTGTGTTTATTGATATAGATTTTGGGTTTGTAATGTGGTGCATTTATATGAGTGTTAGTAAAAGTTGGAGGGTGGGACGAGGGATGTTGGAGGTATTGAAGGTTCCAAAAATGGCACAATGTAAAGTGGAGGGAGGAATGTTACAACTTACGATACGAGGGGTGTGGTGGGGTCGAAGTGGAGGAAGTGCAAAGATAGAGAAAAAGAAGAAGCGGTGTGGTGTGTGAAGTTGTATCGATGGAGATGCTAAGTACGCACAAACAAAGTTGCTGCATGCTGGGAAACACCGTGGAGACTTTCTTTGCGCGACAACCGTCCCATTTTTCTTCTCTTTTACATTCTTCAATTTATTGTCAAAATCCCAATAAACTAATCACCAAGCTTTAGTAGTCTTTTTTTTTTTTTTTAATAAACCTACCTTTCATATATACGAGTCATTTCTATTCCTGTTTGATAAGATAATTGTGGGCAATTGAGATAAAATTTAGTAAAAGATGGCCTCCCTGTCCAAGGTAGAGAAAGTCTTTGGACTTAGAAGAATGTTTATAGAGATTCTTATGTGTTTCACTCAAAGAGATGAGTGAGTTAATATTTGACTTGTAATATACTAATCTTGTTTTGCTTTCCTCGATAAATCTTTTAAGATTAAAAAAATAAATGTTGAATATGTTTTTGTTATTTTAAATTCGAATCAATTTTATTTTTTATCTCTAAATTTAAAATTATTATTTTAATTCTCATATTTTAAAAATAGTTGATTTTAATTTTTCAGGAGAAACGAAATACAAATCATTCAAATAACAATTAAATTGTGCTTTGTTTGTTAAACAAATTATTTTAAAAAATGTATAAACTAAAAAAAATAGTTTTAAATTTGAATGATGAAAAATAAATTTAATTCAAAATTGAGGAAAAAAACATACTTAAATCAAAAATAAATATACTTACATTGATTTACGTGCTTAGTAGAATATTTATTAATTAGATATAATAAATTTCTAGAGTTTTATTAAGGATAGTTATACTTTTATTCTTTTTAATTTAAAATTTGGATCTATTCTTAATTAACTAATTAAAAAAGTTTGGTTACATTAAGAATTTATATAATAAATTAGAGGTTAAATTAATTTGTAGATATTTATAATTTTTTTTTTAATTTTAATTAGGTTCCTATAGTTAAAAACACTTAAAAAAATTTGATAATTTAAATATTTTGTAATTAAATTCTCACAAACGAATACCGTTATAATCCAATTAGTTTATGCTAATCAAATGTTATATCGTAACAATTTATTTTTTTTTAATTATGATGATGTGATATCTTAATATATTAATTACTCTTATTTTTATTTTTTAAGGGTTTAAAATTCTTAATTTCATCTCCTAGAAGAGTCATGTAGAGATATTTTGTTGTGAACATCAAGAAAAGATAGAGAATTAAAGAAAGACACAAATTTTATTTCAAGTTTTATTCTAGTATCTACAATTAAAATGGGAGAAAATTAGCAAGATTAATTCTAAAATTAAATATTTTATTGAAATTTTGTATTTTTGTTTTAGTATTTTATTATAGAAAAAATATAAATTATTATATAATTATTGTCGTTATTTTATAAACAACAAAGAATATGAATTTTTCAAACACCAACTAATTTAAGTATCGACTATATACAATTGGGAAGAGAAATATAATTTTTTCAATTTGAGATCGTATACACTATGTGCAATGTAGTGTACCTTAACGTTTAACCATGTGAAAATAGTGCGCACACATAAAAAAAAGTTTCTTCTATGTGTTTCTACAAACAATTAAAATTAGAATTAAAAAACCCTTAAAATATAGAAAAATAAAAATAAAAAATAATTATCATATCATAATATCTAGTCAATATAAATTAATATAATTATAATGACATGAATGAGTAAAAGATTTAATTACATATTTTTAAATTATAAAGATTTTTTTTAAGTATTTTTAATCATAGAGAACTAATTAAAAATTTAAAAAAACTATAGAGACATGTAGATTAATTTAAACTCAATTTGATTGCCAAACTTATTGAAGTAATTTACGATTATAAATTAAAATTTATAATTTGAAGAGTGAGAGACTTTCTTTACTAGAATTAAATATTCTTCATTTTTTTTTTGAGATTTTCACTAACAAGTAGTGCAGAAATATGCTACATAAATAAGGAGGTAACTTCGTGTGTTAACTTGTTCAATTGTTAGAAAACGACAATACTCTTTTGTATTATTAAGTTTTTATGAACAAAAATATATTAAAGGAGTACAAGGTTCAGTGTATATTTTTAATGACGCATATAAAAGGAAGCTTTTGGAGCTAAATCCAACAAAATAAGTTTGTTTTCTTCCCATGTTGCATTAATGCATTTAAAAGCTTCAAAAACTTCAAACACCCTCACGACAAAAGAAAGAAACAAAAATTGGCTTTTAGTTGTTTGTTGCCTTTATTTTAGGAAGTTATATATTTATTGCCTTTGAAATGTTGAATCTTAGTAACAAGTTAAAGATGTACTATATGTTTGGTTTTATTTATTTATTTATTTTGAGCTAATAAAAGCTCCTTAACAATAATTATTTCTTTAAAATAAATCCATTATTAAAACAAGTGCTTACATTTTAAATTTATGGATCGGACTCTTGTTTTTTTGCTTTCTATTAGATTGGTTAGATGCATGAGATTAAAATTATAATTTCAATTTTATTCTGTTAGAATTGAAATTATTACAAGAATTTTAGTGTAAAATTATAATTTTAAGTTAAATTATAATTTTATTTTAATACCTTTAATCACGGCTAGTAATAGCTGATTTTATGTGTGGGGTAAAAACATCAGGAGTGAAGATAGATGTGAGGGTGGTTGTGGGATGATTTCAACGATTAAAATTGTCAAATTGGGTTGATTTAGGATTTGAAACAATTAAAAGTAGTTGGAGTTGGGGGAATTGATCAGGTTTGTGATTTTTATGAGATGAATTGATGACTTACAATTGGGTTGAATTGAAATAATCCGTTCAACATTTAAAAATATATTAAATAAAAAATAAAATAAAATAATTAAAATTATAAAAATTGAAATAAATTATTATTTAGTCTCAAAAGTTAGATATAGAAAAGAATAAATAAATAAAATTAAAAACTAAAAATAATTAAATATTAATAATTTTGTACTTTTGTACTTTTTAATATGATTGGATCAAGTGTGAAATTTCCATACTTAACACTTGATCAATTATCTTTTGTTTATCAATTTTCAAATTAATATGGACCATAAATTTTATCTAATTTGGTGTTTTTAAATTAGGTTGGATAGAACTGATATGGTCAAGTCAATCTAATTGATGATTACCTATTCATTTCTAAGAAAAACTTAACTCATTAGTCACAACAATAAAAATAGTGAGAATTGTAACGGAGATAAAATACTAGTAAATAAATAATAGTAACAATAATAATGTAATGGTATTAAACATAGTAAAAATAAATATTAATAAATAAATAATAGTAATTATAACAATGATTAATAATATCAATAATAATAATAATAATTTTCTATTTAGCTTGTAAAATAAATATAAAAAGTAGTGTTTATAATTAAAATGAATATTAGAATTTTAATTATTTAGAAATCCTTTTAATATTAGAATTATAATTCTAATTGTATGGAATAATAATACAACTATTAAAATTAATCCGTTCTAATTCTTAACTCTTATTTTCCAAATTACATTTTCTAACTAACTTACCCTATTACACAATTGTTCTTTCCATTTTTGTTACTCTTCTTGCCATGACTTCTACCATCCCAATAAGTGTTATTATTACAACTAATTCCACCACCACAAATATTTACAGGAATCTATCGATGTGCAAGGGTAATTTGTAGGAATATCGATAAGATTGTCCCGAGATAAATTATATTTACGAAGCGGATCAATAATATACTTTTTAATATTTTTTTTTACTATATTCTTTCTAGCACACGCTTTATTTTTATTAAAATTATAAAATTAAGAAAGCAACTCATTAAATAAAAAATAAAATTCACTCAAATTTATAATTTTTAAAATGATAGAGAGAATATTCAAAAGAATGTATTAGATAGTGGATTATTTTCATTTCAAATATCTTGATTCAAATAAATATTTTAATTTACCTGTTATTAACAAAAATAAAATACTTTTTTTATAATTTTATTCATATTTTTGGTTTTTAGACTAAATAAGATATGAATCCAAGATAATATTGTATTAATGAAGAGAATTAATCCAAATATAATATAATTATATATTTTTTTTAAATTAAGACCATATATTTAATAAACATTTTGTTTATGTAATATATATATTAAACAATAAATATTTTGAAATAGAAGAAGCTTTTAACAACAAAATATGTCTTTAATAATAACGATATCAATGAGATTCATTATAACAACAATATTATTGGTCAACGTTTTTAAAGCTTGACAAGTATACAAGGCAGTGTTGGGTTATTTTTAAACTCCCAATTATATGAATAAAAGATTAATACTTTCAAGCCCGGTCTCTCTTTACAAGATAAGAAGAGGTTAGATTGAGAGAGAAAGAAAGAGTGAATTTTTACAGCCAAAAGAGAGAAGAGAAAAAATTTTACTTTCATCTTTGTACATATCAGCACGACATCAAAATCATGATACCGTTCGGATCTTGATTTCGAGGTATGTGATGTGAGACATCGTGCTCGTACAATAGCACGATTTTGTGAGTTCTTCATTTTCTTATTTCTCGTTTCTTGCTATCCATTTGTAAGCTTTGTTGCTTGATTGAGTTGGTTGATTGTATGCACAAATTTGTATTCTTGATTGAACACTCTTGTACACCTATTTGATCACAGTGAATTGATTTCTTTGGTCTAGATTTTCCACGTTAAAAATATTGATGTCTCTTGCATAATTCTTGCAAGTTTTTTCCCCATCAGACAAATACTGTAAAACACAAGATAAATATTACTAGTGAGAGGCTTGATATTTGAAAGAAAAAAATGTAACTTTTTCATGCCAATAATTTATATTGGAGTAGTGTATACCGTAGATGGATTGTGTTTTGACTAAATTTATCACTCAAATGAATTAAAATAGTTTGGATTAAGTTAGATTATATATATATATATATATATATAAAATTTATTTTGAATTGAATAAACTTGATTAATAATAAGTTAGATTAGATTGAGTCTATTGATATAATTTTTTTTAAAAAAATTGAAAATAAAATTCTTACCATTAGCCATTATTTTTATAGATAATATCCTTTTATATAAAAAAATTGGAGGGACTTAAGAATAACAGAGGAGTCCGATTAAAAGAACTAAACTATTAATAATTTATTTAAATAAATTTTTCCATTATAGAGGAGAAAATAAAAAAATAAAAAAATAAAATATATTTTTTATAAGATAAAATTAGTTCATACAAAATTAATAATAAAATTTTGAACAACTAATAAGAAAAAATTTATATATAAATTAATTTTAATTTATGGAGAAATTTATTTAATTTTTTATTTTTATTTTTTCTTCGCATAAATGTGTGGGAAAAACAATTTCCTAAACAAACTCTAAATGGAAGAATTTATTGACTTATGCATCATATTAAATTTTATTTTCTTAACGGAGAACCCTTAACATACAATTTTATATAATAAAAGACTGTGTGAATTGAATATCTTACAATTTTAATGTAAAGTTAAAGAAGGAAGAGTGTGCGGAAGTTGACAAGCAGAAAGGTTTGAATAATATGGAACAATTTGAACTGCATCCAACATGGTGGATGATGCTATACAGTACATATATCCATATATAACCAATAAGTTTTTCCTACATTATTCCCATTAACCTGTCCTTTTATTTTGTTGTTTATACACAAAAGGAATCCCGTTATCCTTTATTTTCTACCATACTAAAAAATTCTTAATTACACTATTTTAATTCTACGTAAAGTAAAACGATCTCCCAACTAATTGGTAACTGTGTTTAATTTCATTAATTAGAAGAAGGAAAATAAATCAATAACGATTTTGTCGTATCTTTTGGCGTCAATAATGAAATTGCCTCCAATCCAAATCATACTATCAATTATCAAACCCCTTTATTAAAAAAATACTTTATATAATAATATATGCAATAACTTGTACATAAAAAAAGAAAAAAGAAAAAATGTACAATATAATTAACAATAATATAGAATGAGATAAATACAAAAGATAATGTTGTAAAAATTGAATTAGGTTTATATATATACAATACCCCATTAAATTTTTTTATTATTATAATATCATAAGATCAAAAGTTGTTACAAATGGTTAAGTTAATTGACTTTAGTTAGTTGAATTTAATTAGTTAGTTAATTGAAATTAGTTAGTTTATATTTTTATATATATATGTAATTTTTTTTACATATTTCATTTTTTTATTTTAATCAATTCAATAATTTTTTTTATAAACTATTTATTTTTATTTTTTTAAACTTTATAATGTATAGCCACAGTTTTTGAACGTTAAATGAATTTTACTTACGTAGTTATCAGCTACCAAAATTCTAAAAAAGCATGACAAACATGAACCTTGAATTAGGTTTATATATACTCTCAAATGAAAAGAAAAGGACACATAGATTTAGAACCTAGCTAGGGTCCTAATTAACGTGAATGCACGTAGTCCATGGTAGGAAGTAGATAAGATCTTATTAATGAGAAAGGATGAAAGTATGGTAACATGTGGCTATTGACATTGGTGCACGAATAAGGATGTGACAATAATAAGCCTATTCATCTAAGTTCGTAGATGTGCAGAGAAGAGATGCATAATCAAACTATAATTAATGAAAAAATAAAATCCGTGTACTAGCTAGCTTTCAATGAATATATATGATTTAATGACATGATATCATTTTGGATACGGGGATCTATAGGAACAGGTATTTGGATTCACTAGGTAGAAAATCTACTATAAAAAATTATATCCAGGGATTGACAGGGATCCTTCCTCGAATATTTGTTAGTATACACTTAAATAGAGTCAATTTCTTAGAAATTGGATTAATTCATTTTTAAGATATATTGGTATATCAATTTATGATAGTTTTCTTATTATGAAACTCGTATAAACACTTAAATCGATATAGGTTAATGGGAATGACTTTTATTTATTTTTCATGAATAAACAGTAATGATAGATGTTACGACGATTTTAGTATCAAATATATACGAAACAGATGTTTTGATATAATTGGCTCATTTATAAATTAACAATAATTTGTATTCGATTAATGGAAATTGCTTGTTGGTGCGAATTGTATTGCACTAACATCATAAATTGTTGATCATTCATGATTTTTATTAATTATCAATTTTTTTTTATTTCTAAATTTACAAATAAGCCCATTATATTAAAATATATGTTTTGTAAAATATTTGTACTAAAATCTTTCTAGCATTTAGCGCTGCTAATTTATTTTTTTGTTACAATTTAGCATTACTGTTTATTTATATATGTGCTGATTAATTTGTAACTAATTGTTATATAATAAAATATGAATTACTTCATATTATATATATATATATATATATATATTTATTTATTTATTTATTATGGATGTATTTAGTGAAAAAATATTTTTATATAAAAGTGAAATGAGTAAATCTAAACCATACACATGCTTTGTCAACATTAAAATAATTAGTTCATGTGAGATTATTTTAAAAGTTACATGACTTTTGAAGGAGTGATACGAAAATAAATCTTAATCACTTATATATATATATATATATATGACTTAAATATATTTTAAGTTTCAATAAATATGGTTCTATTTAATTATAGTTTTTGAAATATTTTTTCATTTTTAAATTCTTAATATCTTTTTAATATTTTTTTAGTTATTACCACCAATTTTAATTAATTTAGTACTAACATGAATGTTAACAAAAAAAATAATATTAATTAAGATAATTAAAGTAATAAAAGATATTTTAAATTAAGATAATTAAATTATTTTTAAGTAAAAAATTTAATTAATTAATATATTTATTATTTTATATAAATAAGAAAATTACATGTGTTTTTTATAATTTAATTTTATTATATTACGAGTAACGATTATTATTAATTTGAATATTGTTCTTACTTTTTAATTAATTGATCTATTTTTAATTTTTTACTTTTTTAACAAATATAATTTAATTATGATCTTATAATTTAATTTTAATATATTACTGATGTTATTTTAATATTTTAATTCATTGATTTTGATCTATTGTAATATAATTTAATGTTTAATATATCTTAAGTAATGATTTTATCTCTAAAGAAAAATGAATTAAAATATAATATATTAAGAGTAAATTATATTATATTTAATCAAAATTAATAATTAAAATATAAAATAACATAAAAATAATATATTAAAATTAAATTATAAATATATAAATAACTTGTATTTTTTAAAATATTATGTTAAAAATAAATTTGTGAATTGAAAAAATAAAAATAATATGAAAAACAATTAAATTATTGTTTCATTATAAGGTTCTAGGTTCTAGGTTCTAATTATGTCGTCGTCATTGTATTTTCTTATTTTAGTAAAAAATTATTGCTCATAATATATTAAAAATTAAATTTTATATAATTATCTTATTTATATAAAATATTAAATATATTAATTAATTTAATTGGACACATGAAAATAATATAATTACTTAATTTAAAACATTCTTTATTATCTTAATCATATTAATTAATATTATTATTTTTGTTAGCCATGTAAGTAAAACTAGAATTAGTAATAAGGACACTAAGAAAATGTGAGAGATTTAAAAATGAATTTTTTTTTCAATAACTAAAACCAAATAAAGTCATATTTATATGAACATAAAATATATTTAAACCTCTTTCTTTCTCTCTTTATACAATATATATATAATTCCAATGAAAAAATTTATAATAAAAAATTAAAAAATTTCAATACTAACACTTAGATCACAATTAAAAATAAATTGTATTTGAGATTAAAAATCTAATTAAATATCTCTTATAAGAAATTATTGTTACCACTTTCACCACCGTCGTTGCTATTATCACTATTACCATCCCCATTGTCATCGTACCAATGAGTCGGTAAAATTGGTGGATGCAATGACAATGATAATCTCATAAGAATATTTACTATTAATGTTATTTTTAAAAATATTGTAATTTTAAAAAAATGTATATTTATTGATGTTATTTTTACATTTTAATAATTTATTTTGCTTGATTGTAATATAATTTATTATTTTTAATATGTCACATCTCACAAGTAGTGATTTTTTCTTTAAAGATAAAATTACATAAAAATTAATATATTATAAGTAAATTATATTACAACTAGTTAAAATTAATGAATTGAAAGGTAAAATTAACATCAAAAGTAATATATATATATTTTAAGCATCTATGTAAATTATATATATATTTTAAGAAAAGTACCATGTTAAAAGTAAATTATTAAATTGAAAAGTCAGAACAACATTAAAACCAATAAAAACCATCCTTCATAATATATTAAAAATAAAATATATAAATAAATTATATGTAATTATCTTATTCATATAAAATAATAAATACATCATTTAAATGAATTACACACCTAAAAATAATGTAATTTTTAATTTAAAATATTATTTATTACTTTAATTATCTAAATTGATATTCTCCATTTTGTTACTCATGTTAGCGCTAAATTAACTAGAGTTAATGATAATAACTAAAAAGAATATTAAAATATGTTAGGAGTTTATATTTTATTTTGTAATGACTAAAACTAGATAATCATATTGGGAGAGATTTCAAACATATTTACCTAGTTTGAAACAAAATGTATTTTAAATTAAATTTGAACTTAAAGTAATAACATACTGATAGTAACAATAATTTAATTTAAAAAATATACATTTCTTAAAAAATCAATCTCACTTTCATAAATTATGCATGAAGATCACTATGTATTGAGGTAAAAGAGAGAATATAAAAAAATGAGTTAACCAAGAAAGTAGAGAAAATATCTCTCACTCTCCAAAGTAAGTAAGTAATATATATATATACTTCCTATTAAATATTTATTAGTAAAAACATACATAATATTTGAATATAATTAATTGAGATTGAGTTCGTCTAAAATGAGAAAAATTAACTTTAGTGTATTAATGATTATTGATTAAAAATATCAATCTATAGTCAAATTATATTTTAGCCAATTTTGTAATTTGTTATACATATCTTTGATTCTATCATAATGTTATCTATTAAATTGCATATAAATGCATATCTACATATTTATTTTAAAGAGAAACAAACTTTAAAAGCTTATTTAAAAAAAAAATTAAGTAAATTTGCTCGTTTACAGGTTGAGATAATAGTCTTAGAAATCATAGTTAAGCATTTGACTTTTTTTAAGTGAAGAATTGCACTTTAAAAAATAAAATGTACTCACAATTACTAATTAGAATTTTAAAAGTTAAAAAATGTGAAAAAAATTTAAATATATGTATACATATAACAAAATTTAAAGTTAATTATAATCTTAGGCAGAAAAATTAAAGTTTTTGATATTAAAAAAACATTTACGAAAATACTTATTTTTATCTAATGTAAAGAAAACAAGGTCATGAACCTACCACATATGGCATGTAAGACCTTATTTTGCTCCACTTGATAAGTCTCTTAAAATTCTAATTATTGATTTTCTAATAAATAGTCATTATTGTATTTCATTCTAGACGTGCTTATGCTTCCCTCTTTTAAAGGAGGCAAACCCAAAAATATAATACTCTTGTTTTTGATTTTTTTTAATCAACAAACAATAATTTTTTTATTGAAATGCTTAAAATACAAAAAAAAAAAACTAAAAAGAAAAAGTTATTAGAGTAAATTTTTGAATAACACTATTTGATTTATTACCTACTTAAAAAAATTCTAATCATCTTACCACTAACTCAATGAGTGTGTAGATCATCTAACATAAAATTGTGTTTAGTTTAGGATTCATTTTAGGGGTGATTATGAGTTTTTGGATTGTGGTTTTCAAATGCAAATTTCAAAATAAAACATGTTTGACTAAAATTGAGCTGTAATGATTTTTAACTTAATTTCGAAATAAATTTACATTCATTTTCAAAACAAGAAAATGGTAAAAATACTCTATCATTATATTTAATAATTATCATCTTGTTGTTACTATTGTTGTTATCACTACTACTATCACACTATTAATGTCGCCATCATTACCACCATCATTGTTATCGTCGCTGTCACTAGCACCACCGTCACCACCACCTCCATCATCGCCGTCACTACCACTACTACCATAACTCCCGCCATCACATTGGCGCCACCACTACCATCATACTGTTATCACTACCACCATCTCCATTACCACTACCATTATTGTTACTACCACTACCATCATTCCTACCAACACACAAATATATTTTAAAACTAATTTTAACAAGATATAAAATGTTTAAAGTTAGTTTATTTTGAAACTAAAAATTAATTTAAAAAAAGACTAAAATTAAAACCTAAAAATTAAAAACTGATTTTGGTTTTTACAAATTTTAAAACTTAGCAATTAAAAACTATCTCAAATGGGTCCTTACTCAATGGTTTAATGGTTTTGCATTTGAGCTATAAGCAAGTACAGTATAACAACACAAATTGATTTTTAAAATATGTATATATGTTTTGATATAAAATTTGTAATTGAAATGAATTTAAAAACATATTTGAATTATACTGAACAAAGTAAATTATATCAAAATTAATTCTAAGCAGTATTAAAATAAACGATTAATAAATCTATCTTATTTTCTTAATTAAGGAATCTTATTTTCTAAATCAAGGACTAGTATATGATTTATTTATCTAATTTAAGTTTTTATAAGGTATAACGTAACCGTTTTAAAATTCTACAATTTAAGTTTCCCTGACATAATTCTACGATCTAATAATACATTTTAAAGCCTACTTCTATAACAAGCCATTTAAATAAGTTATCAATAAACTTGCCTATTTGATGTAATATTTAAATCCACACTTTGATAATTTGTGAAGATATTAACAAATCACAAAGTCAAGAGAGAAATTGACATAAATAATCGTACTTGTTAACGAGTTTTAATCTCTACTAAGCATGCTAATTTTATTATTATTATATTTATGTTTATTATATTTAAAATGTTTTTTTTAATACGCCTTAAAATACAACCCTTTTTTATTAATTAAATAGCATTTTGGTAAGATTTTGACTCCTTTTTATTTATGGAACCGGTCATTGTACCTATGAGATGCACGATGCACATATAGACGGTGTGAATTTAAATAATATTATTATTTTTTGAAAAAAATGCATTTAATACTTTTTTCTTTAACTAATTACATACTAATATATAAAAATAAAAATAAAAATAAAAATGAATTGTCTTCAAATTATTAACTTTTTATAATTAAAATTTACATAGAAAAGATAAAAAACAAACATGAGCACAAAATAGTTTTGAAAGATAAAATCTTTATTATTTTATGAAATAATATATATAACTAAAGTAATACTTACAATTTATTAAAGTTTTTTAATTTTATTTATGTTTACATTAGATATATATATTAACTTTCTTTTAGATGAATATTAAATATGCATATTTTGAAATTAAGTTAGGTAGCTTATTTGACATCCTATATTTATACACTCCCTCACCAAAAGCAATATATTTTGAGATAGAAAATAATATATTTTTTATAAGAAAAGCTAAAAAGTAAGGTCATAACCTGATTTGACAAATATACTATTTTTTAGTTAAATTAAATTGATTCTAAAATATTAATGACTAAATCACTATATAATTATAACAATTAGTTGAATTCAATGCTTTCACTATAAATACCATTCGAGTGAATAAAATACATAAGTTATCATTAGAAAAAGAAAAGTTGATAATAGTAAGAAATATATTATTTGTTAAATAAATTCAATTGATTCTAAAATATTAATATTCAAATCACTTAAAAGTATTTAGAGATAGCATATACTAACAATTTACATTGACTAGCATTTCTTTAGCAAATTCAGCACTAGGCGTCCATGTTGACTACAATGAAAAATAAAACATAAATTAGATTTAATATTAGAAAAATACATTAAAAGTATAAAAACATGATAGAATCTATTTGATGAAACCAAGAGTGACCATGAAATGAAAATAAAAAATTTTGATAAGAAATATTTTGAAAGAAAATTAAAAAAAGAAATAATTGCAAGCTAAACACATACACAGAATAGAAACTAAACTTAAATAATTGTAATTCAAAAAAAAAAAAAACAACCCACCTTAATCTAGAGAAATCCATTATCATCATCTAATATATGTTGAATCTTATTTAAATATTCACTTTGCAACAAATTTTTGGTAAGAATGACACAATATTCAGCATAAAATATGAGAAAGATTAATATAAAAATAGAAAAAAAAGTAAAAATATAAAATATAAAAAATGACCACAACATTATAAAACCACCACTATGCATCTCCCATCAATGCTGTCCTAAACCACAATCATTGAGTTTGTACTATATTCTTGGTGACCCATTACAAAAAAAACCAACCATTTTCATACTCCTCTTCTTGCTCCTAACATCATCACACAAGCCGCAATCTAAAGAATATTTATAACATGGTTATACAAAGAATAAACCAAAAATAAAATATATAGAAAATGAGTATTGAGCCTCCTTCTTTAGTCAAAGAGAAGAAAAATAAAATGAAAAATGATAAAGCAAATTTAGTTCCATGTGAATGTTTGAAATATTGAAAATGAAAGACATTCCTTCTTCTAAATTGTTAAATAACATTGAAAATGAGTATTCAATTCTTCCGTTGCATATTTCTAATTCTGAAAATAACATGAAAAAATGGATTTTTTTAATTCTCTCCATTAATACTCAAAACCCATTATTTAAATATAAAAGAAAAATAACCATCAAAATATGTTTCATTTGATGGAGATATTTGGCTAGGTTAAATGGAAGACCAAATTGTACAATTATGTTGCACTTCTTTGAAAGATACTATTTATATCAATTTCTACATCTCAAACATTTATAAGAAATTGTATATATGAGATATAGTGAGTTTACACCATACTTACACCAAATCTAAACCGTTAACACAAACTAATTCTATAATTTATAATACTTATATATATATATATATATATATATATATATATATATATATATATATATATATATATATATATATATATATAAACTTTAACATATTTTGTGATAATCAATAATAAATTAATTAGTTTGATTTGATTTAATAGATTGTTTGATCAATTTAATTTTTACTTTAATTATTTATGAAATTATTATCAAATTTATATTTTTGTATAATTTTTCTTATAATATATATATATATATATATATATATTTATTTTTATATTAATGATTTAGATAATAAAAATATATAATATTTATGATTATTATGAATCAATACAATTTTAGTTGCTAATGTTTTTACAAATTAATTAAAAAAAGTTAACAATTAGAAAATAACAAAATTATGTTAAATTATAGTTAATGATATTTTTATAATGTGTGGTTTTTTTTTGGTTAATTATGACCAATATATATAGTTAAATATATTTTGACAATTTGTTAATAATTTATCTTCTTTACTTTATATTTATTTTTATAAATTTTTAAAATTAATTATATGAAAATGAAAATTTTAGTAAAATAAATAAGTACTAACCTAAAACTTTTACATTAAAATGAAGGTTAAATTATAATTTTGGTATTTTATTTTGTGGTAAAAGTTCATTTTGATCATTTATCTTTTAAAAAAATCATTTTAGTTCTTTAATTTTCAAATTTGAGTCAATGTTATTTTTTCGAAGAAATAATCATTTTCAATTTTGGGACACGTTTTTGAACTAATTTTTGATTGATTGAGGTCATAAAACTTGTTCCATAAATTTATCTACATGAAAACTATACAACTTAATTAATGATCGAATAAAAAAGGGATCATAAACATGTGAAAATTACGTAAAATGTAAGTCCCATGAATATTTGGAAAATAATTTGATATGAAAATTCAGTTTTTTAGTTGTTCATGGAGACTCACTTTTCACACAATTTTTTTTACCTTGTTTATGGTTTTTTTGTGTGTAAATATTAGTTGATTTCTATAGTTTTCATGTACATAAATCTAATGAGACAATTTTCACATCTTGAGTAAGTTAAAAAATAGTTCAAAATTGTGTCGAAAAATTGAAAATAATCATTTTTAAGAACAACATTGACTCAAATTTGAGAGTTAAAAGACTAAAATGGAATTTTTAAAAGATAAAAAATAAAAATGACTTTTTACTATAAGATAAAGAATAAAAGTTATAATTTAACCTTAAAATGTATATAATAAATAATACAAAATAGCAATAATTATAAATAAATTTAAATAGTAATTACATTATATTTTTATTTTTTTTCTATTTTTTAATAAAACAACAATTTTTTTATAAATATTTTGTCAATTTGTAGAATATTTGTTATTTTTATTAAAAAAATGTAATTACTATTTTGACTTATTTTATAAATTTTGATATCTTTTATTCTTTATTTTATGAATTTTAATTTAAAACCATTAGGTTAGGGGAATTTTATACATTTAGTGTAAAAATATTAGGTTATCTTGTATTCTTTGCTTTTACTTGTTTTTGTATAATTTAATTTTATTAAAAAATTGAGGAAAAATAAAAATATATGTTTTATTTGTTATTTAAATCAAGAATACAGACAAATAAATATATACTTTATTATTTATAAAAAAATAATTTGTTAATAATTTTATAAATAATTAAAGTAAAAATATTAAAGTAATCAAGCAATCAAATTAAATCAAATCAAATCAAATAAATTGATTGATTATAGTTAACTTGTTAATTATCAGAAAATATGTTAAAGTTAATATATATATTAATTAATTAAGATAAGATAAATCTAGGCTAGACGGATCACTTGACATTGTTTTGTATAGTTAATAATTAGAAATTATTCATTTTAAATATAAAAATTAATAAAATAAAATAATTTTTTTAATATACGCAACAAAAAATTATTCCTTGATCGAATTGTCTATAAAATATTTCGAACTTTATTGATGAATGGTAACTGATTAACCTAACACCATGATAATCATAAATGTTTTCAAAATTCTCAAAATGTTCTTAAGTAAATATTAATTACTTAACTTAAAAAATTTATCTCAGGAGGTTCTTAACTTCTTTTGACTTGAAAATTTTTTTGGAATCTTATAATAACATTAGTGATAATTTTTTCTGAATTTTCTAAGGCTTTTAAATGTGGAAAGATATTTTTGTCTTTACATTTACATTTGAGTAAATTAACTAGATTTTTTTATAATTAAATAGAATTAAATCTAAAATTAATTTTCTTTAATTGGACTTATATAAATTATTTATAATTAATTTTAATGATGAAATTAGTTTAGTTAGAGCAAAAATACAGTTGCATCCCTAATTAGTTAATTTTGATTATAATACTTATAATTAACATAAACATTAATTAATTCTCCAAATCTAACCCAATAAATTCATTACAACTAAAATTGGTTATTTATATCAAAACATTAGTTTATGTTGGCCAATATTACCATTTTCTCTTAGTTAACCAAAATTTTAAATTTTAATAATCAAATATAGTTTACATTAGCTCTTTGTTAGCATAACCTTTTCTCTAAGCTTATTGTATCTTAATTAGTAACTTTTGACATTAAAATTAATTTAATATTTCTTTTATTAAGTTGAAAATTTTGTGCAAGTAATAACATTATGATATTCTTGATATGTTTTTACTAAGTGATTGAAAGTAATTAAAATAGAAAAATCTAAATTTTGTTCGTGAAAAATTTTATCATTAAATATTTATGATATTTTGATATAAATTTCAGTAGAAGATTCTACTAAGATTGATTTGAGGTGAGTTGATAATGTAAGGATATATTGTGCATGTGAAGAAGTGGTCTGAGACATCTTGAACCAAATCTTGGTATGTCATTATCACATTTTTTTAGATCGTTAGCACATATGCCAAAGTTAATCTCTGTGATTTTTCATTTTTGGTAAATATGTATTCTACCTTTTTTGGAGACCTATTTTCATCATTTATGGTAAAAAATACAAAAGAAAAATCTTCTTTTCTTTTTTGGAAAGTTTGGTTGTCCAATGTACACCTTTCTCTACACCTTAATTGTTTCAATTTTTGGCCTTTTGAACCACTAGATTAAGAAACTCTTATTGTCCATTAGTTTTAAGCTAACTTATCTTGTTTTAAGTACTTTCTTTTGGCCTAAAATAAAAACCCTCTTCTCCTCTTGTTGATTTCATAGAGCTTTAGCACATTCTTCTTCATCATCTTATTATTCATCTTCTACCTTTTGATACTTTGCAAACCAAATATTTGTAAGGTAGCATTCCATGATCTTGTTATTTTTCTTTTTTGGGTGTTGCATGTTTGTTGTTTAATAGCTTAATGTGTGTTGATGTATATTGATATGTATTCTTGGTTGAAAATATGGAAAAAATTAAGGTTTGGTATGAAATTTTTTATAAAGTTAAATGCTTGCCATGATTCTTTTATCTTTGGTTTCATTTTTGTGAAAAATGTATATTTTATGGTTGAAATAATGTTGGTTGTGTATTGGTTATGATATTTTTGAGTTGTTAAAGTTGAAAATGAAAATTTATGTTGTTGTTTATAAAGTTTTTGAGCTTCAATGCCGAGCGTAAGGGGGTTGTGCTAAGCGCTATTTGAGAATTTGAGCTTTTGTAATCCTTTGTTGAAGGCGTGCTGAGCTTTGATCATAAAATCTTGAATTTTGGAAGAATCATGTTGAAGTCATGCTAAACACTAAGTGCTAGTTGATAATTCATATTTTAGACACTTTACAAGGTCTTAAGATGGGTAGAATAGACTCTAATTTGTAACTAAGAATCAAGTATTGGCTAAGATTCAGATTTTCAAAGGTTAAAATAGGGAAAATGCAAATCTATGCTAAATTGCTTATTTTAGCTACAAAAAGAGAAGTCTTATTTTGTAGGTCAAATGGGAGTCTAGACAAAGTCAATGCGGCTAGACAAAGTCATCCTGGATGGACGGATCCTCTCCAAGTCGATTGCAAATCGAAGTCGTCCCGGCTGAGGCTGGAAGCGTCAACGTCCCGGCCAGATGAGGTCGACTTCGCATCGAAGTCGTCCTAGCTGAGGCTGGAAGCATCTTGGCCGAATGAAGCAGACTCCGTATCAAAGTCGTCCTAGTTGAGGTTGGAAGCATTCTAGCCAGATGAAGATGACTCTGCAAATGTCGACTTTATCATCAGCAATCGAATGCTGATTCCGCATGCCGGCTCCTGTAGAGCCGACTCCACTAGCCGACTCTGTGTTCGAGTCCTATCCAGATGTTGACTCCAAACCGGATGCCGACTCCAAAGTGGATGCTGACTCCAAAGCGGATGCCAACTTCAAAGCGGATGCCGACTTCAAATCGAATGCCGACTTTAGATGTTGAATCCCATCTGTCCAAATCCATGTTGGCATCAAGGACCGATTCCACTTTGGCAATTTAGGAGATTAGTTAGTGGTCAGAAAAGTAGTTAATTCTATTATGTTAGGTAGTTATTTCAGTTATTTATGTTATAGAGTTAGTCAGCCAATGCTTGCATAAATAGGGATATATAGCTAAGTTCATTGGTTAGTAAACATACTCAAATACATTCTCAGCCTAACACATACATACTCTTCGTCCCCCAAGCCTAAGTTTCACTTCACTCCTCTTTGTTCCACGATGCTTCAGTATGGCGTCTAGTCGATCGAGGGGATGCAGGACCAGTGTCTGGGTAGTGGTTGGTTGCTAGAGAGGACTGACTAGGAATCTGACACACTTTGGTGATTCAACCCCTCAGTACCTGGCCATCTTAAGTGGAACATTGTAGCTACCACTGACGATCATCGTGGGAAGCTGATCCACATTCCATCCATGAATCATACACTTTTCCATGTATCACTGTATTGGTTAATCAATGAATGTGTTAGAATTCCTTTACTGCTATGTTGTAATTTTTTGGTAGCTTAATCTGTTCTTGCGTGTGTTATGATTGTGCATGGTAGGAATAGAATACGTTAGTCTATGGGTCAATCAAAACCATTCTAACAACATTATAGGTAATAACCTACATTAGCCATGAGTGTAATCCCTACCAAATTTGAGGCTACAATCGTATAAGCCCTCAGTGTGCAAGGGACGAATATTAGGCGATTGTCTTAAGAATTTGAGCTGGTGAGGAATTGTTTTCACGGTAGGAACCATAACTAAAACTAGCTAATTGATAAACCAGAATAGTGCTATGATAAATATGTCTCAATAATTATGGTAACCGTAGGTAGCCTTTACTTCCTTAGCTAATCATTTACTTTCTGCACTTTATTTTACTCTGCTAAAAAACCCTCGTTTATGTTTCCTTGCCGAGTTCATCTATAGTCTACACTTCTAGATCTGCATCTTTTCAGTCTTGTACAATAGAACCACTAGAACCAAGTGTTCTTGAGAGATTCGACCTAGGTTGCCTTTATGCTACCCGTAACATAGGAAATCTAGTATTTTGATAGTAGATATAACGACTAAATCTATATACACTAGTCACTAGTTAACCTTGATCAATGTGTAACTCTCTGGGTGGTGTATACTAAGCGCCACTATTGTCGTAGTAAATGTCACTTAAGACTCAATTTGATAACTCTCTAGATAGGAGCATTAAGCACTAATAAAATCTTGTGTTAGATACTCATAATATGTAGCGCACTAAGCACCATGTTTCTACTCTAAGCGTTAAACCCTTTAAATTCTAGTAAACTTATTTTCCAATAATTAAATGATATTTTCTCATTGTGGGTATTTCCAATAATAGGAATTTTAAATAAAATGAGTAAGATTTGAAAGTGAAGCGATAATTTATATTCTATCATAAAACTTAATAACATGTGTTATCCGTTTAAAAAAAATAGAGAACATAACACCAATTATTAATAGGGGTTGCTTGGGTTTGAACTTGGCTTTCCCGTAGTAAAGATTTCTTGGATATGATCTTTACATGTTTGAAGTTGATTGGATAGAATAAAAACCAATGATATAATATTTGTAGAGGTTGCATGGATAAGATCTTTGGTCTTTTCTTCCTCAGGAAAATAGATTTAATTATTAAACAAAACGAAGCCTTAGGTTGTTGAGATTGTTTTGATTTTGATGAAAATATACATGCATGAGCACATAAGTCTACATTTGTCATTGTGTGACCAATATGCATGTAAGTTGGGGTTGCTTGATAGGACCTTATACCTAGTGCAGGAAGGGTTGGTGGAGGTGGGTGTGAAACCTTAAGGATAGATAGATGAGTGCATCCTTTATGTAAGTTAAGGTCATTTCAAACTTTGTATCATGTTAAACCGCTACCTACATAGATCTATCTTGAAGAACCACTACATCACTTTCATTGATTAATTATGGCATTCCTTTATTGTCATGACATGTGGCTATGGTGATGTCACATGATCATTTTATGCTATGCTAAGGAACATGTCTATTGTAATTGATTGGATGATGAAAGTTTTGGTGGTGTTGAGTTTGCATGCATTGGACAACTAGTGATATATTTTTGCAATTCATACATTCATAATAATTTTTTCTTTTGATATGTGCTTGTTATCTCCTCCTACGATTGAATGCTGCTAATGTTTATCATTTGATAGTATAATAAATGTAGATTCTTTTGTTGTAAATTTATTTTGGTAAGTTTACTCTTCAGTTGTATGTGTGTGTTACTGTGATGATTGTGACATTATCCATAAGAGAAGATTGGGCCATTATATGAGTTTCATATCAAGGAGTCGTTATAGTTACTTGTGCCCCTATTTAGGTCCCACTCCTTTTAGTCATGATGGATGTTGCACTAGAGTTTTATCTACCTATCGAGGAAATGTGGATAGCACACATTTATATACAATATATGTTACGATGTATTAGAGACTATTTCAAGCGGCAGACCCTTATGCTCAAAGGAGCTTTAGTGGGACCCAAGATAATTATGAGAACCTAACTTTCTCTTCCTCTCTTCCTTGTTTACCTTAGGAATAGTGCATAGAAGGAACTAACTTGGGAGTGAGTATTGTATCTAGATTCCCTTCCTTTTATTATGTACATGTTTTGGTGATAGATATACACGTAATGCTTATGCACACACCTCCTCACTTGTATTTGTGTATTATTTAAATATATTTTTCTATTTTTGATTTCTTTTGATGCATGAAATGTTGAATGAAAAAAAAAATTATATAGATTTTCATAAATAAATTTTTTTTTTATAAAATTGATCCTTCCATACTATAATAGTTGTAAAATAGGGTCTTGTATCTAAGGTTTCTTTTTTAAATTTGAAAGGATGTGGAAATGTGAAAAATCAAAGCTTTATGGTTTCAAATCAAAAGATAGTATAGCATAATGATATAAGTATAAAATAACACTATTAAATTATGGGTGTATAACCAACATCCAATCAATACTATATAAAAGAGAGACAAAAAATCATGTAAGAAAAATATGGTAAAAATGACAATAATAATGCTTTTCATTTCAAGAAGAACATGGGCATCCAAATCAATATATTTAAGAGTAGAACACTTCAAGAAAAGATTTTTCATTAAGAAACCAATCAACCGTGATGAGTGAAAACACAAATGTTGAAGATTTGTGTCCAAAAAGATGAGCTCCCTTTACCAAAAGGTAGCTTCTTGAGTCTTTTGCCAATGCTTTTCATGAATGGTTGTCTAAGTTACGAACCCACCATCAGAACCTACATTTGGATCCATGGAAGGAAGGAAAAGAGAAAATTAGATGGAGAATTCATATGGAATGATTTATGCAATTCAAAAGAGAAGTAAATTGAAGAAAAGTTCACCTTGGGTTGAAGAAAATGAATGCTTTGAGATGTTGAGAACTTGTGCATGGTGTAAATCTTTTAGTTTAAAGCTAGAATAGAAGAAAATGAACCTTGGGAAGGGATGGGTAATATCAATCTAGCAAGAGAGAGAGGAAAAAGGTGGTGAGCTTTCAAAATGTTAAAGAGAATGTAAGACTTATGCAAATGAACCAGGATTTATAGCTTATGACACTAGTAAATAGAAATTTGAAATTAATTCAAATATTTTTTTAATAATCTTTAATGAATGAAAGTAATGAAATTTCATTATCTTTTGCCACATAGCTAGACAAAATTTTGTGTGGGATGAGAGTCTATATACTCATATTTGAAATTTGGACATCAAAATAAGTAGCCGAGAACCTTTGACCAAAGTGTGTTAGGCTTTGTTATTTCATTTTGGTGAAAAATCAAAATTAAAAATGTTTAATGTGTATTATTCTCCTAATAGACTACATAAAATAATTAAATGGAAGAATGGTAATTTACAAAGTGTGGGGGAATAGTTCTAAGTGTATCTTTTATCCAAAATTGGTTTTTATAAAACATGCATTAGATATCAAACAAAATAATAATATTTTAATCTAGTGTGTCATAATTAACAAAAAAAATTCGTACATATTAATCATGAATAATTGTATTAATTTGCGTGAAATATTTGACTATATGCTAACAAAATTTTGTAAAAGCTTTTACTATGTATCTCATAGCATAGTCTAAGTCTTAGTGAATTTAACTATTGAAACTTACACAGAATTTCACAAAAATTTATTTATTTAAGTTTTATACTTTAGTTTTTGTTTTCACTTATAAATAATGCAATTCAAGTTAATCAAACATTAACATAAAATTTGTTTTCACATAACTTATTTTTATTACAATTGTGCCATATCAAATTAGAAGATCCTCCTCTTCTTATCTTCTTAAATAACAACTAATAAATTGCATTTTACTAAGGAGTACTTTATGATTAATGAATAAATTTGTTTTTGCACCGTTCAATATTGGGTAAGAAATTTTCCAAACTTTATTAGGAATAATACATTGTTTTCAATTTTAGGCTTAAATATATTTTTGATCATTTAAATTTGGGCCATTTTATTTAGTCCCTTAAATTTAAAATCGCTTTTTTTATTTCCCACATTTCAAAAATAGCTAGTTTTAGTCTCCCGTCTTACGTAATAAATGAAGTACAAGTATTAATTTATCAAGTGTATAATCGAAAATCAAAGAACATTGTTAACCATAAAGTTTTTCCTTTAATGTTCTTCATTTTTTTATTATACACGTGACAATTGATAATTTATATTTTGTTTGTCATGCATGTCGAAGGACTAAAACTAGCTATTTTCAAAAATGGAGGAACTAAAAAAAGCAATTTTAAATTTGAGAGATGACAAACAAAATTAGTCTAAATTTGAGAGATGAAAAATATATTTAATCCTCAATTTTATATGAAATTGAGATATCTTGACTCACTTATCATTTTTTTAGTGTACATTAGATATTGCTTTCCTATAAAAATGGAAATAAATTATTATTTGGATCCATTGCACATAACCTTACTATGAGGATAGGAACGAAGTTATTTGACATGTAAGAATATATGCATAATTCATAGTGTGTGTATGTGCAAGTGAATTTATTTGACACATAGGAATATATCTGTCATTCATAGTATGTGTGTATATGTATGCATCATTCATAGTGTGTGCGTGGATAAAATGGATAAAAATTAAGGTAATTTACAAATATAGAAGCTTAAGTAGAAGGTGATGTAACAAAGACAAAGTCAAGTAAAATAAAGTGGATAAAAATTAAGGTAATTTACTATTGTTATTTGAAAATCAATTGATTGTATTAATCGTTAATTATGATATGCATGCTTTTGGTTTTGAAGTGCCCCAAGTAAGCCAACTTGAATGATTGTGAGCATTATTTTTGTTGCTATATGAAGGACATAATTAACTACTATCAAGGATAACCTCAGAAGATGTGTTTGAATTTGGTCTCATATTATTCCATTTAACTACTTCCTCACTTTGATTTTAGTTTTAATTTTTAGCACTTCTTGAGCTAATAGAATCAACAATATTTTCATCATCAAATTACTGAAGTTCGACAAGAATGGTGTTGGTATGTGGTTTAGAATTGGTTATATGCTGGACTTTGATTCATAACGTCTAATACAATGATAATGATCCTTAACTACGTCAATTTCTTATTTCTTGTTTAATTTGTCTTTTGAAAGATCTTAGTTGAATCAATTGTGTTGTCTACTTTTGATTGTGTCATAAGTTGAGATATACTACTTCATAGACTATTTATTGCTATGTTTAGTTTTTTGCAATCCTTTTAATGGTGTAGTTGGAGAGGAACATTTATATTTTTAAGGATGTTTCTTTGCCCTAAATATTGATCTAGGTCAAAATCATGTCTTTAGCTTCTTTGGTTAATGATAAAATTTTGTTTGTTTGATTTGCTTACTTGTTGGTATAGTTATCGAAGTAATTGTTATATGTCAGCTTATGGTTGTTTCATACTTTTAGATGCACAGTTTCATGTGTATATATTATGATTTTACTTACTAATTAGTGTTCTCAAGTTTGCTTAGTAGTTTTTTTTTCTTCTTAGCACCAAGGGCCAAGGAATCCAAGATATTGGGAAAAAATTGATTGCCCTTGTTTCTGAATTAACATTGGTATATGCAAATATAGGTTTCTTAGCTAGTTATAACTATTTAAGTATTGTAATGATAAACTATTGCTTCAAAATATTTGGGTTGATTTCATCTTTTTGTGGTAATAACAATATGAAAATGACTATTTGTAAAAATTGCCTTTTGTTTTTGTAGAATTCTATACTAATAGGTTTGGGAATTGAGAATTAATTAAACCACAACTTAAAAAATAACACTTAGAAAATGCTTATTTTAAGATGTCTTATCTATAGTTTAGCCTATAAATAACACATATGTGAAAAGACTATCTATAAAATAACTTATAGATAATGCTTATTAAAAAGAGTAGCCTATAAATAACATTTTCTTAGAAGCATTATGTAAAATTGATAACATCCAAATAGAAAGTTCTTCTTATGTGCTATGTAATGCAAAAATATGTGCTTTGTACAACAATTTCTAACATAGTGTATGATGCCTATATGTGCTTATAAAGAAACCCTTTAGATGTTAGAGGATACCCAGTGTAGCATTTATCATTAAGTATGCTTGACTTTGTTAGCAACATTTTCCACCTCATTGGGTGATCTCAAAGTCACTCAATAAGGTACATAGAGGAGACCTTTTGTTGCTATTTTAGAGTGATGCGATTCATCACTCAATATTTCATTAAGATTGTTACATTTTTAATATTTTAAGCTACATAGAATGACTTCCAAGGTTGAATGTAGGTTAGACATAGGTTGGCTATAGGGTTCATAAGCTTTTCGAGACTTGATGAGTAGGCAATAATTATAAAGGGATTGAAACCTACAAGGCAAAATTCCATCCAAAATAATTGCCTTCGAAGTTAGTGACTTTGTTGATAAAAGGTATTGACTTGTTGCTCAAGTTGTTTTGAGGTGTTGGGTTGTTGTCAAGGTTGATGGTAGGGTGGATCATGCAAGTTGGTAGATTACATGAATGAGGTATTCCTCCCATGTCATATTGGTTTGAAAGTAAAAAATTAAGGTACCAATGCTTACCATGTACGAGTTTGTAAATGCATTGTCATGAATTGGTGTTCCTAGTGATGATAGTGTGAAAATGTAGCATTCTTATTTAGAAGTTTTACAACTGGCGTCCTTTGCATGTTGGCTTGAAAAGATGACATTCTTATTTGGAAGGTGAAAATCGTGTGTGCTCTAGATGTTAACCTTAAAAGGTAGCGTTCTCTTAAAGGATGAAAACTTGCAAAAGTGTCATTCTTCTTTGGATGGCGAACACTTTATGTCCTTTGAAGGCAAACAACTTGTGTTCTTTCGGTATTGGTATTAAAAGGTGGTGCATGAAAGTTGGACGACAACAACACAAAAGTTAAATTGGAATAACATGATATTAATCACTTAGAAGTCATTTTGACGCTCAAGTTAGAAAGTGTGAGAGGTAAGTAAAATGAGATTTTCAATTCATACTTTAAGGCATGAGTTGCCTCATATAGGGAATAATTAATAGAAAATGCAATTGATGATTACGACAAATTATGAGACATGTGGCTAGGAATTACGATGCATGTATTGTGACAAGTCATCTACTTACAAGTCGGCTACACAGTTGGGCACAGAAGGTCAACTATACAAGTTAGTCTCTAAGGTTGGACATCGATTAGACTTAGGTTTTAATGACTTATTTTTGGCACATGACAACTAATCACCAATTGTGTAAATAATTTGGTGTTAATTGAAAACTCTTATCAGTTTATGTCTAAAAAATGCATGCAAATTTTCTATGTTTTACTAATATCGATAGACAGAACTCTAATAAGTATTGAAGATAGACATACATCATGCATATACCAAATGCAACATCGTGCCTCACAACACCATAATCCATATACAAAACATAGTCACTGTATCTCAAAAAGGCAAGGAGCCATGTGCCAATATAAATGTACCCATGAGTAAGTATATGACACCCTTTACACTAAAAATATTTATTTTAATACTTATGCAAAAATAATTATATTTTATTGGCAGATAAATTTCTTTCTTTACCAAATGTTGCTAGCATAAGTGGTTTGACATTTGTGTTTCTTAATCGAGGTCTGGAGCTCGATCCTTAGCTTGAACATGGAGTCGCAACTAGAGGTACCACTTTATCATCAAAGGGACCTACCCAATAAGAGGGGTATTAATTAGGTGTATTAAGCACCAAATATCCCCTGGCTTACCATTTTTTTTCTTTCTTTTACATGGTAAAAGACATCATATTTCTACAACAAATCACAAACTTCATAATTTAAAGAAGAAGGCCTTGGCTCACAAACAACCATACAACTTCTAATGAAATCTAACATTAAACATAATTTATAAAATAAACTTAGAGCATATAATAATGAATTCAACCCTAATCTCACACCTATCAACACCATATAATCTCATTAAAATAAAACTAAGAAAATAGTGACATAATGAGGCCAATGCCTATGCTCGAAGATCACTTCTTTGATTGCTGCTAAGTATCATTTGTTCGTCGACATCATTTAAAAGAGATACAAACAAAAATAACAAGGGGTGAAATATATCTCACATCATGCTCAAAGTATAATAATAGAAAAAAGATAAAACACACACAACATTTAGCTAAGCACAATTATCTTAAAACACTCACATAACTAATAAGATGCACTTGTATATGCAATGTTTGTTTGTCTCTAGTCGATATGAATGTGGTACCAATTCTAAGCTTTAGAAAGTAGTATAGAAGTACATGCTTAGCTATAAGGAAGCACAATTAATGTACTAGTGCCTATGATTTGGGATTCTTATACTAGTATGATATCCTCTAAGGACTAGTCAAGGTTACCTAATTTTTGAATTATGCTTAAACTCCATGGGATCAACATGAGTCATTGAGTTTTTTTGCAAAGTATAATCATCCCTAAGGTTGTGTTACATATCCCATCAAGACTTCACCATCCAAATTCATAAATAATTTTTGTCAATACATTCGTCTCAATTTTCTTTGGTACCTATAGATTAGGTGCGAAGTATCCATCGTCAAAAGTAGTACTAACCTCTATCGAGTTCGTGAGCTCACCAGACGATTGATAATTTTCCCCCAATATGATTTTTTCCATACTCAATGTCAGGAATACATGTCTTATATACAATGCACATTGGTGTCCCTTTTGGACTCTTTTTTACCAAACAAGTGAATCTCATTGTGTCTCTTGTGGGCTAGGTCCTTTATAGAAGAGATATTACATGAGTCTGTTCTCACTTCTCACATATTAGGTCGGTTGTCACAATGATATCAAGTTGTGTCATATATCTCTTAGCATAACATCACACATTAATACATCACAAACGTAATTCTAGTAGAACAAACATTTTTGAACACTCCACCTATACTTCCCAATTCTCATATCATATTCCTGATCTAACAATTTAATTATTGATTTCTTAATGCTAATCCTTTAAGACATATGTTCATAACCTATATTATTCTAATAAAATTACACCATAATTTAACCTAAAGTCACCATCAGGGTTATAGTGTAGTTGTGCTTTGTGAAGCACAATTGTGCCTTTTATTCAAGAGTTTAACCTCAATTCATTGCACGATCATGCTTCAAGAAGCAATACCATGCTTTCATACTACACCATTGTACTAAATTAAACATAATTGTTTTTCCAAATTTAAAGCATTAAACTAGAAAATTAGTAGAAGCGTGCTTTGCCAAGCATGATTGTTATCCTTTCAAGCACAACCTAACAAAATTGAAGTGAAGTTCCAAAATCTAAGCATGACCTTGCACCACTTATGTACAGTCATGTTCAACTAAGCACATTTGTGCTTAACCTATGCATAATTTTTTTCAACTGTTTGTAGTTCGCAATAATTTGTTTGTTATAAATTTCAAATAGGCACTTTAAACATGTTTTAGCGACCTATATTTATCTAGTCATCAAAAAGTAAATAATCACATGCAGTTTAGCTATCAACACAAATTTAATAACAAAAATTGCTCACTACATGGTCACTAATTTTTATTTAAAAAATTTGTTAGTTGGCCATTAGTGATCGATTATGTAGTGACCATATGTATTGGTTGTTAACTCAACCAAAATTCAGTTAGTCACAGAGTTAGTCGTTAGCAAATAATGCTTTATAGTAACTAAAATCTACCGATGTTTGTGTTTTTTTCATAGTATTTACTTAAATCATATTTCTTGCTCCTTTTATTTTAAAATATACATTTTTTCTCTTAGAAATTGAATAATGTTATATTCAAGTCCTTTTTGATGTAAAAGAGTTGTTTTAGATATTTTTTTGTTTCGTTTTTTTTTTTGCACAATTGATAGTTGTTTTTGAATATCTAATGTTGTTAGGAATATGAGGGGGTACAACACTAGGAGAACTTTAATAATGAGTCATGAGCCAACCATATAAATGAACTTGACATTACATCCAACAAAAAATTTAAGCCAACCACACAACTTGTTCATTCCTAACTAATGTGTGACTTCTTACTCATGAGTTGGTCACCTAGTCGAACCATCGACTCTAATACCACTTATTGGGAATTTGAGGGGGAGAAACACTAGAGAGAACTCTATTACTGAGCTAGGCACTAAGCACACAAATGAACTTGACACCACATTCAACCCAAAACCTTAAGGCATTGGGTATATGAGTTTTTATCACTTATATATTGCTTAACACACTCATCTTTATCCAATGTAGGACTCCTTACTCATTTGCATGCCAACAATCTCCTCCTTAAGTGTGAGTCTCTTTCACATTGTATACTTTCCCTCAAGCTTTAAGGTTTTGGGTTGAATGTGGTGTCAAGTGAACTTGTGTAGTTAGCTCATGACCTATTAATGAAGTTTTCCCTAGACCTCCCTTCTTATTCCTAACCAATGCGAGACTTCTTACTCATACTTTCACTCCAACAATCACTCCCTCAAGTATGAGTCTCTTCCACATTATGTGCCGCCCTTAAGTAGGATGATGGCCTTCGAGCTTAGCCATTGTCACCAATATGCTCTAGATATTTGCTCCACTATTTAGGACATGTCGACTGGCCTGTACATTGTCAAGAAGACTTTCGATACAAGGGATCACCATACATGGTTTCCTATATATAGATCCACTGCCTATTTTACTTAATACTTGTTTGAGCTAGTCATCTAATTGAACCATAAGTTCTAATACCACTATTTAGTGTATGAAAGGGAGTACAACATCGAGGAGAACTTCATTAATGGGTTACGATCCAACCCCACAAGTGAATTAGATACCACATCCAACTCAACAAAAACAACACATTTGTGAGTTATTCTCATTTATATGATGCTTAACTTGTTCATATCTAATGAATGTAAAACTTCTTACTTACACTTGCACTCCAACGAATATTTTATAACCTTAGAAATGAAATAATGATTCAAGATAAAATTTCAAAGTCGACAATAAGATAGTTAGAACTTTATTATACTTAATATAATACTAAAATCAAAATCAAAATTTGTTACTAATGATAGTGAAAGTGGTAAGAAAAAGCACCGTTGAAAAACACTTTAAAAAATGCTTATTTTCGTAATTTCTTACCATTGTTAATATATTTATTTATATTGAAAACATTAAAGTATAATTCATATTTATCTTTCAGAGAATGAAGTGTATATTTTTTTAAAAAAAATATGTATCTCTCAATAAAGAAGAGTATAATTTATTTCAAATTTAATTTGCATGCAAACTAGTTTTATTTGATTATATTAGTGATAACTATCCAATAAATATTACTTTGTTGGAAACACACATTAAGCTTGTGATGAAGGACCTAAGTTTTGATTCTTGTAAAGCACATCATTTTAGAGAGGAACAATGATTAAATATTTGATTAAGTCCCAAATAGATGATTAGTCCTTTAATCGGTCCAAAAGGTTGAAGCATGTGAGGATACCTTGAGATCCTATAGGGAGCTAAACACTCCTTATTTTAATGATTATATAAAAAAAATAATTATAACATAGAAGCCTAATAGTATAATATTTTTAGTTTTACTTAACATGTTTTTATTAATATACTATTTCGATTATGAGATATACTGTTTCTAATTTAAATTTATGTTCTTATGAATTATGAAGGAAAAAAAACCACCATTTCTTCGTTATATTTTTTGAAAATTTCAAATAAGATTAGATTTTATAATTATATAAATAAAAATTTCAACTTTCCGTGAAAACTAATCATTGACAAAGTTGGTGGGTATTTCACTCCTATAATATTGTGGCAAAAAAAAATATTAATAGGGACTCAATTAAGAAAAAAAATTAAAATTACATTAATAGTTCCTAAGATTTTTTGAGATTACACATATCCTCCTACTTTTTAAAGTTAAAAACAACACTCCTTATGTGTGTGCCAGAGGTAATGTGTTTATTGGGTACAACAGGTGTTAGTGTATGTATAAAGGATGTCTATGTAATATTCTTTCAACCAATTATTAAAGAATATTAATATAGGAGTAAAAAAGGGAAAAATATTAAAGAAAATTTGATGAAACCTTAACGAGTGAGTGTAATTGACTATAAAAGTATGGATTTGTATATTTGTTGGTCATGCAAATATGAAGAAACTTATTTCTAGTTTCAAGAAAAAAAATATTATTTTTTATTGAATAAATATTCTTTTGGTTCATCATCTTATTTTATTTTATTTAGTTTGTGTCCATAAGTTTAACAATTTTCATTTTAGTTTCTCTAACGTGTCTATGTTTAACTAAAATGTCTTTTTTATTAGTTTATTACTATAAACATTTATCATCAAGCCAAAATTAATACCATTAGTTATTAATTTGATGTAAAAGATCAAAGTAAATTTTTAAAACTTAAAATGACTAAACTGAAATAAAAAAAGATAAGAATGTGAAAATATATTTTAACCTTTTTATTTTTCTGTATAATAATATATACAGCCTTTCATTGTGAAATGATGATTTTTCTTTTATAAGAGGAAGACAAATTGAACAAGTACACCCTGATATAACCCTTCCCCCTCATGTTCCGCCCTTGGGTCCTATATAAAGTTATTCTAAGAGCTAGCATGAGCTGGCTACACGTATTTCACTTTTCAAAGATATATAATATAATTGAGTAATTATCATTCGACTTGAGGTTGTGTGCACAAAAAGCACGAGCTTAAAATTCTTTTTATTTTATTTATTTATCATAAATGCTACATATAATGGCTTTATAT